>CM055957.1:47054496-49536588 GCA_029490685.1 Schizonepeta tenuifolia | reverse complement strand
ACTTTTTTCCCTTCTTGCTCAGAGCTTCAATCTTATCATCCATCTTGGCTATGAGATCCTTCATAGTAATTACCAGAGCATCCTTATTCTCACTGTGGTCAAGGATACCCCCTCTAGGAATGTCATCTCCATCCCTTGATTGTTCGGCCATAGCAGCTATCTTTTTGAACACTTCTGCTGGTGATTGATCGACTATTCCTCATCCACAAGCGGCTATGATCCATTTCCTCTCCGATTCTCGCAACCCACGCATAAAATACTCAACAAGGTCGATCTCCTCAATCTTGTATTGTGGGCAACGTGACAACATCTTCTTGAATCTTTCATAGTATTCATACAGTGTCTCATTCATGCCCATTTTGACTGATGAAAAATGCATTCCTCACGCTTTGGATGCGACCAACAGGAAAGTACTTGTCTAGGAATAACTATTGCATCTTTTTCCATGTGTCCATACTTCCCTCAGGCAAGGTATACAACCACTCTCGTGCCCCATCAAGTAGCGAAAAGGAGAATGTTAGTAACCTCACGTAATCATCGAATCTCTCATGAGGGTCAGTAGCTCTAACGGTGCTGCATGCCATCTCAAAATTCTGAAGATGGGTTTGTAGATCCTCCCCTGGATGATTGTTGAACTTGGGCAAGAACTGGATCAATGAATGTTTAAGCTCCCAGTTTCCGGTGATTTTAGGTAGCTTGATACTAGAGGGCTTGATGCCCTTGTCATCAGGGAACATGATTTCCGTAATGGTTCATTCCGCCATCTCTTCTGCAGGTTTAGATTCCTCACTCTCTTGGTCAGAGTAAGAATTGTCTTGCTCAACACTTTCTTCGCCTGACAAGCTGAGATCACCTTCAGGTTCGTTTACTCTGCTTGCCAGAGTCTCTTTCCTTTTCTGAGCTCGTAATGCCCTAGCTTCACGCTCAAGATCCTCAACGTAGATCAACTGTCCTTCTGTCGCTCTAGTCTTGGGCATATACCAAACTCAAAACTTGAAGATTAACTATCTTGGAATCAATTCCCCGACAACGGCACTATTTTGACAAAACCGTCATTTGTACCTCGCGCAAATAAAATTTTTAATCTTCTTTGGCCACAGTAGGCGATAGTCAGCGGTAAGCAGGGTCGTACCCAAGGAAATTGGTGTAGTCTTTCTTCCAAAAACCGTTGTCACAAAGGGATATTGGTCTGCACTTCACTTGTCTTGGTCAACAAATGCTGAAAATTATAATTGAAACTAAAAGTAGAATTTGATCAATAATAAAATAGACTTGGACTGGATTTCGAATCAGTGATTGTCAATACTCCATACTCGATCATAGGCACAATAATTTTCAACCGCACTCTTCTACTATTTAGTTTAAAGAAAAAATTAATTATTGCCCTACGGTCACGAAGTCACAGCTATGAATACTTTATCCTTACGTCTATCCCTTTAAATTTGAGTATGCCAGAGACAGTCTAGACAAAACACCTCTCTTGATCAATACACATACGAAGACCCTTCAGTAGGTGTATTGCCCAAGAGGCATTAACTTAGATTAAACCCAAATCAGCCAAGAGATGCCCAAGACATCGATTGCTCTCCAATACTTATTATCTATTCGAGCACAAGAGACACTCTTGTGTTGAACTCGACTCTATTGGTGACCTAGACTCCTCAACTCTTTGGTGATCAAGCAATTAGTTATCTTGCCCAAATCTAATATTAAGCCCTAAGTATTTCGGAAATAAAAAAACACGATTTAATTAACACACTTTGGCCTCACGAGTTTATCAAAGTATCGAAAATCACTTCATCTCATCCATTTCAAATTTAAAGAATTAGCTAGACATATTCATAATCATAAACAAAATAAAATAAATCGAAACAAGCATGATTAAAACTGAATAAGAACTATATTACCAAAATCAAAGTAGTACGTGTCTTGGCCAGAACGCCAGTAGAAAACTTAAAACAGTAAAGTAAACAAAAATAAAAGCTTTGCCCGTAGAACTTGTTTTTCTTCCTCACCAAACTCTCAAGACTGAAATTAAAGGACTATGCTAGGCTTCCATGACGACGCTTCACAGAGTACATGCAGCCCTATTTATAGGCATCCAGATTAGGTTAAGTCGATTCCCTTCATGGGCTGGACTCCTTCCTTCCTTGGCCTTGTTTCCTTCTTTAGTTCAATATCGGCGCATTGGATTTCTTTCTTTGTTGAGTCCATCTCTGATTGGTCTCTTCTCGATAAGGATGGAAGTTTCCTTCCTTATCTTCTTCCTTGGTGCCCAAGTTTAATCCATTGCCCTCTGCTTCACTTGCCTGCCTTGGTCACATCAGCTTCAGTCTTGCCCTCAATGTGCACTGCTCTGGGTACTCTGCTGCTCATAAGATTATGAGGAGGTACTCCTTCACCTGTAGCTTCGCTCAAGATATATTTCTTCATGCTCAGCTACAGACTTCAGCCATATGCCCATATTGCATGGTATCGTTGCCCAACGCCAGAAAAGCAGTTTTCCACCAGATTATGCCCATGAATGCACATGTTCTGTCCTGCACCCACTTCTTCCCACTTGTGTCCTCCCAGACACTGAAAAACTCGAAAAGGACACAAAAGGCACAACAAAAAGATACTAAAAATGGACATAAAATTGGGTTCATCAATCGTGCCCGAGAGAGAAGTACCTTCTGACCATTTTCAAACTTCTTAACCCTTATCTGTTGGTCATGTGACTTTGTCAACCTTCTCAAGATTTTGTTAATGAAGGCAACTTGAAAGGGTGTTTTCGAGCTATCTTCTTCAACTTTTGGTGATCAATGCAACTCTCCATCCACTCTGCAGCCTTATGCCCACGATCTCCTCATTCTCATTCTCGATCATTTCAACACTTGTCCTCTTGGGCACAACGAGCTCCTGTCTCCTCTACTCGCTGTCAGGATCAGAGTATATAATGCCCGAATCCTGTAACTTGAAAATACCCGTCGAAATTTCTTCTTCCATGATTAGATCATGTATGGTTCGAGGATTCCAAACAGAATTAGCTTCATTATCGGTCATCATGCAAACTACAGGGGTAATGTCTTCCTTATCAGTTGAGATTAAGCTGATAACTTCTTTGTCTTACCCTAAACTATTGTGCACCATATGCTCTTCTTCAACCCTCAGCTTAGAATTGACTATCACGGGCATGGTATGATTCTTTCCAAGGTAAATGTACTTCCAATGCTTTGGCAGGGGCTTGAGCTCTATCTTCGGTACTTGCTCATTCAACCTTTCTCCTAGCCTAGACACGGGCAAACTTGAAAGTGATGATTGTTGATGCCCTTGTGATTCAGCCTTTAAGTTTATCTTGCATTTGACTATCTTATTCCCTTTATCTTGGGCAACATGTTCGATGGTTCCCTCTTCGTTAACTACATCCAAAAAGTCTTGCATTCTATTCTGAGACAACATATTCTCCTTTGACTGCTCGACATGGTCAATGTGTTTAACCATCGTAGTGTCTTGGGGAGGCTCCTTTGCTTTGAAGATGTTGAACGCTACTGACTCCCCATTAAACTCACATGTCAATTGCCCAGAGTTGCAATCAATTCGAGTCTTGGCAGTCTTCATAAATGGTCTTCCCAGCACATGCTCGATGATTCATCTCCTGCTTTTCCCGGACATAAAAATTTGCTGGGAAAATCAAATCTTCCACCTTCACTAGGACATCTTCTAGAATGCCCTCTAGATGTACTTAAGACTTGTTCGCCAATTTGATAACCACCCTAGTGGGTCGGAGTGGTCCCATTATGTCTTCATCATATATGGATAAAGGCATGACGTTGATCGATGCGCCCAAATCCAACATGGCCTTTTCAATCTTTATGTTTCCGATTTGGCATGGGATAGCAAACATGCCTGGATCTCGACACTTCTTGGGCAATCTCTTCTTAATGATCACAGACACATTCTCTCCCACAAGCACCTTATCTTGGTCATGGCGCTTGACCTTCTTCCTTGAGCAAATATCCTTCAAAAATTTCATACATTTGGGCATATTGCGAAGTGCACCGATGAGAGGTAGGTTTATCTCAACCTTTTTGAAAACATTAAGCATCTCAGACATCTCTTCGTCCATCTTATTCCACTTCAACCTACCTGGAAATGGAGCTCGAATGATGGGTTTAGGTTGTAACATAGATAGGCTCAGGAATTACCTCTTCCTCTTACTCATTTTTAGCTTGATCGACCTCCAATCCCTTCTCCTTGGGCAATTGTGTGTCAGATTCCGGTATTTGAACTTCCTCGGAAAACACATTCTCCTCTTAAGGTAATTGCATTTACTTGGGTCTTGTTTATCTCCACTTGGGCTGGAAGTTCACCTTGCTTCTTCTCTATCCTGCCCAAAGCGTTGGCAAGGTGTGCCAATTGGGCAGTGATGTGTTGAATTGCACCTCATTTCTCCGTTCGAAACTGATCATGCTCTTGTTGTGATCTCGAATCAGGCTGTTCACCACCTCTTTCATCAATGGCTCGATCGAGTCACGCGGTGAATACTGCTGCTGTGGTTGTTGAGGTTGTTGCCCAAACTGCTGGTAGTTGTTATTCCCATAAGTCATATTCTAGTCATTCCTCCGTCCTTGGTTATAAACTTCAGAATTCGGATCATATTGCCTCCCTTGGTTGGTGTTGAAACCTATAACGTTCACTTCCTTAACCTCGTAGAGTGTTGGGCATTGATCCGTCGGACGTGTAACCGCTGAACATATTCTGCATGCCATCACCGCTTTCTTGTTGTTCCGAGTCATTAGAGCAATGAGAGACTCCATCTGGGTGGCTAACTTGTCTATCTTCTCATCAGTAGGTGATAGGGTTGCTGCTGCTATCGTCTCCCTGGGCAAATCTCCTCGTTCATCCCTAGATTCATCCGCCATCTCGCTAATTATTTTGAAAACCTTGCTTGGTGGCTTATTCATAAATGTTTCTTGGCAAGCTGCATTCACCAATGCTCTTTCTCCAAAGTGAAGTCCTCTCACAAATCATTGGACGAAGTTGTACTCAGGAATCTGATGTTGTGGGCATTTTGCAAGAATAAGTTTGAATTTGTTCCCGTAGTCACAGAACGACTCATTAATGCCCATCTTGATGCTAGTAATCCTCTTCCTCATCGTCTGAATTCGAGCAGCTGGGAAATACTTCTCTAGGAACTTCTGTTGCATCTCTTGCCATGTCTTCACACTCCCCGTGGGCAAAGTGTAAAGCCATTCTCTTGCACCATCTTGTAATGAGAACGGAAAGGCGATCAACCTCACGTATTCTTCCAAATTCCCCTCAGTTTGAACCGTTTCGCAGGTCATATCAAAATCTTGTAAGTGCCTTTGTGGGTCCTCCCCTGTATAATCGCTAAACTTGGGCAGGATCTTGATGAAATAAGATTTCAGCTCCCAGGGCTTCGTCGGCTCGGGCAAAGTGATGCCCGATGGCCTCAGGTTCAGTGTGCTAGGGAATACCATCTCCCTCGTTGTCTTTTCTTCTTCTCCGGCCATTGCTTCTTCTTGTTGATTTCCATCTTCTTCGCTTTTCGAGGAGTACTGCTCCTCTATTGGTTGATCGTCTAGCTTTTTCGAAGAGTTCCGCTCTTTCTCCAAAATCGTCAAACGTTGTGCCTCTTCTTCCGCTTTCTTCCTTGCCTCTACCTTTAGCCTCCACGATTGTGAACTTTCAGCAGGGTTAGGGTTAAGCATAAAACAAAAACAAAAAAATAAATATGAAAGAGAATACCACAAATCAACTCCCCAGCATCAACACCAATTTTGACGCGACCGTCGTTTAGCCACGGCAAAATACAATTTGTATTTTTCCTTGTCCACTTCCTAGGATCAACTAGTTGGTAAATAAGGGTCGATCCCACGAGGAATTGATGCAATATTCTCTTGAAAGTATCCTGTCACAGTGTTGGTTCGGTCTATTTCTACTATCGCCTTGAGCAAAACAAAGATAAGTAAAATCTGAAACTAAACAAGCAAACAATCAGTAATAAAAGGTAATTTGGATTTAGGTTCGATTCAATGTGAATAAGTGTAACTCGATCATAGGTACATAGATATTCGCTACGTATGTGTGTCAACAGTTATAGGCAAACCGCGTCGTGGTCCTGCTGTTACGTTGTCACGCCCACAACCACGATCTGTCCAGCTCGTCCTTACTTCTGAAAATTGAGTGGAATCCCTAAACAATCCTCTTTATTTGCCCAATCCACCCCCTGAGGATCCTACAAAAGGGGTGTAGTGTGGACAGGCTGCTTTGGGCACTAGACGAACCCCTCCCTATAAGATACGAGGATCCCGCTCCGACTTTTCACCAGTGTCAGCGTACTTCGTTCGATTAGGACTAGGAAAGATTTGTTTCCTTATCTGTAAGATCTCTTCCTTATCCTCTTGCTTCCTAATCCGGATAGAAGTTATCTCCACGCTTCTTTCTCCTCCAAGGCACCAATTGCTTCTTTGTAGGACTCTTCCGGATGTGCGCGCCAGCTGTACTGCCCAGAACCTTCATACTCGCCTTCTTCTTCCTTGCCCAGAGTCCTCCTGCCATCTTGACCTGTTTGGAATGACTGTGCGCGGTATGGATTGGTCATGTCGACTGGTACAGAGCAGCTTCTATGTGTTTGGACTTCCGCCCTCGGTATCTCTAGCTGCGAGCAAAGCTCCTTGACCATTGCATCGTATCAAAGTGCTCACTTTTACGCATAAATCCACTCTAAATGCCCAAGTACCTGTCCTTCCCTCCCTACTACCAAAAGTGTCCTCCCAGACACTAAAATAGAATAAAAAGACACAAAACTAGACTCGATCTACACCTAAAAACACATGATGAGCATATAAAATATGGTCTCATCAGTGAGCTTGTGGGGTCCATCATCATATCTCTTTATTTTATGTATCGAAGACTTGTTGGCTATTTCAAATTATGAGAAGGCGAGGTGTAATTTGCACAGGATGGCGAGGTGTAATTTGCGAGATGTCGGCTATATCTCATCTAATGTTCGCGGATGCTTGTATCTTCTTTTGTCGAGCCACATAGAGAGAATGTGATGGTCTCAGTAACAAGTATATGGTGTATGGGGGAGGGAAAATACACCAGTAGCGATTTTTGCTTTTAAAATCTTGTCACTGAGGAAACTGCTCAGGTCAGTTCGCTCAACAACTGAGAAAGTCAGTTGGAGCTGATCACATAGTGAGGTGCACAACTGACTTTTTTGGCTAAGGGTGAGTTGTGTAATCTAACTGAGGTTTCAAAGAGTTAAGCTATGCAGAAGTTGGTGGAAATTAAAGCTCGTTGCTTAAACTGAAACCTTTATGAAAACAGGGAAGGTCAAGTTTCCAAATCTTAGTGCACTTTGTATGCATGGTCAGTTGGTTAGATAACTGAAATATAAATACTGGAAGTAAACGACACAGAACTTTTTATGTGGTTCAGAGATTGACCTCCTACATCCACGACTTTTTTTTTTTGGAGAAGTAATCTACTAGATAAGCTTACGCGTGCTTATCAAACGTTCCACTTGGTTTTAGGGTACCAAGCAACCTAACCAGTTCGATTACGGGTTCGAACCAAACCTTACAATACTTTTGCGGGAAACTACACAACATGGTCTTAGATTGCGGGTTCTAAGGGACCTAGTCTTAGATTATGGGTTCTAAGGGACCTAGTGTCTTTGACTGCAGGTTCAAAGACAGACCTGAGATTTTGGGGTTATGGGTTTTTCCAACTATGAAGCCTTCTACACGGAGAGAAGTGGAGGCTTCTTCCTAAGGCTTATAGACTCAATCTTTTGGGAGAGAGTCTACCCAGAATAAAGCAAGAACCTAGATTCTAGACTCGATCAAAGAAAGGGCTTTTTAAGAGGCTAGATGAAAGAACAGGAGGAGGTGAAGACACTCGACTTCTATTGATTCTTCGACTTGGTTGGTCTTGCACTGGAGAAAGTGGTTGTTTGCTGCTTTGCTTGAATCTTCTCTTCTCTCTCTGATATTCTCTCTCTTTCTTCAATGGGGAGACTTGTTATTTATAGAGGAAATTCTAATTAGCCGTTGGAAAGAGCTATTTGATCTCTGCCAAAAGCATGACATTCCACCTGCTTCACTGCAAACTTTCCTAAAATGGCAACTGCGACCTTCGCTTTTTGCGCGTCTCTGTTATCAGTCCATTTATAGTAAGTTTCCAGGCTAACTTATGCTTCCGAGTAGATTTGAATTTGGACTTCAACTCTTCTACCTTCAGCGTCTTCAAAGTCTTCTCTTCTCAGCTTTGTGATGTCTGACTTCAACACAACTTCTCTTCATGCTTGAGCTGCATGGTTCAGTTGTGGAGTTAACTGAGTTGTGGTCCAACTGACCAAGTTCCTCACGAACTGTCTTCTTTAGTCTGGCTGACTTCTTCTGCTTGAAACCCATAAAGATAAAAATCCCCTACGCTCAAACAGTAAGCTCTATCTAAGTTCAAACTGATAGCTTTCATCTACTCGGTTGGGATCAGTTGAATTTTGAGATAAATCAAAACCTTTACTAATTTTTTCAACAGAATGTACTATATTAAAGAATTTGTTGAATGTTTATGAGCAAGCCTCTGGACAAACCATTAATTACCAGAAGTCCGAAATGTTTTTTATAGTAAAACATGTTAGCGATTCTAATCGTGAAAGCTTATCCGCCATTCTTAGAGTCTCTCAACAACTAAATACGGGGCGTTATCTCAAATTACCCTCGCTTATTAGGAGAAACAAAAAAGGTGATCTTTAATTATCTCCGGGAAAGATTATGGAACAAGATTCATGACTGGAATAGGAAGAAATTATCTAAGGTTGAGAAGGAAATTTTGATAAAAGAAGTAGCGCAATCTATTCCTACTTTCTGCATGACGTCATTTTTTTTACCTGTTTGTCTTACTGACGAACAAGAAAAGGTGATGAATAGCTTTTGGTGAGTAAATATGAGGAATGAAAGTAGATATATCAACTAGATGCGATGGGAAAGCCTTAATTTGTGTGCGAAAGGAAGCAGACGACTTAGGGTTTCGAAGTTTGCTACTCTTTAATATAGCCATGCTTGAGAAGACCGGTTGGTGTTTAATTGCCGACCTTGATGCTCTAGTATGTAAAGTGATTAAAGCTAAATATTTTCATCAAGGAGATTTTTTAACAGCGAATGTAGGGCGTAGCCTTAGTTTCACATGGCGAAGCATTTGTTCGTCACAGGACTAAGTTAAAAAAAGGTGTCAGATGGAGGATAGGGGACATATCTAATATTCGAGTCTTTACTGACCCTTGGTTAAGAAAAGATGAGAACTTTTATATTAAATCTCTGTGCCCCCTGAAATGCATGATTTGAGATTAAGTGATCTCATTATTCTTGGTTTCACTTATTGCGATGTTGAGATGATTGAGGAATATTTTAACGAGGGTGATCTCAAAGCCATTACAAGTATATTGCTTCTGCATGTTCCTTGTTCTGACGTGTTGGTTTGACATTATTCAAATATGGGAAATATTCAATGAAGTCAGCTTATCAGAAGGCTTGTGAATTAACTATTAATTACGAGCTGAGTGTGGAAGGAAAATGCAGATATATATGGAAGCCAGAAGTTCCCCCAAAAGTCAAAGTCTTCTTATGGAGGACGGCTCACAACACGCTTCCTACGAAAGAAAATCTACTCCGGCGAGATGTGGCAGTGGGCGGAGAATGTGGAATCTGTAGAATTGGATATGAAACACTGTGGCACACATTCATATTGTGCCCATTTGCTGCTGATTGTTGGAAAGAAGCAGGATTGGAGTCGTTAGACACTCAAGTAAGTAACTCTAGTGAGTCTTTTTTTTATTGGCTCTCTACGTTACTGATGTATAGACATGAAGAGGTTAAGGAGAGGGTGGGAATGCTCTTATGGCAGATTTGGAAAAATAGAAATACAACTATTTGGAAATATTTTATATATATATATATATATATATATATATATATATATCCGGTTCTGACTAAATCGTGTGCTCTTGTATTTTGTTGTTGAGGAGAATAGTTAGAGGCTCAAAAAAGTGTAGGAAATCTTACCGGACGGAGGGGAGCTCAAGCTCTATGTAGAGGTTGGCATGATCTTCAAGAGGGAGGATAAGTTGTCGTGTCGACACAACGTTTTTTTTAAGTTGAGAATGCTATGGGTATAGGCATTATTCTGCGCAAGCACCAGGGTTGTTTTATAGCTACTAAGGCGTTAAAGCTGCCCAAAAAATTAAGAGTTGAGGAGGGAGAGATTATGGGCATAGAGGATCTCTTTCTTAGGTGAAAGAGTTGGGATTTATGCAAGTTTGGATAGAGTCTGATAGAAAGGTAGCTTGTGATGTATAATCTCGTGTAATGTGAACTATACGAAACTTGGAGTCTATGCCATGTTCTGCTGTAAAGAGATGATGATGTATCCGGATTGGAAGTCAAGTATGATAGCCGCAAGTTGAATGGCGTTGCTCATAGAATAGCAAAGGTCACTATTAATGTTGATACACTTCATGTTTGGAATAAACGAATCCTTTTTTTGTGGACGGTATTCACCATACCACATGTTCTTGTTCTTAAATAAAATTCTATTTTGAAAAGAAAATAAAAAATCTATATATTATTTAAACCGATGTAGATTCGAGCTCTCTCCTTAATTCTAGGTCCTACGTGGCGCAACCTTTATTCAGTATTCATATTTATCTTTTATGCATTTTTAATTCATAAATATAGCGTAAGAATGTTTTTTCTTTCAATAAAGGGAACAATATTTTTATTATTTGGTATCTTTTCTTTATTTAGTGTGGTTATTGATGGTAATGTCGATTGATCTAAAAACATTATAGGTAATTCTGATTATAAATATCCTTCTTATGTTTTATATCTATATGCATTCTCCTATCTTTAGAAAAAAAAAATTCTACGCAATTATTTTCTATATGTAATGTAATTAATGCCTTAATGGTTGGCTAGCTTACAAATACTGATAACATTAATCAAAACATTGTATTTAATCTGCGCCGCAAGAATATGAGCCGAGAGGTAATTGCAATAATTCATTTTGCTTTTGTCTTCCTCTACATTGATTTGTATGTAAACTACGCCACAAGAATATGAGAGGTAATTGTAATAATTTATTTTGTTGTTGTCTTCCCTTACTTTGATTTGTGAGAATTTTTATTGCCAGGCTACACTAGAGGTGATTAATTTATTTTGTTTTTGTCTCCCCCTAATTTGATTTGTGATATATTTGTTTTACTTTGTGGTGAAATATACTAACATTATTAACCTAAATAGTTTGCTTTCTTCGTAGATTCACAGTTAATTACGCTACCAAGTTACAAATTATTTTTTTTATTAAATCTTCGTATTCCACATAATAGTTTTCAAGATCAGTATTGTTACTATTTGAATTTATTTTATTGAATGTAGACTATTATTTGAGTAATCCGCCTCCGATGGTTCAAGAGCGTTTTATGAGTGTTATCAGCCAACTTTTCCAATATGTGAGGCGTTGCTTTTGCTAAGATTTTATTGAGATTGTAGGAAAAGAACACCACTAATAATCGATTGCAAATAAATATTATTTCAAACTCCACGTCCGTATGATCAGACAATTTGATATCCAATTAATATGGCTATTGGTTAAATATATGTAATTTTTCTTAAATTTATTCAGTATTTGGGTTTTAAGTTGTAGATGGACTATTATTTGTGCTGCCCCTAAAATATATATTCTTTCCATTGCATGGTAAGTTCCATAATAATATTCAACGTAGGGTTTATAAATATTATTGGAGATAGCGTAGTGTTCAAACAATTCGGGTGTCTGTTAAGGTACGTGGCTCCTTGACATGCCTATTTATTAAATATTTTGTCGTTCTTTATTTCAACCGCGTAAACTCTCATTGATCCGCAAGCTTTAGCTCAACCTTTATTTTTATTGTTGATTAATCATTATGGTGTATGTGTATGAAAATTCAAAGAGCACGATGATCGCGATTTGGACGATGGTGATGAATTCCAATTGTATTAACCAAGCATTTCAAGAAGTAGATCGATAGTTTTTAATTTAAAATTTTGCTTTGCTTAATCAATATCTCTCATGTTTTGATTCTTCATTAATTATAATATTATTACGGAGCATTTCTATATTTCATATTTTAATGAGATGGCAAAAAATCTCCTATTTTTTTTTAAAAAAAAAACAACTTAACAATTAAATTTAAAGACCGCGCCATGGTAGACTTGAACTCGAGACCTTTGGTCCGGGCATTAATCACTCTCCTATTTTGATCTTTATTCATATTACATGATCATTATATGAGGGGACGGCTATAATATTCTTATACAGTAGTTTATTCAATTCCTAAATTAAACTAAAAAGGAAGAAAAATAGTAAATGATGATGACAGAATTGCATAACAATTCTCTAGAATTTATTTAGAAATTAAAGATTTCACTTCAAAAATAAATTTTTATAACAATAAAAAAATTACGGTTAATAATTTTAATAATATAACTGAAGTATGTGTACTAAATTAAACTAAAGGATAAAAAATAATAAATTAAAATGGGAGAATTGATAGTCTTCTTGAATTTAATTAGAAACCCAAATTTACTTTCAAAATAAATTTGTATAACTACCAAGCAAATTGCATCTAATAATTATATACGTTATTAGGGGATATTCTGAATGAGTTCGAGACTAAAATGAATAACAAGATTAATTTTTAAATGAGTTTAGAGACATACACACGTATGTATAAAATCTAAACGAGCGTCTTAGTCGTATTATTATACGAGTTTGACGAGAATAAATAACAAGATTAACTTTTAAACGGATTTAGGGACATGCACATATTACGTATATATAACAAGCTTATTAGTCGTATTATTATACGAGTTCAAGACGAGAATAAATAACAAAATTAATTTTTAAACGGGTTTAGGGACATGCACGTACATATAATATCTAAGCGAGCTTATTTGTCGTATTACTATGCGAGTTTGAGATGAAAAAATATAACAAAATTAATTTTTAAACGGGTTGAGGGACATGCACGTACATATAAATCTAAACTTATTCATCCTATTACTATGAGAGAAATTTAAATAATTAAATAAACTAAAGATTTCTTAAATTATCAATCTCATGAGTACATTAGAGAATAGATCTCAAAGTTTTAATTTGTAACGAGATGATGAGAAAGAGCAATAGTTTTATAATAAAAATTACTTTTGGCCAAATAAATAACTTTGCAATGAATATTGCAACAATTAATGTGGGTGAGATGATAAAAGATAAGCATGATCAATAATACGTTGCAATCTCATAAATAAATAAGGAAGAGATTTCAAAATTTAAATTCTATGATAAGATGATCAGAGATATACACAAAATATACACAAAAAGTAAGTTTTAGTATGTACCAAAAAAGTAAATTAATTTCTATTGATTTCTTGCAACTTAAATAAAGTAGAATAAAGCCAAAGAAACACTCTCTATTACTATAAACTCTATTTCATGACTATATTTAGCAAAATGAGAACGGATTTGAATCATTCCCTTGGTTTTAGATCCTACATTACGTTTTCTATATTCTTTATATTAATATAAACTCTATTTTGTGATTATATTTGAGCAAAAGAGAAGAAATATTTGCCAATATTTTTAATAAAATATATACTCCTATTTCTTAAAAGTCAAAACTTTTCTTCTAATATTTTGATGATGTTAAGGTTAACTGTAGCTGAAGTTATTGAGAGTGGAGGAGAAGCTAGCAATGAGATTTGAAATTTACGGAAAATTGTGCATAAAATAGTTTCATCAATTTTGTAAAATTTTTCATAGATTACCTTATAATATTACAGTTAGCATAATGTAATTTCCTGTCGATTTTTCGACGGGTTACACACTGCTAAAAAATAAAAAACTGAGTAATTTTATAAGAAGCCCCAAATCAAAGTCCACTATTTCCACTACTTAAATGGGCCTTACCAAATTCTCATCATTGTTGGGCCGTTCTTGGAAAAAAGGGCGAAATCTAACTCTCCCAATCAAAAACCCTAACCTCTCTCGCTATCACTGCTCAATTTCATCATATTCGTCATCTGCGCATCTTCTTCACTGGCTCTCTTGCAGAAAAGCATACACATCTACGCGTGTATACACCAATCTGAACGTGCGTAGCTCGCAGCAATCAGCATGGTGGACGTGATTTCGATGGAAGAGATACATGCCACCGCCGCCCGCCTCAACGTCGACCTCGACTCTCTCGATCTCGATAGCATTCGCTTGCCCGCAGGCGAAAATTTCGGCATCGTCAGGTATAAATTCAGAGAAAAATACTGTCTTAAAAAAAAAAAAAAAAAAGATTTGTCGATTGATTTTCTTACGGGCTAAATTGTTGTTGTAGTGATGACGAGGATTTGAAGAAGGAGGAAGATTTTGAATTCGAAGAGGGCTTTGGGAACATTATAGTGGTGGACAATCTGCCAGTGGTTCCGAAGGAGAAGTTTGAGAAGCTTGAAGGAGTGGTTCGGAAAATTTACAGTCAAATTGGTGTAATCAAAGAAGATGGTCTCTGGATGCCGGTGGACCCCGACACTCAGAAAACTCAAGGATACTGCTTTATTGAGTATAACACTCCTCAGGTGATAGTTGCTTCTTTTTTTATGTAATTTTGTCTGTTCTTTTAAATTAATGGAGATCTTCAACTTCAAGTACTGCCATTTCTATCATATTTTTTTAAGCAATATTGAAAATATCAGTTTTTCGTTTTGCTGTTATTGCCGCTATATGTGGTCGTTGCTGTAAAATATGAAATTTTTGTTTCTATCAAAATTGTATGGTAGTTCGATGCATCATCTCATAATGTTGTGATCCTTTATTCCAATTATAAAATTTAAGTTTTTTTGAAACTTAACAAGTGTTTTCAAATGATGATATGGTAGAGATCTTCCTGACTCTTCTTTATTCACTCGTTGAAGCTGGTCTTGAAATTATCACTCATTGTTTTCTTGTTCATTTTGTGGATGGAAGAATAATGCATTTATAAACTCTTAAGAATCAGATGATCTCTTTAATTCAGGAAACTGAACATGTGTTTGGTTTTGTAGGAAGCTGAATTAGCAAAGGAAAAGACCCATGGGTACAAGCTAGATCGATCTCACATATTTTCTGTGAATATGTTTGATGATATTGAAAAGTTTTTAAAGGTTCCAGAGGAATGGGCACCTCCAGAAAGCACGCCTTATACCCCAGGGGTTAGTCTCTCACACTCACAGGATTTAAGTAACATATGGTTCCCAGAGCAAGACTGATATCAACTTCCTTTATGATGACCCATTAATTCTTACAGGAGAATCTGCAAAAATGGCTCATGGATGAAAAAGCCCGTGATCAGTTTGTGATCCGTGCTGGCACTGATACAGAGGTTTTATGGAATGATGCAAGGCAATCAAAACCGGAGCTTGTTTACAAAAGATCTGTGAGTAAACTTCAGTTTTGTAATCTTTCTGCGCTAGTGCCCAGGACGAGCATTCTTAGTCTTGAGTTCGGCAATATGTCTGTTAAGTAATAACACATTTTTTTACTATGGGGATATTTGGAATGATGGAATTCATGATTCATGTGCTTGCATTGCATCCTGATTAGTTTCTTCACATTAATTTAATTGCCCTCTTGCTGCAGTATTGGACAGAAAGTTTTGTCCAGTGGTCTCCATTGGGAACTTACTTGGCCACAGTACACAGGCAGGGTGCTGCAGTTTGGGGTGGTGCTACCACTTTTAACCGGTTGATGCGATATCAGCATTCCCAGGTAGTTTTGGCATCTGATATGCGTTACAGCATTATTTATATCTTAGGTTTTAGCTTTAATGGTGTAAATTGCAGGTAAAACTGATAGACTTTTCACCCGGTGAGAGATTTCTGGTGACTTACAGCAGCCAGGAGCCAAGCAATCCCCGTGACACCCATGTAATATATTTTTTTACGATATATGCTTTATGTGACTTACCAATGGTCCAATTTAAGTGAACTTTGTGGTGAATGGATTTCACTTAAGTCATTTTTTTGACAGAGGGTTGTGATTAGCATATTTGATGTAAGAAGTGGAAAACTGATGAGAGATTTCAGAGGAAGTGCTGATGAGTTTGCTATTGGTGGAACTGGAGGTGTCAGTGGTGTGTCTTGGCCTGTTTTCAGGTGATTTTTCATACACGTTGCTATTTTTGTTCCCATAATTTTCTCAACATACTATGAGTTCAAATTACAAAGAGCTGTCGTTTTTTCTCTGTCTGTTTAGGATGCTGTCTAATGTTTTGTAACATTTCTGTATCCAGGTGGGGTGGTGGACGAGAAGACAAGTACTTCGCCAGAATAGGAAAAAATGCAGTCTCTGTTTATGAAACTGAAACCTTTGGTCTCATTGACAAGAAATCTATTAAGGTAGAAAATGTTGTTGACTTCAGTTGGTCACCTACGGATTCTATTCTTGCGCTTTATGTACCTGAACTGGGCGGAGGAAATCAACCTGCAAGGGTGAGCTTACGAACAATTTTCTTAAAAATTATTCATTTAGGCCCCTATGGAGGTATCTCATTCATTTGTTTAACTTCTGTTTCCAATTTTAGGTGAGTCTTGTGCAAATCCCAAGCAAAGAAGAGTTGAGGCAAAAGAATCTCTTCAGTGTCAGTGATTGTAAATTGTACTGGCAAAGTAATGGGGATTATCTTGCTGTTAAAGTTGAGAGGTACACAAAGACAAAGAAAAGTACATATACTGGCTTTGAGCTTTTCAGGATTAAAGAAAGGGACATACCTATCGAGGTTCTTGAGCTGGAGAACAAGAATGACAAGATTATTGCCTTTGCTTGGGAGCCAAAAGGTCACAGGTTTGCAGTTATTCATGGTGATAATCCTAGGCCCGATGTGAGTTTCTACTCAATGCGTAGCGGAACTAATACCGGCCGCGTTTCTAAGCTCACTACTATTAAGGGCAAGCAGGCAAATGCTCTTTACTGGTCTCCAGCTGGCCGCTTTATCATTCTGGCTGGTTTAAAGGGTTTTAATGGACAGTTGGAGTTTTATAATGTTGATGAGCTTGAGACCATGGCTCAAACTGAGCATTTTATGGCTACAGATGTTGAGTGGGATCCTACTGGAAGGTAAATAGTTTTTACGTGCTTCATGATGATGGTTACATTTCATCGCTTGCTTCTTCTAGTTATATATGATTGTTACATGTTAACATCTGATGGAGGTAATTGAGTTGGCAATTTAGTCCTAGTTTATCAACTTGTTGCATCGTTTTATTGAGAGTTCTTTTTGTTTATATAGGTATGTTGTGACAGCAGTGACATCTGTCCATGAGATGGAAAATGGGTTCAACGTGTGGTCGTTCAATGGAAAACTGCTCTACCGAATCCTCAAGGATCATTTCTTTCAAGTAAGTTTACCAATCATCTTAATGAATCGTAGATTTTTGGTATGACTAGGACTTTTAGGAACTCGCCCCCGCAATTGAAAACATGTACACAAATGTAATGGTAGTAACTGCATTGGCACTGCCTATACGAATATTCTCATTCACCATGTTGAATGGTTTAAATTGCAGTTTCTGTGGCGCCCAAGGCCTCCGTCTTTCTTGACAGCTGAGAAGGAAGAAGAGATTGCTAAGAATTTGAAGAAATATAGCAAGAAATATGAGGCTGAGGATCAAGATGTTTCAATGTTGCTGAGTGAGCAAGACCGGGAGAAGAGAAAGATGCTAAAGGAAGAGTGGAGTAGGTGGGTTAGTGAATGGAAGCAGCATCACGAGGAAGATAAGCTGGCGAGGCAGAAGCTGCGTGATGGAGAAGTCAGTGATGAGGAAGAAGAGTACGAGGCGAAAGAAGTGGAAATTGAGGAATTACTGGATGTCTCTGAAGAAGTTATTTCTTTTGACTAATGTTGAAGCAAATTTTGGGAATGGCCTGCTGAGGAATGAATCAGTTGAAGTGAATCGCTAGATTTTTGTACTGTCTTTCAACAAAGATGAGTTCATTTTTGTACCAATTCGACTTAAGAGAATTTGCTTTGTGCATGGGTATCTATTTGATTTGGATTTAATAGCATGTTCTTTTTATTTCTTTCTAGAAACATAAGTGGACATTTTCCATCATGGCATGATTGGAAATTTGGAATGCGTACTTTGGTTTAGGCCCCTATGATTGGAAATTTGGAATGTGTACATTTTCCATCATAGCATGTTTCATTACCTTTCTCTAATCTAATTTGTCTCAGTTAATTTTGTAGAAATAATGGGAATATTATACTTGTAAAAAATAACAATGTAATAGTGTGTAATTATGCTTTTCAAAAATCAGCAAAAAGTTGCAATTTTCAATAAAGACGGCTAGTAAGTATTATATAGGCTTACAAATGGCAAACTAACAAAGACAATCTCTATAATATTGTATAGGCTTTTTAATTTCAAATCAAATCTGTGTATTTACTTGAACTTGTAACTTTTAAGAGAAATCTCAAATGAAAAAAACTCATAAATTTTATGTAAAGTAGAACCTCCAGAAAGGAATATTAGGAATAAATAAGAATAAACTTTCATTTTGTCATATATTTTTATGGTCTCAAGTTGGAACCAATTATAAATAAAAATAAATTCTATATTTATCATAATTCATATTTTTTTTTGTCTCATATTAAGAAAATACACTTCAATTTAAGAATAAATCACACTAAATAATATGTATATATATATATACATATATATGTATGGAGATATCAAATAGGAACTCCTATTTATATGAGAATTAGGAATCAATCTAAGCCATTCATCCTATAAGATCAATGGATATGATTTAATCTCAAAATTAGCTCGTCAAATCCACTTTTTTTAATTAATCTCATGTATTTTACTTAAGTAGGATTAGAATAGTAATTTACACCATTTATGCAGTGCAAAATCGTAATGCATTAAATAGTATAAAGTAATGCATAAACTAATGCAAAGTGATGCATAAATGCATATTGTTTATAAAGAACAAATAAATTTTATAAAAGTGTGTACTTGTACAATTAATGCATTACGTATATTAGATTTGTATTCATATTCGTATATGATATCATAATTAATGCATTATGTACATTATTTTCGTATTTATTATTTGATGTTGTGGGAATAATTTTATAATGTATTAACACGATTGACGTGATGCATCAATATGAAACTATAGATGCACAAACTGATTACTACAATTAATTCATTACATTTGTGCGATTTATGCATTAACAAGAATTGATCACCTTCTTCGTCGTATCATAAAACCCGTAATAGTAAACCAGCAGCAATGCAGTCCACACCCAAAACCTCGCGTGCGACGCCCAATCAATTGATCGCAGCAAAAGCCTCATTTTAACATCACTTTAGTTGTAAGAACACAATCGAGTTTCTTATAAATGAAGTTGATGTCAAATATTAGTTGAAGTTGATCTTTAGCCGGAGATGGTGGTGGTGCAAGATGAAAAAAGCCATGGTGGCAGTGCTATTAGCTGTCAAATGGCTTCAACCTCGGTTGTTGTTATTGCTAAGTCGGATATAGAGAAAAGGTGCTGAGATAATGAACAACGACGATGGTGGAATTTTGGGTTGCTGGTTGTACAACCATGAGGCATCGACGACAAGAGCTTCTGGCCGTGAGGGCAAACGACAACGACTATTCTCGCCGAAGAAGGTGAAGAGAGCGAGCGGCAGCAGCGCACTTATGGAGGCAATAGCAAAGATCGATGATGTCTCGCTGAATTTGGGTGGAAAAGATGAAAAAACATGGGGTTTATTTCAGAGAGAAAGAGCGAGAGGAAGCGGCAGCGACAACGATCAGCGGTGGTGATATTGGCGGCAACAGACGATTGATTTATATCGGTGGCTGAAGATGAAAAGAGAGGAATTGTGACTGCCCATTGAAATGCGGGGAAAATAGAGGAATTGTGATTGAAACTGAGGGAGAGAGAAAAAGTGTTTCAGAAAGTTAAATTCCTAATTTAACCCTCCGATCTCCTACTTTCTAATTTATGTGAAATTGTAGATTTAATTCTAACCAAATTTTTAACGAATGAGTGTTCAGGTTTAGTTCCTAATTCTCATGATAATAGATTTAGATTGATTTAAAATATTTTTCTACAGTTGTTAATAATAATGACTTCATCTTTTTTATTGACTACCTTATTGTTGATCTCAAAATATTTCCATCTTGTCAAACAAATTAAATGCATACTTTTAAGTTATGAACTCTTCAATCAATACATGCATTTACACATAATACATTGTACAATACATATATTTAGTAATTTTAATATTTAATAATTATTCATGTACATTAAAATTAGAAAAAAAAATAGAAAAAAAATTCCGAACTCTATTTATAAATAATGTTTCATTTTGTCATATTTTTCTACAGTCCCAAAAATATTCTTTAATAGAGATTTTACTGTATTGTATTTTATTTTGTCGTGTGCTCAATTATAACTTTGAACATGCAAAACCATATCTTGTGTTTAATTAGATTTAAAATTACTTGGCCTTTGTTGCAAATTGATTGCTGACTGGTCGACTCGCAGCACATTTAACAAAAGCAAAGAAAAAGTAGGAGATTTATTGGCATCAGTCATCAACGCATTCTACAAAATATACAAATCAAATAGAAAAACTCAGATGAGGTTAGAGCATCTCTTAAGCTCAAGCCGGTATTTGATTTCCTTGTTGGAAACAATCACCAAGCCGGAAAGCTCTTCTACTTTCTCAATGAGGAGTTTTAGCAATGGCACTTTTGACAGAGTTCGGCATGATCCCACCATTATCAACTTCTTCTGCTCAACATCAACATCAAAATCATAGAGTAGCCAAATTAGATTAATCTGCTTTCTAGATTAGAACATACGTAGATCACAATCTACAACTTCCAAGGTCATTGGCGTTTCATGCAGTGTAAATTAGAGCAGCATTTCACTTTTAGTTATGCAGCAAAGCAGTATTAATGATAGAGAGTAACAATGTGAACCTTGGCACGTGTAAGAGCTACGTTTATACGGTGCCAGTCTCCAAGAAGTGAAGATGTGCTATTCCTAGGGGTTTCAGTGGACCTCACAAATGACAACAATATGCAGTCCTTATCCCTTCCCTGTCCAAACAAGAGATAATTATCAACACTTCAGCAATTTAGCCATCACGGCATTGATTCCTTCCCTTCTTTCTAATCTAATGTGATGATGCAACTACATAACGGACATCAATAATAAAACAAGTACATCAAAGAGGCAAATCCAATTTAATGATCATGTGTTGTTCAAAAATATGATGAACTGTAATCCATCAGAAACCATTTCGTGTAAGGAAAAGTACATGTAGCTGACAGTTTTGGACAAATGAGGCAAAATTATTCTATCCCTTGAGACTTATGCCCACTTATGCATCTTAGTCCTTGCTGAAGAGCTCAACATGCAACAGAAAATTGTTGCATAGAGTAAGCACCACAATATTTACATTTAGAATTATCAATATCAAAATAAATTATGTCTATGCAAACACTCATTGTTACTAATCTAGTACGAGCGAATTTGATAGGCTGTATAAGAAAAATGCCAAAAATTAAGTTATCCTGAGAAATCCTTGGGTGGGCAGCCTTCTTTTACAGCTTAGAACAAGTTGACTATCACATTACAATAGCAGACAACTATCTCATTGAGTAAGGGCAAAGTAACTTCACAAAAACAGCACCAAGTATTACCTGGTATTTGTCTATGGTATGTATCTCCACAGGTTCAGGAATGGATCCTCGAATGAGGTTAGCCTGAGAGTTATAAGGAGTAATAATGCCAATAGCTTGTCCTTCAATGCCTCTAAGTACTAGAGTATTAACGGCCTATCAAAACAAGTAAATAAGGAACATATTTGAAACGTGTAGTGACAAGGATTTGTGCTAACATGCACATATCATGTATTTCTTATAACAAAAAATAGAACAAAAAACTGTAAAACGTCTTGAGATAAGAGACAATAGAGAGGGCATTTCACCTCTGCAATAATATGTGCTTCAATCGAGTTGTTTAGAGCTTTGCGGTCATTATTTTCATATGCAGGCAACAAATCTACATTAGGGAAAACAAAAAATTGTTCAAGCACATACGTAATCATTACATGTTTAATATGAAGAAGGGAAACCGAACAAACCTGTATTGATAAATATCACAGGTTGGTTTGGATCCAGAACCTGCTGAACATTAACCACCAGGTTAGTTTATCTGATAATGCATATTTGAAAGAGCACCTTTTAAATTTTAGAGCTGATGGAGAATAGGATTGGGGCCTATGGGTTCATGCATTGACAATGTGGGACTGATTACCCCTATTCTTACTGAAACTTCATAGGTATCATTGTGCTCAATAGCAAGAACAAAGTACAGCAGTACATGAGATGCAGAAGTCAGGAACTAGGTTGGATTAAATGGCAGTTTCACTTTAACTTCCGGAAAAAAAAATAATAAATAATAATAATAAAATTAAAAAAAAAAAATAGCTTTGGGGACTACTACATTAAACCGGCATTTTTCTCTAACTTCGGTAAAGCAATATATATTCAAATTAGATAAATAAAATATTCTGTCAAGACCTTCATCAACCAAGCAGGTGAAGACACTGAAGACCTGTACTTGAGCTTCGCATTCTCTATTTCTGTAGAACCGCAACGCAATCTATTTCCATATATTAAGGCATTCGACAATTCCATTATGGCAGCACACATTCGGTACTGCATATTGTACAAAAATTGGATTAAAGATTTTCACTACCTCGTAATGCAAAGCTGCAATGCAATCCATTTCCATATGTTAAGGCATTTGACAGGTCCATTATGAAAATTGGTTACCTGGCAATGCAAAGCTGCAATTGCATGCGGATGTGCTTCAGAAAGCCTACAAAAGAGGCTCACACTCATTCCATTCTCCTTAGCCTCCGGACTCTAATATCAGATATGCATTTCAAATATTGTAATCAGCAATATCTCAACGAGACTTGGTAGCATTACAAAGAAAGAAATTAACCTGGACAAGTGGAGGCAATTGATAATGATCTCCAACTAGAACAAATTTTGATGCAAATGCCAGTGGGCCCAAGGAAACCTGATTAAGAATTAGGAAGAAACTGATCTAATAAACCCATCAGATAACCAAAATGTCCGATACCCCGATGCAGACATTTTCAGCAAAAGCTTTGAGCCAAAAAAAAAAAAAAACTAAATTTTGCTGGGTAATGACGTAATGTGGTAATACTTAATAGTGTACATATAATACTTGCAACTTGATATGAAGATATTACTTGCATTTGCAAGGTAATAAATGGATTTATGCGAATGAACTCTACAAATCCAAAAATTAGCAAACAATTTAAACTACAGAAATAAAATGTCTTGAAGATTTCTCCATATTATATTATATTTCACCATCTCAACTATGAAGGTCAAACAAATCAAAATATTGAAGTATACAAAATATGTTGTGTAGTTGTAAATCTTGTTTTGTTTCATGACTACGGATTCCCTAATTATGGGACATATTATTAAGGTTCATTCAGTTAGAAGATGTCCAATATCAATAACATTACCATGCAACTAAATGTTAACTCATTAAGAAGATTGGCAAATTGATTTTTGTGGCACTTGGAGGAACACGGAAAAAAATATAAATAATACATTTAGAGAGGACCTGCATCGTTGTTTCTCCTAAGTGCATTGTCAGCAAGACAATTTCCATATAAATTATTGAACATTGGATAAATTATATGTTTCCAGATTTGTAATTTACATAATAATATGTTACACTTCTGAGCATCAAAATCAAACACCAACACCTATAATGTCTAGGTTCTTTTGTTGGTTTATTCACAAAACCTTTTTTTTTTAATCAAAAAATGGAAAATTGATGAAACTTGACTTTTGCCAATCCGAGAATATCTAGAAATTAAATAAGATGTCCTGGCAGACATAAAAACATATCAACAAATGTTCATTCATGCAGACAAAAATTATTAATGACCAAAAATATATATACCGGTAGTGTTATCTGTCCTGCTTCATCCATAATGCATACGTCAAATCTCTTGTTTGTAAGCAAAGGGCTAGTTATTCCCAAGCAAGTAACAGCAACAACGCTAACTCTTTCCAGCTTTTCCTTAATCTCCTGGGTGCTAGCCATATTCATTACTGTCATCACAATGTTTGAATAGGAAGTTAAAAAAATTAGATTGTAAATAAGGATATACTTATCACAAATCATCTGCCCTACCTGATAAGCAATTCTCTTTAACTTCCTCATGTACAGCCTCATACCTTCCTATTCTTATGAAATCTATGCCCTGCAGAAGTCCTCAAATAGTGTGATGCAACAGGACCCTTTGAAATGCAAAAAGAAACAAGAAGCGCAGCCAGTAGAGAACCAACTGTAGTAAAAATGCGGAGAACCATAAAACTCTTGGAAACCATGATTTCAATGTCTTTAGTCATTCTTTGCAGTACATCTATCTTTTCAAGCCTAAGGATCTTGATGACTAACAATAGCCTGCTATGATTATCTCCATACTCATCATTAGACAATTAACAAGCATCCTCGCTATTTTCTGAAGTATGAGTTTTCTGCTATATATACTTTAACTGTAAATTGGATAAACCAACACCCAGATCACTCCAGAATCAAATTGGGCACCTCACAGTTACAGGTTTTGTCAAATAAAACACTGGAATAGAATGAGCAACTGCTAAATTATGCGCACATCTTGTTACTGTAAATAATGACAAAATGCCTATAGCTAATGTTTTATGAAACTCAGAAATCTGCTATAGCACATCAAAGCATTTACAGTTACTTATTTGCTTAATGAAAATGCTGATAGAATCTATCCCGTTTCCAGTGTTTAGACATTAGACAAAATGCTTGATTACAATGTTTTATGAAACTCAGAAATCTGCTATAGCACATCAAAAAAATTTAGACATTGCAAATTTCAATTTCGCTGCACGACAATTAAAAAACTTAAATGTTCTTTTTTACTTTGAACTTACTTATACATTTATCTGCCAGATCTAGTTGTGATTTCCCAAAGCTACCGGAAGTGTGACACTTATTAAAGAAACCTATAACCGATATCCTACACATATTAAGGAGGCACAACATAATGTGCCAAAAATAGCATATACAGTTAACAAGCATTTAAGTTCTTAACCAACTAACGATCATGAAATGATGCATCAAGGATAAATAATTACCTGAGCTTTCAGTTTGATTAGTAAATTGTCAACGGCCGAGTTTGTGTAGGATGTGAGCAAAATGGATGCACCTCTTAGTAGCAATGCCTTCACAGCATGTACCATGGTGGATGTTTTGCCTGTCCCAGGCATTCCAAGAATAAGAGCATAATCCTTAGCCGTGAGTATCTGATAATCGTCAGTCCACCAAGGTTATCATCAACTAAAACATCATATAAAAGAATTTCAACTTTTTTCTTTTCCACAGAATGGCAACCAGAAATAGCATTGTTGGCTTTAGCAATAAACACAATATTAAGACTGACCTTGAGTATAGCTCTTCTTTGATCATCATTTAAACTTTTCTCTGACCAGACGTATGAAATAGCAGGGTCTTGACTAAAAATGCAGCCACTATCAAATCTAGGCATCTGCAACCATTGTGTAAATAAATACAGGAAGTTTATGTTCTGATTCTAGAAGAGAACTAAGAAAAGGGGGAAATCTAAATTCAGAATATTCACCTCAAGATCCACAATCTTCTTCCTCAAACAAGAACTACGTTCATTTTGCAAAAAGAGTTGAATAAGATTGAACCTAATAAAGGTATGGGTACCATCACAATATTGTTCTGCACTTGTAACGAACTAGGAAAAACAATGTAAAATTTAAGAATATTTTGCTGACCTCATGATTGCAAATGATGTCATAATTTCATCTTTATCAATCCGCCAGGATTGCTGACGCACATCCTCGGTCCTTGACCTAGGACAATGCCCTGGTAGCCTTAATCGTTTTGCCAAAGATACCTTCAAGATAGGAGGACCAGACATATAACTATAATTGAGATTATTATCTATGGTAATTGATTTTATATATGATGCATGTACTATTAGTGATCCGAATATCTGATGCGCTGCTAGTTTGCGGTAGCAACTTCTTTTTTTTTAGGAAGGAGGAAATGCAATAATAAGTATCTATTATGCAACTGACATATCAAGTACCAAACTGCTGTACTTACAGAGACATGAAAGCTACCAATGTCCGCAATGATCCCATTAGCAACTCGTAGATGATCTGGTTCAGTGCTTAATATCTGTGACCATAATTCAAAATTTTCAGGTAGTGTTATATTTTCGTATGAGTAAAAAAGGACTAACTCAAATCATTGAAGAACTGAGGGCATGTATGTGCACCCCAAAATGCTAATCAATCATATTCCATTTTTTCAGGGTAGATTATGGTATACACACACACAAATCGCATCAAGTAATTTATGTAAGATCAGAAGATCATTTTTATTAGAATGCTGCTAGGCAACCAGCCAAGAAATATTCTAAGAGTTGCATGGAAATAATTTTATTGAGCATTGTTCAGCCGAATAATAAGTAATAAGTATAAATAAATGCATATCACAGTAAAAGCTAGACTAAGTCTCCACTTGTTAATATGACTTCATAAGGATAGTTAATATCATTCCTTACTTGAAAAAAAAAAACAAAAGAGATGATAAAAAACATACCACATAATCCCCATTTCGGAACATATGCTCTAAGGGAGAGGAAGTACTTAAATCACAATTTGGTTGTTCAGCATCAAGCAAAGGGTATCGTCGTGAGACAAAGCGGTAAATAAATCGGTTGTTTTTTAAAAGTTTTCTATCTGATGAGTTATCTGAATTATCAAGGACCAGGGATGGTAGAGAAATGGGATGGTGGTCATTCCTGGAACTGTCAGAGAGCCAGCTCTCTTTCTTCACAATCTACAAATAAAAATTATAAAATTGTGAATGGGCATCAAAGACTTAAGTAAAAAGGTAGCAACTCAGTCACTACCTCCATGTGTTTCGCCTCCAGATCAATCAGTCTCTCCCATTTATGGAGAAAAATGGCATGTGTTGTGGTTAAGTGGGAGACAAGTGAATCATACAGGTCGCCCAGTCCACTTCCTTCGGCAGTACCACCATATGCCTTCACAGAAAAACAAACCTAATAAGTTGATATTCTTAAGATGCAAGTATTAATTTCTAATAACTCGACTCCTGTTTTAGAAAATGAGTCAATAAATAGATAAATACAGATTTTTCTTTATATTTTACGTTTCTCATCAGCAGAATTCTTCCTCTCTTCTGAATGACCACTACAAATGACATTCTGCTCCCATAATGTTTATTCTAGCTAATGACCACTTTAAGGGAACTATACAGAACACATCCAAAAGAAAGCAATAGTTGCAAAGTGAAAAGAAACGCTTAACCTATAAACTGCCTGAATGCTGATAACACCATTTGCATCATTACTCCATTACAATCAGCAGTGCATCAACCTTGATGCAGTTCCTATTAACTTCCTAGTGTCTACAGACATAATAATTTTTTGTAGTATTTTTCAAGATGTATGTATAAAATAAGAATAGGCATTATAATTTGTCTTAAAATAAGAGGAATGAGAGGAGAAAGAAAAGAACCATTTATGGCTATTCTAGGTAGCCTATTTCAGTTTACTCACTACGTAAGCATGAATACCATTGAACATACGAAACTGGGTAGAGGGGGTAGATATGATTAAAATATCATCCATATTCATGTAGAGCTGAGTTTATGTTAGAGCAATGGCTCACAGTTCTTAAAAAAATTGTGCTTCCAGATTTTTGTGAATCCAAGTAATATCTCGTTTTTACTTACCTGGGAAAGTCCGTACGAGAGATTAAGATTGAAATGGCATACCTTGTGATATATACTGCAGACATTCAGGTGTCGACAACTTCTGCAAATATTTGGGCTCTGGATGAAATAGATTCGACAAAAAATTATATTCCAATGTGAGAAATTATATCAAAAAGTGAAGGAGAAAAATAATAATATGAGGTGAAGATACTTGTAACATTGGTGGCAATTGCTGAGTTGTTGATGCCTTAAGCAGATCATTTGCCAGTTCATTACGTCGCATTATGAGCCCTATTAAGTCAGATCTTCTAACAGAGATTCCCTTCAAAAAGTATTTATGCAGTTATACTGGAGTGTTCAAATTTTGATAAGTCTAGAAGAGTAGGACGAACACCAAATACAGTGACCAACCTGTGTCAGATCCGTGTGAAGATAATAAAGAAGACCATATTCAATGTTCATCATGTATCTGAAACAGGATAAAAATAAAGATTTACGCATGTAACTAAGAAGCATCATTAAACCAGAACACACTGTTGCTAGCAGTGAAAATTTAAGCGTGCCAGAACATCTTGCTGATAACACACCTCTCTGACATCAGGAGAATATATAACATAACTTGGGCACTATGCTCCATAGCTGCCTGCATCATAAAAAATTTGAAAGAGTATTACAGTGGACTCCAGAAAAGGATAGAAAGAAGATGTCTGTCAGCGAAAATCCATAACATGAGGTCATATGAAAAAAGCGTACTGCTCTTTCACATAAAGGATTTGGCAATTAGCACACCTGTCCACTTGTTGCCTTTCCAGTTTTGAACTCCAGAGGCATAATTATTTCACTAGCTTCTGCAGAATTTGTGTTCGTTCTTACTCGGACAGAAGCATCAATCATTCCTTTCAATCCATACCTTTGGGCCCAAGCCATTTCTTCAATGTCAATGACCTATACATAAAAATTATACACTTAATCAAACACAAACTCATGGACAACAATTATTATACTCCCTCCGACCCCCATAAGTGTTGTCTTTTTGTCATTTCGGACGTCCCTCATAAGTGTGGTGCTTCCCACTATAATACATGGCCCCACTTCATTTCTTATCCTTTTAACCTTACAAAATCTTCATATGTACACAAAAATCTCCACTTACTACCTCACTAACACTAACCCGCCAACAATTGTGGGGCCATTTGTCCACTCAAACTATACCTACCAAACATTTCTTAAAACCCGTGCCACACTACCCATACCACACTTATGGGGGACGGAGGGAGTATTTCTTATCAAACCTTGAAAAGTGCTGTAAAAGACATTGACTGGATGATTGTGTAAGAAGAAAACATATGACTATCTTGTTAAGTAGATCTTGTATTTCTTTGCTTACATTTTGTGCAAGCATAGTTGAAAATTGAGGGGGGATGGTCACATCATATGCTTGTGCCAATTTCACAAGAAACAGTCAACATACTTGAGTTACCATACACTCTTTCTTTAACTCTAGAGCAAATGCTTCTTTCTGTTGGATACTTCTATTACATGATACGATACACTGGTTACGCATTAGCTTGGAGACCAACATTGTGTAAACTGTACAAGTACAATTCTATATATATTTCACAAAAGAGAACTCATATATTTGATTGAGGTATAAGCTCATATTTGTATGTTCTACCTCAAGCTCATATTTGTATGTTCTACTAGATAATAAAATTCATATACACAATTTCAAAAATGATGCAATAACAATTATGGGATAAAATAGTTAAAGTATGTCCTTTTAGATAGGAAAAACCCTTACCTCACAAATTTTGATCTTCTTCAGTCCATCACATTTAAAGTCAACAGTTGGGCTTTTTGAAACCTAAAAGGATTAGTGATAAACCCAAGTCAGAGGTTGTGACTACCGTAGAATGGGAAATGAGTTGTCTACTCAAAAAGTTAAGGCGCCTTCGAAACAAATCTTAAAATGTCCTAATAGAAAAGATGCAGGCAATTTGTAAAAGAAAGAAAGGAAGAGTATCAATCCATGAGTTAATCTTGTACAAGACAAACTCTGGAGATTTTTCTATTATGCTACAGTATTCAAAACCTGCCACATGAATACAAATTAGAACGTTAGCATAGGATTATCTACCTGTGAATCTCGAAAGGAGGATATCCAATTCAATATTTTTGGGATTGCCTCAATCAAAGTTCTGAAACTATCATTTTCGTTTACTGCAATAAATCCATGAAAGAGGAATTAGTGTCTGGGAGAAATCTAGTAACCTGTGTTCTATAATTATATTTCAAAGTCGAAGCTGCTAGAATATATAAGTGAAAGAAAATATTTGAAGTCCAACATAAAGCAAAATATGAGAAAGTTAGAATGGGGAATCCTTAAAGTCTCCACCTCCACTTGCATAGAGACTCTCGAGACTTTTCTGAAGCACTGTTCTGGCATATTCTTCTAAGAATTCTTTCGAGGGGGATTCACTGATGAGGCCAGCCTAGAGAAATTAAATCTTAGCTCAATGACAACCACATGACAGCCAGTAGCTAATATCAATATATGTTTTAGAATTGCTGTTTCTTAGAACCTGAAATATCTGATGCAATAATGTACCCATCAATGCTGCTGTTGAAGACTCCGTGCTTTTTATCCTCTCATCCAGGACAGTGCGCCTTGGGCAACTGAAACTAGCAGAAACCTATAGTGAGACCATTTAGGAAAACAATTAGAAAAGAGGTCAAAGCAGGAATCTTGAACTCAATACAATAGTGGTGCTGTTAAATAAAAAATTCTACGCATGCATAAGTCCTAGCTCGAAACTGAAGAAAGAATGAGCAATTGGTAATACCCGTGTTCCAGATACCAAGATATCTGGGTGGACAATGAAAAAATTCTTGTCATGATCGATATCACACTTCCCCTGGGAATCAAATTCACCAATGACATGAACTGTGTCTCCAGGGGCCACGACACTGGAGAACCTAGTTGGACAACATATAAACATTGTCAAAAGTATGAGAAAATTTATAGTACTTACTGCTTTTAATAAATTTGAACACAGCAAAACCTAATCAACAAGGCTGAATCAATTTGACGTAGCTTTCAACTCACAGAACATAAAGAAACAAGAGTTGCGCAAACCGAAAGTAGGAGAAGATGAATATGACTAATCCAAATTGGCAGAGCCAAAGAAAGAATACATTAGTGGACTGCTTATTACTGAAATTTACAAAAAATATCACCCTCAGTTTAAAAATTTCAGCCTTCAACGTAATGTAATTCAAGTGACATTCTAGACTCTAGAGAATGTATTGGAGTTAGCTTGACACATAGATATAAGGAATTGAGATGATCCTGCTTTGAATATTTAGTATAAAAATGAAATAATTTAAACACTGTAAGACTTCATACAGCAAAAACAGTTCATCAACAACAGTAATAAAATTTTACTTCCACCCGAACCTGCACAACCTCAAATTCAAACATCTGATCACTTGCTTTTTAACGAATGCCTCAATCTACTCACCATTCATCCCACAATTGCAAGACCCTTTCAGCTCCATTTTGCTCATTCAGTAAGCGCAGCACCTATAATAAAGTTACTCAGAAGGCCCCTTACTAGTAACATTAGAATATCTCTAAGTCAGCAAAGAATATGCATACCTTGAAACAGGATGGAGGACCAGATGATCTGGAAGGCCCGTGCTTTTCTGAAACCTATCGCAAATGTATATTCAGAATTTTATCAGGAGAATCATATATTCAGTGCAGGAGGGATTGATAAGGAAAAATGCATTGGTGCATACCTCCAATACAAGAAAATTGAAATTCGAGTCTGGAGTGGATCTACTTTCTTCTGAATTTTTTGTCGAGCAATTTACAACAAGATCAGCTTTGGGACTTCTTTCAGCATCTAAGTGTGACTCATCATCTTTACATAATGAACTTTCCTCTACTTGATCTAAGAGTTCGATTAAAGCCTGGGATGAGACAAGAAAAAATGTTTTGTGTTTTAAGAATATACTGTGATGTCTATAAGCTCAATAAATGAAGAGTGGAGTTCGAACAACCAATAACCTTTTTGTGCTGCCTTGAAGCTAGCTGGTCTGGTAGCCCTTTAAGATGATCCACTTCTTCAACAGCCTGCATCTCATGTATCACCAAATTCAATTCGAAAATATATATTATCTTAAAGAAAATGAAAACACTTGAGTGAAATCATTGGTTGAACCACCTTTGCATGGCCACAAGACAACGAGGGTGGAGTACTGAACGGGCTCTGAGAATTAGGTAACTCAGATTTGTCAGAGCTATTTCTATGGTTTTCAGGACAACTTAGATCATGACCTCTATTGAGCTTTCTTGAGGCAAGTCCAGAAGAAGATATTAAAGGCTTATTATGTGGCTTCAGTGGAGGTGATGAAAGCCACTTTTCAAGCTTTCCGGACATGCTAGGAGAAACTTTTACCTACAAATGGGAATTAGTTTATTACTTTCAAAACCATACGAATGAAAAGAAGGCAAATCCAAAGTAAATTTTAGAGGACCTTTTCCTGTGGACATTCTTGAAAAATCATTGAGTTAAACCTTGTAGAATCTGCCAACACCCTTATCCTCCCAGGTAAATTCTTAGACATAGCATGCAGTCTCTCATTTACTGGAGAAATTTTCCAAGTCACCTCATCAGCTGCGTCATCCTGGCTCTGCTTGATTAGCTATGCAAAGGGAAAACAAAAAAAGAAAGTTCAACACAAAAATGACAAACAAGAAATATTCTACCAACTTCACCACTCTCACATCAGCTGCACAATTGGTCCTGAGCATGATATTAACTATTTCACTTTAGTAAAGAAAGTTCTGTTTAACATGAACGAGTAGGCTACATTTGGGGAGTTGAGAGAAAAAAGACACTTTTTGCCATTTCTGGAGAAAGAAAAGACTCGGACATGAAAAAGGGAACCATACAAAAGCAATACAGAAGCAGAGAATCTTCATTGGAATTGCACTCTGAATTATCGGTCTCTCTCCATTAGGCAATTAATGTATCCACTATCCTAACGTGTTTTCTTTATGAGATGCAACAAATAGCCTACAGACGGGAAATACAGAAATCTGTTCACTAGTTCTCCATTATGCATTATCTAAACAGACTAAATTCTCAAGTTTCTCTAAGAAATAAAGTTCCACCTCAATATTCTTCACTAAGTTATATGCTCATTTTAAATCTATATATAGAACAATCTATCCATCAATCGACGTATAAGAAAATACACAACCTCAACTAACCATAGGCCAAAGAAGCTATAACCAATTGATTGAGGAAAAACTACTATTACCATTCCAGGTGAAAACTTGAACCGCTTTACGGCAACCGACTTGGAAGACTCCGGTGTCACCTCCATTGGATTCTCCTCATCATCAATCATCACCGGCAATACATTATCTATCGGTGTATCCTGAGATCGAGTAGATACCTCAGCTTTGAACAAATTTCCTGCTTTTTCCACGTTATTTACATTCACAACTCCATCATCGAGACTTTTGGTTGAACTCGCCTCAGGCACATCACTTGTGCTTTTAGTATTTTGAGAAACACCACCATTAACAATCGCATTTACCAAATTACTACTGGGGTTTACACCCCTTTTATATCCAGTCCCCGACTCCATCCTCCCTAAACTAGCCACACCACCGGGATTCTCCGCCCCCAGTTCAGCGCGATCGGCAACCGGTTTAGCTACAATCTGGGCATTTTTGCCGGCAGCAGAATCAGCTGTGGGGTCGTCATTTCTAGTCTGTGAGAGGGTTTTCTGGGTCTGGGAATGACGCTCAAAGAAATGCTGAATACCAAATTTAGACGGCTGAGATTGCTGCGCCTCGCGATTGGGATTGCTCGATTTCTTGCCTCCCGTGCTCGTCCTCTTCCGTGGGGCCATCAATCGGAGTTTCCAGCCGGATTGAGGGTTCCGATTTCGCGTGCTAAGACTAGCTGAAGGAATGAAAATTGAATATGGAGGAGGATCGAGCCATTTTCTTTATCGAAAACGTGCAAAAAATGGAAGTGCAAGAGTTGGGGTTTCTGTTTTCCCGCCAAAAGGTTTGTTTTGTGGAGGGAGTGATGTCGGGCCGTTGGATCAGGATCGACGGCAGGAATTCACTCTCAGACACTCTGTTGGGCTTGGGTTTTTCTGTTAGCAGCTGTCATGGGCCTTTTACACTTACAAACTTCTTGCGAGCCCACCAGGCTTTGTGCCTTTTAAGGTCTGGGTTTTGGAATATTTGAAAAACCTCCGGGTAACGTATTTTTTTTTAATAGTGCTACTTGAACACATTATTATGGTCAATCACACAAATTAAAAATAATAATATAAATTTTAAAAATAAAAATATATCTTAATTGAGGAATTAAAAACTCTAAGGGGAAATTTTTTCCATTTTTACAGTTAATTTATCTTTTTCTTACGCGTGTGGTTGGCCACCAAATGACCGAATAGTTTTCTTATTTATTTTTATTTTTTTGCTAATTTTCGGTTTAGAAAACTAAAATATAGATGTGTAATTATTAGATTAAATCCTAAATTATTTGTCTCGTTCCAAATATATTCTAAACATTAAATAACATCAATAAAATATTCATATTTTGGGAACAAGATACATAGTTTAGAATTTAGGGTTAATGGACTGTAAATTTCCAAATTATTTAAGTTGTCGCATTTTGCACCTCAAAAATCTGTCTTACAATTTTCGAACTTTTATTTTTTTTGTCTAATTTTGCCAACCGACTCGATTTTCGGCGAAGTTCGAGCTGACATGGCAGAATTTAAATTACTTTATAACCACACTGCCAAGGATCGAGACCTCCACACCGCTGCCATGCTTGACTAGGTCAAAGACTAGCCGCCATTGTGCCGCTCGAACGAGTCGGATCACTTTGTCATGCTCGGGCGGCTGACTTGGGATTTCTGGCGGCTCAACGACAACGACGCCGATTGGGCACGAGCCTCACATACATGCCCCTGATGAATAACGTGTTCCACTCACCGTCGAGAGGGACCGGTGGGACTCGCTCGAGGTCAACGTCCCATACTTGACAAGTTCCACCCAAGATTCGAATCTAATATGGCGATCCGCCAATGGCAGGGTTTGATCCAGGCTAGGGAAAGATCCAACCTCTTCACCTTTGTCGGGGCAACCCTGAATAAGATCTGAACCGAATTCTGGGGCATTCTCATGGATTATTGTAAAGAAGAAACGATGTTGTGTAAAGTGGTGGATTGCTCCATCACCCATTGCTACGACAGAGCCTCATATATGAAAGACTTAATCTGAAAGAACAAGAATGTGAGTCATTCTTTAATCAAGCCCGTAACTTTTATCATTTAAATTCTACCATGTTAGTTCGGACTTCGCCGAAAATCAAGTCAAATGGCAAAATTAGACGAAACGCGACAACTCAAAAAGTTTGGAAATTACTAGTCATTTTTAATATTTTTTTTGTTAAGTACGTCCACGTCAGATTCACGGCTGTCATGTCAGCTCGGACTTTGCCGGAAATCGAGTTGGGTGGCAAAATTAGATGAAACTAAAAGTTTAAAAATTGTGAGACTGATTTTTTTTCCTGAGGTGCAAAACGCGATAACTCAAGGAGTTTGAAAATTTTTTACAAGCCATTAACCTTAGTATTTAATATTTCTATGGTACTCTTGGACAACGTTTATTAAGTGGAATAAGCTAGACAAATTAAAATAATATAAGTTAATTTTGTGCTTACTTTTAAGGATTAAATTCAAATGATATCTCATCATTAATGAGTTTTGGCACCATTAGATTTACTAGACTTGAGGAAAGACTCGCTTGGACTAGAAAACCACTTGGGACTAATGTTACCCTTACACTACGCCATATATAATATGGCTCGGAATTAGTCTACATGTGAGATTGAATGAATTTTGAGATAAGTTTAGTCAATCACATTCTAAGTAATAAGCACCCTCTTGGAGAATAAATTTATATGTATACATATCATAAAAGAGAGGATTTTTATAAAATTTAATTTGCCTAATATATCATTATTATTATATTTATTTTAGAACAATATTGTAAATTTATATTAAATTTATTATAAACCTAATAAATTAATAATAATCCTACTCCTATTATACCTAAACTTAATAAATCAATTAATAATACAATACTACTAGTACTATAACCGCTTTTTATTTACTAGTTTGGATAAATGGGGTGAATATTGTTTGAATAAATTCGTGTTCTGATGGGAGAAAATAAATTTGAGATTATGCAAATCGTTTCATTTTCAAGTCCCCTACGAGGTAGAGACTATTATTCTAGTATTCTAGTAATAAATAAAAATATAAGGTTGCTGAAAAAGATTGATTAATCTTGGTGGAGATATGACTTTTCGAACTAAGTGGATAGGAACATAATTTGAAAATGGGGATTTTTTTTTTCCTGATAATTGCGTTACATCATGATCAATCCTAACAGTATTTCGGATCTAGGAAGCTGCGACCGCAAAAACAGGTAGAGCAAAAGAGATTGAAAAAGAAATTAAAAAGAAAACAGAAAATGAAAGGAAATTGTGAGACTTTTAGGCATCAACTGGACCACGATTAATTATATAAAGTTTGACTGTCGGACACTATAACAAGATACTAGCAAACCATGATTTTGAACTATTAATTCGCTGGAAGAGAGAGAGAGAGAGAGAGAGAGAGAGAGAGAGAGAGAGAGAGCAACACACACAAAAAAGTTTGTACAACAATCAGTTGGTGTGTTTGCCCTATTCCTAGTACTGCTACTTCCTTAACTCTAGATTCCCACATTTCACTTGGATAAAACCCATCAAACTAGTCTTCATTGTCACCACATAAATTATATGGTAGAGTTATATCAAGTGAAAGAATGTTTCCTTAATCATATTATAATCCTAGACTCCAACTTGGACATCAAAACATATGAACTAAAAGCTGCCCCTATCTTGCACTGAAAACAGGTTCTGCCTCCGCAGTTGGCTGAGTTCTTCTGGTATATTTGAGAAGTATAGCTTCTGAAGTAAGCCCTGGAACCTTTAGATCCCTACAAGTGAGAATCGAGTCAACAACGAGTATAGAAAGAGGGGAAAAAGCAAACGATATGTAATGCAAACGTAGATAGAATAATGCATCTAACCGGACGTATGGTTGCAGATCCTTCCACTCCCACTTCGGCCGCTGCTGAAATAGTATGGAAAAGCGCTCCGTAGGAGCCGAGGGGAGAGAAGATACACTGAAAGAATACACCCTAGTCTCAACTCCTAGCTTTTCTGTAAGAACCTCGCCTTCCAACACGTCAAAATTAGCATGCATCCCATCAGGAAGCTTCCGTGTCCACTTCTCCATAAAGATTTCTAGTTTCATCTTCCCTTCTTTGAGGATTTCTCTTGCTAAGCGCACACAAACACGCCTCTCGTCCAATTTCCACTTACAGCTTACAGATACACCCTCATCCACCTTGCTGCAATAGGCTTGCAAGCAATGCTTTGCAATATTTCTAGGAAATCCATCTGCTTGTAGCACATCCAAAACTTCATCTTCATTAAGTGCATTAACAGACCAATCATTCAATATCACATTGTGCAAAAGCATGCTTAGAATCGAGTGCATATAACTGTCATCTAAAATCCGCCAGTGTCCATCAATTTCTACTGCTGAAAGGGATTGTAGACCCTGCTTTAATTCCTCGTCACTTGCTTGTATCCTGTCAACCAGATCCTCCCACTTGTATAGACCCAACCCTGTCTTCTCCCTCTCCTCTGACGTGTCCATCTCTGAGGCTTCACCAAAACTGTAAGGATTTTGAGAGAGAAGCAATTTAAGTTCATCTAATTTTGGTGCTACCTCAACAATTTCCATGCAACCAGGCGAAACTTTGAGGACAGATGCAGCCACCATGCTGTCGTCATCTTTGTTGTTACAAGATCCGGAGGCTTCATCTGAGGGAGGTATGAGAAACATGGAGTTGGATGTACCCACAAATTTAACAGCATAGGTCTTGGACGCAGTGCAAAGAACTGCATCTTCATCAGGCTGGCCTCTTAAAGTTACTCTACCAAAGTCACAAAAAAAAAGCATGTTGAAGAGAAAGCACAAATTAATAAACAAATATCCCGAGCAAGAATCACAAAATTTTGTGCACGCACCTTTGGTTCAGGATTTCAGGGAGGAGCTTGTCGTCGAGTTCAAGAAGCATAAGGTCATTATGAGGGCCAAATAGAGAATGATAGTTGATAGAAATTGAAGACTTGGGTTGAAGGCTTAGAATTGCTTCTGCACCAGCAGAGCATGCTGTTTGCTGATGTAAATTAACCATATCCAACTCGCTTTTACCAATCAAGACCGAGGTTATAATTGTGGGCTAGATTGCACCCTTTCCTATGTCCGTTCCCAGTCACAACAGCTACTAGGAAGGTATAAACCGACAAATTATAACTGATCCAGAGAAAAGTTTGATCAACCACGAACACTACCAAAATAGACACAACTAAACTTCAGATGCAGTCAAGACAAGGTATTAAAGTTAAACTACTGCGGGATTTCCAACTATGAAATGAATGAGTGCTTAGTAACAATGCAAATCAAATCCTTGCAATCAACTTATTTATACACTCTCACAGTTATTCCATTAGAGATATTTAGTATTCTTCATTCTTTCAGTCATTCAGGTTGATCCATTTAGTTTTTCTCTATTTAGAACCCTCTGCCCTAATCGAGCTAAGAACAAATGGTCGAGGTATATAGCAATTCAATAGTGTAGGAAGACTGCATAAGTTAGCATAACAGAACTCTACTACTTCAATCAAAAGGAAGAACGCGAGCACAAAACATAGGTTTAAACAGAGTTGTAACAGCATATGGAAAATCATGGACACGTCTAGGGGTTTCAGGCCCCCTCTACTACCCAGTACTATTTTTCGACTCTTGTGTTCATTTTTGTTCTATCCTCAAACTAGATGTTTAGATCTGTCCCGGGGAAAAAACAACTCATTCAGAATCAATTGTCACTTATCCAATTGAAATCAAACAAAATAGCAGTTAAAGCAGAAGCACGAAACAACTCGGATTGGAAATTGATGCGAATAGAAAGATGTCGAAGTCTGGAAAATAGCATGATTCCGACTAATTACCTGAGTCCGGCGACGATGCTTTGATTCCTATCAGTCGTTTTAGACTCTACTAGGGCAGAAATGGCGGGAAGATGAGAACTTCCCTAGTTGTACTGATTTTAGATCTGGATTTCGTGGAGGGAAAAGCGGCAATCTTGGAGGGAAATATCAAAGTCGTCGTACTATCTTTGACGCTATTGTCCTTCGAGGAAAAACGGCTCTATTTGAAACATAAAACCTTTGACAAATTTAACTCATATGCAACCGGTCGTCGCGTGCGATTGCCCCCACGCGCCTTAATATAACCGTTTGATTGGGTGCATGATTTTTTTTTTTAAATGAGGCACGTTTGACTTATGATTAGTAGGATGCTTTCAGAGTGTCCTAATATGTATTTTTGAGTGTAAATCTATCTGTCACAATATTTAATTAATTTTTTATTTTTATTTTTCATTTTTTTTTTCAGATTTTTTTGCCTCTTTTTTGTTTGTCTCTTCTTTTTATATTTGACTCTTCTTCTTTGGTTAAGTGATCGAGTGAGGGGAGCCGAAAGTCTCGAAGCGAGCCGAACGATCCAAATTATTGCCACTAAGATTATGTTTATATTAGTAACCGGAGCCGAAGGCGGCGGATTTTTTTTTTTTAAATCGAAAAGTAAAAATTAAAAATTGACCGGATTGACCTGCGTTGACCGGATCGGATCAACTCGGATCTAGTGAGACCGGTTGCATCAGAGACGTCCTCAAAACCTTTTGGTTTTAGGTTAAATATTTGCTTTTTTAGAAAAAACGCAAAGGGTAAATTTATCAAGTACAATTGCGGCTGCTAGTATTAGATTTATAGTTTATAATAATGTTGCTAAAATAAATTATATTGTTAAGTTTGTGGTTAAAAGAGTAATTTTTTACAACACCACCAAAATCATAGTTCAAAATCCAAAACTTGGTTATTTATACCATCATCACTTGGAAACATTGGGAAATATATCATGAACTTGAGGAAATATCAAAATATCCCGCGTGTTCAAAATGACTAATAATAAAATTTATGGTAAATTACACTTTAAATCATATAACAAATATATTGAACTATCGATAATTACAATGAAATACATGAAATTAACAAGAATATTTCAAAGTCAATCCCCAACAACAGAATGTGTCAGTTTGGATTGGTGAAAAATAAACGACGTCTTGTTCCAACAAAAAACAATAAATGGAGGGAAGCCAAATAGCTTTCTAAATGTGAAATTCAAGTATATTTATAGTACTCCCTTTGTCCCGCGAAAGTTGTCTTCTTTTACTTTTTGAGTTGTACCGCGAAAAGTGTTTCATTTTCATATCAGAAAATAATTTTTACATTCACACTTCTTTTATATTTACATTCACACTATTTTGTTCATTACTTTTACATTCTTTATTATTTATTCACATTACCTTTACATTTTTTTTATAATTTCTTATTAATTTACGTGCCAAACACAAATAAGATAACTTTGGTGGGACGGAGAGAGTAGTATATTTTTAGCTTTCAAAAAAAAATGATTACAATTATCAATGATTCAAGACATTGTTAATTTGTTAGAATATTAATAATTTAGGGTTTAAATTTTAAAGTGTAGTTTATCTTAAAATTTAACTAATTTGATTTCTGACCAATTATAAATCTGTTGAAATAATAAAAAGTATGAATAGTTTGGAAGCTGAATCTTACTCCCTCCGTCCAAGAAATAAAGTCCTACTTACCACAAAATATTTGTCCACAAAATAAAGCCCTACTTACCTTTTTCCACTCACATCAAGTGGGACCAACAACAAATTCCACTCTAATTTTACTTTTCCCACTCACAATATGTGGGACCCCTATTCCACTCACAATAACTTTAACTCTATTTTATATTTTCTACTCACAACAAGTGGGACCCTTATTCCACTCATAAAATTTTAACTTCCAATCTACTTCTTTCACTCTCAACAAGTGGAACCTAAACTCCACTCACAACAACTTTACCAGTTTTCTTAATCTTCGTACCAACACTTAAATGGAGCTTTATTTCATGGACGGAGGGAGTATTAGAATAGAATTAAAGATACTCGTAAATTATCTATTAACACATACTATTTGAGAATTTACTAAAGTTGGGGTGGGGGAAATTGTATGCTTGGATTCTTCATAATTTAGATACATTTCCCCATTAAAAGAAAGGAACTCATTTTTTTTGAGAATTTATATCAGAAAATTAATCTTCTTTATATGAATGGTGTGAGTTCAAAATTCTACTAATATTCAAATTATACCATTTCTAATTTTCTATAGCTTAAAAAAAAGGAAAAAAAAAAAGAAAAATGTCAATTAGAAAAGGCCAAGGACAAACTACTACTACAACAAAGGGGAGTAGGCCCACTTTACAGACATATTATCCTAATGTCAAATTTGGGATTTGGAAGTTTGAAAACGCCCCCCCGGTATATTCATTTAAATACTCCATCTATCATGTTCAACCTCACTCATTTTTTTTTTTTTTTGAGTTACGGGGATTAAAAATAAGAAAAATTCAAATATAAAATATAGTTCATATTGAATATTTTATTATTGATAATAAAATTAAAATATATTTTTTCAATATTCTCTATAAAGGTTGTGTTAAGCAAAGGGCTAATTCAGGCTATCCGTGACGAGGTGATGGCGAGTGAATTCGATAAAATGATCATTGAAGACATCAAAGATTTGGCGACAGGTTTTCAGCATATCTCCTTTACCCATATTCTTCGAGAGTTTAATAACGCGGCTCACTTATGGCGAGAGGCAAGGATGGTGTAATATGTAGTAGTATTCCTGAGCATATAAGACGTTTTGTGTAATTTGATCTTTTAATACCAATGAATGCTTTTTATCTAAAAAAAATAAAAGTTTTGTTAAGATAGTTGGTATAGAATATTATATTGTTGGTAATAAAGTAATCTTTGCCAAAAAAAAAAGATGAGTCATATTGAATGAGACACCAAAAAAGATACGAGTAAAGTTGAACATGATAAATGTAGTATTATTAGCTTGCATTGTACTTTGCTTAAAATTAGGTGAGTCATTTTAGACCCTAAAGTGGCCTAGTGTTGGAATTTTGAATATTTTTTAAAAATTATAGATATTACAAATTCCGCCAATTTTATTAGGTCGAGCATATTAATTTATATTAATTATAATTTTTATATTATTTCGTGCCAATTATGATTTATTTAATACATACCGGTAGAGTTCCATGACACAAAAAAGATTAGTCGTTTTCGAGAATTAAAATCTGGGCATGATGTCACCTTCTAATATCATAGAAATCATACAATGTCCAACTAATATGTAGCCCTTTGAAAATCGATAGAAATTATTATTTAATAAATTTAATAAAATTATTAAATGTAATATGTGATAATATAAAAAGATATTGCTCGTTAATTTACTCTCAATTTTATAAATAATTTTTAAAGTATTCTTACTTCTCAAAATCGATGCGGGACAAAAATATTTTTAGCTCTCAAAAAGAGTGTTCCATGTTGATTTCGTATGAGAATTGTGTCGAATCATTTTGTAACAAATATCTCTTTGTCGCATATTGATTCAGAGAAGAAAAATAATTATGAGAATTGTGGTGAATCATTTTGATAGCAAATATCTCTTTATTCCATATATTTAGAGAAGAAAAATAATTTTGAGAAGTGTCTATAAAAATGAAGGTGACACTAAATATTCGACATTATTGAATTAACATAAAATAAAATAAAAAATCAGTCACGGTTCCGGGTCGGAACCGACCTGTGGATCACTTCTAGTATAAATTTAAAATTGTACCACTCATAATTTCTCATTTAAAATTTAGAGACAAAATTTGAAATAGCCATAATGACCATTAAAGTATAAATTTTAGCCCACCTTCTTAAAAAATATAAATTTTGTCCATTTTTTGAATTTGGAACAAAAATACCCTTAATGAAACGCGGAGCGAGTCGGGACTAACGCGGGTGGGCGCGGGTCACTTCGGGGCGGGTATGAGGCATCTGTTACATCTGGTACAAATTTAATCTTATTAGTACCAACTGTTCTAGTACATCTGGTACAAATTTAGTCTTATTAGTGTCAATTGTTCCAGATTTGGTACAATTAGAACGAATTATCGAATTAGTTCCAGATATTCCAAGTTATGATATGGTACTCTTGGGATGAATATTCTAATTATTCCAAGTTATACTGCTCCGATTTTGCGGCTCCGCCTTCGCTCCGATTACTAATATAAGGATAATCGTTGGGTAACAATTTAGATTTCTTCGGCACGCTCCAAAGCCTTCGGTCCCCCTCGCTCGAATCTTGACCAAAGAAGAAGCGACAAACAAAAAAATGAAGAGAAATCTGGAAAATAAAATAAAAACAAAAAAAAGGAAAAAGAATCTGGAAAATAAAAAAATAGAAAATAAAAGAAAATAAAAAAAGAAAAGAAAGCTGAAAAATAAAGAAGAAAACAGAAAAATAAAAGAAATTTGGAAAATAAGGAAAAAAAACAGAAAATAAAAAACTGGAAAATAAAAAAAAAACAGAAAAAAAGAAAGAGGGAAACAAGTGTCAATAAAGTGGGTGAAGGAGTGATGGATCAAAAATAGAAGAGGAAAAGGGTATTTAGGTCCTTAGCTCAAAAAATGATCTTAATATTTATGAAGAGAGTGGACCAAAATTTATACTTAATGTTCATTATGGCTATATCATATGATATTCTCTAAAATTTATAGAGACCGAAATTTAATTTGGAAGTAATTGTATAAGATTATGGATCGTTACGAAGACTATTAAAAAATTCAGAAAAATTTGAAGGAAGAGTTAATAATAATTTAGAAATTTATTAATCCATAACAATTTTAATTATAAGTTCCCATAGATTAAGTTACATGTGAGACATTTTCAAATTAAAAAAAAAAAAAAAAAACAACTAATTATGTAAATTGGGAAGGGAAATAAGATAGACCTAACGAGTTTTAAATTAATTCATGGGTCCGTCTCACAAAGATTTTTTACTTATTTTTTGTTTTATACGACTAATTAGATCAAATTACAATAATGTTCGAATATAATTTTAAGTTTCATTTTCATTGACTTATTTATATGATATAAATTAATTCTTCTCTAAAAATACAGTTATTTATTTGATCAATTAATAAATTGATCAAATTAAATTAAATATATATATAACTAATTATTCGGCAAAAACTAGTCAAATTAACTTGGTGGTGCAAAAAAGGAGAAATTATTCATTGGTTCTAAGACTATGCGTATCGCGGCTCGAGCGGGGGTGCTCGAGCGCGGATCGAGTAGGGGGTGGATCGAGCGCCCCGCGTGGCAGGCGACGACAACTCGAGCCGTGCCCGAGCGCTCGAGCGCTGCTCGAGTCCGGCGCATGGCGACGACGCGCGGCCAAAGCGAATTAAAAAATATATATATATATAGAACTTATTAGATACCGGAGTCAATGGTATCTAATAAGTTTTTTTCCCCACCCTTTTCTATTTTTATAGATTTTGTATTTTTGAATTGCGTTGTAGCAAAATTGGATTCTGCTTGATTAGATTCTGTCAAGTGAATTCAATCAAAATGGGTTTTAGAACCAGAAACTCTTTTGCTTATTTGAACGCACCAACTAGTTATGAAATTGCACTGACAGCCTCGACTCTTGTCCTAGCTCGTCGGAGAGCTAGATTTGCCTCAATTATTTGCCTCTTTCCTTCAGCTTTTCTCAAACTAGCTTCTGCTTCTTCAAGAGTTTCATGAGCTTCTTGTGGATCAATATCACTACCCTTTTCCGCATCATTTACTAAAACAGTGATTTCGTTATTGCCTATATATATATATATAGCGCGTGCGATGCACGCGCCTAACGTAAATTTTTTTAAAAATTCGACCGTTCAACGGCTAAAATGCCGTTTATAAATATATCCTCAATCCTCATTCTTCTCACACCATTTTATCAGCCGACTTGAGAGATCAACGAAAGCACACCCGACTTACCAATGATCTCATCGAGCACGTTTACCAGAAATTTGGACCTCTACGCGAGTAGTCGAGCATTTTTAATTAGTGTAATTTTTTTTAAGTAATGTAATGTTTTTTATTTTAATTAATGTAAAATTTTATTTTATTTGAATTAATGTAATGTTTAATGTTATTCTCTCATAAATGGAATTTTATGAATTAATTTAATAAATGAAAATGGGGAATTGTTTAATATTAAAGATAGAGCACCCTTAAAGCACCTTGGGATGCAGGGGTAGAGGTCTCTAAGGGTGCTCTAGTGCTAGAGCAACCCTTAGAGCACCTGCTCTAAGGGTTGCAGATAGCCTAAGTATTCTAGGCTTCTCTGGAGGTAGAATTTTATTGAAAACCGATGTGAAATAGAAGATTTAATTTATTATTAAAATCTACTCCCTTCGTCCACGAATTAAAGTCCTACTTGCCTATTAAAATCCGTTCACGAATTAAAGTCTTAGTCTGCTTTTTATACATTTATACATTCCTTCTCTCCTAATATTACTACCTTTTGCCACTACTGGACCCACCCAAATTATTTAACCCAACCCAGTTAACAATTTAATTTTTTTGCTAATCACCTAAACCCCACTACTGGACCTACCCAACCCATTCACACATCCAACCCACAACCCAAATCTGCTGAAGCCATATTCATCCTTCCCAACCCAACCCAACCCAACCAAACCCAACCCAACCCAAATTGAGGAAACCCCTAAATTTATTTCTCTGCAAACTTTAGATCTCACACTCATTTCTCCCTAATTGTATCTCGCCGTCACCCTCAATCTCTCTGATGGCTAACTCTCCTCACTCTCTTCCTCTCTCTGCAACCCCCGATCTGACCGATTCTCATCTTTTCTACGAGGATTTATCGATCCCAGTAGCCACCCATTTCTCCCCAATACCCACATATTCATGGGAGTCTCTATTTTTGGAGATCGATTCGGCCTTGATGGTGCCAGAATCAAATCTCGCCGATGTGGAATCTCAACAAGAGATTGTTCGCCTGGGTGAATCTGCGATTGATGAATCGATGGTGATGCCATTTGTGGATTTGTTTCTCTGATTTTGTTTGAGATATCTGTAGTAATTCTTTGTGGCTTTGAGATCGCTGAGTTTTGTACACGAATTTCATGCCCGTTTCGGCTTCATATGGTTATTTGTTGCCTCTGAGGGTTTGGGCTGGTGATGCCCTTTGTGGATCTGTTTCTCTGATTTTATTTAAGATATCTGTGATAATTCTTTGTGGCTTTGAGATATCTGATTTATGGAATTTTATTTCAGATATCTGTGATACTACTTTGGGGCTTTGAGATCTTTGATTTCTATATATTTACTTGATGATGGTGTTGCCTTTGAGGATTACTAAAATTTAGATATATGTGGTAATTCTTTGTTGGCTTTTGATATACTACTGCACTTGATCATCTTTGTGATGACTGCATGATAAGAATATGATACTTCGGTTGTTTCCTTTGTGATTGATAAGATATTCTACTGCACTTGATCATCTTTCTGATGACTGCATGATAAAAAATATGATATTACACTTGTTTTCCTTTGTGATTGATAAGATATGCTATTGCACTTGATCATCTTTGTGATGAATGCATGATAAGAAAATGATATCGCACTTGTTTGTGTTAAAGATGCCACCATTAGGTGATAATTTGCCTAGTTTTGAAGGTTGATTTAGAATGATGATCTAAAAACAAGTCAATGATGCAAAAGTTATTGTTGAGACATTTTTCTTACTAAAACAACCATAACAAAAGAGTTTACATTCCAAACACATCCAAAATATGTTGTTAAGTGTTTGATCCTGTAAACCTGAGCAAAAATAAGTCTCTTTGTACCAGTACTTTGTGATTCCCACCTACTACAATCCATGTACTACTTGGTCTAGATTGATGAATGCATCTTCTTCACTTTCTTGCAAGTTTAGGAACTCTAAACTGTCCCTTACAAGCTTCTCTTCAATTTTAATGCATTCTGGTAATTTGTCAAGCCTTGCTAGTCTTTCCTTATTCACATGATGAAATTTATAGTTGTTGCCCCCCTGAACTTTAATTATCTTCTGGTAGCATCCATGTAGAGTAAGAAACACATGATTTAGCTTCTCTGGTGGGTATTCTGCATATGCATTTTGACATTTTATGTAGCTCTTCCACATCTTTGGTTGGTTTCTGTTCTTTGAGTATTTTTATGGCTCTAAAAAAGTCAAGGTCATTAACATTGGTGTCAGGAGAGTTATCAGATTGGCAGACAAGATGGATGTGAAATCCATCAGCTATTGCAAGTGCTAAAAATCCTGGATCATCATATTTATTGTGTGGTTTTGCATTATCTTGTTGCATGTATATGTGCTTGCTTAAACAAGCTGGCCACTTAGCTTTAAATATGGGTACCATCTGCATGAATTAAACATGCATAGTTAGGTGATGAATCTGGAAAAGATTCTGATAGCATAAACAAGTGAAAAACACTTACCTAGTTGATGAGGCAGTCCTTGGTAATTGGTTTTGTGATGGCTGGTATTGGTCTGACTTCCATTGTCCTTTGGATCTGTTTTTTGAATTCCTTTGAGTTGGTTCCTCTGTGATGAATGGAAAGATGCCAAACTTTTCATCAAACAACACATTTCCATGTGCATCTATTATTGGTCTTGATACTGCACAGTTAAACATAATTTTGGATATGTATCTCTTTGACTTGCATGTTCTATGTAGTTCCTTCTCACCTAGTAGATACTACTAAAAAAGCTCACATATATAACACTACATACGTAACGAACATTGTGAAAATTCATTATGTATGAGCGTATTTTTTGTAAAGATAACACTTTTTTAAATATTCCGTTACGTATGTAGTGTTATGCATTGATAAAGATAACGAATACAAACATTTCGTTATGTTTTATTGTAATGTATTAGTCACATATATAACGAGACATTTAAACGTTACGCCTTGCGTTATGTAATTGTTCATATGTAACAGTGAATTTCCGTTACGTATGAGCGTGCTCATACACAACATGACTTTATATAACGCTGTTTTTTGTACATACATAACGTAAAATTACCGTTATGTATGAGCATTTTTTTAGTAGTGAAAATGTAGTATCTGTTGATAAACATGGATTTTCTCATCTTTATAAGCTTAATTGATGTCAATTTGTATTGAGAAATCATATTTGGAATGAGTTTTGTGCTTAAGTATTGTTATTTTGTGAAATATGATGCTCGTTCGTACTTTATTTGATTTTTCAGAAATTTGGAGTCAAAATTATGCAAATTGAACATGATAGGATGAAAGAACAGCTCGATAGGAGTTCGTAGAAAAAAACGGATCTAAAATCGGAGTTGAAACGAGGAAGAACGAGCCGATTGAAAATTATTGTGCGCTGCCATGCGGTCCGGCATGCGGCCTATTTTTGCTCCAAAAGACGGGATTTCTTTGCATTTTACATGCGGTCGTGCATGCGATCGCATGGCGAGGCGGTTCAGCCCAAAAACCTTCCTATTTCGATTATAATTCCCTTCCTTGTTAGGATTTGTTCCTTTCACGTTTTGTCTTAGGTTTTTGGCTATAAATACTCCTTCTATTGCATAGAAGAGGATCATCTTACACCTTTCATTATTGTTCTTAGTTTTTATTTTCGTTTAGCTTTGTCTTGAAGTTTTGAAGACTTGTTCAAGAGTTCAAGACGAGAATTGTTTCGACCACAATTTTTCTATTTTAATGTTTATGAATTCCTTTTCTTTTGATTGTGTGTTTGATTTAATTATGAGTAGCTAAGTTTTTTATATCCTAGGGTTAGATAGTAGATGGATAATTAGCTTTAATTCTTATCAATTTACCAATTTATGTCACTCTTTTCTTTAATTTCTATATTCTTGAATTGTCCTGCATGCTTGATTGATTGGCCACCAATTGTGCATATTAGTTGTGTTAATCCAACAGTCGAGAGATGAGGGTTAATGCATGAACTGGAATATAGGACATGCATTGCGAAATCACCGAGAGGGAAAGGCTTTGTGTGAGGGCATTAATCTTAGGATCTTTTTGAAGTTACTTGCTTATGATGTTTGTTAGAGATGAAAACCTTAGTGAGTAATCCACGGTTAAGTAGTACGAGAGTATGCTTTAACTAATTTTGTGATTGTCTTAAGAAGAATTGAGTCCCTTGTTAATTGGTTAATTGGTAAGAGTCTAAGTTTGATTATCCATTGAAATCGAAGCCTTAGGATATCCTTTTCATATTGAGTTTCTAATTACTTTTGTTTGCTTTCTATTTGCTTTTTGATTAGTTATAGTTGTTAGTTTATAAACCCAATTTAAAGTTTGAAGTCTAAATAGAGAATGACGGTTGAAAGTAGTACTTGTTAGGTTATTACAGTCTCTGTGGAATACGACCTTGTTTCCCCGTACTCAATTACACCCATGCACTTGCGGCGTGTTAATAAAATAGCGAACACCTGTCCTTCAGTTTTGTTAAGTAAAACCACTTCTCATCTATGTCAATTGTATTGTACATTGTCTGAAACTTGATGAATCCACGAATCCACCCACACTTATTGAACTAAGCTGACTAAGGCTCTACCTTAGTCTAGACAACTTATTTTGAGGTGTTAGAAATGACTTCACTGCATCGGTATGTGGTTTAAGCTTATTCTATTTCACCCACACATGGATTAAAGATTTTCTAACACCAAGGTTACCTACCATCACCCTCAGTGATGATATTTGTAGCATAGACAACTTTTTCACCTTCTCAACATCAATTTCCCATCTATCTTCGTGCTTACACCCTGGCTTCAATGATTTTAACTGGATAGGAATCTCGTACGCTTGCTGAGCTGTTGTTGCCTTCCAAATTCGCCATATAGTCTTCATATATACATGGAAATGATGGGCAACTTCCTTTTTTGCTCCATAATTGAGCTTGTCGTTGCTGCTGTGTTGCAGTAGCCATTGGGCCATATTGTTCTTGGCATCATCAGTCAGTTTTGACACCATTATCTCTATAATTTTTTGCTTTTTTTGTAGAGGGTAGAAAGTGAAACTAAATGGTGTATTTATTGTTATTTGGAGGGGTTAGGTGTAGTTTAAAATTCTCTTCAAAGATTTTGATCACATTTATGTACTTTAACTCATTGTTTATTGAATGAATTCATGGTTTTGCCTCCAAATTTTCGCAACAGTAGCTTATGGCTCTAAGTTTTTGCCTCTAGTTTTTTGGATTTCATTTACTGAAATGGGACTTTAATTCTTGGACGGAGGGAGTATAATTTTATGTTGAATAATTCGTGAAGGTTAGAGAATTTTGATAAATTTGAATGGAGGAATAAGGGTAGTGCCACGTAGGAGAGAGATATAAGTTCTCCGAAGATAGTCTTATCAAAAAGTAATGCAAGGTAAATAATCTATATTAAATACAAGAGAATGTGTCGATTCAAAAGTTAAAATTAGGACCTTAAACTAAGGGGGACTAAATTAAAAATAATGTTCTTCATTAGTTCCTTGGCTACTTTTTATACATAAATAAAGAGTGAGTTGGAATGGGAAATATTTGTTAAGCATCATATCCTTATTATTTCTTATATCAAATTAAAGTTGCTCATTTTGTATGATTGGGGTTGGTGGAAATCAGTGGAAGTGAGTTAAGAATTATTTCGATTGAATAATTGTTCTAAAGAGAATTTAATTACTTTTTGGATAATTGGTGTGTGCTTAATTAATATTTCAATTTTAATAATTTCATTCTTTCTAATAATTTCAAATTAGGGTTTGATAAAATATTGTTCATCCTATATTCAAACATGTGTTAGGAATATCTTAGAAGATATACGTTAGAAATTTTTGACGGAAAAACTTCGTTCGAAATCTACCAGTACCGATTTTTACCGGTGAACCGGTTTACCGTTCAAGAGTTAATCTCATGTGCATAGAATCATAGATTAATAGTTTCAATAAAAATAAAAAAAATTTTGCCAACTAATTAATTGATCAAATAAAATTGTTTTGAGGTATTTTTCGCATATACGATGAATTTTTGAGTACCATCTGCAAAAGAATAAAATTTCAAGTGCACAAACTACAAAGTAATTAAAAGAGTAAAATAGAGATATTAAATGACACTTCTGGATTGACACTATTGTTTTTTTTTTTTAATTAAAGATCTTTATGTTCGAATTCACCAATTTTTCTTAGTCTAATATATTATATATAATTTTTTAAATATATTTTATATTTATCTTGCAGATTATTGCATGCCGATTATGATTTATGTAATACATACCGATAGAATCCCACGACATAGTGGTTTTCGAGAGTTAAAATCTTGGCATGATTTATGTAATACATACCGCGTACTTGCTCGATTTTTTATTCTTCAATAAGAAACTCGCATTAATTGAGTCACCTCTTAACCGTATATCGTGGAAATCATAAATGTCCAACGGCGCTTGCTTTCATTCATGGCCGACACGGCTTTTATTTTGTTTATATGTTATTGTATTTTAATGTACAGCGTGATATTCTTTCAGTAAAAGAATATAACTTTAATTGTTGATACTTAAATGACGTCATCTTGTTTCGTAAAAATCTAACGCATGTCAGGACTTGGGTTGGTGTTAAAATTTAGTGTGAGTCTCACACTATGAGACATGGTCGATCCAGTCCGGATCCAAGTGGAATCTGGATTAATCCGTTCAAACCGTTATCTTTTTTTTTGAATATTTTTTATTTTTTTTTTCAATTTTCAAATTTAATTTTCCTCGCTTTTTTTTGGTTTGTCTTTTCGTTTTTATAGTTTGCCGCTTTTTTCCTTTGATCAAAATTTGAGCGAGGGAAGTCGAAGGCTTCGGAGCGAGCCGAAAAATTCAAATTATTGCCCGATGATAAAATGGAGCCGGAAATCTTTTTTGTAAAAAATAAAAATAAAAAAATATAGGCTGCACGCTCCGCACGTGAGAGGCGCGCACATACAGTACATGCGCCACACGTGTCTCACAATGTGCAACCGGTTGCACAGGAGATTTACTCATTATTTAATTTATGTTTTTGCAATATCGATAGTTGATAAATCTAGGGTTTGCAAGAGTAGCTAAAAACAATAGTAATACGATGACACATGTATTTACGTGGTTCGATCAATGAGATCTACGTCCACGGGATAGAATATCTAGCTTTTATTATATTTGAGATTACAATGAATGTTTGATCGTCTAATCTATCGACTATATATAGGCCTTGAATCGAGTCCTAATCCTCCTAGGATTCCTAATACATATCTTGTTTCTTTGTACATATCCAAATCTCCTTCATAATCGGATTCCTTCATCTCCAAGGTAGGGCTTCATTACTTGGTCTTCAAAACAGGTAGTAGTTTCGTCTGGGCCGAGCTCTGTGGGCCGAGCTTAATGTACAGGCTCAATTAGATTGGGCCTTAGGTCAGGCCCAAGATGAGGCCGGTCCTATCACATCCTCCCCCAAAAGAGAGGAAAGAAGACATGTAGATGCAGACGGTCAGGTCGAATTTCCGAGGTGAATAATCGCGCTAATCACTGTAGTCACGGTCTGATTTACCGAGCTCACCCTCCGAGCTTGATGTGCAGGTAGGTAAAATCCGAGATAAGTAATCAGCTGTCTAGTTCTGTAATTCGGACTGCCAAGTAAACAGGGCCCATATTCATCCGAATTCGATAGGAGGGAAAGTTGGTGGGCTTTTTGAAAAATTTTTAGAGACGGTTCAGATACCGAAAAAGCTGCCACGTTCACACGTGTGCCACGTTCAACAACGGGATTCAAATATGTATTACGGGATTTCATACGACTCTCTTCATATCACGCCATTTCACATCCGCCATTACAGCAAAAAGATTCCTTCCCAGAAAATCTTCTTTCCCTCCATTTCTTGTTCCAGAGATTTCCGACCAGTCGTACCGCCGTGCCGCCGGTTTCACGCTAGGTCTTTTGTTTACAGCCGCAAACCGCTCGCCCGACCGTTTATCTCGATTTAACAAGTAAGTATGGCTTCCCCAACTCGCAATTCTCAATCTAGTAGGGGTAGTGAATCTCCTCCGGCAGGTTCCGCTGATAGAAGGGTCGATTTTAGCATTTTTTCTCTAGGATCCCCCACTCCTTCCGTTGAGACTTTAGTTGTGCCCCGATGCGTAGAGGGAAAAGTAGCCGAATATTCCTCAATCCTAGACGAGCCTAGGATAAAATTCCTTGCCCAGTCATATAATTTCCCCCCAAACGTCGAACTTATAGAACCTTGTCCGGAGGATAGGGCGTGCTCGCCCCCGATGGGGTTTGTGACCATTTACGAGGATAGTCTTCATTCCGGCCTTCGTCTGCCTCTTCCTGCGCCATTCGCCGAGCTCCAAAGGAAGCTCGGTTTAGCCTTGGGTCAGATAACACCAAATGCTTTCAGGCAATTTACTGACTTAGACGTGGCGGCTATCCGTCACAATTACCCATTATCTGCCGAGCTCATCCACGAGCTCTTCGTCTTCAAAACAACGGCGGACTGGTACTATGCCACTGCCCGCACTGAGTTTAAAGGGAGAACTCAGAATAAGGTAGAGAAATGGCATACAAAATTCTTCTTTTGCCGACACGATAGTGTAGTCGACCTGATGTGGAGGGTGGGCAAGCCTCGTGTGTGGGTGACAGACGAGGCGGATGAGGGCCTGGAGACTATTGCTAGAGCGATAGCAAGTTGTGGCCCGTTCGAGGAGAGTTACGGCGAAGATTCTCTAGCCGAAGCGGGGTTGAGCCCGTTTGAGCCCCAAAGGATGGTGGACCCTGCAACGGGTGAGACCCCGCTAGTGTTATTAGGATTATTCTTTTTGCTTGTTCGTCGTCCTAACTCTTTGCTTGTCTGTGTAGTGTTGTTCGGGAAGAATAAAGGGCCGACGGCTAAGGTCGCAGCTCGGGGTGGCAAGAGACCGAGGTCTTCAGGTCGATCCGCTTCCTCCTCGAACCAGGGTCAGCCCGGAGACCCTTCTAACCAGGGTCAGCAAGTTGAGCTGGCAAGGCCTTCTGCCGCAGAACTCCGCTCTCCTACTGCCAGTCCACCTCACAAACTTTTGAAGTCCGTGGATGTCGTCGACATCTCGGGCGGTGAGGTGAGCCCGGCGGTTCCTCCAGTCAAGTTGGAGGATCTTCCTTTTCCCGAGGTCAGGATTCACTGTTTTTGGTGCATAGCCCTTCTGTAGTTTTTTTTTTCTTATGTTCCCTAACTCCGTTCTTTTGTACAGAGCATCGGTAGGGTTATGAGATGGCTCGAGAATGGTGTCGAGCAGATGTTGGCTATGCATGAGGACGAGAAGAATCGTTACTCAGATAAGCTGACCTCAACTAGGGCCAGGCTGGAGAAGGCGAAGGAGGAGCTGGCCAAGGCCAAGGAGGAGGTGAAGACGGTCAAGTCCGAGCTGTCTGCTCAGCTCGCGAAGACCGTTGACGTCGAGGTGGAAGCTGAGAAGGCCCGGGACAACGTGAGGAGGTTGGAGTCCGAGCTGAATGCGGCCAGGGATAGGGAGGCCAGGTCTGCGGCAGGTCAAGGCGAGGTCTTGCGGGCCTTTGCGAAGAGGCTCCTCTTGTCGGAGCATTTCTCCGGCCTCGCCAATGATCTGGCTGGGCTCATCAACGGTAACTACGCCGTGGATGCTTTGGAGGAGGCTGCCCGATACTTTCCTGACTTGGATGTTTCCAAGTACGGGTACGAGCGTCTAGAGGGAGCGGCTCTCCTTTCTCGGTATGCCTGAGTGATCCGGGATCAGCTCGGCCATCTACCTCTCCTGGACGACCTCGCCAGCTCGTCCACGTTGCTATCGGTGGAGCAGGTTGTTGCCTGCCCGACAGATCGGGACCCCGCCCTAGATGCGGTCTTCGATTCTCTTCCTGACGGAATCGACGAGGACGACGAGGAGGATACGGAGCAGGAGATCGTGGCTGCTGAAGATCCGATCCCTCCCAAGAGTTCCGAGGGTCCCGAGACTTCCGGAGCTGGGAACTTGGCAGAGGGTCCCCTCTCCGGGCAGCCGCCTTCTCAGGATAAGGAGGTCGGCGGTTGTTAGTTTTTCCTGTACTTTGTTGTTTTTTTTTTTTTTGTATTTTTGTACCCGGAACCTATGAATTTAATGGACAGTATATCTCTTTTTCTGTGTGTGTAGACTTCGGATTCTCTTGATGTTTCCTCTTTACACAAACAAATAACTCTTCTTTCTCGAGATTTGTCTGAACAACGTGCTTTGACAAGTCTATGGATGGAGAAATGTCGCCGAGCTAAGGCGCTTTCTAATTCAAAGTGTGCTCTTTTAAGGTTGAGAGAGTCCGAGCTTGAGGATTGGCAGGGGAAGTTTGTTGCATTCTGCGAGGCGGCTGAGGCGAAGCAGCTTGCTGGTCAGGAGAATGCTAATGAGCTTCAGGCCAAGCTTCTTCAGGCGGAGGAAGCTTTGGAGGTTGCTCGGGGTCGAGCTGAGCGTGTTCTCAAGGATCACGAGAAGATCGTTGAGGAACATGCTGAATACGAAGACATCATCCATCGCAAGGGTGGTATCACTATATCCGAGGCGGAATTGCAGACTAAGGAGCTGTTAGAGCAGTATCTCGGTATAAAAGAAGCATGCGGTCCTGAGTCTTGGGAACTTCAGGGGGCTTATGAGAGGCTCGACGAGTGTGCGAAAATGTACAAGTCCGTGCTGTCCCACCGTCCGAAGCTACGCGCGTTTCTTGCCAGGTGTGTGGATGAGTCTTCTCCGTCTTCTTCTCGGAGGCCTCAGCTTCAGGTCGGCTCGAGCCGCGGTGGCCGGGCTGTAGGGCGTAGTTCGGCTGCATTGCAAGGTCGGAGGTCTTCCTCTAGGAGAGGACGGAGCCGTGGTCGGGGCCGGATTTCCATTGACGACATCATGGGGCCTACTCCTTTCGTAGAGAAATGGCTTAGCTTTAGTTCGCCAGACCCTCCTACGTAGATTAGCTCGGTCTTCCTGTAATTACTATTTATACAATGATATAATTAGTGAGAAATGAAATATATTGTGTTTTTAAATTTCCTGTTTGTGGGAAGGATGTTTTCCTTGTTTTGTGTTTTGCCTTTTTGAGGGAGTTAACTCGGACCTCTTTGTGTTGGCAAGGGAACCATGGTTCAGACCTCGCAGTGTGATTCTCCTGGGGGAACTTGGTTCCGACCCCAGTTGAAAAATTTCATCCTTGCTGAGGAAGTTTGACTCGGACCTCGTAGGATCTTCCTTTCGGAGGGAGACGAGCTCAGACCTCGAAAAGGGTTTTCTTTGCGCAATTTTTAGGATAATCCTACCCCATGTCGGGTCGTTATCAACCACGGAAGGGAACCTTAGTTCGTCCTTATAGGGGGATTTTGGTTTCGTGGATACTTCGTATAAGCAAATCAAGAGACACAAAAGTATGCAAGGCAAAATGAAAAACTTTATTAACGAAAGAAAGACCAAAACAAGAAAAAGAAAAGGTTTTGACGAGCTCGATAAAAACAAAATATTAAATGAAATAAAAATTAAAAAAAGTGGGCAAACTAAAAAAAAACCAGATAAGCTTGACTCTATATGCAAGACTTTCTGCTTATACGAAGAATCTCCTTAGGTGGGCAATGTGCCACGTTCTAGGGACCAGGTCGCCCGAAAGGTAGGCGATCTTGTAGGCTCCTTTGCCGAGAACTTCGTGCACTTTGTAGGGCCCTTCCCATGTGGCTTCAAGTTTGCCGAGCTTCTCCGCATGACTTACTTCGTTATTTCTAAGCACAAGATCGCCGACCTGGAACTGCTGAGGTTTGACCCTTTGGTTGTAATACCGGGCCATCTGCTGCTTATACCGAGCTTCTTTAATGCTGGCTAGTTCCCGCTTTTCCTCCAGTAAGTCCAGGTCGGTTCGGCGTTGTTCTTCATTGACTTCAGCTGAGAAATTGATGGTGCGGGGGCTCGGTGCTCCGATCTCGACGGGTATGACCGCTTCGGAACCGTATACTAAACTGTACGGGGTTTCTCCCGTTGAAGTTCTGGGTGTAGTCCGATATGACCACAAGACGTTGTGGAGGTTGTCGACCCATTCCGTTTTTTGCTTCTCTAGGCGGGCCTTGAGTCCGTTCACTATTGTCCTGTTGGTGACTTCGGTCTGGCCACTAGGTTGAGGTCGGTGTACCGAGGTGAAGTTTTGCTGGATATTAAGTCCTTCACACCATTCTTGGAATGTTCTGCTTGTAAATTGCGTCCCATTGTCCGAGACGAGGATCTGTGGTATTCCGAACCGGCACATGATGTTCTTCCAGACGAAGTCCCGGGCTTTCTCGCTTGTGTCTTTTGTGGAAGGTTCGGCTTCAACCCATTTGGTAAAGTAGTCAATTGCGACTATTAGAAATCGTTTTTGTTTAGGGGCCGGGTAAAAGGGGCCTACGATGTCAATGCCCCACTGCATGAATGGCCACGGACTCTGCATAGTAGAGAGGTCGGTCTGGGGTAACCTCGTCACTTTGGCGTGTAGCTGGCATTTTAGGCATTTTTTCACGAACTCTTCCGCATCTTTTGCCATTGTTGGCCAGTAGTATCCCCATCGCATGATCTTCTGGGCTAGCACCCGAGCTCCAATGTGGCTTCTGCACGATCCCGTGTGTACTTCATTTAATACGTAGTCTGCTTCTTTTGGTCCGATACATCTTAGGAGGGGCTGTAAATATGACTTTCGATAAAGGGCTCCTCCTTCGAGAATGTACTGCGTGGATCTGGCTACAATTTTTCTAGCTTTCACCTTGTCCTGGGGCATTTCCCCGCTCTCCAGATATCTTATGAGGGGGGTCATCCAGTTCGGATCGTCATCTACTATTACATTGATTTCTGCTTCTTCTATACTCCGGCTCCGGACTTCTTCTACTAGCGTCGAGCTAGTTGGCGAGTTCGCCAGCTTACTCAGCTCGTCAGCTCGGGTATTCTGGCTTCGGGGGATGCGAATTATTCTGAAGAACGGGAAGGATTGTTCTAGGAGCTTGACCTTCTCCAGGTATTTCTTCAATTTCTCACTTTTCACCTCGTACTTCTCCAGCACGTGGTTGACCACGACTTGGGAATTACAGTGGGCTTGGATAGATCGTACCTGGAGGCTTTGGGCGAGACGCAGTCCGGAAATAAGGGCTTCGTATTCCACTTCGTTGTTCGTAGTTGGAAACATGAATCGCAGTGAGTATTTCAATTCCTTTTTCTCCGGGCTGATGAGGAGTATGCCAGCTCCGCTTCCCTTCTTTCCCGAGGCCCCGTCCACATACATCTCCCAGCAGTCTGGGGGTGCCTTCTCAAGAATTTCTTGGAGTTCGGCTTTGGCTTTGAGCTTTTTTGGCTCGTCGATGTTATCATATTGAGCTTCTACGAGGAAGTCTGCCAGAGCTTGCCCTTTTATGGCTCGGCGGGGCCCGAACGATATGCCATGCTCTCCTAGCTCGATTGCCCATTTCATGATTCTTCCTGAAGCCTCCGGCTTAGTGAGGACTTGCCGGAGTGGTAGGTCGGTTAAGACTTGTATTGAATGGGCTTGGAAGTAGGGTTTCAGGCGCCGGGCTGTATTCACTAGGGCTAGAGCGACCTTCTCCAGAGGCTGGTAACTTGTCTCCGGGTCTTTTAGAACCCTGTTGACGAAGTACACAGGTAATTGTCGGTCCTCTTCGTCTCGGACCAACACCGCACTTATTGCTTCATCCGACGCTGCGAGGTATAGGGAAATGGTTTCTTCCTTTTTGGAGACTGACAAAGTTGGCAAGTCATCGAGGTGCCGCTTGAGCTCCTCAAAGGCTAGCTCGTGCTCTGGTCCCCACTCAAATACCGGTGCCTTTTTGAGAATTTTGAAGAACGGGAGCTACTTCTCGACGGCTTTGGAGAGGAAACGACTTAGTGCAGTTATGCAGCCTGTCAACCTATGCACATCGCGAATAGTTCGGGGTACCTTCATTTCTTGCACGGTTCTGACTTTCAACGGGTTGGCTTTGAGACCCTCCCGCGAGATCCAGCATCCTAAGAATTTTCCAGATCGCACGTTGAAAGTGCACTTCTTTGGGTTCAGCTTGAGGTTCGCTTCCCTGAGTACGTCAAGTGTCGCTCGTAGGTCGTCAACTGCTGAAGCCTTTTCCTTGCTTTTGACGACAATGTCGTCTACGTATACTTCGACAATCTTGCCGATGTAATTTTGGAAGAGGAAGTCGACCATTCGCTGGTACGTCACTCCGGCATTCTTTAACCCAAAGGGCATGTATTTGAATGCGAAGACACCGAAACTTGTGGCAAAAGCTATCATGATCACATCTTTTTCATCCATTAGAACTTGATAGTACCCTTTGTAGAGATCAAGGAAGTAGAAGACCTCGTATCCCACTAAGGATTCAATCTTCTCGTCAATGTTGGGGAGAGGATAACAGTCCTTTGGGCAAGCTTTATTGAGGTCAGTGTAATCTACACACATCCTCCACTCCCCTCCTTCTGCTTTCTTCACTACTACCGGATTAGATAGCCAAACTGGGTATTTGACATCGAATAGGAGCCCTGCCTTCAACCATTGCTGCACCTCATTGTAGATGACTTGATTTCGTTCGGCAGCAAATGTTCTCCTTTTCTGCTTAACTGGGGTGGAGCCCGGGTTGATGTTGAGTTTGTGCGTAATGATGTCTGAAGATACCCCTGTCATGTCTGCGGGCGACCATGCGAAGACGTCCTGATATTCCCTAAGGAGCTGGATTACCTGCAGGCGGGTTTGAGGTCCCCCTGCAAAGCCGACCTTGACAATTTTTGCAGGGTCTGTTTTGGATAAGGGAACCTGTTCCGCCGAGGTGTCTGGGATCGACGTCGTTTCTTCCAACTCCTTGGGGTACTTTGATTGCTATGCTTGTGGTTGGCCTCGGAAAGCAATCTGCATGCATTCCTTAGCCTTTTTCTGGTCGCCTCAGACAGTCAGGATTCCGCCCGAGGTGGGGATCTTCAGCAACAAATGATAGGGCGAGATAATGGTCCTGACTGCATTCAGCCAATCCTGACCTAGTATGATGTTGTAGGGGGAGTTCGCTTTCACCACGTAGAACTGGATTAGCTTGTTGATGCTGGTTGGCGGGCTGCCAATCGCAACATCAAGCGCAATGATCCCTTCGGGTTGAGTCTCATGCTGCGTAAAGCTCTTGAGAGGCAATGGCATGGGATTAACCCTAGCTGGGTCAAGTCCCATCCTATCCAGGCAATGTTGGAAGATGATACTTACGCCGGCCCCATCATCGATAAATACGCGGTGGACCATCTTATTGGCCACTCCGATTTGTATCACCAGGGCGTCGTTATGGGGCGTAGCTGTAGGTACGGGATCATCCTCGGAGAATGTCACGGTTTCATTTTTCTTGAACCTCTTTTTTATTTGTTTCTCCGCTGGCGGGACTGGCGGCCTGCGGGCTTCTGTCCTCAGTTTGGTTCTCGTCATGCCTGGGGGCAGCCCGGAGATGGTTGATACCACCCCGTCGTATTGTGGCACGCCGCACTGAGGGTCGTCATCCTCTTCGTCATGATTGATCTTAGCTCGCTTATTGTCTGGAGCACAGCGACCCTGTCCTCCTTTCCGCTTCCCCCTTTTGCTTTTCCTTCCCCCGACTTTGTATTTCTTCAGGGCGCTTTCCTGGGCTAGCCTCTCTATCTCTTTCGCGAGGTCACGACAGTCTTCCGTGTGGTGCCCGTGGTCGTCGTGGAAGGAGCAGTGCTTGTTTCTATCTCGAGGTTTAGACCCCGACATAGGGCGTGGTTTGGTAAACCAGTCCGCGTGAAGCGCAAAGATCTCAGCGTTTGTTTTTACAAAAAGAGGACGTTGAGGTCGCTCCGGTCCCATCCGAGGTCCGAGTCGAGACTGGATGGGTCCTCGCTGGAGACGTTTATGAGCGCTTCTCCGCTCACGATCATTCCGACCTCGATCAACTTCAGTCCTCTTCTTCTCGGTCTCTTCAGGCCGGGAGAGGTCTCGTTTCAACCGGTCTGCGTCTTGACCATCCGCGAACTGGTACACAATCCTCCACATTTCCTGAGCTGTCTCGGGTTTCTGTTTAGCAAGCTCCTGATTCAGGGACCCAGCAGCGACCCCATTTCGGAAAGCCGAGATGAGGAAGACGTCGTCGATTTTATCGACTTTTAGGCTTTCTTGCATGAATCGGGAGGCGTACTCCCTTATAGACTCTTTATCCTTTTTCTTTATCGATAGGAGATAGGCTGTGTCTCGGCGAGCCTGGACCTTTATATGGAATCTTTGTTTAAAGATTTCTTCAAGGTAGGCCCAGGACCCTACACTGCCAGTTGGTAAGTTGTCAAACCAAGCTCGGGCGTAGTCGACCAGCATCTCGGGGAACAACTTGCACATGTGTTCCTCTTTAAGGCCCTAGTTGTGCATGCTGTACTTGAAACATGTCAAAAAATTGAGGGGATCCTCCAACCCATTGTAGGGTGGTATGCTCGACAACTTATATGCCACATGAAGCTTGGCATCAAGCAGTTCGTCAGTGAATGGGTTGACAAGTCGGGTTGGTCTCCTTTCGCGTCGGTGTCGATCTTCTTGGTGACTGTGACTCCTGCAATAACTCGGGCTTCGGTACCTGCTGGGGCTCCGATGTCGCCTTGGGAGGTGGTGTCGCCTGGGACTCCGTTGGGGGCTAGGACTCCGGCGGGTGTCGTGCTTTCCCCTCGGCTCGGGCTTCTGCATCTTGGTGTGGTGAGGAGTTTTAGATATGGACTTCCGCGTGGAACTCTCCCTGGCTTCGGGCATTGGGGTCGTCCGAGCTGTCGTGAGGAAGCATTTGAAACTCTCCTTGTTTGCTCTAGCGAATTCAGCTGCGGCATAGGCGGTAGCGAGGTCGAAGTCGTTGAGAAAATCATCTCCCTTCTTCGACTCGGGTTTCTTTTGTTCGGATTCGTCGCTTACTTCCTCGACAAACCCTTCTGGAGTCTCGTTCGTGTTGAAGGATCGTCCGTTATGTGTCCTTCGACGCGGGTTTTTTGGTGGATCCCTCTGAGGGATGTCTTCTAGCTCGGACATCCCCCCGTATGGATCCTCTTCTGAGTGGTTATCATCACGTCCCTCCTTTGGGGTCGAACCGCCTTTCTGGCGATTATCCTTATTTGAGGGGTGACTTTCCCCTTCGTTGGGATTCCCGTATCGGCTTTGGGTCTCCTTCTCCCTTTCCATCGCACTTTGTGATCGCGTTACCATTGCTAATCAGCTACGAAAGAACCGTTGATTTAAAGAGATGTTTCCCACAGACGGCGCCAATGATAAATCTAGGGTTTGCAAGAGTAGCTAAAAACAATAGTAATACGATGACACATGTATTTACGTGGTTCGATCAATGAGATCTACGTCCACGGGATAGAATATCTAGCTTTTATTATATTTGAGAGTACAATGAATGTTTGATCGTCTAATCTATCGACTATATATAGGCCTTGAATCGAGTCCTAATCCTCCTAGGATTCCTAATACATATCTTGTTTCTTTGTACATATCCAAATCTCCTTCATAATCGGATTCCTTCATCTCCAAGGTAGGGTTTCATTACTTGGTCTTCAAGACAAGTAGTAGTTTCGTCTGGGCCGAGCTCTGTGGGCCGAGCTTAATGTACAAGCTCAATTAGATTGGGCCTTAGGTCAGGCCCAAGATGAGGCCGATCCTATCAATAGTATTACTTATTTTTGTGAAAGCTATGATAATTTTATGTTGCCTCTTTTTACTATACAAAATATTGAAGTTACGTTTGTTTCACATTGCTCTATTCTGAATTCAAATATCTCAGTTAAAAACTTTTCAACGGTCCTACATTATAAATCATCAATACTAGTCATATTATAAAATATGAAAAACATATTATCATTTCCAAACATATTGCTTTGATCTTTATTAGTCCAAACATATTTTTAAATTGAATGAAAAAAAAAAAAAAAATGCAACTCTCCCCGACGCCCGATCGACGGCCCACTAAAATTGAGGCGCATTCGCAAGTTACATAGTATTCTTTCTACACACATTTAGCATTCTGTTTTCTTATCGAATTTACTCTACATTAGGGTAATGTTAACCTTTCTTCATCAATCAGATATGATTATACATAGTAATTAAATTTATTGAATCATTGGTGGAATTAATATTTAAGGTGCAATAGGAATTCTGGAAAAAAGGGCAAACATATGCAAGTTACTACATTAATAAAATGTTGTTAGATTATTAGGATATTTGTGGAGACTGGAGAGTATGCAGAATTCTACATAATTGAGGGCGATTTCGGGCTATTTATTAAACATGGTGGGGTGGGTTCTTTTTTTTTTTTTTTTTTTCAATTTTCAAAAACGGGATGAATGAAATCAAGATTTTTTTTTAGTTAATGAAATCAGTTACATCTGTGTAAATTACGAGCCTCGAATCATTTATTTTGGTTGGTATACCTAGTGGTTTTTTCTTAGAACAGGTTGGTATACCTAGTAAAAGGAGATTGTAGTATTTGAGTATTTGTAATTTGTAAAGAGTAAAGGTAGGTGCAGTTGATATCTAACCACATTAAATTTCAGCGGTATAAACATTTTGTAGGAGCGCATGCCAATATACTCTAGTCTTTGGCCCGTATTTGTATATAATTTAGGGGAAAAATAGATCATAATTCTGCGAGATGAATTCAACCAAAAAGAAAAATCATCGCCCAATAGTGATATGAATAGACATTTCCACCGCTTGAAATTAACTCCATTTTTATTGTATCATACCAAAATGAATACTCCCTCCGTCCACTTATAAATTGTGCAATTGAGAATGACACGAAGACTAAGAAAAGCTGATAAAGTGTTTTTGAGTGGAGAAAGGGACTCACTTTTAATGTAAATTAGGAGAGTGATTACTTTTGTTAATTAAAGAGTACACTATGCCAAATTTCTTCTTTGACAACAATGTTTGATTGTCAAACTTTTTTTTTCTAAGGCTGCATTTTTTTTTTCAAAACCTACCTTGTTATTTTTTTTATCCACCTTTGTGATTCATTTTTTTTCCAAAACCTGCCTTTTTCATTTTTTTTTTCTAAGCCTGCGTTTTTTTTTTTGACATTGCATGCCTTATTGCATGCAAACTGCACAGTGTAGTAAGAAAAGAAAGAAAACGAAGCAGAGACTATGAAATGCGAAAAAAAAAACACAACCTGTAATGAAAAGAATCTGATCTCCAAACTTAAAATCTGATTTGTCATTAAATGCAAAAGTGGCGCCACTTACAACAATTTAAGAGGGAAATGAAAGCTAAAATACACATGTATCTATCCCTCTACCCTTACTACAAAATTCAAAAAATGGAGGGAACTACTATCTCTCCTCCATAAATACATCTCGTGCCCATCTATTGTTCACAACCACAGACTCTCATTCACATTCAATACCAAAAACCCCATAAATACAACTCAATCAAACCAGTTGGTACATACCAACTCAATCAAACCATCACTTACTGAAGAAAACAAGGTCAGCAGACTCAAATGGAGTCTCAAGCACTTGAGGCAAAATGCAGTAGATGGTAAATTTACATATCAGAAAATGGATAATGTAATCCACATTGATGAGAAATGGTTTTTCCTCAGCAAGCAAAAGGACAAGTATTATCTTGTGCTAGGTGAGGAAGAACCATATAGAACCTGCAAGTCTAAAAGATTCATAGACAAGCTCATGTTCCTTACTGCAGTCAGCAAACCACAATATTCAGAGGATGGAACCTGTACTTTTGATGGTAAAATAGGAATATTTCCCTTCACCAAATTAGAGCCAGCAGCCAGAAAAGAACAGACCAAATGGCACATTAATCACCAAACCCATACTCTGTGTCAATCATCAAGTCATGAAGGATGTCATCATCAACAAGGGAAATCAGTTTCACAATGCTATCTGAATGCAGGAATAGTCATTCATCACTCGGCTTTTTTTTGCAGTTACTCCCTACTATCATGCAAAAGTGGCCAGACTCAGCAAGCAAACACATCATCATTCAACAAGATAATGCAAGACCTCACATAAAAGCAGATGATCCAGACTTCATTAGGGCAGCAAATTCAAATGGATTCCACATAGAACTAGTGAATCAACCAGCAAATTCACCAGACTGTAATGTAAATGATCTAGGATTTTTCAGGGCAATCCAAACACTGAAAGATAGGAAGGCAGCAAAGGGGGTGGATGAGTTACTGAAAAATGTAGATGAAGCATTTGCAGAATTTGACACAGTGAAGCTCAACAATGTTTTCCTCACACTCCAAGGCTGCTACACAGAGATCATGAAGCACAAGGGAGGCAACAACTACAAGGTACTCCACATGAACAAAGAGAAGCATATTAGAGAGGGGAGTTTGCCTGAATGCCTAGAAGTGGATGCAAAGGTTGTTGAAGAGTGCCTAGCTCATCTAGAGCATCTTCAACTAGTGGAATCTTTCAATAACATGAGAATGAAGTGATAGAAGTCTGTCATGTAAGGGTTTTTTGCTCAGTTTACAGTATAAGCAACAGGCTGTAAATATGTGAAGCTGTTGTTTAGGATGTAAACATGTGAATGTAGGGTTTTTGTGCATCACACAGTGTCTTAGCAATGAAATGATAGAGATTTTGCATCATTGACCTATACCAAACACCATCTAACACACTAACTATCATAAATCAACCTCCAAACATGTGACATGGGTGGCATCTTTAAGACAGAGGCATCAAATGCATAGAACATCAGAAAAAATTCATCCTTTGTTCACACTTATACCAAATGCAGCATCTATTTCATCAAATGCATCATCACAGAGGGAATGCAGCATCACATGCATCATTTCAGACCAAGTGTAGTAACTAGTTCATCATTAATGGCACAGTGCATCATCAAAATCATCATGTCAGTTAGGATTTGCAGCATCAAATACATCATCACAGAGGGAATGCATCATGATCAAGGCACAAAGAAGCAATGTAATTCATCATCAAGAACAAACCAAGTGCAATAACTAGTTCATCAAAGGCACAGAGGAGCAATCAAATTCATGCATCATCATAAATAAACAACAGATTAACCTTTATCATCCATTTCAGAGTCGCAAAGGCTCATCACAGTGGGAAAGAAAATGCCCAACCATTGGAGATACTCTCTCCGATCTCGCCACCAAGGAAGAAATTCCGGAACTGAGATCTCCGGTGGTGTCTCTGGCACCACCATGTCGTAATCGATGAGGGAGTCGTATGAGGACTGGGCATCCTGCATCACAAGCTCGAATTTTGGCGAAGAGGGATCCTCCGAAGCAGTGGAAGTGAGCCTCAGCGCTGAAGGGAACCAGATTCCTAACCACCGGAGACAGTCTTCTCCATCTCGGCACCACAGAGGATAATCACGGGCAGAGATCTCCGGTGTAGAGGTCTCCGGCACGAACGCAACAGATCCGGTGCAGATGTCTCCGATGTAGATCTCAACAGATCCGGTGCAGATGTCTCCAGTGTGGATCTCAACAGATCCGGTGCAGATGTCTCCGGTGTGGATCTCAACAGATCCGCCATGATTTTGGTCGGAATCGGAGAGATGAACACATGGAGAAGAGGAATCCATGGCCGTGAAGGCTGTTTCCGGCACTATGGTGTCAGGCACGGTGAGCAATAAGTCGAAGACAATGTCTATAGAGGAGAAGTGAGTGGGCATTTCCACCGATATGTCTTCTCAGAATCTAGGCATATCGGGGGGATTGGTAGTTTCAGAACGCGGCGGTGCCGGAGGGGAAGACGACATCGCTGATTTACTGAGGAAGATGGAGAATAGATGAAGAGGGTAGGGTTGTTGTGAGTTCGAGTGAGAGGCAGAGCAGATAGATTGGGGAATTTAGGGTTACGAGATTGTGGGCTGCAGATAGATAATGGGTTGGGTAGTTTAATTAGGGCATTGGGTAGTTTAATTAGTGTATAGGATTTGAGTTAACAATAATTAATTTTTCTGACTTAATTAACCCACTCTAATTGGATCGCATAATTGTAAATAATATATTGAAGGGTGAGTATATGTTTAATGGAATCTTTCCAAAAATAGAAACGCACAACTTATAAGTGTACGGACAAAAATGAGAAAATGCACAACTTATAAGTGGACGGAGGGAGTATATCAGTGGATTATATTTGGCCTATGACCAACATTTTATAGTTAGACTAGCTAGTTAATTAGTATTTGGATCGGTCCAAACTAATTAAGGTTTAATCAATTCAGTGGCTACATAGTAATTATTAGAATTTACCATTAACAAATTTAAGCAGTAACAAAAAAAAAGGCAGATGTAATGGAAAGTGGTTCACTCAAGTTAAGCTTGTAGGGCCAAATTAACTAGTCAATTTTCTGTTGACGCCTCTAAAACAAGTTAGTAATTGATTTTTTAGTTGAATTTATCTTAATTTCAATATGGTCCCAAGAGTATTTCTTAAAATACATGGTTTCTCTCTCACTGCTTGTTTGGTTCAAATAAAAAAAGAAGAAAAGAGAATAAAGTCAAGTAGAGGGAATGAATGGTAACAATAATAGTTAACTTTATTCAGTGTTTAGTTAAACAATGAGAAAAATAAACTTGGGCAACCAATCAAACTTTTAAGTTAATCCGTTGTTATATTTACATTTTGATGCAACTTTATCTAAATATAGAATGAGCTATTTGAGACTGAGAGGTCTCAGATTCAATCTTTACTAATGTCTCTATAGGTCGAGTCTGTTTCACCTATATTTGAAAAATGTGGTTTACCTGTATATGTGGTTTATACTTTACATGCTATTTATATAATGCTTACCAGATTAGGAGTTGCGGGTTCCCATAAATTCAAAAAAAAAAAAATGTACTTAGTGTTTATTTTGGTTGTAACTCTTGAATCGTTTATGATATATATGTACGGTAGCTAATTGTATTTTTGAAAAAGAAAATAAAAAAATAGGGATACATGCGTGTGGGCCGTTTGCACGACTTTTGATTGCTCATTTGAACTACTTCTATATTTCTGTTGTTTCCATACTAGTAGTACATAGTATTAGTAAACATTTATATTATCAACCTTCGGACGCATGCTGCATGCAACTTGAGAGTTTTATTCTTTCTCGTTATAAGATTGTTAATATAATTTATAAAATCCTTTTTTTTCACCACCATCTTTTGGCCCTCCAACTTTATCATTAAGATTTAATTTGCCTCCAAATTTATCATTATAAATCTTCTTATTCCTTGATCGATTCTCCAAACCATTTTTTTTAATGGCTTAAGGGATCATATAATATATTCCTATTAAATATGATTAACAATTAATTTTCAAAAATGATAACCTTCTTGAAGGTCTGGCATTAATTAGTATATATAAATATAAGATGATATGAATATTGTGTATTGTGTTATACGTATAACGATATATAAGCCGAAAACAATTTGCAATTTTAATATATAATGAAAAGGTTAATAATGTTGATAATATAATTAATTTTACCATAATATAGTGTGTGCAATACAATAATTATTTATTTGGTTGCACATAATTAATAATGAATAAGTAGTTTTCATTTCATTAATCGAATCATCGAAATATTACTGCCTAGTTTGAATGCCTTGATACTCATTTTATTAACAACGTGGCAAATTTGTAATTATTAGAAAATGAGGAAAATGATAATTATCTAAAAATACTTAAGTAGTATTATTTAGAATCATTAATATATTTATAATTTATTAGTCAAATAACAAAAATGTCACAGTATGACCGGTCAATTGGTCATAATGTGGCCGAATAATAATATCTTTCTTTTTATATGGAATATATATTAGACTAATTTTTACATACATTTCTTTTTTCTTTCTTTTAAAGGGACCTAGAAAACAAGAAAAATAAGAAAAATAAAAGTTGTAGTACTTCATTCTCCTCAGCTTCCAACTTTTATAGGGACCTAGAAAACAAAAAAAATAAGAAAAAAAAAGTTACAGTACTTTATTCTCCTCAACTTCCAACGAACTCTTACACGTTAACAACTTGCATGTACAACTAATAAATATATAGCCGACGTCCGACGATTTAAAATTGAAAGCCATACTATCATAATCTCAACTTAATTAATTTTATGGTTAAGCATAGGTAGAAGTGATGGGTCGTCGTACATGTAACATGTATAACATGCATGATGCTCATGCCCCACATTAAAAAATATGGTCAAATAAGTATATAATTATACATAAATTCTCCCCTGCTACTGGTCTCTTACTAGAGGCCGGCACGTTAGGCGCGTAGGGCGCACGCGCCACGCGCTACTATTTTTTTTTGTAATTTCAGATTTTTTCTCTTATTTTTTTATTAGCCTTTTCGTTTTTTTTGTTTGCTGCTTCTTTGGTCAAGATTCGAGCGAGGGGAGCCGAAGGCTTGAGAGCGAGTCAAATAAATTCAAATTGTTGCCCGATGATTATTCTTATATTAATAATTGAAGCGAAGCCGGAACTGTAAAATTGGAGCCGAAGGCGGAGAAAGAAAAATCTGAAAAAAATTGAAAAAAAAAAATACTAAATTGGTCAACGGATTTGATCCGGTTTGACCGGTTCAACCCGATCTCTAGTAAGAGACCAGTCTCACATGAGACCATCTCATAATTATAAAGTATGTGCAAATTCAAGATACTCAACCATGTTAAATGTTTTTTGTTACATTAATTGATTTAAACATAGTCGATCTAGTAAGTTAGTCATGAATAATATGTAATTGATAATATACATAAAAATAAATTGAATAACTTGTTTTGGAATGTGAATTACTTATACGACCTTATCTCACGGACCCACTTCTCCGGTTTCAAAATCGTGAATTACACATGGACTTTTTTTTCCCCCTACAAACATAACCGTGAATTTTTATCTGATTTTGCACATGTTCATCGATTTCCCTCAACTGAAATCTGACGTGGAGGCCGGAAATGACACGTAGACGCCGAAATATGCAAAACAACGTCGTTTTGTTAAATTTTAATTTAAAAAAATAATAAGTAAAAAATTATATTCCACCTCATTAAAAAAAAAAAAAAAAAAACTGTTGTTCTCCTTCTCTTCCTCCTTCCCTCTTTTCTTCTTCTCTCTTCCACCTCTTGTTCTCCTTCTCTTCCTCCCTCCCCCTGCTCCCCCTCATCTTCCTCATCTACTTCGAAGTCGCCGGCGGCCCCTACGGCGAGGAGCCCGCCTTGCAAGCCGCCGGTCCCCTCTTCGCCATTCTCGGATTCCTCATCTTTCCCTTCATCTGGAGCATCCCCGAAGCCCTTATCACGGCGGAGCTCTCCACCGCCTTCCCCGGCAACGGCGGCTTCGAAGGATATGGACGGAATTATGAGAAATGCCAACGATAATCTATTCCCTTCCACTATATATAGAGAGAGAGATATAAGCTGAGATTCAACATCTCTTCATCAAATAAAATTCTACACACAACACGCATAATCCGCAACAAATTATACTACTAATTAAAACCAGCAGATCAGCAAGCGAGAATTCAAAGCCGCCGCCGCTGCCGCCGGAAAATAATGGAAGGGCTAATCCAGCTCCTCATCCGTGCCATGAAGAAACAAAAGCCTCAACATGCTTACTGCTGTCTCTCGAAGAACTCTACCGGTCAAAGCTACCACCTTCTCCTTGCCGATGGCTCCTCCCACCGCCGCACTCGCTCCGACTTCCATCGGACGGACGCCGTTGATTACTCGATGGCTTTGGAGAATTTTGCCCTAAAGGTAGATTTTCGAAACTGAGAGAGGGAGGAGGCTGAGGGTGGTTGAGGCAGAGGCTGAGGATGCGGAGGGAGGTGAGGGCGTCGGGGAGAGAGCTGAAGAGGAAGGCGGTAGGGAGACGGAGGACGGTGACGCGGTTGTTTTCGTAGTGATCTGAGGAGGAGAAGCAACTGCACACCGCTGTCGCTGTCGAAGTCGTCCATTGCTGCTGTTGGAAAGGAGATCTATGTGGTGGTGGACCTGTGGTGGCGGCTGTTGGAAGAAAGAGATGGGTGGAGGGAGGGAGGCGCCGGAAACTCGTGGTGACGGGAGGGGGATGGGGGACTGGAGGGAACCATTGCTGTTCCAACATATTTTTTTTTTGAATAATATGAGTTAGCATCTTATTTATTTTTTCATTTTTTATTTTACACAAAACGACGTCGTTTTGTATATTCCGGCGTCTACGTGTCATTTCCAACCTCCATGTCATATTTCAGTTGGAAAAAATCGATCAACATGTACAAAATCAGACAAAAATTCACGGTTATGTTTGCAGGGGAAAAAAAAGTCCATATACAATTCACAATTTTGAAAAACGATTTAGATTTTCAGTCCATTACCCCTAATAAATATAGGCCCTTCAACTATTGAAATGGGGAGCATAAAAATTATAAAAAATTTGGACAATGTGACCACTCCTCTACGACAGACTTTACACTTGCTAGCTATATACTAGTATTAGACTCGCCATGCATTTTTCTCCTTTTTTTCAATTGTTGACGGTTTTAGCCTCCTAGAGGAGCAAAGCGAGTCATGAGAGAGTAAAGAGCAGCTAATCAAGTAATCGTAAATACATTATACATGCAATAATATACGAGTCCAAATAGTCTTTTGATTTTGCTCCACAATTTGCTAAAGTCCAAACTATCAAAATTTCCGCAACTGTTGCATTAGAAATATCAATTAAATATTTAAACTATCGATTTCTTACAATTACATTCTAGCCTCAATTTTCCGGCCATGAAAATGTGTGGCAAGCTGGAAGTTGAGTATGGAAATCTAAAACAAATAGGGTGGATTTTTCACATATTACTTATATATGAATTTAATTTATTTACTAAGAAAATGGAATTCTTCTATGCATCCTCCCCTATCCTCTGCAACAACTTCTTCCCTCTCCTCCCTTCTGCCTTTTGAAAATTTAGCATCAAGGTTGCTAGGTTGTTGTCGACATAGAAGAATTTCATTTTTTTCCTTAGTAAATATTTAATTTAATCTACTTGGAAATTAAAAGTAATATACGAAAAATCCACATCATCTCTTAAATTTACATCAGCTTTTCGATGAGCCACATCCGGTTTCGCTCGCCGGAAAATTGAGGTTAGAATATAATTGTGAAAAGTCCGATAATTTGGTCATTTAATTAATATTTTTGATTATTTGAAATATAATTGTGAAAAATTCAATAATTTAGCCATTTAATTGATATTTCTGATAGTTTAGAATATAATTGCAAAAAATGAATAGTTCAACTATTTAAGTGAAAATTATCTTTATTAAATAGGCTCGGAATCTCAATTGGAGTCGAACCGAGCTTAAGTTAATAGGCTTTGTGATTGGTTTTAGTTTAAATTTCACATTGCCATCACAAAACTCCTACACTGTTTGGCATTGAGTGGTGACGTAGATTGTTTCAACATCGTCCGAATTTCAATATGGGTTGATTTTGTACTCAATGTTTCAAATCGCCCTTCTTAGGAATACAATTAATTTGGTTATTTTGTTTCGTAACTAAAAAAAATGGTCATTTTGTTTCAACGTATCCCCCAAATACAATCAACATAAATTTAGAAGAAGTTGGCATCGTGCATCGTCTTTTTTTTTTGGTGAAAGTGTCGTGTATCGTTTTTTCTTTGTTGAATATTTGTCCCAACTATATACAAAACGATGCAATTTTTTGTTTATGAAATTTATTTATGTTATAAATTAGGATATGTTGAAACAAAACATCCAATATGAGTCGTAATCAAACTAATCGGAATCGTACAATTGGATGATATTGAAACAAAACAACCAGCATCACCCTACATCGATTTTCGAGGATCAGAGTATAATATTTCAATCGACGATTTTTATTGTCTAATTGAAAATGGTTTATATGAGTTTGCTTTGCAGCTATTTGCTATGATCAAGTATTTGTCTTCCAATACTAATGTCTCCAAACGATGTCATTTAGCTTATCGGAAATTATGTCCATGTAGCAAAATTTTAACTAACACGTTAGCCGAGGCTGTCAAATGGTTATAGTATATTATTTCCTGTAAAAATTGTAATTAACACGAATTAATTTTTCTAATTCTATTGTATAAAACAAACAGAAAATAATAATAATAATAATAATAATAATAATAATTATTATTATTATTATAAAATAATAATAATAATAATAATAATAATAATAATAATAATAATAATAATAATAATAATAATATATTTTCTTGAGCTAGTTTGATCAAATGGAAAGCAAAGCATGTAGTATATCCAATATTTGTAGGGGGGGATGCATACTTGTCGCCAGTCGGAAAGTGGAGGAAAGTAGCCCAATAAATTTTTATGTTTTTTTAAAGATATTTAATGACGTTTCTATTTTGGGAAGTCGAAATAAATTCCAAGTAGTATTTAAAAAGGAAATTTTGGGGTAGCGAATTGGCAGTTGGCACCACCTATACAGGAATGAATAAAGATAGCGAGACTAAAACGCAAAAATCGGCGAAAATTAATAGACCAAGGCCGAAACGACAGGACGAGAACGAAAACATTAAATTTGCAACTGCGCAGATAATGAAAGATGAAATTAAAGTGGTACCAATCCAAAATTTTTATTTTGTTTTATACTCATCACAGGTTTCTTTCCGTCTCTTAATATCTATATCAACAATTAAGTAGATTAATTGACGGTTATTCAAGTACAGGTGAGACAAGTTTGACCTATAGAGATATCAATAAATTGAATCTGAGATCTCTCAATTTCGGACAGCTTACTCTACCATTGAACCATCTCCAAAGGAACAATATTTTCACAATATTAATTCTATGAGATAGCGTTCTGGAATAATAATATAAGCACGTACATATACGTATTTATATATTAATTTAACCAACTTTTTTTTAATCATTAATTGAATTTGAGCTGTCGGCGGGCAAGTCACCGCCGTATCAATTAATAGAAATACGCGACGTACTAACAGTTTGCATGCATTTGACCATGTAAATTATAGAATTGGTTACATAAAATCAATTATAACGTGAAAATTAGGAATCAATCTGAACTGTTGATCTTTATATAATTTACGATTACTATTAATCGAAACATGAATATATTTATAGATTTAAGCACAATTTATATAAGTATTACTGTTTGTATAAAAATGCATGAATCTATGCATGACAATGTAACATTTATGTATATATATATGTATATATTGTTGGAATTTTGGTACTTTATAGCATTAAATCTATAAGGAGTATGTGGAAATTAATGGTAGAAACGAAATCTACGTTTCGAGCACTATGATTTAATGTATTTATTTGTTCAATTCCATTAAGGAATGAATGAGCAATTAATACATAAACATAGCTACTTGAAACTAGAATTATGTGTATTCTATCTTGTTTGTCCCACATAAAAAATTTAAGGATGTTTTGTGCTATATATAAGGAGCAACACTATAAGGGAGTATATCCAAGTGTGCTACTTATGGTGCACCTTAGTGGCTCAAGTGTTGGCATCTTTTGTGCTTGACCATGATTCCTACGAGGACGGTGTGATGCACCGTCTGAGTCCGACGGCGACGAGCACATGCACGTCGCACTTGTCGCAATGGGTGCTTTGAGGCGCACTTTGCACTTGAGGAGCCAAAGTTATTTTGGCTAAGGGACTCGAACACACGTGGCATGTGCGCACGGATAGGCGGTTACGGCGGTTTGTACGGATAAGGGAGCGTTCGGTGTGGCCGACCGTGCGGTGCAGTTACACGGCGGTTGATTTCGGTTTTAATCGAATTAACTCCTTCCACCACGTGTCGCCATCACACGAGACATCCCTTCATCAACGCCACGTGTCGGCATATGGTTGAATGGCGCCGATAACCACCTCGTAGGCACCCGTTCGGAACGGGTACCTTCCGCCTATAAATAGTCCACAGAATCTGACACGAAAATACACAAAAAAATAAAATAAAAAACGAACTCACAACAACGAGTTTGCATACATACATCTCATATATAGTAGAGTCTAGAATCGAGTACTCGTCCCGAGTATCGAGTTGTTCGCCGGAACTGCGACACTTCCTGCAACGTCTCAAAGTTCATCAGAACCGTTGTATCTTGGGGGCAATTGCTATAGACCGCGTGCACGATAGCGGAGCAATATTGTCTTACGGAGATAGAGTCTAACTCTAGTCTCGGTTCATTTCTTTTCTGTCTTTCATTTTCGTACACATACCACACACACTCATATATTTTCCAACAATCGTAAGACAATATTTTGTGTGTGCTTTTCGGAAAATGCTAACCCGTCGGAAGACGTTTAGAGTTCCGATTTTTATGTTTGATGGATACTTCTTCAAGGAATGGAAGAAGGAGATGATGGCGTTTCTAGTTGCCAATAATTTGGTGATTTTCTTGTTCCAATCCACTCCAACGATGGAGGAAGATGCATCGGAGGAAATAAGGAGGAAGCAAACTCACGCATGGATTGACAATGACTACACATGTCGGTACATTATCCTTGACTGTCTTACTCCTTCAATTTATGCTTTGGTCTCTCATTTTCAAAATACTCGAGACATTTGGAATGCTTTGGAAGATATGTTTACTTCCAAGCATTTCAGTCCAAAAAGGAGAAGAGTCATCATAGGCCAAAGTCACGAAGGGTTCGATATGAGCAAGGAGCCTCAAACGCTCACGATAGCTCTGTCAAGGCCGGATGCTCCATATTGAATAGAAGCAGTCTATGATGAAATGAGGCACATCATTGACAACATGGATGCAATTGTGAAAAATTGCACATGGGAATCTTCATTTGACTCAGTTCGATCATTTCCTTTGGGATATGAGTGGTGCTTCACAAGGAAGTACAATGCCGATGGTTCGATTCGCAAGTACAAAGCGCGTTTACTTGCAAACCGCTTCAGGCTTAAGGATGATCTTTATGATTAGTCCGTGTAGATGAAGAAGGCCTATACGAGGCTTCTTTGGTGTGTACATATTGTATATATGTAATGAAAGGCTTATGTATAGATAAAGCCTTCAAATGAATGCTAAGCATATATATAGATTGTGTATATATGATGTATTGTGACGTGTACTTGTGAATAAATAAAGGTTACAAGTTCTTATAGCTTTGCTTGTTCATTTTTTGGTAAATGCAACAACTTAATTCAAGCCTACTTTTTAGTAGGAAAAATCAAGATAAAGATATAAGAACAATGTCAAAATTTCTACAAGTATACAAACTAATGTTTTGCTAAAATATTAAAGTTTAGACTAGTAGAAAAAGTCTACTTGGTAAGTAGAATTTCGAAGAAAAATTTATAAAGTTAACTTGGTCTTTATAAAAGAGAAAATTCTATCTTGTAGAAAAACATCATGAGATCTTTTTTAATCCTTGTCCTAAAGTAATCACTATTTGAAGATATAAATTAAAATGTGTCTTCAAATGTGGGGGTATCAAAAATGATACGAAGTACACATTTCCTAATGATACTTGTATTCATTGAAATGTGGGGGGGGGGGGGGGGGTATCAAAGTGATACAAAATGATGAAGTAAAATACTTCACTTAAGGAATTTTTAACTAGAAAGTCAAAAGTTGAGGAAATAAAGTTTGGTTACTAGAATAAAATATCTTGAGTAAAATCTTCGTTGGAAAGATTACTATGATATATTGTCTTGTTAAAACTTCCAACTTGAAAGTGTTACTAAGATGATTTAGTCGTCTAGTAAACTTGGTCAATTGGAAAGGTTGTTAAAAGACAAATAAGATATCAAAATAGTAATTTCCTTCAAGAAATATTAAGATAAATTCTAGTAGACAAAGGAAAAACTTTATTAGAAGAAAATCTGATTAGATGGTCAAATTAGTACGATAAGTAAGATATCGTCTAACAATGTCTAATAAGCTTGTTCATTAAAGAATGTTACTAAGATGAGACACGTCATCTAGTAAATGTAATCTTCAATAAGTGTTATTATGACAAGTAAACGTCGTCTAGCAAGATTGTTATCCAAGGAAGATAAAATGTTGTAAAATGCTAAAATGAAAAGTTATAAAAGCATTATACGAATCAACACAATGGTTGTGATATTCTTCCTTGAATAAACAATTGATCATTGACTTTGCCAAAGTCAAAACTCATTAAGAACGGCCGTTCATGTGAAGTGATCAATTGTGCAGCAAAGAGAATGTGATGAAATCCACAATTAAAGAATGTTCATAGTGGTAATTCAACCATGATGACTGGAGATCCCAAGAACTTGGTTCAATGAGACAACTAAGCTATGAATGTTCAGTTGTACACTTAGAATTACAACTTAATATCCATTCTCGAAACTGCCCAAGTGCAAAACATGCTGAATGTGGTAAAGGGTAAGCTATATAAGCTTTTAATGATTGCTAAGGTCTTGAAAGAAAGACTAAGTATGGCATGATACTTAATAGAAGATCACCTATATAAGTGAGAAGTGTGGCATCTTCAAATTACAATACTTATGAATCCGAGATATGGTCCAAGGCCGAAATGGACACAACGTGAGAACAAAAGATATTAGATCTATTATTGTGTGTGTGCTATTGTCTTGGTTTACACAAAAGCTGACCGGTTCAAGACATCGCGTTCACCTAGCAGCAAGTAAATCCTATAGCATTACACTAAGGAAGGTTCAAAGCCAAAAATTACCTATCCTGATGCAATAATAGATCGTCGGGACGTAGTATTCTTGCATTTACAAGCACTTGCATTAATTGTCATTCATGTGGGGGATTGTTGGAATTTTGGTACCTTATAACATTAAATTCATAAGGAGTATGTGGAAACTAATGGTAGAAATGAAATCTACATTTCGAGCACTATGATTTAATGTATTTATTTGTTCAATTCCATTAAGGAATGAAAGAGCAATTAATACATAAACATAGCTACTTGAAACTAGAATTGTGTGTATTCTATCTTGTTTGTCCCACATCGAAAATTTAAGGATGTTTTGTGCTATATATAAGGAGCAACACTATAAGGGAGTATATTCAAGTGTGCTACCTATGGTGCACCTTAGTGACTTAAGTGTTGGCATCTTTTGTGCTTGACCATGATTCCTACGAGAACGTCCGAGTCTGACGGCGACGGCGACAAGCACGTGCACATCGCACTTGTCGGAATGGGCGCTTTGAGGCGCACTTTGCACTTGAGGAGCCAAAGTTATTATGGCTAAGGGACTCGAACACATGTGGGATGTGCGCACGGAGAGGCGGTTACGGCGGTTTGTACGGATAAGGGAGCGTTCGGTGTGGCCGACCGTGCGGTTACACGGCGGTTGATGTCGGTTTCAACCGAATCAACTCCTTCCTCCACGTGTCGCCATCACACGAGACATCCCTTCATCAAAGCCACGTGTCGGCATATGGTTGAATGGCACCGATAACCATCTCGCAGGCACCTGTTCGGAACGGGTACCTTCCGCCTATAAATAGCTCACAGAATCTGACACGAAAATACACAAAAAAACAAAAAACGAACTCACAACAACGAGTTTGCATACGTACATCTCATATATAGTAGAGTCTAGAATCGAGTACTCGTCCCGAGTATCGAGTTGTTCGCCGAAACTGCGACACATCGTGCAACGTCTCAAAGTTCATCAGAACCGTTGTATCTTGGAAGCAATTGCTATAGACCGCGTGCACGATAGCGGAGCAATATTGTCTTACGGAGATATAATCTAACTCTAGCCTCGGTTTATTTCTTTTCTGTCTTTCATTTTTGTACACATATCACACACTCTCATAAATTTTCCAACATATATATATGGAATGATTCTAATTAAAAAGATCATTATCCTAAAAAATATGAATTAATCTCCATCATTGATTCATGAGTGATGGACGTTCAAGATTCGACCCTGGTCAATCCATTGACTTTTTTCAGTTTCTTTTATCTTCGATTTTTTTTTTCGATTTTCTTTAATAAAGTGTGGTGCATTTCATTACACTGTGTGGTGCATTTTTTTTCAGTCAGATAATATGCACCACAATATTTATTATATGCATTACACGGTATAATAAGATGCACCACTAAGTGTATTGAGATGCCCAAGTTTTTAATTTTATTTTTTTTCCGGGCTCAGCCTTCGGCTCCAATTTTAATTTATAGATAATCGTAGTGGCAAAATTCATGTCCTTTAGCTCACTTCGAGGATTTCGACTCCCCTCGCTCGACTCTTAAAACAAAAGAAAAAAACCGGTAGACATGAATGTGCATCTCATTATACATGATGGTGCATCTCATTATACATGATGGAGCATCTCATTATACAGTGTAATGCATATAAGTACACGTTGTGGTGCATATGATCTGACCGTTAAAAAAAATACGAAAATTAAAATAAAAAATTGAAATGTAAAAAAGAAACTGGTGTATCTCATTACACTTAGTGGTGCATCTCATTATACAGTGTAGTGTATATAAGTATACCTTGTGGTGCATATGATTTGGCCGTAAAAAAATTGAAAAAAAAGTCAATGGGGTGACCGGGTTTCGGGCTGACCCGATTTGATCTAGTCAGATCTGACCATCCATCATCTATAAATCTATGGTGAATATCTATTCTCATTTCTTAGGATAAGATTTATTCTCATACTTATTGATATTCTTATATCAATATGAAACCTTGAAATGACAAAAAATCTATTATCAAAATTAATGCATTACATGTATAGTAATTTGTGCATTATTAATAAGATTTTTGCGATACACTGTATACTCTCAAGTCAAGGTTCAAGCAAGAAATTTTCAACTCAAGCTACTGAACTATCCCTTTCGATTGAGGTGGTGTTTGATTTTGATCCTTTGATGAACTCATATTTGTGTCTATCTTTTCTTGTATTTTTCTTGTGTTTTTAGTCTTTATCGAGTCAAAGTGTGTCTGGAAAGACACAAAGTCGAGAGATGCTGTGCAGGGAAGAACAGGTGGGATGTTGGGCAAATTCGGTGGAAAATTTGTTGTTGAGATGCTGAAATGGCGATACGATGCAAATGGGTATAGGGCTGGAGGCTTGTAGCTAGGCAACAACGTTTTACATGCTCTACAAGTCAGGAAGTACCTCCCCATATCCTTGAAGCCGACGGACAGAGTACCCGAAAGAGCCAGGATCTTGGTCAACACAGGAAGCAAACCAGGATGCAGACATCGTGGACAAGAAGCGAGTTGAGCCAGCAGCAGATTTCTTTTCCTTCAAGGAAGAGGATAAGGATTGGATCTTTCTTTCCTTATCCTAGCCGGACCTAATCAAAGGAGATACCTACCAAGCAAGGAAAGAGAATCCTGCCTGCATGCATGAGAGAAAGAGGCGAATATGCATGGAAGAGTCCTTCATCAACAAGGAAACTTCCCTAAACCCTAATTTCCATCGCCTATATATATGGCTGACTCCTTTATAAAATGTGTGCCGTTTTTATTTCTTAGTTCTGCATTCTTAGTTTGAGAGGAAGAGAGGAAGAAACAAGTCCTACGGGCAATATACTTTTACGTTCGTTTTATATTTTCTGCAGTAGTTTAGTTGTTGGCGTGAAACCAAGACCTTGGTTGCTGACTACGCTTTTGGGCAGCAACTCGTTTTCAGTTTTATGATAAGTATGTTTTCCTTTATATATTTTGTGCTTACATTTACTAATATGTCTAGCTAAATTTATCGTTTGGGTTGGATGTAGATTAAGTGATCGTAAATTACTCGCTCTAAACTCGTGAGGTCGAATTGAGTTAGTTCGTTAATTGATTTTGTTCCCGAAACACTTAGGATTAATATTAGACTTAATTGATATTGACATTTGATTGATCACCATCTAGATATTGAGATTAAGTCATTAACAGGATTTGGGGATCAACTCGAGAGTGTCTCTCGTGCCCAAGAAGGTAAAGAGTGTTGGAGAGCAGTCGGTATTGACTTACCCCTTGGCTGTCTTGGGGCTGTTTATTCTTAATGCCTGTTGGGCAACATCGTTGCTGAAGTGTCTTCGTGACTTTGTTGATCAAGAGAGGAGATCTTGCCTTCTGGACAAGATCTGTAAAATTGGATAGACGTGTTTATATCGTGACTTCGTGACCTTTAGGGTATAAACTAATCTTTGTCTTAAACCAAGTGATAAGATCAGTTAATTGAATATCTATGCACCAATGAACGAGTAATGAGTAATTAGGATCATGGATTCGAAACCTAATCCAAACTCTTTTGTTATTTGATATTGTTACTTGTTGAGTTGGATATATCGCAGTCAAAATCCTTTTTGTTGAGTTCGAATTGAAGAGCAGATTTACGCCAAGTCCCTTGGGATCGACCCCACTTGCCATTAACTACTACCTTGTTGGACAAAAGGTGTTTATAAATTTATTTGTTCGAAGAGTGCGACGACAGCACTTTGTCATCCTTCAACAAACAAGTCATCATCATAAACACACACACAAAAAGATATTATTAATTAATACAAATAAATTACCACACGTTCGTAATTAGCCAAGTTAAATAAGTATTTAAAATAATATTAATATTGTTACCAACATGAGAGCGTGAGATGATTGAGATTATCTTGTACTCCATGGCATCCAAGATATCCACCAATGTTTTCAAAACTAAAGTTATTCTACCTCAGATCATCTGGATTTGTCTTCGTGATTCAACCCTTTCATGCAGAGATCTCTCATTTCAGCAAGCAATTTTGCGAAATAACCATATGCCGCATGCTTGACACTCTATGGGTCAAACAGATACAACAATAAAAAGTAATCGGCGAAATTAGCCACACTAACAAGGTGTCACGGGGTGCTTTTGTGGTAACGTAGTTAGCACTCCGTGCGGCTAGCAGTTGTCTCCAACAACTACTTCCGCCTCTCAATTGTCTCGCTCACTCGAAGGTTTGGACGGAGACGACGCAATCACACCCGAAGGTGCTTTAGTGGTCCCGCAAGGTAAGCAAACACGTGTGCAATGTAAATCTTCATTAATAAACAAGCGTAGTACAACTTGGCAACAAGGCAACAATTTACAATGTGTGTTGGATTGGAGAGGGGGGCCCCAAGACAACACTAGCTCAATATTTGTTCGCAACTCTATTCCCCCTATAGATGTTAAATAGCAAAATACTCAAGTGGTAGCACTAACCATTGAAAAGGTTGTGGAACAACAAGTTTTACAAAAGATCCTAACACCTAGAACTTTAGCACCAATGCATGACGGGCAGCTTGAAAGTCGCCATCGAGATGCTCCGGGGCTTGCGGCACTTGGTGTTTGGCATGCCCGCTTGAGCGGGGCTTAAGCATCCGCTCTCCGGGGCGCGGTGGGGCTGGAAAGGAAGCCCCTGACCAGAATTAGGTGCGGCGTAAGGGGCTGGAATGGCCGACCCGTAACAGCTCTTCCCCACCTAAGTTGGCGCCGTCCTCGGCGCCATTAAACTCAAATAGGTGTCGAGGAGTGGTTGAAATGCTCGTAGCTTTGTCGCAGTCTCCCACGTGCTCTCTTCAGCAGGACGTCCCTGCCACTTTACCAAGTATTCGCGGTGGCGGTTCCGTTTTGGTCCAGTATCCCTATGGTTGCAGATCTCTTCAGCTACTTGCTTCCCTGTGTCGTTAGCCAGACGGAGCTGGGGGCGGTTGGGCTCATTGCGGCTGGCGTCTTGTGTGTCGGCACGGTATGGTTTAAGTTGGCTGACGTGGATGACATTGTGGAGCTTCCACCATGGAGGGAGTTCCACTTTGTAGGCGACGTTGCCCACCCTGCGTAAGATAGTTAGGGGGCCAATATATTTTTGCATCAAGCGAGGGTCACGCCCTCGAGATGACTTAGAGAGTCGTGGATCTGACACCTTAACCATTACTTGATCACCAACTTGAAACTCAAGGAACCGACGGCATATTTTTTCATCCGCCGTTGGGCTTTCTCGAGGCAGCTCCGGGCCAAGTTAATGTTTTGCTCCCATTCTTGCGTGAAGTTCCTCACCGAAGAGACTCTTCCTCTCGGTGGCGCATCCATAGTGTGTGGGAGTAGCGGTTGCTGCCCAGTACAAATCTCGAAGGGGCTCCGGTTGGTGGCGGAGCTCTTTTGAGCATTGAAGCACAGTTGGGCAGCATCCAAGAGCTTCACCCAGTCCTTCTGATTGGCGCTCACAAAGTGCCGAAGATACTCTTCTAGCATAGAGTTGAAGCGTTCTGTTTGGCCATCGGACTGAGGGAGGAAACTCGAGCTCATGTTTAGTTTGGAGCCGAGGAGTTTGAAGAGTTCGGCCCAAAAGTTAGACGTGAATCGGGAGTCCCGATCACTAACAATATCCTTCGGCAGTCCCCATAATTTAACAATGTTTTTGAAGAAGAGGAGAGCAGTCCCTTCTGCGGTGATAACCCTGGGGGCTAAGATGAAGGTTGCATATTTTGAGAATCGGTCTACCACCACAATGATGGCATCCAATTCTCCAACTTTAGGTAGACCGTTGATGAAATCCATCGACACACTCTCCCATGGTCGCTCAGGAATGGGAAGTGGTTGGAGTAATCCGGCTTTCTTCTGTCGGTCCGCCTTATCTTGCTGGCAGATAAGACAAGTGCGGACGTGTGCTTCGACGTCGTCACGCATTTGCGGCCAAAAGTATGCCCTTTGAATTAAGGACGTGGTGCGGTCTTCGCCAGGGTGTCTGGCCCATAAGGTATCGTGGCATACGGCCAAGATGGACTTGCGCAAATCCCCGCCTTTTGGAACGTAAAGGCGGTTTTCCTTTGTCTTGAGTAAGCCGTCCTCGAGCCAGAATTGTCGAGCCTTGCCTTGCCTCACGAGGTCGACCAGACACTGAGCCGCCGTATCCTTAGGTAGAAGCTCCCGTATCTGGTCTTTTAGAGAAGTGGTGACCTTACTTGCTGCGAACGCGGCTACTATTTGTGGGTTCTCCAAATCAGCCCTGCGACTAAGGGCATCTGCAACCTGGTTGCTGGTTCCCGCCCGATACTCGAGTGCGAAGTTGAATTCGGCAAGCTGCTCCTGCCATCGTGCTTATTTTCCGGTCAACTTCGGCTTAGTCAGAAAATAACTCACCGCTGTATTATCGGTCTTCACGGTGAAAGGGAGACCCAACAAGTAGTGCCGCCATTGTTTTAAGTAGTGGACTACTGCGAGTAGCTCCTTCTCGTGGACGGAATATTTTCTCTCTGCCTCCTTGAGCTTCCGACTCTCAAAGGCCACAGGGTGACCGTCTTGGATCAATACCCCCCCAATAGCATAATCTGAGGCATCCGTCTCCACTTCGAATTGCTTCCGCATGTCTGGTAGGGCAAGCACATGGTCAGTTGTGATTGCCTTCTTCAATCTTCCAAAAGCTTCGCGGTGGGATTCCGACCACTCCCATATTTCCGTCTTCTTCGTGAGATCCGTCAGGGGTCGGGCAATCTCAGAGTACCCCTTAACAAACCTTCGGTAGTAATTAGCCAACCCAAGGAAGGAGCGTACTTCATGCACATCCTTCGGGGTCCTCCATTCTTGGATGGCCACGATCTTCTTCGGGTCAATTCTTATCCTGTCTCTTTCAATTATGTGACCTAAGAACTCAATCTTATCTTGGGCAAATGAGCACTTCGAAGGTTTGGCATAGAGCTCGTGCTCCCGTAACCACGCAAGGACCTTCCGAAGATGTACCAAGTGATCTTCCAGGGACTCACTATAGACCACGATGTCATCTAAGTACACCACCACAAACTCATCCAAAAATCCATGGAGAACTTGGTTCATCAGGGTGCTAAATGTGGCTGGCGCATTCGTTAGGCCAAACGGCATAACCAGGAACTCGTAGGCACCATATCTTGTCACAATGGTTGTCTTCGCCTCGTCGCCCTCTTTGATTCAAACTTGCCAATAGCCCGACCTCAGGTCGATTTTCGAAAAATACTTGGCTCGGCTGAGGCGGTCAAAACACTCGGACACCAGCAGAATCGGGTATCGATTCCTCACCGTTAGCTTATTAAGCGCACAGTAGTCGCAACACATTCGCAAGGAGCCATCCGCTTTCTTCTGGAATAGAACTGGGGCTCCGAATGGCGACCTAGCGGGTTGAATGAGTCGGCTTTCAAGTAACTCCTTCAGTTGCTTCCTCAATTCCTCAAGTTCAGGATACGACATTCGGTACGGTGCTCGGGCAGGTGGTTTGGTGCCTGGTAGGAGTTCAATCTCATGGTCAATCACCTGTTTCGGTGGCAGTCTCTTAGGTAACTCATCGGGCATCACATCTTCAAATTCCATAAGGAGTCTCTTCACGCTCGTGGGGATCGGCCCCGACTTTTCTTCAATTTCTTCGATGCGGAGGGTACATAGGAACGACGGTTCGTTTTTCCTACACCCTTTTAGGAATTGGATCGCCGCTAGTGGCTTGGAACTTATCTTGGGCGACACGGTTGGTGTCACACACGGTTTGTTCTCCATCATCATGAGGACATCGGCGTGCGGCATCACTACTGTTTTTGTATCTCGCAAGAAATCTAAGCCCAAAATTAGTTTGAAGTCGTCCATCACGACCACAGAAAGATTTGTCCGTCCTTCATACGGCCCTACCTTGATATTCACGGCCCTGGCCACTCCAGCGATAGGTTGAGCGGCCGAGTTGATAGCTTTCACCCGCCCTACTCCCTTCTCAAGCACAAGGCCAAGGTTTCCTACTTCAGAGCTAGCAAGGTAGTTATGCGTAGCTCCCATGTCCACCATGGCCCTCACCGGCTTTCCATTGATTTTCACATCGACAAACATTAACCCTTTCTCTCGGGTCAATTTCACCGTCTGTCCTTCCTCAAGTTGGTTCGACAATGCTGGCGCCGTCTTCGTGCTTTTCTTCATTTTTGTGCCCTTTTGGGCTGCAACCCTTGCCATAGCATTGCATCGGTAAGAGAACGATCCGAGATTTTCTTCTTCCTCGGTCTCGGTTTCTTCTTCCTCACCCTCTTCTTCGGGTTCCGATGGAGCCACAGGTTCCTTCCCCTTCTTGTTGGAAGGAGTCATCATTCCAAAACACTGTTCCATTGCATTCAATTGCTGTCTCTTAGGGCAATTCGCCATTTGGTGCGGACCCGCACATATGAAGCACCCACTGCTCTTCGGTGGTGCTCCGCTTGGGTTGTCAGATTGGGGTCTCCCTCGATTAGAACTATACTGAGTGCTCCCTTGGGAGTGAGATGGCTTGCCTCCCTCGCTTCTAGTGAAGTTCGGTTTGAACGACTTAGTTCCGGTGCCACGTTGTTGGCTCCCACTTGGGGCGTTAGGCTTTTGTCGGGGTTCCGCGTGGTAGTCATTTAAACGTTCGGCGGCGGCCAATGCTGCAGATATGGTAGTGACTTGTTAGCGCTGCAACTCAGATTTTGCCCATGGTTTCAATCCCACAAGGAATTGGTTCAGCTTTGAGGTCTCATCCATGTCACGTAGGTTCAAAAGGATATCGGCATAAGCTTTAACATAATCACTGATTGATCCCGTATGCTTCAGTTCCCTCAGTGTGGCGTGGGCGTTGATGGCAACGTTATTGGGGAAGAAATAGTCCATGATGGCTTCCCGCATTTCCTCCCACGAGTTCATCGTGCGCCTCTCGGCCTGGACGTCCTCAAATACCCATCGCCACCATAATTTGGCATTACCTTGTAGGTACATAGAGGCTGTTAGCACTTTATCCTTCTCGTCTCGGATGTCGGCTGCTTGGAAATATTGTTCCATGTCAAAGAGGAAGTTCCCAATTTCCTTGGCATCCCGAACGCCTTCAAATGAGCGCGGATCGGGAACTCTCTTCTTCGGTCCACTCCCGCCGGTCCTTGGCCCTGCATTGTTGGCCAATGCCCGGTTTATCATGGCCACAGCATTCTGTAAGTCCTCAATCTCCCGACGATTGTTGTTGGCTCGCCTGAGCACCACAACTTCATTTTGTAGCGCCTCAATCGTGCGACGTAGTTCTCCTACGCTCGCCCTAGCCGTCTCACCGGCTTCCGACACTTCCTGCCATGCTTGACGGCTCTCTTCAATTGTGGCACGGAGTTCGGCATTCTCGCCCTCCAATATTTCCATCCTCGCAGTGTGGTTTTGCACCCACGCTTCCTAATTTTCAACCTTTTCCTCCAAGGATTCATGGTTGAATTTCAACACATCGAAGGCACTCTCTAGGGCCTCGAATCTCGGTTTGGTAGCCAAACTATGTCGCGGGTTGGCCTCTGCCCTCGATCCCGACGATGCCATCGCTTCTGCCTCGGTCTGTGGATCACGAGCCGATGCTCTGATACCACCTGTCACGGGGTGCTTTTGTGGTAACGTAGTTAGCACTCCGTGCGGCTAGCAGTTGTCTCCAACAACTACTTCCGCCTCTCAATTGTCTCGCTCACTCGAAGGTTTGGGCGGAGACGACGCAATCACTCCCGAAGGTGCTTTAGTGGTCCCGCAAGCTAAGCAAACACGTGCACAATGTAAATCTTCATTAATAAACAAGCGTAGTACAACTTGGCAACAAGGCAACAATTTACAATGTGTGTTGGATTGGAGAGGGGGGCCCCAAGACAACACTAGCTCAATATTTGTTCGCAACTCTATTCCCCCTATAGATGTTAAATAGCAAAATACTCAAGTGGTAGCACTAACCATTGAAAAGGTTGTGGAACAACAAGTTTTACAAAAGATCCTAACACCTAGAACTTTAGCACCAATGCATGACGGGCAGCTTGAAAGTCGCCATCGAGATGCTCCGGGGCTTGCGGCACTTGGTGTTTGGGATGCCCGCTTGAGCGGGGCTTAAGCATCCGCCCTCCGGGGCGCGGTGGGGCTGGAAAGAAAGCCCCTGACCAGAATTGGGTGCGGCGTAAGGGGCTGGAATGGCCGACCCGTAACACAAGGTCACGCCCTCGATGATCTCCTTGAATTCAATAATTGCTTTGAAATCAAATTCAATAGCTTAAATTGAAAAGAGGGTTGCTGACGTGAGGTTGGAAGACGACGACGGTGGTGGTGTCCGGTGGCGGTGATGGTGGGTGGCGGCGGCAGTGGCTGGCGGCGATGATGGTGGGTGAAGAGAGGAAGAAAATAATATTATTTAAACTAGAGGATCGATAACGATATAATGTTGACACTAGATGAAAAAATGCATAATGTAATGAACAATTTAATGCACCAATATAACGTATGAGATGGATTCATTGTGAGAATAAGTTTTTATTTTTATTTTTATTACTAGTAGAGAACCACGTGTAGCACACGTGTTTGGTTTTTTTTAAATATTTCTTTTATTTTATACAAGATAAATAACAATTCATTAATCAACTACATTGTTTTCTGGCAATATATATTTTTTATGATGTAACAAAATTATTTGCATTGATTTGGAAATAAACTTAGCATTTCAAGTAAGAGAATGACATGCTTTATCAAAAGATTTAATATATATGTAATTTATGTATGACATAATTCATGTACAACTAATATATATCATAGTTAAACACGATATTTATTAAGAAATAGAAAATCATAGAAAAAAGTTGAATGAATCAATGAATCATATTTGTATGATTGATATATCCGAAGAATGAAATGATTAATCCTTAACGATTTCACTCTCACAGTTAGTAATGAACAAATAAAAACATCAATTATATATTTGTTCTTTCCTCAAATATTCAATTTACCTTTTAAAATATTTGCTATTGAAAATAGTAAATAATAATAATAATAATAATAATAATAATAATAATAATAATAATAATAACTTCAGCCATTCACAAAAATTGCCACATTTTGCCAACATCTATTTATAAGACTCTGTTGGGAAAATTAGTAAAGGTTTTCAAAGATACCAAAACCCCAACTGACCCCAACCGAGTAGATGAATGTCTTTAGTTTGACAGTAGCTAGAGCTCACTGTTTGAGTATAGGGATTTTATCTTTACAGAGTTCAAGCAGAAGAAGTCAACCGGATTAAAGAAGGAAGTTCGTGGAGAACTCAGCTGAGGTCCAGACTCAGCTGATCCCCAAGCTCTGTTGAGACATCAACCTCAACTGAAGCGCAGACTCAGTTAGACAGCAGCTCAGTTGACTTCTCAACTGACCCACGCAACTGAAGGAGAGAAATGGAGAAGAGAAGACTTTGAAGACGCTGAAGAGGAGGAGTTGCAATTCAAAGCTGAATCTACTCGGAATCACAAGTTAGCTGGAAAACTTACCATATATGGGCCGACAACAGCGACGTGCATAAAGCAAAGGTCGCAGTTACCATTTTAGGAAAGTTTTCAGTAAAGCATGTGGAGTGCCATACTTTTGGCAGAGGTCCAACGACTAGTTTGACCCTTCTCTATAAATAGAGGTCTCCACATCCAAGCTCAGTGACGCAAATCATCACAACAGAAGAGTTGAGAGAAAAGAAAAAGTGTAGTCGCAGCAACAACATACTACCTCTCTCCTCAGCAAGAAGACCTCCGGTAAAGTCCAGTCGAAGTAGACTGTTCACACCTCCTCCTGTTTTCCCTCGAGCCTCTTAAAAAACCCTTCTTTGATGGAGTGTAAAGTGTAGGTTCTTACTTGATTTGTGTCCCAACAGATTCTCTCTTAAGAGATCGAGTTTGTTGTCTTAGGTGGAAGCCTACACTCCACCAAAGTGTTGAAGGCTTCCTAGTTGGATATTCTCCCCCAAATCCAACCCTTAGGTCAGACTTTGAACCCGTAATCAAAGTCATCAGGTCCCTTGGAACCCGTAATCCAATACCAGGTCCCTTGGAACCCAGAATCCAAGAACAGGTCCCTTAGAATCCAAAATCTAAGACCTGTGTACTTTCCCGAAAAAGTGTTGTAAGGTCTTGTTCGAACCCGGAATCGAACTGGTTAGGTTTGCTTGGAACCCGTAATCCAAGTGGGGTGTTTGGTAAGTACGCTTAAACTTATCTAGTGGATTACTTCCCCAAAAAGGAAGTCGTGGACATAGGAGGTTGATCTCCGAACCACGTTAAAATATTGTGTACTTACTTTCTGCATTTTACATTCAGTATTTTAAATTCAGTTTACCTAACCAACTGACCCAGCATATGCACAACATATTTATCAAACTGCACTAATTTGGGAACTTGACCTCCCCTATTTCACAAAAGTTTCAATTTTTGTAACGAGCTTAATTTCCACTATCTTCCGCAATGCAAAACTGATTAAAACCTCAGTTGGTGTATACAGCTGAACTTCAGGCATAGGAGCCAGTTGTGCTCCCAACTGTGTGATCAGCTCCAACTGAGCAACTCAGTTGTAGAGCTACTCCAACTAACTTTTCCAGTTGTCGAATAAACTGACCTGAGCAGTATATCTCAGTGAAAAGACGTTAAGTAAAACGAAAATTGCTACTGGTGTATTCCTCCCCCCCATACACCAATTACTCGTTACCGGGACCATCAAACTCCACACCTCATACCTTATTACTTACAAAAAATATCATTGTTGGACCCGCAACTTCATTCACTCAACTTTCTAGCTTTACCCTGGGATCCTTTTTCTCACACATAACTTTCACCATCTTTTATTTAAAGCCTATGTCAACCATAACGTGGCAATTTTGTGGATGGATGTAATAATAATAATAATAATAATAATAATAATAATAATAATAATAATAATAATAATAATAATAATAATACGGAGGAGGAGAAGGAGAAGGAGGAGGAGGAGAAGGAGGAGGAGGAAGAGGGAAATAACTGAATATATACTTATGAAATTACTCATTCCTATGGAAATAACAATATCTAATAGTAAAAGTATACGTATTATGAATGAATTTATGAATCACCATTCCACATTCTCAGCTCATTTGTATACATTAAGCACCACATAATATTCAAATTCTTAAATTAACCAATATGATTGTTGTCATACTTAATTTGTAATTATAAATGACCTAACATATATTCCCTCGGGTCATGATACTTTTGTCACATTGTGGTTAACACATGTTTTATGAAAAAGTTAATATGTTAAAATACCTCATTCTCAAAAGTAAAAATAAATTATACGCCATAAAAGATAAATAACGCCGCATACATGATTAGCATACATGAAAAAACATATGATGTTTTAATTTATGTTGCTTATGTATATATGATGAGCACATGTATGCTGCGATAATCATCATGTATGCTAAGATATGTATGATACACATATATGCTATTAGTTATGTATGTCAGTCATGTGTGATACTCATGAATAAAGTATTATTTATCATTTATATATTTTTGGGTATTATTTATCTTTTATTGTTAGATTGAGATATTTTAACTTTTCACTATTTAAGAACATGTTAAATTAAAAACAAATGACTTACTGTAGGTGTATAATTAGGTTCCTCACAATTTTAAAATTAATGTACTTCTCAATCTAGTGTTTTACTATCTTAATTGTTTCCATAAATTTATGTCTGATACACACAACAATTACAAATAGTAAATGTGTATGTTTTAGTGAAAGATAAAAAAAAACATTGTTAATTAGTAGAGGCTTACTGACTTCTTTTCAAGTTTTGATCTATTTCTTTAAGCTCAAAAATAGTATATTACCTTGATATTTTTAGGGCCAAATCATAATTTGTGGCTCAAACTTTCACCACTTTTGATTTATGACATGAACTTTTAACTTTGTTAAATAAGACCTTAAATTTTACACTATTGTTTAAATAAAGCCAACCCTTTTTTTTTCGGCGTCGGAACGTTGACTCAGTTGTACAGTGACATGACAATATTAATGTAAGAAAAAAGAGAAAATTCAAGTGAAATAAATCATGTATAATGCTATGTTTTCAATTACTAAATCTTCTTCCTTCATAGGTGCATTTAAAGGAATATGAAATAGAATAATATTCAGACGCCACCTCCACCGGTTAGCTGAATCAATATTCTGATGGCGAAAAAAAAGCAGGCCTTATATAAACAATTTCGTAATGTTTATGGCTTTTCTTCAACAAAGTTATACATTCAGGCATAAATTAAAAAATGTTAAAAGTTCGAGGCACAAATTAAATTTTTTCCTATTTCCAATACTACTAAATTTCCATTTATGACTCTATATACTCCCTCCGAGCACGAAAAAGATGCCTATTTCAGAATGACGTGGGGTTTAATAAAATTGGTGGAGTGTGTTGTGAGTGGAATAAGGGTCTCACGTATTATGTAGTTTTAAATTGAGTAAGTGGAATAAAGGTCTTACTTGGATTGAGTGAAGGAGTAAATTAAAGTAAACTAGTTGAGTGGATGATTAAATTAATATAAATGGTTGAGTGAAAGATTAAATTTAAGTAGATTGTGTGGCCATATTTCTAAAAATAGAACAAACATTTTTTTCGTAGACAAAAGAAAATGGAAAAACAGACATATTTTTTATGGACGGAAGGAGTACTTGTTAAGTATCAATTCATTTTTAAGGTGTATATATACTTCGATACCATTCACCAACATTATAAACCTCTACTTTAGAGATGGGGCATGTTTTATAAACCTTATACTATTACTTTTTCCAATTTTTCTTAATATTCACTTTAATCCAATTAGAATAAATTAATTTCAATAAAAATATATTAATTTTAATTAAAATTTGTTCATTTTAGTTACGAATTATCGATCATCATCAAAGGTTATTAAATTTTTCTAGCCGTATTAAACATTGCAATAGTTTATGACAAATTTATCATGCATGTGAATAAATATTTTTTCTTCAATTTATATTATAGGTTTTATTAAATTTATTATAGGATTTTATTTGTAGGATTTATACATATGATAAATTTTAATGACCATGATGATACTGATTATATTTAGTCCATATTGTGATATATCTGGTACTTATGGCGTTGCACAAATATATGTAGTGTAATTTAATCATAACTTCATCGAACAACTTCCTGACTAAGAAGACTATGCTTGTCACACCAGTACTTGAAAAATATAGTTTACCTATACTGTGTGGCTTGCAGGCTACTGCCGGAGACATGGATTTACTCAATGGGTATCGAAAGTTGCTGCTGCGGGTTTCCACGACATAAAAAAGGAGTTTATGTTAGATTTGTGAATTATCATTGTAATTAAATCATCATGTCTCCTAAATTAGAGGTACTAAAATAAAAGGTATTAAATGACATATAAATTGTTGAGCTAATTAATCACTTAATAAATTAAATTATTAGCACGGTGAGGATAGGATAAACTTATGTTTATAATATGATGATTGATGAGATCAAATTTTGTATGAATTTCGAATCTTATTTTAGGTCTAGATCGAGTCATTTTGTGTAGTTTTGTTTGTCTTTAGCGTCTGGGAGGACACATTGTGAAGGCAGGGACGTACATGGCAAACCATGACAAAACTAGGTAGAAATGGGCAAGAAATGACCAAATTCCGCAAAAGACATTTTGGGCGTAGATACGAAGCACTTTGGGCAAGGAAATGAAGCTCGCAGCTTGGGCAAGGAAGCAAACATTTAGAACTAAAGCTGCTCGCATCACAACCTTACCAAATCAAGTGCCGTGCGGGATCAAGTTATTTGGGCAAGAAAGGATGTAAAAAGGCCAAGGCGTAAGACAGAGCACAGAAGAGAGACAGGAGTACACGTCTTGGGCAGGGAGATCTGTAACAGTCCAACCTATAAGGAAAGAGTGCAGAGCAAGAAGAGATTAACTTACAAAGGAAGAGTGCGGACTAAGTAAAAGATAAACCTCATCCAAGTAGCCAACAAGGAAGGAATTAATTCCTTCTTTGTCCATAAAGATTCGTCCACAAATCAAATCTATTAAATAAGGAAAGTCTCTTGGTCAACAGAAGCTGCTGGAAGGACAGCTGGCAGACAGCTCGCCCAAACCTAGTTGCAACCGACTTATAAAATGGATTGAGCCTCCAAGACCCACCAATTTCACATCTATAAATACTCCTAGATAGCTAACTATATGTAACTCTTAACCTTTGGAATCTTTTTAGTTTTTTATCTTCTTTAGTCTAAGGTTTTCTTTCTTTTGTTCAAGAGTTTTCTCCTTCGGGCACAAACTAACTTTTGTAGTTTGTCTCCGGCGATGTTGGTGTCGTCCGGATTTGTTTTAATTCTTATTCTTTTTCTATTTCGTTCTTTCTTTTCTTGTTATTTACTTTATGCCTCGGTAGTTATACAAATATGCGTTTGGGCAAGATAGCGCTATATAAGCATTAAATCATGATATTGATTTGGGCAAGGGAAAAGCTATAAATATGTGTGTTCCCAAGGCGTAAGGCAATGATTTCAAAGTGGTCTGTTTGTGCTAAGAGTTCATGTGGCCAGTGGGCAATTGGAGGGCGGCAGATTCCTTAAAAGGGAGGTAGCTTAGACCAACATGGACTAGGAGAGGTTCGCCTCACGCTCCTTGAGGGCGGCAAATCTCAGGTTGAACTTGGGCAGAACCGAACGAAGTACGCTGATGCTGGTGAAAAGTCGGAGCGGGATCGACCTTATACTTACTGCTAGCTGATCTTGGTAGTGGGAAATAGGAGAATTATAAATGTATTTTGTACGTGACTAAACGACGGTCGCGTCAATGATGTATAACTGTATATCCTAATTTGTGATATACATCATTCTATATAGAGACGTGATTATAATTACTCTTTTTTTTCTGTTCTCTTTACTTTTCCTAATATAATTAGGATTCTCAAAGCAAAGCTTCACTTTATCTATTTTTGTTGGGCTTTTCATAAATTATTTATTGGTTATCGTTATAATATTTCAATTAATAATATAGATTTATACTAAATACAATAAGAAGGATATATTAGGCAAATCAAATTTTGTAAAAATCCGCTATTTTATAATAGGTATAGATGTGCATTTACAAATTCGAATTAATGATTCAAGTAAATCGTATTAATGCATCATAAAATTATGTCGAGACCATCAAGTAACAAATATGAATACGATATACATAATGCTTTAATTTTATAAGTAAACAATTTATAAAAAATTTAGAAGACAACTGATGGTCCCGAAAACAAGTATCTGATGTATTGGGGGGAGGGATACACCAGTAGCAATTTTTGCTTTTAAAATCTTTTCATTGAGTTAATTACTCAGGTCAGTTTTCTCAACAACTGAGAAAGTCAGTTGGAGCTGCTCCACAACTGAGTTGGTCAATTGGAGCACATCACACAGTTGGGTGCACAACTGACTTTTTGGACTAATGGTCAGCTGTGTAGTCCAACTGAGGTTTCGAAGAGTTTAACATTTGCGGAAGTTGGTGGAAATTTAAGCTCGTTACTAAAACTGAAACCTTTATGAAAATGGGGGAAGGTCAAGTTCCCAAAGTTAGTGGAGTTTGTGAGAGTGCCGTTTGTATGCAGTTTGTATGCTGGGTCAGTTGGTTAGGTAACTGAATATAAAATACTGAATGTAAATAGAGATAATTAAGACACAATATTTTAACGTGGTTCAGAGATTGACCTTCTACGTCCACGACTTCCTTTTTTGGGAAGTAATCCACTATATAAGCTTAGACGTGCTTATAAAACGTTCCACTTGGTTTCGGGGTACCAAGCAACCTAATCAGTTTGATTGCGGGTTCGAACAAGATCTTACAAAATTTTTTAGGGCAAGTGTACAGCCTGGGCTTAGATTACGGGTTATAAGGGGACCTAGTCTTAGATTGCGGGTTCTAAGGAACCTAGTCTTAGATTGCGGGTTCTAAGGGACCTAGTCTTTGATTACGGGTTCAAAGGGACTTGGTCTTTGATTGCGGCTTCAAAGAGACCTATTGACTTTGATTGCAGGTTCAAAGTCGGATCTAAGGTTTGGGGGTTGCGGGGTTTTCCAACTATGAAGCCTTCTATACAGAGATAAGTGGAGGCTTCGTCCTAAGGCTTAGAGACTCGATCTTTTGGGAGAGAGTCTATTTGGACACAAATTAAGCAAGAACCTATATTCTAGACTCGATCAAAGAAAGGTCTTTTTTTGAGAGGCTAGATGGAAGAACAGGAGTAGGGATGAACACTCGAATTCTACTGGTCTTCAACTGAGGTCTTTTTGCTGGAGAGAGTGGTGGTCTGCTGCTATTTCTTCACTCTTAATTTTCTCTCTTCTCTCTCTTGGCACTTTTTGTCTATAGAGGAAGATCTAATTAGCTATTGGAAAGAGCCGTTTGATCTTTACCAAAAGCATGACACTCCACCTGCTTTTCTGGAAATTTTCCTAAAATGGCAACTGTGACCTTCACTTTATGTGCGTCTCCATTGTCGGTCCATTTATAGTAATTTCTCTAGCTGACTTGTGCTTCAGAGTAGATTTGAATTTGGACTTCAACTCTTCTGCCTTCGACATCTTCAAAGTCTTCCCTTCCCACCTTTAGGACGTCTGACTTCGACACAGGTTCTCTTCATGCTTGAGCTGCATGGGTCAGTTTAGGAGCAACTAAGTTGCTGTCCAACTGAGTCCGTCGTACAGTTGAGCTTGGGTCTCAATTGAGTTATTCACAAACTACCTTCTTCAGTCCGGCTGACTTCTTCTGCTTGTAACCTGTAAAGATAAAATCCCTACGCTAAAACAGTGAGCTCTAGCTAAGTTCAAACTGATGGCTTTCATCTACTCGGGATCAATTGGATTTTGGGATAAATCAAAACCTTTACTATTTTTTCCAACAATTTTTCCCTTTTTGATGATGCTAAAACTCTAAACTGACACCACCTAACTTTCCTAACTGATACCATTCAACTTATACCAAAAAGACTAAAAGCCTGAACCCTGAACTCAATTCTAGTCTACAAGAGAAAAAGGGTTAGCACAAGATAAAATATAAAAAATTAACCTCAAACTTGGACAATGAGGTGGTTGTCATCAAGTGAAGTCAATAACTGAAGACCTTTAATAACCAGCAACTTGTTATTATAGATAACAAATTGGGGAGTGATTACAGTTACAACTTACTTCTTTCTAAACTATAGTCCTAACATTCAAACCTACTCAAGGGTCTTCGTCTCCTTGTCCTCCACCTCCATATGAGAGGGTCTTCATCTTCATCTACCAAGGTTGAGTTGACGTCAGTTGAAGGTATTCAGCTTTCACGTGAATACCTGTCTAGGCGAGACTTTTGATTACTTTGTCGGCCTTTTCCTCATCAGCTTTGATCTTTTTCTTCATAGCTTCTTTGAAGGCTGGTGGCTGGGGTCGGTTCTGATTGAATGCCTTGAGCAACTTTCCGAGGCACCTGACCACATATGAACACTCTTCTTCAGCCTTCACGATCTCCATTCCATCCGGCCTTCCTGTTGGAGTACTTACACGACAGTACTCTTAACAAGAGTTAGCCCACTTCTTCCCCTTTTTTGGCATCAACAAAGAGTTATGAAGGGAGAAGGTTTACAGGTGGCATTCAGGTGTTGACTTACCAGATGGTAGAAGTCACCAATTCCTTCGACAGACACCCAAGTTATGAGCGAGCTTGAGTGGAAGGAAGCTCGACTGAGACTTATTTGCAGACAATGATGGCCTTGTACTAAGCAGTCTCAGGAGTGAATGCCTAGGTCCGATCAGGACTCCTGATACACATGTTACTGTTAATCTGTCCTCGTGGCGTGAGATTGCAGATCTTCACCCCAATATGCAATTGGATGAACACCTCATGCGGTAAATTCTTGTGCGGGTGTGCATGTAGTACACCCACCTCTCACATAACAATAGTTTAATATTATAATTTATATTTTAAAAATATTAGTATGTGAGGAGTGGGTGTAGTACATGAACACCCATATAAGAATTTCTCACCTCAGGGATTCGTATTAGTTGGTTCACACCACGAATCACCCACATCATCAGTCGTCCTTTGAAGCGTCTGTGTTTCATGTAGCCACGAACATAGCGTTCTTGCTGAACCGATTGTTTTACTGATTCAGGATTGGCGGGAGAAGAGGACCGCTTTGCAAAGTGGGAAGGCATATTCTCTATCTGGGTAGGATTTTCTAAAGAGAAAGATGATAAACTCTAGCAAAAAGAGAAAACCACAAGGCAAAATTTTCATGAGATAAGGCAGAAAATCTTGGAGTTGTTAAGAAATCAAAATCTGGATTGATGCGCAAAATGAATTGCAAGGCTCTCTATTTATAGGAGGGATGAGATCCTAATCAATGGATCAAATTGAATCGTGCAGTTTTCTTCTGGATAAACGGTAGTCTTCAATGCACCGTTTCAGAAAAAGCTGCTTTCAGGAATGACGGTGATGAACACGTCACAGGCGATGACGAACAATCGCACACATGAGGAGAGTAGGTGTTTCTATGTCAGCCTAATCAGGATCTAAAAGCATGGTCTATAGATTAAAACTAGCTTTCCAATGAATGCGACCGCTTGGCTAATTCAATGTGAATAACTTGTAAACAGATGTTTGAATTTATTTCAAAAAACACCCGCCTTAACAAAAAGGAACAAGTTAACATAGAGTACCGCTCAATCGGCATGAATCTCGACTGTCTCCTTAACTCAGCTTACACTCGACTGACTGGGGTATAAAACTTGTTCAGTTCCCCCTCAAGTTGAGATTCCCCCTCAATTTGTGATCTCTATCTTCATGGCTTCTTCTTCGGTTGGGTTGAGCAATCCAAGGAGTTGACACAACATCTTGAATCGAGTTTCTACCAAAACCTTTGTGAAAATATCAGCTCTGTGAATGTCAGTGTGAATTTTCTCAACAATGATACCCTTCTTTTCGACATGATCACGGATGAAGGGATGTCGAATGTCGATGTGCTTAATTCTGGAATGGTGAACTCGATTCACCGTGATGACTATAGCACTAGAGCTGTCACAGAAGATGGGTACTTGCCCTGTCTCCACTTTATAATCTCTCAGTTTTTGCTTCAGCCAGAGAACTTGCATGCAACAACTTCCAGCTGCCATGTACTCCAATTCAGTTGTGGAGGTGGCGACACACACTTATTTTTTTGAAAAATCAGGAAACTAATTTGCTTCCCATGAACTGACAATATCCTGATGTTGATTTCCTGTCAACCATATCTCCAGCTAGGTCTGCATCTGAGTAGCTGGTCAGTTCAATGTTATCATCAGTTGGGTACCATAGTCCCATATGAACTTTTCCTTTGAGGTACTTGATGATATTATTTGTTGCTTGCAAGTGAGCTTCCCTAGGCTCAACTTGAAATCTTGCGCAGACTCCAACTACGTAGGAGATGTCTGGTCGACTAGCAGTTAGATAAAGCAGCAAGCTGATAATCCCTCTGTACATCTTCACATTGACGGGGGTCGATCTTCTAGTTGGTGTCTATTGGGATCTTTATTGTTCGACTTGAGTTCAGTCCAAACTTGGAGATTGCTACTTCATGTACTTGGACTGATTGATCAAGATTCCTTCTGCTTACTGCTTCACTTGTAGTCCAAGGAAATAATTCATCTCTCCCATCATGGTCATCTAGAACTTTTCCTTCATGAGTTTGGTGAATTTCTCGCACAGATCTTCGGATTTATATCCAAATATGATGTCGTCGACATATATTTGCACCACCAGGATATCTTCTCCAACTTTGATGGTGAAGAGAGTTTTGTCGACTGAGCCTCGGATGAATTCTGACTCCAGTAGAAAGCCACATAGTGTGTCGTACCATGCGCGCGGAGCTTGTTTCAGTTCATAAATGGCTTTCTTCAGTTTGTAGACTCTACCGTTACCAGTTTCAAAACCGGAAGGTTGTTCTACATATACGTCTTCTTTAATATCTTCATTGAGAAATGCGCACTTCACATCCATTTGATATACCTTGAACTTGTGGTAAGCGGCGTAAGCTAAGAAAATTCGAATTGCTTCCAAACGAGCAACTGGGTAAAGGAGTCTTCAAAATCTATTCATTCTTGCTGGCAATAACCTTGAGCTACCAGTCTAGCCTTGTTTCTCACTACACATCCAATGGCGTCTCGCTTATTTTTGAATATCCACTTAAAGCCAATCACCTTGACTCCTTCAGGTCTTTCAACAAGTTCCCACACGTAGTTTCTAAGGAACTTATTTAACTCTTCTTGCATGGTTTGAGTTCAGTGGATGCATCCTAAAGCTTCCAAGATGTTTTTGGGTGCTGGCACATTTGCTATGAAGCATGCAATCATGCTTACATCTCCTGCATGTTCAAGCTTTCCTAGTATCTTGAGCTCATCGGCATACTGTGCTACCAAAGTCGGTTCATCATCAGTTGAGGTTCCTGACTGTGTTGGCTGAGTCGGAACATAAGCTGTGGGATCTACAACTTGAGTTGATCTTCTTGCGAACGCCTGCTTCGAGATTCCTTTCACTAAATCTCTAACGTGGCTTTCATACCATCGTTTATTCTTCTGTGCTCACTTAGCAATTTCCAGCATTGTGATGGAATAATCCTGTCTTGGAGATGTTGGAGGTGCCAAGCTTGGTGTTCTGACTTCTGGTGCAATTCGATCCTCAATTGGAAAATACTCCTACTTCCCAATTGATTGGTGATCTAATATGTCCAAAGTGATTAACGACCTATTACTCTCTTAATCGTATTATCTCATATTTGAACAAGCTCATTAACATATCGGGAATACATGCATGCAATTCTCTAGCACAAATTAGACCTCTCAAGCATAAGTTAACACTTAACTGTCTTGCCCAGATCAAGTATAAGAACTTAGCTAGACATAATTATAAAACAACGAATACATGAATTAAAGGAACTCATAAGAACTATATTAAAAACTTACTAAGTACATGCAAAAGCAAAACATGGCCAAAAGTGCTGATAAACAAATACGAATAAAAGTATGCCCGTAGGACTTATTTTTCGCCTCACAAACTCTCGAAGATATTACAGGGAAAATAAGCATGAAAGACGGCGATATATCACAACAGCAAGGCTTCGATATTTATAGGAGAGTGCTTAGGGTTTGGGCCCCCTAGTCCTTAACATGGAAGGAATCCACGAGCTACATTGGGATGCAAGTAATACTTGATAAGCTCGACCCCAACATGGAAAGTCATATCTATCTCCAAGAGATCCCTTGCGGATCCTAAATCTAGTCGGATAAGGAAAGATATTAAAGTTAGATCATCTTTTTCTTATCCTCTTAGACCTAGGAGAGAAACTCGCCTGCTGACCAAAACACTCCTCCTATCTGTCTTGACCATTATGGCTCTGCCTAACCTGCTTCCAGAAATACTGCTTTCTTTCCCTGTATTGCCCAGTTTCCACCTGCAAGGCAGCAAACACCCTCCTGCCCAAGATATGTCCTCCTAGACACTAAAACTAGACAAAACACACATGAAGACTCAATCTAAACTACCTAAGACAGAGACTAAAAAGATACAAAATATGGACTCATCAATATCCCAAGAATATGCCTTTGACAGCTTTTGGCTCGAAGGTTTTCAACTGAGTTTTCTCATTATTATGGATATATCACTTAGAATCGAATACACGAAAGTAAGAGATATAAGGCTTCATGTTTCTCCATAGTTCGTATGGAGTTTTTCCCTGTCTCTTCGTGTGGAGGGAATGGTTCAGTGTATAGCACGCCGTATTGACTGCTTCAACCCAAAATCGTTTGGAATGGCTGAACTTGTTAGCATGCAGGTTGCTGCATCTTTCAGCGTCCGATTTCTCTTCTCAGTTACTCTGTTCTACTGTGGAGTCCTTGCAGCTGAGGTCTGATGTGTTATGCATTTCTTCTTGCAGTACTCAATGATGGTTTTATTGAGGAACTCAGTTCCACGATCAAATCTGATGGAGACAATGGATTTTCCTTGTTGGTTCGTAAGTCTGTCTATCAGCTTAGGCAATTCTTCTCTCATCTCATTCTTGTGTGCCATAAAGATCGCCCAGGTATATCTCGAATAGTCATCAGAGACTACGAGAGTGTATTCATTTCCACTCACACTCTTTTGGGGTAAGCAGACCGAAAAGATCCATGTGGATCAATTACAGAACACGATCCATGGAGGGCATCATTTTAAGACGAAATGATGCTCTAGCCAATTTTCCAAGTTGACATGCGCTGTAGTGATGCGTCGGACTATGCTTCAAGTCCAGTATTCCAACTGCATGCTGTTGGCGAGCTAGCTTATTCATGGTTTTGATGTTGAGGTGGTTGAGTCTCTTGTGCTACAGCCAGCTTGTCTCTGAGCTGCTCTTGGATACGAGGCATGTTTCTGGTGAGCTACTCGATCAGTCTGTGTAGTAGACTCCTCCTGATGAAAATCGTCTACCATATAAGAGAATCTGCTTGGCCTTAACGTCTTTCATCCTGCAACCCTATGTATCAAACTTCACAGAGAAATCATTATCACAGAATTGGCCTATGGAGAGCAAATTATGCTTCAATCCATCGACCAAGAAAACATTTTTAATAGTCAATAGATTAGTTTTGAATGTAGCAGTTACTTTGGTTTTACCCTGGGAGTCGTCACCAAATGTGACAATTCCTCCCTCTCGAAACTTGATGTCGAAGAGAAGATTCCTCTTGTATGTCATGTGCCTGGAGCATTCGCTGTCTAACACCTAAACTGACTTTACAGCTCTTCTCTTCCTCAGTTCGTCCTGGACTTGCAAAACACAAGAAAAACTTTAGGTACCCACACTCAGTTGGGTCTTGAAAGGTTAGTGACTTGGTTTTCCTTGAAGACTCGAACTGAGGGATCAGTTTGAATCACTCTTCCTTTTTTATCCACATAGACTGCTGACTATGATGGTCTTTAGGCGCGAACAGTCCAATTTTTTAGTGGATATCTCTGTCTTTGTGGAGCACAATATCGGCTCTGCTGAGATGATCAATTCCTCCTTGATAAGAGTTGTCTGGGAAAAGACCCAAATTGACTAACTCCTTGAGCATACCCGAACTGTGGATAACTAGGAGCATTACTGATTACTGTAGTTTTCATGTCGACGATATGCTTGTTGTTAGTGATGATGCATTAGGAATGTCTGATAGTAGAAGTGAGGATTGTCCCAATTCGGATGCCTTTGCTGATGATGCTGAGCTGTGTAGTTTGGCCTGCGCCCGGGATGATTCTGCCTTGGTTGCGAAGGTCCACTTCATCTGTTCCCCCTTGCTCTACAACCTCGGGGTTTGGACTTCCTTGAGGATCTCTTAGCATCCTTTGATGTACTAGCTTCATGATCCTTAGGTTCTTCAGTTAGAACCTTCTTTCTTTATCCTTTACAAGAGTCTCGATAGTCTGAGGGATAACTTGAGTCTCTTAAACTGTGACTTCGACTGAGTTCAGTTGAACTTGAGGTGCCTCAGTCGGTGAATGTGTTGCTTTGACAAACTGTGTTGACTGAGCTCCAGTGTCCGTTGCTGGGTTGTATCCAAGACTTTCTACGCATTTGGGAGGTCTTTCATGGTTTATCATGCTCTCTAGAGCTGTGCTCAAGGCATGAAGGGATACTAATTTGTCATGTGCAAACTTCAACTCCATTTGCAACTGAGAGATGTATTTCCGCCTGAGTCCTAATCATGTTGATTAAGTTGATGACCTGACTGTTGGTTGACTGAGCAACTTCTTCATGGAGTCTTCGATTTTCCTCCACTAGCTTCTCTATGTCGTGATCCTTCATGATCAGTTCATTGCTCATGTTGTCAAACTCAGCTTGCAGTTCCTTGCACTGTGCAACTTGTTCAGTGCACAATTTGCTCAGGTGTTCGACATCATCCCAAGACGGTTGTACGTCTTCGTCTAATTCTCCTGTACATTGGTTAACAGAAGAAACAATATGAGAGAGATGGAAAGAAGAGTTTACTTCATCAGTTGACTCTTCCGCCAATGTCATGAAGCATTGGTCTTTTCCTGCTGAGCTTGATGGCGAGTCAGTTTCTTCTCCTTTTGAATTTGTGAAAATATCGGTGTCGTCGATGTCATCCTCAATGATCATGGCCATGGTCTTCTCCTTGGCATTTCCTCGGATGGCATCTTTCTCCTTCTTGTAGAGATCAGGACAGTCGGCTTTGAAGTGTCTTGGTTTTCCGCATTCAAAGCATCCTTCGCTTTGTTTCCTTGAGGAGGGTTCAGTTGAGTTCCGTCTGCTCCTGTTGATCCTCATGTACTTCTCGATCTTGGAGTTGATCTCCTCGAGTTGTTTGGTTATTTCATTGACCTTCTTCTAAAGTTCGGACCTGCTCGGTCGATCCCTAGCTGAGGAGTCAGCGGACCATGAGGATCTGGCAAACTTGGATCTGCTTAAGTTAGCTCGAAACGCCACTGGCTTGACAGCTGAGCTCTGCTCGGTCTGTTTTGATTTCTAAAGTTGGGTGTGCTTCAGTCGGAGGATATCATACTCATTCGACTTGAGCGTGGAGAACAACTTCTCAGTTGTCACCGAAATGAGGTTACTCCGATTTCGATGGACGACTCTGTAGACCCGCCAGTCTTCGCCTAATGTGGAAAGAACTTTTAAGTTCATCTCACGCTGAGAGTATTTGCCCTTCCTAATACTCTCAATGTCCATTAGGATCTCGGTGAATCTTAGCTCCATCTTGTCAATGGACTCCCCGGTTAGCTGAGAGAAGTTCTGATACTTCTGACAAGCTAAGGTGAACTTATTCTCCTTTATCTTGTCAGAGCCTTCACAGAGTACAGCTAAGGCTTTCCACATATCTTTTGCTGTGGAGCAATTGACAATCTTCAACAGGTAGGCTTTTCTGATGGTGGAAAAGATGACACTCTTTGCAATGTCATCAAGCTGCACGATATCTCTTTCTTCTTTAGTGTACGCCTCTTTGGCTTTGGTTCTACTTTCAGGGTTGTCTCTCCATCTCCAGGAGTGAGCGAAGGGACCAATACCGTCTGAGTCACACAGATGGGACCACTTTCAATAGTCTCCCACATCCTGTGATGCCTGGCAATTAGTGCCATCTTCAGGCAAAACTTCCACGCGGGATAGTCATCCACGGAGAACTCCGGTAAGCTTTGAAGCAACATCGGGTTCATGTTTCCTGCACACCACAAGAGACAGAGAAGAAAATATGCAGCAAAATGTACTAAAGGTTTTCAGAAAAGATCTATTCAGTTGATCGCTGAAAAATCCACTCGATTCACACCTTGTGAACCAGAGTCAACAGTCTTTTGAACCACTGCTCTGATACCACTTGATGGTCCCGGTAACGAGTATCTTGTGTATGGGGGGGATACACCAGTAGCAATTTTTTCTTTCAAAATCTTTTCACTGAGTTAATTGCTCATGTCAGTTTGCTAAACAACTAGGAAAGTCAGTTGAAACTACTTTACAACTGAATTGGTCAGTTGGAGCACATCACACAGTTGGGTGCACAACTGACTTCTTGGACTGAGGGCCAGCTGTGTAAGTCCAACGGAGGTTTCAAAGAGTTTAGCGTTGCGGAAGTTGGTGGAAATTTAAGCTCGTTACTAAAACTAAAACTCATATGAAAACAGGGAAGGTCAAGTTCCAAAAGTTAGTGCAGTTTGTGAGAGTGCAGTTTGTATGCAGTTTGTATGCTGGGTCAGTTGGTTAGGTAACTGAATATAAAATAGTGAATGTAAATATAGAAAGTAAACGACACACTATTTTAGTGTGGTTTAGAGATTGACGTCCACGACTTCTTTTTCGGGGAAGTAATCCACTAGATAAGCTTAGGTATGTTTATCAAACGTTCCACTTAGAATCTGGATACCAAGCAATCTAACCAGTTCGATTGCGAGTTCGAACAAGACTTTACAATACTTTTACGGATAAGTGTACAACCTGGGCTTAGATTACGGGTTCTAACGTGACCTAGTTTTAGATTGTGGGTTCTAAGGGACCTAGTCTTTGATTACGGGTTTAAAGGGACATGGTCTTTGATTGCGGGTTCTAAGGGACCTAGTCTTTGATTACGGGTTTAAAGGGACCTGGTCTTTGATTGCGGGTTCAAAGGGATCTAGTGACTTTGATTGCGGGTTCAAACTCGGACCTAAGGTTTGGGGGTTGGAGATTTTTCCAACTATGAAGCATTCTACATAGAGAGAAGTGGAGACTTCATCCTAAGGCTTAGAGACTCGATCTTCTGGGAGATTCTCTGCTTGGACACAAATTAAGCAAGAACCTATATTCTAGAATCGATCAAAGAAGGGGCTTTATGAAAGGCTAGATGGAATAACAAGAGGAGGGGTGGACACTCGACTTCTACTGGTCTTCAACTGAGGTCTTCTTGCTGGAGAGAGTGGTGGTCTATTGTTGCTTCTTGACTCTTGATTTTCTCTCTTCTCTCTCTTGGCACTTTTTCTCTCTCTTGTACGTGCACTGAGCTTTGATGTGGAGACCCCTATTTATAGAGGAAGATCTAATTAGTCGTTAGAAAGAGTCGTTTGATCTCTGCCAAAAGCATGACACTCCACTTGTTTTTCTGGAAATAATGTGTATTAATGTCGTACGATGCTACGAGATTCAGAAAATCGTACATCACCATCGCGGTGGTGGCGGCGGTGGTGACTGAATGGATGGTAGACGGTGGTACGATGCTACGAGATTCTGAAAATTGTATCTCGTCATCGCCGCGACGGTGGCGGTGGACGGTGATACAATGCTACAAGATTCTAAAAATAAAGTAGGAGAAAAAATAGGATGGTTGGTAAGAAGTAAATGTATTTTTGTCTCATCATCTCAAAGTTGGTATCTTTTATTTTTAATAGGTGGACAAAATTATTGTTTTTTGGTATAGAGAGACTTTTTTAGTAGTTCACTCGAAAATAAAATAATTTAAAACGTAAAATAAAAGATAGAGCCCATATACACCTCAAAATATAACCGTCCATTATTTGCTTAAACTTTTCCAAACATTTCGTGTAATATAGAAATCAAATCAACTAATTAAGGGGAATCGGTTAGTGTGTAAACGAAAGGAAGAAAATTTCCTCATACAAAAAGTTAATGCCTAACATTAACAAAATGATCTGAATCATTAATTGGATTAAATCAAAGGTGAATAATTAGTTTCTAGTTTCTATATAGGGGATGGTTTCTAAATAGGGGATAGTTTCTATATATATATAGGATGTTGATCTGGTGAGAATCACTCCTTATATGAGAAATAAGAACTAATCATGACCACTCATTTACAGTGAATGTGTGGCTAGAATTAAGTCTAGAAAATTAACCCACGTTATTAAAAAATGAGGGGAAGGGTATATGGGTAAATAGTTAGATTCCCTCCTACTAGAAAAATCGATCCCATTTCTTTCTCTTCCCCAAAATTTGCAGACATCTCCCATTCTCAATCCATAGCCATGGTCGCCTCTTGTCATTGATATCCTCTCTATCATCATCGTTGCTGCCGCAAACATCATCGCTATTCTTCACAAAATTTCTGTCAAACAACAGTTATGCCGATTAGCTTTGATTTGTCTTTCTTCCACCGCAACAATAGCCAACCACCACACCATCATCCTTTATCTTCTTGCTAGTCAAACATGAGATGCACCACTACGTACATGTACTGATATGTACGACACAGTGTAATGAGATGCACCACTAGGTGTAATGAAATGCACTATGCTTAAAAAAAATCAAACCTTAAACAACAACAAAAAAAACTGAAAAAATGTTGTACATGCACCCCGCTATATAACAAAATGCAATACAATATGTAACGAGATGCACCATGCAGTGTGTAATGAAATGCACCATGCTTTATGAAAAAATCAGCCAAAAAAGAAAACTGGCGTGTCCCGCATTCTCCTATGCGATGTGTGGTCCAAATTCATTCCTATTTTTCACTTTAAGGGCCTTTTCACTAAAATTACTCCACACACACACACACACACACACACACACACACACACACATATAAGAGAGATAGAGATCATATAAGAATGATCATTATCCTAGGAATGCGAAAGGATGTACCAGTCAGTGTAATAGGATGCAACAGACAATGCACAAAAATGCACCAACATATTTATGTCGATAGCTTTTACTTTTTCTTTAACTTTCATGATGTTAAAATTGATGCGTTACATGCATAAAATTGAAGCAATGGATAACATTAGTAGATCCACTAAATCTCTATACGTAATTTTGTATTTTTAAATATGTTGGTGCATCTTTGAGCACTATTTGGTACATCCTGTTGCACTGTCTAGTACATTTACTCTCATTCGTATGATAAGGATTAATTGTATGTGAGAATGTTGATTCCTAAATTCTCATGGAAGGAATTCTATTCTAATCTCTTCTAATAAATATATACTCCCTCCGTCTTAATTTTAAGGTCTCACTTCTTTGTGAATGAGTATTAAGAAACAAGAGTAAATAAATAAAAAGTGGTAGGTCCTACAACTTTTTGAAGAGTTAATTTTTCCATTTTTAGAATGAGACCTTGCTATTGGGACATCTTTAAAAGGAAAACGAGACCTTGCAATTAGCATGGAGAGCAGTGTTTTTAAGACTGGACCAACCCGACCTATTAGATCGAAAAACCGGTGACCCTATCAAGTGGCCGGTTCTGCTGTAAATTCAAAATTGAACCAACCCGAAGCGAACAGGTAAAAATCGCTAAAAACTGGTGACCCAATGACCCGATGACCCGTAAAAACTCAACAACCCAGCCAACTAAAAATAAATAAATTTGGCGTTGCGCCTTTCCAAATTTTTTATTAGAGCATACAAGTAGAACTCTTCAACTTGAGTTTTGATTTTCGATTTATGAACAAAAGAAACATTAGCAACCAAATTTCATCTATCTTTGCTACGATTTGTCTTCACGAAAATACGTATACAAGTCTTACAAGAAACATCAAGTATTCTCTTTATCTTTTAGCTTAATTGCTAGTATAATAAATTGATAATTACATGTGGCTTGTGTGAAACTTATCTTTAATCTGTAATTTTCTCCTATCTTTATGCATAATGTTGAAAATTTCAAATATATTTATGAAATTTTAAAATCTTTATGCATATTTTAATGTATATATATATATATATGTATATATATATATACATATATATATATATATATATATATATATCATAACTATGTGAAATATATAAATAATAACTAAATAACGGGTCGTCCGGTTCTTTCAGAACGGTTCAACCGGTTAAACCGATGACCTAGTGACCCGATCAAGTGTCTGGTTTACTTTCCGGTCCGATTTTAAATGTTAGAACCGGCGTACTCGTTCATAAACTTTACAACAAAACATCAACTGAACTAGAAAATAAAGAAATCAGAAATTACAAGTAATGATAATAATATAGAATAAAACAAATAATCAAACTCTATATAATAGCCGAGTCGAGATAAAATCTCTGCCCACAAGAAGAAAAATGCCCCGATAGTGCTCTCGGTTTGGCGGTCCTTCCCCAAAGGTAAAACGGCTTCGTCTCGACGGATGTAGCACCACAAGTCCGACGAGCTCCAACGAACTGAAGCTAAAACTCGTTTCTCCAACATAGGATAACCACGTCAATGAATTTATTTTCAACAAATTCAACTTCAACACACAAGTTAAAACTTTCATTTCTCACTCACCATTTAATGATTTTGAGAACATGAATACAATTCAAACCGACCAATATTTATTTGCTTAAATAAATATTATCCACAATTGATTCATCAAAACCAATTTCCAACAATCCCCCACATGAGTGAGAAAGTCTTATGCAAATGTATGCAGACACTCAGCTCAGTCCTCTTAAGAGACCATATTGCATTTGGAAAGGTGGCTTGTAGCTTTGAACCTACCATAGTCAACATCATCGAGTATACCGACGGCCTAGTGGACTTATTACACCTTGAACTAGTCCTCCTTAGTGTATACTGAGACAACAATATTGACACAATATTGTCTCAACCATCATTCGTTCTCACGTTTGTGTCCATTATAGGCCCTGGAACACCATTTGGATTCATAAGTGCATCTTTTGAAGCGGACACACTTCACACTTACATAGGCGATTCTTATTCCCAAGTATCCTGCTATACTTGACCTCTTTGAGGTATCCAAGAATCATTAAAAGTCAAAGACTTAGCCTCACCACTTGCAGGTTAAACACTCAACGCTTTCCAGGGAATAGATGAAGATAGAATCTTCCGAGTGTTTTACACGGATTCTTATAGCTTAGTTGTCCCATTGAACCAAGTTCTTGGGATCCTCCAGTCATCATGGTTGGGTTACCACTATAATTATCCTTAAGTTGTGGATTTTTAAAATCTCATTCCCCTAGCAAATTTGACTGTTTGATCTCGATTTAACCTCTTGGTTAGCGGATCCGCTAGGTTATCTATTGACTTTACACACTCAATAGGAATAACCCCACAAAGAGATCAAATGTTTTGACAAAGATGTCAACCCCACACTTTGAGGTATACAACATTATGTCCAACAATTTGTATAATTTGGTTAACAACATGTGCAACGATTTCAATAACAAGAGTATTTTAACAAATACCCCCACAACCAAGTTATCACCATCTCAAAATGGATATTCATTGACATGTTACACAACATGTAAATCCAACTTGGTCATATATTCAATCTTGCATATGGACAAGTCATTTTCTTGTGGAATCATGTTCCAACAAGTTACAACCATTTGCTTAACACTTGAGAAACCATGTTTCAACAAGTTATACTTGGCCACAATTCCAACCTTTGGTCTAGAATTAGCCCTTTTTATTGTCTTTCTTAAAATTGAGCTTGACAACCAAACCTCAAGATTCATCACCATTAATTTATGCTTAATGTGACTCTTGAAACTCTTCCAATAAGGAAGTTTCCTCTCAATCACCATCTCAATAGTGAAAGAGATTAAACGAATAAACTCTTTAGTATGAACTACGTACACGAGTATAAACTCTTGTACTTGTTCCATCACTAAACGAGTTTTCACCGTTTACTATTTTCAGCCACAATGAGCTTGACTTCATTCGGCTGTACTAGCCGTTTGTTTGCCCAAACGGAGTCATCACAAACATGAAGATTTGTTTGCCCAAACAAAGCCATAACAAACTGCAAGAAGTTTGTTTGCCCAAACGGGTGAGAAACAGTAAAGCAATTGGTGCTTGACTCGTCGGCCAGAGCGGTTACGTCATCTCCAAGCAAAGGATTAAAAGTTTCGAAAGTTTTAAGACTGATTAAAGGTCCAAAATCCGATCTCCTTCTCTATCGAATCTGATCTCCTTCTCTATCACGAACGAGTAACGTTGGCTAAGTTTTTTTTCTTCTTGCGATTGTTAGAACCGACGTACTCGTTCATAAACTTTACAACAAAACATCAATTGAACTAGAGAATAGAGTAATCAGAAATTATAAGTAATGATAATAATATAGAATAAAATAAATAATCAAACTCTATATAATAGCCGAGTCGAGATAAAATCTCTGCCCGCAAGAAGGAAAACGCCCCGGTAGTGCTCTCGGTTTGGCAGTCCTTCCCCAAAGGTAAAACGGCTTCGTCTCGACGGATGTAGCACCACAAGTCTGACGAGCTCCAACGAACTGAACGAGAATCAAGAACTGAGCTAGACCAATATGTTATGCCATGAGAGAATGATATGCTGTTTTTCATGCAAATGAGAAATGCATCTATTTATATAGCCAAGCTCACTCTAGGGAGATTAAATACACCTTAAAAGGTAATTACCATCGAAATGATGGTTTCATCGGTTTTGATCTCAAAATTGATGTTACACAAACCACATTGATCATTATCATCAATTTGGCCGTTTCCATCATGTGTAAAATCTATTGACTTTACCATCAATTATATATATATATTATTTAATTAATTTGTTTGTGTGTTGTGTACAACATGACCGAACCTAATTAAAACATTCACAATGTTTAATTAGTTTACAAATTAATCTAAAGTCAATTTGTTATATCCAAGCGCAATGCCATCAACTTAAGCTAAAACTCGTTACTCCAACGTAGGATAACCACGTTAGTGAATTTGTTTTCAACAAATTCAACTTCAACACACAAGTTAAAACTTTCATTTCTCACTCACCATTTAATGATTTTGAGAACATGAATATAATTCAAACCGACCAATATTTATTTGCTTAAATAAATATTATCCATAATTGATTCATCAAAACCAATTTCCAACATTAAAAACATTGACGGAGTGAGTATATACTATTCTTTCATGGGAGGATTAGGATTCCAAGCAGGATCAATGGTCAAACCGAGAAAGGCTATAGCTACCTTAGCAATTGAATCAAAGAGTACATAGTTTTTATTTTCCTAGCTATTTTATTGTTTGAATTAAGGTATTAAGAGATACTTAAATTAGCATTTTGTAATTGACGGAGGCTGATTGCTCTGTCAGGTGTGGCCAAGTCCAGCCTCCTGCCACCTGAAAGAGGTAGACTTGGATGCAGCTAATTGCATACAATGTAACCGATTTTTGCCATCTATCTGATCCGACCCACAACACTCTCTTAGTTAAAAAAAAATATCGTTGCACTACCCCCAAGGAGCATCAATCACGTGACCTCGTTCACGTCAAAGCTCTATGGGTCACACTGTTACCACCGTGCCACAGAGCACATTTATTCAGTTTTAGGTAGGGAATTTTATTTAAACATTCACGCTATTTTATTATTTTTAGCAATATTTGTATTTATTTATTTTCTTTTTTTCATTTCTTTTTTTAATTTCTCATTTTCATTATATTGTGTGTCCTAAACTTATTTTATTTTCAGATTTTTTTAATTATTTATTCTTCATGTTTTCTTTTTCTTTAAGTATTTTTTATTAAAAAAATTAATAAAAAAATTATTATTTTGCTTAATGATAATATTTACTTTTATTAACGACAACATGTACTTTTTCATTATTTGATTAAGTAATTATTGTCGTGACTAAAAATAATTATGGATATGAAGAAAAGTAATGTTTTAAAAATATTACTTTTTTTCGCAACGATTGTTACTTTTATTCACAACAACATGTACTTAAGTTATTTTGTTAGGTAATTATTGTCGTTATGAAAAAGTAATCATTGTATGAAGAGAGGTAATGTTTCACAAGTATTACTTTTTTCATGATAATATTTACTTTTGTTCACGATAACGTATATTTTTAGTGATTTGGTCAAGTAATTATTATCGTGATGAAACGTAATTATTGATATTAAGAAAGACAATGTTTAACAAATATTACTTTTTTCACAACGATTGTTACTTTTATTCATGACAACATGTACTTTTAGTCACCACAACTTTTATTTTTAGTTAAGTTTATTAAAAAAATATTTAAAAAAATAAAATAGTAATTATATATTCACAAATATTATTGAACAAATAATTTAAAAACAAAAACAATTGAAAAATTAAAAAAACATATAAAAAAAACTAAAAAATAACAATTGAGATACTTTCAAGTGTCCCAATAGATTATATATTATAAAATATGTAATTAGGACACTTCAATAGTGTCCCAATAGATCAAATATTTTGTTATAAAAAAGCGCTATGGGGTGTAGCCTTCAAGCTTCGAACCTGCGCCAACATAGAGCTACCTCTAAACCTCCCGCCCCACCCACTCCGCCAACATCCACTAATCTTCTCTTTCTTACAGTTAATAGTACATAAGCAGTATAACGGCAATTTGTTTTATTTTTTTTATAAACTCGCTGGTTCGGGTCGGTCGGTTCAGGTTGGGAGGCGGATCAAAACCGGTTGCATACAATGTAACCGGTTGTAGGGAAATTTTTGTGCGCCTGAAATAGCATTCGAGACGTGGCACTGGGTGCTATACTTTAAAGGGGGCGTTTGGTTTGATGGATGGGATAAATAATGTTTGATAGGATATTGTAGGATGCGATTATTTAGATTATTAGTCTTGCGTTTGAATTACTTGATTGTGGTGTAGGATAATTGAAGGACTATGTGAGTGTGTGTGCGCGCTACTGTGTGTAGTATGTGTGCGTGTGGGTGTGCAGTGTGTGTGTGTGTGTTTATGTGAGGTTATTTTTAAAATTTTACATCATGGTTTAGATGAGGATTAATAATCAATCCAAATTTGGAATGATAAGTTATCACTCACTTGAGTGATTGGACCATGGGCCTACTTATCTATCACGAGTTTCATCCTTCTAACCAAACATGTGATTAGATGAAATAATTTATTAATCACTTATAATCAAGCAAACCAAACACCACCTAAGAAAATAAAATTGCGCCTTCACTAACAGCCTATAGCTTTTGGTGTAATGGTTTATCACCTTCGATTTGCTTAAGATAAAAATAAATTAAAGTATTTTTCATAGAATTGAGCTTTGTCACTGCAAATAAGCTTAACTCCGCTATTATCCGAAAAGAATTAGTAAGATATTATATGTTAACTTATTTTTTCAGAAACACATTGAAGACCATTTTATTGCATGTCAATTTTATTTTTAACAAAGATCAATATGTAATAGCAAAGTAGATCCTAAGCATCACAATTCATTCTCATCCTTATGTGATATTTTTAGAATTTTTCTTTTATAATTATTTAAAATCTCAACACCAAAGTTCATCACATGACTATAGACACGAATTTAATTTATACATTAGTAATAAATATTGAATTGTACTACTAAGTTAATTAACAGGAAACTTACCAACACGTAAGCTAGCTTGGACCAAATAGTTAATGAACCATATTGGGTGAAATTATGCTAATTACTTTACACGTTCATGATGAGGGTTTGATATGCATAATTTGAATTTTAAGCTTTGCGTTGTATACATGTACAAGTTATGGTTAAAAAATTCGAATGAATTTGGCTTTAAATCTTTGTGGAGCGAGATCTCATTTTTTATTTAATGAATTTATCGATATCATAACAAAATTCGCTCGTCAATAAATTCAACATCAGATGATCTCTCATGTAACACTTATTTGCAATGATGTGTCAAAATATCTCCTTCAAAAATAAAATATTGATTTGTTTTTATATTTATAATTATAAATTAGAACATAAAATAATTCATGTCAAATCTTGAAGGGTTATACACTAGATGGAAACGCATTTCTGAAATGCATGTAAATATGGATTAACTATGAATTAATTTCACGAGACTAGGTTCGCTGCATTAAGAAATAATTAATGCAAATAACATTTTTTAAATCATGACATATAACCTTGGGGCAACTGCGATAATAATACTTTTCAAATAAAATACTAATTCACATTTTTAAATCTACATAAATAGTATTTTTTTTAATACCTTCCTCCCCGATTTAAATTTAGTATAAAATGTGAATCACATCACTATATATGTATATAAATATGTACATATACTTTCACATAAAAAAGAAATTGTGAAATCACAATTATGTAAAAATCACACATATGAAAATATATGAATTCACATTTTTGCTAATATAAAACAATAAAAATGTTGGTTTATACATGTGCTTTCACAGAAAAATTTGTGAACTCACAATTATATGAAAATCAGGCGTTAATAGTGTGTTAATTCACATTTTGCAATTTTGAACACGATATGCTGTAGAGGTCATTGTATAAAAGAATTAGGGGCAAAATGCCAAAAACTGCTAATATAGTGTTTAAAAGAGGTGCTATAATTAATACTATTTCTTTAGGAAATACTATACTATTATCCTACAATTCCTCTATCAGAAATATCTTTTAATTTGTTTAATTTCTTCCCAAAAAAAAAAATTTGAGTTCCTACAATGAATACTTTGTATCGGCACTAAAAAATATTTACAAAAATACAATAATATAAGATACACAAATTTATTATTTACATGTATGCTTTTACATATACGATCGATAAAATAAAATATAAAACTTCACACGTTTTTTATGTATATATAAAATATTATCATAACTTTTAACATCAACATTTTTGGAAGTATATTCCTAATTTATAAAATTATACAATCTTTTGTGTTTATTCGATAGATAGCTGCTTTGGTGATAGTGAAGATAGGGGTTGCGGGAGAGATATGTTAATGAGTTAATAAATGTCATTGGGCTATAGTGGTGGATATCGGAGCCGTCACCGATTATGGAGAAGACAACTGTAAGGTTAGTTGATGATGGTGGGGATAGAATATGGATATAGTCGTCGATTCATCTATATTTTTGTTAGTAATATTTTGTTTGTTTTAATCAAAATCAAATATATTATTTTTATTTCTATATATTAAAATGACATCATTTTACTCCTAAAGTTTCCCTGTACTATTTCTAATCCATATTTTAGAGTCCCCCTTCTTCTTTTTTTTTATTAATAAGATTAATATTTTTGTGGGCATTCAATTTGGGAGATGTATTTGAATAAATTTAGAGAGGTGTAAGTTTGAGAGTAGATTTAAGAAAATGTAAATATTTTTGTGGGCCAAAACCCAATTTGGGAGATATGTCACTTTATTATTTTAGTTTAAATTAAGAGTTAATAATTATCTTACTGCACTAATTCTAATTTTTTTTTTTTTTAATTTCATAAACAGGTAAGACTATTCCCACACAACGTGTGACGTTCATCAATCATTCATTTTCATTCAAGATACTCATCCAATTTAAATCTCAGTTCTACCAAAAAATCATCATCAATCAACTCATATATCACTAAATATCCAAAAACAAATATCAAATATAATTATGTTGATGGCTTGAATGGGACAATTATATCTATTCGTCACATTCGTCCCGTAAATACAAATCAAGCTAATTATGCCTAAAAAAATGCAGATGCGAGGGAAGATGGCGCAGTGACGGATGCTGTGAAATTGCGAATGAAGGGAGTCAGTGAGTGGCGCTGGAAGAAAGACAACCATGCCTAGCTGGAAAGTAGAAGGCGAGGCGAGCCGAAAGGAGACGGCGCAACTGCGAGAGAATGGAGGTTTAGGAGGATTAATATTTGCTCTCCAATAATTTATGAAAATGTTGTTGGCTAGAAAGTAATAATCTATCTACTAAGGGCATTTTGGTTATTTTCTCTCAAATTGATCATATTTATAGTAATAATAACTAAATCATTAGACAACTTTTATTTTCCAATATTTAAATGTCTTATTCTTATTTTTTTATCGTTGAAATTTATACTTAAAAATATAAAAATAAAAAGTAATATCCCATCAAATTTTAATAAGTTACACACGGGAATTTCATTAATTAATGTGCAATATAGTTATTAGGAAAAATGGAAAACGTAACTTTGACTAAATAAACAACTCACGCCACACGATTATATATCGAAAATAGCACATTTCATTATTAATGAGGTAAATAGCACAATCTGATACTATCAAATTAAGGATTTTTATACATTTTAGAAAAGACAATCGAGTTGCTCTAATAGGGCAAACAACACCAATAATTTTGATTACTGATTAGAATATTTAACCAATTCGTTGTCCTAATTAAAGTCTTAATTTTGGGTACAAGTCCCCGATATGCTGTCTTTAATTGCGACTACTTGTTACGGGGTGACTAAAAAGTCATGACTCCATATATACTTTAATCGAATTGAATCGAGACTAATGGTATCGAATTCAAGCTTATTTTACAAATTACTTTCAGTTTGATCGAACTTAAAATCAACGTTTTAAGTATTATAGTATTCATCGTTTCATTTTAAACATAGATCAATTTACTTAAAATCATAACCTCAAACCCACAAAGTTGAAAAAGAAAAAATGAAGAAAAAAAGATGAATAGAAAAGTGAAAGGGGAAAAAGTGAAGAAACTGCATAATGGATTGGTGTTACGTCATCCCTAAGAGTTAGGGCCGGCGCGTGCCGAGTCAGTGGCACGTTGGGTGGTTCGGTGGTGCAGTGCCAAGCACAACTAGAGTGAGCAGTGTCATGACACGATGTGGGACACGTCGGGAGTCCGAAGTTGGCACAGAGCCAAATCACTTGGGCCAGATGAAAAGCTGGTTATAAGTGTTCGAGGGATGATTTGGGGTCAAGACATGTCGGGAATTCAAGTTTGGCACAGAGCAAAGGCTTGGAGAAAAACATGTTGGTGCACAACCCATTGGGTGTTTGGTGTTGGCATGAGCCAAATCAGTGTGCTGACACTTGTACGGGAAAGGTCATTGTGGTGGTGATCTCTCGGTGCGAGGGCTGATTCGAGTGTGGGAGGGTGGTGCGAGAGAACTTGGTGCTAGACGAGAAGTGCTTGAGTATGGGCGAGACTTGCTCGGCAGCATGCGAGGTGAAGGGTTGTATACGAAAGCAAGATTTTTTGCTTATATATAATTATTATTTATTTCACTATAATTCTTCTGTCAGAAATGTTTATTATTGCGAATTAATTATCTATTATATAGTGTGTTGTAGATCACAGAAGATTATATAATCGACATCTTATGAGATATAAACTAATATTCATAATCGAGACAACTTGGGCGAGTTGTTGGTTTAGATTGTAGTATAATAGTATTAAATAGTTTATCTTAACTATTTATTTATGCTAGTACGTTAATCATATTGAAAGGATCACAGTGAGATTAATTCTTTGTTCTGGCTAATTAAGAATTAAATATCTCATTGACTTAAATAGTCTTAACCTTAATTGGACTTATCAGTATGAATAAGTGTCTGATTATTGCTTTGATCTATCATAAATGAGAACTTAATAGTTGTTCGAATATTTCGTATTTTGGGCAATGACAGTTCTTATTTAATATTTGATAAAGCTGCAATAAGGATCCGTGTCCTATGAATAAAGGGATGATGATATCCTCTCAAGGAACTTAATAAGTTTATTATACTAAACCCTACAGGTGGAATTAGTTCCAGTATAATAATAAATTTAAGTGGTAGCATTTGAGATAATTATTTATTAGTAAAGAATTAACTGATTAATTAAATGCTGTCAGAAGTATTTTAATTAATTAATGGATATTTGATAATCTTAAACTCGGAGATTAATTAAGTCTAATACTAGCCCTGACTCAACTGAATAAATAAGAGGGTAAGTCAGTATTAATTCTTTAGTGGAATGAATTAATATTTATATCCAATTTATATTCTGGGCTGAATTATTTAAGTCGGATATTATCAGGCCAATCTTATGTAAGCTAGTAGATCCCTAAACTGGCCCAATGGCCTATGTCTCTGGTGGGTTAGGCTCCTATTCTCCTACGGCTCGATAGGGTTGTCTAGGTTCGATGAATGTGAGCAGTTATTTATCTACAAATACAAGGCTCATAAGACTCATTACTGACTTGCAATCTAAGCAACGGAAAACCCTAGAGAGAGAGAAGTGGGCGCCGATTTTCATAGAGAGAGAGAGAGAGTTCGTAGTTCGATCCCATCCATCGACGAGCTCTAGCTGGGAACAGTTCTGAAGGTCACTTTGGAGTCCTAATGTGCCAAGTTTGCATGTATTTCATACGAACTTCCTATGATTGCAATTAAATACATAGGAGCATGCTAAGTGTGGATTTTGTATGTGTTCGTTAGATATCCATAATTGATCCATGGGTAAAAAGAATCGGTTTTCAATAATCGGTTCTAACACGAGGATGGCACGCCATGAGCAGTCTCCCTTGTATAAATTGTGGGAATTAATATAAGGTTGGGTGAGTTGCCTGTAAATGCTTGTGTCGTTTATGTTCATGTTGATGATCCGCTGCTTGTGAACTTTGATTTGTGCACAAAATCGATAGTGTATGCTGGAATGAAATGAGAATGGAATGATCATTACTGCCTCTATTCCTAATCCCACGGTTGGTATATTATTTTTGTAAGGAATGACTAATCCCATGAGTATGGGTTTAGCCATTGCTTCCCCCCCAATGATATTAGCTTTCCAAATCTTCAGGAATGAATATTATTATTATTATTATTATTATTATTATTATTATTATTATTATTATTATTATTATTATTAAAGAATATTAAATAATAATTTTATTATATAATAATATTATTAAATAATATTATTTATTATAATTTTAAAAATGTAAAGATTATTATACAACTTACATACTTGAGTTAATAAAGTCTGATTTGATGTACACTGAAGAAAGGCAGTCCCCCATTTTTAGTGAGAGAAAGCTAATGCAGAGAGAACTGCTAAGTTAAAAAAGCTATCCCCTCTAAAGGGAATGATGCAATAGAGGTGTGCATGCATGCATGCATGCACACGAGGAAGTCTCAATCCGTAATCCGCGTGATCTTTCATGACACAATCTTAGCCTTTGATTTGACGATTGATTAGATGGTTTAGATTCTGTTTGATGAGCTGTCAATTTGTGTTAGTTTAGTGAGTGTAAGTCGGTTACTTGTATGTAGTATAAATATTCAAAGTGTAGCTAAGAGATAACTAATCTCATGAATTGTATCTGAACTTTTACGGTGAAATGAAGAACTACACTTTTTCTCACGTTTCCTTTTATCAAATTCTACATGGTATCAGAGCCATGGTAGTTTAGATAGTAGAAATGACAAAAAGAAATCGTCGCAGCAGGAACGAAACATGGAGGAAGAAGGAGAGAATAATTCAGCTCGAAATCAGAATCAGAAGTCAAATTTGGCTGGGAAACAGAAAGCAACTACCGGTCAGGCGAAACAACGTGTGGATCATGAAGATATGCACATGGATCCGCATCAGATTGACGAGATACTGCAGCTAAATGCATCCGATCATCCAGGTATGCAGTTAGTGATGAATCCTTTGACTGAAAGCAATTTTATGTATTGGAGTAGATCTTTTAGGAGAGCTCTAGCAGCACAAAGTAAGCTTGAAATTCTGGAAGGATCCTTAACAGAACTACCTATGATCTCTGTATATTATAAGAAATGGATCAAAGCTGATAACATGGTGTTTTGTTGGATACTAAATTCTATTTCCAAAGACCTTGTTAATGCGTTTGTTAACATAGAGAGTACTAAGAAGTTGTGGCTTGCTCTAAATCAACGATTTGGCAGAAACAATGGTCCAAAAATTTACAGATTGAAGAGATAAATAGGTAGATTTAGTCAAGGATCTCAAACTGTGATGGTTTATTTTAACAATTTGACTGCACTGTGGGATGAAATTGATGTGTTGTTACCCCCAGTGGAATGTTATTGTGGAGAAAGTGGTGAATTGAACAAAAGAGAACAGGAGTTGCGGCTAATGTAGTTCTTATCCGGACTAAATGATGCATACGAGAATGCAAGAGAACATATATTACTGCAGGATCCACTTCCATCAATTGATAGAGCTTACTCTATGATACTTCAAATGGAGGATCAGAGATTAGTGAGTGAAACTCATGTAAATAATACCAGTCATTCTGCTATGAATCTGACCAAATTCTCAGGAAATAAGTCAACTATGGGAAGCAGTACAATTTTAAACCAAGAAAGAGCAAAAAAGAAAGGCAGAAAATGCGTTGTACTCACTGTGAAGAACCTGGACATGAAGAACATGAATGCTTTAAGTTGCATGGGTATCCAGATTGGTATAAAAAGCTTAAAGAGACTAAAAGAAAGCATAGAGCTAATTTTGTTGAAAACTCATCTGGAAATTCCAGCAACAACACAACAACAAATGCAGATACTAATCTGAGTATGAGCAAGATGATACAAAATGAGTTAGCAAAATGTATGGAGCAGATGATGTCGAAGGGAGGAGGATCACATCAAGCTAAAGGAGAGGTTAACATGATCATGAGCAGAGAAGAAGATTCAATGATGAAGGAAGGTCACTTTGCCTTTGGAATAAGTGAATATCTGCTCAGCAGTAGAGTATCTAGCTCAACTGAGTGGATATTGGATACTGGAGCTACCACACATGTTTGTGGAAATCCAGACATGCTATTAAAGATACATCGAATGGTTCATTCCACATGAGTTTTCATGCAAGATGGATCATTTCAAGAAGTGAAGGAGCATGGAGATACAGAACTAACTAGAGGAGTCATACTGAGGAATGTATTTTTTGTTCCTTCATTCACTCACAATCTTGTTTCAGTTACAAAGTTGGCCAGAGAATCAGGAGTTAAATGCATGTTTTATGAAACTCATTGTCTGATTCAAAATGTCAGAAATGATCACGTCCTTAGAATAGGAAAGGTGATGGATGGTCTATATATATTTGATCCTTCTCAGCACTTCAAAGATTTAGCAGGAGCAGTCACAGAGACTGGATCTTTGATGGAATGGCATAACATTTTGGGACATCCTTCTTTCCAAGCCATGAAGCATATGTCACATTTGCAAAAGACATTTATAGAAAAAGCAGAAGCATCCATCTTGAACTGTGAGGTATGTATCCGAGCTAAACAATCTAGAAATCCTTTTCCTATACTTAATTGTAGAACTGACCATTTGTTTGAGCTAATTCATGTTGATGTGTGGGGTCCTTATTTTGTGCCAAATGTGAATGTGTGTAGATTTGTGTTGACAGTTGTGGAAGATTTTAGTAGGATGATTTGGACTTTTTTGATGAATTTAAAGAGTCAAGTTAGTGGTATTCTGAGATCATATATTTTGATGGTCAAGACTCAGTTTGGTATTCCTGTTAAGGGCTTGAGATCAGATAATGGGACTCAGTTCCTTAATCAGAGAGTGCAGTCATTGTGTGAGGAGTTTGGTATTATACACCAGACTAGCTGCACCTATTCTCCACAACAAAATGGAATTGTTGAGAGAAGGCGCAAGACCTTATTGGGAGTAGCTAGAGCTTTGATGTTTTCTAGCAAATTTCCATTAAAATTTTGGCCATAGTCTATTCTCACTGCAACATGGCTAATTAACAGAACACCTAGTAGAGTACTAGGTTGGAAAACTCCATATTTTCTGTGTTTTGGTAAGGAAATTGAGATGAAGGAGATGCAACCTTTTGGATGCTTGGCATATGCAGTATATTTGCAACCACACAGAGATAAATTTGATAGTAGAAGTATGAAATGTGTGTTTCTTGGACAAGCTACAAGTCAAAAAGGTTTTATCTTATATGATTTGGATCATGAATAGCTTGTTATCTCAAGAGATGTGAAATTTGTCAAGAGTACTTTCCCTTTTGCAGACTGCCCCATTCCCACTTCATATGAAGAGGAACATACTGGAGTTTTTACTTCACCCTTTACTTATTTCTCTGATGAAGCAATGGCTAATCCTTTACCTGTTTCCAATCCTGCTCAAGTGACTGTATCACATTCAGAAATGGATGTTGTTCCTATAGACACTGAGGGACATGGTAATTCTGAGGACTTTCATGTTCTTGAGGAATCATCTCTTTCTGACCATTTCTCTATCTCCTCACTTTCTACTGAGATAATTCCAGTCCCCACTACTGAAGTTATTCAAACAGGGGTAAGAAGAAATGCAAGGAATAAAAACCCTCCAACTTGGATGAAAGATTATATAGGAAGTGTTACTATTTCATTGCCTGCATATCATACTGGAGCTTTAACACCACCTACCTTTCCTTATCAGGTCTCACCTATTCTTACATCCACTTACATGACATTTTTGGTAAATCTGGATGGTGTACGGGAACCTGCTACATTTCAAGAGGCCAGTCAATCTTCTGCATGGAGAGCAGCCATGGCACAAGAACTAGCTGCTTTGGAAGCTAATGATACATGGGAATTATGCCCTTTACCTGCAGGTAAGCGTGCTATAGGCTCTAAATGGGTGTATAAGGTGAAACTTCGTGCAGATGGAACTGTGGAAAGGCACAAAGCTCGGCTTGTCACCAAAGGTTATAATCAGGAATATGGGACATACTATACAGAGGTGTTTTCTCTAGTGGCAAAGCTTGTCACTATGCGATTCTTGATAGCTTTGGCCACAGGTAACGGATGGGATTTATATCAGATTGATGTCAACAATGCCTTTTTACATGGATTTCTTACTGAATGAGATTTTTATGCATCCATCTCAAGGGTATCTCAAGGCCAAGCAAGGAGAAGTGTGTAAATTGGTGAAAAACTTGTATGGATTGAAGCAAGCATCCAGAGAATGGAATAATGAATTTTACAGGAAGCTCTTTACTTTTGGATTTAGACAGTCACCACATGATTAATGCCTTTTCCTTAAGGGACAAGGTGACTCCTTTATCTGTTTGTTGGTCTATGTAGATGATGTTTTAATTGCTAGTCCAAATGGTTGCTTGATTTCTGAGCTTAAAAATTATCTACATGATGCCTTTACAATAAAAGATCTTGGCCCAGCTCATTACTTCTTGGGTATGGACATAGCTCGTGGTGAGAATGAGACTTATTTGAATTAGAGAAAATACATCCTAGATTTAATTGATGGGGCAGGTCTATTAGGATGTTCTTCTGTTTCTACTCCTTTTCCACTAGATTTAAACTTATCTGTCCAGGACAAGGATTATCTTGATCAGCCAGATTCTTACAGAAAACTCATTGGGAAGATGTTATACTTAAATTTGACTCGTCCTGACATTTCATATGCAGTGCAACAGTTGAGCCAATTTGTTGGCAAACCTTGCAAGAATCACCGGCAGGGCTGCTATGCATGTATTAAAATACCTTAAAGGTTGTCCTTCTTTGGTTCTGTTTTATCCTCAAGATAATTCTTATTCAATCACTGCATATAGTGATGCAGATTAGGGTACTTGTCAACTTACACGCCGTTCCTTGACAGGATATTGTTCGTTCTTGGGTAAATCATTGATTTCATGGTGTTGCAAGAAGCAAGCCACAATTGCTCTTTCCTTAGCTGAAGCAGAATATAGAGCACTCAGCACTACGGTTAAGAAAATGGTTTGGATTTCATATCTCTTGTCTGATTTTGGGATTGCCTCTTCTCTTCCATTCCCTTTGTATTGTGATAATCAGGCGACTCTCCATATCACCAAAAATCAGGTCTTTCATGAACGAACCAAACATATCGAGATGGATTGTCATTTTGTTCGGGACAAGTTTCAAGCTGGTTTGCTTCTTTCCTCTTTTATACCTTCTGCAGCTCAACTTGGAGATTTCTTGATGGTCCCGATACGAGTTCTGGTGTATCGGGGGGGGGGGGGGGAGAATACACCAGATAGGAATTTTAAAAACAACCCCTTGAAAAATACCACAACTGAGTAAAAAGACTCAGCTGGAATCACAACTGAGTAAGAAAACTCAGCTGGAAAAGTGGTGTTGTGCGGAATGTGGTGGATACAAAAACAACTCGTATAAAACAACTCACGCTCAGATGCAAGGTCGGTCAACAACCAAATCAGTTGAAATGTAAAGATGCAGTTTTGAGTGCTGGTTAGTTGGACAGTTAGAAATGCAGAAAGTAACTGAACACAAAACACAAAAGCACAAAGGAATTACGTGGTTCGGAGAGAACTCCTATGTCCACGAGGAGTTATGAGTCCACACAATTTAGTCCAAATTCTTTAGGACAACTACCACAAAGCTTACGCGGGCTTTGCAACCGTACAGATAAGTTTGCGGGTACTTATCAACCTTTCTACTCAATTTCGGGAAGAGCAGGATCCTAACAACCTTTTTAGGGGATGTGTATAAGGGTGGGTTTTCCAACTACTAGCTCTAACAAAGAAGTGAGCTAGGATCTAGGCTTGAACAAATGAAGACTAAACTAAGATCGAAAACACCAAGACAGATTCTAACTCTCTATGAACTCTCAACTGGTGATGTTCTTAGAAATTAATTGCAGTTTAGCTTGTGTGCAGTATATAGTCGTTCTTTCGCTCTTCTGTCTCTTCTCTATCTATTATCCTGATGAATGAATGAATGCCTCTATTTATAGGCGGTGAGGATCAACTAGCCGTTGGAAGAGCCGTTGATCTCTGTTCTGTGAAAGCGATGGCTTGTCTCTCATCTCTACAGATTTTCCCGATTTGGCAACTGTGAACTTCTGCTTTCCTTCTGAGACAATCTTGTGTTGGGCCAAATGAGGTAATGACAGAACGTCAAACCTTCACGTGATTTTCTATTTGAAATTCAAATTTCAACCTTTGTCTTTCAACATTGGTTAGTCGGTTGAGAAGTTTGGTCTTCATCCGAGTGGTCTTCAGCTGATGTTCCATCTGATCGCTACCTTTATCTGACAGTTGAACCCTCAGCTGCCTTGAACTTCATGTTGTCGATCTATCAGATTGAGTCCTGCAACTGATGTTCCATCTGATCAGGTGGATTGTCACATCTGACGAACAGTTGATTACTCAGATATTTTCTTTCATTCGATGATCTATATCCGATCGGTTGGCTTGAACGCTCAACTGTCTTTCTTACATCTGATGTTCCACATCCGAGTTTCCATCTGTAGCTCTATCCGAGTATAGCTATGTTGTCGTCTTTAGCTGGAGTCCTGTAAAGATAAAATCTGAACATTGCTCAAACAGCGAGCCTAAATACTAACATTATGATATGGCAACATCTACTCGGTTGGGGTCAGTTGGTTTTGGAATCAATTAAAACTTTATTAAATTTCCCAACATTTCTTTACTAAGGCTTTGCCAGGACCTCGCTTTCGTCTTCTTTTGTCCAAGAGGGGCATGATCGATATACATCATGCTCATCTTGAGGAGGGGGTTAAGGGAATGATGCAGTAGAGGTGTGAATGCATGCATGCATGCACACGAGGAAGTCTCAATCCGTAATCCGCGTGATCTTTCATGAAGCAATCTTAGCCTTTGATTTGACGATTGATTAGATGGTTTAGATTCTGTTTGATGAGCTGTCAATTTGTGTTAGTTCAGTGAGTGTAAGTCGATTACTTGTATGTAGTATAAATAATCAAAGTGTAGCTAAGAGAAAACTAATCTCATGAATTGTATCTGAACTTTTATTGTGAAATGAAGAACTACACTTTTTCTCATGTTTTCTTTTATTAAATTCTACACCCTCCCTTTCCCTTCTCTCCCCCCTTTCTCTCTCTCTTCTCCTACATATCCTCACATTTTGGTTTCCTCTATACTTTTTAAATATCTCTTGTAGTAGTATTGTAGTATTAATACAACTTAAATACTTAAGTTAATAAAGTCTGATTTGATGTACAGTAAAGAAAAACAGTCCCCCATTTTTAGTGAGAGAAAGCTAATGCAGAGAGAGCTGCTAAGTTAAAAAAAGCTATCCCCTCCCTTCCCCTTCTCTCTCCCTTTCTCTCTCTCTCTCTTCTCCTACGTACCCTCACATTTTTGTTTCCTCTATATGGTTGTATAAGATATTATTATCAGAAAAAAATAATGTAGCTAGTTTACAAGAATATATTGTTATCCTGTAATCAGTGTCCAATATAACTACTTTACAATAATATATTATCCTGATACAGCTGCATTATAATAAAAAAAATGCAGCTATACAGAAAAAAATAAGTATATATTTAATGAGTATTAAATAAGTAGTTACTATATAACTACTCCTCGTATTGGTATCGGAGCCAGGGGGAGTAGTCATATAGTAAGGATATAATTTATCAATGTTTCATACTGTTAAAAACAGTATAAAAGAAGAATTTAATATACCTAAAATTTAAAATTATTAAATAAATGGACTATTCCAAAAGTTGAACCTAGTTTAATATATTAATCAGGAACTTTTGAAAAAATTGGTTTAAAACAGATAGTTAAAACTACGAAAGAAACAATTCCTCTTAATGGGGAAAATATGATGATTAGATTGCTTGAGGATAGTGATTTACTGTCCTATAAACATTCTCATAAATTTATTCATATAGGACTTGTACAAATTGCATTTAAACCTTTAACATTGGAAGGTCTATCAGAAAGCTTTATACCAGTAAAACCTCTATTAAGGAATATTTTTGGGACCGGAGAAAATTATGACAAAATGAGAGGTTATTCCTAAATGGAGTTTGAAGAAGAATTTTTTTTTTCTAATTTTAATGTACATGAATTATAATTACTAAATTTATGTGTTATATATTATTATGTGCTAATACATGTAATGATTTATTTAATCTAAAATATGTAGAGATTTAGAATATGTAGAGTCCATCATTAAAAGTATGCATTTAACTTTTGATCAATTCATTATTTTCCTCCTATAAATACTATGTACCAATTGAATGGTCAAGTTAAAAAACTTCACTACAACAATCAAATGGATATGGATGTCTTCCTTAATCATCCAAATGAGCAACAAATTATGTATGCTATTACTGAAGAAGAAATCATTCAAGAAATTAGGCAAGAAGATGTGGAAATAATTCGGAGGATGACAACATTGAAGTCCCAAATGTTTCATGTGAAAAAGTTTCGAGTTTACTGGACAAGTTGGAAATATTTTGGGTTCAACAAGAAGGTGGTCATATGGATGATCTATTGAAGACACACAAGTTAAAAGATATGGTTACAACAAAAAAGATGAAGTCATTGTCACCAACAACCTTAAAAATATATTTTAAATCAAGTTAAATATCTTGTAATTAGAGATATATATATATATATGTATGTATATTAATTATGATTTATTCTTAAATGGAGGTGTATTTCCTTAATATGAAATCAGAAAAAAACATGAATTATGACAAATATGGAGTTTATTCCTAATTATAACAGGTCCCAAGTTGGGACCATGAAAATATATGACAAAATGAGAGTTTATTACTAAAGAAAGTATTCCTTTCTGGAGGTTCTACTATAGCATCTTTAAGAGATGGTAGAAATTTAAATTGGAAACAATCTTTAATGGGTATAATACAGACTAGTTTGGCTCATGGTCCAGTTTATTTTGATGTGTACCAAAATTTACAGCTTTCATTATCTGATATAAATATTTTAGATGCATTAACATTAAATATAAAGACTCATGGTTATAATTATAAACTAGGAACAAAAGTAATAGCTATCTGCTACAGAGTTTATTATAAGCCCTTGTTTACATTAAATCCACAATGTAAAAGAGTTGATAAACCTATGAACGAAACTATTTTAATAGAAAGTAATTTTGGCAAGTCAAATATTACGACAAGAAGAAAAATAAAATGCGAAGAAATAGAATTTTCAGAAAATTGGACAATTGAACAAGCTGTATCAGCACAACCAATAATTCAAAATAATTTAATTAATATTTTACAGACACCTGAGGGATCTGTGACATTACAATTTGAAGACAATAGAAGATCTTTTTCTAGATTTGAAAAGTCAAGATCTGTGTATTCACATATTTCACCCTTTGTCACAGCCCCAAATCCCGAGGGACGGCGGAAGCCGGGGCGCGACTGGGGTTGGGTTAAAGAAGCGGGGAAGAAGGGGACTAACTGAACATACAGACAACATATATTATATGAACAAGACTTTAATTACAAAAGGAAGAGTAATTCTCGAAGGATTACTCGACTGAATGTACACGATGGATAACTAAGTTATAAGACAGATTTTAGTCTACAATGATTACATATATGTTCATCAAAACTAGAGTTCTGCAGTGGAAAAGTGATTCATACTAACTAAAGTCTTCCTATGACAACTTTATTCAACCTTCGCCGCTTCCATCGCTTCAACCTGCACATTTAGAAAACATATGCAGGGCTAAGTACAAAAGTACTTAGTGGGCACGTAGCCGAAAACATATTCATAAGTATAAATAATCAGGCATCTCATAATCGTAGCACATCGGGGGTTTTATTGAAAAAGACCCGTGTCTACTAAACATTTTTCTGACTCATTTATATAAATTAGCTTGTACAAGCATTTTTCTGGTATGTTACGTTCAAATCTTGACCAATTCTCATTCACCGTGGCTGGTACCCCTCAACAGGGTATCACATACACCACAGGTTACAAAGTGCACTAACTCTGGAAAGTACTTAACAGCTAACTCAGAGCCGATCGTTAACTAATAAATCTGGAAAACACGAAGGTTAACTCAGATAGGTACAAGAGAACTCACATAAAATATTTGAACAGTTTATGCCATGATTATCACTTGAAAACAAAGATATTAAAGCGATAAAGAAAGGTTTTAGAGAATTGCTCGTTTTATTTCATATATAAAAGCCCACCTCGATGATACAGAACAACTAAACAGGTTTCCGTTCTTTGGTTCTTCCGTCTTTCCTTAGTGCTGGCTTCCTCCTTCATCGTAAAATAATAACACTTAAAATCGATTCGTAAAGGATAATCGATCAAAGAAAATCGAAAAAGTTTTAGTCATTTCATTTCCTTAGGCAATTGCACGCTTACTAGTTTCATTTTAATTAAACGGGAACGAGACTCGAACAAATCCCGTTTAGAACTCGAAAGGTCTCATACTCGACTCTTAGGTCAGTAGAGAGGGTAGTCGATAGCTCAATACGACTTAAAAGATCAAAAGGAACTAAGTTGGAAAAGAAATCAACTTAGGAAAAATTACGTTTTAGATCATTATACGACTTGGACAATTTCTCGCTTAACTAACATTCTTTACTTTAACGGACACGAGATGCGGTCTCGTCTCATTTAGCACTCAAGGCTCCTTTCTTGACTCTAGGGTCAGTAGGAAGATAGTCGTTAGTTATTACGGCTTAAACGATCGAAAGAAACTAAGTTGCGAAACGAAACAACTTAGAAGAATAAATTCTGAAAATTCACTGCGTAAGGCAGTAACTCTGGGGACTGCCCAGAACAGGGGAACTGGAAACAGGGGATGAGCCCTGTACCGTTGGAAAGTTTGGGATGTCTAGTTTACGCTCCAATTTACGGATCTTAAATCCGATAAATGAGCTAGGAGATATTTCAGTTTCCGGCAAGGGTCGCAAAACTGCCGCGAATAACCCTAGTTGCTCGATAGATTTCAACGTTAAACTTCTTAGGTTAGTTCTAAGTTCTCGTATTCGATTTCTCATGAAACTTTACTCTTAAGGCAGTCATCACGTTCTCCCGTACGTGATGAACTCCTTCTCAAAACTCGTCCAATAGCACGACGTTCTAAACGTCGGCTTCCAACTATCAAGTACTAAACCAAAACAAGTTATCAATTTCTCGTTCTAGTTCTTGACTATCACTTTAACTCATACTATAATAGCTCGAAAACTCATGACGTCAACTACAAAATTATACCTTAGTCCATCATAAACAATATTATAAAGTTAGAATCCTTACTTGACTTCTCGATTATTACTTATGTCCACTCGTTCGTCTCTTACGAAATTCCAAAAGTTATCGGAATTCGTTCATTTTCTATGACATCAATCAACATCTAACATAGATCATTTTTATTCATATCATCACTCCATATCATTACCATCTTCAACTTAGATCGAGTTTTTAGTCTCTTATACTTTCATTAATATTTTTAGAAAATTCCAATTAAATTCATAACATCAACTATTATCATTATAAACATTATTTCATCAACAAATCAACGACTAAATCAACTACATGAAAACCCCTAATTCTTTCATAATTTTCGGTAATAACTTAACAATTTAGGGGGTGGTTTTCTTCATCAAACAACATCATTTAACTCTTAATCATACTATTATAACATCAATTGATCAAATGAAATCCAATTACACATTAAAAAGCAAAAACCCCCAATTTCAAACCCTAAACCCTAAATCGGTTTCATCAAACAAAGGGCTTTCGATTTCTCTTGGTTCTAATCACTAATTAAACACTTCCTAAGCATGATTTTATCATCAATTGAAGAATTCCAAAAATCCTACAAAAGCCCTAATTTTCGGTAGTGACTAGGATATTAGGGCTCTTGATTTCTTTCAATTCTAATCCAAGTATTCATATCCAAACACAATCAATTTCACTTAATCGAAGATCAAAACATCTAGTTCATTAATCCTAAACTTTCGATCAAAAGAAAAATAAAAGAAATGGATGATGGATGGATAGAAGCATAGAGGAGAGGATTACCTTGAGATTTAACAAAGAAAGGAATGAAGTTTGATGGAAGGATGAAGACTTGTGTGATTTCTTGCTCAAGATCTTGAAGCTTTCTTCAACAATGGAGGAAGAAAATGAAGATGGGAGAAGTGAGGGAGGCTGCCGAAAATATGAGGGGAGGGAGGAGATGAGAGATTTTATTTGTTATAAGATTATATACTTTAGGTTAAAAAGGTGTAAAGTGAATAGTGTTAGTAATAGTAGTAGGTAAAAAGTAAAAACTATACAAAAATGAAATACCTTGCTAAAGTGAGAGAGAGAGATCGGTTATGAGAGGGAAGGAAGGGGAAATACGCGCTCATCCGACGCGATACGACGTTACGGAAATCGGACGACGAAAAACGTAGCTCGGCACAAAATCGTCACGATCCGATTCGTCCAAAAATTCTAACGTATAAAACTTAATCGGAAAATAAATTTATAAAATTAATTCCGACAAAAACTCGGGACGACACAGTCCGAGTTTTGTCCAGAAAATCATAAAAACGGACTTTTTCGGGCGAGTTCGTATCGCGATTTCGTGAATGTAAAAATCAGACGGTTTTCCGTTCTGAGTTCACGAACTAAAAACTTTTCGTACGCGCTAACCCTAAATACAATAGTCGTCTAGCTGACTTCCGTAATTTATTTTCGGAAACGGATTCGACCGTTAGTCTTAGAATTCAAAAACGTAAACTTAGGCGTGCAAAGCCATTTTTATTATTAACTTTAAAATTTTGAGATCGTACGGAAATTATGGGCTATTACACCCTTAGATTATAAAGTGGAACAACCATTTACTCTATCTAGAGCCTCCACGTCTCAAATAAGAGAAAGACCTGTATCAAAATACTCAGATGAGGATAGAATTGAAAAAATAATAATAGATAAAATAATGTTGTTAAAGGAATGAAAAATAGTGTTCTAAACACTAAAGAAGCGGATATAACCGAATCATAAATGGATTTCCCTATATAATGATTTTAGAAACAAAAATTGACTTTAGCCCTAGTTCACAGACAAGACAATTAATAAAATTAGAATTTAATTCATCCAAATGGGAACCGTTTAAAAAATAATTTTTTGAGAATTTTAATTCAAAAATAAAGTATTATATTCAAGAAGAATTCTATGAATTTTGCTCTAAAAAGAATAAAATAATATTATTTGTTCCATGGTTTGTGTCTATGTACGTAGAACAATATATTTCTGTACTAGAAAGAAACTATAAATTAAATAATGGTAAAGTAATGAGGCAAATATATCCTCCACAACAGTCTTTTCAAATTGAAAAGAATGAAAGAATTAATAATTTCCTAGCTTTTGCTAAATTATCAGAGGATAATACTTTACCAACAACATGTAAAGAGATAAATACAATATTTGAACAAAATAACTATACGAATCTCTACTCAAATATTTTAGGAGAACAAATTATATCACTTCAAGAGAGAATTGAACAAATAATAAATATTATAAACAAAAATCAACCTATTATGATTGAAGAATCCTTAAAGAAAAAAGAATTAGAAAGTGCTATGCCTACAATTCAACCACCACCTGATATAACAGGATTTAAACTAAAACCAATGAAGAATTTAGAAAATTTTCAAGAAGAAAAATTTAAAAATTTAAAAATTAGTACTCTCGATAAAATATTAAGGGTAGAATTAATAGAAGAACCTAACTATAAAAAGGTTTATGCGGATCAAATTAACAAAATTTTAAAATGGGCTAATAAGCCTACTACAGGAAAATATTACTACCCAAGACCGACACCTGTAGATGTTCTAATAGAAGAATCAAATGATATTATATCAAATAGTTATAGAGGACATCACATCTATGAATGGAATATAGATGATTTTGTTAATCAACAAATACATAATACGGTACATAGAATGTTGATGTATTCAACTATTTGTAAAACTAATGGTAATACCGATAAAAATATAGCAAAAATGATAATTTCTGGATTTACAAGACAATTAAAAGGATGGTGGGATAATTATTTAACTCAAAATGAAAGAGATAATATATTAAATACTGTTAAACAAGAAGGAAATAATATAAGAGAAGAGGCAGTATATACACTGGTTATTAACATTGTTGAACATTTCACAGGTAAATATACAGAAGATAGTGAAAATATTAGAACACTTTTACAAAATCTTAGGTGTAAAACACTTACGGATTTTAGATAGTGTAAAGATACTTTTCTAAGTAGTGTTCTAGAACTCCCTGAGTGTAATAGTACCTATTGAAAATCTAAATTTATAGATGGTCTTCCTAGCTTATTTGCTGAAAGAATTAGAAGAATAGTAAGACAAAATTACAATACTATTCCTTATGAAAGTTATACGAATGGAAAATTAATAGAGATATGTATTCAAGAAAGATTAGCTCTTTGTAATGAAATAAGATTAAACCAACAAATGAAACGCCAAAATTTAGTAGAAAAGAAACAATTAGGACAATTTTGTGAGCAACTTGCCGTCGAAAAATTCCATCTACAAGTAAAAAAAATTATAAAAACAAGGGATAATAGTCTGTAAAACCTCAACCTTTTCTAAAATTCGGGAATTGTATACGACTTTCTAATTTTCGCACAGATAACCTTAACCTGCCTTTTTTTTTTTTCTGATTTTGCACTTCCGGTCAATTGACCCCAATTTTTTTCTGACGTGGAGGCCGGAAATGACATGTTGGACGTCGGAATAAGTAAAACGACGTCGTTTTATAAAATTATAATTTAAAAAAAATATAAATAACACCTCATGTGCCAACTCATTTAAAAAAAAATAATAATAATAAAAAAAAGTTCTTCTCTCTCCTCTGTTCTCCTTCTCTCTCTTCCTCCCCCATTTCTTTAGTTCTGCAACCCTTGGCCTCCTTCAGCCGCCGTCGCCACTTGTTGCCGCTGCCGCCAATGGTGGTGCCAACCCTACAAACCCGGCGAGCAAAACTCACAGACACCTCTGTCACCTCCGCCTTCAACGTCACCTCGTCCATTTCCTCCTCATTCTCCATATCCTCACCGACACCTCTGTCACCTCCGCCTTCAACGACACTCGCTGCTGCCGTTTTTCGACAGATCCGTCGAGCCGCCGCCAGTTCTGTTCCCTCTCAACAAGCACTGTGCCACCTTCGTCCTCACCGGCGATGACGTGCAGAAGCTGAAAAGACACGTGCAGACGACGTTCGCCGCCGCCTGCACGTTTGTTTGGGTCTGCCTCGTGAGGGCGGTGGCCGAAGACGAGCCAGAGTACTTCAGCTTCGCGGCAGACTGCCGTGGGCGTCTTGCAACGTAGACGATGGGAAAAAAAAAGAAAGGGGGAGGGAGAGAGAGAAGAGAACAAGAGGGGAAGAAGATTGTCTCCGACGGAAATGGTGGCGGATATACTTGGGACGGTGGAGAATCGGAGGGGTTGAGACCGGTGGACGGGGAGTGGAGTGGAATTGATGAAGAAGAATGAGCTGCACGAGGCTCTGGTAGTCGCTGACGGTGGTGGGAGGGAGGCGGTGGCTGGGGTTGGAGAAAAGGGAGGAAGAAGAGACATACGAGAGAGAGAGAGTTATATTAAATTTATTAATTTATTTTTATTTTTTTATTGATAAAGATGAGGTGTTATTTTTATTGTTATTTTAAATCATAATTTTACAAAATGACGTCGTTTTACTTATTCCGACGTCCAACCTGTCATTTCCGGGTTCCACGTCAGATTTAAATTGGGGAAAATTGACCGGAGGTGCAAAATCAGAAGAAAATAGCAGGTTAAGTTTATCTGTGCGAAAAAAAAAGCTCGTGTACAATTTCCAAATTTGAGAAAAGGTTGGGGTTTTACAGACTATTATCCCTAAAAACAATAAGTCTTATTACAAGAATAAGAAAAAGAAAATATTCTAAAAAGAAAATAGAACAAAAGAAAGAAAGAACAGAAAATAGAGAAAGAATGAAGTGGGAAAAAAATGAAATTAATAACTTGTAAAAAATGTGGTAGATTTGGTCATTATGCAAGAAATTGCTGAACTAAGAAAAAGATTAATAATCTTGAGATAAATGATAATATGAAAGAAACTCTTTTTAAAATAGTTTTAAATTCAGATGAAAAATCAGAATATAAAGAATCTACATTTTCCTCTAATACTGAAATTGATAATGAAATAGATATGTTAGATAATGAATCTATTATATCAGATTCAGAGTCAGAATGTGAACCATGATTAATAATATAGAAGGAAAAGAATTTTATAAAATTCTTTCACAATTCCAAGATTTAAATATAAATATATTAACACATAGTAATATAATGAATTTCTTAAAAATAATTAAGGATCCATAATTAAGATCTAAAATTATAGATCAAATGGAAAATACTCCAAGTACTTCTAATAATAATAATTATTATAAATAAAGAATTTAAAAAAGAAATATTGAGTCCAAAAGGACCATATATGATGTCAGAAGTTTATAAATGAATAAAACAGAAGAAAATAGAAGAAAATCCTACTTCTATGAATGACATCATAATAGAATTTAATAATTTGAAAAAAAAATACAAGAATTAAAACATGAAAATAGAAATTTAGATTATAGAATATCTAGATTAGAAGATTCTCCGAGAGAATCTATTATTCCTTCTGAACAAGATTTTGATTATGCTAAAATGAATGAAAACTTTTTATCCACATTAGAAATGGCATATAAGAATTACTCTTTTAATAAATAATTATTATTCAAAAGAGTTTATAGCTTTAGTTGATAGTGGAGCAGATTTAAATGTTATACAAGAAGAATTAATACCTACTAGGTATTTTCATAAAACAACACATACATTATCACATGTGGGGGGTAATAATTTACAAATTAGTTATAAATTACCCAAGGCTAATGTATGTATTAATAAGAAATGTATTCAAACAAGCTTTTTACGTGCAAAAGATATTACTAATCAAGTTATACTTGGAATGCCATTTCTAGCAAAAATATATCCAATAAAAAGAATAGACAAAGAAGGGATATTAGGAACCTTTGAGGGAAATGATATTTTTCTAAAATTTATTACTGGACCTTTAATAAAGTATTACATGAAATTTATGATAATATTTCTTCAAAAGAAAATCAATTATATTTTCTCAAACAAGAAATAAATATAATTACTATAGAAGAAAAGCTTCTAAATTCTAAATTACAGGATAAAATAAAATTACTTATAAATCAATTTTCAATAGAAATTTGTAATGATCTCCTTTAATGCATTTTGAGATAGAAAGAAACATATTGTTTCTCTTCCATATGAGGAAGATTTTGATGAAAAGAAAATTCCTACAAAGGCTAGATCTTGCCAAATGAATTCAAAATACTTAGAATTATGTAAAAAAGAAATAGATTCTTTATTACAAAAAAGGCTAATAAGTCCTTCACAATCCCCTTGGTCTTGTACAATTTTTTATGTTAATAAATATAATGAGCAAGAAAGAGGTGTACCTAAATTGGTAATAAATTATAAACCTCTTAATAAAGTACTAAAATGGATTAGGCATCCTATTCCAAATAAAAAGGATTTATTAGATAGATTATATGATTCTATAATATTTTCAAAATTTGATTTAAAATGAGGATATTGGCAAATACAGATTAATAAATCTGATAGATATAAGACTGCTTTTAAAGTTCCAATAGGACATTATGAATGGAATGTTATGGCATTTGGATTAAAAAATGCACCATCTGAATTTCAAAAAATTATGAATGACATATTCACTCTTTATAGTAAATTTATAATTGTGTATATTGATGATATCCTTGTATTTTTCAATGATACAGAAATGCATTTTAAGCATCTCATAATATTTAAAGAAATAATAATAAAAAATGGTTTAGTAGTATCTAAATCAAAAATGTCTTTATTTCAAACTAATGTTAGATTTCTTGATCATAATATTGAAAAGGAAATATAATTCCTATTAATAGAAGTATTGATTTTGCTAATAAATTTCCCGATGAAATTATAGATAAAACTCAACTTCATAGATTTCTAGGAAGCTTAAATTATATCTCTCCTTATTATAAAGACCTTGCAAAAGATACTGCTATATTATATGATAGATTAAAGAAAACACCAAAACCATGATCACAACAGCTTACTCAAGCTGTTAGAAAAATAAAAAAAAAAGTTAAAATTTTACCCTATTTGATGTTAAGTAATCCAAATTGGAAAAAAATTGTTGAAACAGATGCTTCTGATTTTGGTTATGGTGGAATTTTGAAGCAAATTAATCCAGAAAATAAGCAAGAATATCTTGTAAGATTTTATTCGGGAAAATGGAATAATTCTCAAAAGAATTATGCTACTATAGCAAAAGAAATTCTTCCTATAGTTAAATGTGTTTTAAAATTTCATGATGATTTATATAATCAAAAATTTATTATTAAAACTGATTGTAAATCTGATAAATTTATATTAATAAAGATTTTAAACACGATATTTCTAAACAAATGTTTGCTAGATGGCAAGCACATTTAGCCCCATTTGATTTTGAAATAGTTTATAAGAAAGGAGAAGATAATAATCTTCCTAACTTTCTAACTCGAGAATACATACAATGAATTCTGTAGAAATGTATCCTCGAGGACGAGGATCTTCCTCTTATAGAGGAAGAGGAGGAAGAGGAAAGCAACCAAAAATTTTGGTACAACATGGCAAACAGAAGCTCATAGCTACAGACTTGTAAATGGCAAAGAATATCAGAAGTTTCTTGAATACAAGAAATAAAATGAGGGAAATAACTTAACACAGAGTAATACTCAACCATCTTTTTCCTCTATAGTAGGAAATGAATACAATGAAGAAGGTAATACTGCTTTTGTTATAAATAAAAAACAAGAAGTCATACTTCTTCTTGAAGAAAAAGAATTAAATTGGAAAAATGATCCATGGATCTTAATGGAAAGATACATGGAAAATGCATCATATGCATCAAGAGTTTATAAAGTACGATTATATTATGAGAATATACTTATGAATAATGGATGTGAAATATCCCATTTCTCTAGTGGGCAATAAGAAGTTTATAACTTCAGTAAAATTATTATTAAAAAAGTTATATCTTTGGAAGAGTGGGGAATTTCACCACGAAGGACAAAAGAATTTCTTTATTCTTATAATAATAATCCTGTTAAATATAATTTCTGGGATTATTTGGATGCTTTTGATAAAGTTCTTCTATATGAGACCAAAAAAGAAAGCATTCTTGGTTTATTAAAATTTGTTCTGAAGTTCATAACCATGATATACCAATACGGTTTATTAAATGGTGGCAATATTTTGGCACTTTGTAGATATTCTACCAGAAGAGTTTAAAATGAATTTTGAAAAGGGTAATGATATTCGGCCACACTGTGGCTAGCCACACGAGCTAAAAATGGTAATATATGTTTTTAAAATGGAAATATACTCTAATTGAGAAGCATAAACCCTAAAGAGGAAATATGATTATTTTCATTTTTATAGTCAACTTTCCTTTTTTTACGCGTGTGGCCGGCCATACCACAGTGTGGCCGGATATCTTTATTCTTTTGAAAAATGGGTGAAAAATTCACCAAAAGTTTTGAAAAATGAAGAAAATGATTTTTGTATGGAAGGAATATCTTCCTTATATTTTTTCACAGAGTTTTCAATCCCATGGATTTGAAAATTGACGTCTGCATTCAATTATACTGAAGAAAGAGTCTCATGCATTAAAAGAATCTCACACTCAAAATTTTGGGATAAAATGATGAGAGAAAATCCTGAAACCAAGAAGCCATATGGCATAGACACTATGTATCTAATGAAAGAGAGAATTTCAAAATATGAAGAGCAAGTCAAATTGGGACTGCAGAAATAATCACCATCTCCATTCGAGTATATCTCGAGAAGATTAAAAATGCAATCAGATTCTTTATCAAAAGAAAAAATGATTGAAGCATACATTGAGGAGATGAAGAAACATTTATTATCAAAATTTGAAGATGAGACAATGTCTCAAAAATCTGGAAAATCAGATACTTCTATGGCTATTAGTCAAAATGATTTTCAGGAAGCCCAAGATACTAATGAGATGGATCCATCAATGGATGATGCATTTGGAGCAATCAAGGATGTTCTCATAGAAATCTTAAAAAATAAAGGAGATTGTTCCTCTTCTACCATTCCGAAGTAGAAGACAACTGAAAATTTTCAGCAGACACAGAAATTGGAAACACGACAAGAAATTTTCCTATTCATAATGGGGTGACTCACCTTCCACAGAGAATATTTTCTAAAGCCATATAATGGTTATCAAGCTACATGATAGCTGCATTATTTTTGTAAATTTTCTTTTCTCAATGATGCCTTTTTTGAATTCAAAATTGGCTATCATTATTTGGTTTAATTTATTGTTTTGTCTTCTTTGTTTTTTTTATCTATAAATAGACTAGTTGGGAGGTTTAGGGAGTACGCTCCAATATAGAAAATCCTTCTCACTCCTAAATTTTCTCTTTGTAAAATATTTGTACGTGTGAAATTGTGCTAGAATAAAGATCTATATTTCTGTAAGTATATCTTCTTAATTCTTGTTTTGTTATTTCTTTTACTAATTAAATTATTGCATGGATAGCCTTATAGGCTAAATCCTTTATGTGATAAATTATATCTGAGCTATATAGTTATTCTCATCATGGAAATGGTATTTATATGGTGAAGTTTAGGTATTATAATAATTAATTTGGTAGAATTGAGGTTGGCTTGAAATAATGTTGGGCATGCTTAAGGTTTCGTAAGACCTGCTTTCCGCACTATTAACCCATTTCATGGCCGTTGTTAAGGCTGAACAAAGGGTGTTTTGTGCGATGTGTTGCTCTGAAAACTTTAAGCTAATGGTACCTGTATTAATTATTGTGGCACCTGAATTCCTCGTATTGGTATTAGAGCCAGGGGGACTAGTTATATAGTAAGGATATAATTTATCACATAACACTTATTTGATTATGAATTTAATCAGATTAAAGAATACTGTTAAAAACAGTATGAAAGAAGAATTTGATATACCTAAAAATTTAGAATTATTAAATAAATGGATTATTCCAAAAGTTGAACCTAGTTTAATATGTAAATCAGGAACTTTTGAAAAAATTGGTTTAAAATAGATAGTTAAAACTACGGAAGAAACAATTCCTCTTAATGAGGAAAATATGATGATTAGATTGCTTGAAGATAGTGATTTACTGTCCTATGAACATTCTCATAAATTTATTCATATAGGACTTGTACAAATTGCATTTAAACCTTTAACATTGGAAGGTCTACCAGAAAGCTTTATAATAACTTTAAGAGATTGTAAAAATTTAAATTGAAAACAATCTTTAATGAGTATAATACAGAAAAAATAAGTATATATTTATTGTTGTGTGATACCAATACTTTTCATAATACAGGAAAAAAATAAGTACATATTTAATGGGTATTAAATATAACTACTCAAAGGTTCCTTATACTTATTTAATAATATTATTATTTAATATTACAATTATTATTAACTAATTATATTAATTATGAAAAAAATAATTAAAAAAATTTCATTCCATTTCTTGTATATATCAGTCATAAAAATATAATTTTTTATTCCATTCCATTTCATTCCCATCTTTATTTCATTACCAATGTTATTTCATTCCCATTTCATTATATTCATGTGTACCAATTATAACTTTAGTGCCAAAAAAGTGTCAATGATAGAGAGGGCTGGTCGAATTTGAAGGGAGTCTGGCGCCATTATTAGGCAAAAAATTCTAGCACGTGAAGACCTTGCGACAATTGGCCACCGTTCACACGTTAACAAAATTTCCGTGAAAAGAAGAAAATTTAGACTTTGGGGAAGGATTATGACGCGCCTACCTTTATTTATTTATTTATTTTTACCTCTTAAAAACAAAGCAAAGGAGAAATAAGGTAGAAACCCCATTCTGACATATTGATGTCCCATATTATGTATAAAAAAATGGAAACGAATGAGTGCAAATTTCAATGGGAAGATATGAAATAATAATGTTTTGATTACTATTATAGGTGCCCCCGAAGCCAAACGGATGCTGCAACTGGCTTCTAGCACAAGGTCTAGTACAGAAAATTTCTAACCAAATGGGAGTCATGAGTTGGGGGGCTATATAGATACGATTGATTTGTTATTTTAGGTTTTATTTTGTAGTTTTAATTAATTATAATTTGGTGGTACTGGGGTAAAATAGTATGTTTAATTTAATTTTAATGATTTTTTTTATTAGGATTTATAAAAGAGTTAAATTGAAGGTACGTTTAGAGCATTTACAACGGGGATCGAGCACCGTGTAGATCCCCGCTCGACCTCACCACCACTCGACCCCGAGGTGTCGAAGCCGTTGTGGCTCCTTCGACCCCGTGGTGTCGAAGCTCTATGTCGAGATATTGACATCGCTCTCGACCTCATTCATCCCACCAACGGTGACACGTGGCATACTGTTATTGGTCCGATGTTAATTTTTTTTTATTTCAAAAATAAAAAAAACAAACGGTTATATTTTTTTTCTTCTCCTATAAATACCCTTTCAATTCATTCTTCATTCACACCAAAAATCATTCTACACTTCCAAAATTCAATTCTTCACCTCAAAAAATTTTTCTTCCACAAAAATATAAAGAAAAGAGTTGGCAGGGTTCTTTTATCAATCACGATGAGGACGAGGCGCAACTTCAAAGAAATATCGAGTTGGGTTGTCGAGCCATGCAGCTTTACTAACAAGCATATGGTGATGATTCGTCGGATGACGAGTCGGAGAAGATGACGTACGTGCTCCGGAATTGTGAGGAGGCCAAACAACGGCCTTCGACGAGATTATTTTGCCGATAATCTTATATAGGGTGAAGCTATCTTCCGCAGACGGTTTCGAATGAGCAAGAGGTTGTTCTTGAGAATAGCTGAAATTCTTGAGGCTCGGGAGCCTTTTTTTCAACAACTCCCAGATGCCACCGGAAGAATGGGGTTTCACCCATGGGTGAAATGCACCGTTGCTTTGAGGCAACTCGCCAACGGTGGAGCGGGCGATCAATACGACGAATATCTGCATGTTGGAGGGACAACGGGCAATATGATTCTCAAGAATTTCTGTCGGGCCATCAGATCTGCTTTCGGCGACCACTATTTGAGGCGGCCAAACGCCGCTGACGTCGCCAGGCTCACAGAATTGTAAGAGAGGACGCACGTCTTTCCCGAGATGCTTGGAAGCATCGATTGTATGTACTGAGCATAGAAAAATTGTCCATCGTCTTAGAGAGAAATGTACACAACTGGACGAAAGGGTTATCCGACGCTCGTGCTTGAAGCTGTCGCCTCCCAAGATTTGTGGATTTGGCATGCTTTCAGTGTTGCCGACTCTCTCAAAGACATCAATGTGCTCAATCAGTCACCCTTCTTCAGCGACGTACTCTATGGGAGAGCGCCGTCAGTCGTCTTCAACGCAAATGACCGCGAGCACCACACGGGCTTCTACCTCGCCAACGACATCTATCCGAGATGGGCCTCTTTCGCGAAGACGCTCTCTGAGCCAACAGATCTAAAGAGACAACGATTTCCTCGGATGCAAGAAGCTACTCGTAAAAATATTGAAAGGGCTTTCGATGTCTTCCAAGCTCGATCGGAAATTATAAAGGGCCATGCTCGCTTGTGGTTCAAAGAGCATTTATGTGACGTCATGTATGCTTGCATCATTCTACATAACATGATCATTGAAGATGAAGGACCTAGAGCTACTCAATTCAATGCTGAATCGAGCGCACGGGGAGATAGACATGTGAACACGGCAACAACCAATCAAGGTATGCCAGCGCCACTCAACCAATATATTGAGAGACAAGCTCAGATTCAGGATGCGCTTGCCCACGACCGTCTTATAGACGAAATGATTGAAGAAATTTGGACACGTTTTGGTCCACTCAACTAGTAGTTCTTATATAATTTTTATTTCTTAATTATTGTATCTTTTTTTCCCTTAGTTATTGTATGTTTTTTTATCTTAATTCAATAAAATTGTCATTTTTTTATTTTTTGTATTTACTTAAGTATTTTTAATAATATTTATTGTTGGGAAATTTATTAAAGTTTTGAGTGATTCCAAAACCAACTAACCCCAACCGAGTAGATGTTGCCAGATCCTAATGATAGCAGTTAGGCTCGCTGTTTGAGCATTGTTAAGATTTTATCTTTACAGGACTCCAGCTGAAGACGGCAACAAGGCTTCACTCGGATAGAACATCAGTTGTAAGGAAGACAACTGAGCGTTCATCAAATGAGCATTCAAGGAGGAAGATGCAAAAATCGACTAAGTATTCAAAGGAAGAAGTTGTAAGAGAACATCAGATGGAAGAAAGTCATCTTAGCGTTCGAACCCAACTGTTCAAGATATAAGGAAGACAACTGAGTGTTCAGATTCAGAACATCAGTTGTAGGGCTCAAACCAAGAAGATCAACAGCATGAAGTTCAAGTCAGCTGAGAGTTCAACTGTTAGCATTCAGACAGAACATCAGCTGAAGAACAAGTCAGATGAAGATCGAAATTCTCAACCGACCACACCTTGTTGAAAGTCTGATGTTGAGATTTGAATTTCAAATAAGGAAGTCACGTGAAGGTTTGACTCTCTGTCATTACCTCATTTGGCCCAACACAAGGCTGTCTCAGATGGAAAGCAGAAGCATGCAGTTGCCAAATCCGGAAAGTCTGCAGAGATGAGAGACAAGCCATCGCTTTCAAAGAACAAAGATCAACAGCTCTTCCAACGGCTAGTTGATTCTCTCCGCCTATAAATAGAGGCATTCATTCATTCAGAAGATACACACGGGAATACGAGACAGAAGTGAGAAGAGATATTCAAGCGAAAGAACAACTTCATTCTGTACTCAAGCAAAACCTCTAAGAACATCATTAGTTGAGAGTTCTAAAGAGTTAGATTCTGTCCTTGTAGTTTTTGATCCAACCTTGAGAACATCACTTGTTGAGAGTTCGTAGAGTGTTAGATCATAGCTCACTTCTTGTTCGAGCTATTTAGTTGGAACCCCACCCTTTCTTTCACCTGAAAAGGTTTTAGGACCCTACTCTTCCCGTAACTGAGTAGATAGGTTGATTAGTACCCGAAAACTAATCTGTAAGGTTGATAAGTACCCGTAAACTTATCTCAACGGTTGCAAAGCCCGCGTAAGCTTTGTGGTTTGTCCAGAAGAACTTGGACTGAGTTGTGTGGACTCACAACTCCCCGTGGACGTAGGAGTTCTCTCCGAACCACGTTAAATCTTTGTGTGTTGTGTTTATTTTCAGTTATCTTATTACATATTCAACTGACTAACTAACCTGCTTACAAACTGCATTCTTTCTCAACTGTTTTTTATTGACCAACCTTGCATAAAAGCGTGAGTTGATTTTATACGAGTTATTTTCCACCACATTCCGCACAGCACTTCACTTCCAACCGAGTGTTTCTTACTCGGTTATGAATTTAACTGAGTTGCATTACTCGGTTCTGTTATTTTTAGGGGGTTGTTTTAAAAAGTCTTATTTGGTGTATTCCCCCCCCTCATTCACCCGAACTCGTATCGGGACCATCAAGTGGTATCAGAGCAGTGGTTCAAAAGACTGCTGACTCTGTTTCACAAGGTGTGAATTCGAGGTGTTTTCTTCAGTGGTCAACTGAACAGATCTTTTTATCACGCTAGTGCATATTGCTTGCATATTTCTTCTGTTGTAGTGTGCAGATGGATGTCAAGGATAAGATCGTGGTCATGTTCTCGGTTGTGAAATTATACATCCTGAAGAACTCGGATGAAGAAGATCTTACTGTCAAAGCATCATTGGATGCAACATGTACTCACATCCGGACCGATCGTCATCAGAGAGAGAATCACTCGCACTCCTACAAATCCCAACGATGGGGATGCAACTATGGAGTTAGTGGAGAAGAAGCCAGAAGACTACACTCCAGAGGAAGCCAAAGTGAGCCAGTTGGATATCTGGGCTCAGAGCATGATCATGTCCACAGTTGGACAAGATTATTTGCCTTGGATAGAGGAGTGTGAGACCGCCAAAGAGATGTGGGATATCTTGGCATCGCTGAGTGAAGGAAGTGACGAGACAAAGGAGAACAAGTTCTCACATGCCTGTCAAGATTTCGACAATTTCTGCCTGAGAACTGATGAAACCACTGATCAGTTAGAGCTTCGGTTCATGGACATCAACAGAAGGATCCAGTCCACCCGAAGAGGAAAATATACTTTGAGAGAAATCAATCTCAAAGTATTACAAGCTCTGCCAGCTGAGTGGGATACCTTCACCAATATCCATGAGAGCCGAGCTGACCTTGGTGAGATGGGAACTGAAAGGTTGTTCTCAATTCTGAAGGAAAATGAGTACAATGTGAACCGACGAAGGTCAACTCAGTCCTTGGTTCAGACGAGTTGACATGAGGATGTTGGTTCAGCCACCAAGTCAGTAGAGCTCTGAGTTGACTATTCAAAGCCGCGAACATCAAGGCCAACAAGATCAGCGGACACAGCTAGGAAGGAGCCAAGCAGAGAAGAGCTGCAACAGAACATAGCCGCCCTGTCAAAGAAGCTAGCTGACATGGACACTCGGTTCGGAAAATACAAGAGATTCTACAAGTCCAACCGAACTCGAGATAACTCAAAGCCTGTGAACAACGGTTGCTTTGAATGCGGCAAGGAGGGACATTTCAAAGCAGATTGTCCAGACCTCTCGAAGAAAGAGAGAGAAGTGCTGAGGACCAAGCAAACTGGAAAGAACAAAGCCATGGTGGCAGAAGAAGCAGCTGACGACATGGACATCTTCACTGACACTGAAGATGAGGATGAGCTGACTTCCACCAACAATGCTACCGGTCAGGATCAATGTCTCATGACAGTTGGAACCAACCAGGATGATATTGAAGTACACTCTAGTCCTGCTAATTTAAATTCTTCCAATATTTCTAACATGCAGGAAACACTGGATGAAGAGTTGGAACCCTCCTGGAGTGATTTTCAAGAACTCAGTGAAGAACTTCATCAGCAATCGGTTGAGTTTAAGAGTCTTCAAGAATAGTTCTCCAAACTTGAAGAATCCTTAACCGAAAAGGACGATCGGATCAAGAGTCAAACTGAAGAGATGGATAATCTCAAAAGTCAACTGAATGCGGTCAACCGAACTAATGCTCCAACCGATGAGGAGTTGACGAAGCAGATCAAGGAGCAGCGAAATCGGTCATCCAAGATCATTGAGAATCTCATTAGTTACAGCCGACAGATAGATGACGTGGAGGTTATGATGTAATAAAGGATATTGGAATTCCTCCAGCAACCTTCATCAAAGCTGTGGAGGTCAAGGTTGTCGAACCTAACACAGTTGAATCTGAATCTTCGAAAAGTAATCCAACCTCCACCTCTCAGCAAGCTCAACCGACCAAGGGAACCACAACTGAGAAGGGAAAAGGAGCAGTAGATGGAGGACAGAACGTTCCATCGGTTGGGACATCAACCGAGGGGGAATGTTCCAAAAGTCAGAAGAGGAATCAAAGGCGTCGGGGACACAATCGAAACCGAACTCAGAACCAGAACCGACCTCTGAATCAACCTCAGAGTCAACATCAGAAAGAATGGAACCGACAAGGATCCAACCATCTGAATCAACAGCGGTTCCATCATCAGTTCAACAAGAGGTTCCAACCGAGTCAACCGATAAGGAACAGGTCGAACAGCTGAAGATATTCATGCCACAACATGAACTACCAACAGGGCATGAACAGATATAGACAACATTCAGGGAATTGGAATCAGAATCAGCCACAAAGATTCCAACAAGGCGTCCAACCTCACAGACAAATTCAACAGGATAAAAACCGCTATCAAAACAGGGGGAAAGCCTCTCCTCCGAAAGCTCAAAATGGGAGAAATCCAACTCCTCCCAAGAAACAGAACATCACTGCTAACAACAAGCCTAAGGATAACCGAGGTGTTGTTATAGTTGATAATGAAGGAAAAGTGATCTGGAATGATAAATCTATCCGAGTATACAAGGAAAAACGACCTACAGTTCAAGGGGGAACTGGTTCTAACCCTCCAGGACCCAACTAAAATTGGGGACCTAAGCGAGTTTCTCTGTGCAGGAACAGGAGAAACAGCTGAGGAAGAATAAAGCTTCACGAATATTATGGGTGATGGATAGTGGATGTTCGAAACACATGACAAATCTGAAGGATTTTCTTGGGAGTTTCGTGGAGAAAGAAGGACCATCAGTTACGTTTGGTGACAACTCAAAAGGTCATACCAGAGGTTACGGTACCCTTGAAACCAATCACGTTTCGATTTCTAATGTTTCTTATGTTGATGGATTGAAGCATAACTTGCTCTCCATCAGCCAATTCTGTGATAATGGTTTCTCTATCAAGTTTGATGCACAGGGTTGCAGGGTTAAAAATGTCGGATCAAAGCAGGTCATATTGTTGGGAAATTGATCGCCAACTGGAAATGTCTACTATGCTGACTAGAACAGCAGTCTTCCTGACACCTGCTTGTTATCAAAGAGCAGTTCAGATGTGAGTTGGCTGTGGCACAAAAGGCTCAACTATCTGAATTTAAAGACTATGAACCGACTTGCCAGACAAGAACATGCAAAAGGCATACCAAACCGAGTGTTTTCAACAACACATATCTGTAGTGCATGCCAGTTGGGAAAGCTCGCTAGATCCTCCTTCCGGTTGAAGACAACTCCCTCAACCGACCGAGTGTTACAGCTGATCCACATGGATCTCTTCGGGCCAGTTACACCAAAGAGCATGAATGGCAACGAGTATACCCTTGTTGTAACTGATGATTTCTCCAGATACACGTGGACCATCTTCATGCGACACAAAAGTGAAACCCGAGATGAGCTACCCAAGCTGATGGATCGGATATCAAACCAACAAGAGATGAAAATCATTTCCATCAGATCATATCGTGGAACCGAGTTTCTAAATGAAACCATCATCGAGTACTGCGAGAAGCAAGGAATTACTCATCAAACATCAGCTGCGCGTACTCCGCAACAGAATGGAGTAGCTGAACGAAGAAACCGAACACTGAAAGATGCAGCTACATCCATGTTGACAAGCTCAGCTCTGCCAAAGAGATTTTGGGCTGAGGCCATCAACACAGCATGCTACACCCAGAACCGGTCTTTTCTAACCAAGCAGTTGGGAAAGACACCATACGAGCTATGGAGACGCAGGAAGCCAGATATTTCATATTTTCGCGTTTTTGGTTCTAAATGTTATATTCACAACAATGGGAAGACTCAGTTGAAAACTTTTGATGCCAAAGCTTCGAAAGACATATTTCTTGGATATGCTGCTCGGATCAAGGCTTATAGAGTTTTCAACAAGAGCTCTCGTGTTGTGGAGATAACACCTTATGTTAGTTTTGATGAATCTACTTTTGAGTGCAGGGAACAGGTTAAAGGACGACAAGCTGATCCACAGGTTCCACCTGTTCTCACCAGATCGCAAGCACTAAGGGAAAAGAATCTAGCTGAACCATTGGTATGAGCAACCGAGGATGATGATCCATACTCCTCTGAAGATGAATGCGAGGACCCCAGCTCATCTCAAGGGAGAACTCCAGCTGAAACCTCTCCAACTGCATCAGCATCTGAAGTCCAACCAAGCCCGGTTCAAAATGTTATCAATGTTGAGGATCCAGACTCAACAACTGACAAATCACCAGCTCAGAAGAATCCAGCATCTTCCACAGCTCAGATCATGGAGCAACCACTGTTGGAAGAAGAAAGAAGACGCAACAGAAGATGGTATGAAGATCATTCCACTGACAACATCATCAGAGATCCAATCGAAGGTGTACGTACAAGGAGCAGAGTTGCGATTCCAGATTCAACCGAGGAAGATTCCAACACTTATGCCCAATATGTTGAGGAGTTGGCAGTTCTTGAGGAGTTCGAGCAAGCTGGAGATGTTACCATGATTTCTTGCTTCGTAGCTGATGTGGCAGAACCGAAGAATATTGTGGAAGCTCTCAACTGTGTGCACTGGACAACAGCCATGCAAGAAGAACTGAATGAATTTCTACGCAACTGTGTATGGGAGTTGGTAGAAAGACCAAATGGTGTCAAAGTCATTGGATTAAAATGGATTTTCAAGAACAAGAGAGACGCCATTGGATTCATCGTGAGGAATAAGGCAAGGTTGGTAGCTCAGGGATATTGTCAATAAGAAGGAATCGACTTTGAGGACTCCTTCGCGCCAGTTGCAAGGCTGGAAGCCATCCGAATCTTTCAAGCCTATGCTGCATTTCACAAATTCAAGGTCTATCAGATGGATGTGAAGTGTGCCTTTCTCAACGGTGATATCAAGAAAGATGTATATGTTGAATAGCCTCCTGGTTTTGAAACTGGAGATGGAAGAGTGTACAAGTTGAAGAAAGCAATCTATGGACTGAAACAAGCACCCAGGGCTTGGTATGACACTCTTTGTGGTTTTCTTCTGAACTCGGGGTTCAAACAAGGGTCAGTTGACAAAACCCTGTACACCATTAAAGTTGGAGAAGATATACTTGTTGTGCAAATCTACGTCGACGACATCATATTCGGTTCTAAGTCAGAGGAACTGTGTGAAAAATTTTCAAATCTCATGAAGGAGAAGTTCGAGATGTCAATGATGGGCGAGATGAACTATTTTCTTGGACTTCAAGTGAAGCAGTCACCAGAAGGCATTTTCATCAATCAGTCCAAGTATACAAAAGAGCTCATCACCAAGTTCGGATTGCAGACAAGTAAGACCACAAGGATCCCGATGAATACTAACTGGAAGATTGAACCTGGAACTGAGGGAAAGCTCGTGGATGCCAGTAAGTATAGAGGGATCATCGATTCTTTGCTATATCTAATCGCCAGTCGGCCAGACATATCTTACGCGGTTGGAGTGTGTGCTCGGTTCCAAGTTCAACCGAGGGAAGCTCACATGTTGGCAGCAAAGAACATCATCAAGTATCTGAAGGGAACTGTAAATGTTGGGTTGTGGTATCCAACCGACGACAACATCCAAGTGACTGGATACTCTGATGCAGATCTAGCCGGAGATCGGTTGGATAGGAAGTCTACATCTGGACACTGTCAGTTCATGGGAAGCAAGCTAGTTTCGTGGTTCTCCAAAAAACAAGCATGTGTTGCCACTTCTACAACCGAGTCAGAGTATATGGCTGCCGGTAGCTGCTGCATGCAAGTGTTGTGGCTCAAGCAACAGCTGAGAGACTATGAAGTTGCAACTGGACAGGTTCCCATTCATTGTGATAGCTCAAGTGCCATTGCTATCTCTTTGAATCCTGTTCATCACTCTCGGACGAAGCACATCGACATCCGACATCATTTTATCCGAGATCATATTGAGAAGAAGGACGTATCCATGGAGAAGATCCCAACTGAAATTCAGAGAGCTGATATCTTTACCAAACCTCTAGCCGAAGCACGGTTCAAAATGTTATGTGATTTACTCGGTTTGCTGGATCCATCAGATGAGGAACCAGCTGAGGTGAAGAGATAGATATCCATCTGAGGGGGAAGCTCAGATAAAGGGGGAATCTCAGATGCAGTTCACCAACCGAAGACATCAGATGCGGATCGCCAACCGAAGACATCAAACGTCAGCTGAACAGATGAACTCGAGTCAGCTGATGGTATGCTGCAACGTAGGATCAAACGTCAGCTGAACAGACGAACTCGAGTCAGCTGATGGTATGCCGCAACATTGGAACACAGCTGATTCCAACATCAGCTGACAGGTGAACACAGCTGATTCCGACATCAGCTGGCAGGTAACATTTATGGCTGAAGGTGTTATGTTCTTAAATGAGAATGTTTGAAATAAATTCAAACATTCCTGAGCAAGTCAGTTACATTAAAATAGCCATCATGTCGCATTAAATGTAAAGTACGGCTGAACATCAATAGCCTACTTTATAGTGCGACTGGGCTGACAAGAAAAACTGTACACCTTCTCACGCACTGGTTGGAACTCGGTTCATGATGTCAAGTCAAAGCAATTCAACAGTCGCGTAATCACAGCCGTTGATGGATTCGCACCATTCAACCCCAGCCGTCGATCTCAATCGAGTCAAAAACCTATAATAGCGGAAAATCAGGAAGTGATCTCTTACCTTCCTCATTCGTGTTTATCTGCAGTTACTATTCATCATCTTCTCAGATTTTGTCTCACCGTTTTCTGCAAAGATTTTTCTTCCCTCTTATATATACCTTCGCAGTGATACTTAATGGCACCCAAAAGCAAGAAAATGGCTTCTTCCGGACCCTCCCTTGTCCCCACCTCGTATGAAGAATCTTTCAACCTGCTCGTTTCGAAGATTCACTTCGAGCAGATTCTTTCCGATGACGAATTAGAGTCGCCGGTGTTGGCTCCCCTTGCAAACACTCTCAAAGAGAACGGGCTCCTGGAATGAGTGAAGCTCTACCCCACCTACCTGCTCAGGCGCCAGGTCGGTGAATTTTATGTGAATCTGCAGTCGTCCATCGACAGCAGAGAAGGAGTTACAACAGAGGTATCCTGTCGGCAACGCGACGTTCCGGCCAGAACTATTCGCCGTGTGTCTTTCCCCATCGCAGTTTCCGACATCCTTCGCCACGTCATTCCAGTAAACCACACCGCCACGGACTTCATTGAAAATATAACTGACGAGCAAGCTGATGAGTTTCTGGAGAATGCTCTGATCACACCGGAGAGGTTGAAGAGCAATATGCAAAGGACGAAATTGAAGCCAGAACATCGACTCCTGTTCGATGTTGTGTCGAAAGTTGTCTTCGGCTACAGCGGAGCATTCGGCGACATCAGCCGACCAAAGCTGAAGCAGTTGATGGCTTTGGAGCACAAGCATGAGATCAACTGGTTCCAATATTTTCTGAACCAGCTGATCCTGGAGAAGCAGAAAATCTCCGAGACCACAACCGACTCAGGGAAGAAACTGTTGAGTATCAAGGGGACGCTCAACTTCGGTTGCAAGATCTCAGCTCTGATCTTGATCGCAACCAAGGGTCGGAATATGGTCTGAGAAGATTGCAAAGAAACCCCAGTGAAGAGGTTGATGTTGTTCCCAACAGCGAAGAAGGCGCAAGAGGTAATTAGGAGTGTATATACTCCTAAGGAAAAGAAAGATGCTGGGAAGACTGCTGAACCCACAGCTGAGGAGGTACCAGCTGTCAGTCGCCCCACAAAATCTAAAGTTGCACGCCGACGCAGGGCTGAGTCGGAGAAAGAGAAGGAGGCTGAACCTGCCCAGAAGAAGCTGAGGGTGAGGTTCAAGAAGACGGTTGTAGAGACAGTTGAAGAGCCAGCTGAGGTGCCGGCTGAGGAGCGTGGTGAGGAGACAGCTGAGGAGCCAGCTGTGGATGCGCCAGCTGAGGAGGAGGCGCCAGTTGAGTCGACACCAGCTGAGGAGCCATCCGAGTCAAGCCACTCAGCTGAGGCCGCTGCCTTCAAGATCATCCCTCGCATTGCTGGAACTGATGAGGCGGAAGGGATGGAGACGGACGTAACATCGGATGCTTCTTCCTCCTCTGAGGATATTGAAGACGCTCCAACCTCCCCCACGGCAGGAGTTGATGCCGTACCGCCCCCAGAGCCTCTTGCTCTTTCAACCGAATTACAGCCAAATATTCCGAGCTCATTGCTCGATGCCAACATTGTGACCGCTCCTTCGGCCAATGTTGAGGAACCGATTGAAATCGCCATCCCCACAGAATTTGATATTCCGAGCCTCCAGCTCGATGCCAATGTTGAGACCACTTCTTTGGCCAACATTGATGAAACATTTGAACCATTGCCATATGATCTATCCCCCTCCCCAATAGATGACGAAGCTGACCGTCAGGCAATCGCATTGGAGCAAGAAGACAAGGTGGCCTACTGCTTCCAAAAGCTGATTGGGATGTTCCCAGAAGCTCGTGACATGCCCATCTTCGCTACTCTTGGAACCGAGCTGTTGTACCGGTTCAACCTGATATTCAGTCACTGGTACGTGAAGGAAGACACAATCAGGGTACACAGCTGGGACCGGCTGAAGGCGGACGAGTCTCGCATCCGAGACTATTTTCACTATACCAACCTGGAAGTCTCCTACAACAACAAGGTGGCCCTGCTGACGCGTCGTATGGACCAAAACAAGGCAGAAGGGACTGATACAAGGGAAACAGCTGGACGAGATTGCGTCGAATTCCTCGACAACATGCTACTCAAGTCAGCTGACTTCCTCAATGATCTGGACGCAGCCGCCGCCGCAGCAAAGGATGAAGAAGAAAAGCTGCAACTGTACCTGGCCAACCGACAAGCCATGGTCACAGTTGAGCCATCAGCCATGATTGAACAAGCCACTCCAGCTGATCAGCCAGCTCCCTCCTCTGAAGAAATCTGTGAGCTGATAGCTGAGAGGGTGAACCAGCTGAGGACAGAATTGCTTGCCAACTTCCAGCAACACAAAGACGATCAGCTGAGGATGTTGGAAGCACGAGATGAGAAGAACAAGCAGCTGATGGAGGAGAATGCTTCACTAAAGATAAAGCTGGACGAACTCTCCTCCTCCACCAGCCAAGACATTTTTGAATTGAAGACAACTGTTCTGGGGATGAAGTCTGAGCTCAACGTCTTCCATTCCTTGTCTGACTCCAACCTTGCTAAATTCCAACAGACACAGGATGAAGAATGGGAGTCTCGGTTCGAGTCAAGATGGGCTGAGTTCGTCGCTTTCCAGACTGAGGTAACTGAAACTCTTGCTGGATTGAGAAAAGCCGAACAAGAGCGCCATGACTCCGAACTGGCGAAGAAGGTGGAAATCGAGTGCGCAGTTGATGAACTCTTCAACCGCATTCAACAAACCGAACAACATCTCACCTCTCTGGATGGTTCAGTAGCAAGCTTTGTTGCTGATGCCAAAAAGGGGGAAGATAAAGAGGCGGATGTTGAGATGCAGGAAGAAGAAGAGACCTAAGCCGAGGAAGCGATGCCAGTTGCAGCAAAATCTCAGCTGAGGAAGAAGACGAAGAAGTCCGCTCCCAAGTCAATCGAAGTCGGTGGAGCTGAAATGACAAAAGACTTGGAGCTGGCGGAGAAGTTTGGAGTTTCTTACAACTCCATAGCCGAGATCGCAGCAGAGCTTGATTCGGAACTCGACGGTATCACAACCGAAGAGTGTATTGCAGCTGCCAAGGCTATAGATGTTGAGAAGAAAGACTACATGAATCCGAGCTGGATCAGGAAGTTCGCTGCCAGCCAAGCTCGAAGGGTCAACCAGTTTGAGGAGGAGCTGGACAAGATAACCAAGAACTTGGACCAAAACATTGCCTCCCGCAGCCGTCGGCGAATCGATAAACATCAAGTCAAGGCTGAAGCTCGGCTAAGACAGCAGAGGTTGCCAGGGAAGACTAAGCTCCAAAGTCGGTTCAGGCATGTAGATAAGTGGATGCCAACCGAGTGGAACGAGGAATGGGAGCTTTTCAAGCAGGAGTTCGTAAATGACTTCTACTACAGGAAGGTTTACGCAACCGACGATCCAAGGAAAGCTTTCAAGGAGGCGCTAACCGAGCTGCACACTGGGGACCCGGGGATGTTCAGCCAGTTCAGGCGTGCGATGATTGAAGCAAAACTGGATTTGAACTCTGTCCCCGTCCCTCAGAAGGTTACATACAAGCCTCCCTTCCTCCCAGACTCCCGCACCCCCAACAGAACAAAGATTGCAGCCGAGGCGAGGCAAGTATGCAAAGAGCATGGGGTGGACATCTCAAAGGAGTCAGCTGAAAAGAGAGAGATTTTTGTTAGAATATTTAGCAAGTAGGGGCTTCAATTTTAGCTTAGTTAGTTTTTGAGCAACTGATGTAACTTTTGTCTTTTTGTGCTTACTTTTGTAATCATAAGTTGTAATAAAAACTATTCAGTTATACGATTCAACTTGACTTACAATCTCTCATTGTCCAAGCTCTGAATCGCAAAGTTATTTCAATATCATGTTATAACTGTGCTAACCCTTTGATGTTTTAATCTTATAGACTGTCCAGAATTTCAGCTGAGATTTTGGATAGGTCAGTAGGATTTAGATCAGTTTGCCTTGTAAGATTTTTATAAGGGTTTTAAAGTTTTAGAGTTTTGATCTGTAAGGGTTTTGGCATCATCAAAAAGGGGGAAATTGTTGGGAAATTTATTAAAGTTTTGAGTGATTCCAAAACCAACTGATCCCAACCGAGTAGATGTTGCAAGATCCTAATGATAGCAGTTAGGCTCGTTGTTTGAGCATTGTTAAGATTTTATCTTTACAGGACTCCAGCTGAAGACGACAACAAGGCTTCATTCGGATAGAACATCAGTTGTGAGGAAGACAACTGAGCGTTCATCAGATGAGCATTCAAGGAGGAAGATGCAAAAATCGACTAAGTATTCAAAGGAAGAAGTTGTAAGAGAACATCAGATGGAAGAAAGTCATCTGAGCGTTCGAACCCAACTGTTCAAGATATAAGGAAGACAACTGAGTGTTCAGATTCAGAACATCAGTTGTAGGGCTCAAACCAAGAAGATCAACAGCATGAAGTTCAAGTCAGCTGAGAGTTCAACTGTTAGCATTCAGACAGAACATCAGCTGAAGATCAAGTCAGATGAAGATCGAAATTCTCAACCGACCACACCTTGTTGAAAGTCTGATGTTGAGATTTGAATTTCAAATAAGGAAGTCACGTGAAGGTTTGACTCTCTGTCATTACCTCATTTGGCCCAACACAAGGCTGTCTCAGATGGTAAGCAGAAGCATGCAGTTGCCAAATCCGGAAAGTCTGCAGAGATGAGAGACAAGTCATCGCTTTCAAAGAACAGAGATCAACAGCTCTTCCAACGGCTAGTTGATTCTCTCCGCCTATAAATAGAGGCATTCATTCATTCAGAAGGTACACACGGGAATACGAGACAGAAGTGAGAAGAGATATTCAAGCGAAAGAACAACTTCATTCTGCACTCAAGCAAAACCTCTAAGAACATCATTAGTTGAGAGTTCTAGAGAGTTAGATTTTGTCCTTGTAGTTTTTTATCCAACCTTGAGAACATCACTTGTTGAGAGTTCGTAGAGTGTTAGATCATAGCTCACTTCTTGTTCGAGCTATTTAGTTGGAACCCCATCCTTTCTTTCACCTGAAAAGGTTTTAGGACCCTACTCTTCCCGTAACTGAGTAGATAGGTTGATTAGTACCCGAAAACTAATCTGTAAGGTTGATAAGTACCCGTAAACTTATCTCAACGGTTGCAAAGCTCGCGTAAGCTTTGTGGTTTGTCCAGAAGAACTTGGACTGAGTTGTGTGGACTCACAACTCCCCGTGGACGTAGGAGTTCTCTCCGAACCACGTTAAATCTTTGTGTGTTGTGTTTATTTTCAGTTATCTTATTACATATTCAACTGACTAACTAACCTGCTTACAAACTGCATTCTTTCTCAACTGTTTTGGTTATTGACCAACCTTGCATAAAAGCGTGAGTTGATTTTATACGAGTTATTTTCCACCACATGCCGCACAGCACTTCACTTCCAACCGAGTGTTTCTTACTCGGTTGTGAATTCAACTGAGTTGCATTACTCGGTTGTGTTATTTTTAGGGGCTTGTTTTAAAAAGTCTTATCTGGTGTATTCCCCCCCCCCCCCCCCCCGTCATACACCAGAACTCGTATCGGGACCATCATTTATTACAATACAAAAAAAAAAATCTATTCAATCATTGTCAATGATTATAGACCCGGGGTCTTACTCAACCCTACCATTTCAGAATTTTCTACCAGTGTCTATCCAATCATTAGGACTCCACCAAAATTACACTTCCCAGTAATAGACCCCGTCTATCTCTTCACCGTTGTAAATGCTCTTAGATCTATTGCCCCCAATTCAATCATAGTAAACTTATTTGAACTAGATACAAATTAATTGCTCAAGTACTAATTTTACAATCCTAGTTATTTGTAACAACCCAGCTTCCGGATTGACGGTTGATCTCACAAATCATTACAACTCCTTTTCTAGCGTGCTTTGTCCTTATTCACACGCTTTTTTGGAAAATCTTTGTCACAGCCCCAAATCCCGAGGGACGGCAGAAGCCGGGGTGCGACTGGAATTGGATTAAAGAAGCGGGGAAGAAAGGGGATGAATGAATAAACATAACATTAAAGACAGAAATTCTATGAACGAGACTTCATTAACAAAAGATAGAGTTGATCTCGAAGGATCACTCGAACAAGATCTCAAAAGATTCTAAGTTATAAGTACAGAACTTAAACCCAAAAGTGATATTCATAATTACATGAGTGAGTCTAGAGTTTGGCAGCGGAATTGTAATCTACATACTACAGTCTTCCCTATCGACAACTCTTAACTCAACCCTCGCCACTTCCGTCGCTTCAACCTGCACATTTAGAAAACATATGCAGGGCTAAGTACAATAGTACTTAGTGGGCACATTGCCGAAATCATAATCATAAGTATAGATAATCAGACATTTCATTTCTGTAGCACATCGGGGTTTTTCAACAATTCCCGTATCTACTAAACATTTTCTTTCTCATTTTCATAACTTAGCTTGATCAAGCATTTTTCATAAATGTTACGTTCAATCTTGACCATTCATAATTCACCGTGGCTGGTTACCCCTCAACAGGATACCACATACACTACAGGCTACAGTGTACACTAAACTTTGGAAAGTCCCTTTTGACTAACTCAAAGTCTGAACGTTTAGTTAACCCCTTTTGGTTAACTCGTAAGGTACAAGAGAACTCACATAAAACAAATAGTTCATGCCATGATTATCACTTTGAAAACACGATTATCAAAGCGATAAAGAAAAGGTTTTCGAGCATTGCTCATTTTGTTTCATATATAAAAGAAAAGCCCACCTTGATAGAATACAGAACTAAGACACGTGCTTCCGTCTTCTGATCTTCCGTCCTATCCTTGGTGTCGACTTCCTCCTTCATCGTAAATAATCATACTTTAAAACTCGGTCGCAAACGATAAACGAATACGAAAAGTCGAGTTAAGTTTTAGTCCTTTAGACTTTTTAGGCATTTGCGCGCTAAACTAAATTCTTTTAATTAAACAAGAAACAAGATACGAACACATCTCGTTTGACACTCATTTGGTTCTGTACTTGACACTTAGGTCAAAAGAAAGAAAGTAGTCGATGAATTGAAATGACTTAAAAGATCGAAAGAGTTTAAGTTGAGAAGAATTCAACTTAAGAAAATAGATTTTGGAAATTCACTGCGCAATACAGAAGTTCTGGAGACTGCCCAGAACAGAGCATTTGGAAACAGGGGAAGTGCCCTGTACCGTGAGAAAGCCTTGGATGTCTAGTTTACTCTCCAATTTACGGATCTCAATTTCGATAAACGAGCTAGGAGATATTGCAGTTTCCGGGAAGGGTCGCAAAACTGCCGAGTGAAACCCTAATGCTCAATAAAATTCAACGTATGATTTCCTAGGTTCGTTCTATGTTATCGAACCTAAATTCCCACGAAATTTACACATCAAGGCAGTCAACACGTACTATAATACGTGAAGAACCCCTTTTCATTTCTCGTCTATAAGCACGACATTTAAAACCTCGTCTTGGAATCTACACAATTACTAAACCAAAGCAATTTTTAACTTCTCGTTCATAACTATAATTCGTCATTTCATAACTCAAATGCAAATGCCGTCAACTACAAACTTGTTCTCTTATTCATAAAAATCACTATTATCTAATTACTTTTCTTACTTATCTTTTCTATCGTTACTTAGGATCGTAGTTTCGTTTCTTACCAAAATTCCAACGTCATTAGAATTCAATCAAATTCTACAATCTTATTCATCATCTATCAAGAATCATAATTACATAAATCATAATCTCAAACTATTAACTCATCTTGACTTATTAACAAACTTTTGTCTCTTACATTTTCATTATTATTTTTAGAAAATTCTATATAAATTCAAGTGATCACCTATCATTAGTTAGAGCACTAATCCATCATCAAATACTAAATAGAATCAAACTATACAAAACCCCTAAATCCTTAAAAAAATTTCGGTAATTACAAATAATTAGGGAGAGTGATTTTCTTCATTAATTCAATCCATTATATCATTTCTAAGCTTACTACATCAAGTATTAATCAAGGATCAACACTACTACAACATTAATTGAAATCCAAAGTTGAAACCATAGCCCTAAAAATTCGATCATCATCATTGTTAGGGGATTCCAATTTTTCTTACATCAATCAACAATTAAACCATGTCTATGTCTAATTATCCAATCAATTTTAAGATAAAAACATCCTACTTAAAACCCCTAATTTTCGGCCACTATATAGAATTAGGGTCCTTGATTTCTTTCTCTAATTCATCCATAGAATCATCTCCTATACCTCTAATATCATGAATTAAGACTCAAATCATCTACTACATCATCATCATCAAAATCGGTCCAAATAAAAAAAAAGAAATGGAATTTTGAATTGGATAGGAATAGAGCTCATGCAATTACCTTAAATATTATGAAAGTAGAAGTGGAATCGGATGGATGATTGATGAACTATGAACTTGGATCCTTGCAAAAGCTTGAGGTTCTTCAATGGAGGAATGAAGAAATTGAGAGAGAGAGGGAGGGTGTATGGTGGCGGTAGAGAGGGAGGAAGGAGAGAGATGGATGACTAAGTATATAAGCATAAAGTGAAGGATAAATATCTAATAAAGTGTAGTGACTCGCTAGGGAGCGTTTGGCGAGGAATTGTTAGACGAAATATCTCGTTTCCGGCTCTTAAACGACGATTAAAAAGTCGAGAAATACTTTCTTAGATAGTTTCGAATTCGACGAAATCTAATTCGTCCGTTAGATTGGAAATAAATCACGTACTCGGAAAACCTAATTCGTTTTTCAAAAACCGAGAAAAAGTCGGGATTCGACAGTCTAAATTTCGCCCGGAAAATCATAAAAACTAACTTTCTCCGGTGAACTCGTATCGAAGAAAAAGTGAATGTAAATCCTGACGGATTTTAATTCTGAGTTTTCGGACGAAAAATTTACCGGACACGAAATCCCTAATACAGTAGTCATTTGTCCGACTTCTGAAAATTATTTTCTGAAACGGATTTCACCGTAAATCTTAGAATTTAATTTCATGATCTTAGGTGTGCAAAGCCATAATTATTATTAACTTTCATTTTTAAAGACAGAAGAAATAATCGGGGTATTACAATCTTTTAGGAGGTCACTCATCCTAGAATTGCTTCAGGCTAAGCACGATGAGCATAAAAAAAGAAGATGCATGCATCTTGATAGTCTGAATAATATATATCAATTCCTTTTAAGCTCCTCGAATATGTCGTCCCATTCCGACATATTCTCGGAATGCCTCTCATTCAGGTGTGTTTCGGTTCATTTCTATCCCCTTTACTTTGAAGTCTTATCGAAGCTGCTCTTTATTCATATCTTTGCACCGATGATCACTCTGTCCTTGTACTAAAAGCATTACATTATTAATTAAAATGAAATCTACCAAAAATATTTTGGGCCGACCCGAGATATTTTATATTCGCCTACAAAGTAGATAGCAGCCAAACGTATTAATGAAAAAATTCAAGGTACTAACACGTCACGGGTCACACTTTATACACCTTCTAATGAAATCGTAGACAAACTACAGCAGTGAGATTGGAAGTCTCGCATCAGTATTGGGATATTTTGCTTAAAGTAGTATAAGAAAATGCTAAACAGTAAATTAGTAATGATTCATTAAATGACGAAATTGATTAAGTAAGGACAAAACTTGGTATGCACCTCAACTGTATAATAGTACTAAGGAATCCGGACAATTTTGATAAATATGTACATTTTTTACTTCTGGAAAAAAAATAAATTGAGTAGCAGGTAAGGGGCTGATACTGATTTTGACCGGTCATAGAGATTTCAATTTAAGAATTCAAAGCAAATGCAATTTGAAGTTTCATGAAAAAATAAAATTATATTGATGCAAATCGTCTACTCATAGATGTGCTCTGTAACGCATAGTTTCATAAATCATAGTAATATATATGTAATTTTTATTTTATTTTATTTTTGTGCACTGCACAGTTTCATAAGATTACTGTAACTAGAGATGCTTGATCGCATCGGATCTCGTTCGAGCTATTCACAATATCGAGCTGATTAGAAAAGATAAACACATCACTAACACAATCACATACTTATGATTGCATATACATATGATTGCAGAATAAAATGTTGCAACTATATTATAGTTATAAAATAATTACACTTTGCAATTCTAAAATATGATTGCATTTCCTCCAAATCTATGTAGTACTCGTAAATTTGAGAAGCAATTTTCATCATTTCATGTGGAGCGTAGCGGAGACGCGCTTTGTGGTTCCAGCAAAGAGCTCGTTGTCCGAAATGAGACAAAATAAGTTTCGATTGTGAAGTGTAACAAAGGCCACTTTTTGCATGATCATAATAATTAAAGCTATTCAACTATTTCCACAAATTTGTACCCTCCTAACGTTTGAATTTATTTAGCAAAGTTTCATCTAAAACTCCGGCCTTTCACATTCAAATTATTTATATGTGAAAACGGGACCGCGCGTATTGCAAAAATAAATAAATAATAATAATAATTTTTAGCATAAATAATTCAAACTTTCGAGGCGGTTTTGAAAAATTGCCTAAAGGAGTTGGTCAATTATGTATTTTCATCAGTAAGGGGAAAAGAAAAATAAATGAAGGCCGAACTTAACCAGAAATGGAGGAGCATAAAAGCGATGATCTGAGATGCAAAATTGTGGTGTTACAAAATTAGAAATAGTTAGTAGTTAGTCTCAATTACTGAATTCCGCAATTGTTGGGCAGTTGAGAGTAATAAATGCGCCATTTATAAGTCTCGCTGAATTAAGGACAGCTAAGGGTGGCTGCATCTGCCTTTGCTTGAGTATAACACGGGATGATGCAATTGACCGCATAGTAATCCCGCCGTACACATCGCAGCCGCAGCCGCAGCCTCAGCCTCAGCCTCAGCCTCAGCCTCGTGTTATCAATACATGTTATGTATCTTGTTGTCGTCACCGATCATTTATGTTTGTACCGTCGGAACACCCACATTTCGTTACTTCTATTTATTCCCTTTTCAGTTTTGTTCGTTCGGGGTGGGTACTAGTTTGTTGTTTTGGATGGTGGTGTGGGCAAGCTTAGACCGCAAGGACGTTTCCTTATCACAAGTTTGAGCACGTACGTAATCAAACACATGAGATTCGGTTATTGAAAGATGATAAGTTTGAATTTTATCAATACATTATAATTTGAGTTGAAATTCCTAGAGAAATTGTGTTTTGTCATGTATGATGGATGTTGCTCCATACTGATATGTAGGATTAGAATATACTCCGTAGCACATCCATGATGGCTAACAATAAGTCTCAATAAAAGGTGAAAAACACAAGATGATATAATAATAATAATAATAATAATAATAATAATAATAATAATAATAATAATAATAATAATAATAATAATAATAATAATAATAATAATAATAATAATAATAATAATAATAATAATAAAGAGGGTGAATGAAAAGCGAAGCGATCAAGAGGGGAACACGTGTAGGGTGGTTATTAGGCAGAATGAATGAGATGCCATAATGACCTAGTATAAGTTTGCACACTATTGAATACGAAACCAATGCTCTTCTCTTCTCTTCTCTTTATAAAGGTAGAGAGGCAATACAATTAACTAGTAAAGGCAAAGGCACTAGTAGTATACTAGCTGAAAGAAAAACAATGGCATCTAAACCAGGGATTCTCACTGAGTGGCCTTGGACATGGCTAGGAGATTACAAGGTACTTTTTGCTCTAGTTTCTTCCTCAACAATTAACATTCTTCATCTTTCAATATTTATCAACATTCATTCTTCATCTTTCGATATTTATTAGCATTCTTCATATTTCTATTTTGGCTTCATATACCTTAATTTTACCTTCCTTTTTTCCAACACATATACATATATAAATTAAGTCTGCAGCACCATGCATGATGCAGCTATGAAAAGAATTAATTTTATTACTAAATATACATAAAAAAAAAAAAAATTCAGAAACAGAAAAAAAAACATGAAAAAATAATTTGTATTATATGTATGTATGTATGTATGTATATAGTAGTTTTCCTAATTGAGTTTATGTTGTGGTGTTGTAGTATGTGGTTATAGCTCCATGGGCAATACATTCAACATACTCATACTTTGCGAGTGATAAAAGCGAAAGGGATATGGGTAGTCTCATCATATTCCCTTTCTTGGTAACAAGAATGCTGCACAACCTGCTCTGGATTTCCTATTCCCGCTATCGAACAGCCAAAGGCAGTAACAGGATAGTCGACAAGAACATCGAGTTCGAGCAGGTAGATAGAGAGAGAAACTGGGACGATCAGATCATATTCAACGGGATACTCTTCTATGTGGGATATACCTTCATAAAGGAGGCTCATCACCTGCCCTGGTGGAGGACGGACGGCGTCGTCTGGACTATTCTTCTTCATGCAGGTCCGGTCGAGTTCCTCTACTACTGGCTGCATAGGGCGTTGCACCACCACTTCCTCTACTCCCGCTACCATTCCCACCACCACTCCTCCATCGTCACCGAGCCCATTACATGTATGTAACATTCTTACTTTATTTCCATACCTAACTATACTTAATTGTACATACGTACGTCTTAAATGTTCCTTCTACAATAATTATACTCAAGTGAGGATATAACTAGATAAGAGTTGTGAGGTAGAGAGAGAGAGAGAGAGAGAGAGAGAGAGAGAGAGAGAGAGAGAGAGAGAGAGAGTCCTAATTTATTAAACTGTTTTCAAAACAGATTTATGTGATTGAACCCAAAAACCTCTTGTGCACGAGAAATTTTACCGCAGCTTGGATGTCCTCAAAGGGGCATTCTGGTACTTTTAACATTCAAGAAGGCGTGATTAATTAATTTGTTCTACGCTTGGTATTAATTAAGGTGGAATGATTAGGTGAATAATCCTAGGATGTTGAGTTACAAACAGATATAATTATGAATCAGTATAATCAGATCAAATTCACTAACAAGCTTCTTTTTTGTTTGATATGTTACAGCGGTGATCCATCCATTCGGAGAGCACATAGCATACTTCATGCTGTTTGCAATACCGATACTCACAACATTGTTGTCGGGGACTGCTTCCATGATCTCTTTTGCTGGTTATATAACCTACATCGACTTCATGAACAACATGGGGCACTGCAACTTTGAGCACATTCCTAAACGCCTCTTCTCCCTCTTCCCTCCCCTCAAGTACCTGGTCTACACGCCTTCGTAAGTAAAAAAAAAAAAAAAAAAAAAAAAAAAAAAAAAAAAAAAAAAAAAGCACTTTAATTAGTTAGTCTCTCTCCGGTGAGCATGCGTCCGACATAAATATTCTATTGAAACTTATGATTATTGAAAATGTGTGTTCTGTTCTATTCTGAGGATGGAAGTCCTTCACAACGAATCAGATTAATGCTAGGACCGGCCCCCCTTCATATTTAATGACTTGCTGGAAAAAATGTGATGCTACTATACCTATACCTATACTATACTATAGTGAGATAAAGATTTTAATAATATCTGACGTTAGGTCCCCTTTATACATGAGATATTATTAGTTCCAAGCTAGCCTAGCAAAGATAAAGACTGACATGTGTCACATTCTACATCTCATTGTGTACCTACAAATCCATGCATACATACGATTGTGCCTACTCGATTCCATTTACCACGCATATATGAAAATAATTGACGATACATAACATACAGGTACCACTCCCTGCATCACACTCAATTTCGGACCAATTATTCACTATTCATGCCATTCTACGACTACGTGTATGGTACAATGGACAAGTCTTCTGATTCATTGTATGAGAGTTCGCTAGTCAGAAAGGAGGACATACCTCATCTGGTGCATCTCACTCATCTCACCACGCCCGAATCCATTTATCATCTCCGCCTAGGATTCGCGCACTTGGCCTCTCAGCCTCACAAATCTCAGTGGTATCTGTGGCTAATGTGGCCCGTCACAATATGGTCAATGATGATCACTTGGATATATGGCCGCACATTCATAGTCGAGAGAAACGTCTTCAAACACCTCAAACTGCAAACATGGGCCCTGCCCAAGTATAGCATTCAAGTAAACACTACAAGGATTGATTATTACAAGTTTTTACATACAGGTGAAAACCAAAGTAGACTAAATCTTACTTTACCTTTGCAGTACTATATGCACTGGCAGAGAGATTGGATCAACAACCTGATTGAGGATGCAATACTAGAAGCTGATGAAAAGGGCGTCAAAGTGTTGAGCCTCGGCCTACTGAATCAGGCAAGTTAAACCTCAATAAAATATACTAATTATCTTGACAAAGCAGCTAACGTATCTGGCGCTGTTTCAGGAAGAGGGACTCAACAAAAACGGCGATCTTTTCTTGAGAAGACACCCTCAGCTGAAAGTGAAACTGGTGGATGGGAGCAGCTTAGCAGTTGCCATAGTTCTCAACAGCATTCCAAAAGGAACAAATCAGGTTGTCCTTCGAGGCAATCCAACAAAAGTTGCTTATTCCATCACCCTCGCCTTATGCCAAGGCGGAATCCAGGTCTTCACATTGAATGAGGATGACTACAAGAAGCTCAAGGCAAAGCTCAGCAGTGAGGCTACAAATAATTTGATTCTCTCGAAAAACAGCCCTTCCAAGGTTGGCGGCCCTCTGAACTCCACCTTTCTACATTATAGTCCATCCACAGGAATAATGTATGATTACTCTGCCTTTTGATTCTGCAGATATGGTTGGTCGGAGAAGGACTAAGCGAAACAGATCAGCTAAAAGCATCGAAAGGAACCATGTTCATCCCCTTCTCTCAGTTTCCTCCAAAGAAAACGCGCAATGACTGTTTATATAACACTACACCAGCAATGTTGGCTCCAAAGCATCTAGAGAATGTGGACTCTTGCGAGGTAATTTCTTCCATTTTTTTCCTTTGATGATCAAAACCATCTGATCATCTAAGCTTAGAAAGAAAATAACATGAACTTCTGTTATGATTGATGACAGAACTGGTTGCCAAGAAGAGTGATGAGCGCATGGCGTGTAGCAGGAATAGTGCATGCTGCAGAAGAATGGAATGTGCATGAGTGTGGAAATGTGATGTTCAATATTGAGAAGGTATGGAAAGCAAGTCTTGAGCATGGATTCCGCCCCCTCACGCCGTCTGCGAATTAAAGCTCAACTAAGGCTGGATTCTGAGAAAATAGATACTATATGGTAGATATGTTTCAGCCTTCACTTGCAATTGCATTACACTTAGAGAAGAGTTCAAACTTCAAACACTAAATCTTAATTATCAACCTCTCCTATTATAAAGAAATTGTGGTGTTTGCCTCTGCTTCAGTAATATAGTGGTGGGTGATGGAACTGTGTTGCACTTCAGTTCTTACCAACAAGCATTATTACTTTCAAATTTCATGTTTGTAAAATTTCTAATAATGAAGTAAAATTAATCAAATCATCACAACACATTACCTAAACCTATCCTATTCCTTGCATATATAAAGCTTTAGATCGGTCAAGATCAGGACAAACACAAAATTCAGTATAATACTAGTATTAAAAATAAAATTTGCATATTTTGCATAAATCGTGCATCTATGTCACCTGTGGTGGATACCGCAATAAAGGAAATTCCGACCAATAACCTAACAGCGTTCGAAATTATGATATTATCCTCGTTTAGAATACGAAATTATAGCGACAATCAAATAAACAGAGCCCTAAATACTCTGTTCCTGAAAGCTTGACACGTCTTAATTGAATAATTATGCAAATTCCATTCAGAAATTTTACATAAAGCAGATTCACGGAAGCAAGAGAGTCCAGTCACGAGAAGTGAAACAAACTTACAGTTGTTTGCTGTATTAGGTTTTGATCGAATTTGATCTGTTACTGTTTTAGTTCTGTACAAGTAAACAAATTTTACTTGTAATCAAATTTTACAGTTGTGTGCGCGATGAAATCGTTTCTCGGAACCACATGCCTTCCGAGTTTAAGTTTGTTTTCATCAACTTTAAGATAACTAGCACAGGCAACGTCGTTTAGTTAATTTCATATCTATGTGGTATCTATTAATTCAATATAATAAATTATAAGGATTTGAAGTTAATGAATAATTTAAACAAACTATTTTCCTTATATGTTTGAAAATCGAATAGGTATTGTAAATAACATACTTTAGAATTAAAATATGCATAGATACTGTTTATAATATAATTATAATTATAATTAGTTTTGGAGGGGTTTACGTGAGATTGATTTATCGAAGAGGGTCTAAGTCGGAGGAAATTTTTTGAGGCAAATTGAAGGACGGAAATCTAGTTGGGAGAAATAATTACAACCAAGCCTCATTAATATGGAGCCAAAATTGTTTAATGTTGAAACTAGCTTTTTTTTTTTTTTTTTTTTTTTTTTTCTGATTCAACCGTGTGTGAACATCAATTAGAGTTATAATGATTGGTTAGTCATAAATTATTCTTATAAAGTACAAATTTTATTATTTTTGCAACTCAAAATATTGGTAAATTTTATTTTCGGAGCTTTTTTCTTCTCTCTTTATAGTATGTACTCGCTTTCTCCGTGGACACAAAAGAATAGCTCATGCTTAGTTCCATAATCATTATTCTTTTTTATTTTTGTATTATTTTCATTTTAATACCTTATAATTTATCGATAATAATCATTAAAGTTATAAATTGCATCATAATAAAGCTTCATTGATTATTCTCAAAATCAATTTTCAAATCCTATTATTATTATATACTATTATATTAGCATGCAAGTATATTTAGAGTTAAAGGAATGTGCATTATTTAGTTTAATTCTTTTAATTCTGTTATAAATGATAAAATTAGGAGTACCTATTTGTATGCTTAGTAGCAGTACAGTAAATTATGAGTTTTTTTTTTTTTTAATTTTATTAATCTTTACCAATCTTATGAAATTAGCATGTTACACGGACATAAAGTTTGTTTAGAATTGTAATATGAGTGAAACTCTTGATTTTGAATAATAACAACAACAACAACAACAACAATAATAATAATAATAATAATAATAATAATAATAATAATAATAATACACTAATGTACATATAGTTGTTTAGAATTATGATATGAGTGAAACTCTTGTAATTTGATAATAATAATAATAATAATAATAATAATAATAATAATAATAATAATAATAAATTATTTCCCTTAAATTAAATACTATAATAAGGATATAATAGGTAATCCAAATTCTGTAAACAAGTCTCTTTTATAACAAGTATAGATTAAGTTACAAACTGAAAATATACACTATTTCCATATCGCCTTATTTTCATTTATAATATATACTGTAATAAAACTACACAAAAACTTCCATGCATTTAAAGAAACAAGGTGTTATCAAAGTCACTAGTGATGATAAACTAGATAATTGTGAAGAGTGTGTATTAGAGTCACTAGTGATGATAAATTAGATTATTATGAAGAGTGTGTTTTAGGCAAAAGCAAAAATTGCCTTATCCTGTAGGAAAACATACTACCTCTAAACCTTTGCAATATATTCATTGTGATTTGTGGGACCTTCTAAGACCACTACTAATGGTGGTGGTAGTTTCTTTATGTCAATAATTGATGATTATTCAAGGAAAGTGTGGATTTATGTTCTTAAAAATAAATCTGATGCTTTTGACAAGTTTGCCGAGTGGTGTGTAGAAGTAGAAAATGAAAAAGATTGCAGGTTAAAGTGTTTGAGAACTGATAATGGACTAGAGTTCTTATTTGAGAAATTTCAAGAATGGTGTAAAGCTAAAGGGGTGAAGAGGCATAGAACTGTACTAGGAAATCCAACAAAATGGATTTGTGGAAATGATGAATAGGACACTCTTGGAGAGAGTAAGATGTATGCTTGCTACTTTTGGCTGACCTGCAAGATTTTGGGGAGAAACTATTTGCCACAACCCGACTCCTAGTGTATTGAAACGACTAGAATGCAAGGGGCAGTGAGGTGGAACAACTGAACTTTTACTCAAGAAACATGCTCGATAAATAAGAAATTAATTCAACAATTGATTCATATTTACAATAAGGTGAGTTTTTAATCAATTATTCTCAAATGAATGAATACCCAACAAAGTTTCATATCGATCTAACAAAGGAATTAGATTTGGTGATTAACAAGTATTGCATTCTGAAGTGGGCTATCTTTAGTTTCGATAATCAAATGGTGGTTAAGGAAATACGAGGAATGGTTAGAAGATTTTTATAAATTTATAGGATTATATTAATAAACGAGCCGCCCAAGCACACCGCATCCTCCTCATCCGAGCTAACCTGCACATTTTAGAAATAACATGCAGGGCGTGAGTACAACGTACTCAGTGGACACATGTCAAAAATATTTTGAAAACTTGCTTTTAGAGCTATATGATTGTACTTGCCTCTTCTGCTGTATCACAAGTGTTAGATAATAATCATTTAAAAGAGTTTATGATTTGTGGCACCTTAAAAACATTTTCATTTATTTTCTGAAATCGACTAGCCATTTATTCGAGTATGAATCCATCTACACGTTTTGTCTTCTTATAGTGTCGAGAAGTAGGCCTCCTCCTCGAGCACCGTGACCAGCCCAATCAAAGCAGAGCTCACAGTCTTTACATAATCGGCCCAACCGAAGCAAGGCTCATAGTTACTTAACGACCGGCTAAGTTATAATAAGACTTACGGTCACCTAATCTAATGCATGCATTATCCCATCTTGTGCAGGACATTATTCCTGTGCATTCACAGGACTTATTCTCACAATATCAAGTAGAGGATTGCACACCAAAAATATTAAAACATAGGCAAGTCAATCAATTTAATAAAAAGCGCACATAACAAATAATAAGCGCATTCATCATTTAGTTTTAGTTCAGAAAGCCCACCTGGAAGTGGCACTGATTATTCTTTTTTCTTTTGTTGTCCTACTTTTTCACTACACTCGTGCCTTCAAAATAACATTATGATGGTCCCGAAACGAGTTACTGGTGTATGGGTGGGGGGGAATACACCAGTTAGGATTTTAAAACTTAACCCTTAAAAATTACTTCAACCGAGTAAAACGGACTCAGTTGGAATCTCACAGCTGAGTAAGCAACCTCAGCTGGAAGAGTGAGGCTGTGCGGAATGTGGTAGAAATTAAAACTCGTTAAAACAACTCACGCTTTTAGTGCAGGGTTGGTCAAAAACCAAAACAGTTGAATATGCAAAAATGCAGTTTGTATGTTGGTTAGTTTGATCAGATAAGAATGCAATAAGCAACTGAATAAAAATAAATACACAGACACACAGGATTTAACGTGGTTCGGAGATAACCCTCCTACGTCCACGGGGAGATGTGAATCCTCACACCTTAGTCCAAGTTCTTCTGGACAGTTCCACACAGCTTACCCGGGCTGTGCAACCGTTGCAATAAGTTTACGGGTACTTATCAACCTTTACAGTTAAGTTTGCGGGTACTTAACAACCTATGTCAAGTTTGCGGGTACTTGACAACCTAGCTACTCAATTACAGGAAGAGTATGATCCTAACAGACACATTTTAAGGTGTGTATGTGGGTGGATTTTCCAACTACAGCTCGATCATGAATGAGAGCTGGATCTATGGCTTGAACGAATAAACACTCAAACTAAGATCTAAGACAGATTATAACTCTATGAACCCTCAGCTACTAATGTTCTATCACTCTTGAACTCTCAGCTGCTGATGCTCTTAGAATATGATTTTTGCAGATTTTTCTTGCACTTGTTTCTCTTGCGATTGCACTTCTGTCTCTTATCATGTAAACCTCTCGAATGAGAGAATGCCTCTATTTATAGGCGGAGAGTATCAACTAGCCGTTGGAGGAGCTGTTGATCTCTGATCATTGAAAGCGATGGCTTGTCTCTCATCTCTGTAGACTTTCCCGATATGGCATCTGTGCTCTTCTGCTTTCCATCTGAGACAGCCTTGTGTTGGGCCAAATGGGGTAATGACTGAACGGTCAAACCCTCATGTGACTTCCTTTTGAAATTCAAATCTTAAACCTTTCTGACAGTCAACCTCGATTAGTCGGTTGAAAATCTTGATCTTTATCTAAGTGGTCTTCAGCTGATGTTCTGACTGAACCGTTGAACTCTCAGCTGACTTTGAACTTCATGCTGTTGATCTTCTTGTTTGAGTTCTACAACTGAGGTTCTGAAACTGAACCCTCAGTTGTCTTCCTTGTATTTAGTCTGTTGAGTTTGAACCCTCAGATGACTTCCTTTTCATCTGATGTTCCCTTCCTCTTTACTGCTTCTCATCTGATGAACGCTCAGTTGGTTTCCTTCACAACTGATGTTCTGAAGACTTCCCCCTCATTCCATCTGAACATATGAACTCTCAGTTGTCTTTCATGACAACTGATGTTCTGATTGGGTGATGCCTTGTTGCCATCTTCAGCTGGAGACCTGTAAAGATAAAATCTTAACTTTGCTCAAACAGCGAGCCTAATTTCTAACATTAGGTTCTGGCAACATCTACTCGGTTGGGGTCAGTCGGTTTTGGAATTCATCAAAACTCTTACTAATAAATTTCCCAACACATTGTATGAGGATGAGTTTTACTTTTTCGAAAAACAACGAATGTCTAATTCGTCTAACGGACTTCTACATGACTCGAGTTTCTAAATTCTTAGGTTCAACTTTTCGAACGCTCGATTCTTAATCTCTACCCAAGTACAATATCAACAGACTTCTCGGCATAAATATTCGCCACTGATCGAGCATTCAAACATTTATTCAAATATTAAATATTATGAATTTATTATTCTTCTAACTTTGAATTTCTCGCTTTTCTTAATTTAAATAATTTCACATAATTACGAGATTTATTATCGATAATAATCATTAAAGTTATAAATTGCATCATAATAAAGCTTCATTGATTATTCTCAAAATCAATTTTCAAATCCTATTATTATTATATACTATTATATTAGCATGCAAGTATATTTAGAGTTAAAGGAATGTGCATTATTTAGTTTAATTCTTTTAATTCTGTTATAAATGATAAAATTAGGAGTACCTATTTGTATGCTTAGTAGCAGTACAGTAAATTATGAGTTTTTTTTTTTTTTAATTTTATTAATCTTTACCAATCTTATGAAATTAGCATGTTACACGGACATAAAGTTTGTTTAGAATTGTAATATGAGTGAAACTCTTGATTTTGAATAATAACAACAACAACAACAACAACAATAATAATAATAATAATAATAATAATAATAATAATAATAATACACTAATGTACATATAGTTGTTTAGAATTATGATATGAGTGAAACTCTTGTAATTTGATAATAATAATAATAATAATAATAATAATAATAATAATAATAATAATAATAATAATAATAAATTATTTCCCTTAAATTAAATACTATAATAAGGATATAATAGGTAATCCAAATTCTGTAAACAAGTCTCTTTTATAACAAGTATAGATTAAGTTACAAACTGAAAATATACACTATTTCCATATCGCCTTATTTTCATTTATAATATATACTGTAATAAAACTACACAAAAACTTCCATGCATTTAAAGAAACAAGGTGTTATCAAAGTCACTAGTGATGATAAACTAGATAATTGTGAAGAGTGTGTATTAGAGTCACTAGTGATGATAAATTAGATTATTATGAAGAGTGTGTTTTAGGCAAAAGCAAAAATTGCCTTATCCTGTAGGAAAACATACTACCTCTAAACCTTTGCAATATATTCATTGTGATTTGTGGGACCTTCTAAGACCACTACTAATGGTGGTGGTAGTTTCTTTATGTCAATAATTGATGATTATTCAAGGAAAGTGTGGATTTATGTTCTTAAAAATAAATCTGATGCTTTTGACAAGTTTGCCGAGTGGTGTGTAGAAGTAGAAAATGAAAAAGATTGCAGGTTAAAGTGTTTGAGAACTGATAATGGACTAGAGTTCTTATTTGAGAAATTTCAAGAATGGTGTAAAGCTAAAGGGGTGAAGAGGCATAGAACTGTACTAGGAAATCCAACAAAATGGATTTGTGGAAATGATGAATAGGACACTCTTGGAGAGAGTAAGATGTATGCTTGCTACTTTTGGCTGACCTGCAAGATTTTGGGGAGAAACTATTTGCCACAACCCGACTCCTAGTGTATTGAAACGACTAGAATGCAAGGGGCAGTGAGGTGGAACAACTGAACTTTTACTCAAGAAACATGCTCGATAAATAAGAAATTAATTCAACAATTGATTCATATTTACAATAAGGTGAGTTTTTAATCAATTATTCTCAAATGAATGAATACCCAACAAAGTTTCATATCGATCTAACAAAGGAATTAGATTTGGTGATTAACAAGTATTGCATTCTGAAGTGGGCTATCTTTAGTTTCGATAATCAAATGGTGGTTAAGGAAATACGAGGAATGGTTAGAAGATTTTTATAAATTTATAGGATTATATTAATAAACGAGCCGCCCAAGCACACCGCATCCTCCTCATCCGAGCTAACCTGCACATTTTAGAAATAACATGCAGGGCGTGAGTACAACGTACTCAGTGGACACATGTCAAAAATATTTTGAAAACTTGCTTTTAGAGCTATATGATTGTACTTGCCTCTTCTGCTGTATCACAAGTGTTAGATAATAATCATTTAAAAGAGTTTATGATTTGTGGCACCTTAAAAACATTTTCATTTATTTTCTGAAATCGACTAGCCATTTATTCGAGTATGAATCCATCTACACGTTTTGTCTTCTTATAGTGTCGAGAAGTAGGCCTCCTCCTCGAGCACCGTGACCAGCCCAATCAAAGCAGAGCTCACAGTCTTTACATAATCGGCCCAACCGAAGCAAGGCTCATAGTTACTTAACGACCGGCTAAGTTATAATAAGACTTACGGTCACCTAATCTAATGCATGCATTATCCCATCTTGTGCAGGACATTATTCCTGTGCATTCACAGGACTTATTCTCACAATATCAAGTAGAGGATTGCACACCAAAAATATTAAAACATAGGCAAGTCAATCAATTTAATAAAAAGCGCACATAACAAATAATAAGCGCATTCATCATTTAGTTTTAGTTCAGAAAGCCCACCTGGAAGTGGCACTGATTATTCTTTTTTCTTTTGTTGTCCTACTTTTTCACTACACTCGTGCCTTCAAAATAACATTATGATGGTCCCGAAACGAGTTACTGGTGTATGGGTGGGGGGGAATACACCAGTTAGGATTTTAAAACTTAACCCTTAAAAATTACTTCAACCGAGTAAAACGGACTCAGTTGGAATCTCACAGCTGAGTAAGCAACCTCAGCTGGAAGAGTGAGGCTGTGCGGAATGTGGTAGAAATTAAAACTCGTTAAAACAACTCACGCTTTTAGTGCAGGGTTGGTCAAAAACCAAAACAGTTGAATATGCAAAAATGCAGTTTGTATGTTGGTTAGTTTGATCAGATAAGAATGCAATAAGCAACTGAATAAAAATAAATACACAGACACACAGGATTTAACGTGGTTCGGAGATAACCCTCCTACGTCCACGGGGAGATGTGAATCCTCACACCTTAGTCCAAGTTCTTCTGGACAGTTCCACACAGCTTACCCGGGCTGTGCAACCGTTGCAATAAGTTTACGGGTACTTATCAACCTTTACAGTTAAGTTTGCGGGTACTTAACAACCTATGTCAAGTTTGCGGGTACTTGACAACCTAGCTACTCAATTACAGGAAGAGTATGATCCTAACAGACACATTTTAAGGTGTGTATGTGGGTGGATTTTCCAACTACAGCTCGATCATGAATGAGAGCTGGATCTATGGCTTGAACGAATAAACACTCAAACTAAGATCTAAGACAGATTATAACTCTATGAACCCTCAGCTACTAATGTTCTATCACTCTTGAACTCTCAGCTGCTGATGCTCTTAGAATATGATTTTTGCAGATTTTTCTTGCACTTGTTTCTCTTGCGATTGCACTTCTGTCTCTTATCATGTAAACCTCTCGAATGAGAGAATGCCTCTATTTATAGGCGGAGAGTATCAACTAGCCGTTGGAGGAGCTGTTGATCTCTGATCATTGAAAGCGATGGCTTGTCTCTCATCTCTGTAGACTTTCCCGATATGGCATCTGTGCTCTTCTGCTTTCCATCTGAGACAGCCTTGTGTTGGGCCAAATGGGGTAATGACTGAACGGTCAAACCCTCATGTGACTTCCTTTTGAAATTCAAATCTTAAACCTTTCTGACAGTCAACCTCGATTAGTCGGTTGAAAATCTTGATCTTTATCTAAGTGGTCTTCAGCTGATGTTCTGACTGAACCGTTGAACTCTCAGCTGACTTTGAACTTCATGCTGTTGATCTTCTTGTTTGAGTTCTACAACTGAGGTTCTGAAACTGAACCCTCAGTTGTCTTCCTTGTATTTAGTCTGTTGAGTTTGAACCCTCAGATGACTTCCTTTTCATCTGATGTTCCCTTCCTCTTTACTGCTTCTCATCTGATGAACGCTCAGTTGGTTTCCTTCACAACTGATGTTCTGAAGACTTCCCCCTCATTCCATCTGAACATATGAACTCTCAGTTGTCTTTCATGACAACTGATGTTCTGATTGGGTGATGCCTTGTTGCCATCTTCAGCTGGAGACCTGTAAAGATAAAATCTTAACTTTGCTCAAACAGCGAGCCTAATTTCTAACATTAGGTTCTGGCAACATCTACTCGGTTGGGGTCAGTCGGTTTTGGAATTCATCAAAACTCTTACTAATAAATTTCCCAACACATTGTATGAGGATGAGTTTTACTTTTTCGAAAAACAACGAATGTCTAATTCGTCTAACGGACTTCTACATGACTCGAGTTTCTAAATTCTTAGGTTCAACTTTTCGAACGCTCGATTCTTAATCTCTACCCAAGTACAATATCAACAGACTTCTCGGCATAAATATTCGCCACTGATCGAGCATTCAAACATTTATTCAAATATTAAATATTATGAATTTATTATTCTTCTAACTTTGAATTTCTCGCTTTTCTTAATTTAAATAATTTCACATAATTACGAGATTTATTATCGTTGATGATCCCGATACGAGTTCTGGTGTATGGGGGGGGGGAGGGAATACACCAGTTAGAAATTTTAAAAATAACCCCCTGAAAATATCACAACCGAGTAAGAAGACTCAGTTGGAATCACAACTGAGTAAGAACACTTAGCTGTGAGAGTGGTGTTGTGCAGAATGTGGTGGAAAATAACAACTCGTAAAATAACTCACGCTTAGATGCAAGGTTGCTCAATAACCAAAACAGTTGAAATGTGAATATGCAGTTTGAGTGCTGGTTAGTCGGTCAGTTAAATATGCAATAAGATAACTGAATAATAAACACAAACACACAAAGATTTACGTGGTTCGGAGAGAAAACCTACGTCCACGGGGAGTTGTGAGTCCACACAACTCAGTTCAAGTTCTTTAGGACTAACCACAAAGCTTACGCGGGCTTTGCAACCGTTGAGATAAGTTTACGGGTACTTATCAACCTTACAGATAAGTTTACGGGTACTTATCAACCTATCTACTCAATTCCGGGAAGAGTAGGGTCCTAATAATCCTTTTGAGAGGATGTGTAAAAGGGTGGGTTTTTCCAACGACTAGCTCGAACAAGAAGTGAGCTAGGATCTAGGCTTGAATGAATGAAAATTCAAACTAAGATCTAAAAACACCAAGACAAAATCTAACACTCTAGGAACTCTCACCTAGTGATGTTCTTAGAGGATAACAGCAGTTTTGCTTGAGTGCAGTTTTTTGTTCTTTCTCTCGCTCTTTAATCTCTTCTCGCACTTGTCTGTCTTCTTCCAGTAAGTCTTAGTGAATGAATGAAGGCCTCTATTTATAGGCGGAGAGAATCAACTAGCCGTTGGAGGAGCTGTTGATCTCTGTTCTGTGAAAGCGATGGCTTGTCTCTCATCTCTGCAGACTTTCCGGATTTGGCAACTGTGTGCTTCTGCTTTCCATCTGAGACAGCCTTGTGTTGGGCCAAATGAGGTAATGACACAACGTCAAACCTTCACGTGACTTCCTTTTTGAAATTCAAATCTTCAACCTTAGACTTTCAACCTTGGTTAGTCGGTTGAGAAGTTTTAGTCTTCATCTGAGTGGTTTTCAGCTGATGTTCCATCTGATTGAGATCTTCATCTGATTGAGATCTTCATCTGACCTTCTGTCTGAATAGGAACAGTTGAACTCTCAGCTGCTTTGAATTTCAAGTTGTTGATCTTATCGGTTCGAGTCCTTCAACTGATATTCTGAATCTTGAACGCTCAGTTGCCTTTCTTGGACGCTCAGTTGTCTTTCTTGTAACTGATGTTCTATCTCTTGAACGCTCAGTTGTCTTTCTTACAACTGATGTTCTATCTCTTGAACGCTCAGTTGTCTTTCTTACAAATGATGTTCTATATCTTGAACGCTCAGTTGTCTTTCTTGAACTGATGTTGTCTTACATCTTCCCCTTTGAACTCTCAGTTGTATTTCTAACAACTGATGTTCTATCCGAATGAAGCCTTGTTGCCGTCTTCAGCTGGAGACCTGTAAAGATAAAATCTCAACATTGCTCAAACAGCGAGCCTAAATACTAACATTAGGATCTGGCAACATCTACTCGGTTGGGGTCAGTTGGTTTTGGAATCAATCAAAATTTTAATAAATTTATTTAATAATGTTGTTTGCATAAATGAGAAGTTTTATGCATGTTAATCAACATATAATTTAGTTAGAATTTCCGACCACTTTTTATTTTTCGTTGGAGACGAATAATTGAGATTATGTTAAGTATGAATGATGATATGAATATGTGGTTTGTATATTAGTTGATCTAAGTATTTAAGGATCTTAAATTGAAAGTTTGGAAGATTTCTAAGAACATTTATCTTTGTGTAAGAGACAAGGAATCGAGCATAAGTCTTGACGGTTAAATGAAATGAGAAAACTAATTGGATATTAGTGATTTAGTATGCTTAGGGTTCATTGTGTAAGTTTTGAGAATTTCATGTTATATATGAATGAGTGATTATGGATTTGAGTATGATGCGAGTGAATGATCATATGTTAATTGGAATGATATCATTTGATGATTTGATTTGAGAGTTAAGAAATTGATTGATATGTTGTTGAGGTTTTCTTTGAAATTGTTAAGTATAGAAGTCGAGGACAAGAGATGATAATGTTTGTCGTTTATTTTCATCGAGAACTCAAGTATATGTGAATGTGAGTTGTATGGTTTGCTTGGTTGAATTTTCAAGGTTTTAAGAGTTGTGAAATGTTTTGACAAACATAAGAAAGTGTGGTTTGAAGTTTAGACCCGTAGGGTTTTTCTGTCAGTTTGCGATCCTTCACAGAAACGGCCATAAATCTTTACTCGTTTAACGAAATCAAGATCCGTAAATTGTGCAGTAAACTAGACATCCATATCTTTCGTTTGGTACCAAGAACCTTCCCTGTTTCTCAGCAGTCTGTTCTGTGTGAGCTTTTGAATCTTCAGCAGTTGTGCAGATTCTCCTGCAGCTCTATTTCTTAAGTAAAATCTTTTCTTAACTTGAATTCTTTGGAACACCTAAGTCATTTAGAGTTATTGACTTCCGTTATGATGTTCTAAATGTCGAGTAAAGAACCAAGTCAGTTTTTAGCGAGATGTTTTCGAGTCTTGTTTCATTTAGTAAAAGACTAGTTAAAGTGCAAAGGCCTAAAACTTGTTTAATTGTTATCGAGTCCGTTTTTCTTAAACCGCCTCGATCATTTACTAAAGTTTGATTATTTGCGATAAAAGGAGAAAGTCACGACTAGAAGAAAGGACGGAAGACAGAAGGTTAAAGTAGTTCTGTAATTCGTATAAGGTGGGCTTTCTATATATCAAAATAATGTGGGCTTTTCTATATAACAAAATAAAGTGAGCGTTGCTCAAAATGTTTACTTATTGCTTTATAAGTATGTTTTGAAAGTGATTATCAGTGCATAAAAGAATTGTTTTTGTGAGTTCTTTTGTGCCATTCTAAGTTGGTTCGCCAACTAATCGATCGGACTCTGAGTTAGTGACACCGTTAGGTGCTTTCCAGGGTTAGTGTACATGGTAGCCCTTGTGTGTGGTACTCTGTTGAGGGGTAGCCAGCCACGGCGAGGAACATGCGCGGAAGAAGTTAACTCTCCTCCAGCGTTGAAACAGAAGTTGGGCAATTTGAAAGAAACAACAGAAAAATCTTGATCAAGTAAAGTTTGAGAAAATGTTTTAGTAAGCACGGGCCTTTGAAAGAAAAACCCCATTGTGTTACTTTGAGAATGCCTGATGAATCTATAAAATCTATGATATGATTTCGGCTTTGTATGTATTTTTAAATGTGCAGGTTGAGTGACGTAGGCGGCGGAGGTTGAGTGATGGTTGGAATTAAGGAAAGAAAGCTAGTTGAGCCTCGATTCCACATCTTCTTATGTGAAATTAATCTACGTTTTTTCCGCTGCAAGACACTCTTTTTAATGTATTAACTTTCGGTTAAAGTATTATGTACTTGAAACCCTAGAGGTCTCATTAGACAACTTTTGTCGAGCGATCCTTCTAGATCGACTCTCTTTTGATTAATCGAAGTACTTCATGTTTACCATCTTATCTAAGTTATGTCAGTTCATCATTTATTCAGTAAATTCCCCTTTCTTCCCCGCCTCTTTAATCCAACCCCTAGTCGCACCCCGGCTTTGTCGTCCCTCGGGATTTGGAGCTGTGACAGAGTGGTATCAGAGCAATCGTTTCTGCTCTATACTTGAGTCTTCTTTTAAGAAATTAAAGTTTAGTTCGTTTCACTAAACTTAAGAATTCAGATGCCAACTCAACTTTCCACTACGTCGACTCAACCAAAGAAGGAAAGAAAGGTTTCAAAAGTGTTACTATTTTGAAAGTTTGAAGTATGATATTTATGAATTGATTGAAGTATGAGATATACTTTTGTTGAGTACTAAGAATGAATTGATTGAAGTATGATAGTTATACTTTTGCTGAGTAAAAGTATGAACTGATTAAAGTATGATTGTTATACCTTTGTGGTATTAGATGAAATTATGTGAGTTATAATTTCCTTTGATTGAGATACATGTCAACATGGGATGGTTGAATTATTTTATTGGAATTATTTGAGTTATAATTCCTTTTTATCAAGATGTATGTTAGCCTTAGAGAAATATAGAGTTTTTAAAGGCTTTCCCAATTTCTATGAGAACATAGAGCTTTTATGAAGCGTGAGTCATTTCCGAACAAAATGACTCAAAAGACGCGATCAGAACGGGAAGAACAGAATCAAGAGAATCAAAATCGAATAAAATAAAATGTCACTTGCATGGGAGTGACATGAATAAAGTCTCTTTAGAGTCAACTTTGTTATATTTATTAGAACCGTTCGCGTATTTGAGTAACTTTAAGTTAGTATTTTCTTCGAGAAGATTGAGTATTCCAACCTAAGAGTTGGAAATTCCGAATATTTTTCTTTATATAGAATGTTTGCATGCAATTTGAGAAATTGCTAGATGATTAAGGTAAGTTAATTCCTTATTGAGTGGGTGAGTGCTTAAAGCACGGAGTTGATGAGAATTCTTATTTTCCTTAGTTTTAAAATGCCTCCGAGAGCAGAGAATAACGGACGAGGGTGTAGAAAGGGTAGACCGTCGGGTCGTGATAGTGGTCGTGGTCGTGGTCAGGACAAGAGGGAGGAGGATCGAGGGCGTCAGGAAACCCCTCCACCCCCACCACCACTACGTCGTGACATAGAGGATTTTTTCCTCAAAAGAAATCCACCTGTTTTTAATGGATTAGGAAACCCGAGCGATGCTGAGCTTTGGGTAAGAGCTACAGAAAGAATTTTTAAACTTCTCAGATGTACTGATGAGGAGCGCCTTTCGTGTGTTGCGTTTCAACTCACTAGACCAGCTGATTTCTGGTGGGAAGCTAGGCAGAAAGTTATTCCGACAGAGCATCTGGCTCAGTTTACTTGGGATGAGTATAAGGCAGCATTTTACGACAAGTACATTCCAAAAACCTATAGAGCAAAGAAGGAAGCAGAGTTCTATAATCTGAAGCAAGGAAAGATGTTAGTGACTGAATATGATGCAATCTTTTGTGAATTGTCGAGGTATGCCCTGAGCAGGTGGATACGGAGGAGAAAATAGCAAAGAAATTCCGTGGGGGACTAAGGCACGAGCTTGGAGTGGCACTAGCTAGTCACGGCGGACTGAACTACACTGAGATACTAGGGCGACCCCTAGAGATGGAAGCGGTTGTGCCGGACGAGCGAAAGATTACAATACCCGTACCAGCACCAACCCATGCTCCAACTCAAGACCATTCCAACAACAATAACAGCAACTATAAAGGAAAAAAGGAAATGGGAAGGAGGAAACAACAGTGGCTACTATCATCACAACAACAATAATCAAGAAAACCAGGGTGGAAATCGGCGTGACTTTCAACAGCCAAATCAGAATAACCAATCAAGACAATGGAAGGGAAATAACCAACAAGGACAGTGGCAGGGACAACAGACAAACATTAACCAAGGAAAAATCACTGTTCCTACCTGCCCTAAGTGTAATGGAATGCACTCTGGAGTTTGTCAAGCAGGCACTGGCGTGTGCTTTAATTGAGGACAACAGGGGCACGTGAAAAGATATTGTCCGAAACCGTTGCAATCGGGAGGAGCTAACCAATATAATCAGCCCCAACCTTTGAGAGCTATTCAAGCACATCCGCAACAACAACAGTCTCAACAGTCGGACCAGCAGAATCCAAGGGCATTCATAATTAAGGATCAAGAGCAGAATAAGGACAAGGGTCACATGGCAGGTATGGGTAAACTTCTCACTTACCCTGTCATAAATTAGTTGATACCAGGGTGATGGTCCCGATAAGAGTTACTGGTGTATGGGGGGGGGGGGGGGAATACACCAGTTAGGATTTTTTAACTTTCGAAAAACTTAACACTTGAAATCAACTTCAACTGAGTAAAAGGACTCAGTTGGGATCTCACAGCTGAGTAAGCAACCTCAGCTGGAAGAGTGGTGCTGTGCGGAATATGGTGGAAAAAGAACTCGTAAAATCAAACTCACGCTTTTATGCACGGTTGGTCAAAACCAAAACTGTTGATGTGAAAGTATGCAGATTGTATGCGGTTAGTTTGTCAGTAAAGATATGCAAATAATGACTGAACACAAATAAACACGACACACAAGATTTACGTGGTTCGGAGAGAACTCCTACGTCCACGGGGAGATGTGAGTCCACACACCTCAGTCCAAGTTCTTCTGGACAGAACCACTCAGCTTACGCGAGCTGAGCAACCGTTAAGGATAAGTTTGCGGGTACTTATCGACCTTACAGTTAAGATTACGGGTTCTTAACAACCTATGCTAAGTTTGCGGGCACTTAACAGCCTATCTACTCAGTTGCAGGAAGAGTAGGGTCCTAACTAACACTTTTTAGGGTGTGAGAATGGGTGGGTTTTTCCAACTACAGCTCGATCACAAATGAGAGCTGGATCTAAGGTTTGAACGAATAAACACTCAACCTAAGATCAAAAATAGTTTCGATCTCTAGGAACCCTCAGCTACTAATGTTCTCTCAAATTGGAACTCTCAGCTGCTGATGCTCTTAGATGATGATTTTGCAGATTTGCTTTTTGCTTTGATTTCTCTCGAGAAAGCTCTTGAATTTTCGTCGTCTGTGTGTATATTTCTCTCGAATGAGAGAATGCCTCTATTTATAGGCGGAGAGAATCAACTAGCCGTTGGAGGAGTAGTTGATCTCTGATCGGTTGAAAGTGATGGCTTGTCTCTCATCTCTGCAGACTTTCCCGATATGGCATCTGTGCTCTTCTGCTTTCCATCTGAGACAGCCTTGTGTTGGGCCAGATGGGGTAATGACTGAACGGTCAAACCCTCATGTGACTTCCTTTTGAAATTTAAATCTTTGACAGTCAACTTCGGTTTGTCGGTTGAAAGTCTTGACCTTCATCTGAGTGATCTTCAACTGATGTTCCGATCTGTCGAGCTCTCAGCTGACTTTGAACTTCAAACAGTTGAACTCCTTGTTCGGATTCTATAACTGAGGTTCTGAAACTGAACCCTCAGTTGTCTTCCACTTCTTTACTCAGTTGGGTTTGAACCCTCAGATGATTTCCTTTTCATCTGATGTTCTCTTCCTCTCTGCTGCTTCTCCTCTGATGAACCCTCAACTGGTTTCCTTCTCAACTGATGTTCTGAAGACTTCCCCTTGTTTGCATCTGAACAAATGAACTCTCAGTTGTCTTTCTTCACAACTGATGTTCTGTCTGAGTGACGCCTTGTTGCCATCTTCAGCTGGAGACCTGTAAAGATAAAATCTTAACTTTGCTCAAACAGCGAGCCTAACTTCTAACATTAGGTTCTGGCAACATCTACTCGGTTGGGGTCAGTCGGTTTTGGAATTCATCAAAACTTATACTAATAAATTTCCCAACAATTTCCCCCTTTTTGATGATGCCAAAACCACTTACAACTTTAAACCACTATTGATCTAATCCTCTCTAACTGACCTAAAATCTCAGCTGAAATTCTAGACAGTTTATAAGATAAAACATCAAAGGGTTAGGACAGATATAACATGAAATTGAAAGACTTTGTGATTCAGAGCTTGGACAATGAGGAATTGTTCATCAAGGTAAATCGTATTATATACTTTGAAGTTTTTGTTACAACTGAAGGTTACAAGGTTAAGCACAAAACAGATAAAGATACAACAGTTGCTTCAAAAACTACAACATCCAAAAACATTATCAGCTCAAAAACTTTGACAGCTCAGAAATACTGTTGACCGTACTTGCTGAAGATACGGTTGAAGATCTCCTTCTTCGCTTCCGACTCGATCCCAGTGTTGACGCCGTGTTCCTTGCAGACTTGCCTCGCCTCAGCCATGATCGTATTTCTATTTGGCGTGCTCGTGCCTTTGATCATCGGAGGGCGGTACTTGCACATCTTCGGAACTGGAACAGTGTTGGGATCAAGTTGAGCATTCAGCATAGCTCGTTTGAACTGACTAAACATTCCAGGGTCTCCAGTTCTGAGTTCCCACAGGGTTTCCTTGAAGGCTTGCCTTGGGTCTTCAGTCGAGTAGACTTTCCTGTAATAGAAGTCATTGACGAACTCATGCTTGAACTGTTCCCAGTCATCGTTCCACTCCGCATTCATCCACTTGTCAACATGTGGGTATCGAGACGGGAGCGGAGTGTCCTTCTGCAGTTGGTGCGTCAACTTCCTAGCCTCAGCCTTCATCTGGTGCTTGTTGATTCTTCGCACACTCCGGCTGGCTTTATTTCTGTCGACTCTCTTTTCCACCTTGGCCAGTTCTTTCTCGAACTTGGCTACCTTTTTGGCCTGATCGGCAGCGAACTTCTTGATCCAAGAGGGATTCAAGTACTTCTCCTTTGACTCCCCCATAGCTTTGGCAGCTTCAAGGCAGTCTTCAACAGATATCCCATCAAGTTCTGCATCGAGCTCGGCCGTGAGCTCGACTACGAAGTCGTGGAAGACTTCCAGTTCGGGCTGCGATCCTTCAGCTTCAGCTTCAGCTGGCACTCCTTCTCCTTGCTCAGCTCCTTCGGCTTGCTGGAGAACAGCTTTCCCTCTTTCAGCAACAGCTGCTGGCACCCTGTCATCCTCAACTGCTGGCTCCTTGTCTTCCCCCTTTTTGGCATCATCCAAAAGGGTGGCAACAGTGCCATTCAGGGAGTTCAACTTGGCTTGAGCTTGTTGAACTCTGGAAAACAGTTCGTCAACAACATCCTTCTCAGCTACCTTCTTGGCCAACTCCAAGTCTTGGCGCTCCTGCTCAGCTCGCTGCACAGCTGCAAAGGTCGCAGAGACCTCTTTGTGGAGAGAGACGAACTCAGCTCGGAAGGAGCCGAACTGAGACATCCACTCCTGGTCCTGAGTCTGCTGGGACTTTACGAGGTCAGATTCAGCAACGGTTTTGAACACGTTGAAATCCGAGCTGAGGCTCTGAATGGCCTTCCTTAGAGCTGAGACCTCCGAGCTGGAAGAAGTAGATAGGTCATCAAGCTTGTGCTGAAGAGACGAGGAGAGGAGTTCCAGCTGATTCTTCAAGCTGGCATTGTCGGCCATCAACTGCTGCATCCTGTCAGCTTCTTCCTCCTTGCCCAGCTGGATCTTGGACAGCATCTCCGTCCTCAGCTGGTTGACCCTCTTCGAGATCAGCTCGCAGATGGCGTCGGTTGAGAGAGCTGGCTGATCGAAGGGTCCGGGTAGAAGCTGTGGTTGTGGCTGGGCAGCAGGCTCCGAGACAACCATGGGAGATCGGCTGGCGAGGTAGGCCTTGAGCTTGTCTTCTTCTCTCTTGGCCGCCTCATCAGCTGCGTCGACGTCGTCCATGCAGGAGGCATTTTTGGCAAGCATGTCATCAAGAAAGTGAACAGCTTCAGGGTTGTTGCACAGCTCCTTGGTGTCTGTCCCTTCTTGGATGCTTTTGTCCAGACGTCGTCGGAGCACAGCCACCTTTTGGTTGTAAGCCACCTCCAGGCTCTGGTAGTCGAAGTACTCCCTCAGGTTGGACTCTTCGACCTTTAACCTGTCCCAACCATGGATCCTGAGGGTCTCCTCCTTCACATACCAGTAGCTGAATATGACACTGAACTGGTATAGAAGTTCCGTCCCGAGAACAGAGAAAATGGGCATCGATGCTGCCTCGGGGAACATACCAATCAGCTTGCGGAAGCGGTAGCTGAGTCTTCCTTCATATTCATCCAGGATCGCCTGGCGGTTGGCTTCTTCATCGATCTGAGGGGGGTCGATATCGAAGGTTATGGGTTCGATGGTTTCATCAACGTTGGCCGAAGAAATGGTCACAACGTTGGCATCGAACGAGAGGCTCGGAATATCTGACTGAGGACCAGTTAAGAGAACTGGATCCTCTTTGGATGGAGAGTTGGCTGGCTGGAGGGTTTCTTCAGTCACAGGTGGGTTAACCTGGCTGGCATCAGCTCTAGTTCGACTGTCGTGGGACTCCTCAGATGAAGAAGAGTCATCTGAGGAGGAGCTGGCATCCACCACTTGGACCTCCACGTTTTCACCTGCCTCCTCAGCCACGTCCTCCTGGCAAGGTTGAAGAATAAACCCAGCTGGGTCAACCGATTGGCTGGATTCGGTTGACTCTTTTTCCTCAGCTGGCTTTGTCACCATTGGACTGGTTGAAGGACGAGCTGCGGGCTGGACGATCCTGATCCTTGGCCTCTTCTGGAGGGGTTCCTCTTCTTATTCTTCTTCTTCTTCCTCTTCCTCAGCCACCTCCTCCAGCTGGCGCTTCGCTGGCTTGGACCTTGAAGGGCGGCGAGCAGTTGGCTCCACAGCTGGCTTAGGGGCACCCTTGGGGGTGTAGACAACTTCTACAACATCCCTGGCCTTCTTGGCTGAGAGGAACAGCAACAGCTTGCTGACTGGAGTGTCCTCACTTCCTTCCCATGTCAGCGGCAGACCTTGTGTGGCTTGGAGGATGAGGGCTGATATCTTTGTCCCGAAGTTGAGTGTCCCCTTGACACTCAATAGCAGTTCTCCAGACTCAGCTGTTATCTCGGAGATTTTCTGTTTCTCCATCAGCAGCTGGCTCTCTATATATCCCAACCAGTCGACCTGGTGTAGCTCTTCCAGGGCCTTTTGCTGCTTGAGCTTAGGACGGCTTATGTCCCCGAAGGCTCCACCATATGCGAAGATGCATTTGGAAATTACATCGAAAAGAAATCGGTGCTCCGGCTTCAACTTTGTTCTTTGCATGCTCCCCTTCAATGGTTCGGGAACAAGAAAGATGGTTTGAAGGAAGGCATCAGCTTCCTTGTCAGTAAAGTTCCCCATCACATTTGTGGCTTCACGGTTTCTGGGGATGAGCTTCTCCAGCTCCTTTGACACCTTTATCTCCACAACGGAGTCTTCTACTGTCCGGGAGGTTCTGTGGCGTTGCTTGCACGGGATGATCGTGACAAGCCCGTCTTCTGCAACTCGTTGCAGATTCCGGTAGAAATGTACGATCTGCTTCCTGAGCAACAGGGCCGGAGAGAGGGTAGCCCAGTCAAGAAGATGGTGGTCGGAGAGGATGGCGGTGACTGGAGTGAGCTCAGGCGAGGAGAGAGTCGCTCTGGATAATATCTGTTCGAAATGAATCTTCGACATCACCGTGTCGAACGATTCCTGGAACGTTGCAGGCTCTGAGGAAACCATCTTCTTAGAAGCTTTTGACTTGGGCGCCATCTCGAGGAGATATATATGCAAAGAAAGAGCGAAATACTTTACTGGAAATGGCGAAACAAGATTTGAGAAGATGATGAATAGTGAGTTAAGATATGCACGAAAATAGAAGGTAATGATCACTTCCTGATTTGCCGTATTATATAATCTTTGACTTGGATAAAATCAACGGCTGGGGTTAAATGGCGCGAATCTATTAACGGCTGAGATTACGCGACTGTTGGTTAATTTTGACTGATATACCACGCGCGCGAGTGAGAAGGTGAATAGTTTAGGGTGTCAGCCCAGTCGCACTATAAAGTAAGGCTATAGATGTTCAGCCATACTTTACATTAAATGCGATATGATGGCTTGTTTAGTCTAGCTAACATGTTCAGGAATGTTTGAATTTATTTCAAACATTCTTAGTTATTATCATAACACCTTCAGTCATAAATGATACCTGTCAGCTGATGTCGATATCAGCTGTATACCACAGTTGTGCTCCTCAGTTGCCGCATACCATCAGCTGACTTGAGTTCGTCTGTTCAGCTGACGTCTGTTCCATTGTTGCAGCATACCGTCAGCTGACTCAAGTTCATCTGTTCAGCTGACGTTTGATGTCTTCAGATGGCAATTCGTATCTGAGATTCCTCCTTCATCTGAGCTTCCCCCTTAATTCGATATCCGATTCGTCAGCTCGGATGGATCCTTATCAGCTCGGATGACTCTTCATCTCGGATGACTCTTTAGCTCGGATGAGTTTTTAGCTCGGATCCAAAAGTCCTAGAAGATCACACAGCATCTTGAACCGGGCTTCAGGAAGAGGTTTGGTGAAGATGTCAGCTCTCTGAATCTCAGTTGGGATCTTCTCCATGGACACATCCTTCTTCTCAATATGGTCTCGGATGAAGTGATGACGAATGTCGATATGCTTAGTCCGAGAGTGGTGAACAGGGTTTAGAGAGATAGCTATGGCACTCGAGCTATCACAATGAATGGGAACCTGTCCAGTTGAGACTTCATAATCTCTCAGCTGCTGCTTCAGCCACAACACTTGCATGCAACAGCTTCTGGCAGCCATGTACTCTGACTCGGTTGTCGAAGTAGCCACACACGCTTGTTTCTTGGAGAACCATGAAACCAGCTTGCTTCCCATGAACTGACAGTGTCCAGAAGTAGACTTCCTGTCCAACCGATCTCCTGCTAGGTCGGCATCTGAGTATCCAGTCAGCTGGATATTGTCATCAGTTGGGTACCACAATCCAACATTGACAGTTCCCTTCAGATACTTAATGATGTTCTTTGCTGCCAACATATGTGCTTCTCTTGGTTGGACTTGAAAACGAGCACACACTCCAACTGCGTATGAAATGTCTGGTCGGCTGGCAGTTAGGTAGAACAGCGAACCGATGAGGCATGAAGACTCTTAAACTCAACCGACTGCTGATGCAGTTCCTCACTGAGTTCTTGAAAATCATTCCAGGAGGGTTCCAACTCATCGCTCAAAGATTCCTGCAGGTTAGAAGTATTGGAAGAATTTAAGCGAGCAGGATTAGATTGTACCTCAATATCATCTTGGTCGGTTCCAAGTGCCATGAGGCATTGATCCGGACTGATGACTCTGTTGGTAGAGGTCAGTTCATCCTCATCTTCAGTGTCTGTGAAGATGTCCATATCGTCAGCTGCCTCTTCTGCTACCATAGCCTTGTTCTTTGCAGTTTGCTTGGCCCTCAGTGCTTCTCTTTCCTTCTTTGAGAGGTCTGGGCAGTCAGCTTTGAAGTGTCCTTCCTTGCCGCATTCGAAGCAACCATTGGTGACTGGCTTCGAACTGTCTCGAGTTCGGTTTGATTTATAGAAACGTTTATATTTGCCGAACCGAGTATCCATATCGGCTAACTTCTTTGACAACGCTGCAATGTTCTGTTGCAGTTCCTCTCTGCTCGGCTCCTTTGCAGTCGTGTCAGCCGATCTGGTTGGCCTTGACGATCTCGACTTTGAGTAGTCAGCTCGGAGGGCCACTGACTTTGATGCTGAGCCGACATCCTCAATTCTATTTGTCTGACTTGAGGGCTGCGACCTCCTTCTGTTGACCTTATACTCATTTCCTTTCAAGATTGAGAACAATCTTTCAGTTCCCATTTCACCAAGGTCAACTCGGCTCTCGTGGATATTTGTGAAGGTATCCCACTCAGCCGGTAGAGCTTGCAACACTTTGAGGTTTATTTCTCTTAGAGTGTATTTTCCTTTCCGGATGGACTGGATTCTTCTGATAATGTCCATAAACCGGAGCTCTAGCTGATCGATAGTCTCATCAGGTCGCAGACTGAAATTGTCGAAATCTTGACATGCATGCGAGAACTTGTTTTCCTTCGTCTCGTCGCTTCCTTCACTTAGCGAAGCCAGAATGTCCCACATCTCTTTTGCAGTCTCACACTCCTCTATCCAGGGCAGATAATCTTGTCCAACCGTGGACATTATTGTGCTCTGAGCCCAGATATCCAGCTGGCTCACCTTGGCCTCTTCCGGAGTGTAGTCTTCTGGCTGTTTCTCCACATACTCCACCACTGCATCTCCATCGTTGGGATTTGTGGGAGTGCGAAGTATTCTGTCTCGTATGACGATTGGTCCAGATGTGAGAACTTGTTGCATCCTATGATGCTTTGACAGAAGGATCTTCTTCATTCAAGTTCTCCATGATGTATAATTGACTACAGAGAACATGACTACGATCTTGTCCTTGACGTCCATCTGCACAAACAAAAACAGGACAAAAAAAATGCGAGCAAGAATGCACTAGCGTGAAAAGATCTGTTCAGATGACCACTGAAATAAAATTCTCGAATTCACACCTCGTGAAACAGAGTCAGCAGTCTTTTGAACCACTGCTCTGATACCACTTGATGGTCCCGATACGAGTTACTGGTGTATGGGGGGGGGGAATACACCAGTTAGGATTTTTTAACTTTCGAAAAACTTAACACTTGAAATCAACTTCAACTGAGTAAAAGGACTCAGTTGGGATCTCACAGCTGAGTAAGCAACCTCAGCTGGAAGAGTGGCGCTGTGCGGAATGTGGTGGAAAAAGAACTCGTAAAATCAAACTCACGCTTTTATGCACGGTTGGTCAAAACCAAAACTGTTGATGTGAAAGTATGCAGATTGTATGCGGTTAGTTTGTCAGTTAAGATATGCAAATAATGACTGAACACAAATAAACACGACACACAAGATTTACGTGGTTCGGAGAGAACTGCTACGTTCACGGGGAGATGTGAGTCCACACACCTCAGTCCAAGTTCTTCTGGACAGAATCACTCAGCTTACGCGGGCTGAGCAACCGTTAAGGATAAGTTTGCGGGTACTTATCGACCTTACAGTTAAGATTACGGGTTCTTAACAACCTATGCTAAGTTTGCGGGCACTTAACAGCCTATCTACTCAGTTGCAGGAAGAGTAGGGTCCTAACTAACACTTTTTAGGGTGTGAGAGTGGGTGGGTTTTTCCAACTACAGCTCGATCACAAATGAGAGCTGGATCTAAGGTTTGAACGAATAAACACTCAACCTAAGATCAAAAACAGTTTCGATCTCTAGGAACCCTCAGCTACTAATGTTCTCTCAAATTGAAACTCTCAGCTGCTGATGCTCTTAGATGATGATTTTGCAGATTTGCTTTTTGCTTTGATTTCTCTCGAGAAAGCTCTTGAATTTTCGTCGTCTGTGTGTATATTTCTCTCGAATGAGAGAATGCCTCTATTTATAGGCGGAGAGAATCAACTAGCCGTTGGAGGAGTAGTTGATCTCTGATCGGTTGAAAGCGATGGCTTGTCTCTCATCTCTGCAGACTTTCCCGATATGGCATCTGTGCTCTTCTGCTTTCCATCTGAGACAGCCTTGTGTTGGGCCAGATGGGGTAATGACTGAACGGTCAAACCCTCATGTGACTTCCTTTTGAAAATCAAATCTTTGACAGTCAACTTCGGTTTGTCGGTTGAAAGTCTTGACCTTCATCTGAGTGATCTTCAGCTGATGTTCCGATCTGTCGAGCTCTCAGCTGACTTTGAACTTCAAACAGTTGAACTCCTTGTTCGGATTCTATAACTGAGGTTCTGAAACTGAACCCTCAGTTGTCTTCCACTTCTTTACTCAGTTGGGTTTGAACCCTCAGATGATTTCCTTTTCATCTGATGTTCTCTTCCTCTCTGCTGCTTCTCATCTGATGAACCCTCAGCTGGTTTCCTTCTCAACTGATGTTCTGAAGACTTCCCCTTGTTTGCATCTGAACAAATGAACTCTCAGTTGTCTTTCTTCACAACTGATGTTCTGTCTGAGTGACGCCTTGTTGCCATCTTCAGCTGGAGACCTGTAAAGATAAAATCTTAACTTTGCTCAAACAGCGAGCCTAACTTCTAACATTAGGTTCTGGCAATATCTACTCGGTTGGGGTCAGTCGGTTTTGGAATTCATCAAAACTTGTACTAATAAATTTCCCAACACAGGGCTTCACATTCTTTTATTACTAGAGCCTGTATTGACACTATAGAAATAAAACCAAAACGTGTTAATCATAAAATGAGAGTAACTACACCCTCAAGAGAGAAATCAACACCACTTCTTTTGTTTGCTTAAACCTAGAATCAGACTTAGGATCTTCTAAGGTTGTAGCGAACAAATCTGAATATGATGAAAATGTTAAACATGGACATAATCCTTGGAATGGATTGGATATACGAGCGACTACGCAACGATTCTCTGCCACGAGAGAAAGATTTCTTTCGATCAGCCGGGGGGAAACCTACAGATTTTCATGGAATATCGATGGGTGAATAGATATCTATAATATCTGCACTACAAGCCAAAGAGATAATGAAGAAGAAGAACTGCAAAGTTTAACTTGTTTACCTGAATGGAGAATTGGAACTGAAGGGACCATATGAGACGTAGAAATCATACGAGAATTTGAGATGATAGATTTAGAGGTGATCGATACATCTGAGACAATAACTAACCGAATAGCAGCACAAGTAGCTACACCAGACTTATGAGAGAGAATTATAGGTGAATTCGAGGGAACGATTCAAGTACTAGAAGATATGTTAAGAACGATAGTGTTAGATCAAAGTGACAACGGGGAGAATATTTACCGTTGATCAAGTTTTCTTATAATAATAGTTATCAGGTTACGATAAGTATTGTGCCTTACGAGGCCTTGTATGGAAGGAAGTTTAAATAACCGTTGTATCATAATGAAGTAGATGAAAGGAAGAATCTAGAACTAGATTCACTCAGTGAAATGATAGATATATTCTTCGATAGATTCGAGTCAAAATGAAAGAAGTCTAGAGGTGACGAAAGTCTTATGTAATTTATGCCGATCTGACTTAAAATTAGAGAAGGGGACAAGTTTTCCTCATGATTTTCCTTCTAAGGATATGGTAATTATTTTCGTGTCAAGTATAAGCTTAGACAAAGATTTATATGATTAGTAGATATTTTGAAAAAGATAGTTTTAATGTGTATAGATTGGCCGTGTCGCCAAGTCTATGGAATGTTTATTATGTTGTGTATCTCATTTGAGAAAGTACGTGTTCGATCCTACATACGTGATTCATCAGCAAGACGTAATTCTTGATTCTAATTTAAGTTATAAGTTATGGAGAAAGACCGCAATCGATCTTCGATCAAAAAGTGCAAGAGTTGAGAAACAAATCGATACCACTAGTAAAAGTGTCATGGAATCACCACGGGCAAGAGGAAGCTACGTGGGAACTTTTCGAAGAAGATATGCAAATTTCAGGACGAAACTTTTCATTAGAGGGGTATAATGTAATATCCCGGATATTTCTTCCCGTCACGAAAATAAAAATTTTCGTTTTAATTAAGGCTTTGCACTTTTAAGTTAAAGAAATTCATTTATAAGAATAACGGCGAAGTCCGTTTCTGAAAATAAGTTTTAAAAGTCGTTCAACCGACTACCGTATTAGGGTTTTGGCGCCCGATAAAATTTTCGTTAGAGACCTCAGATCGAAAAAGCGTCTGATTTTACATTCACTTATTTTGCGATACGAGTCTAAAGGTAAAAATCAGTTTTATTTATTTTTTCGGGCGAAATTTGTACTGTCACGTCTCGACTTTTTGAAGTTTTTTGGGAAACGAATCGTCCTTTCCGACTAAGTGAAATATTCCGGAACTAATGGTCGTATCTTTTTTTGCCGAAAATGTGTCCGTCTAATAAAGTAATTGTTCGTTTCTAGTTTGCAGTATTTAGACCCGGAAAAATAGATATTTTGTAGAGAAGAAGGTGTACAACTTAATTTTCTCTTCTACTATATAAATATCACCCTTTATCACCATAACATCTCTCTTCCTCTCACTCCCCAAACCGCCACCCTCCCTTTTCTCTCTTCTCTCTCTTGTTCTTCAAGTGTTCTTCATATCTTCAAGTTTTTCTTCAAGTTCTTCAAGCTTCTAAGTTCCATAACTTGTTCGATTCTCGATTAAAGTCAATTCCGATTGCATATTTGATAAGGTATGAACTTTAGCTTCATTTCTATCCAAACAAGAATCATCTCCTTTGAAGTTTGATAGATGTCAAAATTTATGAGGTGTAGGATATGATGTTCTAAGTTTTATTTCATGTTATTTTGATGTTAGAAGTAAGAATCCATGGTTGAAATCGAGTTAGAAACATGTTAAGTATTTATTTGGAATTTTCGAAAATTATGATGAAGGTTTCGAAATTTCTGCACTTCTTAGATGTTTTGATTGAGCTTGAATTCTCATAAATGGTTTGTGGAATATGATTCTAGGTATTGATACATGATTGTATGAATTGTTTGAGAACTTTCTAAAAATATTTCTATGTTCATTGGAAATGAAGGTTTATGATTTTAATTGAGCAAATGAGATGATATGGATGTGGTAATGATATAAATGTGTTGTAGGAAGCATGTAGTTGATCATATATTTATGTTAGACTTTTCTAAAAATAAAACGATAATCAATGGAGACGAACATTCGATCGGATTTTTAAGGATAGAATTTATTTAATAATGTTGTTTGCATAAATGAGAAGTTTTATGCATGTTAATCAACATATAATTTAGTTAGAATTTCCGATCACTTTTTATTTTTCGTTGGAGACGAAGAATTGAGATTATGTTAAGTATGAATGATGATATGAATATGTGGTTTGTATATTAGTTGATCTAAGTATTTAAGGATCTTAAATTGAAAGTTTGGAAGATTTCTAAGAACATTTATCTTTGTGTAAGAGACAAGGAATTGAGCATAAGTCTTGACGGTTAAATGAAATGAGAAAACTAATTTGATATTAGTGATTTAGTATGCTTAGGGTTCATTGTGTAAGTTTTGAGAATTTCATGTTATATATGAATGAGTGATTATGGATTTGAGTATGATGCGAGTGAATGATCATATGTTAATTGGAATGATATCATTTGATGATTTGATTTGAGAGTTAAGAAATTGATTGATATGTTGTTGAGGTTTTCTTTGAAATTGTTAAGTATAGAAGTCGAGGACAAGAGATGATAATGTTTGTCGTTTATTTTCATCGAGAACTCAAGTATATGTGAATGTGAGTTGTATGGTTTTCTTGGTTGAATTTTCAAGGTTTTAAGAGTTGTGAAATGTTTTGACAAACATAAGAAAGTGTGGTTTGAAGTTTAGACCCGTAGGGTTTTTCTATCAGTTTGCGATCCTTCACGGAAACGGCCATAACTCTTTATTCGTTTAACGAAATCAAGATCCGTAAATTGTGCAGTAAACTAGACATCCGTATCTTTCGTTTGGTACCAAGAACCTTCCCTGTTTCTCGGCAGTCTGTTCTGTGTGAGCTTTTGAATCTTCAGCAGTTGTGCAGATTCTCCTGCAGCTCTATTTCTTAAGTAAAATCTTTTCTTAACTTGAATTCTTTGAACACCTAAGTCATTTAGAGTTATTGACTTCCGTTATGATTTTCTAAATGTCGAGTAAAGAACCAAGTCAGTTTTTAGCGAGATGTTTTCGAGTCTTGTTTCATTTAGTAAAAGACTAGTTAAAGTGCAAAGGCCTAAAACTTGTTTAATTGTTATCGAGTCCGTTTCTCTTAAACCGCCTCGATCATTTACTAAAGTTTGATTATTTGCGATAAAAGGAGAAAGTCGCGACTAGAAGAAAGGACAGAAGACAGAAGGTTAAAGTAGTTCTGTAATTCGTATAAGGTGGGCTTTCTATATATCAAAATAATGTGGGCTTTTCTATATAACAAAATAAAGTGAGCGTTGCTCAAAATGTTTACTTATTGCTTTATAAGTATGTTTTGAAAGTGATTATCAGTGCATAAAAGAATTATTTTTGTGAGTTCTTTTGTGCCATTCTGAGTTGGTTCGCCAACTAATCGATCGGACTCTGAGTTAGTGACACCGTTAAGTGCTTTCCAGGGTTAGTGTACACGGTAGCCCTTGTGTGTGGTACTCTATTGAGGGGTAGCCAGCCACGGTGAGGAACATGTGCGGAAGAAGTTAACTCTCCCCCGGCTACTTCAACGAATGAAGCTGAGCACGCAGGCTCTGAGAACTTGCCTAAATCAGTAGCTATCCTCGTCGTTAACCCTATGTGCCACAATCCGCGCCCCCCATCTCGTAGCCCCTATCGTCTGCTAACCCTAGTCGTGCTGCCTGGTCCCCCCCCCCACGCTGCTTGCACTCTGGCGCATTGTCGGCGCTGTCTGCTTGTCACTTGTGTATGTATGTATCTATCCTATAATTTTCGTGTGTGTATGTATGTGTGACTGTAAGTATTGGATATTTCCTCCTATGATGCACAATGTCGATGGAATGAGAAAATGGATTATTTTGTTCTCATATTAGTTTGCTGATGATCTTGGCTGCTGCTTTGGCTTGTTGCTGAATTTTGTCTTTATCTTTTGGCATGTGGTGTTCCAAATTTGCAATTTATCAACTATAGTCCGTGAATATATTGCTCTATAGTTCATTAGCTATTTCCCTTTCCAGGATTTGATCCTAAACGCTGTTGAAACTGACAATATTACTGAAGATCGAGCCTGGAAACTATCCAAATCTTTGAAGGAGTTTATTGAGAGCAATCATAATAAATCACAATTAGAGGCTATATATGTGAGCTCTTATTAACTTTATCCTCAATGTTCAGGATCCTTGAGAGTCTTGTTTTAATTTCAAGTTCACCATAACTATCATATATAGTTTATTGTTTCAAAAGAAATTATCATTACTGTGTTTCTTAGTTATCTTCTATGCTGAACTATGTGCCTAGGTTATTCCCAGAACATGCGTGATGCATGAGAGTTGTAAGTTCTATCTCCTTTTCCCACCATAATGAATAAGTACTTTTGTTATTTTTAGTCCATGTTTTGCTTGTATACTAATACTGGTCCCCATAAATATGTCTTGTTGTTTTTAATTGCAGCATTTATTTGTGCTTTGTTGTGGCTGCTTATTGTTGTTGCTCCCTTTTTTTTTTTTCTTTAATGTTCTTAATTTCAATTACTATTCTTGCTTGAAAATGTTTCCTAAAATATTTGAAGCTATTTTCCCATGCACTCTTGAGGTTTGTGTATCTACTCTTGAATGTATTTTGAAAATCATTAGGTCAATTTTACAGATTTTAGTTTTGATCTCTTGTTATTTTTATCCTCAAATATCTTGTAAGCTCCTGATGCAAAGCTTATTGTAGGTGACATAAACCATATTCCTCTAATGTTGCATATAATGAATCTCAGTTCATCTTTTCCGTCCTTTCTACTTTGATTGCGTGTCAGCGAGTCTCAGTTTGCTCAGGTTATAAACATCGAGCTTAAAAAATGATCAAGGTAGATTTTCTTTTTAAGTTTCCAGAGAGCATATTTAAGCTTTTGCAGTTGTTTTTAATTTAAAACTCTTAAGACATTATGGTCTTCCATTTCCTAAGATAAATTTAATGGTTGTATGGAAGATGGAGAAGATCTTGCACGTCTAATTCGAGAAGAATTTGAGGTTTTGCAGAAGGTATTTCCTCTTTCTTTTGAAACAAATGAATCTAATTGTAGTTGACTAGCTACGAAGTTGCTTAATTTGTACCATGTTGGAAGGCTCGGTCATTATACCTTAGAGATCCTCTTCCAGATACTCAAAACGTTCTTATCTGATTTAACTACATAGGATGTTATATTTCCTTTTAACTACATATGATTCAACTTATAATTCAAGAAAAGCATGTCATGTTGTTGCTTTCTACTTCATTTACATTTTTTTACTACTACTTACTTCTTATGTTGAGATTGATGTTATTAAGTAATGTGTAGCTGATTTGTTGCCACTCATTGCTCTATGTGTGGCATGATTGTAGTGCAAGAAAAGGAGTTGCTGCCACTCAATGCTACTTACTTCATTTTTTTTTTAGCTGCATGATAGGAATTATATAGTCTTTGTGATTTCTTGGACGAATGCATAGCTTATAACCAAATTGAGCATGATAGGATGAAAGTACAGTTCGATAGAAGTTCGTAGGCAAAAACGGATCAAAAATTGGAGTTATAACGATGGAGAACGGGCCAAAATATAAACGTTGCGCGCTGGCCCAGGATGACACGCGGACAGCATGCAGGATTTCCGAGATTTATCTTATTTTTGGTTATTTTCTCCTATTTTGGTTATTTCCTACTCTTATTACGATACAACCTTATACTTTCCACACACACACACACACACACACACACACACACACACACACACACACACACACACACATATATATATATATGTCCTCCAAAACACATGTAAACACACCCACCTTATATTATTGATCTTAGTTTTTATTTTCTTTTAACTTTGTCTTGGAGTTTTGAAAACTTGTTCAAGAGTTCAAGATGAGAATTGTTTCAACTACGGTTTTTCTTATTTAATGTTTATGAATTCCTTTTCTTTTGATTGTGTGCGATTTAATTATGAGTAGCTAAGTATTTTTATATTCTAGGGTTAGAGAAGAGATGGATAATTAACTTTTAATTTTTATCAATTGACCAATTTATGTCCTTCTCTTCTTTTTTATATTCTTGAATTGTCTTGCACGCTTGATTGATTGGCCACCAATTGTGCATATTAGTTGTATTAATTCAACAGTCAAGAGATGAGGATTAATACATGAACTGGAATATAGGACTGTAATGCCCCGTAAATTCCTTACGTTCTTAATATTTAAAGTTAACCAAATAAATGGCTTTGCACGCCTAAGTTTATAGTTTTTGAATTCTAAGGCTAACGGTCGAATCCGTTATTAAAAAAATAAATTACAGAAGTCTGCTAGACGGCTACTGTATTTAAGGGTTACAACGTACGAAAAGTTCTTAGTTTGTAAACTAAGAACGGAAAACTGTTTAATTTTTAGGTTTACAAAATTGCAATACGAACACGCCGAAAAAGTTTGTTTTTGTGTTTTTTCGGACGAAACTCGGACTATGTCGTCCCGAGTTTTTGTTAAAATAAATTTTGTAAATTTATCTTCCAATTAAGTTCATACGTTAGAATTTGTAATCAAATCGAATCGCGACGATATTTTTGTACCGAACAACGTTTTTCGTCGTTCGTTTTTCCGTAACATCGGATCGCGCCGGAAACACCGGTAACCCTCCTAATCCCATCCATGTAGCCGCCACATCATTTGATTAGGTGTAATCTTGCATGTTGACTTTGTTAATTACATGACACCTTGTCTACACTTTACACCATTTCAAATTTTTCATCATTTCAACTCTAAGACAAAACCATTTTTCATCTCTCTCTCTCACACTCTCTCTCGGCAATTCTCTCTCTCTCACACTCTCTCTCGGCAATTCTCTCTCTCTCTCCCTCAAACTTCATCTTCTCCATCATCCATCCACCATTGAAGAACACCTCCAAGAACAAGAAGAGTTCATACAAGTCACAATTCATCCAACAAAACTCTATACATCCTTTGTTAATTCTCTAGGTAATGATATCCTCCACAACTCCATCCATTTAGATTTCTTTTCTTTTCTTTTCCATCTTGATCGAAATTTTAGAGGTTTGATTTAGATGTTTTGATCTTATAATGATGAAATTAGATATGTTAGATATGATAATTATGGATTAAAAATGATCAAAACCAAGAATCCTAAAACCTATGTGAATGCAGAATTTTTTGGGAAAATGGTAGGATTTTTGTTTTTCTTCTTTTGATGGTTGATTCTTGCTTAATAGATGTTTAATTAGTGTATAGAATGAAAAGGGATTGAAATCCCTATGTGTTTGTAAGTTTTCAATTAGGATTTTGAAGTATGAATTTAGGAATTTTTGTATGTTAGTTGATAATGGAATTGCAATTGATTAATGGATAATATAAGATGTTGATTAGTGAATATATGTTGTTAAAATGAGAAGAAAATCATCCCCTTAACATATGTTTAAAACCAGAAAATTTTAGAGTAATTGGGGGTTTATACATGTTTGATATAAGTGATCATTTGTTAGTTGTTTTATGTTGCAAATCGTATTAGTTGATAATAGAAATTAAATGAGAATTTTCTAAAAATGTTCAGTGAAACATAAGAGGCAAAGATCACCATATAAACTGAGTTATAATGATGTTAAGATGTGTTTGCATGCATGAAAATGATTCACGTTAGACGTAGTTTAACGTCGTAAAATTTGAACGAAAACCGACAACTTTTGAAAATCGTATAAGAGACGAACTTTTAGTTGTAACTAAAAATCAAGAAGTCGGATGGGAGTTCTAATATGATATTACTGTTTATAATGAAATTTAGAACATCTTTCTAGTTGACGTCATAAGCTTTCGAATTAATCTAATATGAGCTATAGTTGTAATCGAGAACTAGAACGTGTTTCGAAGTTTTTGTTGGTATAGTACTTGTTAGTTGAAATCCGACGTTAGAACGTCGTGTTTTTGAGCAAGTTAAGAAGGAGTTTGTCACGTACGGAAGTACGTGATGACTGCCTTAAGAGTTCAGTTTCTAAAAAAAATGAATACGAGAGCTTAGAACGAACCTGAAACATTATACGTCGAACCTTCAAGCAATTAGGGTTTTGTTCGGCAGTTTTGCGACCCTCGCCGGAAACTGTAATATCTTCCAGCTCGTTTATCGGATTTGTGATCCGTAAATTGGAGCGCGAACTAGACTTCCTAAGCTTTCTAGTGGTACAGGGCTCACCCCCTGTTTCCGAGTCCTCTGTTCTGGACAGCCTCCAGAGTTACTGGACTGTGCAGTGAAATTTCAGTTTCTTGTTTTCTAAGTTGTTTAGTTCACAACTTAGTTTCTTTCAACCGTTTAAACCGTTTTTATCTAACGAACATCTCCCTACTGACCTTAGAGTCAAGTATAGAACCTTGAGTGATGAAAACCAATCGAGATATTATGTCTTATCCTTTCAATAAAGAAGTAATAAACGAGAAAATTCATAAGTCGTTCAAAGAACTAAAACGTAAATCGCCTAAGTTGATTCTTTCCAACTTAGTTTCTTTTAATCTTTAAAGTCGTATTAAGACATCGACTACCTTCTATACTGACCCGAGAGTCGAGTATGAGATCTTCCGAGTTCAAAACGAGATTGGTACAAGTCTCGTTTCCCGTTTAAGTAAAACGAATCTAGTAAGCGTGCAAATGCCAAAAGAATAAAATAACTAAATCTTTCTTCGATTCTCTTTCTTCGATTATTCTTTTGCGAACCGTTTTTAAGTATGTTTATTTTACGATGAAGGAGGAAGCCAACTGTAGAGAAAGGACGGAAGATCCAAGTTGGAAGCTTTTGCTTATAAGTTCTGTATTTACAAGGTGGGCTTTTATATACAAATAAAACGAGCAATGCTCGGAAAATCTTTCTTTATCGCTTTGATATCTATGTTTTCAAAGTGATATTATGGCATGAACTATTTTATGTTTTTATGTGAGTTCTCTTGCACCCATCTGAGTCAACATTCATGTTTTCCAGATTTAGAGTTAGTCTATTTTAGATTAACTAACGATCGGCTCTGAGTTAGCTGCTAAGTGCCTTCCAGAGTTAGTGCACTTTGTAACCTGTGGTGTATGTGGTATCCTGTTGAGGGATAGCCAGCCACGGTGAATTAGTTTTGGTCAAGATTGAACATAGCATGCCTGAAAATACTCGGCCGAGTGATTTATGAGAAAAAGTCAGAAAATGTTTAGTAGACACGGATTCTTTCAATAAAACTCCGATGTGCTACGTTTATAAAATGCCATATTTATCTATATTTATGATTATGTTTTCGGCATCGTGCCCACTAAGTACGTTTGTACTTAGCCCTGCATTGTTTCTAAATGTGCAGGTTGAAGCGACGGTGAGCGGCGACGGTTGATGTTAAGTTAAAGTATAGGATGCATAGTTAGAACCCTTCCGCTGCCAAGCTCTGTGTTTCTTTTGAGATCACTTTTTGAACAATACTTGTAGTCAAAGTCTGTAATATGAACTTAGTTTCTTTTGTACTTTTGTCGAGTAATCCTTAGGGATTAACTCTTTCTTATTTATTTTAAAGTCTTGTTCATAGATTATCGATGTTTATCATGTATGTTTAGTCGGTTAGCCCCCTTCTTCCCCGCTTCTTTAATCCAACCCCAGTTGCACCCCGGCTTCTGCCGTCCCTCGGGATTTGGGGCTGTGACAAGGACACACACTGTGAAATTACCGAGAGGGAAAGGCTTTGTGTGAGGGCTTTAATCTTAGGATCTTTTTGGAGTTACTTGCTTATGATGTTTATCGGAGACGAAATCCTAGTGAGTAATCCACGGTTAGGTAAAACGAGAGTATGCTTTAACTAATTTTGTGATTGTCTTAAGAAGAGTTGAGTCCCTTGTTAATTGGTTAATTGGTAAAAGTTTAAGTTTAATTATCCATTGAAATCGAAGCCTTAGGATACATTTATCATACTTGAATCTTTAATTACTTTTGTTTGCTTTTTATTTGCTCTTTGTTTTCTTGATTAGTTTAATTAGAATCCCACAAATTAAACTTCGGAGTTTAAGTAGAGGATAACGGTTGAAAGTAGTACTTGTTAGGTTATTACAGTCTCTGTGGAATACGTCTTTGTTTCCATGTACTCAATTACATTCGTGCACTTGCAGTGTAAAAGAAATTAGCGAACAAGTTTTTGGCGTCATTGTCAGGGATTGTTTTAATTTTAGCAATATTAAGGCTAGATTGTTTGAGACTAATTTAGACATATATTATTACTATTATACTAATATTTATTTTTTTCTTGTTATGATTCACATGTAGTGCATGCAAAGGAGGTCACAAGGACAACCCTTGGAGCCTCTTAACCCAGAGATTGAAGCTACTTGTCACCGCAACAATGCAAGAAGGGTTCGAGAAAAGAACATGGGGGACCAGGTGAATAATCCAGTTCCCAACCCAGCAATTAGAGCTTTGCAAGAACAGATGCAGCAGTTTCTAGAAGCACTAAGGGCATTTGGACCTACTATTAATGCCAACACATTTGAGCTCAAGCCGGCACTTATTTCCATGGTGCAAAACAATCAATTTAGAGAAAGGCCGGCTGAAGATCCTCATGCACATGTGAGTCAATTCCTAGAGATCTGTGAGACGGTCAAACAGAATGGAGTTCCACATGATGCCATAAAGCTTCATCTCTTCTCTTTCTCCCTCCTAGATGAGGCTAAGATTTGGTTCCACTCTTTAGATCCGACTGCAGTCATAATTTGGAATGATTTTGTGGAGATTTTTCTCTACAAATACTTTCCTCCAATCAAGACAATGAAGCTAAGGTCAGAGATTCAACAATTCCGTCAATTTGATGGAGAGACTTTCTATGAGGCATGGGAGCGATTCAAGGGGATGCTGCGAAAGTGTCCTAATCATGGGATTTCAGCTAATGAAAAGGTGCTGATTTTTTACAATGGGTGCAATGGAAAAATCAAGAATCTCTTCAATGCTACCGGCCAAGGAGATACGTTAGAGCGTGGATATGCGACTGCAACGGACATCATAGAGAAATTAGCAGCAAATAATCATCAATGGCCGGATGCAAGGAGTGCACCAAAGAAAGTGGCGATCCTAACAAATGCCGACCCCATAGCAAAACTGACTGCTCAAATGTTAAATTTCATGACCAAGATAAAGGATATGATGAATCAAAAACATGAGTCATCTCAAGGAGAAGCAGTGGATGTGGAAGATGTCAATTATGTCAACCAAAGAGGCTACGAGAACTATAAGCAACCATATGGGTACCTTCCTGGAGCAGCTTATGGGACATCGCAAAGGTCTCAAAACCAATACCAAGGTAATATGACCAATCCTAACTTTTCTTATGCGAATCCCAATAATGCATTGCAACCACCACCCGAATTTATTGTCTCTAATGGTGAAATTGTGGAAGAGAAGAAATCACAACTCGAGGACACGCTTATAAAATTCATCCAAACAAGTGATGTGAGACGCAAAGAATTGGAGACACGGTCAAGAGAGATGGAGACACGATCAAAAGATATGGAGACAAGGATGACAATCATTGAAAAACAACTTGGTTATATTGCCAACATCTTGAAAAACCAACATCAACAAGAGCAATTTCCAAGTAATACCGTGATCAATCCAAAGGAGCAATGCATGGCCATCACGCTTAGGAGTGAGAATTCATATGAAGAGCCGAAGATTCCAGTTGAAGAAGCTAAGAATGAAAGCTCTAAGGATATTCAAGTGGTCAAAGAGGAGAATCAAAGCCAAAAGAGGAGGTAACACAAAACCACCTTCTTATCGTCCTCCTATGCCGTTTCCCTAACGCCACGAGAATGAGAACATGAAGGAACAATTCTCCAAGTTCTTTGAGATATTTCGGAAGATACACATCAACATTCCACTCGTGGAGACATTGTAACAAATGCCTAATTTTGCAAAATTCTTGAAAGATGTGCTTTTGAAGAAAAAGAAGTTGAAGGATTTTGATATGGTGTATCTTAATGAAGAATGTAGTGCAGTCTTACAAAAGAAGTTGCCTGCAAAGATGAAAGATCCGGGAAGGTTCCATATTCCTTGTGCTATTGGTGGAGTTCAAATTGAAAAGGTGCTATGTGATTTGGGAGCTAGCATCAATCTTATGCCATTGTCTTTGTTCAACAAATTGGGAATTGAAACTCTCAAGCCCACCAATATTGTGCTTCAAATGGCAGACCGTTCGATTGCTTATCCAATGGGGATTGTTGAAGATATTTTGGTTAAAGTGGGTAAGTTTATTTTTTCTTGTGATTTTGTGGTGTTGGATATAGATGAAGATGAGAAGATTTCTTTAATTTTTGGATGCCCATTTTTGGCAACGGGAAGAGCTCTAATTGATGTGGAAAAAGGAGAGCTTACCCTTCGAGACAATGATGAGATGCATACTTTCTCCATCTATCAAACTTTGAAGATCTATGAAGATGAAGGTTTCAAATATTTTGAAGAACATAAAGTTGTTGAGTTGGATCCTCTCATTGATAAGAGTGATCAACACAAAACAAATGAGCCTTTGCGTAGGCGTTCATTCCACAAAATTCATGGTCGGCTGCCGACGTATCATCCTCCTTGATGAGTTGTGATTATGAGGCTACGTCGAGCTAGCGACGTTAAACTAAGCGCTAGTTGGGAGGCAACCCAACAAGGTTAGATTTCTTTTTCTGTTTTTGTTATTTTTTGTTTTCTTTGTTTTACTTCTTTGTAGATTAAAGAAAGAAAAAAGAAAAAAAAAAGGGCGAGGGAGCGGGGGGACGAGATAGTTCTTTGCATTGCTTTCCTCCGTATTGATTTGGTGAGTTTGTTCCAATCAACCTCCACTTCTACTTACAAACTTATTCTTCCTTATTGTTGAATAAGTTCGGGGGATGGAGAAGGGGGTTTGAGTTGTGAATTGATAAGTGTGAGAATTTCATGATAGTTTGAGCATGAATTAATGGATTGATTGTTTTAGCCTCTTTAGACTCAAAAAATAGCCTATGTGAGATTTAAGCCATGACTATTATATTTTCATAGTATACTTCATTCTTGTGTGATTTGTCAAGCATGCATGTTAATCTCTAGAACTTGCCATGAATCTTCCTCAAGATTGTGTTAGTGTGCTAAGAATTAGGAGATGATTAAAGCCATCATTGTTAGCCAATTTTTTCCTTTTTGTTGTCCAAAATTGCTAAATTTATCCTAGTTTACCACTTTGAGCTTTTAAGCCTTTTCTTTATTGGCCTAATGGTGAATTGGGGTGAATCTCTTTAGGGAGTTGGTTGTGTTTAAAAGAAGAATGCAAGGAAGGAATACGCACCTATGCTTAAAAATTCAAGTTGAAATTGACCCTTGTAAGCTCATGAAAGTAGAAAAGTTATAGTTTGAATAAAAGAAAGAAAATAAAAGAAAAAAGAAAAGGAAAAAAAAATAAGATCATAAAATGGTGATTGATTGATAAATTGGTGCTAGTAAAGTTTGTGGTGTTATGATTGAAAAGTTAAAATTGGTAGAAGTGTTTGTTAAAATGAAGAGGCTTGTGATGATTTTGAAAGTTGGATTTTGGTTGATTTTGTCACTTGGCCTAAATTTTCCTACCTCACAAAAGAGCCAACATTACAATCACAATAAAGTCCTTTTTTATCTTAGTTTGAAGCATACATGTAAATGATGGCGATGTAAGATAATTGGCAAGCATATGGTAGATTGCATGTTGTGATTTGATTTGAGCGTATATACTTCCTATTTCATACACTTAAGTGTTGAGAGTTCACTTTAATACTTTCCATGCTGTGAGGAGTTTAAATGAGGCTAGAATGATTGGTTTGTTGGTTTGTGTTTGATCTTGATTGGGTTTTTGCATGAGTCATATTTTTGAAAATTTCTGAAGCTGATTGAGTTACAACTTCGCTTTAAATCCATGTTTGTTTTGTTCTTTTTCTTTTATGTTGTTTAAGGACAAATAACCCTTTAAGTTTGGAATATTGTTAAACATGGATTTTCTCGTCTTTATAAGCTTAATTGATGTCAATTTGTATTGGAAAATCATGTTTGGAATGAGTTTTGTGCTTAAGTATTGTTATTTTGTGAAATATGATGCAAGTTCGTACTTTGTTTGATTTTGCAAAAATTTAGAGTTAATCTTATGCAAATTTAGCATGATAAGATGAAAGTAAAGTTTGATAGGAGTTCATAGGCGAAAATGGATCCAAAATCGGAGTTATAACGATGGAGAACGGGCCAAAACAAAAACGTTGCGTGCTGGCCCAGAATGACACGCGGACAGCATGCTGGATTTCCGAGATTTATCTTATTTTTGGTTATTTTCTCCTATTTTGGTTATTTCCTACTCCTATTAGGATACAACCTTATACTCCCCACACCTATATATATATATATATATATATATATATATATATATATATATATATATATAAATATGTCATCCAATGCACATCTAGACACACCCACTTTATATTATTGTTCTTAGTTTTTATTTTCTTTTAGCTTTGTCTTAGAGTTTTGAAAACTTGTTCAAGAGTTCAAGACGAGAATTGTATAGACTATGGTTTTTCTTATTTGATGTTTATGAATTCTTTTTCTTTTGATTGTGTATTTGATTTAATTATGAGTAGCTAAGTTTTTTTATATTTTAGGGTTAGAGAGTAGATGGATAATTAACTTTAATTCTTATCAATTGATCAATTTATGTCTCTCTCTTCTTTTTTATATTCTTGAATTGTCTTGCATACTTGATTGATTGGCCACCAATTGTGCATATTAGTTGTTTTGATTCAACAGTCGAGAGATGAGGATTAATACATGAACTGGAATATAGGACACACACTGCAAAATCACTGAGATGGAAAGGCTTTGTGTGAGGGCTTTAATCTTAGGATCTTTTTGGAGACGAAAACCCTAGTGAGTAATCCACGGTTAGGTAGTACGAGAGTATGCTTTAATTAATTTTGTGACTGTCTTAAGAAGAGTTGAGTCCCTTGTTAATTGATTAATTGGTAAGAGTTTATGTCTAATTATCCATTGAAATCGAAGCCATAGGATATCTTTATTATACTTGAATCTTTAATTACTTTTGTTTGCTTTTTGTTTGCTCTTTGTTTTCTTGATTAGTTTAATTAGAATCCCACAAATTAAAGTTCGGAGTTTAAATAGAGGTTAACGGTTGAAAGTAGTACATGTTAGGTTATTACAGTCTCTGTGGAATACGATCTTTCTTCCCTGTGCTCAATTACACTCATGCACTTGCGGTGTGAAAGAAATTAGCAAACATCTTTCTAATTATAACTTCAGAGGATATCGTTCTTATCGTACTCTAATGCCTATCATCATTGGCACTTTGATGAAAAGGTAAAATTCATTTCTATTGTCTAGCATAACGTATCCTTTCAAGTTCTAGATAACCCTTGCTATTGACCCTCAATTTGCTGGTAGAAATTCGAGGTTTCAAATAATCACAGTCCTACTCATTTACAAAATTATACTATCTTGTGCACGTATGTTGCTTCATCTTCTTGCTTTCATTCCTTCAGAATTGTTATTCCAAATTCCGGTGCGTTTTGTACTTTAGGGACGTGCAATATAAAGAATATCACGATTTCAGTTCATAATGCTTTTCAACTCTTTGCCAATTAACACGCAAATTCAGTTACGGTACGTCAAAATATCGTCTTTTCTTTCTCGAGAATCTCAACGTCTTCCTTTCGAGCTCTAAACGTTAAATTTTCTAACGTATTATCTTTTTCTCGAACATCGATAACTCAAGGTCTTATCTTCAAAATATCTATAAAGAACGTATTTACTTGCTTTATTAACAGGGATAACTAAACGCTTGATAATCTTTCCTTGCTAATTTCTTCGACAACTTCTTCTCTTAAGAGAAGAAATTCTATTCTGGATCTTTTCCTTAATGAACTCGTCATCGACGTCATGATCTTGGACAATAGACTGCTATACTTCGGAATATTATGAATCTCCCATGGTAAAATTAATGTTTTATATCTTTACGTAGCTCATACTTCAGGTGTGTGCGCGCGCGCGCGCGCAATGTGTGTACATATATTTATGTGTGCAGTGTCTGTATGTTTATGTGTGTGTGCAGTGTGTGTGTGCAGTGTGTGTATGTATGTGTGTGTGTGTGTGTAGTATGTGTATATGTATGTTATGTGTGTGTGCATATATATATATATGTGTGTGTGTGTGTGTGTGTGTGTGTGTGTGTGTGTGTGTGTGTGCAATGTGTGTATATAAGTTAGAATTGATGGAAATAATTCATTGATTTTTTTAGGTAAAATTGACAAATTGTAAAATATGAGGATAAAATAGCCAAATATAAAAATAGGAGCATTATGAATGACTAATACCATGGTTTAAGTAAGAAATGGCTAATCCCTTGAAAATGGAATGATCATTCCGGATGGAATGACGATTCATGATCGTAAAATATATCAAGCAAATGAATGAAATAGAGGTAGGAATGACCATTCCACTCAACCCTCCATTCCATCAAATTAATCACTACCTTAGGAGGTGATTGGTATGATGGATTAGAATGAGGTAGGAATGGAATGGGGCTAAGAATGGAATGGAGTTAAGAATGGAATTGAATGAGTAAGTTGATTCTTATGCTTGGTATGCACGAGGAATAAATAAAGGAATGTAATCGATATTTTTTTATGCATCGTGTGTAAATATATATGTGTGTGTTTGTGTTGAGTGTGTGTATATGCGTGTATATGTGTAGTGTGTGAATGTGTGTGTTTGTATGTTGTGTGTGTGTGTAGTGTGTGTATATGTGTGTGTGTGTGTGTGTGCAGTGTGTGTATATATGTGCAGTGTGTGTATATATATGTATGTGTGTGCAGTGTGTGTGTGTGTGCGCGCGCTATATATATATGTGTGTGAGTGTGCAGTGTGTGTGTGTGTGTGTGTGTGTGTGTGTGTGTGTGTGTATATGTGTTTGTGTGTGCGCGCGCGCAGTGTGTATATAAGTTAGAATTGATGGAAATAATTCCTTAATTTTTTGGGGTAAATTTGACAAAATTGTAAAATATATGAGGGTAAAATAGTCAAAATATAAAAATAAGAGTATAAAGGAATGGCTAATACTATGGTTTGACTAAGAAATGGCTAAACTCTTAAGGAATGGAATGACCATTCCGGATGGAATTAGCGATTCAACCTCTTAAAACATACCAAACAAAGGAATGTAATGGAGGAAAGAATGACCATTCCATTCCACCCTCTATTCCATCATACCAATCACTACCTAAGAGGTTTGATGAGTACATGGTGAGCATTGGATTTGTTAGAGCACAACATGACAAGTGTGTGTATCTTAAAGGGGCTTCTGATTCAAGACTGGTTTATCTTCTCTTTATGTAGATGATATGTTAGTGGCAAGTAAGTTGAGGTCAGAAGTTGAAGAAGTGAAGCTTACTTTGAGCCAAGAGTTTGATATGAAAGATCTTGGGGAGGCAAGAAGGATTCTTGGAATGGATATTCACAAACAATGAGGGAAATCAATTAATGCTCATTCAATCTGATTGTATTAATAGGGTACCGAAGAAGTTCAATATGAATGAATCAAAATGTATCAATGTTCCATTGCCTTAACATGTGAGAGCCTCAGAGTTGCATAAGCCTAAAAATGATGAGGAAAGAGTTGATATGAGTCATGTTCCTTATGCTAATGCATTAGGAAGTATTATGTATTGCATAGTGTGCACCAGACCTTATTTACCTCATGCTATTAGTGTGGCTAGTAGGTACATGGCAGATCCAGAAAGATTTCATTGGGAAGATGTGAAGTATATTTTCAGATTTTTGAAGGCAACAAGTAATTGTTGTATGCTATTTGAGAAGAAAGAAGTTGTAGCTGGTGAGAGTCTGATGGGATATGTGGATTCAGATTATGCTGCAAGTCTTGATAATAGGAAGTCACAAGCTGGATATGTGTTTACTTTGGAACTGAAGTTAGTTGGAAGTCTATGCTCCAATTTGTAGTTGCTCTCTCTACAATTGAGGCTGAGTATAGGGTTGTTACTGAGGCAATGAAGGAAGGGATTTGGCTGAAAGGTATGCTCCAATAAATGAGCATGGAGCAAGAGAGTGTAGCTATTCTGTGTGATAGACACAGTGCAATTCACTTGGTGAAGCATCGGTTTTCCACAAAAGGTCTAAGCATATAGATGTGAGAATGCATTTTGTAAGAGACATAGTGGAGAAGGGAGAAGTCACAATAGTGAAAGTTTCTATACTTGAGAATGGTGCAGACATGTTAACCAAGGCTTTGTCTGCAGCTAAGTTTCAGCATTGTCTTGAGTTAATAGGTTGGAGTTCGCAAGAGCTCAAATATTAGGTTTCTGGTTTTGAGTAACTGGAAAGGGCAAGGAGATTGGATTTGATCTATTCAATCAAGGTGGAGAGTTGTTGAAATGTGACTGCATAGATGATTCAAAGGAGATGAGGGGGTCGTGTGCAAATACCAAAAGTTGGGGGATCCAAATGTTATGAGGCGGTTAAGAAGGTACAACTTAATAAGCTACACAATGAAGGGATGGAAAACAACTGGAGGTTTTGATCTCTTATCTATAGAGTATAAAAACTCTTGTTTGTATTCATCTTGGCAGTTAGTGAGTAGTTCTCGATTTTTTTGTGCTTATGAGCAGAGAGAGAGAGAGAGAAAGAGAGAGAGAGAGAGAGAGAAAGAGAGAGAGAGACGCAATAGAGAGCTGAGAGTGAGAAAGCTTGAGAGATCCGCCATTGTAGTTGGCTGTGAGGATTAGCTAGCTCAATTCTTGAGAGTTTTTGTATCAATGTTGTTTGTGACAATCTGTCATGTTGTTTTCACAGTGAAATCAGTCCTTTTTCTTGCCCTGTGGATGTAGAATCATATTGATCTGAACCACGTTAAATTTGGTGTTCTCTTCTTCATTTTTCATGCAAAAGTGTGTGAGTTGGGGTTTATAGATCTTTAATGTTTCATTCGTGAAGCTTGAGTTGCTTTGTGATATGTTGATCGATCATTTTCTTAACACCTTTCTTCGATGACATTTCCTTTATTTGATGACTTGACATACGTCTATTAAAACTTTCATAGAAAATATTTTTCTCTAGAGAACGATTTATCGATCAAAGAAACAATAAAAAAATAAAAATAAAGTTAGCTAAATATTCATGCAATTGAGCCAACTAAAATTCATAAGCGAAAAAACATTGAGAATTTTTCCACATTGTACTCAAATAAATCAATAGAATACTAGTGCGCAATCCCTCGAAAATCGATGGAAAATTATTATTTAATAAAATTAATATGTGACAGTATAATAAAGGTATTATTTTATTTTATTTTTAAACAAAAATTCAAATCTAATTCACACTCAGTTTTATAGATAATTTTCAAGCCCTCTTTCTTCAAAAAACAAATGTTGGACAAAACCTATTTACTGCTCAAATAGATTGTCTTATTTTGATTTTGTATGAGAATTGAAGTGGTTCATTTTTTATAACAAATATCTATTTGTCTCACAATGATTTAATGAAAAAAGAAAAATTTAACATTGTATATAAGAATGAAGGCGACTCTAAATATCCTTAATTTTATGAGTTCAACATAAAATTATAAAAAAGTAAAAGTTGTCCCGCCGGTACCGAATCGGCCTCTCTACGTGCACAATTCTATGTCGAAAATAGCCCGTTGGCAAATCGTTAGCAATTTTTCTACCAAATTACCTACACATTCGATGTTTTCGAATGGAGACGATTAATCAAATAATTCGAGACGGTGTATTTAAGATTATTCAAACATGTTTGAAATTTATATACCCGTAGTTTTTTCAAATTCTATTACAAAATTAGTCATATAAAAAATATAGTTATTTATTCGGCCGACTAATAAATAAATTGGCCAAATAAAACTGGTGGTGCAAAAGATGAGAAAATACATGTTAATTCTTGGTATTTATAGACTTTTTAATAGGTAAAGTTTCATTGAAAAACTGATGTGGGACACAAGATTTCAGGAGATATTTAAAATCTATTATTTTATATTTAAAAATTTAAAAAGTTGAGAATTTAGATGAATAGGAATGTAGGAATTTGAGGAGTGCCACGTATGATTTTAGCAAAGCTAGAATTGTTTTCCTTTTGGTAATATAATATAATGATTGGAAGGGGCAAGAGAGTATTTAATTACTCTTCCCGTCCACGAAATGGTTGTCATATTGTGGATGATACGAGTTTAAAGAAAATGGTAGGTAGTAGTGAATAATAGTGGGTATTGTTGTAAGTGAAGTAAGGGTACCACAATAAATGTGAGTGAAGTAGTGAGAAATATAAGGTTAAATACTACTCCCTCCGTTCGAGCACAAGTGTCCACTTTGCTACAGTACGAGTGTTCGAGCACAAGTGTCCATTTTGCCTTTTTATACAACTATACCCTCATACTTTTCCTTTATTTACTACCATTTGCCATTGATGACTCCACCTCACAACAACTTTATTCCTACTTTTTGGCCATCACATCAACTTTATTCCTACTTTTTGGTTAATACAACCACCTTTTTATCATTACCATTGTTTTTTTGTCATTATCTCACTACCCCTATATTTTAACTTTTACCCTACTAAAAATAACTTTATCAGCTTTCTTAATCTCCGTGCCCAGCACAAACTGGACACTTGTGCTCGAACGGAGGGAGTACAATATTATATATGCCCTACTACTATAAATGAAAGTGACAATCAATTCGTGAACGAACTTAAATGGCAAAAGTGACAACCATTTGAAGAGGAAGAGTATTAAAAGTAGAGTATTAAATGGCAAAATTGGTACTACAGGATTCTTATACTTTCTCCATTTTATTGAACTTGTCCTATTACTGTTCAACGGGATTAATAAAGAAAATAGTAAAAAGTTAGAAAATGGGTAATAGTATCCACGATTTTTGAAGAGTTAATTGTTACCTTTTTAGAATATGAGAATTTAAATGAGACAACTCAATACAATAAGACAAATGTTTCCATGCACCAGTTGTATAATATACAATCGGTTTAATATTACCCGCATACCTGCTCATCCTCATAAGTCGGGCGCGTGGGTTACACGCGCCCCTTACGGCGCGTCCACGCGCCCAACAGCTTTTTTTTTTCTTTTTAATAATTTCTGGCCATACATAATATATATATACATATATTTGTCATTATGTTATTGATAGTGGGTTTTTAGCCCAGTGACAAATGTAGCGTGATGTGTCCACCAAATTGTTCACCTGGGTTCGAATCCTTGGTGACGCAAAGTCTTTTCGTTTTTTTTGTTTTTTTTTCTTTTAATTTTCTGCTTCTTTTTTTTCAGTTTTTTTTCCTTTCTTTCTTTTCTTATTTCTTTTTATTTTCTTTTGCATTCTTTTTTATTTCTTTTTTACATGTACCTTTATTTGTTCTTTTCTTATTTTTTTCCTCTTTGTTTTTAGTTTCTTTTCTTTCTTTTTATTTTTCTTAATTACTTTTATTTATTTTTAAATTAATAATAGTTATTAGTTACTTTTATAACTATTACTTTTGTTCACAACAATATTTACTTTTATTTACGTTAATTTGTACTTTTAGTTATTTGGTTAAATAATTATTGTCGTTAAGAAAAGTAACTATTGATATGAAGAAAGTTAAAGTTTCACAATCATTAATTTTTCCATGACAAAATTTACTTTTATTCACGACAACGTATACTTTTAATTATTTGATAAAGTAATTATTATCGTAATTAAAAGTAATCATTGACATGAACAAAGGTAATATTTCAAAAATATTACTTTTCTTCACAACAATATTTACTTTCATTAACTACAACTTGTACTTTTAGTAATTCAGTCAAGTAATTATTATCGTAATGAAAAATAATCATTGATATCGACAAAGGTAACGTTTCAAAAATATTATTTTTCTTCACTAATATTTACTTTTATTCACAACTTGTACTTTTAATAATTCGAGTAATGAAAAATAATCATTGATATGAACAAATGAAATGTTTTAAAAATATTACTTTTTAAATTTAAATAATTTTAGAAAATAAAAAATTGAAAAAAAAATAAATGAATAATTTGACACAACATAATCAAAAAAATATTAAGAAAAAGTGGGAAAAATGAAAATTACTTTAAAAAAAAAGATAATATGAATAATAAATAATTTAAAAATAAAAAAAATTAGAAACAACAAATAAAATGAACAACATGTAAGAAATAACATAATGGAGAAGAAAAATTAAAGAATGAAACGGAAAAAGAAGAAAAAATAAAAAACTAAAAAAGAACAAAACTTTAAAAAGAAAAAGCCCAATCTATAATTAAAGGGATCTACGTGTAAATGAATAAAAGCAAATGTAGCCTAGTGGCTTTGGTCTACAACTTAGAGCTTTGCTAAAGGAAGGTTGCATGTTCGATGCTTCAAAGGAGCAGGCGCCTAATGTTTTTTTTTTTTTAATAAATGGTGCGCGGGTGGTTGTATACTATGAGTCCGGTATACAGAAATACACCCCATACAATAAAGGAATACAAGTTAAGTGGGACGGAGTGAGTACTATATATGTTATTTTTAATTTATGCAATTGAATAAGAAATTGACTTGGTCTATAATATACTCTTTTTAATTTAATTTTGATTTTTTTTTTTCATAAACACAGTAACACGGAAAACTACAATCTTCTTCCAACTTCGAAGCCATAATTTGTTAGAGTAGCGCAAGCATTTATTCTTATTGTCCCACACTAGTTTAGCTGTTAAAAAAGGACTACGAAACTAGAAGCTAGACTCGACACGTTGATGTTTATGTAGACCGTACACATGGATTTTATCTTGGTGTTACTTGCTTGAAGAAAATAAGCAATGCTACTATAATCGCATAAAATTAAAAATGATGTAATATTGTAGTATTTGAAAATTCATGTTGTACTTGTAACACAAAATTTTAGTGAAAATGTTATATTCACTACAAGAAAATGCAGGAATCTCTGACGGAATACATTCCATCGTCAATTTATGGTGGAATAATGACAAATCAACAACAGATTTGGGGCTCACACAACCACGATAAAATTAACAACGGAACGACGATTGTCTTCTGGTGCGAGACAAAGGTGCCAAAAAAGGCGACAGAATGATGAAGGATGTCCGACAGACAAATTAACGATGGACAATTTTCTATTGTTAATTGTATTTTAGTTTTATTATAATTAATTTTTAGTATTTTAACGACTGATGATTTTTGTTATTGGTTTGCGTCAGTGCTTTTTGTCGTTGAATACATGATATGCAGCGGGAATCCCATTTTCGTTTCAATTTCCCCCTTTTCATTTCAGTTTCCAATTCACTGCCCTAGGTTCTCAATCCTTCTGCCCCGCCACCGCATCTCCTCCCCATCTCCGCTCTGCCTCGCCACACTTCTCCTCCCCATCCCGCCATTCAACAATGTATCCTCCGCCGCCCGTTGCCGCGCTCGTCCTGGTTCGCTTATTCCATTATCTCTCTCTATCTCTCTCTTCCTCTGGTTCTCTCTATCTCTCTTTCTTCTAACTTCTTCTTCTCATCCATACTCCATGTCAACAAGGATGGAACTTATACCGACGAGAAGTCGGTGAAATTGGGGTAAGAAATGAAAGATTATTGTTTTAATTCACATTTAACTTAGTAATTTTTAATTGAATTGTATCTAATTGTAGAAGGCGGTAGCAGACCGTGCTGAGGAGTTGAGGCTGACCCTTCCAAAGTCGGAGAAGGCGAATATGAATAAGGTTTATCTAGAGGTCGTTGATCTGGATGCCAAGAACATAATATTTGGTCATTGGTCACTCTCTAGTAGCTTTAGAAGTGATACTTGAACCAGGACTTTTCAATTCCATTCACAAGAAGCATGTCAGACCTGCTTTGAGGAGATGGAAAAACAGTTGCAGGAGGAACGAAAAGAGGGCCAACACATACAACAAGAGGTGTTTGAGGACCGCGAGCGCGTATCGAAGATGTTGCAGCACCAACAAGAATTTCTAGAGAAGTTCCTTTCACAGAATAGCCGCCTTGATTGATTATGTAGTTTAATAACTTTGATACTTCTTTAGATTTTGGTTCAAACTTTTAAACAAACGTGGGTTGGATTTGGATGTTAATAGTATTAATGTTTTGAATATCAATTATGTTTTGGATATTTGGTGCTGCCTGTCATCAATTTGTACTTGTTGGATTGTTGGTTGTATGTATGAATTATAGGAAAGGGGAACAAAAAATGCAGAAAAAAATCAGCGAAAAAATTCTCAGAAATTAGCAATGTATAAACTACGGAATTTTCAGAAAATCACGACCACAGAAACAAGGACGGAATAGTCTTCTGTCGTAGATCGTCGCAATTCAGTCGATGATCAATGACGCCTTATTCCGTCGTTATTCCATCGTCGGTGAACGGACGATGACGGCATTATCCGTCGTTACTTCATTCTACGACGCTGTTTTTGAAGATGAAAGTTGTCTGTTGTTATTCTATCGTTATTTGTAAATAACAACGGAATCCGTGCATTCAACATATTAATTATATATATCGATCAATCGTGCATGTCTAAATTACATAAAAAGTGAAGGTCATGCACTATTGTGTTTCCTCTCCAAACCGAAGACTATATTATGCACATGTTACATTTAATAGAATAAAATTATGGAATTATTGGGAATTCAGCAGACAGTGGAAGAGTATCCTATTTGGAATAGTGTTCACAAAAATACAAAAGTAATTAATTTAATTTAAGCCATGTTATCTAAAAATAAATAAAAATTAAAGCCTCGTGAACGGATGCTATTCATTTCCAATCACAATTAACAAACAATTAGTTACGTGCTTGCGAGTGGGAAACGAGTCTCCCTTTTTGAGAGCTTTTCTATTTCCATATATACGACAATTAAGTTATAATTTGTTCAAGTTGCCAATGTTATCAGAACCCCACTTTAATTACTATAGCTAGCTAGCTAGCTCTCTGAAGAAATTAAGATGCTTGTAACTTGTAAATTGTAATTTCAGATAGTGAGGAACAAACTAGCTAGGTTTAATTACCTGGTTTCCATGTATAATTACAATTTGAGTTTCTTACACAAATATGCAAACCCACATTGAGAATGAGATGAAACAAGGATTAATTCTCATGTCGTATAGGATGACCCTGATCATAATAATAATTATCTCGATTTTAAATTTCTCATGCAGACCTTATACAACGTGTTTACAAATTATATATATATATATATATATATATATATATATATATATATATATATATATACTCCCTCAGTCCAATTTAAGATGACTCATTTGGATGCTGACACGGAGATTAAGAAAAGTGATAAAGTGGTAGTAGGTGGAGGAAAAAAGACATGAGGGGTATTGTTAAGTAATCTAATTAAGTTCCCTAATACACTTTTACCTATCCTTTTCTTCTTGTTTTTTTTTCTAAGGCATTACTGCTTCTTCTTCTTCCTTTTTTTTTCGTTGCATGACTGCTTCTTCTTTATTTATTTTTTTGGGTTGCATGAACTGCTGTTGCTTCTTTTTTTTTCGTTAAATGTTAAATTAATTTTTATTTACCTTGTTTTTTTTTTCCTGGCATCAAACAATAAGAGTTGGTGCTGTATGAAAACACAAACATAAACAAACATAAGCTTAAGAAATGTAAATGGAGGGAAAGATGAACTTTGGAGGCAAAATTTGAACTTTATTGAATAAACAATAAGTAAAGCTGCTGTGATTTGATCAAAAACAATGGTGGGAAATTTGAATCAAACCTAACCACAAAATAAGCCTATAAATACACAGATTGCATCAGAATTTATTGCAGCCTTCATTTCTACAACTACCACAAACTACATAAGCTGTTGAAAATCAGAAAATGGTTCAACCAAGGAAAAACGAGCTGACTTCAGATCAGCTCAATACTATTGCTCAATATCTCCTCCAGCACACAGTAGATGGGAAACTCAGGTATGGAGCAAAGCAGGCGGCTGCAGACAAGTTTGATGTGAGTTTGAAGACAATTTGGAGGATTTGGAGCAGGGGAGAAGCTCAGAAACAGCAGGGACTTCCTGTACATCTGCAAAGCAAGAAGATAGGGTCAGTTAGGAAAAAAAACAAAGCCTTTTGAAGAAGCAAAATACAAGGACCTCTCAGTTTTGAAGAAGACATCATTGAGGTCAATTGCAGCACATATGGAAGTCAGTAAAAGCCAAGCTCATATCTGGAACAAATCAGATTTCATCAGAGCACATACAAATGCCATCAAACCCTATCTCACCCCTAAGCACAAACTGTGCAGACTGAATTGGCGCTTAAGTCAGCTTGGAGGCATCATCACAGATGGCAAGATAAAGTTTCAAAGAATGCAAAACACAGTGCATGTAGATGAAAAGTGGTTCCACCTTACCAAGGCAAAAGATAGGTACTACCTGTCCAAGAAAGAAAAGCCACCAGAAAGACAGATTCAGAACAAGAGATTCATCAAAAAGATAATGTTCATAGCTGCCATTGCAAGGCCAATAATAGATGAAGATGGAACAGTCATATTTGATGGCAAGATAGGGATAATTCCCTTCATCACAGAGGAGCCAGCAGTGAGGAGTTCAAAAAACAGAAGCAAAGGCACAATGGAAACAAAGGCAGTCAACAATGTTACCAGGGAACTAACAAGAGCACAACTATTGAATGAGGTACACACATAAATAACCAAGTATAGTATCTGTTCAATCAGTTTCTTCACATATATGCAATCAAGGCAACACACTATGCATCAGCAAACACAGTAGCATCATTTGCATCATAACCAAGTATAGTATCTGTTCAATCAGTTTGCAGAAGAAGTATATATGCAATCAAGTCAACACAGTATGCATCAGCAAGATCATAAACGTCATTTGCATCATATATAACCAAGTATAGTATCTGTTCAATATCAGTATAAGTTTACATCATGCAACTGGTACCAGCAATTAAAGTAAAGTGGCCAGAATGTCTAGGAAAGCATATCTACATCCAACAAGACAATGCCAAACCACATATTGAAGACAATGACCCTGAATTTCAAGCAATAGCACATAGTGATGGTTTCCATTTTCAACTCATTAACCAACCAGCCAGTAGCCCAGACACAAATGTTAATGATTTAGGCTTTTTTAGAAGTATTCAAAGCCTTAAAGATCAGGTTACAGCAGCAAATGTAGATGAATTGGTTGTAAATGTAAGGGAAGCATTTGAGAACTACCCAGCAGAGAAGATCAACAAAATATTCCTAACACTACAAGCCTGCTGTGGGGAGATCATAAAGTGTAAAGGAGGGAATGACTACAACATTCCTCATATGGGAAAGGATCACCTAATTGCTACAGGAGTGTTACCAGATTGTTTTGAAGTGGAAGAACAAGTGGTGAGAGATGCATTGGACTACTTAAATGATCAAGGAAATGCAGAAGACAACAGTGTAGATGACATTACACAGTCATTGAATGAAGTTAATATTGAAGACTGAAGGCTGGCAAATCAGATGCAGAGGACATGATAGAACTCTTAAGCTTTACAAGGACAAGCAAGTGTAATTTTTTGTTTTTTGATTTGTTTGGAATGTAAAGTAATCACTGCATCTGCAATTAAGGGACAAACATGAATTGCCTTATCAGTTTAGTTGCATTTGAGCCTCCAACAACTAGGAAATGAATCAATTTTCTAGTGGTGGCATCAAATGATCAAGTACTAGTATCTGCCTTATCCTATATGAACATATATATGCATATGAACACTGTAATTGCATCAGCAAGATCATAAGCATCATTTGCATCATATAAAGATCAAGTAGTAGTATCTGCCAATATCAGTTTCAACATATACATGCATATCATCACATAATTGCATCAGCAAGATCATTAGCATCATCTGCATCATATAAAGATCAAGTAGTAGTATCTGCCAATATCATTTTCAACATATACATGCATATCATCACATAAATGCATCAGCAAAATAATAACCATCATTTGCAGGGCAAAAAAGATCAAGTAGTAGCATCTGTCTTATCCTATATGAACAAATAACCCCCTCTCAATCAAATATCACAATCTGTTCATAATCAAGAAACCTCATAATCATAATAGGCATCACCAGCCATCAGCCACAACATAATCATAATCAGATAATTGCAGAAAATAGGCATCACCAGCCATCACCCACAGAATAAGTTTAAGAATCACCTAATTTTTCCAGTCTTTATACTCTCTGAGCAATCCTTTAGGGAGGTATTTCTTCTTCCATTCCTCATAGCTTAGACTGGCATCAAGATCATCCTCGAATGCCAACTCAGCTGCCGGATCAGTCCTAACCCCCTTGTTCCACGTGTATTTCTCCTTAGCCGGCGCCGGACTCGGAGATTTCGCCACCAAGCCCTCTGAGTTGGAAACCCTAATCTCAGATTTGCGCCCCCTTTCCCTAGTGGTAGCACATTCGAACCAAGAGCGGCGGGGAGTGGCGTCTGCATCATCGAATTGTGTTTCCGGCACGATGGTATCAACCAAGAGCGGCGGCGGTTGTGTCTCAGACTCCTCACAGAGCGGCGGCGATGAAGATTTCGCCACCAGGCTCTGAGAGATGGAGAACGGCAGCATTATAGTGAAAAAGATGATGAGGAAATGGAAGATTTGTGCAGTCGGCGAAGAGAGAAAGGAGGAGATAGGGTGCAGTCGGCGAGAGAGAGAGATGAGAGAAGATAGATTAGGGTTGAGAAAATGAGTGAGAGAGAGAGAGAGAGAGAAACGGCAGATAGATGCAAGATTAGGGTTGGGCTGGGTGGATTTGGGTTTGGACTAATTAGGGATTAGGCTTAGTTAATAAGTTTGGGTTAGTGATATGTGTGTGGGCCCAAATAGCAAAATAGTGTAATAACCCATTAGTATTGAGGGTATAAGGGTAAAAATTCAACAACGAGTCATCTTAAATTGGACGAAAAAATGAGTAACAACGGGTCATCTTAAATTGGACGGAGGGAGTATTATATATACATTTTGTCTCATGTTAATTATATGTGTAAATGTAGTATTTTGTGTGCATTAGTAACCTGCAATTAAGAGGTTTTTGTACGTTTAACTCTAATGATATTAGAGAATGGTAGAGTAATTTCCTGATTTCAAATTCAGACAATTAGATTAGGAACTACATGGGTTTAAAAGAAATTGAAATTAGTTTTTGGGTGTGTTCACTTGAGAGTATAAACTTATACTTCTAAATGGAGGGATAATATTATGAGGTATAAATTTACCATAAGTTTTATATCTTATTTGGTTGGAGGGATAATATACTTATTTCTACTCTCAATATATCTTGTTCACTTGGGATGAAATTGATGGATAAAGGAGGAAATGTCTAAAACACATATGAGAGCTATAATATTATACCTCCATTTTGGAGGTATAAATTTATACTCTGGGCAAGGGAAAAGGGGCTGCCCGAAACTTTATACCTCCTGCCCATGTTTTTCTTAAATTGAACCCAAACAAGATATAAGAAAGTAAAATAATATTATACCTCGTTTTCACTTCAAGTGAACGCACCCTTAGGCTTTTAGCATAACACAGGCATGATTATTGACTATAATTTGCATTGTAGTTTTGTATAGTATTGAAACACTCTAATACTTGTACCTAGATAACATAACACCAAAAATTCTGGTTACAGAATAAGGAGCGAAGCGGCACCAAATTTCCCGGCGACTGGCGGCACCAGCTCACCAGATGTTTGATAATAATGTGTTGTAATGTCAATTTAAATCTGCAACATTTTAGAAGTAAAATTGGGGGCGATTTGGCAGCAAATTAAGTTTGATATCATATCATTGGCTAATTTTGTTGAGGAGATGACGATATTTGTAGATGATGATATGAAGTTACTCAACAACATCATTTTTATTATCCCTAAACAACGTTGTTTTCGCTCTAGTTTCAAAGTTATACCATTTCCCTCGTTGAATTAGGGCAAATCGAAGAAAATCTCTAAAGAAGGGGACTGATGAACTGAGGTGGGGGTGTGGCGAGTTTCAGGGGCGATAGAGGGACATTTCCATCGAGTGCTAGGTAGATTCATTTCGTCACGAGAGAAAGAGTGAATTTCTGATTTTTGGCTCAGGAAGCTGATGGCGGAAGGCGTCAGCGGGAGTAACAACGCCTCAGATAGGTATTTCTCAATTCTCTCTTACCCAATTTGATAAAATTTTTGATTTTTTGTTTTTTCTTAGTATTGTTAGGTTGCTGAATGGGATAGTGTTAGGTGAGGTGATGGGATTGTGTTTTGATTCTTTAAATTTATTTTGAATTTGTAGAGATTTATTTCATATTTTTAGTCACCATGAGGGATATCTTGGTAAACATGAGGGTGTAGATTCTTATTTGAAAGGATTTTATGCAACAATATATGATTTCGATCATAAGTCATTCGATCTTGATATGCTGCATAGGTTGATTAGGGCATTTGGATATGCTTCATGGAAGAAAACATGGTATAAAAACCTAGGACTAATACATTCAAGTTGATTAAAGAGGATGAAAAGTTACGTTAGATGATGGATCTTCTACATGAATTTAACATTTTAGTTCTGCATGTTTTTATGGAGGGTGGGGTGGATGATAAGTCTAGGAGACTTCAAACACACGTGAACTTCAAACTAGTAGAAGGGACTTTACATTTGAATGATGTGAATGAAGGGTTGTATACGAAAGCAGGACTTTTGCTTATATACAATTGATATTTATTTCACTATAATTCTTCTATCTGAAATGTTTATTATTGCGTATTAGTTATCTGTCCAATTATCTCAATATTATAGATTATATAGTGTGTTGTAGATCACAGAAGATTATATAATCGGCATCTTATGAGATATAAACTAATATTCACAATCGAGACAACTTGGACGAGTTGTTAGTTTAGATTGTAGCATAATAGTATTAAATAGTTTATCTTGACTATTTATTTATGCTAGTACGTTAATCGTAGTGAAAGGATCACAATGAGATTAATTCTTTGTTCTAACTTATTAAGAATTAAAGATCTCGGTGACTTAAATAGTCTTAACCTTAATTGGGCTTATCAGTATGAATAAGTGTTTGACTATTGCTTTGATCTATCTTAAATGAACACTTAATAGTTGTTCGAAATTTTGTATTTTAGGCAATGGCAGCTCTTATTTGATATTGATGAGACTGCAATAAGGATCTGTGTCCTATGAATAATGATATGATGATATCCTCTCGAGGAACTTAATAAGTTTATTATACTAAACCCTGCATGTGGAATTAGTTCCGGTATAATAAAAAGTTTAAGTGGTAGCACTCGAGATAATTATTTATTAGTAAATAATTAGTTGATTAATTAATTACTGTCAGAAGTATTTTAATTAATTAAGGGATATTCGATAATCTTAAACACGGAGATTAATTAAGTCTAATACTAGCCCTGACTCAACTAAATAAATAAGAAGGTAAGTCAGTATTAATTCTATAGTGGAATGAATTAATAATTTTTTATACGATTTATATTGTAGGCTGAATTAATTAAGTCGGATATTATCAGGCCAATCTTATTTAAGCTAGTAGATCCCTGAACTGGCCCAATGGCATGCGTCTCTAGTGGATTAGGCGCCTGCTCTCCTACGGCCCGTTAGGGTTGTCTAGGTTCGATGAATTTGAGCAGTTATTTATCTATAAATACAAGGCTCATAAGACTCAGTACTTACTTGCATTCAAAGCAACTAAAACCCTATAGTGAGAGAGAGAAAAACGGCGCCCCCACAGTAAGTGAGAGAGAGTTCGTAGTTCGATCTCATTTATCGACGAGCTCTAGCCGGAAACAGTTTGGAAGGTCACTCTGGAGTCGTTGTGTACCAAATTTGCAGGTATTTCTTACGAACATCCTATGATTGTAATTAAATTCGTAGGAGCATGCTAAGTATGGATTTTGTATGTGTTTGTTAGATAACCATAATTGTTCCATGGGTGAAAATGAATCGGTTTTCAATAATCGGTTCCAACAGTTGGTATCAGAGCCCTGGTCTGTGAATTATAGCTCTGTCGGATTAACGAGCAGTAAATCCATATAAAATAAAATAAAATCTGATTTTATTTACGTTTATATGCATGCATGTTCGTTATTATCGTTGTCTCATCGTGGATTCGTTTTTATTGTTGGTTTGTCGTTTTGGCCTTTTTTACCACGAGAAAATCCGTGGTTAGATTAGGATTTTAGTTGTAAATTGTTATTTCAATTTGTAATTGTTGTACGGGTCGAGAGACGGAGCAGCTGGATGGAAAAGGCAAAACCGGTGGCAGCACAAACGCCATGCACGGCGGCGCGTGTCTTTCACGCACTAGCGTTTCACCCACCGTGTTCGATTGGACGAAATCTGATTCGCCGGAGCTTTGCTCCGACGTCAGAGATCACGTTGCGATGGCTCTAGGTGTGACGGATGGGCACCGCTTGCCACGACGGCGTGTGTGAATCACGTGCAGCTCGCCGTGGCGGCAGAGGCATAAAAACGCTGATCTGCTTGTGTGGGCAAGTTCGACTCAATATGAGAGTTCTTCTCTCTTTTTTGGGTGCGTCGAACAGTGGGATGAGCGGGGCGTTTTCTCGACGTCGTCGTTACTTTGTGCCCCTGCGAGCGGGTTGCGTTTCTGATGAACGAAAGACAGCAGCAACAGCACAACCAGCAGCAGCAGCGGCGACTCCACGTGACGACGACGGCGACGAGCAGCAGCAGCGGAGCGGCTCGACGACGGCGATGGTGATCGCGGCAGCCTTGCCGTGCCATCCATCGCGACGCCGACGAGGCTTGACGCTGTTTGCAGCGTGATTCCAACAGCAACGTCGCTTCTGTTCGTTCCCCAACCTTGTTAATTCGACAGTAGGGGTGGTTGGGGAAGGGGACAGTGGTGGTTGCGTGGCGATGTTGGTGTTCGGATCGCGATTCCGGCGAGGGAAGGCTGCCGACGGCGGTGTCTTCACAAACGAAACCCTAGGTTTAAAACCTAGGGTTTTGAGCGTGTGAGCAGCCGCGTGGTGAGGTTTCCTCGTGGGTCGGATTTGTGATAGGAATACGAGATACTTTAGATCTTGTTTCCTTCTTTGGGCGATTCTTCAAGACGACGTATATGGAAAGACTTGAAGACGAAGATTGTTATAATAGATAGATTTGTTTCCTATTTTATTTTGTAATAATTTAGGCAGGTACAAAATACCCATGATGAGACGATAATTTATTTATTTTTTTTATCGTAAATTGCATGTTGTGGGTTTAATCACCGTTAAGGTGTTATTATTTCTAAAGCATGTTATAATTTGTAATTATTTGAAATTATTTGTGTTTAGAAATTGCATGCTAGGAATTTATCGTATTATTATAAGCATGTTATGAATTCAAGCGAGCATGATTTATTATGTGAGTTCTAGAAAAAGCATGTTTAGCAATTCCGTATAATTTACGTGATTTGCATGCGAAAAACCTTTTGAATTAAAAATGACTAAGCATGTTAAATTGATTTTAATTATCAAATTAAACCTCCACAATTGGTTTTAGATGAATTAAGTTGTTAGGCTCGTGTAAACGCCGACACGATCGTGGCTTGCACGTGTTCTATTGACTTATAGATTTTGTCGAGTAAAACTTCTTAAAAGTATTTTGATCTCGTGAATAGTGGGAGTTTTGCGTGTAAACATCCACACTATCGTGGCTTGCCCGTATTAATTCTCATAGATTATTCTAGGAGAGATTAGAATAAGATAATTAATGAAATTGTTTACAAGGCGATGTCGTTCTAGTAATTGCATCAATATGTGGGACAATTTTGGATTAGTTAAATTGTGGTCTATGCTTAGATATTATCTCGAATACAACTCCCCATCAGAGTCCCTTTTCGAGATAATATGGTCTAGTAAGGTTCATTTATTAATTTTATTTGTCATAAGGTTAACATGACATAAGATAAAATTAAAAACTGGGTGTTTGGTTGAGTGGTGCGCACGTAAACGTCTACACTATCGTGGTTTGCGTGTAAATCACTTGAGCTAATGAAGGTTTCATTTAATATTGTTTTATCAAAAGGTTACAATATAAATGTTACGAACGTTTTATGCAATAATTGTGACTTATGTGCGTTTAAAATGTTTAAATTTTTCAGACATGACTGTTACTCCGATGTTGAATGTGCTTACTGCTAAGCCGCTTACCGGACCAAAGTTTTTGGAATGGAAGCGCAATTTAGGATATATCCTAGATGCCGAAGAGTACCACTTTGTACTCACTACTCCTGCGCCTACAGCTCTCGCTACAGACTTCACCGATGCTCAAAAAGAGGAGTCTAAGAGGTGGCATAAGGCCAATTATATGGCAAAAGCCTACATGATGACCATAATAACCTTTGGGTTACAGCAGCAGCATCAGTCTTTGGACACGGCTGCTGCAATCATGACTAACCTCGAGGAGTTGTTCGGTGAGAGTGATCGTTCCACCCGATTCGAGATCATGAGGCAATTCATGAGCTCGAAAATGACGAAGGGCACGTCTGTGCACGAGCATGTGCTCGGAATGATCAATCATTTCAATGAGTTGGACATGCTCGGTGGAGGTATCATGGATGAAGCTAAGGTCGACATGATACTCAACACTCTTTCCAAGTCCTATGAGAACTTCCGCTTCAATGCAATGATGAGCAAGAAAGTATTCACTCTAAATGAACTGCTCAATGAACTTGTTGCTGCAGAAGGGGTTATAGGAAAGAATCGCAAGCTCTTGCCTCTTCTGAAAAGGGTTTCCACGTTTCACCGAAAGGTAGAAAGAAGTAGAAGGGCCCAGCGAAAGGTAAGAAGGGCGAAGGAAGGAAGTAGTGGGAGCAAGAGGCTAGGCCCTACCAGCGGCATTAAAAAGCCAAAGGAGAATGATGGAAAGTGCTTCAAGTGCAAGAAATCTGAACATCCTGTTGAAGAAGGCTCAAGGTATAACTTCTGCTCTTGTTAACGAAATATGTTTAAGTTCAAGTTTTATCCGCAAATGGGTAGTAGATACGGGCGAAACTGACCATATTTGTTATTCCTTGCAAGGGTTCCTGCGGACAAGGGAGGTGAGTAGAGGGGAGTTGACTGTTGCTATGGGAACGGAAGCGCGAGCAGACGTTGCAGCCATAGGCGATGTTCATTTATCTTTTGAGAATTTAGTTTTAGTTTTGAGAGATGTTTTGTGCAAGACTTTCGGCGGAACTTGATTTCTATGGTTAAGTTGTGGAAAGACGGATATTCTATTCTTTTCTAGGGTCGTGCGACTTTTATGAAAGATTATAAGATTATTGGTTATGCACATGTTGTTGATTCTCTTTATACTATTTATTGTTCACATGCTATGAGTTCTTCAAGTAATGCTTTAACTGTTAACCAAAAAGGAATCGAATTCTTCTCAAGAGAATCAAACTCTTCTTTGGCACTTAAGATTGGTTCACATCAGTCTAAGTAGGATCCAAAGATTTGGTTTCCGATGGAGTCTTGGGTTCTTTCCAAGTCGAGTCCATCTCAATCTGCGAATCCTGCATAGAGGGAAAGATGACGACTCGGCCTTTCAAGGCCAAGAGGTATTGACGAGCCCATAGTTTGTGCTCTTGTCGTGTGTGTTTTAGGTCTAGATCGAGTCTGTTTTAGTGTCTTTTGTGTCTGTTTTGTGTCTGGGAGGACACTTGAGTTGGCAGGGCAAGGAAAGGCAGGTATTGGGCAAGACTGGAGTTAAAATATGCAAAAAGAGAAGGAACTGGCGATACGAGGCAATGACCATAGTAGCCGTGCTCGTGGCTCAAGCTACCGGGGGCATAAGTCCAAATCAAGATGAAGAGCTGCTCCACTTTCAGTGGTATGGTCAATCTAGACGTTTGCGTGTTTCACTCTAGAAGCAAGGTGCAAACTACCGTGGGCAAGAGATGGCAGAGAGACTGAGGAAGGCAGAGTGCACAGCTTGGGCAACGGCGCTAGCGCGTGAAGATGCAGCTGTTAGAGTCCTATAAGGAAACAAATTCCTTGCGGTACAAGATTGCGATCAAAGTTTCCTACTACAGCAGCAACACTATTTTGGCGATAAGGAAGGAGATCTTTCCAACCTTATCCATCGAGCTTTACATGGAAGCAGTCGGCCCGTTCTCTAGAAGGCCCGTTTGTGGGTTTGCCCTAGTTTTTGTACTCTATAAATACATGCATGCATGCGAGGCGCAAGATACACTTTTTTCAGCTTTTATCTCTTTAGTATTCCGCAGCAAACAATTTATGCTTTTGTTCTTAGATACAGTTTACGTTTATTGTTAAGTCCCAATAGGGCGAACTTCTTTTGCTTATCGTTATTAATTCAAGTATGTTTTTCTATATCTCTTTTGCTTTCGTTATTTACTTTATGTCTAGCTAAGCCTTTAAATCCAGGTTTAGGATAGATGATATAATGTATAACTTGTAAATCTCGTGAGGTCTAAGTGTTCTTAATAGTTGCATAAGTGTGTTCCCGACGCACTGGGCAACGATTCCAAAGAAGTTCGGTGGTCACAGGTAACTCGGAAGGCCAACGAGCCCTGGGCACATACGGATTCCTACATCGCAGGAGGGTTATCAAGTGCTGGTCGCAATTGCCTTACGTTCCTTGAGAGCGGCAAGAGCGGGTTGTAGTCTTGGCCTAGACCTGCAAAGATGTGTCAATGCTGGAGAAAGCCGGAAGAGAGGTCCTTGTATCTCACCCGTTGCCGGAGTGGGCCCATCTAGAACCAAATGCTGCTTGACCAACATGCGCCTTATAAAGGTGGAATGCCTGGGGACTTTTGGGCAAGCAAGAGGATTGGCTAGGGTATGCCTGTCAAGACCTAAACGTAAGGATGGAGCTGGGCGGACTATGTAGCGTACGTGGCGACGTGACAGTGGGGACCCTGCATAGTTTTAGCCTATAACCACTGACATACATGTGCAACAAATATCTTTGAACCGATGATCGAGATAAAGTTATACTCATTGATTCGAAACCTAAATCTGGATTGTTTTTATTACTGATCTTTTTTCTTGTCAAGTTACAGTTATTTACTTTCAGCAGTTTGCCAAAGGTGATAGTGACAGTTACCCAAGGCCATAGTAGATAGATACTCAACACAACCTTTTTGTGACCCAACGAGATTATCGCGAGCAACTCCATGTGGGATCGACCCTGTACTTGCCAACTAGATGTTCCTAGGGGTAGGCATAGGAGTGAAATACAAATTGTATTTTGTCGCAGCTTAAACGACGGCTGCGTCAAAATTGGCGTCGTTGCCGGGGAGTAGATTACAGTGGTAATTTTGTTTTGCTATTTTCTTTAATCTGATTTTATGCAAGAAACTAACCTCACAGGAAAAGGAGGAGAAACGTGGTACGACGATAACATCAACCTGACCTTGAGGAGGATTCGAGCAGAGAAGAGGACGAAAGAGACATTGGAAGAAATTCCAGTGGAATTCTTTGACGAGGAAGAACTGTCCTTGTCAACAGAAGCAGAAGAAGAAGAAGAAGAAGATAATCGAAGCGAAGCGTCAATGCAGAACCCAGTGGAGGAGGAGAAAACCTTAAGGAAGATGGTGTTCCCTAACACCATGAACCTGAGGCCTTCAGGCATAACTTTGCCTACACCCACGCGTGCATGGGAGCTGAAGTCCCATTTTATACAGATCCTGCCCAAGTTCAGCGATCACCCAGGCGAAGATCCACAAAGACACTTGCAAGATTTCAAGATGGCCTGTGGAACCATCCATACTGTTGGAAATCTGAGCGAATATGTAAGGCTCATTGCCTTCCCATTCTCTTTGCAAGAAAACGCAAGGGAGTGGCTTTATTCATTGCCCACATGATGTGTTACCACTTGGCAAGAGCTGCAACAGAAATTCTTGGAGAAATACTTTCCAGCCACCCGAATTCAAAAGATGAGGAAGATGATTACAAGCATTAAGATGGGCATTCGAGAGGATTTTTACTCGTACTTCCACAGATTCAAGCAGATGCTAGCAAAGTACCCACACCATCAAATTGTGGATCATGACTTGATCCAATGTTTTGTGGCTGGACTGAGAACGAGTGAAAGGGCATTGGTCAACGCAGCTTGTGGAGGGTCAGTTATGAGAAAGCAGCCAAGTGTCGTTTTCAAGATGATTGCTGAGATGGCAGAGGAGCTGAGGGATGACGGGGGCGAATTGCCCAAGCTATCAACAACTGCAGCCAAAGCACCACCGACTTCAACTGGAATGGAGGATAAGCTTGACCAGATGTTTAACAAGATGGATGCCCTGGTAACCATTTTATCAGGCAACAATAAGAAGGCGGTAAGAGCTTGTGAAATTTGTATGGCAATCTCGCATGCAACGGATCAATGCCAAGCTTGGAGGAAGAGATTAATGCAATTGGATACAACAATAATAACCAAGGGAGGCCATATGATCCGAACTCGCAATTCTACAACCCAGGATGGAGGAATCATGAAAACCTAAGGTATGGAAACAACAACTACCAAGGGTTTGGGCAACAGCAACACGCACAACCACAACAACAGCAGCAGTATCCTCCTAGAGATCAGAATAAGCCAAGCCTAACGGACCAAGTGACTTCCTTGGCCAAGGATAATATCAGAGTGCAGCAGGAGCTTGAGAAGTTTAGGACGGAGACAAGGGGAGCCATTCAAAGCATGACCAACCAACTGACTAACTTGGTCAATGCTATGACCAGATTCGAGAAGAGACAAGGAGAGCTACCTGCCCAACCTGAAATGTCTCCTCAGGCCCAAGTCAATGCAGTCACGCTAAGAGGAGGAAAGACGTTGCCCTATAGAGATCAGATGCCTGGTGCCGATACTGTGCTACCCAAGGAAGAAGAAAGAGAAGTAAAGAGCAAAGATAAGGAAGTAGATGAGGAGAAGGAAGAAGAAGTAGAAGTTCCAAAATCTGTTTATGTCAAGCCTAACCCTGTTGTTCGTGCTCTTTTTCCTACCAGGTTGAGAAGAAACAAGAAGGATGAAGAGTTGTCCGAGATGTTCAAGATTTTCCAAAAGGTGGAGATCAACCTGCCCCTCCTCGTAGCACTTCGCAACATGCCCAAGTGTGCCAAATTTCTGAAGGAGCTTTGCTCAAAGAAGGTAAAAAGTGCGGACGAAGCTAAAGTTCTCTTGGGAGAAAGTGTTTCAGCAGTTCTGAAGCGAGACTTGCCCAAGAAGTGCGGAGATCCGGGGATGTTTGCCATTCCCTGCGTAATAAGAGATATGAAGATTGAGCGTGCCATGCTTGACCTGGGGGCGTCAATCAATGTGATGCCATTGGCCATGTACGATGAAGATGTTATGGGACCACTCAAGTCTACCAGAGTGGTTATTCAATTGGTGGATAGATCTAATGTGTACCCTGAGGGCATACTTGAAGATGTGCTTGTCAAGGTGCAAGACTTAATCTTCCCAGCAGATTTCTATGTCCTCGACATGGGCATGACAGGAGCTAAAGCACCAGTTATGCTGTTAGGGAGGCCATTCATGAAGATTGCCAAGACTAGAATTGATTGCAACTCAGGGCAGCTAACATGTGAATTTGATGGGGAGTCAGTTACTTTCAATCTATATAAGGCAATGGAACACCCCCAAGACACGGAGATGGTCGAGTATATTGACCATGTTGATCAAGTTGTAGCAGAGGCAGTCCCTCTTCTTGGAAGTCAAGATCCTTTGGACACGGTCATCCAAGGAGGAGTTGAAGAAAGCCCGAATAATTCTTACCAGATTAGTTGAGCTTTAGAGTACTTTGGAGCAGAAGGAGTAGATGGACCCCGACTGTCACCATATGCCTTGCCCAAGATCAGAGATGAAGACAGATTGGTGCCTTCACTTGTTCGAGCACCTAAGTTAGAACTCAAATCTCTCCCCGCTCATTTAAAGTACATTTTTTTGGGAGAGAATGATACACTGCCAAAGATTATAAGTTCAGAGTTGAACAAGAAAGAAGAAGATAGAGTTCGAGATGTCCTTATACGCTACAAAGATGCAATTGGTTGGACCCTTGTCGACATCAAAGGCATTAGTCCATCTCTTTGCACTCACCATATCTTGATGGAAGATGATGCTAAACCAACTAGAGATCCACAACAGAAGTTAAACCCAGCCATGAAGGAAGTGGTTATGAAGGAGTTACTCAAGCTGCTAGACTTGGGCATTATCTACTCAGTTCCAGATAGCAAATGGGTAAGTCCGGTACACATGGTGCCCAAAAAGTCAGGAATATAAGTGATCAAGAACGAGAAGAATGAGCTTGTGCCTACAAGGCTCCAAACTGGTTGGCGGATGTGTATTGACTACAGGAAGCTTAACAAGGCAACGAGGAAGGATCACTTTCCTTTACCGTTCATTGACGAGATGCTGGAAAGGTTGGCAGGGAACAAGTACTTTTGCTTCTTGGATGGATACTCTGGATATATGCAGATATGGGTTGCCCAAGAGGACCAGGACAAGACAACTTTTACTTGCCCATTCGGGACGTTTGCGTATCGCCGCATGCCATTTGGTTTATGCAACGCCCCGGGCACATTCCAAAGGTGCATGATGAGTATATTTTCAGACTTATTGGAAAATTGCATCGAGGTTTTCATGGATGATTTCACCGTCTATGGGAAGTCATTTGAGGCTTGTCCTGGGCATTTAGAGTTAGTTTTGAGCAGATGCGTGGAAAAGAGCTTGGTGTTGAACTATGAAAAGTGTCACTTTATGGTACGAGAAGGCATCGTGCTTGGGCACGTGATTTCAGAAAGAGGGATACAAGTTGACAAGGCGAAGATTGATGTCATCTCCAAGCTGCCTTATCCAACCAACGTCAAGCAATTGAGAGGATTTTTGGGACATGCCGGATTCTACAGAAGATTCGTAAAGGATTTTGCTAAGATTGCCCAACCAATGACGAGATTGCTCCAGAATGAAGTAGAGTGGGATTTCAATGCAGATTGTCAAAGGGCGTTTGACGTGTTGAAGGAATACTTGGTCACGGCACCTGTGATACAGCCCCCTGATTGGGGTATGCCATTCGAGTTGATGTGCGATGCAAGTGGGTATGCCGTGGGAGCAGTGCTTGGTCAAAGGAGAGGTAAAGGAAGCCATGTTATTTATTATTCCTCTAAAACTCTTAATGCAGCTCAAATCAATTATACCACCACGGAGAAAGAGCTTTTGGCGGTTGTGTTTGCCTTTGAAAAATTCAGGTCTTATCTACTCGGAGGCAAGACAATTGTTTACACTGACCATGCAGCACTGAGATACCTTATGAATAAGAAGGAGTCGAAGCCAAGGCTTATACGTTGGATTTTGCTCTTGCAAGAGTTCGATGTGGAGATCAAAGATAAAAGTGGAGCTCAGAATTTGGTGGCGGATCACTTAAGCGGGATAGTCAGAGAAGAAGATTCCGTTCCCATTACGGAAACTTTCCCTGACGAGCATCTATACATGACGGAAGCTCAATTTCATGGAGAACCTTAGTACGCCGACATTTCCAACTTCAAAAGTACGGAAGAAGTTCCAAACGATCTTTTATACTATCAAAGGCAGAAAATTCTCAAGGAGAGTCAACACTACGTTTGGGATGATCCTTACTTATGGAAGAAGTGTGTTGACCAAGGATTATGGAGGTGCGTGCCCGATTGGGAAACCAAAAGCATCTTGAAGCACTGCCACAACAGGGAGTGTGGTGGTCACTTTGGGCACCGAAGAACAACAAGGAAGATTTTTGATTGTGGATTCTTTTGGCCCACGATTCTAAGAGATGCTTACGAATGGTGCAAGAATTGTTTCAAGTGTCAACAAGAAGGGAATGCAACTAGCAGGGATGAGATGCCCATGACTCCAATCATGCCGGTGGAGATCTTTGACATGTGGGGGATGGACTTTATGGGACCTTTGCCCAACTCAAGCGGGAATCAGTATATCATCTTGGCAGTTGATTACGTGTCAAAGTGGGTAGAGGCGAAGGCTACACCAACGAATGATGCCCGAGTGGTTGCTACTTTTCTTAAAGGGAATATTTTCAATCGATATGGGGTTTCAAGGGCAATTATAAGTGATCAAGGGACGCATTTTTGCAATGCCACCGTTGACAACTTGTTCAAAAAGTATGGAGTCCATCATCGAGTTACCACTGCCAACCATCCGCAAGCCAATGGGCAAGCAGAGCTGACAAATAGGATCATCAAGACCATATTGAGGAAGGCAATTGGGCAAAATGGAAAGGTTTGGAGTTTGTACTTGGACGATGCACTTTGGGCGTACCGTACAGCTTTCAAGACACTGTTGGGTATGTCACCATACTGGTTGGTGTTTGGGAAACCATGTCACTTGCTTGTGGAATTAGAGCATAAATCATATTGGGCAGTGAGGAAGTTCAATTACGATTGGAATGATATTGCTAAGGAAAGGAAGTTGCAGTTGTAAGAGTTAGAGGAGATTCAAATTGAGGCTTATGATAATGTCACTTTGTACAAGACAAGGCTGAAGAAGGCTCATGACCAGTTGATCAAGGCAAAGAAGTTTGAGCCTGGGCAAGCAGTTCTGCTGTATCAATCAAGGTTCAAGTTTATGAAGGGCAAGCTGGAAACGAAATGGACTGGACCATATGAAGTGGTGACCCAATTTCCTAATGGGTCTGTGGAGATTTATTGTCCAAAGAGCTCTAAATATTTTAGGGTCAATGGTCAGAGGTTGAAGCTTTTCTATGGAGACAAAAAGGATAAAGAGGTGGACAAGGAGGAAGTCTATGTGATGATGCCTGTCTAGGGGCAAGCAAAACTGCGTCGTGCCCACGACGTAAACTAAGGCGCTGGCTAGGAGGCAACCTAGTGAGTTTTTATTTTCAGTTTTTCCCTTTACGTATTTTCTTTTCAGTAATTTATTTTAATTTTTATTTTCTAATCGTAGGATAGGAGTTTTTGTTTTGGAAGTGTATTTTGTGTCTATGTGTGTAGGGCAGGTATGCCGAGAAGTTAGGCAAGCGAAGAGTTCGTGTTGGTCGAGGAGAGTCTGAGCCCGGTGAATGCAAGGCAAGCAAAACAGGAGAATATGGCTGACGTCAGCACGTCCCATCCGTTGGCAGTTGCTGCAACTGCCAACTCACACGCCTATACCCTATTTTCTAGCCTATTACTATAATCTCTCTCTCACAATTTTCATTGATCTTCTAAATTCAAATTGGAACTCTTCGATTCCCTCTCCCTCTCTACTTTTGCAGAAACAAAACCCTCACCACTCTCACAATGAAGAACACCCGCAACAGCAAGGCTTTAAAATCGGCCAAAAACCCCAAGTCACCCAAAGCTACTTCAAACACTACCACTCCCACCAAAGCTTCTCGAAAACCTCCAACCAAGCCATCACCGATGTCTGGATCATCACACATGGAGGAAGAAGATGATGTCGCACGGATGCTCACGGACATGCCTGCTCCATCGCTCAACGAAGAAGAAACTTCCGCGTCTGAGGCGGACGCATCGTTTGGCAAGGCGCTAGAGCAGGAAGAGATTGTGGTCGTCGGAGACGGTGAAGAGGATGCGGTTATGGAAGAACAACATGATTCAGAGGCTACGGATGAGGAACATCAAGTGAAAGAGGAGTCGGAGGAGCCCCCAACCAAGAAGGCTAAGGGGGTAGGATCTGTTGCCCAGGGCAAAGAGGTGGCAACTGCACCACCCAAGCGGCGCATCTCAGTGCCGGGCAGAGCCTTGAACCGCGGAGTAGGGAATATGCCGAAGAGGGGAATCATTGTCCCCAAGTTGTTAGATCGAAGCGCATTGGAGGAGTTGGGGGTTTGGGAAGAAGTACAGAGGTGAAGAGTCCTACAGTGGGAGGTTACAACACGAAGTGCATGCACTTTAGATTCATGGGGCAAAGCGAGGAGTTGTCCATGAATGATTTGAACCAGGCCTTGGGCATGGAGGATTTTCGCTCGATCAGGAGTGAGGAGTACAAGGGAGCATTGAGGTACATTCCTCAATTTGACGCTGATGAGTGGGCAAGGAAATGGGCGGAGTTCAGTGATGACCCCTTCTTCAAGGCTGGCACGGCAAAGGGGCATATGATGAAGGATGATGCTTTGAGGGTGTGTCACCGAATCCTGGCCTACAACTTCTTCGGGAAGAAGGATAGCAGCAACTCAGTCACGCGGCAGGAGATTTTCATACTATCAAGCATGGTGCACAAGCAGAGGCTCAACTTTGGGGCTTTTGCTATGCACCATCTCAAGGATATCATGAACTCCCGCAATCAGAGGTTCTCCCTTGCCCACCTGGTGACTCGCTATGCCAAGGAGATGCACGGATTTGATGAAGCCAATACGCAGCTACAGCCAATGCAAGAGGAACGCCTGGACCTCACTTGCTTGACTGCCATGGGCGTATGTGGAAGAGATGATGAAGGAACGTTGGTATTTATGATTCCACCCGACGAGTCTGCCCAAGTTGTTGATACTACACCTCAGGCAGTTGGAGGTGGCGTGCCCAGTACCCCGGCGATGCCTGCCCAAGACGCAGCAGCGGTGATGGAGTGCTTGACCAAGCTGGAGGAGAGCAATGCTAGACTGGAGCAACCTGGATTGGAGAACAAGCAAGCCCTTGCCGATATCATGAGTGCCTTGAAGAATGACCCGACCAGGTCAGGTCTACCCCTGCCCAATGATTTTGTCCTCTCAGTTTTAGTAGTTTAGGTTTTCTTTATTTTCGTGTTTTATTTTGTGTTTTTCGTATTTTGTTTTGAGCCTAAATGTTTTTAAAAGTTTTGTTTAGAGTCTGAGTTTGTGTGATCTACCTTAATTTTCACTCGCTTTGCCATAGGCAAAGTGTGTGGGTAAGAGGGGTAGAGCGTCTATTTTTTGTGAGTTTTTGTTTAGAGTCAGTGTGTGCCTTTCACCCACTTTTCCCAAGCAGAGTGTGTGGATGGAAGGAGCGTCTTTTGTGTGCGTTTTAGAGGTCAAGCATGTTTAGAATGATTGGATAACGTTTGAGCATGGTTTGATTCTGAGTTATATGAGGAGAGCATATGTATATTCTATGTCCAAGCATGATCGTATGTAGATAGGGATGACGAACGAACTTGTGAGCATGTCGTTGTGAGGATTTGAGCTTTACACTGCATGATTAAGACCAAGCAGTTTCTTTCTTGAGTGATTTATGATGTACTTATTTGAATGCTACCTAGAACTTGCTTGTCTACTCCTCGAGACCTTATTGACTTAGGCTAGAAGAACTTAGATGAATTAGGCATGTTCTTTCTTTTGTGAGCCCAACGAAGCCAAAAAGCCTGCCCAACTGAATTCCCCTTGTAAACCCCTTTGAGCTTTTATAATTTCTTTGATCAGATATATGCAGCCTATACACTATATCCTACCCGGTCAATAAGGACTCTGGTGCATAAGATGAAGGGAGAAAAAAAAATCAGTTGAGCCTTTGAGAAAAATGTAAGGGCTAGTGAATGAAGGACTTAGAAAAAGAAAATAAAAAAATAAAAAAGAGAAAGAGAAAGAAAGAGAGAGGAAAAAAAGAAGTCCTAAATAAGTTGTGCTAAGACCCGCAAAAAGAAAAGGCGAAGGAAAAGAAGCTAAGGTTGGCCACTACGCTTGGCCAACCTAAATCCGAATAACTCAAGCCTAGTTCCAAATACTTCCTACCCTTGTCAAAGCCAAGTTACAACCAAATAAAAGACCTAATGATAAGTGCTTCGAACCTAGTCTAAGAGGTGGAGAGAGTAGCAAGCAGGCAAGCCTATGGTGTGGTTAAGAATGGCATATCTTGAGCATAAACACCACCCCATACACAAGAGTGAGAGTGTTGGTGAGGAACATCCTTGAAAATGCTCACTTGTTCATTTTTGACCTATTTGATGATTTGCTTGGATTGGATTATTTGCTTGAGTCATATGCGAACTGGATTATGCTCTATCTTATCTCTTTATTCTTTGATGTGCTAACCTCTATTTGTGTTTTGAGTCTAGTTTGTGAGTCTTTTCTGTTTTTCTTTTGTTTGGGCAAGCCATACACCATGCCTGAGGACAGGCATGACTTTAAGTGTGTGGGTATGACGAGCCCATAGTTTGTGCTCTTGTCGTGTGTGTTTTAGGTCTAGATCGAGTCTGTTTTAGTGTCTTTTGTGTCTGTTTTGTGTCTGGGAGGACACTTGAGTTGGCAGGGCAAGGAAAGGCAGGTATTGGGCAAGACTGGAGTTAAAATATGCAAAAAGAGAAGGAACTGGCGATACGAGGCAATGACCATAGTAGCCGTGCTCGTGGCTCAAGCTACCGGGGGCATAAGTCCAAATCAAGATGAAGAGTTGCTCCACTTTCAGTGGTATGGTCAATCTAGACGTTTGCGTGTTTCACTCTAGAAGCAAGGTGCAAACTACCGTAGGCAAGAGATGGCAGAGAGACTGAAGAAGGCAGAGTGCAGAGCTTAGGCAACGGCGCTAGCGCATGAAGATGCAGCTGTTAGAGTCCTATAAGGAAACAAATTCCTTGCGGTACAAGATTGCGATCAAAGTTTCCTACTACAGCAGCAACACTATTTTGGCGATAAGGAAGGAAATCTTTCCAACCTTATCCATCGAGCTTTACATGGAAGCAGTCGGCCCGTTCTCTAGAAGGCTCGTTTGTGGGTTTGCCCTAGTTTTTGTACTCTATAAATACATGCATGCGTGCGAGGCGCAAGATACACTTTTTTCAGCTTTTATCTCTTTAGTATTCCGAAGCAAACAATTTATGCTTTTGTTCTTAGATACAGTTTACGTTTATTGTTAATTCCCAGTAGGGTGAACTTCTTTTGCTTATCGTTATTAATTCAAGTATGTTTTTCTATATCTCTTTTGCTTTCGTTATTTACTTTATGTCTAGCTAAGCCTTTAAATCCAGGTTTAGGATAGATGATATGATGTATAACTTGTAAATCTCGTGAGGTCTAAGTGTTCTTGATAGTTGCATAAGTGTGTTCCCGACGCATTGGGCAACGATTCCAAAGAAGTTCGGTGGTCACAGGTAACTCGGAAGGCCAACGAGCCCTGGGCACATACGGATTCCTACATCGCAGGAGGGTTATCAAGTGCTGGTCGCAATTGCCTTACGTTCCTCGAGAGCGGCAAGAGCGGGTTGTAGTCTTGGCCTAGACCTGCAAAGATGTGTCAATGCTGGAGAAAGCCGGAAGAGAGGTCCTTGTATCTCACCCGTTGCCGGAGTGGGCCCATCTAGAACCAAATGCTGCTTGACCAACATGCGCCTTATAAAGGTGGAATGCCTGGGGACTTTTGGGCAAGCAAGAGGATTGGCTAGGGTATGCCTGTCAAGACCTAAACGTAAGGATGGAGCTGGGCGGACTATGTAGCGTACGTGGCGACGTGATAGTGGGGACCCTGCATAGTTTTAGCCTATAACCACTGACATACATGTGCAACAAATATCTTTGAACCGATGATCGAGATAAAGTTATACTCATTGATTCGAAACCTAAATCTGGATTGTTTTGTTTACTGATCTGTTTGCTTGTCAAGTTACAGTTATTTACTTTCAGCAGTTTGCCAAAGGTGATAGTGACAGTTACCTAAGGCCATAGTAGATAGATACTCAACACAACCTTTTTGTGACCCAACCAGAGATTATCGCGAGCAACTCCCTGTGGGATCGACCCTGTACTTGCCAACTAGATGTTCCTAGGGGTAGGCATAGGAGTGAAATACAAATTGTATTTTGTCGCAGCTTAAACGACGGCTGCATCAGGTATAGAGCGAAAGAAGAGTTGAAATTGATTCATTCCGACTTGTGTGGACCTATGTCGACTCAAGCTCGTGGAGGTTATGAGTATTTTGTCACTTTCATTGACGATTACTCAAGATATGGGAACATCTATCTGTTACGCTACAAGTCCAAGTGCTTTGAAAGGTTCAAACTATTCAAAGCGGAGGTAGAGAAGCGATATGGCAAGAGTATCAAGTCGTTGCGATCTGACCGCGGTGACGAATACCTCAGCAACGAGTTTAAGGAGTACTTGTTGGAAAGTGAGATTACATCCCAATTGACTACACCTGGAACACTCCAACAGAATGGTGTGTCGGAGAGAAAAAATCGAACACTTCTGAAAATAGTTCGATCGATGATGAGTTATGCATCTCTACCTATTTCATTTTGGGGATATACTTTAGAAATAGCGGCTCACATGCTAAACTTGGTTCTCTCAAAGTCAGTGCCTAAGACCTCGTCCGAGCTGTAGTCCGGGCGCAAGCCTAGTGTTAACCACATCCGGATTTGGGGTAGTCCGGCACATGTTTTGAACAAAGAAGCTGACAAGTTGAGTCCAAGAACCAAGGTGATGTTGTTTGTAGGCTATCCTAGAGGAATGAAAGGTGGCTATTTGTACTGTCCTAAGGATCAGAAAGTCATTATTAGCACTAGCACGAGATTCTTGAAAGAGGACTATATGATTGGCCATAGGAAGAGAAGTGACGTCATACTTCAAGAAGTTAGAGGGGAGGAGGTGATTAGCGCTCCAGTTGTGCAAGACGAGCAATCGTCGGAACTTGCACAAACCATTAATACTGAATCTGTTATAAAGCTTCGTCGTAGTGGGAGGGTAACTCAAAGAAAGTTGCCTAGTCGATACCCTCTACTTAATGAATCCAAGGATTCATTGGAATTAGCAATGATCGAAGAAGATCCCTAAACTTACTCTGAAGCGTTAGCAGATCCTGATGCTCTTGATTTGAAGTCATGTATGATTTCTAAGTGGGAGTCCATTACTGCCATGGATGTATACGAGAAATGCGAGCTTCCTGAGGCATGTGAAGTCATAGGATGCAAATGGGTATATAAGAGAAAGAGAGAACTGGATGGAAAGATTGTGGCCTTTAAGGCAAGACTAGTGGCGAAAGGTTTCACCCAAAGAGAAAGAATCGATTACGATGAGACATTTTTGCCAGTAGCCATGCTTAAGTCTATCCGAACTCTTATGACAATGGCCGCTCACATGAATCTCGAGGTCTGGCAAATGGATGTCAAAACTGCATTTCTAAACGGGTATCTTGAAAAAGGTAGGGATATCTATATGCTGCAGCCGGAAGGATTCATAAAGAAAAGCGAAGAGCATCTTGTATGGAAGCTAAAAAAGTCCATTTATGGACTTAAGCTGGCTTCACGTTCCTAGAACAAACGTTTCAATGATGTTGTTCAAGGTTATAGCTTTGAACAATATGCAAATGAAAGTTGTGTTTATTGGGTATGTATTGATGGAAGTTTAGTGTTTCTAGTACTTTATGTCGATGACATTTTGCTCATTAGTGATAATGTGAATGTACTATCGAAAATTAAGGCATGGTAATCCCAGCAATTTCAAATGAAGAATTTGGGAGAGGCAGCATATATTCGTAGAATTAAGGTCGGTCGTGATCGATCTAAGAGAATGTTGAAGTTGTCTCAAACAGCCTACATTGATACTGTGTTATCGCGTTTCAGCATGCAGAATGCTAAGAAAGGTTTCTTACCTTTCAGACTTGGCGTTCCTCTATCTAAGGCAATGTGTCCTACATCACCTAAGGAGATAGCGGACATGAAAACGGTTCTTTATCCTTCGGTTGTGGGAAGTCTCATGTATGCAATGCAGAGTACAAGGCTTGACATTTGCTATGTTGTGGGCATGGTGTCTAGATATCAGGCTAATCCTGGTCAAGAACATTGGATTGTTGTAAAGCACATACTCAAGTACTTTAAACGGACTAGAGAGTATGGGCTGGTATATCAATCTGGTGATTTGGTTCCGATAGGTTATGTAGATGCTGATTATCAAGCTGATAAGAATAAGCGGTATTATATGCCTGGCTTTGTGTTTAAGCTAGGAGGTGGAGCCATTGTGTGGAGAAGTGTGAAGCAACAATGCATTGCATTATCTACTATGGAAGCTGAATATGTGGCGGCCTGTGAGGCTGCTAAAGAGGTTGTTTGGCTTAGGAACTTCTTGGCGGAGGTTGATGTGATTTCGAGTTTGCCGAAAGGTATCATGATTTACTGTGATAATGAGGCTGCAATTGCAAATTGCAAGGAGTCTAGATTTCATCAGACAACTAAGCATATTGATGCAAGATATTTTACTACATTTAGAAGCTTGTCCAAGACGGCGATATGGATGTGCACAAGGTGGTAGGAGTTGATAATCTGGCTGATCCATTTACAAATAGTCTGTCGGCTTCTGTCTTTAACAGACATTTTGAAGGCATGGGGCTGCGTTTTCTCCAACACTAAGTTAAACTTTGAGTATAAGTGGGAGAAATTGTAATACATTGCTAGATGAATATTAGTCTCATTGTATTCTAAAAGTTTGCTTTAGTATAAGTGGGAGAATTGAAGGGTTGTATACGAAAGCAAGACTTTTACTTATATATTATTTCACTATAATTCTTCTATCTGAAATGTTTATTATTGTGTATTAATTATCTGTCCAATTATCTCAATATTATAGATTATATAGTGTGTTGTAGATCACAGAAGATTATATAATCGGCATCTTATGAGATATAAACTAATATTTACAATTGAGACAACTTGGACGTGTTGTTGGTTTAGATTGTAGCATAATGGTATTAAATAGTTTATCATGACTATTTATTTATGCTAGTATGTTAATCGTATTGAAAGGATCACAGTGAGATTAATTCTTTATTCTGACTTATTAAGAATTAAAGATCTCGGTGACTTAAATAGTCTTAACCTTAATTGGGCTTATCAGTATGAATAAGTGTCTGACTATTGCTTTGATCTATCATAAATGAGAACTTAATAGTTGTTCGAAATTTTGTATTTTGGGCAATGGTAGTTCTTATTTGATATTGATGAGGCTGCAATAAGGATCTGTGTCCTATAAATAATGATATAATGATATCCTCTCGAGGAACTTAATAAGTTTATTATACTAAACCCTGCAGGTGGAATTAGTTCCAGTATAATAAAAAGTTTAAGTGATAGCACTCGAGATAATTATTTATTAGTAAATAATTAGTTGATTAATTAATTATTGTCAGAAGTATTTTAATTAATTAATGAATATTCGATAATCTTAAACACGGAGATTAATTAAGTCTAATACTAGCCCTGACTCAACTAAATAAATAAGAAGGTAAGTCAGTATTAATTCTTTAGTGGAATGAATTAATATTTATATCCGATTTATATTCTGGGCTGAATTAATTAAGTCGGATATTGCCAGACCAATTTTATTTAAGCTAGTAGATCCCTAAACTAGTTCAATAGCCTGCGTCTTTAGTGGGTTAGGCGTCTGCTCTCCTATGGCCCGTTAGGGTTGTCTAGGTTCGATGAATATGAGCAGTTATTTATCTAAAATACAAGGCTCGTAAGACTCATTACTTACTTGCATTTAAAGCAACTAAAACCCTAGAGTGAGAGAGAGAAAAACGGTGCCCCCACAGTAAGTGAGAGAGAGTTCGTAGTTCGATCCCATCCATCGACGAGCTCTAGCCGAGAACAGTTTGGAAGGTCACTCTGGAGTCGTTGTGTACCAAGTTTGCAGGTATTTCTTACTGACATCCTATGAATATCATTAAATTCCTATCAGCATGCTAGGTATGGATTTTGTATGTGTTTGTTAGATAACCATAATTGTTCCATGGGTGAAAACGAATCGGTTTTCAATAGTCAGTTCCAACAGTGAATATGAGGTAGCCTGAAGTTTATTTAGGTGGCATAGGTAGTAGAGTTGATACTGAAGGGGCGATTACTAAGCTGGATGTTGATGGGGGTAGAGATGCAAGGGTATAATTTGATCAACATTGGGGTTCGGATGCTGCATTCTTTGTTGATATTGGTGATGAGTATGAAGAGTTTGAGAGTGGTGATGATTCAAATTATGTGAATGATGAAAGGAATTATGAAAGTGATGATGAATTTGTTGATGGTCAAAATGATGATGAATACAAAGAAGCTAGGAGAAATCTTAGTAAATAGGCTTTTAAGGGAAGAGTTGCCACCAGATTTGAATCTGCAAAAGAGCCTCAAGAGGAATACATAAGTGATGATGCGGATTTCTATTCTGAAGAATTTGATTCAGATAATGATGGGGCAATATTGAGAACAAATAAGGTTGTATATGACCCAAGATGTGATCATAAGAGCATACAGTTGTGAATTGGGATGAGATTCCAAGATGGTTGAGACTGTAAGAGAACTTTAACTACATATTCTATAGAAGTTTAGGAGAGTCTCTAAAAAGCAGTGTGAGGCCAAGTGCCACAGTAAAAATTGTCCATGGAAAGTGTATGCCAACTTTAGGAGGAAAAATCACACTTTTTGTACCAAAACATACAAGAGTGATCACAATTAAGCAAGACATATGAGCAACGAGCTTCTAACAACTAAATGGATTGCCAAGACATACTTGAATGTCTTCAGAGGTAGACCCTTGTACACAGTGGATGATTTAAGGAAAAAATATTATAGATAGGTATGGGTATAAGATATCAAAAGACAGATTATACAATGCAAGATCTCTTGCACATGCTTGGATAAGAGGTTCAGTTGATCACCATTATGGGTTGATTAGGAGGTATATTCAGGAGCTTACAAGAGTGGATATGGAAGGTAGGTTTGAGCTATTATTGGGTGATGATAATGTGTTTAAGACATTGTATTTGGGGTTCAGTTCTCTGATTAAGGGATTCAAAATGAGTTGCAGACCAGTAATTAGTCTAGATGGTTGTCATATGAAGACATATCTTTGTGGTATATTGTTATATGCAGTGGGGAAAGGTGAGAATGAGCAAATGTTTCCCATAGTTTGGGTTGTTGTTGAGGTGGAGAATGAGGACTGCTATAGATGGTTTATGAAATGCCTAATTGCAGATATTGGTATTGAAGATGGTGGCAGTGGAGATACCTTTATAAGAGATCAACAGAAGGTATGTAAATCACACGTTCCCTCAGTTTTTGTTTTGAAATTGATATATACTTACACTAATTTACTTTACATTGCAATGATTAGAAAATGCAGTGCACTCACTGGCCCCATTTGCAGAGCATCGGAATTGTGCAAGCATGTTTGGATGAATTGGAAGAAGAAGCACCTTGACCAAACTCTGAAGAATTTGTTCATGAAGTGTGCAAACAACACTCATCCAGATCAATACAAGTCTGTTTTGGAAGAATTGAAGCAAGAAAGTCTTAACACACAAGTTTTGTAAGACATTCTTTTCTACATCTTGCAAGAGTGATGCATTTACTAACAATATTGCTGAGACTTTTAATGGGTACATTCTAGCTGCAAAAGGAAAACATGTCATACATATGTGTGAGTAGATTAGGTCAAAATCCTAAAGTTGTGCGGCCTGAAGCACCAAAGGTATGATTGTTTTACAATAATCTATTGAGTATTGATGATTTTATAGGAATAAAATGTCTGTTTAAACACTAATATATTAAGTATTATTTGATTTAGCGCAAGAGGGGGAGACCTGTTAAAGAAAAATCCACTACCACAGAAGGTGAATCATCAAGAAATGTGGTTGCAATAGGAGGTGCAAGGGGTAGCGGTGTTGGCCTAGCCAATAGAGGTATATATACATGGTAAGAAAGAGAGGCGGAGCTGCAAGAGGAAGGAATGCAAGGCAGGAGCAAGGCACTTTTGGTTCTATTTCACATGTATTAGCAGAAAATTTTGCAGCAAGAGGTGCATGTGTATTTGTTGGGTAGACAGAGAATATATACTACCACCCACCAGGTTCAAGTGTAGTCCACACCTCTGCCTCATTAACAGTTCAAGCAAAGCCTTCAACTCAAGAGAGTAGTAATACATCTATACAAGCACAACCACCTTAAAAATTATGTTGAAAAGTTGTTCAGAAACTGTTGGAAAAATTAGTAAAGGTTTAGATTTATCCCAAAATCCAACTGATGCCAACCGAGTAGATGAAAGCCATCTTTCTGAACTTAGCTAGAGCTCACTGTTTGAGCGTAGGGATTTTTATCTTTACAGGTTTCAAGTAGAATAAGTCAGTTCGTGAGGAACGCACTCAGTTGACTCCTCAACTGAACCATGCAACTCAAGCATGAAGAAAAGTTGTGTTGAAGTCAGACGTCACAAAGTTGAGAAGAGAAGTCTTTGAAGACGTTGAAGGTAGAAGAGTTGAAGTCCAAATTCAAATCTACTCAGAAGCACAAGTCAGCTGAAAAAACTTATTATAATGGACCGACAATAAAGATGCGCGAAAAGCGAAAGTCACAGTTGCCATTTTAGGAAAGTTTACAGTAAATCAGGTGGAGTGCCATACTTCTGGCAAAGATCAAACGGCTCTTTCCAACGGCTAATTAGATCTCCCTTTATAAATAAGAGGTCTCTCCATTGAAAACAGAGAGAGAAGAGAGAGAGAAAAACAAGAGTGCAGAGCAAAGAAGAAGAAGCAGACCACCACTCTCTCAAGCAAGAACAACCAAGACGAAGAACAAGTAGAAGTTGAGTGTCCACACCTCCTCCTGTTCTTTTGTCTAGCCTCTCAAAAAGCCATTTCTTTGATCGAGTCTAGAATCTAGATTCTTGCTTATTTATTTCTGAGCAAACTCTCTCCTAAAAGATTGAGTCTCTAAGCCTTAGGAAGAAGCCTCCACTTCTCTCTGTGTAGAAGGCTTTATAGTTGGAAAAACTCCTCAACCCCTAAACCTCAGGTCCATCTTTGAATCCGCAATCAAAAACACTAGGTCCCTTAGAACCTACAATCTAAGATTAGGTCCCTTAGAACCCGCAATCTAAAACTAGGTCCCTTAGAACCCGTAATCTAAGACCAGGTTGTACACTTGCCCGCAAAAGTGTTGTAAGGTTTTGTTCGAACCCGTAATCGAACTGGTTAGGTACCCGCAAACCAAGTGGAACGTTTCATAAGCACGCGTAAGCATATCTAGTGGATTACTTCCCCGAAAAGAAAGTCGTGGATGTAGGAGGTCAATCTCTAAACCACGCAAAAATATTGTGTCGTTTATTTCCAGTATTTACTTTCTGTATTTATATTTCAGTTACCTAACCAACTGACTTTGCATACAAACTGCATATTTACAAACAGCACTAAGTTTTGGGAACTTGATCTTCCCCATTTTCATAAAGATTTCAGTTTAAGTAACGAGCTTTAATTTCCACCAACTTCCGCATAGCTTAACTCTTTGAAACCTCAGTTAGAATACACAGCTCATTCTCAGCCAAAGAAGTCAGTTGTGCAACTAACTGTATGATCACCTCCAACTGACTTTCTCAGTTGTTGAGCGAACTGACCTGAGTAGTTAACTCAGTGAAAAGATTTTGAAAGTAAGAAAAATGCTACTGGTGTATCCCCCCCCCCCCCTCCCAACACACACACATCAAATACTCGTTACCGGGACCATCAGAAACTTATGTACTTTATTTTGAATTAACTAGCTCTTGAAAACTTATGTGTGAGAAGTTGTTTTGTTGAATTGAATATCTAATTTGACTTGGTGGTGTTGAATACTTGTCTTGTGATTGTTGAATTAGGTTGTTTAAACCAATCTTTGTTGCTGATTTGGTTTTGTTTATATTAAGAGTGAAACCATTTGGTGTTGAATCTTTGTTGTTGACTTTCATCAAGTACATCAAGCTTCCAATAGAACTAATTCATCAACTACAAAAATCCAACATATTACATATTTATTTAAAACCTTGCAATGGATTAATACATCCAAATTACTACAACAAAAACCAAAGCTAATATCATATACATTAAGCTTGCAATAGAGCTAACTCATCAATTATAAGAATCCAACATGCAACATATTCATTTAAAACCTTGCAATGGATTAATACATCCAAATTATTACAACAAAAACTAAAGCTAATATCATATACATTAAGCAATTTCCCACTATAGTTTGCTATTTACATTAAGTTGTTCATTTGTGAATACACGAAGCTCTTCGGTCTCAACATGTTTGACTTAAAATTCATTCATCAAATCTTAATATTAAGCTGCCATTCTCTCATGCTTCTCCTCCATTAATCTGCAACATTTCAGCTGCCCTTCGTTCTCCTCGCATTTGGCTTGAAATTCCATCATCAATTCTTGAAAGTCAGCTGCCATTATCTTATGTTTCTCCTCCATCAATCTGCAATATTCCCATTTGGCTTCAAATTCATGCATCAACTTCTCATAGTCGATAGCCTTCTCTCATGCTTCTCATCCATAATTGTGCAATATTTGAGCTGCTTTGTTTAATAATAGGTGAAGCTCTTCATTTTCTGCACATTATGCTTGAAATCAATCATCAACTCCTCATACTTAGCTACCATTTGCTCATTCTCAAGCAATCTTAACTCCATTGCAAATCTATAAGCTAAAACATGAAATCGACCGAAATCCCACAATAATCCTTCACCTTCAAAGACGTCGACACTAACCCACACACCCAACTAGCTTATCCACTCAAACTCGCCGCACCCTCGCCTCAGTTCATCACTCCCGCTCTTTAGAGTTTTTCTTCAATTTGCTCTAATTCAACGAGGGAAATGGATAAATTAGAAACTAGAGCGAAAACGACGTCATTTAGGGATAATGAAAATGACATCGTTGAGTTAGGTCGGACGAGGTATACAGCGTCGCAACGACCGGTGCCACGTCGATTTTAATTTAGGTGTTTCGATCGACGTGGTAAAATCGATAAAAATAAAAAGGTGATGATTTTTAAAACTACGATCTTAAAAACGCGTGCAATTTCAGAATTCGCTAAAACGCTGTGAATTTAGCGACAATAAACCCTAATTATAATAGATATAATTAGAGTGTTGAATTTTGAAATCAAATCTTCCAAGCAAATACATATCTAAAAATAAATGGACTAATTACGGGATAGTTATGAAATCAAATCTTCCCCTAAAAATAAAAAAAGCAGCAATAATGATATTCGTACGTAAACAGAAACATACTAAATCGGCTTTCGAAGATTAAACTTTATAGCACAAGGTTTTCTCATTTTTAGTAAGTTTCTATTTTTTGTGTTTAAAGTTGGCATGCTGTGGGCTTCTTATCCACGACTTACCTACTGCCGGCCTATGTTGAGTGATTTCCAAAAGGATTTTTTTTTTCCCTTAAGGTGCGCGTTTACTTGGAAATAATTTTTATTGAAAAATGATGGATAAAAATAAATAAGAAAATATTAATATTTTCATTATTTTCTTATCACATGTTTACTAGAATGGAAAAGAAAAGTATCACATGGTCTCTCCATCCCTTCCTCATTCTCATACCTTTTATCCATTGAAAAATATTTTCACGTAAAAGCTAAGGATAATGTTATCCAACATTGAGAGAAAAAGAGTGAAAAATGGTTGACCAAGAAAAATTTCTAACCTGCTCGGAAAAAAATTTCCATCACAGTAAACATGTGAAAAGGATGGAAAAAGGGTGAAATTTTTTCCTTTCCATCATTTTCCATCAAAGTAAATGCACCCTAATTATAAAACTCTAATCGGAGAATACTACTTCATCCGTTTCGGAACAAGTGACTCGTTGTCCATATTGGGGTGTCCCATAACAAGTGGCTCGTTTCCAAATAAGGAAATAATTAACCCTTCAAAAGTTGTGGGTCATGCAACTTTAACCAATTTTTACCCTTCACCTTAATACCCGTGCCGAAATGAAATGAGCCACTTATTATGGGACAGAGGGAGTACATAAGATTGATTGTTTTGAAAAAAAATTGGATATCTAAAATTTGGTATTATCCATATAACATATGTTTGGTCATAGAAAGGAATTCACTTAATTAAATTCATTATTTATTGTTTGGTTTGGATAGTTGATTAAATATTATCTTTAGTTGAGGTAATCCAAACTCCCAAAATGTTATCCTCCAAACAAGAGGAGTAACAATTTCTTTCTCTCCGGATTCATTTCTTACATGTGATTCATTTTTATTGTTGAACCAAACATCCTATAAAAAGTAATGGTTATTGCTATCATTTCTCCAATTAACTTGATTCTATAACCTTTTCATTCATATATTTGAATCAAACGAGCACTTAAATCAAAATACAAGATAATTAATTTTCAATTCTAAACTCATGGGTTGTAAATATGTTATTTTATTATTTTCATCTTATACATTAAACTTACTTCTTAACAATGGCGTTTAGCAGTAGAGATTGATGTTTTGTTTTGTTTTTTTGTTTTTACTAATGTAGCATGTTATTGCTAAATTATAATAAAAACCAAAACAATGTAAATTTGACGACGTCTTACTATATATAATCATAGCTACTACTGTGAGAAGAACCAATCGAAATAATTGTATGGTATTGATTGCCTTTGATAATTTATATACTTATTTTTTAGCCTCCCTATATATATTGGGCTGAGCCTCGGACAGAAACAGTAGGAATTCAAGGATTTAGAAAATGGCCTCAAAACCAGGGTTGCTTACGGACTGGCCATGGAAGCCTCTCGGAAGTTTTAAGGTACATTTTTTTTTTTTTTACTTTTCTCTCGGCTTTCTACATTAATTAATAATAACTTAAACTTACACCCATATAGAGTTGTTGGATGCACAAACATCTAGCCCATCATCCAATTTTTTTGATGTATGAGACTGCATTTCAATCTCGTATTATAGTACATTAACATTACACGACATGACATGTGTGAAAAATATATGTGAAATAAAAATTTGGCTGTGTCTTTTTAGTACATGATCTTGGCTCCATGGGTAATGCACAGCCTCTACTCTGTTGCAAGGAAAAGGGGAAATGAGTTGGACTACACCAATTTATTAATACTCCCATTTCTACTATCAAGAGCTCTCCATAACCAATTATGGATCTCATTCTCTCGCCACAGAACCGCCAAAGGCAACACCAGAATTCTCGATAGAAGCATTGAATTTCCACAGGTTGACCGAGAAAACAACTGGTAATATCTCCAGCTTCCCCTGATTAAGAAACTGAATTAATTGTGGTTAATTTGATTTTGATGTGCAAATGCAGGGATGATCAGATTCTCCTAAATGGCCTTTTGTTTTACATTTTCAACTCCGTGACGTCAGTTGCCTCTTTCTTGCCTGCTTGGAGGAGTGACGGCGTCATCTTAACGGCGTTGCTCCACGCCGGCCCCGTCGAATACCTCTACTACTGGCTGCACAGAGCTCTGCACCACCATTATCTCTACTCTCGATACCATTCGCACCACCATTCCTCCATTGTCACCGAGCCCATTTCTTGTATTTATTTATTTATTTATTTATATTTCTTCTTCTTCTTCATCTCTTTTTATTTATGTTTTTGTAAATGGATTATGATTATTAATTTAATTGGGTGGCAGCTGTTATACATCCATTTGCAGAGCACATGGCCTATTTTGTGCTGTTTGCAATTCCACTTCTTGCAACACTTTTTAGTGGAACTGCTTCCTTGGCGTCTATGCTTGGATACATAACCTTCATTGATCTCATGAACAATATGGGCCACTGCAATTTCGAGTTCATTCCTACATGGCCTTTCCTAATCTTCCCTCCTCTCAAATACTTTATGTATACCCCCTCGTAAGCATCCATATCCATTTTACAAATTTATTATTATAATGCAAAATCAAAATCTTGATTATACATATATAGGTACCACTCGCTGCACCACACTCAATTTCGGACCAACTACTGCTTGTTCATGCCTCTGTACGACTTCATCCACGGAACCATGGACAAATCGAGCGACGCGTTGCACGAAAGCTCGCTGAAGAGGCCGCAGGAATCTCCGGACGTGGTGCATCTAACTCATCTCACCGCACCACATTCCATCTTCCATCTCCGACTGGGATTCGCCTCTTTGGCTTCCAGGCCTCAGCCTCACCTCGGATGCCCATGGCCCCTCTCCCTCTCCCTCTCCCTCTCCTGGATTTCTGTTATCCTCCTCAGCTTCATCTATGGCACGTTTCTTTCCGACACAAATCTGTTGGGGAAACTCACCCTGCACACCTGGACTATCCCACGTTTCCGTTTTCAGGTCAGAATATAGTATAAAAAAATAAGTAAAACACATGACATATGATGCATCTTTCTGTTAACTGTTACTTACAGAATGAGATCATGTATGTCATCACCGTTGCTTCTCTTCTCATTCTTTACATGTAGTATTTCCTAAAATGGCAAGCACAAGCTATCAACTCCTCCATCGAAGAAGCCATACTCGAAGCCGACCTCCAAGGCTGCAAGGTTCTAAGCCTAGGATTGCTCAATCAGGCAAGTCTGGTTGATTTGTCTCTCACTGATGATGAAATTCCAAAGAGATTTTAGTCATATTTGGGTATTTTTATTTCAGAGTGAGGAACTCAACAGAAATGGAGCAATTTTTATTGAAAGATACCCTAAACTGAAAATTAAGGTTGTTGATGGAAATAGTTTAGCAGTAGCTATTGTCCTAAACAGCATTCCAAAAGGAACAACGCAAGTCCTGTTCAGAGGCAGTCTCTCCAAACTTGCTTTTGCTATTGTATCTTCTTTGTACCACCAAGGCATTCAGGTCTCTCTCTCTCTCTCTCTCTCTCTCTCTCTCTCTCTCTCTCTCAAAAAAAAAAATAATAAAATAAAATAAATAAATAAATAAAAAATAACGAAATCTTCCTTATTTGGCTTCATGTAACAATTGATTTTGTTTAGGTTGCTACATTCTACGAAACAGAGAAGCTTACACTAACTGCAAGAACTAAGGATGCAGTTGTTGAAGTGTCCAAAAATTACAGTCAGAAAGTGAGCTTAGCTTTAGTATATGACGATGATGATCTGTTTTCTTTTAATTAATACCTAGAGAATAAATTTAATAAAGGTGTAGAATATAATGTTGTAGGTGTGGATAGTTGGAGAAGGATTATCAAAAAATGAACAGCTCAAGGCACCAGAGGGGACTCTGTTCATCCCTTTCTCAAACTTCCCTCCCAAGAAAGCGCGACACGACGCCTTCTACTGCCACACTCCTTCCATGATCGCCCCTCCTTCCCTCCAAAATCTTCATTCCTGTGAGGTTAGTACACCAACAACATTCTAATCTAACAATAAAACCCCATCCTCTGTTTTCCATGATTCCTATAAATATAATTAATTGTTGTTATTTGGTAGAATTGGCTACCGAGAAGAGTGATGAGTGCTGGGCGCGTCGCCGGAATACTGCATGCCTTAGAAGGATGGAATGTGCACGATTGCGGCGACTCCATCTTCGACGCTGACAAGATTTGGAAGGCTGCTCTTAAACATGGATTTCGCCCTACCATCATTTCCAAATAATTACACTACGTATTTGGAGCATACAAAATAATACTACTAGTACTCTATATTGCATAGTATTTGATTAGGTTCCGTTCCGTACTGGTGTTGTTCAATTATATACGAGTATGTACTTATTGAGTTTCTTATTTGAAATTTCTATTTACAAGTTGAAGTTGTTATTGCAAGATGATAATTATGCTAATAATCAAATCATTTTTGTTTATTCTTGTGTTTGGAATACAATGAAAATGTAATTTATACATGGAAAGAATTGCAGAAATTAAACTTATAAGAAAGAATGAAATGATCTAAGAAAAATGCATGCAGCTAATTGATGTTTCCGCACAGCATGGAGGAGAGGTCATCGTTGAGCGGATTGCAGATTTTGTGGAGAAAATCATTAACCAAGAGCAGAAATGTGGAGAGAAAATCATTCCAGTCGTAATGATTTTTTTGATTGAGTGAAATTATGTGAGGGAGTTGAGCTCTGCAAAGCGGGCAGGTGGCGTGTGACTCGACCCATACATCAATGCACTTGGAATGGAACATGTGGCCGCACTCCGCCAGCTTCCGGTAACCGTCGCCGCCGCGTATGTCGTCGAGGCATATGGAACAGTACTGCTCATGCTCTGAATTCTCGTCGAATACGGCGGCGGCGGGAAGCCGCTCCTGGCCGCAAAACTTCTTGAGGAAGGTAAGACAAGTGGTGGCCATGTTGGCTGCGACTGATGCTAGTTGATGATTTTCCATTTTGAAGTGAGAGATGTATGTGTGTGTTTGTGAGAAAGCTCTGTTTTTCTCTTTTTCTTTTTTGTTGTGGTTGAGAATGGAGCTTAATTATATTTGCTTATATACTTATTGTAACAAGGAAGAATTCTAAGGTAAAAGTCATGGGTGTTGAATTAGAATGGTGATTACTATTTAAAAAATATTTGGAAAATGAAGAGAATGGTGATTTTGTGAATGGGAGATGAGAAAATAGAAGTCAAATGTATAATCAATCAATGTTTTCTGTGGGTGGGGGAGTGGGATAGTCAAAGAGGCAGTCGTCGCATGATTTTCTTCTGAATTTGATTGAAAAAATAAAATAAAAAAAACTAGTAGAGGGCCGTGCAGGAACTTATTTGAATTAATTAATTGACCTTTTCGTTATACTATTCTCTCTCCCCTTTTCTTTTTTAATAATTTCTGAAATATTGGGTTTGAATTTGGGCCGGGTCTGATTTGAGACAACAGAGGCCCAGTCCATATTTCATTATGAAAATAAATCACAATATCCGGTTGTTATGCAGAAGACCGTTCATATTTCTCAACATCAAAAGAATCCAAGGGAAAATGGCTACTTGCGGCATATCAGTACCTCCGTCTATATCTCTTTCTCTCTCCTTCACCAAAGGAGATGTCCGCAATTCTCTCTCATGGTCATCTTCTTTCCCTAACATCAAATTATCCACAACTAGCTCTGTTCTATCCTCTTCAACTTGCACTCCCAACAAGGTATTACTATTTTCTGAATTCCCCTTTCCGATTTCTTATCAGGTTATTGTTCAGAGCATATAGTTATGGATAATCATACAATATATTATATTAAACATGAAATTTGCCCTCATTCAAATGAATACAATTGCATAATTGCAGGTTTAGTGCCATTAAATAATGGGGTGGGTCATCGTTTTATTCTGGGCTCTGCAATATTAAATGCGCAATTTTCTGCCATTTGAGTGAGTGAAAACTCAAAGCCATATTACAAAATATTTTCTGTTTGGTTGAGAATTTTTGAAAATTGCGAGCTTTTAGCTTTAGAATCGTGGAATATAGTCTTTTGTTTTCCAATTTTGGTGAGAGATCTCCAGCTGCGTGCAACTGTAAGATTAGAGTGTAGATGAAGCTGCATCCTTTTATTTGTTATGTTAAATTTTTAATTGTGTTGGTTTAGGAATTATTGTTTTATAATTAAGCATATGATTTTTATAGTTTTGTTCATAACTAGGGTTTATATTTTTTTTGGTTTTTATATATAATTATCACTTAAGATTAATTAGTCTTGTATTTTCTACAAAATCAATGAATTCTTCTGTGCTCCACACATTCCACCTCTTACTGTACAAAGAGGGTTGGCATAGTGACTACAGATTGCTGCTTACTGATATGATGCATTACATTTTTCTGTGGGTATTTCATAGGCTAATACAAATATAATTAAACGATAGATTGGGGGTTAGGGAGGGTGGGTGGGGGGGTTGATTGATGCATCTTACTTGCTGAAAAAAGATCCATTAGAGACGAACGTGTTTGTCTGGAACAGTGATTGGCATTCTGCATTATACGTTGTCTTTGTTTGTCCTTGTTGCTGCATTTTTGTGTGGCACAGAATCTGATCTTTTATAAATGTATAAAGGGCTTTGTTGTTCAAGCAGCATGGACACGAAGATCTCGAAGTGAAGCTGCTAAGAGGCCTAACAGGAAGTCATGGAAACAGAGGACGGATATGTATATGAGACCATTTCTGCTAAATGTGTTCTTTTCAAAAAGATTTATCCATGCAAAAGTGATGCATCGAGGAACCAGTAAAGTAGTATCCCTTGCCACTACAAATGCCAAGGATCTGAGGAACACGCTGCCATCCCTTACAGACAACAATGCATGTAGAGTTATTGGAAATCTGATTGCTGAGAGATCTAAGGAAGCTGATGTATATGCAGTGGCGTTTGAGCCAAAGAAGAATGAACGTATTGAGGGCAGACTCGCCATCGTTCTTGATACCATACAGGAAAATGGTATCATATTCGTTGACTAACTTCAAAATGCCTGTTAGTGCTTTGAATGTGTTGATGCATTATTCCGAGAGTAGCTGTCTTTTCCCCATGGGGCACTAGTGTAGAAGGAATAGGTATCTCGTTCTTGGAATCTCATCTTTGTCAAAATCTTGAAGCGTCAATTGTGATCAGCAAGCGAAATTCAGAACATGAGTTGTTAGCAGGATGTGATGTTGAATCGTTTATAGGCAAATTTGATCGTGGTAGTGCAAGAAAATGTGGTCCAATGATGAATTTCCAGTTTTGCATTTTTTGTGCTCTCTCTCTCTTGTGGCTTTCACGCATCATCTTCAGCTGCATATTCATTTATGGTAATATGTAATTTCTCATTAATTTTTCAAGTATCGAGCCAATGTATCCTTTTATTGGCTGCTTACTCGACCATAGTATGTTGTTGGTGTGTGTGTGTGAGAGAGAGAGAGAGAGAACAGCTAACATTTCCGAATTCGGAGCAAACAAATAAACGATTGGTGGTGGACTTGTATCAATATTATTTCTTCGAATTATAAAAGCATAAATGAACTCAATACTCGTATTAGATATGTAACAATATAGAAGCAATAAACTCATTGAAACAATATGGGGGAAACAATATAGGGGAAACAATAGAGGAAACAAACCTCATCAAATTATAATTCTTTGATTCTTAGACTAATCGAAACAAAGGTTAAATGTAACCCCTTCATCTCCAGGGGAAGGAATCCACTGATAACACACAAACTTCCTCAAGCCATATATTTTCAGAACTCTGTCCAAGAAAAACCAGTAAAATTTAGATCAAATGATATTTTATTTCTGTCAATAACTATAGGAACATAAGTGAAATTTTCTTTAAATAAAAGTTACAACACAAAATGCAGTTGTGACATTATTTTAATACAAATACAATGTCACGAACATTGTGACACAATAAAACTATCAAAGCTGCCCTTCAGTCTACATCACATGCTTTCTTTCCAATAAAATAGATCATTTACCTACACTGATAATGATGAGTGAAGTAGCAGATTTAAGCAGCAACCTGTGATAAACGAAAGAAATATTATTATGTAGGAATGAAATGATAGCTGCAAAGAATGTGCATCGTATAACTAAAAAAAATTAAGATTGCAACTCAGATGCTTTATCAACCTAGAAGCAGTACTAACTAATATTTGTCCTGCCACTCAACAGCTTAAAGTGTGAACTTAGTTAAAACTGAATACTGTGTACATGACTCATCTTCATAATGAGAGATATTCCTAGAAACTAATTTTCAAGCCCCTATTTTCCAAATCTAGAAACAATTGTAATGCAATTCATTTGTTATACCAGTCTAGTCGCATTGTGGTCATGACTGGAAGTAGCAAGTAACATTAACAGTTTTTCATATATAAAACCTGTTTCATTAGATTATCATAATCAGAAAGTTCAACTTTGCACTAGCAATTATATGAATTAATCGCTGAAAGCATCATGATGCTTACCTTAGCTGGGGTGAAAACTGCTTTGACCGCCTCAAAAACTTCTTCAACTGGTTTTGCAGCATCAATCTAAATTCGATGAAACACCAATTACCATATGACTTCTTCTGAGTATACAGATAAAGGTGAAAAAGTTGACTAAATTACCTTCTTAACTTTGCCTTTTGCATTGTAATATTCAATAACTGGGAGACTAGATTCCATGTAGACATTAAATCTCTTCCTTATTGTCTCGATATTATCGTCTTCCCTACCCTAAGCAGGAAAAAAGAAAAGGAGAGTGGGTGACTGCAGACACAACTAGAAGAAGACAGAAAATTGGTACACTGTTCAACTATGTAACCTGGTTTCTACCCAACAGGCGCTTCTCCATTTCTTCCTGTGAACAATCAAAGAAAAGTACGAATTCTGGCTGAATGCCAGTCTGCGGAAAGAAAAAACAACCTGTAAGGCTTTTGGAATATTCTAAACCATCTCATATTAAACGCATGACAAATCCTAATGTAAAGAAAACAACAATGACTATGAAGAAGTATATATGCATATATATAGTAAACATTGACTTACTACAGACTCAAATGCAGCACGGTTTTCCTCATTACGTGGGAAACCGTCAATAAGAAACTTGTCGTTTTCGTTTTCTTCTATAGCTCGTTGAAGAAGCTTAATTGTGACCTCTGAAGGTACAATTTTTCCCTCCTTAATCATGTTTTGAATCATAGTCCTACAGGTCATCAGATAAAAGTGTAAATAATAATAATAACAATAATAAATAAATAAATAGATAGATAAATGAAAAACAATCCTTAAACCAATCCTGGAATCTGAATATATTAGTCCAATAACAGTGAGAAATGAGCAAAGATGAAGCAACTTTCAAGTAATAAAAAGTTTGTACCCATTTTCAGAGCCAGATTTTATCTCTGCTCGGAGAAGATCGCCTGCACTTAGGTGAGTATAACCAAAATGTTTGACGATGTTTGCACATTGAGTGCCCTTACCACTGCCTGGACCACCTGCTCAAATATAAAGAGCAAAAGACATGTATGCATCAGTATTGCATCGATAAACAATTTTCAGTAAAGAAGAGGTTTTTACATAGACGGGAACCATTAAAATTACCAGAGCAAAACAAAAAAAAAATCATGCATACATTCCGATGAGTTTTTGACTAGTTTCGATGGGAAGAATACTAACTCATACAACCAACATGTGCACAGAATATTTTGAAAGAAAACTACTAACCCAGAACAAAAACAACTGTGACTTTCTTGGTCGTCTGGGCACTTCCTTTTGCTTCCTGAACCAAAATGAATAATGTGAATTTCTTGCAAGATATGAGATCTATATATCTATCTAAATTTCTCTTCTAGCTGAAAACTCCAAGGAAATTCAACATGTTTTTTTTAACCCACTCTATTTCTTCCATTAAGCATGAAATAAGCAACTTCAGAGTGATGCCATTAGATCTAACTATTTGCTTAACTATATTTGAAAATTTTCCTTTCAAAAAAATAACTATATTTAAAAAATAGAATATTGAGAACAGTGGTGAACCAGATAGAAAAAAAAAATTACCGCGTTTGCAGCATCTATGACAGTCCCCATAGTACTTGCAGAAATCTTGGTAAACTATCTGAAGAGAAGTAAAATTGCTAATGGCAGTTAGATGTATGATCTTATAGGAGTACATGACAGAACCATAAAAACAAGAATCATATATTGCCTAGAAATTGAAGGTAGTTTGATAAATAGTATATAAAAGTCACATAAAAGTGAACACCTTATTCCTGTATAAAACTATCTAATTCAAGTCGAGATCTTTATGTGATGTTCTCCATAAAATTCTCGGCATAACTTAATGGAAGCATGGACAAACAAAAAGCTTTACATGATATAGGGGATCAAGCAAACTCAACCAGCCAGGTGAAACCACCACAATTTAGCATTAGATGGAAATATAAAAACACTTAGATGCAAGCTTAATTTGAATGCATTATCCTAAAAACAGATCATCTGCATGTAGCCTAAACATAAAGATCTTTATTATATATGGGGGATCGAATTAGCAGAATCAATCTACAGAAAACTAGTACACAATCTAGCATTGTTTCAAATATATTTTCGTCGAATAAGAAAATAATAGACAGAAATCAGCCAAAGACTGAGCTTGAATACAATGAATAAACATTTGGAGCTTTGAACAGTGACATTGCACATTAAAGTATAATCTATCGTCCAGGAATTAGATACTCAACAGAGGTAACAGATCTACATAAAAATGACCAAATTTAATAACTTACTCATAAAAGTATGAAACATGAAGCCCAGAAACTATTTTAAGCCACTTAACCGAGCAGGAAATTGTTCTACCGACAGTATAAATAGAAAATAGAGCAAAAGATCTTATCTTTTAATTAGCTATGAATTCACCAAATCGGCCAAGCAAATAAATAGATAGACAATGAACCTATCATTTCCTGCGATCTGGAGTTTCACCAACCATTTCATAGATTGTGGGATCAAAAATAGCTCAAAATCAAGCAAGACATAATGACAATCAGTCATAAAACAAAAGGAAGGAAAAAAATCGACAGAAATCTCAATCTCCGTTTATCCAACTCACTTCAAATCCTTACGTATTCTAATCTAATAAGTCGATGCTTAATCAATATCATAAAATTGAATCAGTTATAAGACACAAAAAAGGTGAAGAAGGAAGGAAATTGAGATCTGGGACTCACCAAATTCTTGTGAAAAATTGCAAGAAAGAGAGGGAAATTTGTGGGAGATCTAGGAGCGTGCGTGTTATTCTAATATATAGTAGTATATATATATAGAGGGGAGTTGAGAGTTACAAATGGCAACTAACTGAAACTATTGCAGCACAAATAAATTATTATTATTGTTGCTAATTTTAACGTTCTATGTTTCCTTTTCTGACCCCACACGTTTTTTTTTTTTTTACTGAGAGGTTTCTACTTTGCGTAATGCTAAAGTTGGCTACAGTGTCACATGGAGTCGTGCTCGTGCTCGTGGTCTTGTGATTGACTTTTTACTACCCTCAGCTGTGTGACTAACTAAAATCTTAATTACGCTAATTACTCCTAACCTCTAATTAGTCCTAATTAATTTCTTTCCACGTTCACTCAAAATTGTTCGACGAAATGTCCGAAGGGAAATGAACAAATTTAGGGGCTGTATTGGAATGAGAATTTCAAGGACTTTTTAGGAGTTAAAATTTAGGAATTGAAATTTATAGGATTTGAGTGGAGTTTGTAGCAATTGAGGGTAGAGTTGGTGGGAGTTTCGGATGGAATTTGTAGATTTAAACTTCACATCCCAGCGATGTGGCTTCCCAGCGTTCATTGGCCTCTTTCAGTTCACGCAGTCGCATCTTCCCTTTGATCGCTGCAGCTGCTGCTGTTGCTGATTCAACTTCACCGATTTTCTCTCTTTCATCTGAAAGTACCAATCATTAAACCGATAAAAGCCCTCAATTCAATCAGGAAAACATATGTAGAAGTTGTAGAGTGATACTCACAGTAAAAATTAGGGCTGATTATAGAGACAATTCAAAGATTCAGATTGGGAAAAAGAGAATCAGTATGATATCAGAGCAAACAATCGAATAAACCATTCGAGAAATTTGGGTGAAAAAGAAAGGATTTTGCTGTGCACGTTCAACACCAATTCCATCGAATTCTGAGGTCCAGAGCTCTGATTTCATTCCTTTGTATTTTGTGGATAAAATCCGTCAAAATCCATCAAATTCTGAAAGAATAATAATATTCGGATACACTATGGCCAGCTGCGTGAAAAAAGGAAAAATTGTCTGTAAAAATTGAAATAATCACATTTTCCCCTTAGGGTTTATACTTTTCAATTAGGATATATTTTCATTTTTAAAACTTATATTATCATTTTTAATGCACGTGTCTCGTCAGAGCATGTTAAATATCATATCATTACTCATTCTGGAATTCAGCAAAATTGAAAGAAAGTTGAATACATGAAGTTTGAAATTCATGCAATATCTCTAGATTTTGAGGGAATAATTCATGAATCCAATAGATCTATAAACCATACAACCCTTTAGTTTAACTGAAATCAATTACTAAAATGGAAGAGCGTTGTTCTGTTAATAGCCCTCGTCGAATTCTGAGCTTCTCCAAGACGCGGGCGGCCAACGTCTCGTTCTCCGATGCCCACCGCCGCTCCCCGGCGGAATTAGGCGTCTCCGGCAACCACGGTCCCAAACTCTCAGAGGTTTATGGCTTCGTCGGATCCATCACAACCGTTGTTTTTACAGGTCATATTCATCTGCTCCTTACAAATTTCCTTGTACCCCTCGCTCTATTGGATGCTTCATTCTGCAAATTTCTCTTATCATTCCTATTGAAAGTGTTTTTTACTGTAAATGGTGTGCAAATTCATGGATAGGGCAGGACTGATATGAACAATTGATTTTTTTAGGATTCTAGAACACCTTTGGAACTGTAAATCATGCTGTTTCTGATAAAATATTATCACCAAGAGTTCGAATCTGCTGGACTTGGACTAATAAATTGCTTGTAATTGTATGTGAATGAATTATAGTGGAGCTGTTTGTTTTGTAGCTCATGTTTGTAGTCTTATTTCTAATGGTATTATCTTCAATCATAAGATCCAGTTGTAGTTTGATGAAGTCTTGATGATAAGATAGATTAGAGAATATCATCTAAAACATTCTTTCTTCTCCTATCAACAGTTATATTCATTGTATGGGCATATGTTCCTGACCATTGGTTGCATTCAGTAGGGATATATTACTACCCAAGCAGGTCAGTGTGATGGAATATATGCTTGCCGCTCAGGGTATTTAAGCTTTGTTGTAGATTCTCTCTATAATGCAGTTTATTTTAATATGCTTATGCTACACTACACTCATCATGGAAATTTTTAGTCTTTATGAGAGAGAAGATGCAAGCATGACCATTACCTAGTTTTAGCAACTATAGAATCAAAGTTCTACCTGGATCTTGTGAAACTTCGTACTCTTTTATTTCAAAGAGTTGTGGTAGATTAAAAGTGGAATATAATAAAAGAAATCTAATACGGAGTATAAAGTATCTACAAGATTGAGAAGTCGTTTCTTTACAGAATCGAAAAGAAAAATGTCTTCTGTGAAACACAGTTTATGGCTTGTAGTGACATCTTGAAAGCTCTTTTCAGGTATTGGGCTTTGGCTGTGCCAACTTACTTAATGGTGTCAATTGTGATGGCCATTACATTTTATATTGGCATAAATTTCATGGCGTCTCCTCCTCCTACCTCCTTCAATACGATGTTTGGTAAATTTACTTTCTAGGAATTGCTTGCGCTTTACGATGATGCTGCGTTTCAAATTACTTCAAATTACTTCCGAAAATTGAGGCATGAATGGCAGGTTCAAAATCAGAAAGCATTGATAAAATGTGTTTCATGTAACATCAAAGATGATAACCTTTTACTTGTGCTCTGTTTATGCAGATGAATTCAGTAGGGAACCGCTGAGTGGTGTCCCTTCAACAGATGACGATGAGCAGCCAATCGAACCTATATCAGACATAGGCATTAACAAGATTAATGAGATGATGTTCAACAGCCACAGATGATACCCTTCCTCAGCCACAGGTAGTCTCTTTAATACTTATTATCTTATCGGCTCTGCCTGAAGGCGTTTAGTGTGATCAGATCATTCTAATATGCATGGAATCTATAAGATTGGATACGATTACTTAAATAGCCTGAAACAAAATTACACCTGTAAATCTATGGTGGTGGTTATTTCTTGGAGCTATGCCTATGCTTGTGCGCAATATGCTTAAATCTGCTGGTATTGAAATGAGTGATGACTTTTATTTCTTATAAATTATAATGTTGACTTATCAACTGATTAAATCTTCACACTCCCTTTATGTAGAGTGCCGAATTTGCAATCAATCCAAGTGTCACAAGTCACACAACTGCTGTGAAAGACAATTTTCAAGAGGGAAAAAGAAATTCATGGAAGAAAAAGAAGAAGGATGATGGTGCGAGAGTGGTGACAATTTTTTCTTTTGAATATCCTTGTTATCGAGAGAGTAGATGGACAAACAATCACTGGAGATACAAATTCAGTTTTTTTATTCAAATGCCACAATCAATCACACAATTTTTAATAAGAAGTGAACATGGAGAAGAAGAAACTTGACATGTGCTAGATTTTATGTTTATTCAGACTACAGATATGCTGCTTCTTTTGTAAAGTTGCAATACGAATATGCTGCCAATAAATATAACATAGAGACTTTGAAATGTAATTATAAAATTATGTAAATTTTGAAATATTATCAAGGACAGTCAATTAATTACTTTTGAGAGACATATAATAAATAAAATCATGTACTATGAAATATAAAACTTTTATAATAGTATTATCCTTAAAAAAAATAAAAAATAAATAAAAACCTTTTATATTAGTATCAAAATGATGTACAAAGTTGCATTATCGCCCGTATATTAACTTCTTTTTGGTTTGGTGGTATTTTGAACCTGGACCTCAAGCCGCAAGTGCAACAATTCAAAGTCCATAGGTTGGGGCAAGTTGATGTTTTTACTGCATCAACTTTTATTGTCCTACTCGTTCGCCTAAACGCACATCACACACTAAATTCTAAAATAAACACACACACACGCTACCACCACAAAAATCTGCGCAGCGCAGAAGAAAGGGTTGAGAATGTGTTAGTTTTAGGTTGGTGGAATATTCGAATTACATTGGTGCTCCAATTATGCCGGCCCTTCAAATTTTCTCTCTTTTGGTGCCAAAGCTTCGTCCTTTCCACGCCTCCCCATTTTCTTGTAGACAAAATCTTTCTGCTCTTCCCCTGCGGATGTCTTCCACGTCACTTAGGTACTCTCTCTCTCTCTCTCTCTCTCTCTCTCTCTCAAGTTTGAAAATTTACAGTGTGTTGTGAAGTGTTATTCTTGTGGTTGCACAATTATGGATCTTTTGTCCTGTTTTTTGATGAATTTCAGTTTAACTAGTTTAATTGATCATGGTTTTGCTTGCATGACGTTCTGTTATGTTACATATGTATCTTATATGCAAAAGTTAATCTTTATGTTATGTGTTAGGTGCTCTTCTTCACTTGCTTCGGTTGCTCCACTTGAAACAATCCTATTCGACATTGATGGAACACTTGCTGATTCGGATCCTCTTCATTACTATGCATTCAGAGAAATGCTTCAAGAGGTTCTCTTTCTCTTTCTCTTTCCTTTTTTTTTTTTAAAAAAAAAAAGAAAATTCATGTTTATGTTGTTGTGATATTGTTCTTCCTGCCTAACAGGTAGGATTCCATGGTGGAGAGCCCATAAGTGAAGAATTCTTCATAAAGAGTATTAGTGGCAAGCACAACGAGGAACTCTGTCACGTTCTCTTCCCCGATTGGGATCTCCAAACAGCCAGGAAATTTTTTGTTGACAAGGAGGCTATGTTCCGAAGGTTAATTTCTGTCGTCACTCATCCCAAGTTTGTTATCAATCAATCTGAAGAAGATCACTTCTTAAGAAAAATATTAATTTACTCAACGTTCTCATGGAAACGAGCAGATTGGTAGCGGAACAAATGAAACCTGTCGAGGGGCTTGACATGTTGTGCAGATGGGTGGAAGATACGGGTTTAAGACGTGCTGCAGTCACCAATGCTCCAAGAGAAAATGCTGAGCTGATGCTCTCCTTACTGGGTCTAGACAAATTCTTTGAGCTGCTCGTGATTGGAAACGAATGTCAACGACCAAAACCTTTTCCAGACCCCTACTTGAATGCTCTGCAGGGACTTGGAGTATCTGCTGATCATGCATTCATCTTTGAGGTTTGCCTAATATCAACTGTGATACATAATGATGTGCTCTTTCACACTAACCCTCATTAGTTTTCTTTACTCATGTTTGCATAATTGAGGATTCCGTCTCTGGGATAAAAGCTGGGATAGCTGCTGGGATGCCCGTGGTAGGCTTGACTACAGGGAATCCTGAGAGCATGTTAACAGAAGCTGGGGCAACAATGGTTATCAAAGATTATACTGAGTCGAAGCTGTGGAATGCTCTAGAAGAAATAGCCAAGAAGAAAGAGGAATTCAAAGTTATTACATGAGCTGGAAATGCTGCCTGGGTGCACTAATTAACCTGTTGTATTTGTAGCTCAAATAGAAGAATCCATTCTTTCTATACATATCTTGCAACAACTTGTCCACTTTTACTTTTAACGGAGCTTGTCGTATAAATGAAAGTGTAACTTTGTTCTTGTAAAATAGTTTTCCAGAATCTGCTCCAAAGGTTTCAATTTGGGTTAAATTATATGTTACTGTTTGTGAATTCAAAGAGCAAAGCAAAACTACACTCTCAGAGCTGGTTCTGTACAATGAAAAATTAGTAAGGGGGAAAAATAAGCTTTAGTTGAGCACAACAATAATGCAAGAATTGATCAGGAAACAGTACAAAACTAAAGAGGTCCTGATCTTATATAAACACTATATTCTGCTATTTTCGTTATTGTTTACTATATTAACAAACGAAAATCTCCATCGTACGCATCAAGTTCATCTAGCCCAAGATACGGAATCAACCTCGTCCCTCGCCTTCTTGTAAAGTTCGAGCCTTTTTGCCATTTGAAGCCTCTTCTCCATCAAGGCCGGATCTTCATCCAGTAACTCACCTAGTTTCTTACCCTGTAACATGACCAGACGACATTGTAAAATGGGAGTTTGGAGGGAGATCTTATATGTCAGATGGAAAATTGAAAATAGAGTTTGTAGTTTGTACCTCTTGCTTCCCAATTTGTGTGTAAAAATAACTAAGTAAATTCTGTTTTGCTTCCTTAACTTGACAGTAGACGACGGCCTTGGGTATTGTGTTCTTGAGAGTGTCCGAAACCATATTCACATAAGATGATACATTTGATCCTATCCTCCTGAAGTGCCCCTCCGAGTAACGATCAATAGCAGCATCAGCTACTGAGTTTTCCCGCGGATTCTCCCTTGGATTTCCTCGTGGATTCCCACCTGGGTTTCCTGCTCTCTCGACTTCCTGAGGAAGTTTACGGAAGAACTCAACAGTCAGATATGAAGCTTCCATATCAACCAATCTGATGGCTGTTTTCTTGCTTTCCTCACGAAACCTTTCCAAAGCTTCATATGTTGCAGCTGCTATAGTTGATTGCAGGCTTGGAAATCGTCTCAATTCCTGCTCCGTTCGAATATATTTAAAACAAATAAATAAATAATCCAGAAATCACAAATTTACTATAAAGATGTCTCTGATATCAGAAGTTTTACCTGACATTCCCCAATTGACTTCCTCACTAGTTCCTTCAACACAAAGTGAACCTGAACAACAGCTTTTGTGCTCATTCATTGATATCAGAAATAGATTACTGAACCCAATTTAGGAATTACTTACAGCATCAACAGTAGCTTCAGCAGGCCCTCTAAAATAATTCAACGAGCCCTCAATAAGTCGTCTATAACCTTGCTCAGGAGCAATCAAGTGTGGCTGATAACCATCAGCTTCTGAAACAATTCTTTTGACATTCTGCAGTGAGAGATGTCGATCAAACGGAAGTTTTTTTAAAGCAGCTGGCAGCTGATTGTCAAAAACACCATAAATACGATCCCCTCCTGGCCGGCTGAAATAATCAACATCAGCTGATTAGAATCTTAGACAGTGGGTGTCTGCTATATGCAACTTCAAAAATATCAAACTTAGAAGGCTTCTGAGAAAAAAGCTATGCAGATAAGAAGTACAAAACGAAGAATTAGGGAGAAACTCGCCCTCCGTCAAGATGCTCCTTGAATATCTTGTCAAAAGCTCGACAAAGTTCCAAGATGGTGTACAGTTGAGCCTGAAACACATTTCAGATGCTCAAAGTCTGAAATAATTTGAGACAATAATCACAATGGAAAAGAAAGAACTCACCCCAGCATCAACAGCAACAGGCCTTCCAAGGTGATCCAGCTCAGATTCGAGCTCATCAATACTTTTGTTTATTAAGGAAGTAATGCTTGGAATTCTTGCCCTAATTACAGATTCCAAGTGCTGAAACAGAAAAATTCAACGCTATGAGCTCCACTGAAGCAATGCCAGTCAGGATGTAAATTAACAATTCACAAATAAAATTTTACCCCCGAGAGAAGTTTTGCAAGATACTCGGAGCCCATTTTACTCGACAAGTGTAAATAGTCAGGACTTGTAGCAAAATATTCACGCTCATTTCTCCTAGCAGCTATCATATCAATATTCTTATTGATATCTGCTTGCGAACGATTGACTATACCAACCCAGGGTTGTTGTAAGCGATAAGATCTGCCTTCCAGAACCTATTGCATAAAGTATAACCAGAAGTGTTGGTTAAAATGCTTGTGTGTTCTTTATGTTTAACAAGTAAATAGACAACAAAAAAGAACAGCAAGAAGAAGAGGAAGAATATTTAGAATCTGATTAATGACCTTATAATCTGTAAAGAAGCAAAACAACCAGGAACAATCTCTCTATCATTGAAAATGAATATGCAATTCCAAATTGATTTAACTTTTGTATCATCTCTTCAGATTTTTAAATGAAAAAATCTCACTGCACATGCATATCCTTCTTCTTAGTTTCCAAAGGATAATACCCCAAACAAATGAGCAATTACTCACTTTTTCCAGCATATTCTGAGTAATATGTTTTCTTGAGAGAGAATTTGGGTTAGATTACCTCAAGTGCATTAGTTCCTCTATCCATCAGATCAAGCTTTGTCAGAACCCCAAATGTTCGTTCGCCTGCATATATTGCATGAGCCAACAGGTAAACCTAGTTATATACACAAACTATTCAACCTTCACACTTCTTATTTGTCAAATGTGAACCAAAACTCACCCGACGGATCTACTTCCTTCGAAAGCTTCATAGCATCAGACGTTGCAATATCTTGGTTAGCAGGAGAAATTGCTAGTATGATGCAGTTGGGCTGTATTTAACCGGATTAAATAAAATCAACAAAGAAAAACAAAATAACGAACCATAAAAGAAGTAAATAAGTGTATTGGGCAATTCACTATGTACATAACACAAATGAACTTTACTAAAACAGTTACTTAGTCAAGCAGTTGATTAAAATTAGTTGTGCCATTTTAGTTACAAACTAACAACTATATAAGACATTAACACTCGTTAATTGTTACGCGAGTACTTGTACATTTAAATTTCCAATCAGGTTTAAGATTACGAGGATAACAAAGACGAACATATTAGTAATATATCTAAAAGCGATTATTATCTTTACCTTCTCAACATAAGAGCGAACCATATTCTCAATGTCCTCGACTACGCTGTCTGGTTGCCCCTCTGCAAGATTAAAAGTTTTTCACATTCGTCAACGTTCCCATGAATTTGAAATTTTTACTAGTATATGAAGAGGGGACAAATATACACTTACCAACAGCAACTTTTGTCAAACCAGGAAGATCAATTAGGGTTAAGTTAACAACTGGAAGAAACAAAGGGTTGGTGGTTAGAAAACTAGGTAAACTGAATGTAAATCTGGTAGTAAGAGAATCAACAACGTTCTCAACAAACATTAACTTAGCACCACGAAAGAATACCATGGGGTGAATAGATGCTTAGATGAATAGGAATAGGAGAAATCTGTTTTGTTTTCCCAGTCACTCTATCTGTTTCGTCCTGAATCTCCTTGCGAACCAAAGCTGCAACAAGAAGTAAGATAGTAGACATATTGTCAGTTTACTAGCAAACTAGTTTCTGGATTGCCACAGCTGAAATTGCTTAACCACCATTTCAATACTCGGCTATTAATGAATAAGCTCTCACATAATCCTGAAACGTTAACTATGCCAACATTTGTCATTCTAAAATACCAATTCTCACTTTTTCATATAATAAATACCAACAACTTGCAAGGACAAACAATTTACAGAAACAAAGAAGGTAAAGTAAATTCCAAAGACTAAATAAACATCCAGAATCAAGATTTCCTCAACAACAATGTATGAAACGTTGCACATACAGAAATCAGTGAACCGCCTTCTCTGCAAATGCCCAAACTCTGCATATTCCTCCTCCCCTTCTTCAATATGCTGCAATTGCAACACCAAAGGTCGCCGTGTAACGATGCCTAAACTCATCAAACCCGAAAAGGACGCATCACATATTGAGGACTAATAATCAAATGAACACCAAAACTAGCACGAAAAACGCAAGTCTTACTCAAGACTAAGAGTTGCATAAATTGAAATGACTAACCTGAGCCCCGAGGAAGAAAATCTCGTCCAACGATGCTCTCCAACACTGATGACTTTCCCGAACTCTATTATTCACAAACAACTTGGTCTCATTTCACGAATCTCCATAAATGTAAAACAAATATAAAGAAAAAGAGTCTCTAATCATATTAGGGCTAAAATCGACAAACAGCTCCTTGTTGTGTGATAAAGGTAAAGGTGAGGTTCCCTTCGTGATCCACGTCGGTATGATCGTTTTTGTAAATATAAACACCAATTAACAGTAAACTAAGCTTTAATTTGTTGTGTGTATATATTGAAACCAAGATATAACAAAAATTCTCCAAAAACACAAGAGATAAGCTGACCTGGCCACCAACGACGGCGACGGAGGGGAGAGCGTCCCAAAGAGAAGAGAAGGCCTGTTCGTCGCCGCCGTAGTCTCCCAGAGAAGTGCAGGCCCTCTGTATTCTGTTCACCAGTCCAATCAAACTCTCCATCGTTGCCATCTTTTTCAACTTTTCTTCTTCCAAAGCAACGGCAGAAGCAGAAACGAAGTTGGAACGTGCGATCACCGTTCAGCTGTAAAGTCAAATAGGAATTCAAGACAGGGAGAAGGACCGAAACTTATAGCTGAAGAAATAGATATAGGAAGAACAACAAATTGGACCTCGAACTGGACGAGAATTCAGAGAAAGAGATAGAGAGAGAGAGAGAGAGAGAGAAAGGATGGACCGGGAATTTTCAAACTTTAGTGCAAAACCTTGGAAAGGCGGGTGACGATAATAATAATAATAATAATATTGCGAGGTCGGAGAGAGAGGGAGGGTGATAAAATGCACCGGTAGTGTGTCTAGAAGTAGAAATTGGTAAGAATGCCGACTGCTTCAATGATGTTGTACCTTCCTACTTTATTTCCATTTTCCTCCTTTGTATTCCAAACGTGTTGTACTTTCCCTTTTTTTTTAATGAATAATTTACCTTCATTTCTCATTTGTTTTCTCTTCCATCATAAGAAATTAAGAATACCTCTCTTTGAAATAATTTTAATCCTCTCAAACTCTCGTATTTTACACACACTGACTTGATCGTTGGAGTCGCGACGCCACACCACATAACTCGGCATTACGTTTGCAGGTCCGAACGCAATGAATAAAACCACATAGAAAAGCTCTTCCTACCATAATATCTTCGATACAAAGTAATTGTTACGTGATTATGATTCTTGAATTATGTTCAAGGATTACATTGTTGAACCTCATCACATTTGTAGAACCCTCTTATCTAATAAATTCCTAGCTTTTTTATAAGTTCTTGCTAATACGATAAAAAAAAGATCTTGCTTATATTAAAAAAAAAAAGTATTGTCTCGGTTACTCAATGATTTTTATTTTACAAAACTAGTAGTGAAAAACAGCATAATCAAATAAATATAAAATAAGTGGTTGTTAAGAGTAAAACAAAAAAGTAGGTTGATAGTAATTAAGATATTTGTTTGATGGGAAATTTCAAATTTGAAGATGCCTGGTGAGTCGGGCCGGAAATAATTTAAGTTCAAATACCAACTTTAGCATCATGTTAAGTTTTAAAGATAGCTAGAATTTAATTAATAGCAATTTTCTTTAAATAAAAAGAAATATGCGTTTCCTTCCAAAAAAAAAAATCCTACGTTTTTGTTTTAACTGAATTTTAGATAAATCCACTCCTAATCTAATCTAATCCTAAACACTAACACACAAATACGTAGATTTTTTATGACATTAACGGGGGACCTCCTATTCAGGACTTTCAAGTGTTACGGCTACTGCCTAATGGGCTATTTAAATGGGTTAATTGGACTATATGAATGCATGATAATGGGTCTTAATTGTAATAGCACAATTTTTAATTACTGGCGGCATATTAATTAAAGTATAAACTTTCATTGGTTCCAATTTGGATCACACCTTAATTTCCGGTAACTTGAAAGTCTAATAAAAAGGTCGTGCTTTATATGCCAGTGATCAATTTATTTTTCAATTAATCCTTAAATTTATGTTAAGTAGGGGAAATTTTCAAGAGCATCTACGGAAGTAGAGTTAATGTGTATCTACAGTTGGCGAACAATGTACTCACTCCGTCCCGTCGAATATGGCTTAGTTTATATGGGCACGGAGACTAAGAAAAAGAATATTGAATATAAAAAAAGTATTTAGTGTAGTGTGAATGCAATATTTTATAATGCTAATAAAGTTATTGATGGGATAGTTGAGTGTGTAGTGGGAGTAGGTTAGTGGGGTTTAGATAGGATGGTGGGTCATGTATATAAACTAATTATTTCCTTTAAAGGAAACAGGCCAAGTATAATGGGATGTCCCAAAATGGAAAATAGGCCGTATTCGGTGGGACGGAGGGAGTATGAATTATGTATCTCTATAGTGATATGATTATGGGTGTAATTAGCAGGAGTTAAAATAAATTGAAACTAAAATATATCAATGGAAACTCATCATGATCGAAGATTCCATTTGAGATATTTCATTTACAAATTTCCCCAGGACCTTAAAGTATTTGATCCAAAATACGCTTATTTTAATCATACATATTTGGATAAAATGAGAAGCGAAAATTATAGGAATGATAAAATGAGAAGCGAAAATTATAGGAATTTCAGCGTCATATATTAAATTATCTATCATCGTTATATTATTAAAAGGAAAACGATTCTTACTTTAAAAAAATCCTACATGACATCCCTTATATTCCTCCATTCATATTTATTTAAATTCTCAAATTTTTGAATATTTAAATATTAAATAATAGATTTTAAATATCTATACTAAAATTTTGTGTTCCACATCGGTTTCTCAATGAAACTTCACCAATTGAAAAGCCTATAAATGCCTAGAATCAAAGTCTGGGCTTAGATTACGGGTTCTAAGAGACCTAAAAGGTGGGGTTGGGGTTTTTCCATGAAGCTTTCTACATTGAATAAGTAACTATATTTTATAGTTTATTTGGCCAATTTATTTATTAATCGGCTGAATAAATAACTATATTTTATAATTTAATTTAATTTAATTTGATTAATTTATTAATTGGCCGAATAGATAATTATTTTTTGTAGGAGTTTTATTTGACCAATTTATTTATTAATCGGCCGAATAAATAATTGTTATATTTTTATAGTTTAATTTAATTTAATTTGGTTAATTTATTAATTGACCGAATAGATAATCATTTTTATTAGGAAACCAATTTATTAGTTGACATAATAAATGGTTCCAAAATAATTTGGATAATTTATTGGTTGACCGAATTAAATTTGGAAATAATCTAATATTTTTTATTTAATTTGATAAAAAAAATAAGTAATTTCTAATTTGTCAATTAATTAGGTAGACGGGCCATTCCCAATTGACGGGTACCTCAACTCGGGATCCCAAGTGACACATTTTCATTCTTTATTCTTATTCATTTTAAAATTTTTATTTATTCATTTTTTCATGTATTTTCTAAAATTTAGAATCGTTATAAATTGTGCATTTATAAATCATAATCGTGGTCAACGGGTCAATTCTGACCCGAAACACTGGCGGTAGATGAGCTAATTCCCAACCGACACTCGAGAAATTTTTCATTTTATGCTTTTTTCCCATGTATTTTCTAAAATCTATAATCGTCATCCATGAAATAATTTTTACGTTATTTGTAGTTGGTTTCCAACTTTGCATAATTTATAATTTTAATTAACGTATATTACTATACGATTAAGGACGATAACGAATAGTACAATCATTATTTTTATTAAATTTTTGGATCTATATAAATTTTATAAATTACGCACTTATAAATCAGAGTCGTGGACAACGGGCCAGTTCCGACGCATAACTGTGACGGTAGACTAATATACGGATTTTTTTTCAGAAAGGAACACAAATGACTAATTTTTTAATCGAATTTTAAACAAGTACAAGTATATAAATTTCAAACAAGTTTGAATAATTCTAAACACATCATCTCAAATTGTTTGATTAATCGTCTCCGTTGAAAAACGTAGAATATCTAGGAAAATTACTAACAATTTATCAACGAGTCAATTCCGACCAATAATCGTGCGCGTAGATTGGCCAATTCAGTACTTGTGGGACAACTTTTTTTTTAATATATTATATAATTTTGAACTCATAAAATTAAGAATATTTATGGTCAACTTTTATCTTATATCATTGACTAAATAATTTTATGAACCACAATCATTCCACATAAAGGTTTGTAAAAAAGAAAAACTACCAAGTACATAGTTGAATCAATTTTTGAAGTTCTATTTTCAGTTAAAAAAGTTATTCTCGAAGCTGGTAAAAAAGAAAACGAATGTCATCATTTATTTTTCTATGAATGTATTTCGAAGATGATTATTTATATAATACTACAATTTATAATTAAATTTTTATTTATTAAATATTGTGTGAATACTGTATTTTTGAAATATAGTTATGTATATAATTAAATATTAATTTTAGGTAAAAGGAAAACAAATGTCATCATTAATTTTTTTGTGAATATATTTGGAAGATGATTATTTATATAATTTAAAATCAGTATTGTAGTAAATAGGTCGGTTCCAGGTCGGAAGCGTCAGGATAGACGAGATGATTGTGAAGCGGTGGTTTAACTTATTTTTTTTTTCTTAATCTTGTGTTGAATTCATAATGTGGGTATTTAGGGTCACTTTCATCTTATAGACAATCTTAACATCTATAGTATTATTCGCTATCTATATCTCTCTTCTCTCTCTCACTACCCGCTCCTTCCTTTGTCTCTTTTTCTTCATAAAAAGCTAAAAAATTCAGCTTAAGAGTCGCTTTCCTTTGAGAGAGAAATATATGTTTGTCCACATCGATTTTGTAGAAGAACAGAGCTTTAACAATTATCGAAAGTAATGAGAATATATTAGTTATAATTTTTAACAAACAAACTATATAGGTTTGAGACGTAAACATATGGTAAAATTACTTTTTAATTGAATTTGAGATGTGTTCAAGAGATATAAATTCTATGTGAGTTTAATAAATTGTATAATAGAATTATTTAATGCTAAAATAATTAACAAATAATATTTTTTTTAATCTATCACATATTAATACTATTTAATAATTTTATTAATTTTTATAATTTCCAATCGATTTTCGACGGGTTATACGCTAGTTATTATATAAACGAAAACGATTCTACCTAAAAAAATTTTTTATGTGGCACCCCTCATATTCTTTCATTCCTATTTATCTAAATTTTTAAATTTTCTTCTATTATTATTATTATTATTATTATTATTATTATTATAAATGAAAACGATTCTACCTAAAAAAAACTCTATGTGGCACCCCTCATATTCTTCCATTCCTATTTATCTGAATTTTCAAATTTTTTAAATTTAAAATTAATATTTATCATATTTATATTATATATGACATGGAAACAAAATCTTAACATGATCAAATCATTATTTATCTATATATATTTCATATATATGGAATGATTATCTTCAAAATCAATATCTTATATCTTTCTTAATACTACGGATCATTGGATGAATCTTCCATGTCATCTATCAATTTATATTAATGACAATGATTGTTTCCAATGTGGTTTTTTTATTATTTTATTATATATATATATATATATATATATTTCTTTTAAAAAAATTACACTACCTAAATTCTCCAATTTTTAATTTTATTAATCATATCTACATATAATTATAAATCTTCCGTCCCACATTGCTTTTTCAATAAAATTCAACTATTAAAAAATCTATAAATACTTGAAATCAATGTAAATTTTATCATTCTTTGATCCAAAAAAATTAATTTGATCAATTGATTAGTTGATCGAATAAATAATTATATTATATGTTAGATATCATCCATGTGGAGGTTCACTTCTAAATCTCGACATTTTAATGGCTGGTGAAAATTGAGGGATGAATAATCACGAAAGCTTATAAATACTTAGTATTAATGTGTATTAAAATTCAAACGGTAATTTACGACTAATGCTAATTTGGAACCTTTTTTTATTTACACATATTTTTTTTTTCTATTATAAAATCTTCGTCCTACATTTGATTTTTAATTATATAAATGAAAATGGTTTTGGCTTTGCAAAAATCCTATATGACACCCCTAAATTCTTCCATTCATATTTATCTAAATTCTCAAATTTTGTGGAAAAAAAAGTGTAACCTCATTAAATTAAATTTAGAGAAAAAAACACACGCGACCCTATGTCTGACCCAATCCATTCTATTATTAGTAAGATTGTTTGTTTTAAATTTATGAATTTTTTTTAATCTTTATTAGTTATACTAGAGATGCCCACAAAAATGGTGCACGAGCCGTTTCCAACGAGTAACCTTAAGATAGACGGGTCGATTCTGAACCGACGGTTAAAGATATTTAGCTTAACCTTCATGGTTCCAGGTCAGAACAAAAGGGTTAGACAGGATGATTGCGAAGTGGTGGTCGTTCAACTTTTCTTTTTTTCCCCTTTAATCTTATGTTGAACTCATAATTTAGAATATTTAGGATCACTTTCATTCTTCGATATTAATTCTTTTTTTCTAAATCAATATGGAACATCTATCTCAATTATAGAAAAATCGACATGAGACAATCTCTTTTAGAGCCAAATATATATAAATTGTAAACGAGTTTAGTGCATTGTATAATCGAATGATTGAAACTCTAAAATAATTAACAAATAATATTTTTCTTTATTTATCAAATATTACTATCTAATAATTTTATTAAATATAATTTCCCATTGATTTTCGACCGGTAATTCGCTAATTTAAAAAAAAACGAAATCGTACTAATTGTATTTTATTTTAATGCGTTTATGTGTATATAATGCAAGTTATCTGGAAACTTCTTTTTTTTTGTTGGGGGGAATATTATCTGGAAAGTTGGTGGAGAAGGGAGATAGATATTCTAGAAGTGGAATTTGGTTTATTTGACCGGTGAAATGTCCTGGATACTAATAATCATTTTATTTAGTTAAATGCCATAAGTTATTTCTTTAGTGTTATTTCATTATTTGGGATCGCTGGAATTTACGAATTGATGAATGGAATTAGATAAAGTGGATTGGATATTGAGAAATTGGAGGAATAGAAGGTTTTCGGCCCAACAAGTCAGGCTTGCTGGGAATTCGGATTGATACATCAAGTGTACCATAACAGTTTATAGATAATAAAATGAAAGCCACGACATGGATAGCCCAATCTGTTTATAGATAAATAATCATGTCTTCCCAGAAGCCCGTAATTTATAATCTCAATGATCACAAAACTCAGGAACTAACTCCAAAAGTCCAGCACGGCGAAATAATAATACAATTATTATAAGGTCAAATTGCATAAAAAATCTTCACTTTTTTCTAAATTCTCATTTATTTTCTCACTTTTTTTTATTGTAATAAAATTCTCCATCTTTTTTTTTTCGCAATTAAATCTTTCCAGCCATTTTCCCCCAATTTAACACTAAGTTGGAAGCCGGATTTGCTGATTTGGCAAGTTTTTGCGATGACATAAACGACGTCGTTTTACATCAAGAAAATTAAAAATAATTACAAATTAATGTATACATCACTACTCACTATCATATTCTTCCCTTCTCTCTCGCTAATATCTCTCTCACCACCACCTTCAGCCTCGTGCCACCATGGTGCCGCCGCCGTTCACCCCCTCAAAAGTAAATTTCTTTGGTTCTCTCTCTCTCTCTCTCGATCTCGATCTAACAAGAACACTTTAAACCCCCTCTCATATCTATTTTTCATCCATCACCTTCATTACCTGAGATCGGCGGATTCCGACGCGCTCAGTCGGATGGAAATCTGGAAGGATTGTTGAGTGATGCTTCTTCACACACTAGTGTGGTTAATGAGTTCAATATTCCCAAGAGATCTGCGAGGAGGAATTCCTTGGGGCCATCCCTTCTTTCTCAGCCAACAATTCTTTCGAAACATGGCTTTTGAGAAAGTGACGAGGAATGCGACGGTGATGAGAGTTTGGGGAAGATGTACCTTGCATCAGGGATTGGAGTGTGGGGTGTTGATTTCGTTGGCCGTGGCGGCGGCGGCGGCAGAGGAGGAAGTTATAATAGGCCAGTTGATTTCAGTAAGGATGGCGGCGGCGGCGGCGGCGTGGAAATGGAGGAGCATTACATCCCAAATGTTGGAAGAGAATCCGGACAATTCATTGTATCTCATAAATTATTTTGGGGATATGGGAATTGGTGCAGCTGAGATTCTTGTGAGAGAGAGAGAGTAGAGAGAGAGAAAGGTGAAGAAGATGATGACGTGGCAATAATTTTTGATGTGTAATTTAATTTTAATTTTTATTTTTATTTTAAAATGAAAACTACGTCGTTCTGGGCCATCAAATATAACATATCAGAATAATAACATACATAAGTAGAAATTGTGACATGTCAGCATTTGCTTCTCCTGAAAATGGCCGGAAGGATCTAATTGCGAAAAAAAAAAGATGGGAAATTTTATTACAACAAAAAAAGGTGAGGAAATAAACAAGAATGTGAATAAAAGTGGGGAATTTCTATGCAATTTGGCCTTATTATAAACACAAATATTAATTGATGGGTAGATAAATGGATTTCTCTCGAGAGAAAAAAAAAACAAAATCTTCACAAAAACGTAAATCGCAATACCTATTAATAAAAACTGTAACTTGATCGATTATTAATTAGAAAAATATTATTTTTCTGAAAAGAAAAAGATTTGTAATTTATTGAGTTTAGATAATGTCTCAATAAATCTATGTAATAATAAAAGTCCACATACCGCCTAAAGCTATGGGCAGCGGCGTGCTCGCTGTCCAAGCGAGCAACATTTGAGCGCTCGCATCCCGTTGGCAAGCTCGGCGCGCGTGAGCGCGCGCTCTCTAAAACGAGCTCGTGCGCTGGTGTGCTCGCTGACGTGGGGTGACACTTGGCGATCTGGTTGGCGCGATCGCTAGCCGTTACGATCACCAACGGTCACTTTTTTTCAAATTCTCCCATTCTCACCTATAAATACATCATTTTCTCCCTCATTTCTTGCCCCAATCTCTTCAACTCTCTCTCAAATCTCCTCAACACCTTCATATTCTTGTTTATTTTGATCATTTAAAAAATTATGTCGGGCGACGATGATTATTACAACGCTATAATGGAAGAATTCCGATAGTTAACGACCCAAATTCCTTACATATTCGGCAATCTCATGGCGAAGGTCGCCGACCCAATCGCCGAGGAGGAGGAGGCGGCGGCCGCTGCCACCCAAAGTTCAAAGAGGAAAAGGACGGTGGTGCATCGTGACCGCCTTGATGTCGAGAGCCGTCTTAATGCGAATTACTTCTCTGAGTTTCAAACGTGGGGCGAAGACGTGTTCCGGCGCTGGTTTCGTATGAGCAAAAAACTATACCACATAATCTTCAAGGCGCTTGAGGCTCCGGAACCTTAATTACAGCAGCGCGCGGATGCAACGGGGAAACTGGGGTTCACGTCACTCCAGAAATGTACGATGGCGTTGCGGTAACTCGCAAATGGCGGATGCGCTAATCAATACGACGAGTATCTACGGATGGGAGACAGTACTAGTCGGCAATCGCTTAATTATTTTTATCGAGCGATCATATCTGCATTCGAAGCCGAGTATTTGAGGCTACTAAACACGGATGACTGCAACCGACTTTTGCAAATGTACGAATCAAACACAGCTTCCCCAACATGTTTGGTAGTCTCGACTGCATGCATTGGCAGTGGAGGAACTCCCCGAATGGGTGGAGAGGGGCGTATATGAATCGGAAAAGGGGACACCCGACGGTCGTTCTTGAAGCTGTTGCTTCTCAAGATTTGTGGATTTGGTACGCGTTCTCCAGAGTCGCCGGCTCAAACAACGACATCAATGTGCTCAACCAGTTTGACGTGTTCCAAGATCTTCTGAAGGGAAAAAGCCCGGCGATGACTTTTTTCACAAATGGCACCCAACACAAAATGGGCTACTATCTAGCTGACGACATTTATCCATGTGAAGACTCTCCCGTGCCCGACTGAGTCGAAGAGATGTTTATTTGTGAAGAAACAAAAAGCCGCACGCAAGGACGTGGAAAGAGGTTTCGGCATTCTCAAAGCTCGTTGGGCTATAATTAGTAGGCCGACGCGTTCCTAGTTCCGAGAGACTTTATCAGACATCATGTATGCTTGCATTATTTTGCATAACATGATAGTTGAAGATGATGACGTTTCTGTAACTTATTGGAGTCCGGACGAAGAATCAACATCTACAGCCGAAGCGAGTTCGAGTACGAGACAAAGAGCCCCGAACAGCTTTCGAGACTACCTGAAGCGGAAAGAAAGCCTTCGAGATAAAAGAGCACACGCAAAACTCGAGGATGATTTGATCGAAGAAATTTGGAAACGCTTCGGAGATGACATGTAATTTTTTCCTTTTTTCCATGTATGTTTTTAATTTAAATTAATAAAATATTTTTATGCATTTAAAAGAAAAAATTGGCGAGCTCGAGGGTACTGCGAGCGCGCCACCACGTGGCTCTCCAAGTGGGCAGCGAGCTCGCTCAAAAGTTTGTCGCTGCCCACGGTCTAATTGACACCAACGAGCTTTAGGACCCCACAGTAACAATAAAAAAATGCGATTTAACTATTAGCCGGAGTAGAAACTGCGGTTGTTATGAGCTTACAACCTTCCAAATAGAAGCTCGTCAATCCATGGGTATACCATGAAGTTACGAAGGTTTTGTACTTGTGATGGTACCCCCTAAAGCAAAATGAGCTTGTCTCTCGTGCGATGCGTTTCACTTTGTGAGACCGTGCGTGGCGCGTGCAGCCTCTCACACGCGGCGCGTGTTGTGCACGCACCTATATTTTTTTATTTTTTATTTCAAAATTTTCTTTTTTTACAGTTTTGTTTTCCAGCTCCGCCTTCGCTCTGATTACTAATATAACGATAATTGTCGGGCAACAATTTAAATTTTTCGGCTCGCTGCGAGGCTTTAGACTCCCTTCGCTCAAATTTTGACCAAAGAAGAAGTGTCAAACAAAAAAACCGAAGTGACTAACAAAAAAAGAGGAAAATTAAATCTTGAAATTAATAAAAAAATTGAAAAAATTAAAACCAAAATGGAAAAAAAAAAAATCAACGATTTGACCGGTCTAAAAAAACGAAACAGTCCCTCCGTCACCAGCCATCCATAATATCAAATAAATTATTTTCATCTTTGCTAAATTTACCAAGTTCTACAGTCATAGTGATTCAACTACTTTGACCATTTCCGAACACCTCATAGTATTTTACTCTCGGAAATTATTACTAGTTTCTTACATTAATAAATAGTAAGTACTCTTTTAGACTAATATACTAAAATAAAGAAGTTTTGAGAAATTTTCCGCCCAAATTTTTTTATTTTACCAAATAATTAATACAATTAAGTGCTCATTTATTTTCCATCTATTTTGTCTATCCAAATTCTAAATAAAATTCATTATGTAGTATCTATTAATTTTGGCCTCCATTTTCACAAAGCTAATACAATCAACAATTAATTTTCTTCATGAATCATTGCTTTAGCGTCGATTTCATCAATAACTAATGATTGTCCATTAGTTTGTCTATATATAGAACATAGTTTCACAATCCTTTTATTTTTATTAATACATATGTACAGTAAAACCTCTATTAAAGAATATTTTTGGGGCCGGAGAAAATTATGATAAAATGGGAGGTTATTCCTAAATAGAGTTCGAAGAAGAATTTTTTTTTTTCTAATTTTAATGTACATGAATTATAATTAAATATTATAATTACTAAATTTATGTATTATATAGTATTATGTGCAAATACATGTATTGATTTATTTCATCTAAAATAAGTAGAGCTTTAGAATATGTAGAGTCCATCATTAAAAGTATGCATTTAACTTTTGATCAATTCATTATTTTCCTCCTATAAATACTATGTACAAATTGAATGGTCAAATTAAAAAAACTTCACTACAACAATCAAATGGACATGGATGTCTTCCTTAATCATCCAAATGAGCAACAAATTGTGTATGCTATTACTGAAGAAGAAATCATTCAAGAAATTAGGCAAGAAGATGAGGGAAATAATTCGGAGGATGATAGCATTGAAGTCTCAAATGTTTCATGTGAAGAAGCTTCGAGTTTGATGGACAAGTTGGAAATATTTTGGGTTCAACAAAAAGGTGGTCATATGGACGAGCTATTGAAGACACACAAGTTAAAAGATATGGTTACAACAAAAAAGACGAAGTCATTGTCACCAACAACCTTAAAAAAATATTTTAAATCAAGTTAAATATATTGTAATTAGATATTATATATATATATATATATATATATATTAATTATGATTTATTCTTAAATGGAGGTGTATTTTCTTAATATGGGACCGGAAAAAAAACATAAATTATGACAAATATAAAGTTTATTCCTAATTATAACTGGTCCCGAGTTGGGACCATGAAAATATATGACAAAATGGAAGTTTATTCCTAAATAAGATATTCCTTTCTGGAGGTTCTATTGTACTTTCATATTCGTCCTATTTTTATAATTTATATTCTTACATGCATACACTTTTCATGGTAATAAAATTGTTTGCAAATAATATATTGTATAAAAATTTATAATATCTCATGCATTGCTGGCTACCATACTAGTTTTCCATGAAAAAAAATTGAATTACCTATGAAATTGCGCAAATATCACATTACTTTAGTGCTGTTAACTTTGATTCTAGTGATAATGATCCCTAAGTCAATAATAATAACAATTAATTAATGATTTGTAATTATATAAGTTATCTACTACTAGTAAATATATAGGAAATAAATGTTCTGGTCAACGTGGGTACCGTAGAATTAATTGTAAATTTGTAACTAGGGATAATTAAAGAGAATTAAAAAGAATAATTAGAAAATTATGCCTAAAAATAAAAAATAAAAAAATACTAATAATTAAGCCGTAAGAGCACTCCAAACCCTATCATATGGTCAAACACCACACAGACATATAGTACGTTGACCTCTCTGATTTTCTTTCTCCACATTCTTCATTCAATAAGTTACACTACTATTTATCTTTTACTATTCGTCCATCAGTTTCCATGCTGCATAGTTATCACAATATGCTAAGAAGATCTAGTTCAAGTGATAAATTTTTCACTCTACATGGTAGTGGTGTAATTTCACCCTGGTAGTAGTGTAATGATCCCACATTCATATGGTGTAGAAATCTTACCTTATAATGATGTAATGATTTATTTAAAAGTATATATATATACACCTCCATATAATTCAAAAAAATAAAATAAAATACACTATCACAATTCATACCTATCAAATCCGACAAGGTTGACTTTGCTCCTTCACTTGTTTAAAATCCCATTTCTCCAGACGAATCGTCATTATGCATCAAGCTCCAACTTCCCAGCACATTGATTGCTGCAACTAACAACCCCCCCAAAAATGGACGCAAAGCTGCAGAAAGCAGCCATGGAAGGCGACATAGGGTCCCTCATCATCCTAATAGAACAGGATCCATTAATTCTTGAAAGAAGAAACAACGGTTCGACTACTAGTCGTCTAGAAACTCCACTTCATATAGCAGCAACGCTCGGACACGAAGCATTCGTGGCCGAGCTTCTCAAGAGGGAGCCCCGACTCGCACGTAAGCTGGACTCGACAAGATCTTCTCCTCTGCATTTAGCATCAGCGGGCGATCATGTCGAGACCGTGAAAGCTCTGCTGCAGACGGAGCCCGACATGTGCTCCGCCTGCGACAGAGACGGGAGGAATCCTGTGCAGATTGCGGCCATGATGGGCAGAATTGGTGCTTTGAAGGAGATGTTGCCGGTCGGAGGCGATGCGGCTCGAGTAGAGATGAAGCGTGGTGGGACCGTGCTTCATCTCTGCGTTGAGTTTTCGCAGTTGGAGGCTTTAAAATTACTTTTTGAAAATGGGGGAGTTCAAGATTTGATTAATAGCAGAGACAGAAATGGAAACACTGTGTTGCATTTGGCCGTTGATCATAAACAGATTGAGGTATGTATGTATGTATTCCTCAGGATTCAAACTCCAGATAAATTCAGAGATGGATGTTGATGTTCTTCATAATTATCTTTTTCATATTTTCACTTATAAAAATGTTGGAATTTTGTAAGTGATAATTCAGCAACATTTTGGTATGCTCCAGAGTTTATGACGATCACAGTTGCAGTTTATTTTGATTCATCTTAAATTTCCCAACTGTCGGCTGTATGTCGGGTTAATTAATTAAAGCCTACTCCCAAATAAGTGAGCTTGGGGATAAAACTTATTCGTGCCTAATAAGTGTTTTACTTTTGGAACTTATAGGAAAATATGCTAAACTATTCATTTATTTTTACCCCTATGCAAATTCTTTAGTTGTTCGATTTTGTTTTTATGCAATCAATGAATTAGTGACAAAGTACATTTGTCAACTTTCTTGATATACGAATTTTGGCTTGCATGATGAGGCACTTATTTAAGAGCACTATATCTAGATATAAATCATTATATTGCCAAAATCTAATAGTAAGATTCGCTATAAAGAAGCTCCAATAACCAAACCGGATCACATGAAAAATGAATTCTCGAAATCTTAAACCTAAAATTTGGAAAACATAACACATGCTTAAGAAATCGTTTCAAATTCACTGGAGTTGTGAAAAGCAGTGGCGGAGGGAGTAAGACCTTAAGAAATAAAACATAACTTGTGCCAAACAAATTTATTTAATATTTTCATTCTATACCATCATCAAATTATCAATATTTTATGTTTATTTTATGTAAAAGCCCACTGTCACCAAATCGAGTCGCATTAAAAATCTAAGATTAAAAAAAAATAAAAAATTAGCCCCTGTGGTATAATTTTTCTAGTTAAGCCACTGATGAAAAGACATGGTTGGTTTAATTCTAAGAAATGTTGAATACAGAGTTAATAATATCTTTAACAGATAACAGAGTTATTGCTGTCTCCACCCGGAATAGAGTTGGAAGCAGTAAATTCAAGTGGGATGACAGCATTGGATATTTTGATGCAAAGAAGAACGGACGCGACAGATTTAGAAATGGAAGACTCTCTCAAACGCGCCGGCGCCATCGGAGCTAATCTGCAAATCCTCGCCCCAAAACCTAATTTTCACCAAAACAAACCCAACCACAAGAAAAAAATCAAAACCAAAACGAACAAGGCGAAGACGAAGAAGAATCAAGGCGAGTGGCTGGACAGAAAGAGGAGTGCCTTAATGGTGGTAGCCTCGCTGATCGCAACGATGGCGTTTCAATTCGCCGTCACTCCGCCGCCGCAATCGATCTGGACCGATACCGATCTGACAATATCGGCGGATTCGCAGAATTCGAGATCTGCAATCTACTACGTGAGAAGGGCGGGAAATTACCTGAAAAATGGGGAGAGGTTCTACACCATCAACACGGCGAGCTTCGTGGCGTCGCTGAGCATCATAATGCTGCTGATGAGCGGGTTGCCGTTGAATCACAGGGTTTTCGTGTGGCTGCTGATGATGACCACGTGGATCGCCATCTCCGCCATCGCGCTCTCGTACGCGCTGGCCGTGATGCAGCAGACGCCGGCGTCGAATGACAAGTATATGTATTCGATGTTTGCGATCCCGGTGTTTGCGTGGATTTGCCTCATTAGCCTTCTACTGGTGGGGCATACCATCCGTTTGTTTGTGAAGATGGTGAGGGTGTTTGTGAAGATGATTATATTAATCATTACATCTTTGAGTAGGACGAGGCGGCGACAAGCTTCGGTTACAATTGTTTGATGTTTATTCTTTCTTTATTTCTTCTTTTCTTACTTATGTCACTCGCTGTTTTCTGTATGCACATGATAATTTTTCGTCCATGTACAAAATAAATTACATTTAGACTCAATTAATAAAGATGCCTCTCGTGTGCGTGTATTATTCTAGTGGTAGAATTGTTAATGTTCGAACTAAAGGTTGCGGATTTGAGTTTACCGTCACGCCGTCTTTAAAATTCTTTATAATATTATTAAAAAAGATGATAGAGACGCTCATGGAATTCAAATATGAGATCATTAGCGTTATGAAATCACTAGTATCCCTACCCGCTATGTATATCTAAATAAAATAGTAAAATATTATTATAATTAAACTATATCAATACATCTCTAAATGTAAATAATTATTTCTTTTAAAACAATAAACATGCATCATTATGAATTTTGGAAAAATACATAAAAAAAATATAGCTTTCATATATTATTTTTAGTCGTATTATAAAAACTAGCGTATAACCCGTCGAAAATTGACGTGAAATTATTATGTAATAAAATTAATAAAACTTAATATTTAATAGTATAAGAAATGTATTGTTTGTAATTTTTTTTAAGTAATACTCATAAAAAAAATCAAATCTAATTCACACTATTTTTTATAGATAATTTTCAAAGCCTTTTTTCTTCTCAAAACTGATGTGGGACAAAAGCTATTTACTTCTCAAAGAGATTATATTGTGTTGATTTTATATGGGAATTGAGGTGATTTTTTTTATAGCAAATATCTATTTGTCTCACAATGATTTAATGATTTTTTTTTAAGTTTGTCTATAAGAAATAAAGGTGATCCTAAATATGTCGTTCATCACCGCCTTATGACGGCGGGTTCCATCACCGTCATTCCTGGAGCAGCTTTTTCTGAAACGACACATTTAAATATGTCGTTTATCTCGAAGAAACTGCACGAGTTGATCTGATCCGTTGATTTGGATCTCACCTCCCCTAAATTGGGGGCTTTGCAATTCATTTTGCATATAATCCAGGATATGTACGTATCTCAACTACTCTGAAATTTCTGTCTCTCTCTTATGAATTTTTTGTTTTGTGGTTTCTCTCTTGCTAAGGTTTATCTTCCTCTTCAGAAAAACCTACCAGATCGAGAATATGCCTTCCCACTTTGCCTAGCGGAACTCTTCTCCCGCCAGCCCTGAATTTGTGAAACAATCGGTTCAGCAAGAACGTTATGTTCATAGCTACATGAGACGCAGACGCTTCAAAGGACTTCTGGTGATGTGGGTGCTTCGTGCTGTCAACCAGCTAATGTGGATCCCTGAAGTGTTCTTCCGATTGCACATGAGGTCGAAGATCTACAAACCCACGTCACACGGACAAGTCATGGGTGATCTGTACATCAAAAGTCCCGACCGATCCTAGGCATTCCCTCCTGAGACTATGTCGTTCAAGGATTTCCTCGTCGGCAAATAAGTCCCAGATGAGCTTCTTTCCTCTGAATCGTTGAAGAAAGAGGAGGAATCTATAATACCTCCTGCTTCCCTTCTCCCTCTTTAACTTTTTGCTGATGCCATAAAGGGGGAAGAAGATGGCTAACTCTCTTGTAAAGTCCTGCTGTGACAATACTCCAGCAGGAAAACCGGTAGGAATAGAGACCGTGAAGGCTGAAGAAGAGTGCTGATAGGTGGTCAGGTGCCTCAGGATGCTAAGCGTTCAACCAGACCTGACCTCAGCCTCGAGCCTTCAGAGAAGCGAGGAAGAAGAAGACCAAGGCTGATGAGGAAAAGGTTGATGAAGTAATCAAAGTTTCGCCTCGTGGCTCGAGATAGATTAAACGTCAGCTCAGCCTTGTGTAAGCTGAAGACCCTCCTCGTGGAGGTGGTGCAGACAAAGACCTAGAGTAGATTAGAAGTTAGGACTGTCGTTTCAGTTGTAATTGTAATCCTTCCCAATTTGTTATGAGTTGTAACAAGTTGCTGGTTTAAAAAGGTCTTCGGTAGTTGACCTCACTTGTTTTGTTGTCCAAATTTGAGGTCAGCGTTTTTTTTTTGTTTTTTTGTTTTTGTGCGCTCACACTTTCCTTTTAAAGACTAAAATCGAGTCTATCTTTTAGTCTTGCTGGTATCAGCTAGTGGTATCAGTTAGGAAAGGATGGTGATGTTAGTTAGGGGTTTTGGCATCATCAAAAAAGGGGAAATTGTTGGGAAAATTATAAAGGTTTCGAAAGATGCCTAAAACCCAAATTCCATGACCGAGTAAATGATTACCTTTAGTCTGTTTAGCTAGAGCTCACTGTTTGAGCGTAGGGATTTTATGTTTACAAGATTCAAGCAGAAAAAGTCAGCCCGACTAGAGAAGGAGGTTCGTGAAGAACTCAGCTGAGGCTTAAATTCAGCTGAGGTCCAGACTCAGCTGAGGGATCACACTCAGTTGAGACTCAAGGTCAAGTGGGACATCAACCCCAACTGAAGCATGGACTCAGTTGGACAGCAACTCAGTTTACTCACAATTGAACCACGCAACTGAAGGCATACAGTTGGTGTGAAAAGAAGTTGTGACGACGGAGGAGCTGCAGTCCAGTTAGTAAATCCACTCGGGAGCACAAGTTAACTGGAAAACTTTCCATAAATGGGCCGACAACAGCGACATGCAAAAAGCATGGTCGTAGGCGCTGTTTCTGAAAAGTTAACAGTAAAGCATGTGGAGTGTCATACTTTTGGCAGAGGTCAAACGGCTCTTTCCAACAGCTGTTTTTGACTTTTCCTCTATAAACAGAGGTCTCCACAACAAGGCTAAAGTGAGGGTTTTCGATACAAGTAGAGAAAAAGCACTCCAGAGTGCCGAGAGACAACACAAAGAGTGAAGCGGTGCAAATAACTTTTCACCTCTCTCTCTCTCCAAGCAAGTTGACTGGCGAAGAAGTAGTAGAGTGATTTCTCTCATCTTCTCCTAGTCTCTCAGAAGGTTTCCTTCCTGATTGAGGCTAGCGACCAAGTCCTTGCTTATTTTGTATCCCCTTAGGACTCTATCTCAATGAGATTGAGTTCTTAACCTTGGGTTGAAGCCTCCACTCCCCTAAAGGTAGCAGGCTTTTTTGTTGGATTCTACCCCAAAAATCCAAACCTAGGTTGCTTGGAACCCGCAATCCAAGCAGTGGTCCCTTGGAACCAATAATCCAATACCATGTCGCTTGGAACCTGTAATCCAAGCAGTGGTCCCTTGGAACTAGTAATTCAATACCAGACTGAACACCTGCAAAAGTGTTAAGGGGTCTTGTTCAAACCCAGAATCGAACTGGTTAGGTTTGCTTGGAACCCGAAATCTAAGTGGGCGTTTGGTGAAGCACGCTTAAGCTTACCTAGTGGATTGCTTTCCCAAAAAGGAAGTCGTGGACGTAGGAGGTCGATCTCCGAACCACGTTAAAATACTATGTGCTTTACATTCTATATCTTTCATTCAGTATTTTAATTTTTGTACCTAACCTGCTAACATTACATATGCTCTGCACTAACTTGGAAGTTAACCCTCCCCTTTTACTAAGGTTTCAGTTTATGTAACGAGCTTATCTCTCACCATCTTCCGCATTGCATAACTGTTTAAAAACCTCAGTTGGTGCAAGCAGCTGATCTTCAGGCATAGGAGTCAGCTGAGCTACCGACTGTGTGATTGGCTCCAACTGGGCAACTCAGTTGTAGAGCTACTCCAACTGTCTCTTCCAGTTGTGAGTAAATTGACCTAAGCAATATATCTCAGTGAAAAGACGTTAAGCAAAACGAAAATTGCTACTGGTGTATCTCCCATACACCAGTTACTCGTTAACGGGTCCATCAGTATGAACTCAACCAATATTATTGATTGATTTTCTTCATAATATTAAAATTGACTCATTATAATGAAATACTACTAAGTTTAATTGTTCCACTCATATTCTTTCATGATTTTTCTCAAATCAAGAACCTCAAAGTCGTAATGCTATTATAGATTTTATCAAAAGAAAGTGCGTAATTTATTATAGAACAATAATTTAACTTTCCTCTCCAACTAGATTTACCCATGCATGTTGCGCTGCACGATGAGATATTTAGTGTTTTGATTTGTAGTATCATATTATTGATATAGTTATACTATATATTACTACCTCCGGTCCCCAAGTCTTTTCCTATCTTTCCTTTTTGGGATGGTCCCCAAGTTTCTTCCTAGCTACTTTTGGACACTAACTCACAACAATTTTTTATCTCTTACCCTTACTTTATCAACTTATTTACCTAAAATACCACATATGGCCCACCACTATCTCAATTAATTAATATATCACTACCCTCAATGTGGGACCCTTTCTCCACTCACAACAAATTCAATCACTTTTCTCTACTCATAACTAACTCAACAACATTTTTCTTAATACCCGTGCCACTTCCTCCTAGGAAAATACTTGGGGACCGGAGGTAGTATTAATTACATTAGATATTAAAAAAATAAGTAACATTAATTGATGTTTTCTTTTATGTTAGTTATGAATAATTAAATCTATTTTTAATTATAATAGTATATAATGTATAATTTGGCAATTGCTAAAGAAATAATTGTTATAGTAATTGTATAGTTTGTTTATATCATGCAATACTAAAAAATTATACAATAAAAATGAAATTATTGCATGATATAAATATGTTAGTACCTTTTTATTTTAGTTTAGAAATTTTGCTCAATTTTTTTTTTAAATTAGTATTTCACTGATAATTCAAATAGGCAAATGATGTTTTAAATTATTCATTGTAAGCATAATGCTCAATCAAAATATTTTCTTGACCATAATTAACAGGACATACATATAAAATTAGTAGTAATGATGCAAAAATTATATTTTTTAAATCACACAAAATAATACTCCACTACATCTTAGAAAAATAAGTAGAATACATAAATTACATGTCCAACAGAATATTACAGATTTGAAGGCCTAAAGAATAAGTAATTCTACATATAAAAAAGAATAAGTAATTAAAATTAAAATACATTCAAAGATTAGAAATTTAAAAAGTCGCATAGGGCCTTGTGCGTGAGGCTCCTAAAAATGTGACCCAAAAAATATAAAAAAAAGTTGCAATCATTGATAGTATTTGCATGGAAAATGATTAAGTTTAGGCGGGATATATAGAGTTGCATGACATTTAAACGGGAAAAAGCAAGACAATTTTTTTTTTTAATATAGTATATAGATTTAATTCTCTTTTTATATATATATATATATATATATATATATATATATATATATATCAAATATGAAAACTGTTCAAAATATAATACTCCTCAATATTGGTGCATAAAATGAAATCGCCTTGAAAATTCGATTATGAATGATGATTGTAATTGGATGTTTTGATTTATAGGAAGTGTTTAAGTGTTTGTAGGTTCATAACATTTTGGCGAATCGGTTTGCACACAATTTTAAGATTTTGGTTTTAAAAACCAACACCTTTCCCCCACAACCAATTTCCCCCAAATTAGAAGTGACGTGGCCTCCCAAAATTACACGTTTGACGCCCGTCGACAAAACGACGTTGTTTTACATAAATAAAAAGTAAATTAAATTAAAAAAAAATTATCTCATTTTTCTCAATGAAAGAAATAAAAATTAAACAATAACAATTAAAAGAAAAAGAAAAATCCCACTCACTCATGCCCTATCTCTCTATAATTTTACTCTATAAATATATATTTTTAAAATTTAAACTTATCATAACTTATTTGTTTGAAATCCATAAATTACGATTTTTATATCAAATTAAAGATCTCATCAAGATCTTTAATTTAAAATGCATCTTCACTATATTTTATTTAGCTAAATAAGACGCTTGTTAGAAAGAAGATAAATTAGAAGAGACCTAAAGAAAAAAAAAAAACTGCTCCACTTTAAGGAAAAAAAAATTGAATTTGTCAAAATTAATCAAAATTAGTCAAAATTGATTTTATGATTTTCTCTCTCCTCACTTTTTATATAGATTATGAATATCCATTTTAGAGGGCGTTTGGCTAAGCTTTTAAACTCTTTAAAACAGCTTAAAAGTTGTTCATTACTAAGGATTTAGGAGTTTAGAAGTTGTTCATTACTAAGGATTTAGGAGCTTAGAAGTTGTTTTAAGGAGCTTTTAAGCTCACTCAAACACCCTCTTAGTCCCCTTGGAAAAAAAAAAGATTATGAATATCCACTTTACCATTAGACAATTTAGAGAAGAAAAAAAAAAGAGAGATTTCCTAAATTTGTGTACTTAGTGAAAAAAATGAGGCAACATGTATATAATTCGGATTCCTCTATTATAATTTTGGTGTTCAATATTACGATTACTTTTGAATTTGCTTTTGAAAATAAGTTTAGGGTTAACATATACGAGACATAAAAAAGAAATAATCTGGCCCATGCAGGTTTCGAACCTGCGACCTTCGCGTTATTAGCACGACGCTCTAACCAACTGAGCTAATGGGCCATTTGTTCATTTTCAGTCATACAAGCTATAAATCATATAATCAGAGGGTAGTAGTAGCATGCACATTTGAAGAAAAAGCGAATTAAGCGATATAGCAGGAAATTTACTCTTCGTTCCTGGTAGTACTACTATATTATATTCCTTACATGCATTCATTGACTCAAGAGACTTACTTCTTCTCTCTCGGTTTTATCCAAAAATTCCAACTAGCGAATTTGGTTAGAGAGAGAGAGAGAGATTGTTCTTCCTATAGTACTCGCATTTACTAACTCTTTTTGCTGTATTTTCCATATTTTGACAAGTGCAATACAATTGCTGGGCAATAACTGGTCATGACTTTATTTAGTTGACTCCCTTCCCATTTTCCACATTAATTAATAATAATGTATTATCGTATATATGGACCTCTAATTCCCAAGCTACAAAATTATACTTGTTTAATTAGTTTGTGTTTTTTGCTCTGTTTAGGGTCATAATTACTACGAACATGACGTGCATAGCATCATCGATAATCTACATTTATTTGGCTATGGTTTGTCTTCCTTTTTAACGTTAATTAGACAAATTGGTTTCGCGGCTATTCACATTTTGTCTGCATTTATCCGTTAGAATATTTTATTATTTTACTTAATTTAATATTGCAACCATGTGTATACTATATATAGCTAGTTATGAGATGCGAATTGATGAATAAAACTGTAAAATTAAATACTAAATAATAATAAAATGAGATTTGTAGGGGGGAAGGGTAGGTAGATATATTTATTTAAAAAAAATGAAGGATTCTAATACAGAAGCTAGAGCCTAATCGTTTGATTTTTTCTTATACATATATTAAGGGGGTGTATTGGATGGTGGAGTTTAAAAGATTTTACAGGATTCTCAAATCTAGCGGTATTTAATTAAGAGAGTTTGATAAATTTTAAAATCTGTCAAAATCTAGGAGTATTAATTCTAGTGGTATTCAATTTGAAGTTGATTTTGATGGATTTTCCATAAGTTATGGAATTCGACGGAGTTGATGACGAGAAATACACATGCTGAACTCCGACCTCTGTACCTCGGAATTCTATGGAGTTGGTATGAGCGGGCATTGGCCACACGCGACTGCTGGAAATGCTGGCCTCCGACGATCGTGGACAAACCATGGGCGTGTATCTCTCTTTTGCTTCAACCTTCTCAGCTCATCAATTCTTCAACCGTGGACAAACCATGGGCGTGGACAAACCATGGGCGTGGAAATGAAGCATGAAACACGGTGTGAGGATTGCATGCTCCACCTAACTATGAGTGGTTCAGCTATTTCGTTGAATTGCTAAATATTATGCCTCATTCTCAGCCACAAATATCGCAATCCACGTCGGAACAATAACTTCTCAATATAATACTTCATCTTTGGCAAATCGCCATTTTATATATAACATCTGTGAAGGCAGCTTCTTCACATGCCACAGTCGTGGGAATGACAGGTAATCCGTGCCCATGCACCACCCCGTTCGTGGGAATGGGAGGTAATCCGCGCCCGTGCATCATCCATGATCGCGAGGATTTGGAGTTGAACTCAGTCAAACTCTTTAAAAATTGACACTAAATTCCTCCCAACTCCACACTCAACTCTCGTAAACTCTATAAAATTCAACTCCTTAAAAATCTTTCAAACTCCACATCCAATACACCCAACTAAATCAAACAATAATCTTGGGAACAAATGAAATAGCGAAATTTGTGGGAAATTTTACACTTGGCGGGCCGTGCTGTTGGGCCTTAACCCTGTATATGTCGGATTCGAATTATCTATGAATTTTTGATAAAAATTCTTTGTTTCTCGATATTGTATTTATTTATTTATTAGTAGTAGTATTCTACTAAGACAAACATTTTTCTTTCATTCAATCTTGGTTCTATGTCATAGTTTCATATCTTATACCAATTTCGCTGTGATGATGTAGTAATACCAGAATTTTTGACCTTTTAATAAGAACAATATTTTTCGTCCTCTATTTATCTAACTAATGATTGTAAATATATAAATGAATGTTAGTTGTCATGAAGGTAACAAGCTAACAAATTACTCTAGAAAAAGAGTAAAGGCAAAAAACTGGTGTTTCACCACATTGATGTAACATTTACAATTTTAATTTACTTATTTTTCAAAGTAAATTGTAATTAAACTATCTATGTCATATAGACATTCTAGTCATGGGTGCCTGTGTAAAAAAAAATCTTATTTAATTTGTATACATTCCATAGAGAATACAAATGCTAAAATGTAAGGGGTAAGAAAATATTATGTGCGAGTTATGATGCCAACAATCTTTGTTGGACACCAAGATATTATGTGATTTAGATATATATTTTTTAATTTTATTTAAATTTTCCTCCTTTGATAGATAGGGGACCAACGACTAACACGCGGATATTAAGCCCGAGTTTCGTTGCGTAGGTGAGCCAATCTATCGACATTAAAACTTTTCTCTTCCTTTTCATATGTATGCTAAGATTAATATCGATGCAAATTCGAGATTTTTAAAATTTTTTAATTAATATATTTTACTATTGTCGCCTCTTAGTATATATAAAGTTCTAATCATGTACTAAAATAATATTTTATTTTCAATTTGGTATGTATAAACAGGCGACATTAACAAATATAATCCAGATCTATATGGCAGGAAGTAAATAATATTAATATTTTTTACTCATATAGTTTATTATATGAGATTTGAAACAAGTACGAGTATATAAATTTTAAAAAGAATTGAATAATCATAAATACATCGTCTCAAATTGTTTGATTAGCCATCAGTTTTGAGAAGAAAGATGACTTTAAAATTTATCTATAAAAATGGGTGTGAATTAAATTTGAATTTTTAATGGGTATTACCCAAATAATATAAAAAATAATTAAGAAGCAATATCTTTCTTATACTATCACATATTAAATATTATTAACTAATAATTTTCCGTCAATTTTCGATGGGCTACAAACTAATTAAAACATAGAATGCAAATCCATTTTCCGTAAGAAATGATAAGCGATCTGGACCATTGATTTTTATAAATCTACGGTTGTGATTGATCAATGCATTATAACTAAACATAGAATGCACTATCATAACAATGCATTGTAGTAATAAAAAAAATGCATTGTTATGACGATGCATTGTAATAATACATAAGATACATTATTTTAATAAATAACTACTCCCTCCGTCCCACCAGGTTTGTCCTGTTTCTTTTGGGCACGGGTTTAAGGAGAAATAATTAAGAGTAGAAAATATAATTAATGAAGTTTTTAAAGTAAAATAAAGTGGATAGAGAGAGAGTGAATAGTGAAATAAAGTGGTGGAGAGAGAGGAAAAATAGTGAATGACATAGAAAATGAGGTGAAAAAGTAGGACAAAATGTGTAAAGTGGGTTGTTTAACAAATTAATTTAACTCTAACCATCTCCTAATTATTTCCAAATAAAGAAACAGAATAAGAATAATGGGACAGCCCGAAAAGGAATACATGCCAAGAATAATGGGACGGAGGGAGTATTATTTTTATTTTTTACAGGAATTTTTTTTGGTACGTGAACCAACCCATAGAGAGATCATATAAGAATGATCGAAATGAGAATAAATCTCCACCACTCATCTTGTACATCTCCCTATGCATTGTGGTGCATGTAAAAAAAATCATTTTTTTTAAGGTTTGATTTTGCCATAAAGCACGCAACATATGGTGCATCTAGTTTCATGTTATGGTGCATCTAGTTGTACGGTGTGGTGAAAATCTACAACATTGTAGATCGTGAGATGCACCACTACGTGTAATGATATGCACAACATATGTAATGAAATGCACCACTAGGTGTAGTGAAATGCACCATGTTTTATGAAAAAATCAAACCTTAAACAACAACAAAAAAAAAGTGAAAAAAAAAACTGGAAAAAAAAATGAAAAAATGTTGTACATGCACCACAATATGTAACGAGATGCACCATATTTTACGAAAAAATCAGCTAGAAAAAAGTTAAATAAAAATAAAAATAAATTGGTGCGTGAGCTACACGCGCCCGCCCTTTTTTTGCAATGTGTGATCCTAATTTATTCTTATTCTCACTTTAAGTGCCTTTTTCACTATAACACATCCCTATATGTATACACTATTTGATAAAAGAGGTCTTTCTGTAGTTTAATAAAAAGGTTTTAATTAGTAATAATAAAAAGGAAGTTGTAAAAAGAGTTTGTATTTCATCATGATTCTTACTATTAAAAACTGAACATATACTGTATAACATTTCTAGAATCAGATTTAGGTTTACAAATTCAAAATCTGAAGGGCAAAATATAAATTAAATGCAACCTAGATACAAAAAAGAACAATAAATATTAAATTAATTTTTTTCTTTGAGAGAAAATAATCGAATTCATTAATCACGATAAATCAAACGAAATATAGTATTCAAAAGCCATGAATGCCAATATCAAATAACAAGGCAATAAAAACTAACTTTTTTGTTAAACTAGTTATTTCATGTGTCGCCTCACGATGAACATGATTAATAGGGATAACATTTAAATTAAATTAAAGCCGTATAACTAGGGATTCGAAAACTTTGAAGTTTGGTTTACAAATTGACCCATATCGAATTAATGTTACCTAATTTAAGAGTTCAAGTTCAACTATATAGCGGTAACTTTTTTTTTCTTTGCATTTAGTCTCATCCCTCTTAAATGCAAGTCCCATGGAATTTAGTTTCCGGTCAAAGTCCCAACATGAATGGAGAGACACATTACACAAAATGACAGAAAATATATCTATATTGGGACAAAATGTGTGTGTGTGAGAGAGTGTGTGTTTGGGGTTTCTAGTGAGATCACGACAATTTCTTAGTATGGTTTACGTTTTATGTTCGGCTTACAAATTATTGTACTAAAATAAGATTTTACTCAATTTATAGTTTATCCCTTACCTTAACAATTAGGCACAAATGATCCTCGTCATCAAAAGGGGCCCCATCGCCATAAGGCGAACCTTAATTAATGGAGCGGCAGAAAAAAATGTATAATTTCCCTCCTAACTTTAGAATATAGGGGTGTCATAATGTTTGGAAGAATGCGTGGATGGCAATAAAATCCATAAATTCGATATAGCATGTAACATGGCATATATTATATGGTCGTATAAGTTTATTTCCTTATTTTACTAACAAACATAGGATATATTTGGAAATCCTACTTAAGTCTGATAGAAAAGTGCTTTTGCTTTTGCTTCTGCTTTATGCTGAACAAATAATCAGGTAATCTCCGATTTCTTCACTTTTTTTTTGGTTTTGCCTTTTAAAGAAAATCTTGGGGGTAGGAACATATATTTTCTGACCTGAAACATGGATACGATGACGTTTCTTGTTTTTATTCACGACATCTTAACCAGGCATGAGGCAACTAGTACATACTATATTTTTAGAAAGTAAAGAATTCCTGTCTCGCATATTTTAATTTGTGCGTAGATACGGAAAATTCAATTAATATTTTCAGTATAACACAGTAGGAATAAATTTCAAACTCGCGTGACTAAAGCATTTGCATAGAAAAATAAATAAATGAGAGAGAAAATCACCATGCATACTCAGAATAATATGTACTCTATATACCCACTTAAATAATTATCTACTCCTCATATCTACTTGACCAACCAAGTGTACTTTCCATCATTTGTTTAAGGTTTTTTCCTTCTTTAGTTTTACCTTAAAGAAAAGAGTGTTGTCAACTCTACCTCGTACAAATGATTCATGATTTGAATACCTTTTTGAATAAGGCCAAAATATGTGGGATGACAGTAATTTTTTACGTGAATAAAGCCTATTATGCATGCAAAAATTGTACCATTTTTAACAATAATTTTGCATGCGGGTAGGTGTTATATTGAATGCATTATTGAATTGAATTCTTCAGCCTATATATATGATTCATACTTTCATTGATCTGTATGCTAACATAAGAAAAAAAAATTGAGAGAAAAGAAAGAGCGAATATTAGATCAAAGAAATTACATTAGTCATTATCGTTATTGAATACTAAAGAGGTGAGCAAAATACATTATTTACAATTTTTTAAAGAAAATAATAATAATACATCTCGCATATATTCTGTACAGATGGACAGTAATACTATACCATCTGTACAGAATTTTTTCGGGCTGTATATTTTTTTATTTACAGAAATTTAAAAATATTTATTTCTGTTATGTTTCTAACATTGTTTCTTGTCTTTTGCAGAAATTAGGTCCGAAATCAATTTTTTTATATAAACAGATATTTGAAACGAGTTGAATACAAACTAGAAGACAACTTACCATTGTGTATTCAATTCGCAATTACAAAAGGTATGTCTTAAACACAAATATTAATATTTTTAAAATAAAATTTTACAGATCGATAAAAATCTGTACAGGTCGGTCAAAATAGAGATATCGACTTGTACAGTATTATTCAGATCTGTACATTTATTTTTTTTTAAAATGTATATTAACTGTGACACTCTTTATTTTTTTATTTATTTATAACATTATTGTTTTGGGTTTCCAGAAATGTAATTCGAATTGAAAATGTTTTATAAAGGCATTTGAAAAACGTGGGTTAATACAACATTATTGTCATTTAAAAATCTCAGAGCTGAGTGTTAAACAAATTAATTTAATTTTTTAAAAAATAAAAAATAATACATATCACAAAAATAATATACAGGTCTATGCACGTTATAGTGCGACCTGTATAATATTTTGGCGATCTGTACAAAATTATGTATTTTATTAAATTATTTTAATTATATATATGTATATTTATATATTAATAATTATTTTTAATTATTTCAGATGGAATGCAAGATGTTCTGCGTTAAATTTAACGGCGTTTGGGACGATTATGCTTATAATGGCGGAGAAGAGCGCACTTTCTATCTTCCGTTGGATATGATAAGTTTTTCCAACATTAAGAAACAAATAAATTTCATAATGATGTCTACATCGTTAAGTTGTAGTTTTGAAATATTCTATTTTTCAACGTCTCAATTCGGTGTCGAAAAATATAATTTGAGTAATGCTTCTTCGCAATTTGTTTATGATGATGTGTATCCGTCTCAGTACTCGCAGTAAGACGATTTCCTCGCACGTATGACTTCATGCAATTGGCTTGGGCGAGACGCAAATGGATTCTCAAAGTGGAGCGATTGTTATTGCTTAAGGGGAATCACAAGCACCAGAGCCAGAGCCGCAGCCACAGCCTGTGCAGTCTTATACCATTGTCGTAGAGGATGATGATGATGAAGATGAGGAAGACTATGGTGCTGAATCCGAGTCTGACGACACTGATGACGAACAGGAACAGACTGCCACTCTGAAAATTGGAATTTTGGCTGAATTTGTTAACCGGGTGCATACTCAAGGCGGCGTGAACAAGCTCCTGGTAATGCAGATGCAGAAAAGTCGTATACCCCTTGTTGACGAAGAGACGGAGCTCGCCACTAAAGAGGCGGACCTACAAAATTGGTTACTTCCCATGATTCTACTGGAACCTGCTGCTTCGCTTGTTGAAACTGTTCTAGATAACATGTCTGACGGTCCTTTAAGTATGACCTCCCTATTTAAAAACAAAGAGTAGTTGAGGCTTGCAGTTGGGTTGTGGCACTTGGAACAACGAGCTGAGTTTTGTTCTTCGCGATCAGATACGGGGCGTGTTACTTACAAATGCAAGTTTGGCACGGTGTGTCCTTTCAAATTGCGTGCTAGGAAAGAGGGCAACTATTGGTATATTCACATGTTCGTCCCGACGCATACTTGCATAACCAATATGAACCATCCTCTAATAGAGAGGAAGGTCGAATCTAGTGTGATTGCAACTCATTTTGCGAAAGGTATGAAAAATCAGAAAGAAATCATCACACCAAAGATGATTATGGCAAGTCTTATGCGGGAATATGGCGTGGCTGCAAATTACAATGTGTGTCTGCGAGCACGGAACAAGGCCCTAAAGATGTTGTATGGTGGATATGACAATTCGTTTAAGATGGTTCCTCAGTATCTCTACATGCTCCAGAAAGAGAATCCAGGTTCGATTGTTGACTACAGTTTTAGCACTGATGATTTCCGATTCGAACACTGTTTTGTAGCGTTGTCAGCTTGTATCGTTGCATTCCAGTACTGTCTTAGCCGGTGATTATATTGGATGCAACGCGCTTAAAGGGAAAGAATAAGGGAATTATGTTCGTTGCGATGGGAAAGGATGGGAACGAGCAACATTTACCGCTGGCATGGAGGATCGGTGCAATTGAGAATGACATCTCATGGACATGGTTTGTAAGTCATCTGAAGCTGGCATATCCTCCTCGCCCTGATTTGGTGTTCATCTCAGATGTCCACCTTAGTATTGGGAATGCAATTCGGGACATCTATCCTGGCATATTCCACGGCCTATGCTACTTTCACATACTTAAAAGTATGGTTACTTATGGAAAGTCTATCACCAGGTTGTATCATAAAGCAGCATTTGCGTATCGGAGATCATCCTACGAGAAAGCTATGAGCGATATACTTTCGGCAAAACTCGAAGCGCATGCCAAGCTGATGTTTGTGTCCGGGCCGACGATATAGTAATCTGACATCGAATGTCGCAGAACAATTCAATAAAGTTTTGAAGTTTGCTCGATGTATACCAATTTGTTCGTGTTTGAAGACCCTTAGAATGACCGTCGAAGGTGGTTTGATGAAAAACGACAATTATACGCATCTAGTACTATGTTTGTCACGAGCACGACAGATGCAAACCTCAGGTCAAGAACGTACACTGCCATTCCCTTTGGAGATGGTGTATTCAAAGTCCACGATGAAAATCGGACTCTCAATATCGATCTCAACGCGCGGAGCTGTCCATGTCGAATGTGGGATTTGGACTTGATACCGTGTTCTCACGCCGTTGCAGCAATTCAATAAGGAAATTAGAGTTATGTTTTCTTATTTGTACATTTTTTAATAATTTAATTTGTGAATTACTTGTTTTATGATTTGCAGGCGAAATGGCCAGCACTCATACAACTATGCGGCTGAAAACTACACGAGAAATACTCAACTGCAGATTTACTCTCTAGAGGTGAATCTTGTCCCTCCGAGAGATGAGTGGTTTATTCCTCCCCAAGTTGCTACTGTGGAAATGTTGCCTATGCTTTCGGTTAGGCAGGTGGGTCGCCCAAGCAAGACTCGTCGACGATCGTTCCTGGATAATTTGACTGCAAGAAGATGTCAGCCCACCGACGATGGTAACTCAAGCAGTAAAATACGAGTACCTAAAAAATGCTTTATATGTCACGAGAGTGGTCACTCGAAGAATAAATGTCCATACAAATGAGATTTTTTTTATGAGATGTTGCCTACGAATATGTGTCTTGAACACGTTTTATTAATATTATTTGCTAGATGTTTTTAATAATAATAATAATAATAATAATAATAATAATAATAATAATAATAATGATAATAATAATAATAATAGAGAATAATAGCAGTAATAGTAATAATAATAGTAGTAACAATAATATAGGTCAACAGAACTAGTAATAATAATAATAGAGAATAATAAAAATGACGATTTAAAAAAAATAAAATGTACAGATCTACAGAATTATGTACATGTCGGCTTTACATTTTAGTCGACTTGTACAGAATTATGTCGATCTATACATTTTATTTAAAAATCGTGATTCTTATACTTATTATTCAGTCGATCTCTATTATTATTATTATTATTATTATTATTATTATTATTGTCTATTATTATTATTATTATTCTCTATTACTATTATTATTATTATTCTCAATTGAATAGAAATGAAATACTCATTAATTATTCAAAAAATAAAAAGTACAAGAATACTAATTGATTCATACACAATCCTAAAGATGAGTCTGGCCAGCGTTGCACATAATGTCACGAGCAATTTTTCTTCTATAAACTGCGACATACCCAGGTCAGTTACCCAATGCAATATTCGGTCTTCCGCTGATCATTCTTTCGATGGTCATGAGCGCAAATGGACCGTTGTGCCTATCATATTGTCTAAATTGTCTCACGAGGTTATTCTCTGTAGGCTTAGATGGAACAACTATAGGCAGTGGATCACTCATGTTCCCTGCCTTCGGTTTGATTGTCGTCTTCCAATAGCCTCCCTGGTCCAGGATGGTCCAGAACTTGATCGCAAATGGCTTCAGTGACTGTATTCGATGTGTTCGAGCATCCTCTAAGTGCGATTTCGAATCCCACACCTCCATCATCCACTGAACCATGTTAATGCGCAGAACAAACCAATGCGCGCCGAGGTAGATTGGAATTATTTTCTGTAACAAATAATCAAAATTTTAAAATGAATTTAAAATGTTTAGATTTTTTACCGAATCAGCTTGCCGCCATTGTTTGACATCAACACCTACATCAAGAGACGTTGTGATGTTGGCACTTATTTTCGTCGATCTCGCCATTTGATTAAGTTTGTGCATGAATGATGTCTGCTAACGAAAAATATTAGTACATATAATAAATTGCAAACAATAATAAAAATGTCATGATTAAATTGCTCACGTAGAAGTTAACGTTCAAAATAATCGTGTTGGTGTCATTAATCGGCGCTAGAATATGCAGACGTTCCCTCAAACGCTTGGCCAACAAGTTGACTGCCGTGACGAAGACCTGACAAGAAAAACACAAAATATAATAATTATTAAAACAACTCTACACTAATGATAATGAGTTTAGAAATTACTGAATGATCCATGTCCACCGTTGGGTCTTCAATTCGTTGAAAGTAGTCAACTGCCCATAGAATTCCTTCCACATAGACGAATGAGTCATTGTTTCCCATAAATAGCTCATATGTATCCCATTTGTCCTTGTCGTGAAGCTCGGCAGGAGGAACTTCCTCTTCTGGCGGAAGTAGTCTCTTATCTTAGCGTTGACCTTGGACATCTTCTGCGGCAATACTCTTGCATGTTCCTGCCTCATCCGGTGGTGTCTGCGAGAGTGACTTCCTAGAAAACGCAGCATATGCAGCGGAATTGTACAACACATCCTGAGGGATCCCATCGGGACCCCTAGCGGCAATGGGTTGTGCCTGAATGGGGGGATCATCGTGTTCATAAGCATACTAAGGGCCACCGTTTTGTACCCATTCGGGAATGGTGCACTACGACGCTGAATGATGTGCTGGCACGAAGGATTGTTGTTGTCTTACTGGACTACCGTGGGTTGAGGCACTGGGCGGTGGTGAAATTGACTCGGGCTAGAACGTCGGCCACTCTTCTTATACAAGTCAGTGAAAAAAGACTTGATTTCCGGAAAAAAACACTTCTCTCCACTGTGTAGTCAATTCATATCTCACCAGGCCTCACAATTCCTCCATGAACTTGTTTCTTCTCCTCTCTCTCCAACTGTCGGTGTCGGTGCCGCTGCTCGATGATGACGACTGTACTACACGAGCACGTTTTCCTTTACTTTTCTTAGCTTTCGTCACATCTGTAGGTGGGGGTCTGTCTCTCAAATCATATACGTTGGGCTCGACGCTAGGCTCTGACACCGGAGGGGTCCTAGAAGGCCGCTAAACTAGGGCACGATGTTGAGGTTGTTGTCCCTAGGAGAGCAAGTTGACGGACGAGACATAATTCACTGCGAGCGAGTTTTCAGCATTTACGAGTGACAACCATTAAACGTCCATTCTTCTTCTTATTTAGGGTCCGGGGAATCTCTACAATTCACCTCGTCGAGAAAAGCTCGTTCCAATTTGCGCTGCAAAGCCGGATCTAACCTTCATCTTAGACAATGAGAAAGGGTAGATTCGGATACTCTGTTGGTAGTCATCGCAGCCAAAGAAGGTATAGCCTCATTCATCCACATCTGCAGTGTCCAAACCGGCCCGTAAATGTTGTACCTCTATCCCTTTCCCACATCCTTTTTGTTCTTCACTACCGCCGAGATATAAATCTTCAAAATCTGGAAAGAATATCCGCCCCAAGGAAATTGGTTCCATCGGTCGAGATCATCCACCAATACCCAAAACCAGGAATTTATCTTATTTCTCTAATCGCCACCTAAGCAGATTGCATAGGCAACAGACATATTTGCTGCTCAAAGATACAAATGTGCATCTAGACCATTCACCGTCAAAAATTGAAGGAACACGTCCTTGGGATCTAGCTGGTCCCCAGCAAACGTCTGACAAACTGCCATATTATCTGTCGACAAACCTTCCCTGTGTGGATCAAATGAAGACGGTCCAAAAACAAGTCCCGAAACAAGAGCGTATTCTCGAGGTGAAAATCTCAAATTTCTTTCACCAATACAAAACCATATATCCATCGGATTAGCACCGGCCACAATTACCTCTCTAGCGACGACAACCTGAAGCGCTTTCCTGCACGCTTTACCCTCATTCCATCTCAAAAAATGCCCTAAAGCACCAACAGAGAGTGCTCCAACGAGCTCTGCACCTCCAACTTCGAATAGTCGTTTCTCTATCGGTCCCAACATGCTGAGCTTGTTGTACGTGTTCACCACGCACGTCACATCTTGTAATGTTTTACGTATCCAACACCAACTATGCTGAAACAGAAATAAAATCAATTAAAAACAGAAATAAAAAATTAAAAAAACATAATTAAGAAACAAACAATATACAGATCGTATATAATCTGTACAGCTCGACTGTTAAAAAAAATTGACCTGTAGAGAATCTATACGGTCTGTACAGTTTATTTAAGATTATTATCATAAATTATTTTATTTTTATATTAATAATAGTATCAATTAACAAATTAAATTATCGAGTTACATAACAATGCTTTAAAAAATTAATTATGCATGCATATTTAATAAATTTGAGAAATTAATAAATTTAAAAACATGACAAATTATTTTTAAACGTAACAAATTATTTTGAAATGTGACATAACAATGCTTTAAACTAATTATAAATGCATAGTAGTAATAAGTCAACAAATAAAATAATAAACTTATACACATCGTTATAATTATATCATAATTTAAATATAAACTAAGAAAAAAGCATACAGGTCGGTAAAAAAAATACAGGTCGCATAAGCATAATACACGACATGTATGCTTTGTTAATGACCTGTATACTTTTTTATAAATGGTTTTCGATCTAAGTTCTTCCTATATTATGATTAACATAATTATAGTATTAAACTAGACAAATTATATTAATTATTCGATTAATTATCATTAAACTAACTAATAATATCAACATACCACAAATTAGCATAATAAAAATCAAAAAAACATAAAAATATCTAAAAAACATGTGTATAATGTGTCTAAATTAATTATAATAATAGTCATGATAATGAAAACCATACAGATCGCATAAAAAGTATACAAGCCGTATTAAATTAAAAAAACCATACCACCGACCTGTATGGTTTTTTCTAGATCAGTATAGAATTTACCTTTTGTAGATGTTGAGTTTGGGCTTTAGTTAGTTCTTCATCGCCTTTGGTGGTTTTTCCTTTTTCTTTTGACTTTGAACTTGATGTTGACGCAATAGATTAATGGTTTAGTGTAAATTATTTAGTACATAGGAGAGGGGAAGGAAGAACTTCTGAAATTTTTGTACAGGGGAGAGGGGAAGGAGAAAGATAGAGATGAAGGGTGGAGAATAATTGGGTGGAGAAGATAAATTAAGGTGGGTGGAGAAGATAAATTATGGTTCAAATCTATATGCTTTTACGGGCTGTACAGAAATTTATAGCCTGATGGTCCCGATACGAGTTCTGGTGTATGGGGGGGGGGGGGGAATACACCAGATAAAATTTTTAAAAACAACCCCCTAAAAATAACACAACCGAGTAAGACAACTCAGTTGGAATCACAACCGAGTAAGAAACACTCAGCTGGAAGTAAAGTGCTGTGCGGAATGTGGTGGAAATTAACTCGTATAAAATCAACTCACGCTTAAGTGCAAGGTTGGTCAATAACCAAGACACTTGATGTGGAAGAATGCAGTTTGTATGCAGGTTAGTTAGTCAGTTGAATATGCAATAAGTAACTGAAAAATAAACACAACACACAAGAATTTACGTGGTTCGGAGATAACTCCTACGTCCACGGGGAGTTGTGAGTCCACACAACTCAGTCCAAGTTCTTCTGGACAAACCACAAAGCTTACGCGGGCTTTGCAACCGTTAAGATAAGTTTACGGGTACTTATCAACCTTACAGATTATTTTACGGGTACTAATCAACCTGTCTACTCAGTTACGGGAAGAGTAGAGTCCTAATAACCTTTTCAGGTGAATGAAAGGGTGGGGTTCCAACTAATAGCTCAAACACGAAGTGAGCTATGATCTAACACTCTACGAACTCTCAACTAGTGATGTTCTCAAGGTTGGATCAAAAGACACTAAGACAGAATCTAATACTCTAGAACTTTCAACTAATGATGTTCTTAGAGGTTTTGCTTGAGTGAGGAATGAAGTTGTTCTTTGGCTTGTATATCTCTTCTCACACTCGTCTGCCTCGTCTATTTCGTGTGTCGTGGTGAATGAACGAAGACCTCTATTTATAGGCGGAGAGAATCAACTAGCCGTTGGAAGAGCTGTTGATCTCTGTTCTTTGAAAGCGATGGCTTGTCTCTCATCTTCTGCAGACTTTCCGGATTTGGCAACTGCATGCTTCTGCTTTCCATCTGAGACAGCCTTGTGTTGGGCCAAATGAGGTAATGACAGAGAGTCAAACCTTCACGTGACTTCCTTATTTGAATTTCAAATCTCAACATTAGTCTTTCAACAATGGATGGTCGGTTGAGAGTTTCGATCTTCATCTGACTTGTTCTTCAGTTGATGTTCTATCTGAATGCTAACAGTTGAACTCTCAGCTGACTTGAACTTCATGCTGTTGATCTTCTTGGTTCGAGTCCTACAACTGATGTTCTGAAACTGAACGCTCAGTTTTCTTTCTTGTATCTGATCAGTTGGCTCCGAACGCTCAGTTGTCTTACTTACAACTGATGTTCTCTTGCATCTTCCTTAGTTGACTTTGGCATCTTCGCATCTGATGAACGCTCAGTTGTCTTTCTTACAACTGATATTCTATCCGAGTGGAGCCTTGTTGCTGTCTTCAGCTGGAGTCCTGTAAAGATAAAATCTTAACAATGCTCAAACAGCGAGCCTAACTACTAACATTACGATCTGGCAACATCTACTCGGTTGGGGTCAGTTGGTTTTGGAATCAATCAAAACTTTAATAAATTTTTCAACATAGCCATTATTTTTGTTTTTTACCGTTGTATCATTAAGGGAGAGAATTTATTCTTATTGAAAAATCTGTAAGAGGTGGGTGGGGGTTATCTTAATCTCTGAAAAGAAAGGAAAAATCGGTACAAATCTCCTCTTCATACGTTACATCAGAGATATATTAGGGTTTAAAATAAAATATTGCATGCTATGGTTGAATGAGAGAAGAGTAGTGGGCCATGAGAGAGAGATTCCTTTGACCGAATCTAATAAGAGAGAGAGAGAGAGAGAGAGATTCTTCTCAAATTCTATAAAAGATGATAGAAGTGAGCCAAGTGGATATATAGTGTAGATAATTATCTTAGTGGATGTGAGGAGTACACATTGTCTTCAAAGTGGATATTTCGAAGTTTCACTCTAAATAAATTATAGTTACAAGTATCGCATCTACGATTATTAATTTGTTGGTGTTAATGAATATTATAATAAAGTATTAATTGCTTAATTATATTTCAATGATGATATGTTTTGTGCTAAAAGTAAATATGTCATGCAACATATTTTAGAGGGTTATAAAACATTAACTTGATGCTGTAAGAACTAAGAAAGGGAAGGCCGGTTGATACCTTTTTAGTAAAATATGGATTATGCAAGTGTATGATAAATGATAATGTCTTTTGGATTTAAAATACATTTTTTCCTCATAATCAAGATTATCCAATTTGAATGCAGAATTCAAACATTATTGAGTGCACGCACGAAGTCTCGTTAATCTTTTTTATTTTCTTTTTTCTAGTTCATACATAGCTAATTATATTAATGAAATTACAAGTCGTGATGTTCCTTGCTTCATTTAAAATCAGAGCGGAGGTCGACTTAATCAAATCTAACAGAAAAGAATAGCCGCCCAACTTTATTTTATTTTGGAACCAAAACAATTAATACGCGTGTGTGTATAATTTATAATATTAATTCTCAAATATACAACAAATTAGTAAATCAACAAATGATGCAGTTTATGGGTGTATTGTAGTCTCTCATGTTTGAAATCTGTTGTTCTGCATTACTACTAATTTTATTTATTTATTTCTAACTTACCTAAACGTATATATATAATTTATAAGATATTGGTGGTATCTCTTTCTCACACAATTGATCTCGTAATTGCCCCTCAAACCTTAGCCAACACAGTTACGATTCTAGCTTTAGGAATATGCAAGTGTCAATTATCTAGCCACCGCAGGGTCCCATAGGAAAATTTGATTAGGGCAGTCAGTAACTATTTGATCATTAATTTTAATTATAAATAATTGTGTTAAACACGTTTATCGATCGTATAATTTCAAATAAATATATGGGCAGTACACATTGTTTAACTTTATGTTGTCCCTGAATTGATCATAGTGTCGAAATGATTTGCGTGGGTAAGTTTATTTTGTGAAAATCATGTGATACTATATTACTACTTATAAAGTGATGATCATGAAGTGTTTCTTGTAAATAACATTAATAAAGAAATGAATATATATTATAATAAAGTGAAAAATCATACACAAAGCACTTACTCCGGAAAAAATAAAATGCGCTCTGAATCATTTGATCTTTGTAGATTTATATGCATTGTAATTGAACATAACATACATTATAGTAAACTAAAAATGTATTATTATGATGATGCATTGTAATTAATACTACATAAATACATAATTTTAGTATATAGAATGCATTATACTCATTTTTTTATGGGTAAAACTGGGTCGAATAAGAATCAACCCCCTGTATATTACTCCCTCCGTCCACAAAATGGTTGCCACATTGTGGATGACACAGATTTTAAGAAAATGGTAGGTAGTAGTGAATTATAGTGAGTATTGTTGTGAGTGGAGTAAGGGTCCCACAATAAATGTTAGTGGAGTAGCAAAAATGACAATCATTTGTGGACAAACTTAAGTAGCAAAATTGGCAACCATTTCGTGGATGGAGGGAGTACAATATATGCCTAATTACTAGATGTATGTACCAAATATAATTTAGAAAAGTATATAATGTAAACCCGCAAAATCTCATATGCGACCACGCGTGGCACGTGCACGACACGCGCCGGCTTACAACACGCGCTAGTATTTTATTTTTCCTTCCATTTTTTTTTTTTAAATTTTTGATTTTTCAATTTCAGTTTTTTCTTTTCAATTTTTTTTTAAAAAAAAAAATCCACATTTTTTCCACCTTTTTTTTGTTTGTCTCTTCATTTTTTTGTTTGCCGCTTCTTCTTTGGTCAATATTCGAGCGAGAGGAGCCAAAGGCCTAGAAGCGAGCCGAAAAAGTCCAAATTATTGCCCGATCATTATCCTTATATCAGTAATCGAAACGAAGACGAAACCGTAAAATCGGAGTCGAAAGCAGAGCCGAAAAAAATATCGAAAAAAAATAATTTTAACCGATCAACAGATCAACCTGCATTAATCGAGTCAAACCCGACCCGAATTTGATCTCTTGGAAATAGACCCGTTGCACATTTGCACCCAGTCCTCCTCATGTAAACCAGAAATGCAACTGAATTTTCGCCATAGAGTGAGTGCTGGGGCCTCATTAATTTAAGGTTGTTTAAGAAAATTCACCAAATTCTGACTACCGACAGCTCACATTTATATAAGAGGATTAAGGAATTTAAAGATCATTAATGCAGGTAAACTCCCAGTACAACCAAAGGGTCAAAAAGTCCTTTATGTTTATTTGGATACAGATACACCTTCAATGTTAACAATAATTAATATTCATGCCCCTCCTCTAATTTATTGTTCATTTCTAAATTTTACTCCCTCAATTTCAAATATAAGAAGTTTGAGTTCTTTTTATTTGTTTTTTATAAGATATTTTCAGTTACCAAGAATATTCTCTCTCACCTTTCCATCAATTTTATTTACTTTTCAATTCATTATTAATAACGTGTTCATTTTTCACTGTATATTGAATTCTTTTCATTAACTTCGACAATATATTATCCTATCACATCTTCATGAATTGCAAAAAGGAACCCAAAAGATAACAATACAATTGACCAAATAAATTTCTTGCAATATAGTTTAGAGTTAATTAATATTTTTTAATCGTAGTACAAAATGCCAAAACATCTTATATTTGAAACCAGAGGGAGTAAGTTTTTTGTTATTTAGTTTTATTGGTTGTTTTTTCATAATTCTAATCTAATACTCTTTTATTTTACTTGTGCCATAATGCACAGCATATATCGTGAACACCTCGACATTTTCTGTAATTTTTTATTTTATTTTACTTTTTTGTCATTTCAATTCAGTTTTTCATTTTCATCTTAGTCTTCCTTTATTCTTAATCTTTTTCGTAGATTGATTATTTTATAACTTTGTATTGTATTCCTTGCTAGATAATCATTTTAACAGTTTATTTTTCAATTTATGGTTTATCATTTGTTTTATTTTTTTATTTTTTAGTTAATTACTTTTAGAAAGACTGATTTTTTTATAATAAGTATTTATTAATATATTTTATTCTATTTTTCAGCTTTAGTTAATCATTTGTTTTCAAGATTGAAAATACATATCAATTAATCAACTCTTTATAAATACGTTTTGATAAAAGGTAAAAGTTTTTTACACTCTTTTATAAGAGCATAAGTTTTCTATACCAAAATCATTTAAAAAACTAAAATACCCTTACTTTTAATAAACAAATAAGAAAAGACAAAAAAAAAATTAAAAAACCCTATCATGCGGTCCTCCACTTTCCCACCCCACCACACATCACTTTTTATATCTCTCTCTCTCTCCCTCAACCATCGATACACACACACGACAGCGGCCACACACACACACACGACGACAATATGAGTGATCAATCTGACCACGATGGGGAGTCAAGGGCGTCGACATCTACCTTCGGCGAGGAGGAAGTATGTCTCGTCGTCAACGAACCACCGGTTAGTGCTAAAATTCCACACGAAATTGAATTTTGGGTTTGCAAAATATATGCTTCTAAGTGTGTGTTTATATTCGATTTATTGAATATGAGAACAATGTACTTGATTTTATGAGCATTAGAAGTGTTATATCTAAGATTAGTTGATAACAATTGGGATTTGAATGTAAAAAACGGGCTGCCCACGGTGGGTGTTTATGTACCCACGATGGCACCCATCGTGGGAAGCCCCGTCGTGGGTTGCCCCATCGTGGGCATCCCCATCGTGGGTGTCCAGACACTGTTTTATAGTCTTTGGATTTGGTGATTTTGTTGGTTTGAGCGATCGAACTTCTTTCCTTATAATTTATGTGTTTATATTGCAGCCCGGTTGTGATCGGATGAAACCTGGATTGCGTCATCATAACAAATTAATAAATATATATTGTCGTGAGATCCTATTTAAAGAAATAGCGAAGGTATTTCGGCATTTCACGCGCAATCCAGTACGGTATCAAGAAGTGTATGATGAATTTACGGCGGGAATTGTTGGCCGTCTCATTAAACATAAGAGGCTTGGAAGTACAAACAATGCCCTACATCACTTATTGGCCCGTCAGTTGAGGGGTAGTGAGATCTCTGCGAATAAGACGTGGTTCCAAATTTCCGGACGAACCCTCCGCTTCACAGCACGCGACTATGCGTGGATTACTGGATTGAATTTCGGAAGGACAAATTTCGACCCAAATGCGAGACATCTCCTCCGGCCTGACAGTCTTTTCCATAGAGTATTCAAAGGCCGCAAAACTAAAGTTATAGAAATGCATAATATGTTTAAAGATTTAGAGTTGGGAGACAACCTCGAAGACTATGTGAAGGTAGCTAAGATCTTACTTTACTACCGATTTCTCCTGTGTCGGGACCATAATTTTGATGTCGAGGAATGGGCATGGGCATTAGTTGAGGATCCTGAAAGTTGGGAACAGTTTCCGTGGGGTGATTACACATATCAGGTATTGACGTACTACATCAACAACACCGTCAAGAATCCCAACCAATGTGACATTGGAACTTATCACTTTTACGGACCGATTTGAGTTTTACAAATTTGGTCTTACGAGTGTATTCCACTGTTGGGACGGAATTATGGAACCCGATCAGCCACCGTTAGAGTTCCTCGATGTTTTATGTGGACTACGAGATGTCTTGCCTTTATTTTTATAATATTTTATCATTTATATTACATGTTTAATTTGTGATCTAATAATAATTTTACATAACTTGTTTAGGGTCTTGTTATACATAACACGATGCCTATTCTCGCAGAAAACATGGACACTGTATTGGTGTATTGGTTCAGTCTTGACTCGGTGTATCATGTACACTGGGAACCTCCGAAAAAATTAACAGAGAAAAATACAGAAAAGGTGAAAAAGAAGGAAAAATTGGCGAAGACTGCGGAGGTGGTGGGGAAGATAATTAAACCGACCTCATCGACACAGAAAATTTCAAAACGACGCCGGCAGAACACCCCACCACTACCACCAGTACATACAGCTGAGACAATAGAGCCGGTCTATGAGGAGAGATCCGAAGACAGAGTGTATTGTGTCCACGGACGTTCTTGTCCTGACTACGCGAAGGACGACACAGACGACTACTTTGATCGCCGGCTGAGGGCGGTCTTGATGGACGAGTCTGACAAGGGCTTCTTTGCTACCTTTTCCCGGAAGCTCTTTGCTCAAGTGAAGGAATATTTCGGTCCGAGACACAGACGATCTAGGAGCCCTCCACAACAGTCTGTTGGAAGCCACAAGAGGAGCCTTGAGCCACACCGTCACTCTGCAGAAGTTTCTAGCACACACCGGAGGTTTCCGGATCCGCCTCGTCACTCTGCAGCTACATCTCTACAGGGACAGCACGGTGGGGACAGTCACTACTCTCCTCACATCCCTGAGCGTACCGAGCAGCCGATGCACCACCTGTTAGGGCAGTCCTTTGACCTTATACCCCACCAAAGCGAGCCACCTGAGCAGCCGTGGGGGTATCAGCCTGCCCACCAGCAGCAGCAGCCGATGTTCTTCGGCTACAGCAGTAGACCGCTGCATCGGTACGACTCTTCGACGTGGCAGCCTCCGATGTTTCGACCTCCTATCTGGCAGCATCAGTCAGTGTTTCCAAGCGACGGCAGCAACAACCACCTTTTTTCTACTGCCGAGTTCACCCCACATGAGCAGTAGATTCCCTACCAGCCTGAGTACCGCAGGAGCAGCCATTTTTTCCTACTATGGAGGACACCACACACGAACAGCCCAGACGACAAGTTTCACATGTTAATATTGAGCGGTCGTCATCCTCTGACGAGGAGTCTGCTAAGCAAGATTACGATTTGGCGGAGCGAGAGGGCTTGCAAGGTCGTCGTAAGACGAGACCGTCTGCCGTCATGCAGTCGCCTTAATTTGCCATGACTCAAAAGGCCGTGAAGAGGTTGAAGCGTATGTACAGGAAACATAAAAAATCAGGAGAGGATGTTATAATCACAATTCCGATGATTAATCACGTTGTTGTGCAATCTGTTTTTGATCGTCTGGAGGATTCTTGACAAATGATGTGGGTAGAGGTACAATTCTATGTTAAGTTGCAATAATTCAAACTTATTTGTATATTATAACTAACAAAATTAAATAACATTGCAGGAGATAGAGCTGTACCTAAACTATATGAAATTCAAGGTGAGACATTTAGATAGGTTGACAGCTGATGGAGTATGTGAGGCAACCACCGTTATAGTCGGCACTGGCTTCTATGTAAGTATTTCTTTTCGACTTATGTAAATCTTGATTTCTTGATTATATTAATATTCTTTTTGATTTATGTAATTTTTTGTTGTATTACTAGAATTCTTTGCGAAATGAGTGGGATAGGTTATACCCTGTTGATGCTAATGACCGGAGAAAGAAAATTCCTCCAGGGCTTAGACTACATACTAATTGGCGCGTACCTGATGGTCTTATACAAATGGTTGATGGCACAGAAAGTGAATTAGCAACGGCTTGGTGGCAAGCTAACCATGTAAGTTATTATATTTTAAAATAATTTCTTATTTGTAGTTTACTATAATTTTTTTTTTTTAATATAGTTAAATTGTTCCTTGTCGTGTACAGGTCATAACAGTGTGCAATGTCGGGGGGAAATATTGGGTCACGATACGCATTTATCTGAAGGATTGGACTATCGAGCTGTATGACTCGACCATGATCCATCACAGGGACACGAACGTGCGCGAGAAGCAATTACAGTGTGTGACCGATCTCTTACCTCGATTGTTGCTCGCATCAGGTTATTGGGAGCAAAATTTCCACAGGAAAAGGCTCAAAAACCCTCCGTTCCTGATTAAGATGCCTGAGGAGGAGCAATTCATCCAGACTGACGGGACAAATTGTGGCCCATACTCCCTTATGTATGTTGATCGTCTTATCAATTTAACATCGACACATTGTAATGTGTCAATTGATGATAAATACATTGAGAAGTATAGGTTATTTGTTGCAACTAGAATATTTTGGTTAGGAGTAGAGGGTTCGTTATGGGAGAAAAGACATAACTAAATTCTCATTTTTGTAAATATTTGAACTTGTTTGAACTTGCTTGTTTAAGATGTGAGAATGATGTTGAAAATAGCAGCTGAAAAAAGACTCCCTGAACACCCACGATGACCAAACCCACGATCGTGGGCACCCACGATGGGTGCCCACGATGGTGGCCATTGTGGGAAGCACACGATGGTAGCCATCGTGTGTTGCCCATGATGGCAGCCCACTATGGTGGCCATCGTGGGCAGCCCCACGATGGGCAGACCACGATGGTAGCCATCGTTGGCACGGTGGTGAGCAGCCACCGTGGGCACAAGAACATGTGTGAATTTCATTTTTGTTCGATTCCGTCTTCGATTTTGTTATTTAGTGCTTCTATAATAGCTTATTTTTCAATTTAAAACTACTTAACAACATAATCCAAACACCCACACGTGACCTTCATCTAATTCATTAGTAAATCAGGTATACTTCGTACGAACGTTGAAGTTAGTGATACATAACCATTATCAAGAGAATCCTAACATTATACGTATAGTATAAGTTATTTTTTGCACGAAATGTAACATAATTGAAATACTAATCATTGATTTAACAAAATGTATCATATAATATAGGTATAAGAACGGAATTATTTTGATAATGGTTATGTATCACTAACTTCAACGTTCGTACGAAATACCTGATTTACTAATGAATTAGATGAAGGTCACGTGTGGGTGTTTGGATTATGTTGTTAATTAGTTTTAAATTGAAAAATAAGCTATTATAGAAGCACTAAACAACAAAATTGAAGAAGGAATCGAACAAAAAATGAAATTCACACATGTTTTTGTGCCCACGGTGGCTGCTCACCACTGTGCCCACGATGGCTACTATCGTGGGCTGCCCATCATGGCTCCCCATCGTGGGCTGCCATCGTGGGCTCCCCATCGTGGGCTGCCCACGATGGCCACCATAGTGGACTGCCGTCGTGGGCTGCCCATCGTGGGCACCCATCGTGGACTGCCCATCATGGGTATCCAGGGAGTGATGTTTTTTCACCTGCTATTTTCAATCTCATTCAAGTATACTCACTCACATCTTAAAAAAGTTCAAATAACATATAAAATAAGTTCAAATATTAACAAAAATGAGAATTTAGTTATGCTTTTTCTCTCAATACAAATCATAAATTCATCTTAAACAAAAAAAAAAAACATATTTACGTTTCACGATAGGGACATTTCCTCGCATCATGATCATCAAGACGACAAATGCTACACTTTTTCTTCCGCCGACGCTTTTGCCTTACCTGTTCTCCCTCGGCCTCTTCTATATCTTCAGGGGGGTTATTCAAGTCATCACCACTGAACGAGATGGATATTGTGCAAGTCTTTTTGTTGTGGCCCCTTCCATGACATCTATTGCATACTTGGGGACGTCTCACTAAATTTTCTACTGCGGATCGTGCACGACTATCTTTTGGCCGCCCAGCCTGACGTACCTCATCCATAGGAAGACAAATGATTGCGGAGATCTTTGGAGGCACAACCCACTCATCTGGATGCAGTATTGGGTTAATATGCTCCATATAAGTCTCTCTAAATGTCTCCTGTTTGAAATAACGACTTACAAAATCGTATACAGACAACCCGTTACTTGCACGCCTGTTAAATAAGAAAATGACGACAATTTCAACATATGGAAAGGCTAAGCTAAATGAAAGTTCGTGCAACCAAACAATATTTAGTAATTGAACATGTTACCGTATAGCGGCAACAGTATGGCGACATGGAATCAAATCTAAATCCCACGCTCAGCATGTACATGTCCAGGTTCTTAGATCAACGTTATAAGAAACATTTCTTTCTTCAAACCCTGTAAACATGTGTGGTGGTGTTACCTCGAGCTGCAAGGCGGGTACCGTGTTGCACGAATAAAGAAAGTTTTTCCAATGCGTTCTCTGTCAACTCATGATCTCTCGATGCAGCTTCTTCTCGATGCTCATCGGTTCATTTCTCCACAATGAAACGGTACATCTCAATCATCGAGTGCACCAGAAGACGCCTCGCCCATAGCATACGAGAGTTCAAACATTCGGCATAATTGGAGATCAAAAAGTCATAGCGTCGGACCGGACACTTATACTTAGCCCATCTCTCCGGTCCAATGTCAGAAAGCCATCTGTGAGCTCCGTTGGGGCTCACTTGATGCAGTTTTGAGAATAAATCGTCGAACTCTTCGTGACGATTACAATATGCTGCAGTTTGGAAGATAGTGGCTACGTGTTTTCCGTAGAGCATGAGATTTTTCTGAAGGTGGTGGTAGCACAACCCGTGGAATGCATTCGGGTAGACGGCTCGAACCGCATTCCTAATACTCAAATGCTGGTCACTCACAATCAGTAAATTATCTGGAGGGTTGTAGCATCTGCGCAGGTTGGAGAGAAAATATACCCACGACTCATCATTCTCCTTGGAACTGAGGCCAATTGCAAGAAGGAAAACATGGTTTTTCCCATCCAACGTGACGGCTACAAATAAAATTCCTCAATTCTATCCCTTAAAGTGGGTCCCGTCCACTACAAGCACTGGTCGTAGACACTTAACAAACGCTCGAATATTCTGTCCGAGCGCCACAAATAAGTGACATAGCGAGCCCTCGACGGTCATCTCCAAGTCATAAATAGTTCCCGGGTTATGCTGCTTCAACAAATATAGATACGACGGGATCTTCTGATACGACGAGATGTGGTCACCATACGTATTTTCTATGGCTATGTTTCTCGTCCGGAGAGCAAAACTGTATAGAATGTTAATACCAAACACTCTACGCATCTCTTCCATCATCTCCCTTGGCTTCAACGTAACCGCCTCGCCGGTCAATCACTTGGCAAAATAAAATGCAGCAACATCAGAAGATACCGACCGTGCAGCAGCACGATTCAAATCGTGGTGATAGGTGTGATCCAGAGATAACTTAGTAATTCTCCAAATGGTGCCGCCCTCAACAACACAAATCCTAAAGCTGCAATTCGTTCTGCCACTTTTGCATAGGAACGTCGTACGATTGCCAGGCGAACGTTTCGATCTACACTTCAAAAAGTTTTCCAGATGATACATTCTAATAGTGATCCTCAAGTCTTTCTTGGACCTAAATAAGGCCCCCACTTCAAGTTCCCCACGCACTAGTGGTGGTTGCTCAACCCACCCTAATCTCCCTGCACTGTAAGGATCGGGGGATAGAATGATCCAATTGCGCATTGCGCGCAAATGCTCAGCCTCGCGTTCGGACTGATGGTCCGATGTGAAGTTCCGATGACCAAAAACCCTGTCCATTTGGCACGGCTATCGCATCCAAGCAATAAAATCAATAGATAGCGAATCAAGCAATTCTTTACGACGATCATCTTCTTCGTTTTCGGACAAACTCGCCTCATCTTCTTCATTTTCGTCATAGTCACCATCTTCATCCTCATCTTCCTCATCTTTTTCATATTGCTCATGTGAGTAGGGCATGCGGTTGTCAATGTCGTGGTGCTCAAATCCGGAGCTGTTACCACCAAAGTTAACCCCAGGGGCAGATGAGCCGCCGTAATCAACGTAAACCTCCGGATCGTCTTTCTGTTCAATTAACCTACGCAGTAACTCAATATCACTCAGCAATAAAACTTTTACTTTGTTTCCGTTGCTCATGTGTGTCAATTACCACAACGTGTAGTCGGTCGGATTTATATTTCTCAATCCTTCTCCAATAAGTTCAACAAGGCTTGCACGGTTCACTGTGGCACTATCGATGAAGACAAAAAAAGAATCCCCATCTATATAACTTGATTGATCCCAACGACCGTTGTGATGTATCAAAACACGTTACCACGACATCTGAAAAATATAAAATAGCCAACAAATTATACAAAAATCCGATCGAACACGTTTCTAATGCATCTACTGCCTACCCACGATGGATACACACACGACCGTTGGTTGCCACGGTGGTAACCAGCGTGTGTTGCCACCGCGGGCACCTTTTCGCAACCTACGGTGGGGCAACCCACGATGGGATATTCCACGATGGTCCATCGTGGGTTGCCATCGTGGGTGTCCACGGTGGCAACCTACGATGGTCATCGTGGGTATCCCCATCGTGAGTTGCAAAAATGGGCCCAGAAAATGTAGAATTCTCATGCACACGACAGGGAAATATTTTTACGGCTATTTTACTTCTAGAAACGATCCTAAACATGCAAATATACTCTCTTATGACTAAATATCAACGTATAATTCATGTACATGAAAATTTTCTACCATCGTGTGCAAAAATGAGTCCATCGTGGGTATAAAAACTCGTCGAAAAAATCATATTTTACGTGGTCAATATAGTAGCATACCTTCTTTCTACCCCAAAAACACAAAAGCCTTCCGTTTGAGCTTTACCTCCTTCTTCTTTTTAACTATCGTGATTTTTTTTCTTAGAGACCCACTTCTCTCTTCTTCTCTATGTCTTAGTTTCAAGTTCGTGTGTTTGAGAATTTGCACTACACAATTACATTAGTTGTTGTGTGTTTAATGAGAGCAAACAACCCCTCTTCCAAAACATAAATGAGCATTGTTCAAAATTTAATGTCATCAAAATTGGTTGGTGATATTATTTTGGTTTAGGGTTTATTAGAGGAAGAAGAAAGAGAAAGAGAAAGAGAAAGAGAGAGAGAAATCTGCGAAAATAAAAAAACAAGAAAAAACAAACAAGTCAATTTTTTGTCTTTTTTTATTTGTTTATCAAAAGTAAGGGTATTTTAGTCTTTTAAGTGATTTTAGTATAGAAAACTTATAGTCTTATGAATGAGTGCAAAAAACTTGTATGTTTTATAAAAAGGTATTTAAATATACATTCTCACTACTTCTAATTTGTAAATAGTTTCCTAGTTACTAAATTTAATTTTATAATGTTGTTAAGTATTCAGATATAAGACGATCCGTAGTGATAGTGTCTCAATGAGGTGTCTCTATGGAGTGTGATGGAGATAGAGACAGTCAGCTAGAATGAAATTGTCTTTATGGGGTGTCTCCATCTAATTAATTTATTAATTTTGTCAATATATCACTGTCTCGAGACTATCTCGTTGGAGCGAGACTGTCTCGAGACAGTGGATGCTGCACTGGGTTGTCTCTATGGATTGAGTGTCTCAAAACACCCATGGAGACAGCCACTGCAGACAGTCTAAGTATCCATAATAATTGGAAACTAGATAAAAACAAAAAAATATTAATAAATCATCATTATTAAAAAAACCCACCATATAAAATTAATTAACAAATAAATCAATAAATAGAAATAAATAAAATAATTAGAGGAGGGGCATGAATATTAATTATTGTTAACATTATGGATGTATTTGTAGCCAAATAAACATGAAAGACTTCTTTGTACTTTGAGGTAAACACTAAGGGTTCTTTTAAATCTTTTCCCAAATGAAAATACTTTACAATAACACCCCTCAACTCTCACTTTTTTTTTAATTGTAACATTAAATTTCAAATATCGCACCATGATAGACTTAAATATGTGATGTTTGGTCTCAAATATTAACTACACAACTCTTAGGCCAACACATACACACACCCTTCTAGCAACGGACGACTGATAGTAATATTCTTGTAATTAAAGATCATATATATAGTTGTTTCATAACCAAGAAGATAAAAAGATTCTCTAGGCGCATGTTAGTGGTACTGGTTTAGCGTGCGCACATCGGAAAATGGCTCGCGGACGACCGAGGAGGGTGATTCTACCGAAACAATAGGCAAATTTGGACTCAAAATCCACTAAAGTGACTTCCACAAACGAATCGCAAGTTGTTGTGGGGGAGCTTAGCTTGGGGAACATGAAAATGAATGGAAGAGTAAATAATACTGAGGGAAAGGAAGTTCCGATTCCGGAAGAGGAAGATACATCTATAGATCTAATTGGATCTGAGTTAGGTAAGCAACACGTTGAACTCCAAAAACCAGCTCGACCCATGAGCAAAGGTATGTCTCTGGAATTCATTGCCCCCACTCTTAAAAATGGAGTTCTAACTGCATGCTTAGATAGTGAGGATATTAATGTTGAAGCTCAGAAATGGAAGAATTCCATAATTCTCTGTGATTGGAGAATCCCCATCGATATCTTATTTGCAAACTTATCTTAGTATGCAATGTGGAATTCAATCTTGTGAAATCTTCTATCACGCTAAAGGGTATTTCAGTGTGTGTTTCCAATCTTTAAAGAAGAAGAATAAGGTATTATATTATGGACCGCATACTCTAGCTGATAGACCCGTAATTGTGAAGGCATGGGAGGTAGGTTTCAGTTTCGAGAATGAAGTGCTAAAAGTTGTTCCTCTATGGATCCAACTTCCTAATCTACCTATTAACTGTTGGGGTGGGAAATCCTTGAGCAGAACTGGGAGTATTCTAGGGACTCCTATCTGTGCCAGATGAGTGTACATCCACTCAAAGCAGAATTTCATACGCAAGGCTTCTTGTGGTGATAGATGTGACCCAACCGCTGCAGTATAAGATCATGATAGAAGGGGAAGGAAGCACACAAGTGGAACAACAGGTCCTCTACAATTGGGTTCCCCCATTCTGTAAATCGAGCCAAGTAGCAGGGTAAAACCCAAAGTCCAGCCTCCTACTAAAGCTAAATGGATTCCAAAAGCAAATGAGGAGAAAAAGCCTATAGAGGGGCAAGAAGCACACCCAGTTCAAAATCCTTCAAGCTCCTATACTACTTGGAATGTGCTTAGGAAGACATTCTCTCAAACTGTGCGTGGTGAATATTCTAACACAGTAAGAATTGACAATACCTTTTTAGTCTTAAATGAGCAGGAAGATCCAGGAATAATAAGTAGGGGCGGGGACCCTATTCCCTTAGGTTCTGGATGAGGATGATTATCTGGAATGTAAGGGGCTTTAATAAGCCCTTCAAAATAAAAGAAATAAAGCAGACTCCGCTAAGTAAAAAAATTGATATAGATGTGTTGTTGGTGACTAGGGTAAAAGCAGAAAATTTTGAGAAAGTCACTGGAAAGTTAAATAAAAGATGGGAATTCTTGAACACTTATTCTCATGCTAGAAATGGTAGGATTTTTGTTTGTTGGGAACCCTGCTGTAATGAATATTGCTTTGAAGGATAATCATATGAACAATGCATGCATGTTCTAATAGATGATATGGTTTCATGCGATCAATTTAATTTTGTTGCAGTATATGCTTATAATACTATTGAACATCAAAGACCACTTTGGAGATTTATTGCAGAGATAACTCAAATGTGTGGTGGTCCTCTTTTGATAGGAAGGGATTTTAATGTTGTGTTAAGTCAAGCAGATAGATATCAAGGAAATCCTATTTCAGCAGTTGAGGTAAAAGATTTTGGGGAGTGTCTGGAGGTAAATGAGTTGATGCCTCTAAGACAGATTGGTAGTAAATATACATGGTGTAACAATCAAGAAGGCCTTGACAGGATTTATTCTCTAATAGACAGGTGCATTGGCAATATAGAATGGTTTAGCTTACATCATTCTGTACTGATGGAGATCTTAGGCATATCTGACCACTGCCCTCAATTACTTCAAATTGGTAAGTCTTCCTTTTGTTTTATCAATGTGATAACAGACCATGCAGACTTAGTGTGGATCATCACAGAAACCCTCTTCTAAATATTTGGTATAAGCTTAAAAGTCTCAAGTGGCCTTTTAAACAGCTTAACATAAGCATTTCAGGAATATTCCAGAAAGAATAGCACAACTAAGGCAAGAGCTTGATGAAGTAAAAGTACTTCTTGTGCTAGACAAGCAGAATGAGGAATTAATCTCAAACGAGAAAAGACTTATTGGTAATCTGGAGAAATGGAGTCAAATAGAGGAGAGTATTTGGAAGCAAAAGTCTAGAGCAGACTGGATCGAATTAGGTGACTCAAATACTAAATTTTTCTATGCTTTTGCTCAAGCTAGGCAAAATCATAATGCCATTAAATTTTTGATCAATGTTGATGGCATGAGATGTCATACTCAGAGTCAAATAAAAGATGAGGTGAGGCAGTTTTATATAAAGTTGATGGATAGTGCTGCTAAAACTCTTCCTATGATTGATAAGCAAACTGTGAGGAGAGGTAAGATACTCACAAGTCACAACTGAACAACAACAGTTTCTGTGTAGAGATGTTACTGTTGTGAAGATTAAACAAGCTCTTTTTCAACTGAATTCTGATAAGGCCCCAGGTTTGGATGGCTTTAATGTTCATTTCTACAAGTCAGCTTGGACAATTATAGGTAATGAAGTCACTTATGCAGTTCAGAATTTCTTTGTGAACAATTTTATGCCCAAGAATGTCAATTCTACTTTGATATCTTTGCTCCCCAAGAAGGATAATGCTAGTTCTGTGAATGATTTTCGCCCTATTGCATGTTGTAGTGTCTTATACAAAATCCTTGCAAATAGAATTCAATTTATTCTGAATGATATAATTAGTGGGAGTCAGTCTGCATTTGTAAAAGGTTGTGTCATATTTGATAATATCCTTTTGAGTCATGAAATCATAAAGGGCTATGATAGGAAGGCCATTTCTCCTCGTTGTATGATTAAAATAGATATTCAAAAAGCATATGATTCAGTGGAATGACCGTTATTGAAGTATCTTATGCTAAAAATGAGATTTCCATATCAGTTTGTGGTATGGATTCTAGCTTGTGTGTCTACAGTGTCTTATCATATCAATGTTAATGGTGAAATTACATATACTTTTTGATATATCAATGTGTGTCTACAGTGTCTTATCATATCCTCGTCGGAGTTGCAGACGCCGATATGAATAGTATATATACACTCAAGACCAAATCTGAATCGAACCAGATAAGATGGAATATCCCAAAATCTCTGGTTCTATCTTGCGAAGTGAATTAGGCGAATAGAAATTCCCTAAAACCCAACTTGATAATGAAACAACAACTCGGGGATGATGAATGACACACTGTTAAACATGGATTTTCTCATCATTATAAGCTTAATTGATGTCAATTCGTATTGAAAAATCATGTTTGTAATGAGTTTTGTGCTTAGCTATAGCTAATTTGTGAAATATGAAGCTCGTTCATACTCTGTTTGATTTTTCAGAAAATTAGAGTTAAGATTATGCAAATTGAGCTTGATAGGATGAAAGTGCAGCTCGATAGGAGTTTGTAGGTGAAAACGGATCCAAAATCAGAGTTAGAACGAGGGAGAACGAGCCGATTAAAATTTATTGCGCGCTGTCATGCGGTCTGACATGCGGCCGCATGACGAGACCGCATGCGGTCCATTTTTGCTCCAAAGGACGGGGTTTCTTCGCATTTTGCATGCGGTCGTGCATGCTACCGCATGGTGAGGCGGTTCAGCCCAAAAACCTCCCTACTTCGATTATAATTCCCTTCCTTGTTAAGATTTGTTCCTTACACATTTTGTCTTAGGTTTTAGCTATAAATACTCCTTCTATTGCATAGAAGAGACGCCATCTTATATCTTTACATTACTACTCTTAGTTTTTATTTTCTTTTAGCTTTGTCTTGGAGTTTTAAAGACTTGTTCAAGAGTTCAAGACGAGATTTGTTTCGACTACGGTTTTTCTATTTTAATGATTATGAATTTCTTTTCTTTTGATTGTGTGTTTCATTTAATTATGAGTAGCTAATTTTTTTATATCCTAGGGTTAGAGAGTAGATGGATAGTTAATTCTTGATTCTTAATCAATTAATCAATTACGACCTTCTCTTATTTCTTATATTCTTGGTTTGGTTTGTTTGCATGTTGTTTGATCACCAACTTTGCATGATTCGATGTATTAACTTGAGATCGGAAGAAGATAGTTAGTACTTGATCTAGAATATAAGACACACATTGCAAAATAACCGGAAGGGGACGAGCCTTGTGTGAGAACACTAATCTAATTGATCTTTTTGGAGATGCATGCATATGATGTTTGTCGGGAACGAAAACCCTTGCATGTGATCAACGGTTTATTCGCTACGGAAGTAGGTTTGAACTAATTGTGTGATGTTTTAATAAGAGTCGAGTCCCAGTGTTAATTGATTGATTGGTTAAGAGTTGATCTTTAATTATCCATTGAAATCGAAGCCTTAGGATATCTTTTTCGTATTTGAGTTTCTAATTACTATTGTTTGCTTTTTATTTGCTTTTTGATTAGTTAAAATTATTTGTTTATAAACTCAACTTAAAATTCGGAGTCTAAATAGAGGATGATGATTGAAAGTAGTACTTGTTAAGTTATTATAGTCTCCGTGGAATACGACCTTCCTTCCCTGTGCTCACAAAATATTATTCATCAAATCGTTATTTAATCCATGTCCTACTAGACTTATTTATAGGGGTGGAATACAATAGAGTCCTAATCTATAAGGAAAAATAATTCCTTAAATAAAAAAAAACATAATCCTAATCCAGTAAGGAAACAATTCCTTGAACAACAAGGAAACAAATCCTAAACTAATAAGGAAACAAATCCTTAACCTAATAAAATATAAAACTACCAAAATAACTAAAATAAAGTCTTGTATTTGGCCTATAATAATTAAAAACGAAAATAAAAATAAAATAAAATAAATCTTCAGATCTTCAATCTTAGATTGCATCACTTTTGAAGCCAAGAGAGGTCTGCGACAAGGTGATCCAATATCTCCTTACTTGTTTGTTTTATGTATGGAATATTTGCACCGTTGTCTAATGGAACTCAACACAAACAAGGCTTTCCACTACCACCCAAAGTGCAGAAAATTTAAGCTTGTTCATGTGTGCTTTGCGGATGATCTGCTGTTATTTTCAAGAGGTGATCTACAATCAGTTCAATAATTGATGAGTGCTTTCCACAGGTTTGCTGAGGTGTCTGGACTAAAGGCTAATCAATCCAAAAGCTGATCTGTTTTTTTGGAGGTGTTCTAGGTAGTCAACAAGCTGCTATTCTTCGAGAATTTGGTATGGAGAAGGGTGAGCTTCCCTTCAGGTATCTAGGTGTGTCTCTCTCCACCAAGAAGTTATCAGTCCTGCAATGTCAGCCTCTTATCACTAAACTTCTAACCAGGATAGATTGTTGGGCCTCTAAGTTACTTTCATATGCAGGCCGTGTTCAATTAATCAAATCTGTGCTTTTTGGGATTCAATCCTATTGATGCCAAGTTTTTATAATCCCTCAAAAGATCATTAAGGTAATCCAAACTGCATGTAAGGTCTTTCTTTGGACTGGGAAATCTGTATTGAGCAAGAGAGCACTTGTTGCGTGGGATTATATGTGCCTTCCTAAATCAGCAGGTGGCTTAAATTTCACTAATATTCACTTCTGGAACAAAGCTGCATTAGGGAAGTTGTTTTGAAATGTAGCTCAAAAGAAAGATAGAGTTTGGATTCAATGGATCCATGGCTATTAAGTCAAGCAGAAGATCCTCACCACAATGCCTATTCCTTCTCAGGCTTATTAGGTGGTGAGGAAGATACTTCAAGTTCGTGATACTTTGTTCTTAGTTCCTAATGGTTTGAGGTTCTTGAATGATGATCAGTTCTCTATTAGGAATCTGTATAATGAGTTGCGTGGAGAGTTTACCAAGGTGGAGTGGCATAGATGTATAACTGATAATGAGGTCATACCTAAGAGCTTATTCATTCTATGGCTCATGCTGTTGGGGAGATTGGCCACGACTGATAATCTGTTGAAGTTTGGAGTCCAGGTAGATCTGATGTGCTATCTTTGTGGGAAGGCAGGAGAATCTATAGATCATCAATTTTTTGCATGCGACTCTGCTAGGGTTTGGGAGGAAGTGACCACTTGGGAAAGTATTAATGTGAGACCTGCTATGGCGTGGAGTGCAGAAAAGAGTTTTTTAGCGTCTCAATATAGATCAAACACGAGGAGACAAAAGATGTATAGATTGCTATAGCTACCGTGGTGTATCAAATTTGGAAGGAGAGGAATAGAAGGAAGTTTCAAGCTGTGGAAATGAGTGAAGATGGGGTGATCAAACAGTGTCAATTGCATGCTGCATTAAGATGTCAGAGAGATAAAACATTGGCTCGATTTTTGTTAAGTTAGCAGTTGTTTTGGAGATAGGAGTTTTGTGTGTTGGTGATGTAATCTGTACTAATTATCTTTCGAGAAATAGAAAGCTTTTACTAAAAAACAAAAGATCATATAGTATAATATAAAATTTCATCACACCTTATAAATCGAATTTGTCGCACCAAAATTTTTTAGTGTAGTTTACTTGTATCATGTGTAGTTTGTAAAATGTTATACACGAGTAAAATGTATCTAATGCACGCCTCCGATAGCTGCCACAAGCAAACATGTTACCAAGACATGCACTACTTAAAAGCAAACATATGCACACTATTTTTTCAATGATTTGAATAATTAAGGTAGGAAACGAAATCAAATATAGTACTTATATAAGTTTAACTGAATTTCTTATTGAGAATTGATTCATGATTTTTACTACAATTAAATTAATTTTTTCTGCGCGTGTGAAGTGCTGAATCAAATTCAGTCGATCCGGTTCTTATACTTATTGCGCATGGGAAGATAAATATTTACAGAATTATAAAACCAATAGCATGGGATCCCCCATGTCCATGTTCAGCCACAAATTAAATTGGTGGGTTAGTCTACATATATTGTAAGTAAGCTTATGAAAATAATATTATAAATATTGAATTCTAAAGAATATAGGACTGAGATCCAATGAGGCTTGATAACTTTTCAAGAAGCTTGGTCGTCAGCGTTAAATCTGCTAAATTAGCATTAATTAAATCTTAGACTTTTTAAGAAACTTCAGTAATCCTAGCTGTCCTTCATCGATTTGCTTTCAAATTTTAATTAACATAAGATCTAAGAGTTAAAAGTTTTTTGAGGACAATAACTTTGGGTGATTTGCAATTTCAGGACAAAGTTTTACGGGCCTGCAATTTAAGGACAATATGTTTTGAACTACACACTAGAAGGACAAAAAATAGCCCGATCGGGCTAAAAATTATTTTTCGGCCCGATATCCAACTTTAAAAACAACATTTTGTCATGATTTTGCGCCATCATTTCATTGCACATTTTTTCGTTCAAAATTTCCGCACTTAACTTCTTCATTCACTGAGTTTCTATTATTACAACAGGAGAATGTCTGCAAATCATTTATGATTATGTTTATTTATGCTACTATAAACAGGAGAATGTCTGAAACATGCATGTCATGTGCCATTCTTTGAAAGAGTAATGAGAGGTGGGAAATTTGATTATATTCTTTTCGTAGTTCCAATAATTTCTTCTGGAATCGCTGCAACATATTGTCCATCATTTCATTGCACATCTTTTCCGTTCAAATCATTTGTCCTTCTCATTTGAAACATGCATGTCATGTGCCAAAGTTATTGTCCTGAAAAAATCATTTAACTCTAAGATCTAAAGTATATTTTCCAAAATATTGGAACTACGAAAAAAATATAATCAAATTTCCCACCTCTCATTACTCTTTCAAAGAATGGCACATGACATGCATGTTTCAAATGAGAGCCTAAATTGAATTTAAATTTCAATTAGAAAAATAAAAGGCCTGAAAATCGAATAAAATAATTTAGATCTATCTATTTGTCTGAAATTAAAATTATTAGTGGTTGTACGGTATATGTGAATGTAGTGTCGTTGAAAATTTTATGAATCGAAGTTTCAAGGTGCTTCCGAATTCCGGACGCCAATTACCCTAGCAAGAAAGAGGTTTAATTATATACTAGTATAGTATTCTCTTCAAATTGTTTTATTTGTTAATGTTAATTTTATAGTCAAAATTGGTTATTCATTTGGTCAACATGAAATTGTTTTTGGTTCATTTCTGTGACTGCAGAATTCGACTTGTGTTTGCATAAACAATCTCGTGACCTTTATCAAACCGGTTTCTTTTTATTGCAAGTAAAACTGGCTAGATTTTTTTTGGCAACAGATAGAACTCATCCCTTAACTAGTTAACTGAAGGAGCAAACTTTTCTTTATACGTAAAATGATATCCACATATATATAAAGAAACATCATGATGTGAATATTAGGGTACTTGTTCTAGACTAATGAAAAAATTTCCGTTTTGATTTTTCTTCTTAATTTGAACGCTCGCTACAAGTGCCCTTTCTGTGAAGATACATCTTGGTCATGCTCAATTGGGTGGCTAAAATCAAAGTCATCTCCTTTTATCGCAAAACTCTCTCTCTCTCCCTCTCCCTCTCTCTAGATCTCTCTCTCAATAAGAAGTCTTAACATAAAGTAAATTAGTTTGCGGGATTATCATTATCCTATTCCTATAGTCTAGCATCCTTATTTATAATGTTACAATTTATAACAACTTCACTGTAATTGTGGTTCAATTCCTATATTTACAAACATATCTGCAGAAAACTAACTTCAATTAATATTTTCTTAAAGCGGATTTCATAGTATTTTTCATTAATTTGCCATTGTAATAAGTTACAGAATTATCGACAGACTAATCAGTTATATAGACTTCAGTTAGTATATCTTAGCCAAAACTTTCGCTAATTCGGGTGTTATATGCAGGTATTTTTCTTTTTCTACATTGTAATTTTCAATCCACGTTTATTTTTTTTGTTTATTGCAATTTTTGCTTCAGTTTTAGTGACAAAATATTTCAGCCGTCACGTTTCTTCCTATTCTTTTTCTTTGAGGGGAGGGGACCAAATATTTTTGTTGCTTCCAGGCAATTCATTCATTACAGAGAAGTGATTTGAACTGTTCAATATTTATTTATTGTCAAGATAAGTTTTGTGTAGTACTAGTACATACTCCCCTTATATAATTTGCATTACTTAAAATTGAATTGTCGTTTTGAGGGTTAATACCAAAGTTAACCTTATTTTATTTACTTCTTTCAGTTATTTATTTATTATATAAGATCTCGAATATTTTCATTCCTTGATTTTGTGTAAATAATCATTTATTAAGGTTAATTGTGGGAAAACATGCAAAAGGCAAGACGACTTATATATAAAATGGGAGGGAGTATGACTATGAATCTATGACATAGTAGTAATAAGAGTTCTTCAACAATTCTAACCCAGGATAATTTGCTGTAAGACAAACCTTATCTAGCAGTCTTGGCTAGTATTCCCCTAAAAACAACTTCAAGTTAAGTATTGGCGATGAAGAATTGAAAAAAAAAAATGAAAAAATCTACTTTCAACAATTTCTTGTATTCGAAGAATGAAAAATAGACATTAGTTGATTTCGTGTATTCCTTTAAAACAAACAATTGCTTGTATTTCCCAAGGAAGAAAATGCTAATTTTGATGCCAATGTATTTGGATTGAACTACGTAGACCAACACCACCACATTATTCGGACCCAAAATCTTTGTTTTTGAAGTCTTTAAATAAAAGTATTCCTTGATGAGATTCAACAGTACTTAATTAAAACAATAAAAATCTCGGGACACAAATGACAATTTCACCACTAGTACTACGGTGTACTCACTCTCTCTCCTCTCTCTCTCCTCTCTCTCTCTCTCTCTCTCTCTCTCTACTCTACCCCTTAAAGGCAGGCAACCCAATTTACTCTTATTCTGTGGCTGCACCTCTCTTTCTCTCTCTAAAAAGACACAAAAGTGAAGAAGAGGAAGAAAGAAAGAGAAACAAGACAAAACCCTTTGTGTGCTTTGCTTTTGCTTTTGGTGTTCTCATCATCAAGATCCTCCGAATTAACACACACACAAACACGCACACGCACGGGCACGCATGTTCAAACAAAAATGCGAGCCCAATTTCCTCCAATAAAATCACGCACATGTACACTATGTAGATAGCTAGATAAAGAGACAGATTCAGCCACAGAGAGAGAGAGAGAGAGAGAGAGAGCTTTTTTTCTTTTTGTATATATAAATGAGGTGTAAGAAACACCCCGCCGATCTCAGCAGCGGCGTCGGCGTCTGCGCCTCCTGCCTCCGCGACCGCCTCTTCGCTATAATGGAAGCGCAAGCCCAGAGGCAGAGACCATCGCAGCTCCACCGCGATTGCCGCAAATCGGACGCTCAACAGCTGCCGCCGCCTCTTTCGTTTCCGCGATCGGTCTCCCCTTACATCTCACGGCGCAATACGGTCTCCGCCGCTGCTACCTGGAACCTCCACGGCCACCCCCGGAGCGTCTACAGTACTCCCCAGCTGGGGCCCGCCGCTCTCCAGGTTAAGACCAGGAAAAGGAACGGCGGCGGATTTTCCTCTCTGTTTTTGGGCCTCTTCAGATCCAAATCGGATTTGGATTCGGCTCCGGGTTCGGATCCTGGGGTTCCAGTTGAGTCCCGCTCCGCTTCTCCGTCGTGGTTCTCTAATATGATTCCGCGCCGCCGGAAAAAGCAGATTCGGTCGTTCTCAGTGGACGAGAGCTCGATCAGAGCGCAGCACCGAGCGTGCCGGCATCCAGATCGCGGCATGTCGCCGGCGGGGTGCTCCGACGAGGAGGAGGAGGAGCATTGCCACGGCGGATCGAGTGGCTACTCATCGGAATCGTCCCAGGGTTGGAGGCAGACGCCGCGGCAGACTCCGATGGCGACGCGGCGTGCCGGTGGGAGGGTAACCGGGCACTGCAGGAACATTTCGGGATTGGCGTTTTGTTTGAGTCCTTTGGTTCGGGCCAGCCCGAACCGGCACTGGAATCAGAAAGGACTTCCGCCGGAGGCGGCGCTTGCCGGCGAATCGAGGGTTCCGGCGAAGGCGCACCTATCCACAGCGACGTCGTTTTGCAAGAACCGGTCCCGGAAGCTGGCCGACTTCGGGAGGTACAACTCGAGGCATTGATTCATTACTACCACGGCGACCGTTGACTTTTGACCACGCCGATTATTGACACATGACACGCCAATTTTTACGGTTTTGCCCTTACCACTCACTCACTCGTATGACCTTTTCTTTTCTTTTCTCTCTCTCTCTTCCTTTTCCTTCCTCTTCCTCTTCCTCTTTGTATGTAATGTAAAAGTAAAACAACCACCTTTCTTTCGCTACTCACCGTGACATCATGGGAAAATAAAGGAAAACAAAACATAGTAAAATATTTTTAGGATGGTTTGTTATTTCCGTTTGAAATTACGAAGATGCCCTCGGAGGGAGGAGGTGCATATGCTCCCCATTAGGATTACAAGTTTGATGGTTTGAGTTAGGTGAACTTTTAGAGTTGAATTTTGAGTGTGGGTTATATTTAGTGTGTGATGATTAATGGGGTTGACAAATATTACTATTTGTTTCGATCAAAAATGATAATATGTGGAGGCCTGGCCAGGGACCAGCTTCTTTCTAAAGATTAGTGCTCTATCATTCTTATTTCTTCCTATTTCTTTATTATAGTGTTGCTACCGCTAAACTACAAAAAAAAATTAGTGGGAGAAGAAGCTTTTTTTGTTTTTTCTATATACCATGATATTCTTGACGGAATATTCTTGACTTATTTTTAATGAAATTAAAAACGAGGAATTATATAATGGCAATTGAAATACTATCATTTTTGTAACTACACAATATTGGTAATGAGACAGTACCGGATAAAATATGGGCTTAACATAGTTTGTGCAACATGTCAAGCTATGGCATTATTCTGTTGTCTTTAATCATGGACCTAATGCGGTAGATGACTCATTTTCACATTTAAATGTGGTAAATGAAATATCACATCAAATCATCAATATATTGTGGGTGGAGTATCTATAGATATATATATATATAACAAATAATATCCTACATGGCTACATATATTTATGAGTGTAGCTCGTTAAAAATTTGACGTTAATAAATTTTGAAATAAAATTTCAGGTGTTATTCTACAATACTAAATATACATTCTAAATCACCCCCCCCCCCCCACCCCTCCCCCCCCAAAAAAAAAAAAAGAAACGCGTACGATAACATTACTTGCAAATAAATATGTTTATTTTGGATAATAGACATTGCGTCATTTCTATAAGATCCTAGTCAAATTGGCATCAACACTCAGCGAAAGCGAGGATTGAATGAAGATCTTCGGTGGGGTTCGAACTCGAAACCTCACTACATACAGACCGAAGTCTCACCATTTGGATGTCTCTTTGTAACTTGTTGAGCTTTTATTAATTAAATTTCATGTATTTTGAGTATCATATTTAATTCAAATGATTGAGTCAGATACAAACAAGTAACAATGATGTGTCAGAGCATCCACAACAGTGGGCTCCGAAGTCCTAGGGCTAAGGGTATTTTGGTGGGGTCTCAATGATTGATAGTCCGGACTTGAAATTTCCACTATGGTGAAGCCCGATCCCTAAGGCTATGCAATGATTGATTTTTTTTAATTTAACTTTTCTATTTTTTATGACAATAAAAATAATAAAATACGAAGTTGTATTGAAACATTGGAAAATTACAATACAATTCATACAAATTAAAAACTACAAATTAAATACTAGAAATTAAAATATACAAATTAAAAAGTACAAATTAAAAACTACAAATTAAATACTGGAAATTAAAAATTACATATTAACATCCGGAAACTGGTATTTTTGCTTGAGAAATGCGCACACTTCACGGTGGCACATCAATTGTTCCGGGTCCATGTCGCTTGTTTTTCTCGTGTAGATGTCGTAGGCCTGCTTAAATTCCTGATTAGCCACCATTTGGACCATACGTTCCTGGATGCCGCCCATTGTTTGCACGGTCGCCACCTTCGGATTGACTTTTCCCTTTTCCTTCTTCGCCGCCTTTATGCCGGTCGGGCGGGCTAGCATCGACGAGGCCTCGTTTGCAGATGTGGAGTTGCTGGAATGACTTGTGTAGCCACCGTCTTCACTAGTCTTGGAGCGCTTCGATTGGGTCTTCTTATCCGGATTGCAGAAGGAGGGAATATCCTTCACGACCTCCCACGCCTTCCGATGGATGAAATGTTTGCCACGGGTTGCATGATAACCATCGGCGGCTAGCTTGTAGAGGTCGTGGTCGCTCCGCCCACTAGCATTTTCTCTCTCGAAGTTGATGTATTGCTCGTTGAATTTCACAATTTCGGTCTTGGCGCGTTTCCACGCCGACCGAATGGCTTCTACACCACGAGGTGGTTGAGGAGCTATGAACTCATTGAATTTGTCGGCAATTCTCTCCCAAAATTTATCAAGCTTTTGATAGTTTGCATTTACATCAAGCCCGATATCAACATAGCACTTGGCAACCCACTCAATTTCATTCACCGTGTAGTTCCCGCTTCGAGCTCCGTAGTTCATTTCCGCAACCTTTCCTTTTCCCTTGCCCTTGACCGGTGCCTTTTCCTTGGCCGCGGCCTTTCCCTTTCTGTGACGTGGCTCCGGCTCCGGCTCCGGCTCCTCCTCGGCCTCCTCATTTTCCTCACCCTCTTCTTCATCCTCATCAGGGACATGGTCGTCCTCGTCATTGAGGTTGATTCCTCTAAACTGGCAATATGCAGACGGAGGTGTCTGGAAAGATTGGTAGCCACCAGGCGGCGACGAGAATTGCTGGAATGCACCCGACCGCGGCGGCGAGTGACTGAAGTGGCTGAAGCCCGGTGATTGCTAGTACTGCCCAAATCCATAAGGCGAGGAGTACTGTGGATATCCAGTAGGTTGCTGGGTTGAAAACGACGGACTATTACCGGTGAATAATTGTCGTGAGGGAATTGGATTGGGCGATTGGGAAGAGGGAGGAGGGTTTTGTGGACAATTTTTGGAGAACCACTCAATGAATTCATCATCTCCCATTTTTGTAAGAAAAAAATAAAATTATAAGAGAATGTAATTGGAATATAGAAATGAGAATGAAAAATGAGAAAGTGTGGATGTTTGAGAGGAGATAGATGACATATTTATAGCAAAAACACAAAAATAGCCGTTTCATCTTTATCATATTACCGTTACCTTTTTCTTAAAATATTTTACAATTCAGAATTTAAAAAAAAAAAAAAAAAAAAAATTGGCAGAAAATGGGAGGAGGTGACGCGTGTCCCTCCTCCCCTCCATCTTCTTCCTCTCGCCCACGGGCTTCGCCGCGCCAGGGCTCCATCCGCCAAGCACGCTCTCGCCTCCTCCAACGGGCGGCGCCCACAACGCGCCCGGGCTTCTCCTCCTTCGCCCGGGCGACAACGTTGCCGTTGTGGGTGCTCGAGGTTTAAACTTAGTCTTTTATTTTTTCAAAAATAAATAAATAAATGAAAGGGAACAACGGAGACCGGGAAGTAAAATTTAATTTCGATGAGATTGTTTTACTGGAAATATTGATTGCGACTGAGTTTAACTGATTAGCGGTACATAATTAAATTCCAATTAAATAAATATGGTATTGCTAGCTACAACTTAATTAAAATAACCGAACAATGTCATGCCAACTTTTAATGACCCTTCCCCAATTAAATATTTAATACTCTAAATTAATTTTCAACTATTTCTATAACTACGTACACTCCGTCTGTTATAATTTATGTGTATAAGTAGATTTCATTAATTAATATTCCTTTCATCCACAAATAATAGTATGTCTTGTAAAGAGAACCGATATGCTAATCACCTTCCGTGAGCACCATTCGTGGGCACCACCATCGACTTAATATTATTATTTTTTTTTTTTCTATTGTATTTTAATCTAATATCTTAAAAATGTTATTGAATTCATTAGATTGAAAAATTACATAAAAATCAATGCTCGATTTATTGTTTTCCTCTTTAACGTCAAAGAAATGAATAAATAAACAAACCAAGCATTGATTTTTATATAATTTTTCAATTTAATGATTTCAATAACATTTTTTTAGGTACTAGATTCAAATGCAATAGCAAAAAGTAAATAAAATAATATTAATATGGACAAATCGATGGTGGTGCCCACGAATGGTGCTCACGTAAGGTGACTAGCATATCGGTTCTCATCTTATAAATTCTTTATTCGTCGATTCATGATTAATAGTATCTAGGTGAATTGTGATTAAATGCACCATACGATAACTACCCCATTATAATTCATAAATTATCATATATTTATATCTATACTAATATAAAAAGAGTCGTGTTTTACAAAATTTGATTTGCCTATACTATCCCTATATATTTAAATTAAATAATCAATATAATAAATCATTCATATTAAGTTTACCTTATATATATTGGAAAAAAAAATAAAGTTATAAAGTTACCATATTTACAAATACTCTCTTAAATTATGAGTTATGATTCATTGAATATTTTATTCCTGGCATATAAAAAGGTAAAAAGTTTATACCTTATTTATAAATTAGTTTCTTTAATTATGAGTTAGGACTTATTAAATATTTTATTCCTAACATATAGGTTGCTCTATTCTTTTTTCTTTTTCATTGTGAAATTTTAGAGTAAACAGGACATTGACACCCTCATAATAATCAAGAATATTGGTTTCCCGTCTATCGTAAAAGTGAGTTCTCATAATACATGTTTGTAAGTGTATTATAATTTATTAATTATCACGATGCATCCCTGCTTTTATTGAATTAGAGAGGGAAGGACATGAAATTGAAACTTGTGGTCCTTTGTTCAATACGTTTCTTTACATTATGTATTATATGGTGAATTTTTTTAATTTGAGACTTTGAGTGATGATTGGTGCTACATGAAACAAAGTTTAATTGTTAAAATTGATATCCAATTTTTTTTTTTAAATTTTATTCCTATGTTTCCAATTTCAATTCCTATTTTAACTATCAAAGAAAAAAGTTTATTTTGAATAATTGTTTTTGACTTATTTTATTTTGTCACAAAAAAATGGAATAAAAATGTAAAGTTTAGTTACTTAATTTGCACATATAATATATTTCTTTTACTTATAATTATTTTAATTTATGAAAGATTAATAATAGAAAATAAATCGAAAATACTCTTTGCAATTATATATTTTGGCTATTCTTTACTTTAATACCTTATTAATTAGTGATGATATTTGAAATTTTGAAAATCACAAAAAGTCCATTAAAACTCACTTCTTCTCAAGTCCCAATTACTTTATTCAGTTGTCCCAATAAATTAGTCTTATACCCAAAATAGAAACACGATACCTCACACAACACATAGCAAACACCATTAACATAACTCCTAAATACATATTATGTCATTGAAAAAAATTTATTTTCTCTTCGAGTTTTATATGAACAACTCATTTCTTAACATCCACATCAAAGCTTCAGAAACAATTTTTTTTGGAATGGATGGAGTAAAAGTTATTAATATTTCTATAAAGATAAAATGAACTATAAAATTATCTCACAAAAAAATATTTATCAAAATCATTCTTATTACGTGCGAGTGCACGTTATTTTTGCTAGTGTCATTAAAACAATTAATTTCATTTTCTCTCATACTTGATGTGACAAAAATACCCCCAAAAAGTTACTTTATATTTTCAACTTTATTATAAACAATTCATTTTCTTAAGTCCGACCAAATGCTCTTAGAAAGGATACGGAGGGAGTAGGGATGGCTATAGGTCGGGTTTTCGCGGGTACCTGCACCTCCCAAACCCTGTGGGGCGGGTTAGAAAAATATTAAATGGTTTTGAAACGGGTTTGAATAGACACATGCAAATCCGCGACGGGTCTAGGTCGGGTTTGGACAATTACCTGCAGGTACCTGCTACTCAAACCTCTCTATATATATATATATATATATATATAAGATAAAAATATATATATATATATTATATGTATAATGTATAGTATAATTATAAATATTAGTATAAATATTAAATTTGTAATTACTGTATAATCTAGTTCTAACTGGAAAAGTTAAGAAAATGTTAATCTAAACTATGACATGAATGAATAATAATGAGAATACAAAACAAGAAGCAAGCAAACTCATATATATAGGGATTGGTTCATATAAAAACTAATCTTAGTATGAGAACGTGGGAACATGCTTAAATAAATATGTAGTTATGCTTAAATTAATGTATTGTCGTGCTTAATAAGATTATGTTTTTTAATATAAACATTATCTTTGTATGATCTATAGTTGTGATTATTTCAAGTATAAATTTATATAGATTCAAGCATGATTTTGTGTAAGCATTAATATTAATATAAAAAACATGAATCTTATTAAGCATGTCAAAATATAAATTTAAGCATCATTACGAATTAGTTTAAGCATGTTCTTACGTTCTCATACTAGGATATATTTTTATATTAACTCATCCCTCTATATATATATATATATATATATTGGTTTTCAACGACGCCGACAAACTTGGTTCCTTCTAAAATCTCAAGTTCTTTTATTTGGCCCCAAAGCAAGTTATTTAGTAATTTCTTTTCCATTGCTCCTTCCCACCCTCCTATTTTTATTGTGATTGACTAATTCTATTTTTCATTAAAAAAGTTATCAAAATTCTTGGATTGTTTCTTAGATTCATAAAATTCAGTGGCGGGGCATCGAGGATAAACTTTTAAAGTAGAGAGTGAAATGATTATTTAACAATTAATCAGTCAAGTCAAACAAATATAAAAAGAAATACGGTACAGTAACACATAATTCAGAAAAAAATACACGTATATTATTAAAAATAATTGATATCACAATTTTTAGTATATATAGTTAAGTTAGGAATTATATATTGTAGTTACTTACAACCAATGAAATTATATTACACGATTCAAAGTCCAACTTGAAAAAGTGAATATATATATTCCAAACTAGTATACATGGTGATTTAATTGAGTTAATTAAAGTTAGATTTTGATTTTGTATTTTCATTCCTTTTTGAGAGATTGGATGTGCAATTCTTCTCATTGTATTAATTTGTTGGATTAACGTTACTTATTTTATTATTTTTCTTTATTCTTGTAACTTCGTTTCGGGTCATACATAATTGAATAAATTTTACTTAAAAAAATACATAGAATAGAAGAATTTTCCAATATAGAAAACATAATAGATTTTAAATACAATGTGCAAATTCATTAAGCCTAAACAACAGAATAAAACTAGGAAAGAAAAAACAGAATGAGACTTGTACGTTTATTTAATATTTATACAATCTACACACTATAATCTATACACGTATATATTAACTTCTAAAGGTTGAGTGGGACGGACAGCTGCCCCAATTGCACGTTTGGATAAGCCATTGATAATTATGTGAATTAATAAAAAAAACTTATATAAGTATTATTCTCTCATCCCATTTATAATAAACAATATTCTTTTTCGAATTGTCCCACAAAAGTTAGTTATTTTTCTTTTTAGCAAACAATTTTCTTTATTATATTATTACATTCTCATAACAAATTTATTATATTATTATAACAATAAAATATTCAATAAATCTCCATCAATCACATATTTTATCTCTAATTCTCTTTTTCTTAATATTTGTATTGAAAAAAAAAGTGATCAGTATAAATCAAACGGACCAAGTAATGTTCTAAAAAATAATTAAAGTTCCATTTTCAAGTGTACCTCGAGTTACCGTTTAGAAAATAACCGTATACTTTTATTCATGAACAAAACAAAAATAATTTTGTTTACTACGTTTTTCAGTTGACGAGAGTATTTCAAAGTGGAACTTTTGGTAAATTCACTTAAATGCAATAAATCATAGTTGTACACAGAAGAGGCGAAACTCCTCTCAGCATTACATCCTTTTTTTTATTTTTATTTTTTGAGAGGAGGCATTACATTCTTTAATAAAAGAAAAAAATGAACAAAAATATATGCTTGTTGAAAATGAATTTTCTCGCGTGACGATGGCATAGATGGCGATTAATTAATGTCTCTACTCTTTATTTCTATAAATCAAGTTAGTATGAATTTCTTTTAGTTCTAAATCGAGTAAAAAGATACTAGTATATATTAATTGTTGAACAAAAAAAGAGAAAAAAAATCCCCTGTTAGAAATGCAAAAGTTGAAGGGTTGGAAATTCTCTTCTCTTAGAAATGTGCTACTTTTATTTTTTGTGATTGCTGAACAACTATTTAATTGATTCATCCATAGGAGTTCATTGTAATATACTAGTACTACATAGTTTCATACACCTTGATAATTGCATTTATCTACATCATGACTGAAAAAAATGGATTTCATATATTAAAAACAAATATAGTTTCTCAAAATAAGTGGGTTTGTTCTCTCTACAACCGCACTACTTTATCCTTTTTGTTGTGCGAACATAAATAGGTGCACTTGGCATCAAGAGATTCACACTTAGATAAACTTGAGAATGATGCTTAAGGCCTTATTAATTTGGATATTTACTTGAAAAATTAATCATCACGAGTCTCTTTCTTTCACGTACAAATATTGTGTTAGTGGATTTAGCTTTTCTAGTGATGCTAAATTAAGGTCTCTATCATTAACAAAAATTCTCGTCTTTCTCAATTAATTATTGTACGCTTTTGCCTATGTTATGCTTACTTTTTTAGGTAAATAAAAATTTATTCAATCACGTACGAGGGGTGCAACCCAATAATAAGATACATAGTTCAACAAAAACATATCAAACAACACGCACACTGACACAATGATTTTCATTTCTTTTATTTGTTTTATATGTTTGTATTATTCTGAGAGGATACATAACATTTTTCTAAAATATATTATAGATCGAACAAGATATAAAGCGATGTGAGTAATAAGTATACTTGACACAATTTAGGTATCCATGGGTGCATGTTGATCATTTACAATAGAGACAATGTTTAAACATAATATTCAGATGTTTAATTGGAGGGAATGAGATATAGTCCACGAAAGTGGTTAAATAATTAATTTCTTATCACAACATTAGGTATTTGCACTAGCGAAATAAAACATAATTCAAGTATAAGAAATCAAGTGAGATTTTGCTTCAAATGAATATAATACTAATAAACAAATAAATCTGACGTGTTTTTATGTTATCATGATGTTTCATTTGTACTACTAAAATAGTGGTGCAGAATCAATGCTTAAGAATTTAGATTTGCTGTGTTTTTTTTATTCTTTCAAACGGATTAGTGGATGCATAACGACTTAAATCTTCATTTTTTTCCCATTACTTTTGTACTTGAATATTTTGATCCACTCGTCTTCTTCAAGTATAAGAAAAGCTCAATCCTATAATAATAATAATAATAATAATAATAATAATAATAATAATGATATTATTATTATTATTATTATTATTAAAGTTTAGTTAGTGTAAATATCAAATTGGGACTCTTCTCTTTGCTTGAACCCTTGGCGGGCAAGGCAAATATGGTGATTTAAATCCTCAAAAAAATGTTTTACATATACTAGAATACCACCCCGTACGACGCACGGGAACACACATGGAGACTCTCCATGCATTCTAATTAGTGATAAGTTTTTTTTACAATATACCGATACACATGTATATAATATAACTTACTATATTTTCTCAACAAAAAAGAAAAACTTACTATATTAATCATTAATGAAATTATTAAATTTACTAAAATAATCACCTCTAATTAGAATTGATAAAACAAATCTAATATTAGTATTATGATTCTTTTTTTTTTCATTTATAATAATCAACAAATTCTCAAATATGAGTTATGATAAATCGATGATAGAAGTAGAAACCGCCATTACTTAGAAATTAGCAAATCTTTCCAAAAGAATTAATAAAATAATGCCAAGAGTTAGTGGACATTTTTGCTGGGGAAAATGAATTAGACATTTGGTTTTGCTTTTATATATTTAAATTTTATTTTTAATTAATATTTAATCAAATTAAATTGAGATTAATAAATTATAATTGAGATTAGTAAATTATATTTTTAATTAATCACCTCTAATTAGAATTGATAAAACAAATCCAATATTAGGATTATGATTCTATTTTTCATTTACACCACATCAAAAAGTAATTAGGATTATTTTCTCAATTATATATTAATAATCTTAATTAACCAATATTTACTAAGCTTTATTTAAATTCATAAATCCCTAAATAAAATCATTTAACTAAAAGTAAATAAATAAGGGGAGTGCACAAGTGCACATGGGAGTCTAGATGTGTGTAAGTTTTTGTGTTGAATTTATGAGGGATTAGTATACAGTATTGGTATAAATTTAGCGTAGCACTTGTACATGTACGATATTGATTATTAATTGTTTTAATAATTATGTTAATAATATAATATATTTTAGAAAATAATAATTGGATGAATTATTAATAATGTAGATTGTGTCTTCTTTTGTACATGCAGATGTGCTCCTGGAGATTTTAAAATGTTACGTAAAGATTTACACCATATCACTAACACATGATATTCGCAAAATAGACTGCATGCTCCCACTCCATATATCTGCAAATCTTTTTGCTGATATATTTGCGTATATATAATTGTTAATTAGTGGATATTGAAATAACGAAAATGCCCCAAATATAGCGCCAAAAATATCTCTGCAAAAACTGTGTTTTTATAGTATATTATTAGATTAGATTTCCTCAAAAAATTAAAAGAAAAAGAGAAAAGTGTTATTCTCTACATATATTTACATCGATCTAAAGTCACCTGTAATCAAGTTTACTGTTCAAATAAGTCAAATATTTCGGACTCACAATTAAGTAAGAATATATCTTGTCTAAGAATTAAGAATACACCACTTTACTAGTGAATGTACATTTCCTTTGCAGTTGATTTTATTGACCTAAAATTTTAAACAAAAATTGATGATATATAATATAATCACAAGTAAGCAGAAGCAGTAGTATTATTTAAATTGTTAGTGCAGCTGATGATAATAATTATGCATCATGGCATCATGCATTCAAGTGTGCGGGTGTGGTCCATCGGTTCAAAAAATTGAGGAAGAACAATGATCTCTCACGTTGTCCAAGGTAATACTACCTAATTTAGATTAACCTGTTTAATTAATTTATACTGCTACTACTACTATATAAGAAAGTGATTCCTTTAGATATGAGTTTTATCATTAAGTAGTTGGTTTGTCTTATGTCCACTTTAAGTATGTCCAAATTGACAAGCAATTAATTAGTATCAATCTTCATGAATCTATCCTTAAAGAAATCGCTGTGATTTCTGGTTGGGTTTTGGACTTATTGTACTTAATTTGTTCCACAATCTCTCTAATTATTAATTCCACAACCATACACCAATTTACATACTACTATTTAATAAAGTTAACTTTCATATTTACATATTGAGATTCTTGATACTTTTGTTTTAAATTACTACTATATGAGATGATGGCCCACCGAATTCACCGCACGTGGTCGTAATTTTGAAAACTCCGCATGAAATGAAATGAAAGAATGGAACATGTTTACCAGAAATTATTGGAGGCTTGTACGTATATTATACCCACCCCTTTATACGATACTATTATTTTACATGGTGTGTTTATGTTCAGACTATTTCGGGTTTTCTCGATGAATGACTACGACTCAGTCTCTTAAAGAAATTCACAAGGCATTAATGTTCGAAATTCATGTAGAGTAATTAGTTTCTTGGTTTTTGCTCAATTACTGATATTTTGATTCACAGATTAACTGCTAACAGTCATGCATGTTAATTCGTGCCATTAATTTTGCAAAAGTTATGATTATTTCTATAATCGATGCTGTTTTATAACCCTCTGTCAATCAGATCGTTAAATAATCTGATTAGAAGGGAATAAATAGAACTCAACTCTTTAACACTTGAGACACGATTATTTTATTTTATCTATTACAACTAGATCAATGGCCAAGCCTATTATTATTATTATTATTATTATTATTATTATTATTATTATTATTATTATTATTATTATTATTATTATTATTATTAAAAGTCATATTTATTTATTTTTGAATTACGACGGTCTATATATATTATATCAAATAAATCACTAACCAAAGGTGAAAAACCACATAAATATGAGGCACTACATCACCATATAAGGTGGAAAATCTGCATTGCACTATTGAACCTAAGACCTATTGCTAAAGGGATTTTGGGTGCCAACTTTGTCACTTGAGTCATGTTGGCATCAAAAGTCATATTCCCTCCTATCTCCAAAATTATGCATACTTTGGGACGACACAAATTTTATGAAAATTCTGAAAAGTAAAATGTGAGTGGAGATAAAATAGATATGAGTTGAGATGAATTAAAATTAAGGATAAAAAGTGATGGAAAGTGATATGTCAATATGGTACTAAGTGTAAATATATGATAATTATAAAGATAATAAGTGAGAGTTATTTCTCAAAATGGATTATATATAAATTTGGAGGACAGACTAAAAATAAAAATATGCATTAAGTTTAGGAGTGGGAGGATAATAGTAATACAATAATCAAATTTGGTAAAATCTAGAGAAAGAAACCAGTTCGTAAATTTCAGAGTTCAAGACAACCCTGCACCAAAAATTCATCCGAATAATGATGATTTTTCCTCTGTTAAAAATTAATCCCAAAATATCAAACATCTTTTTTTATTATTCATAATGTTAAAATAGTTTTTTATTTTCCACATGTTCACAGGCCATAAAACCCCGTTGAGAACAACAATTTCGTGATCAATAATTTCTGTACAATTTTATTACCAGAAAAACATCTCTGATATAGCAAAATGCAACTAAAACATCCAGTAACTTCTGCAACTAAAACAACAACTAATAATCTAAAGCTCTTTCACTCAAAAAAATATAAATAAACAATTTGAAGCTATAACAATCGGACAAGATCATCAGTTAACACTGCTGGCATCACAGGCTTCACTTTATTTTTAAACTGTCAACTTCTGCTGTCCTAAATCATCGACAACAGTATATTTTGCTATGAGAAATACTAATACTAATAATCTAAAGCTCTACAAATCAGTCAAGAATATTATCAGTTAACAAGGGTCACTGCTGCTGGCATCACAGGCTTCAGTGTGATTCTTCCTCAACTCCAGATCATCAAGATAATTCTGATATATGTACGAAGCAAAGCCCCAAAAGGCCAACAACATAGCGATTATCTTCGCCCCGTTCATCTTGTCATGGAAGACAATCAGAGAAGCAATAGGAGTAACAGCTAAAGAAAGGGTGCTGATAACATTGGAGAAAAGAGAAGACACCACAAATATCAAACCTACCACACCAACAGAGCAAATTTGCCATGCTACGGCTGTCCAAACTAATGTCATTATGTAAGAAACCTTGCCACTGCCAAAACTATCCATTTCTCCCCTTATAGTCCTCCATTCTCCACTTGCGAAAAGACCGACAATGGTAATACAAGTTGCCACGACTGATGTATAAATCTGCATATCAAGAACAACAGAGAACGTCTCCTTCTTCAGAACCTTTTCAAATGTCCGCTGCATGAGAGACAGCACAAGGGAGTATAGTGCAGAAGCTGCAAGGGTAGTCAGAACTCCAAGAATATATTCACCCCGGGAGACCCCTGAAGGTTTATCTGAATCGTCATTGGTAGCGAGCAGCGCAGCAGATAATGAAAGAATTACCACTGAATTAAGTATTAGAGCAGTAAACTTTTGCCCGTTGATGAAGAAAGAGAAAACTGCATTGAACGCCAATTGTGTGGCACAAATGAGAGAATAGGTTGAAGCGGATAGGTATAGCAGTCCAATGGAATACAGCATGTTATCTCCAGCAATAATGGCCCCAACAACGATATAGATGATGATTATTAGACGAATAGAAGGTGGCGCTGATAAACTAGTAGACTCGTCCGGAGAACGGAGGAAAAGGTATGGGATGAAAAGGATGGGAAAAGCGGCTGTTTGGACAAGAGTGGCCATCCATTTACTGTTCCCACCCTTATCATAATAATACCTTCCCAAAAGCACAGCAACAGCTTGACCAACAATAAGAAATAAGATGTTCAATACGACAAAAATCCACCAGTGAGAGCGCTTAAGCTTGTAGAGTGGAAGGTGATAACCATCTTTTTTTACCAAAATTGGAACTTCATTATCTGTCATGTATTAAATCCAACACAAATAGTTATTGTAAACAATTCAAAAACCAGAAATTATTGTAAACAATGGTAACACAATCTTCCTCAAGTTTAAAGAGAATGTAACTGATCTTTTTTGGCATAAATGATGTCACTAAAGAATAATTAGTAGTACTATGTAAAATGGTCTCACAAGAATCTTTACACCAAATCAGATATTGAACACCGCATTGACACCCAATATTGGTGATCTGGCCAATCATATATCATAGTCCAAAAATATATATAAGAAGCATGAAATAAAACATATGAAACAACCATAAAATAAAACAACATCTCATAAAATCTATAATCTTTCATCTCTCTGCACTTGTTATCATGACATTCATATGAGGAAAAAAGGATTATAAATAAGATGGAAAACCCCAATTCCGAAACACTGAAAACAGAGATCTGCAAGTGAAACAAAGAAAAATCTTTCACCCTACATCATAAGAAAATTGAACTAACCAGGACACGAAGAACCAATAAAAAAAAAAACAAGAATAAGAAAAGGTAGATTTTATTCAAGATATAAAATCGACAGCAAATGCTCTTCGGATTGCATAGTGTAACAGGGTATGTTGCCTAGATTATACATAAGTGGGCAATGTCCAATAAGAATATCCTAACTCTAAGAAAACTACACAATGGATGCGGAGAAACTGCAACAGAGAACACAATGGAACAGTCACAAGTGTCAGGAAATGGAACGAAATACCAACTGTCCCAATGGAATATGATCAATTCTCAACTGGCAGACTCCATTAAATCATTTCTCATGAACAATTTACAAAATCATAAATACTAACCCTTGACAAATCAATCAACACTTTGCAAAATAGGTAACCCGTCTAGAGATAAGGGCAAATAATGATGCATAAATGTACCATGTCAAAATCAACATACAACTTTGACTACTTGTTGTTTGGTATTTCCTTTCAAAGTTCCTCTTCTCAAAGAAGGTGTTATCTTAAAAACATGAGCACAGATCATAGAGCGCCACCTGCATGTCTCAATTTATGGATCAGCTCGCAGGCATACGAATGAACACCTAACACCTTTCTCTATACCTATATGCTACAATTTTGCAGCAAAAATTACACAGTTTCCAGTTTCCATAAAATTTCTTTCAGTGATCAACTAATGAAACTATCACACATCCATAGGAAAACAAACAAGTGAGTTCGTGTTTGAAGTCCACCTGGTTGGATAAAGAAGAACTTGTTTTTATGGGATATAAAAACTACTGTTGGTTGTTAGTTATGGTTTCCTTCATGAATAATATAGGAATCAAGGGTTTTATGGTGAAAGTGACAGCTTCTTGACAGATGTCCCCTGTAGTCACCCTAGGGTTATGTCTTTTAACGGTAAAACTTGCCCTACCGCAGATCCCAGAGATAAAGTCTAGTACCAGTAAAAATTGGTATCATGCACTTCTCATGATGCAAACTCTCAAAATAAAATGCTTGAAAACTGAAATAAAATTGAGTCCAAGTGGCAAGCTCATCTTTCCCTAATAAGTCTTGTTCATAAAACTCATCCAAAGGAATTGAATGCTAATATGCTATGTTCACTTAAACTCTTCTAAAACATGAAAAATGTGCTAGTCCCCGACACTAGAGATTTCTCGAATAATCATGGATCTCCTACATTCAGCCGTTATACTCTCCACATTACTAAGATGTCAGTAATCCATTGTTTCAAGCTCGGCCCTACCTTATCTAACCTTAATGGTTCAAACAAAATGAAAAGAATCATACCACGTTCGTGCATAGAACAATTATAGACTACACTGCTTCAAAAGTCTCCAGGCTAGTCATTCATGCTAAACTAGCAGAGATTTCACAAGCAATGTAAAATGAATTACTAAGGTGAGCCAAACTAAAAACTAGAATTATCGATTTAAAGTTTAAACGATGACCACTAAAAAAGTAAGAACTAAATAGATAAATCCAACCGCCAAATTCAGCAGAACACAGACACACACGTACAGAAGACCAAACCAGACACAGGGAAAAGAAAAAAAAAAAAAAAAAAGGAGGTCAGAAGTGAGTAGCAAACCTGCCATGAATGATGGAACGGAAATCTTGAAATTTGATGGAGAAAATAGAAGTGAAAAATATCAAATAATTACTGGGTAAAATCAAGACGGAAGAATGATGAATGTTAGATAAAATTGAGAAAGTGCGATGCGAAATATCTGGAGCGATGTGCAGGAAATTTGGGGGAGATTGTATCGAAAATGGATTTGAGTGTTAATTTGGTTGCGGAGTTGGGATCAATTCATTGCGGACGACGGTAACTAATTGTTGCATGGGTCCCACCGGTTTCAATCTGGAATCAAATCCCTCGTGCTGCTGTGTTTCTCTACTTTGAGCTCCACTGGTTTGGTTCTCTGTATGTGAGTCCGTGTTTCTCTACAAGAGTGATAATAATTGTTTTTTCCATTTAATGATATATACTGTACTTTATAAAACTAATCAATTTTTCTTATCTATTGGGTAAAATACTAGTACTATTATTAACCCATACTTTTCTATCCAACCTTTGACTTTTTTATTTTTAATTCTATCGCTCTCTGTAAAAGTTAACAATTTTATCTCAACCCTTATCAATATGTTTGAACCATATCATTATTTGACTTTTTTTTTTTCAATTTTATCACAATCATTAGAAGTTACTCATTTTATCCCAAATCCTTTTATGTATGAATCATATCATCAGAAAAGATGGAAAAACTATAAAACTCAAAACATTATTTTTGAAGCTCATGATTGGATTGTCTGCCCATATTTTCAATTTTTATAGTCAGAAGTTTGTTTCTTTTTTGTATCTTTGAGCGAACACTTCTCCTTAGGTGTTCCAACACACAAAGTAGTATACTATGTTAAAACTTCGATAGAAGTAGAACAAATATTTGAGGAAAAAACTAATTGCCAACAGTAAAACACATTACATGGGAAAAGAATACATTTAATTGTACAGAAAAGGAGTATTATGCATTCTCGTTGATTACTTATCCACCATATGAGATTATTATAGTCAATTTTTTTTTCTTTTTTCGAGAGGTATATAAATTCAATTGTTAAAATCCCGAACTTGCAAACTTTATTATAGGTAATGTATTTTAAAGTTGGCGTATCAAAGTATAACTTGATGAATTTTGTTAAAAAGCAGTATCAACATTCACCTCATGATTATGTCCACATAAATATCTGGGTAACATACATTCAAATACCTTTCAACATTGAAAACGTAAACTTCAAATAAAGGTCAAATAGGAAAATACTAGCTTGATAATAAACGAGCAATAATAGAGTAAGTGAAGAAGAAAAATAAAGGATGAAGAAAACGAAAAGCATACAGACTATTAGCAGTCTCAATTACCATAGGTTCGCCATATGGTACAACCGTAAGATGAGAGAATAACAATGAACAGCGACAATCTACTGTATCCGACAATAACAAACAAAATTCAATGCTCAAGGTAGAAAGGCTCTTTACAGATGCATATTCGACCGTCCAACAAAAAATATCTTAAGCACAAACCAATGTTGTGTTTCACCTTTTTAGCAAGCGCATCCTCCTGACTGCTGTTGTGACTGAGATGTGTTTGCGTTGTTAGACTTGAGGTTGACATCAACCATCTCGTCTTGCTTTGTTGATGACAGAGTTTCCATCCCCGGCAAGGCTGCAGCAATTTTCCTGAATAGTGCCTGGTAATAGTGCCGAGGTAAAAAAGAATTAATAATTGATAAAGAAGATTTAGCAGACTTGAGTTGCAAACAAACAATCCGCAGGCACTGTAAGTCCTAACAAAAGATCGGTGAAGTTTACAGTACAGTAATGTTTACCTTTATATTGAAGCCAGCCTTTGCACTTGTTTCAATAAACATGACATTAAATTCACGAGCTTTAGCCTCTGCTTCCTCAATTGAAACTTGCCTGTGATAATTATCGAACATAGAATGAATTAGAGATAAAAAGTGATTAATAGGAGCACTGAATGTTCTCCATATCTATAATGCGGAAAACATTACATATTAATCTGTTTTCTCACGCTATAAAGCAGTGGCGAATAAAGTGTTTAAACCAGTCACGCACACTGATAAAATCATTAAAGTCATTGAAGGTATGGAAAAGTAAAGCATAGAATGTTACTCAGCAATGTTTAGATAGTTAAATAGGAAGCTAACTACTCTAAATTATCGTCCAAGTTCAAGGAATTCTGCGATATCAACTTCACATGCCACAACCACTTTCAGGGGTTTGTAAGCCAGTCAGCTTTTTCGTCAGTAAATATCAGATAAATCATACTTGTACTACATTCCGAGGCCAAGCTTCGCTGCCCTGTTTTCCTTGCCTTCAGACTTCAACAATCCCATCATGCATTTGAATTTTGATTTGAACTAATAGCTCTCTCTGCCTAGAAGTACTAATAACTGCTTCCCATATGGTATTTATCATGCAGATAATAAATGAAGAATGATTTTTAAGAAAAACTCTAGTGTTCCAGTGGCAAAATGTGCAAACATCAAATACTAAAATCTTTACATTTACTCAATGCATACAAATCAATTTGACAAATCTTTATACCAATCTATTTAATACAACTTTTCTTCTTTTTTTTTTAAAAAAAAAAAAAAAAAAAAAAAACTTTAAACAACTTCAGTATAAAATAGCATTCTTAAAGATGGAACCTCATATGGGTATGTAAAAATGAAGACAAACATGGATGTCTATGAGGAAGCCCACACATAAATAAAAGCAAAATGTACGAAAAATCATTGGATATGTTTGGTTTCATTTTGGGTGCTCTGCAGAAATAACTGGAATGAATGAGAATTCTGTTGGAATTCGAAATGTGTGTATGAGCAAATGAATCCAGACACAGCATTTACCTCTTATCCACCAAATCAGTTTTGTTGCCAACTAGGACAATTATAACATCACTTCCTCTCTCAGTGCGAACCTCCTCGATCCACTTTGCAGTGTTAAGAAAGGATTGTCGGCCTAATAGCAAGTGAATATAATCAATACTAAAAAAATGAGGAAAATTTAAATCTACAAGCCAGCAAGATGCACAAGGAGCCAACATAGTTTCCACTTTCCGGTACAAAGTTAAAAGTACATCTGGAATGAAACAGACATCATCAAATGAGGGTAAAAGTACATTAAGAAATATAGATTCGTACTTGCAACATCATATACTATGACTGCAACAGAGGAATCCCTTATATAGCTTGGTATAAGACTTCTAAATCTTTCTTGTCCAGCAGTATCCCTACACATGAATAGATTAGAAGATTATTCCTCTTCTAGAAGAAAGAAACTGAGTCAAGAATAACATCTGTGATAATTCAAGACAAGCAAAAGCAGGAACTGGACAGAATCATTTCTTTGTGCCAGCCAGGAATTAAAAAACTTAGGAGCAGAGTGGCTCTAGCCTCTAAGAATCGCTTTAATTTTACACTTACAATTGCAGTTGGAGAACTCCAATGTGATCAGCTACAAAATAGGCCTAATTTTAAATTGCTCAAGGTGGCACAAATTGAGGTATTGAAAGCTTCTAGAGTATATTTTATGGAACTTTTATTTCAGCAATATTGCAAAGTAAATACTATCTATCTGAGGAGGCATTCATCACTGTCAAGAAGCGTATCTTACCATAGCTGCAAACGTACGGTCCGGTCTTCGAGATACATTGTCTTTGAAAGAAAATCAATACCAATAGTAGCCTGAACAAAAAAGTCAAAGGCAAAAAAGTGAACATGAGAAAATTGTTTTCATTAACCTCAGCTATATAATACTTATTATATATTCTTAACATTTTGCAATGCCAGAAGTAGCATGATGAATGCAAGTAGATTATATAGATAAGCAACTAAACTAAGTGTACGACATATCAAGTATAGTACTATAAGATTTATCCACACAAGACGTTAGTAGCAAAGGTATAGTAGGAGGCCATGTGAAACAATTCCTCAAAAGACTTAATGAAGCAAGCCAAATTGCAACAGTCGCACTCTAAGGTACATTATATTGCAGCTAGACGGCAATTGCTTACTTCAGGCCTAAATAAGGTTTGTGGTAAGTCTGATTTCTTGGTCACAATGCCAAATTTGTAACATAGTTAAATTTGAACGAGGGGCATATATATATAATAGCAAGCTCCAAAGAAAGGCAGCATAAATATTCTATTGGCAATAAGAACAAAGTGAACTAATAAAACTCCTTGAATATAGCAACAGAAAATTGTAATCAGTTAATCCTCATTGCTGTTTATTTCGAGTCTAGAACAGCATTTGGTTTCTGACAGTGATGAACTACAAATCTGTTGATTGACGTCCACAAAAACAGAATGTAAATAACATCAAAAGCACCGCTACAAGATTTCTCATAAACTTAAAAATTATCGAACTCATTGCTCCTGAAAACGAAATCCAACTCTTTTTAAAACTTCACTAATGACTTTCGGCGAGTCAGTGAACTAAGATGCCTTCAAACCGACAAAACAACATTAATGTGAATCACAACTGAAAAAATAATGAATATCGTTCGATCAATCACTTGAGTTAGGAGCATCAATTAACATCAGACCACTCAAGCATACAGAATTGTGTATCCGCAGCAGCAGATCAATGAAGAATAGAAGATCGTATTACTAAGGTAAACAATAAAAGATAATAAACTGCGTGCCAAGCGCTGATTAATGATATTAGGGATCAGATCCGGACTCCTAACACAATTCTTTTCAACATAAGATAAAATTAAGAAAAATGCTAAACATTAACTTCACGAAGTTGTGATTCTGCACCTGATAAGTATTATCGAATTTGTCGTACATAAACCGAGTGATTATACTCGTTTTTCCGACGGATTGATCTCCCAGGAAAACTAACTTGTACTTGGCGAGAGCCGAAACCGGAGCCATCAGTCAAAATCAGGTCAACGGAAACGAACACAAGGCAGATCACGCCTCCGGAGTCGGAATCAACTACTTTTTTCCGACGGAAAAGTTCCCGATCTCGCCGGAAAAAAGGAAATTTGCCTGAGATGTCGATGCGGTGAATCTACAGATTTGTGCGCGTTTATATTTTCGAAACGGAGCGCGTGAAGTAACGGAGAGTGTAGGACAAATAAATTGTTACAAATAATATATGCACACAATATATCGGAATATTTAATCTCAAAAAAAGAAAAAATATAGTAATCATACTCAAAATTAAGAAACGGGAAAGTTGGCGGAAACTGATGCTGGCTGGCTTAGGATCAATACTGTGCGAAGGTAAAGATTAATCCAAGTTATTGAAATTTCTTTGACGGGCTTATCCAAACTTACTGAAATATTGGGCGAGTCAATAACTTGAAATAAAACATCACTCCCTTTAACCTTGCTAAATGTTTTATTCTGCAATGGATTCTTGCTCGCATAATTGTTTTATCAAAACTACCGTATAATCCGTCGGAAAATTATATTTAATAAAATTATTAAAGAGTAAAATATAATATATTAAGAAAAAAAATATTTATTAATTATTTTAGAGTTTAACTATTTAATTATATAATCTACTAAATTCGTGTAGAATTTATATGTCCCCGATTTCGGGACCATGGTTTTGATTTATAATTGCATAATTTATGAGAAGAATTTATATACCCTTAATAAAAAAATTGATTGTACTATTTGTTATCGTCGTTAATTGTACAGTAATATTCGCAAGAAAAAAGAAAGTTGAACCAACACTTCGCAATCATCCAGTCTATCCCGACGATTCCGACCCGAAATCGAATCGGCCAATTGACTACAATACTGATTTTATATTATATAAATAATCATCTTCCAAATATATCAAAAGAAAAATTAATGTTGACATTTGTTTTCTTCTTTACCTGAAATTATATATATAAGTAACTATCTTCCAAAAATATTCACATAATATATACTAATAAATAAAAATTTGCATTATAAATTGTAATATTATATAAATAATCATCTTCCAAATATATTCACAGAGAAATAATGATAACGTTCATTTTCTTTTTTACAAGTTTCAAGAAGAACTTTAATTTAAATAAGAATAGACTTCAAGAATTGGCTTAACTATGCACTTGATAGTTTTGCCTTTTTACAAAACTTTACGTAGAATGATATATAGGATTTGAAAAATAACTTAGCCAATGATATAAAATAAAAGTTGACCATAAATATCCTTGCTTTTAGAGTTCAACATAAAGTTATTAAATTAAAAGTTGCACTGCCGGTAACCACACAATTCAGGGTTGGAACTGGCTGATTGACAAATCGTTAGTAATTTTTCTACTAATTTTCCTACACATTCGATGTTTTCCAATGGAGACAATTAATCAAACAATTCGAGATAGTTTGTTTAGGGTTATTCGAACCCGTTCGAAATTTATATACTCGTACTTGTTTCAAACCCGATTAAAAAAATAGTCATCTGTTCCTCAAAAAAAATGTATAGCAACACCCGTTGATTCGGAATTGACCCGTCTACCGCCACGGTTCACAGTCGGAATTGAAATTTAGGACTCGTTTTAAATTTATATAAACCTAAAATTTAATAAAAAAAAATGATTCGAAAATTATCTTTAATAAAATTATTAGATAGTACTAATATGTTAGAGATTAAGAAAAATATAACTTATTAATTATTTTAGGGTTAAATCGTTCGATTATGCAATCTACTAAACACGTTTAGAATTTATATGTCATTGAACATATCTCATATTCAATTTAAATTTAAAAGTAATTTTACCACATGTTTACGTCTCAAACTCTTATAGTTATGTCTATTAAAAATTTAAACTTAGCCAATATTATACGATAAAGGTTGACCCTAAATATCCTTAATTTTATGAGTTCAAAATTATATTAAAAAAAAATGTCTGGCCAGTACTGAATTGGATCCTTTATGCGCGCAATTCTTGGTTGGAATTGGATCGTTGACAAATCGTTAATAATTTTTCTGCCAATTTTTCTACATATTTATGTTTTCCAACGGAGACGATTAACCAAATAATTTGAGATGGTGTGTTTAGAATATTCAAATATGTTTGAAATTTATATACTCGTACTTGTTTCAAACTCAATGAAAAAATTAGTCATGTGTATTCCTTTTAAAAAAAAAATCCGTATATCAATATCCTGTAGTTTATATACTCGATTCCTTTCGATTCGGAATCGGGTCGTTGACCACGATTTTGATTTATAACTGTAGTTTATAATACTCGTTTAGAATTTATATAAACCTAAAACTTAATAAAACATAATTGATTGTACTATTCGTTCTTGTATTAACTGTATAGTAATATTCACTAATTACGATTATAAATTATGCAAAGTTGGAAACACAAATAAAAATAACGTAAAAATCAATTCATAGACGACGATTATAGATTTTAGAAAATACATGAACAAAATTAATAAAATGAAAATTTTAAAATAAATAAGAATAAAAAATGGAGATGTGCCACATGGCAAATTAAAAATTAATAATTTTTTTACAAATTAAATAAAAATTATTAGACTATTTCAAATTTTAATTTCCAACCAATAAATTAGCCAAATAATTTTTGAACCATTTATTCGGCCAACTAATAAATTAATTCCCTACAAAAAATAATTTTTTTATTCGGCCAACTAATAAATTGGTCAAAATAAATAAATTATAAAAATATATATAGTTATTTATTCGCCCCGACTAATAAATAAATTGGTCAAATAAAACTGGTGGAGTAAAAGATAAAGAAATACATATTGAATCTAGGTATTTATAGGTTTTTTAATAGGTGAAGTTTCATTGAAAACCGATGTGGGACACAAGATTTGAATCGATATTTAAAATTTATTATTTTTACATTTAAAAATTAAAAAATTATAATACTTGATTGATGATAATATTGAACATTATGTTTAACGTTGATTGACTTAGTTATGATTTACATTTGAGATTCCAATCAATTCATGCAACTATTAAGTTCAGAAAATATTGATTTGATATAATAATATTATGAATTCAATTATGTTTATGAGCATGCATGTCTTTTAGTTACGTTTTTCAGAAAAAATAATACTAATAGGTTTACAATAGAATAACCTTATGACTCGTTGTTGATCTCAAATCGTGTTTGTGTACGTATTTTTGTACTGTAAAATTGGTCAATCTGAAACGCATATACCAATAAATTAGCTAAATTATTTTGGAATTATTTATTCGAATAAATAATAAATTAGTTACCTAAAAAAATTATCCATTCGGCCAACTAATAAATTGGTCAAATTAAATTAAAAATTAAAAATTATAAAAATATAATTATTTATTCGGCTGACTAATATATAAATAGTTATTTATTCGTCGACTAATATATAAATTAGCCAAATAAATCTGGTGGAGCAAAAGATGAGAAAATACACATTGATTCCATGTACTTATAGGCTTTTCAATAGGTGAAATTTTATTGAAAAATCGATGTTGGACACAAGATTTTAGTAGATATTTAAAATCTATTATTTTACATTTAAAAATTCAAAAATTTGAGAATTTAAATAAATAGGAATGAAGGATTAAGATGGGTGCCACGTAGGATTTTTTCAAAGCAATAATCGTTTTCCTTTTAGTAATATAATGATTCAACGGAAGGTGTCAAATTTATAGTTTATCTTTAACATCATTGCAATTTTTTAATATTTTTTATGCAATAATAAGGGATGATAGATTAAATTTATCTATTTTCTCCGTCCACGACTATAGTTGTCATTTTGCCATTTAGATCCCACGATATGATTATCACTTTCAAAATTAAAATAGTAAGATCCACATAATATATTCTATTTAATTCTTATACACAACTTCGTGCCCATCGCGAGTATGGATATGGGTATGGGTATGAGTTTGGTTCGCGGGTATGGATATGGATATCCACTATCCGTGCCCGCCGTACCCGATTGCCATCCCTAGTGTCAATCATATCGTGGATGGAGGAAATATAAACTCTTATAATGCAAGTTTATTATATTATATGTTTAAATAAACTTATTTGTGTTGATTTTTTGAGCTTTTAGATTCTAAAGTGTAAAGAGGAAGTTCATATACACTTACATGTCGTTGAGCTTTGAGAGTTCTCGTCAAAATCAAATTACATGCTACTTTTACAGAATGTAAAGACGACAGCCAAAGCTGTAGTCCTTCCGATAAATGTATCACTAATTCTATTTCGTCTGTCCTTAAAAAGTATATTACTTTCTTTTATTTTTATTTTGGTATATGATCCACACACAATTCATTCAAAGATCTACCACATATATTTTTAAAATAACGGTTTTTATTTTTCACTCAACAAACATCTACCACACATTTCTCCATTCAATACACTTTCAGCCAATATATTTTAAAGCTTATGTTGATCTACATGTAATACTGTTACAAGAGATATATATGAAATTAAAAAAATTAAATAAAGGGGCGAGATGTGCAGACATGCATCCCTGTAGTGAGTTTTTGTTGACCGTGGTCTGCTGGATATTTTACATTTCATTTGGACCATTTTTTCTATTAAATGAATATTTTCAATATAAAGTAGATGAAGATATTTTTTTTTCAAATAAGTTAAATGTTTTCAAAAAATAGATTAAAAGCTTAGAGACTTTTTCAAATAATTCATTTTAAAATATGTTTATAAAGTTATAATTTTAGTCTTACTACGCTCTACAAATAGTAATATTCCTATTAATACGAGTTTCTTTAGATGCAATCTTAATTTATTTCATTGATCCAAGAAGATAATCTGTACCATTACATGAAATTTATGAATATTCTACGCTAAATATTTGTTGGTGAATATTATCTACCAAATATTAATCTTGAACCTTGTATTCTTTTTTTCTTCAAGTCATGTTATATATTTAAATTGTGGGCTATCTATATGTTCACTCTAAATTACTCGACCTTAAATGTCGACAATATTGATACTAATCACATTTCAATCATGTGACTGTCTACTTCACTACTAGTAAGTCATCATTATAGAACATTTGATATGAATCCCATTACCATCCTCTCGTCACAATTTTCACCTATTCCATAATTAGTTCACTAGTACTAATGTAAATTGAGCCCGTAGTTTTGTGAAGGTGCCATATTAATTTGTACCGATTGTTTCTTGTTGCATACAATTATAAGTATAAACTTTCTCGTACCATCTTATTTTAGATGTGTTTCTTAATAGGGCGGTGGTATTTTAAAGTGGCATGTTAAGGAAAACGCAGTGGTCGGTCAAATAAAGATGCAACTAACACATAATTAAAAGTTAACGAAAATTATTGCGATATGAAATTTTTAGTTTTATATTGAAAAGGACTGCCGTGCGTACATTTGCACAGTACATAACCCGTCCCGATCCGCCACGCGTCTGCCCCGCCCCGCGCGTGGGTCTCACGCGCTATAGTGTGTGTGTTTTTTTTCTAGATTTTTTAATTTTTTTTATTTCCAGATTTTTTTGATTTTACGGCTCCGTCTTCGCTCCGATTACTAAAATAAGGATAGTCGGTGGGCAACAATTTAGATTTTTTCGGCTCGCTCCAAAGCCTTTAGCTCCACTCGCTCGAATCTTGACCAAAAAATAAGCGGCAAACAAAAAAAAGGGCAAAAAAAACTAAAATTAAAAATAGAAAACTGAAAAAAAAAAAAAAAAAAAACTGGTCAAAGGGATTTTTGACCGGATCAAACGGGTCGGATCGGGCCGGACGGGCTGGTATTGTACACTGCAATAATTGCACCAGAGTTTTTGTCTTTTATATTTTACTTCACTATAGTAGTAATACATATTGTATGAAATATATTGGATTCTATGATAATAATATGCATTTGTTCTCATTGAGTAAAATAAAATGTAATCAATACATTTTGACGGGAAATAAGGGGGCAAAACTGATAATTTTCGCAAATTTTCAAATATATTTACAGCTAATCGGAAACTGCACAACCCCAACCACGACACTGTACTACTGCTACACAGCTCGAAATGCAGCTGAATTTCTCCTAAAGTAATTCTCTTTTCTTTCATCTCAGGTGCCATCTCTCTCTCTCTCTCTCTCTCTCTCTGCCGCTCAATTTCTCTCTTTGCTGCGCAATTGCTTGAAGTGCAGGCGTATTTTTGTGCATGTGTGTTCAAAAGTGTGTGTCACGAACTTAAACTTCCGCGATTTCATGTTTTTTTTTTTTTTTTTTTTTTTTTTTTTTTTGTGTGTTTCAACTATCAAGTATGGGAAATGTTAATGCGTCGAGCTCAATTTTGGATTGCAATAGCATTTGCAGATGATTTTTTCAAAAGTTGGATCAGTAAACCGTTCGAAGTTTGAAAATGAAAGTTCTAGATGATCTCGAATTTCTTAGGTTTTACAACTTTTTGCTAAAGATCAACATGTTATTTTTACCGTACAGGGAGTAGAGATCGCTGTATTTTTGGTGCTTACTGTTATATCTCTTTAGAATTCATCATCCGAAATTGAAAATGTATGATTATGTTTTTTCATGTTTTCGCTTTTATAAATTACTAGGTATTTCCCTGGCAGAGATTAAAATGTACAATATGTGAGAGCTGAGCCATGAGTAATGAGTTCACGACAAGCATTCTGTTGCTAAATGACCTGGATGGGATTTGATTTGATTCTTCTAATCGAAGATAGTAAAATATAAGGATACACACTTAGAAATTGTATTCTGTTTTTTGTGGTCTACATTCTGATGTGCAGTAGTTAGAGCAGTAGAACGGCTGCAAAGAGATTGAGACTTGTATGGTGCGTAGTGTGTAATAATGTTTACAAAATGTTTACAAAAAAGAGAAGGATGATATCTTTTGAGGTCATTATGTAATTAGACTAATGTATGTTTCTGAAAGTCCTTCATTTATGCAGCAGATACAAAATTGGCCATCACTCTCCCGACTGAACTTGGAGACCATGGTTTCTTTTGAGACAAGTGATTTGAATAGTAAGCACTTGATAAGTATTTCCGTGTTTCGTTTTTCTATACTAATGACCTGTATGTGATAGTTAAAATGGTCTAAGTTGTGCTAGTTATGTGATTTACTGTGGAACTTTGGTTTGTTTGGGTAGTGTATAAAGCCTGGCTTGCCTTGCTCCTTTCATTACATTCTGTTCTCATTCACCTTGCTACATTCTGTTCTCATTCACCTTGCTGGATTAGTTAGGTAGATATTATACACACTTCTCTTTGCACAAAGTAAGAAACATTTTGTGAAAAACAGACTTCCAGAGATATGATAGAAGATAAAGATAGTTTATGTAAACTGGACTAGATGTTGATTGAATCACAAGCATCAATACTATAACTATGAATTCTAATGATTTGGAATAATGGAGCTGGTTTAACATTGCGAGAAATGGCAGGATAGCACTGTAGATTGATTATCAGTATCCTTTTTCTTTTCTTTTCGTCATACGACAGACATGCATGGTGGAATCAGAGAATTGACCATTCCTTCAGCCAAGCACCTAATTTGAGCATTTTAACTAGAACCCTGACATCATTTAGATCGAAGGCTGAATGTTGGAGAGACATACTCTCTTTGTCATACCAGTTTAGAAGGGGTGTAGTTCATTTATCTGAGAAGGATCTTGACCTTTTTCACTTTGGTGCATGATATTAGTTGTTAAAGTTGTTTAACCTTTTCTTCATTCAACTTGTTAAGACAAAGATTCTCTTGACTATGTATATGTATGCCCTTGCTTGAAACTGTATGCAAGTTATAACATATATCAACTGCTATTTGCTATGCAATGATAGGATGAATTCATGTAGGACATACAAATTCCCCTTCACCCCATCTTCTAATAAGTTTCTGTATTCTGATATACCTGTGTCCACTTCTATATTTCTATTTTAGCGTGATACAGGTTAGAAGCAATTTGAATGTCATAAGATAGGTATAGCAATTATCATCTTCATCCTTAGTGATCTTGAAATGATTGTTTGCTTGGAGAATTTCTTTCCTGTTATGTTCAGTTGGCAAGATACAGAGAACCAGTCTTTCAAGTGTAGCTAGGTAAAGTTGTAAGTGTTTTACATACTAGATGTCTCTTACAGATTTCTCAATTCGTTCCGATGCTTATGGTTCTTGTCTTCATTCTCTTAATCTTGCTTTCCAGCCTTGTTGCATCAGTATCTGTTTGTCTCTAACTGCTCGATACACCTTCAGAGATTGGACATGGATTGGCTGCATTTGGAATTTTATTCACATTGGCTGGAGTACTTGTCTTTGACAAGAGTTTTCTTGCAATTGGAAACGTAAGCTTTACTCAACCTGCATATCTTCCCTATTGCATCCAAATATCTATCTTAATGAAATACTTGTTTTATTTTCTTGAATCTGGTAGGTCCTTCTTCTGTCAGGAGTTACCTTGACTTCTGGAGTAAACTCTCTGCAGTTCTTCTTGAGGCCTAAGAACTATAAGGCACTAAACTCCTCTTAATGCATTTCACTTCGTATAGTTGTCAGATTCTTTCTCTGATCATTTGCTCTTTTAATGACATTGCTTCTTCGACAACTGTACAGAGTTCTATTCCTCTAGTTTCTGGCTTTGTCTTTGTAATCTCAGGATGGCCTATGACTGGATTGTTTCTGGAGACTAGTGGTTTCGTATTCCTTTTCAGGTAGAGTGCCCAATTCTGTTAGAACTCACTAGTTATCCTTTTGGTGGATGAGGATTTCTATCTTTTTGCATGCAGCGAGATCTGGGATATCATAGTAAACTTCTTGAGGAGGTTGCCAATTTTTGGTTCAGTGCTACGTCGATTCCGTAGACCCCAGGTAAGATTAATGTTGTGTATCATTAGAGTGCTATTTCAATTTCTACCATGTTAAGCTAATAATAGCTTGAATTCGATCTCCTTGTCTCTTCGGCTTCTTTTGCAGTATTTTGCTCGTTCAGGAGGCATGCGATGTCCTGTATGAGATATCTGCAAAACTCTCTTGTGTCTTACCCTAGAGGGGGGAACTACTACAATGCTAGCAACAAGCAAGAGAGTTTTGGCAGTCTAATGCAGAGGAGGTTCCAAGCCTTACAGTTACAGTGTTATCTTAAATTTGTACCCATCTATTCATCACTACAGCTGCTTGCTTGCTTCTTTACCCTTTATTTCAATAACATGATTGATAACTGAAAATGATGTTTGGCAAACTTGTGAATGACAACTGCCAAGTGTCATTCGGCACAGGAATTTTATATTGTTGTTTGAGAATTCGTATATTGAGTTGAATGATGATAGATGAGAATTGGCAATGCAACGTGTTTTCAGTGTATATGCATCCATATATAGATAGCCATCTGCCCTTCTTTTAGTTTAGCCTCTTCCCCCTTGAATTCATCTATAAATTTTCAGATTCTTGACTAGTTTCAAAAGAATAAGATCAAAGATTCTGATTCAATCGTAGAGACAGAGACCAAAATTTTCATAGATTTTATTATATTTTAAATTTTTAGTATCTTCTCAAGAAATATAATTTTGCGTCCTCAACTTTCAATAAATTCTGGTTTTACCCTCAACTAAAGATTCTGACTTCAAATTCTCAACTTTCAATTTATTGTGATTTGTCTCTATTGTTAAAATTCCCCCAAATTGATTGCTTACACGACACTCAGAATATCCTAGTTTGCATGTTGTCCGTTGAACAAACGACGTCGTTTGTCACTTAACCGCATGATGTCATTTCTGGTGAACTTAGAAGGTAAGAGATTATAATATATATTTGGGTGAGAATTTATATTTAATTTAGGGGCAGCTAGAGTTTTTATATGACTTTCTTTGTCATCGAGTTCATTTATACACACGCATTCTCAACCAAGATTGTGCAACCATGATACCTTGTTGTTGACGGTAAAGATGTCGCCAAGTTCTTCTTTTTGGTCATGTCTTTGTCCATACTCCATGACTTCTTTGTTGGTTTGATAAAACATACGTCTAAAATTGCTTTTACATGCCACATATATTATATTATGCCACGTCAGTAAATCTCGAAGTTATTTCCGGCCGGAAGTTATCGTTGGAGGCAAAATCAGAATAACTTAAAAATTGGAAAATTTGGAGGCAGAATCTTCAATCGAAGAGCAAAACCAGAATTTATTGAAAGTTGAGAAATTCAAAGGTCAATAACCATTCTCTCTATAATTAATCTATCTATATATTATTAATATCGATTCGGATTCGAAACCTCCTCTTAATTTTAGGGCTCTCTCCATTCAGTAATTTTATTTTTCTTAAATCCTTATTTTCTGTATTTTATTTCATATATATTTAATATTTAATATATTTAAAACCTCCATAATTACATATGGAATGAAAATCTACAGATGAAAATCTTTTTATATTATACCATTTCAATTTAATATGTCATATATATATATATATATATATATATATATATACACACACACACACGGATTTGATATGCTGAGCGACGTTTTTGAGCGACATCGGTGAGCGCCCCTCACATTTCCATGTTTTCCATCTTTCTTCTATTTCTAATTACATGTCAGCATTTTTATTATTATTTTTTAAGTTTTCGCTTTCCGTTTCCTTCACCACCCATACCCCTTTCTCTTTCTTCAATACATTTTTTCTTTTTTTGAGGTATTCTCTTTCTTGAATCCTAACCTCAAGAAGATATTCTGATCCGATATGATAATATGAACTAATTATATGAAGATTACATAGGAGAAATCAAGCAGAGAGAGATTGTAATCTCCAAATTATTTTTGTAAACATAGTCATCTGGGTTTGATTGTGACTGAGTGTATTGATGGAAAGAAACGAATTCATGATTTCCACTCTCATACTGATGATGCTTATCACAATTAATTATGTGCAAATAAATTCAATTGGCAGGTGAGGAAGAGGGGTGACAGAAGTGCGAAGGCTCAGCGTAAAATTAGAGAAGAAGGTTTTAGGAATATTGATTGCTTTGATTTGGAGATTTTGTATTTTTACCGAAGGAGAAGAATTAATTAGAGAGATTGTGTTGATCTATGTTTTCCCAATTTTTATTTCAATGATTATCGGACAACAAAGAGAAACGAGCGTGAAGGAGGAAGTTTTGAATGTTTTGATTTGAAAGTGAAAGAAAAACAAAATGATAATCTGGGCGCAACCATTCAACCACAAAAGAGAAAAAGATTTATTTGCTGGAATTGTAAATTGTAAATTGTGTTGCAGGCTATGTTTTTGGAGAGAAGGGATGTGAGTGGAGGTGAAAGGAAAGTGAAGGAAAAATAAATAAATAAGAAATTGATAAGCTGATGTGGAGTGAAAAGAAATTGAAGGAAAGAAATTGTGAAGGGCGCTAACGGATGTCGCTCAAAGTAAGCGCTCAAAATATCAAATCCCTATATATATAACGAACATTATTGTATGGCTAAGGACGTGAACGAATAGTACTTCTTATCAAATTTTAGGTTTATATGTTTTTTAAATGAGTTTTATAAATTACACACTTATAAATCAGAGTGGTTCATGGACCGATTCCGACGCGGAACTGTGACAGTAGACAGGACAATTTCCAATCGACGGTTATTGATATACGAATTTTTTTTAGAAATCGAAAGAAATGAAAATATATTATATTATAATTTTTAACAAATATAACTATATGGTTTGAGTCGTAAACATGTCATAAAATTACTTTTTAATTGAATTTGAGATGTGTTCAAGGGCATATAAATTTTAAGCGAGTTTATTAGATTGCATAATCGAATTATTTAACCCTAAATAATTAAAAAATAATATTTTTCTTAATATATCACTATTAATACTATCTAATAATTTTATTATTATTAAATATTAATATAATTTTCCGTCGATTTTCGACGGGTTATATGCTAGTGTGTGTATATATATATCTAGATTCTCTACCTGTGCGCCTTTAATTTATTTTCTACTTGACAAAATTTATTTTTATAATTTGATTTACACATATTTTTTTTATGTTTGTTGTTGCAAATTTATAATTGGTATAAGAAAGTATTTATGTTTTATTTTTCCTAAATCTTCTATCCCGCATCGTTTTCTAACAAAATTTCATTAATTAGAAGACTCATATATACGAATAAGCAATGTGCATTTTTGATCAACAATGCACCGTTAATTTGACTAATAAATTAGTTGGCCAAAAAATAATTTATTTTTTTATAACCATTTTAGTTTGGCCAATAATTAAGTTTTGTTGAGTAAATAAGCCAAGAAATAGTTTACATTAATAGCCAATTTAATTTGGCTAATATTAATTTGGTAAATAATCAAATTTATCAAATAAATAGTTTACTTTTATATATGTATTATATTAGAGCTATTTATTCGAGCCATCCGTATCTTGTGTGTTATTAAATTCATATATTCTAATTTATTTATTTTATATTTTGCAATTTTATTTTTATGATCTAATATTCTATCTATTTATATATTATTAAAACAATTGTGAATTAAAGTTCTCCCTTTAATTTTACGTCCAATGCGAATCCTCCATTCAATAGTCCTATATATTAAATCCTCATTTTAATTATTTTTTATTCATAAACATACTTTAAGTTAAAATTTTTTATTATAATATTTGTATATAAAAAGAGAATATGTTTCGAATCATATTCCAATAAGTAAGTTAAAGTCACAATCTTTAACTTGGAATCTGTAAAGAATTAAAATCAAGTAGTACACGATTTTTTATTATATAATGTTATCTCTCTAATTTATTACATCATTATCATCTAAATCATCTATTATTAACACTACTAGTACCGCCACCCGTGCGATGCACGGAAACTATAAATATAAAATTTAAAATTAAACAAAAAAATATAAAATATTAAAAGTAATTCAGAAGGTATTCATAACTCTAAAAATTACATACAATTATATATTCTGGAATATTTTCTTATATACAACATTTATGGTGGTAGTATCATCATTTCTACCTTCTTTGGAAATAAAAACTTTAAGTCCACCACGACTTTGTACTCTTGATTCAGCAACATACAATTGTCCATGTGTAAAAACTGGTCTCGGCAAGAACAAACCAACATGAGAAAGTGATTGCCCTTAACTTTTGTTGATCGTCATTGCATAAGAGACAATTAGCGGAAACTGACGTCGCTTGAACTTGAAAGGCAATCTCGGATCATCCGGAGTCAAAGACATTCTTGGAATCAATACCTTTTGATCTGCATTTTCTCCTGTAAGGATTTTTGCTTCCAAAATATGATTACCAAGTCTTGTTATCATCAATCGAGTGTCGTTACACGATCCGTTTGCATGGTCGATGTTTCTCAACAACATAACAGTAGTTCCAACCTTTAAATATACTTCATGATTTGTTACTCCCGAACATTTGATACTATTCAGGAATTCAGGAGTATGTATCTGTTGCAACAAATCAATACTTGAATCCGACTTGCACATTGAATCAGAGCTCCTATATAACACACCTTCACTCTTATTCATAGAAATCATGTGCTGATTCACAGATTCAACTACATTAAGAGTTGGTGCAAGTATTGCTCTTTCGTGTAGATAACTTGTGTCTGCATTGTCAGCACAATATGATGGATATGTATCGTTAACTATGCACTTAATAGGATTTCCAGACCATTTTATCAAAATATCTTACGGAATATCGATACTTGCTTGACCATCATTTGGACCTCCAATTTTTCCATCACCAATGTCGGCAATCCACTTAGAGAACTCTTCTAATTCCATAACTTCATCATTCGAACCCATGTTTTGAAGCCTCGTATTTTTTGTCAACCGTAAAACCTTACAATCTCTTAAAATATATGAAGAATTTATTGTTGCAAAAACAATATCTTGTCTACTTCCTTTTGGAATGACATGCAATATCTGTCTGAAATCTCCTCGAAAGACAATTGCCTTGCCTCCAAAAGGGGTATATGCACTTGATGGATTGACTGAGCGCATTATATCTCGTAGAGTTTGATCTAAAGCTTCAAAACAATATTTATGCATCATCAGAGCCTCATCCCAAATTATAAGTCTGCACCTAACAATAAGTTCTGCAAGAGGAGTTCCTTGTTTAATGTTGCAAGTGGAATCTTCATTAACATTTAGAGGAATTTTGGATCGTGAATGAGCTGTTCTTCCACCGGGTAATAACAAAGATGCAATACCACTTGAAGCAACATTTAAAACAATTTCTCCTTTTGATCTAAGAGCTCCTGAGAGTGTTTTCCATATAAAGGTTTTACCAGTGCCTCCATATCCGTATATGAAAAACATTCCTCCATAACTTGAACCTATTGCATTCATAACAGTATCATAAACACAATGCTGCTCGTCTGTAAGCTTAGTAATCAACATTTTGTTTTCCTCTGTTAAAGCTTTACGATCGTATCTCATTTCATCACTGATCAATCTACTTTTATCAAATAGAAAATACTCATTACTCGGATAAGGAATACCTTCAAATTCTCGTAAACTCCTACCAAAACTTCTCAATAGTTTCTCAATTTCCACAAGAGCATAACTCTTAATTTGATCTTGAGTCAATTGCAGTTTTGCAATTTTAATTTTAAAAATTAAAATTTTTGAACAAAGTATGTTAGAAAAAATATAACATAAAAAAATATGATAAATGTTACCTAGATGATGCATGAAAGACATTTGATTATATAAGATATCATCTGATAAATGCGTCCAACATGAATCCCAAACTGCTTCCGGTCGTCCTGAAGAATCTGACTACAACAATGTCATAAACAAATTTCTTAATGATCTTGCAGATGCCCAATAACTTGCTTCAATGATAGCATCAATGTATTCTTTGTTATCACTCAACAATCCATATGCATAGCAAGCATCCTTACAAGAATTGTATACAATTCCATTAACAGTTCTTATGTCTTCATAACATTCAGATCCACGTACTATGTTGATCAAACATCTCTTATAATACAACTCTCCACTGCTAGGAGCCACATAAAATACTCTTCCGATTGATGTTCTTTTATCTGCTCTTTTCTTCCATTCCCTCTCATCTTGTTTCCAAACAAACTTAGTTGGAAATTCCGCGTATGTAAGTTCTTTTTCTTTTGGATATTTCTTATTTGCTTCAAACCACTTTAAGAACATGCTTTCTCCAACTGACGGTTTACTCAACACATCATCAATTGCATCGGAATCAGAAAATATTATATTTTGCTCATTCGGAAGATAAAAACTTAGCCTTTCAACCGGAGGATATCTATACTGAATTTCAAATCCAAATATCCGCCAAGCAGCCTCACAGGGTGATATGTATCTGCAATCATAATACATATTCACTTTATCGACATTCTTCCCCATGTGTTCATCATTTGTGCTCTTATAAAAAGACGCGGTAACACGATCATTCCCCTTATTAATGTATTTGAACAAATATTTGATCGATCGTGATTGATTGCACCATTCAACATTTGTGTGTGCTCCATATTTCATTAGAAGGTAACGATTGTGTGGAACAACATATCTATTATCCAAAGGCATACCATTCTTCATGATTGTCCGTCTATTATCTCTACGTCTATAAATTGGATAACCCTCTTCATTCATGTGCGTTGTCTCAACATATTTTTTGGGAAAATACTTTGTACAACAACCTTTCACCATGCAAGGCGAGTTTTTATTTGCAACTCCACATGGACCATGAAGCATAAAATCTTGTACAACTGCATAATACTTTGGATCAGAATCTTTGTTTGGTATTTCAGCTGAAATGATTTGGTCAATGTTTTATGGTGAAGGATCCGTATCTTCTTTAGAAAGGAAGAGCAATATATGTGCATGTGGAAGCCCTCGCTTCTGAAATTCGATAGTAAACATGACTGTAAATAAATAAATAAAACTAAATTAAGTATATGAAATTGAACAAATATAAAAGAAATGCAAATATACTATAAATTTAGTAGCATAATGTAATTATCATACTTGCTTTTACACTTCCAAATATTTTTCTTTGACGTAAATCTTTAATCAGATTATACAATTTCATTTTGAAAACACGACAAATAATATCTGGACGGTCTTCGGGTTTTAATCCTCGACTCTTTGTGTATCTCAATATCTCTGGCCATTTTGGATTGCATGTGAACGTGACGAATAAATTAGGATATCCAGCCCATTTACATATAGCCATTGCATCTTGATAATTCTGCACCATGTATCGAGCTCCTCCAGTGAAAGAGGATGGCAATATCACTCTTTTTCCTTGGCTTGCGGGATCTGTCTCGCCTCTTATAAGAGCGTCTGTTAGGTCCTTATACATTTCACATCTTAATTGTTTCTGATTTCTACGTATAAACTTCAACCTAGATGATTCAACCATGGTGTATGCATCAACCACAAACTGTTGGTATAATCTTTTTGAGGATAATATTGTTGTTGCTTCAGACTCTCTTTCATCCAATCTATAAGCAAAGTATTCTCTCATACTTACATTCTTTTGAGCTTTAGTAGCAGAAGAATTTTTAACCTTACGTAGAGAAATATCTTCACGAAAATCATCTTCACCATATGGAAATAATAATGGGGGTACTGCAAACCTAGATAAGCTACATGTAACTCATTGATGTGCTTCAGTTGACCTATTTGAGTTTCAATGAGTATATCTCTATCTCCTAAAGATTCATCGAAATCACCGACAATCCATGCTGCCACTTCAGAAATTGATGGTAGGTTATATGTTCGAGCATATCCACTTCTTCTACCAATAAGTTTTATCTTCACATCATGGCCAATAATCATCTCTTTTGCCATTCTAAATGTCTTGACTAAGACATTGTTTTCATCCAATATTGTCTTCAAATCCAGAACAATCTCAGCATGCAGAGCGTTTATGTATTTTTTTTGCCTAAATAAAGAGTAATAAATATACATGAAAAATAGTAATTCAATATTTATTTTTATCAAAATTAAAAACATGAATAAAGTATATTAAATAAAGAGTTACCTCACATAATGCATTCTGTTCGCAACTTCATTTTCTGTATCGTAAATATAAAGCTGAGCAAACTTTGGTGTAGAACCTTCAGACGGTACTAAATTCCCAATCAGATGATAATTTTGACCGTACAATCGAAATGTTGGCGGTGAATTACCATTGTTCAAACTCAAATCTATCTTTCCCCCCATTGACATAAATGCAAACATACTATTGTATGATCTAATATTATCACGAAAATATTTACTCTTTGCATCATTCCCACAAAGCAAGTTATGCAACTGAGGTGGAGGTGGTTTGATTCTTGACAGTTTGATTTTTCCACTTCGACAACACAATGAGTATTTTGGATTGTGTGTATCTTTTGTTTTTCTCAATCTTTCATCGTATCAAAAGTAGGCTTTACAAAATTCACATCGCCAAATAGGATCACCAAGATCGCAATATTTTGTTCCATTCAAATAATTAATATTGACAAATCCTTTAAACAAAACAGAAAATAAAAGTAATTTGATTAGATTTTAAAAATATTAATAACTGAAAAACAATTATGCAAAAAGAGAGGATGAATGTTATCTAATATAAAACAATTGCCTTCAACTGAAATATTTTGTAAAAAAATAAATACCTATTTCAGACATGTTTTTAATCTGTATATCAATAAGTCTAGTCTTCTCAAAGGCTTCTTCAACACTTAGATCACCTAAAGTAACTAAACAGAAAAATGTTCATAGCAGTGTATATTAATAAGTTTATATATATAAAAAAATATTTTACGAAAATTTTTATAATAACACATATCACCTGTTGCATACGATTTGTCAACATTTACATCAATTAATTCCCTGTCATCCAACAAACTTTCATTTGTAAAATTATTTGCTCCATCAATAGCACTTCTTTCTTTAAATGATGCTGAACAATCATTAATATATGCAAGTATGAAAAAATAATTTAATACGTATCAATGCTTACTCTTATGAATAATTGATCTTTTAATACATTAGTGTTATAATTTGTAATACAATACTTTCATTGAAACACAAAAATGAAAAATGAAAAATTTAATTACCTTTATAAAGCATTTCTTTCATATATATATATAACATCAACTGCAAATGAATATTGATAAATATTATATATATATATATATATATATATATATATATATATATATATATATATATATATATAAATTTGACATAGTAAAGCTAACTCAAATCTCGCGTTTTTTTCAAGATAAAAACCTCAATTATTATCATATAATTCTATAATAATAAGAGAATAACATGATTATTTTATTAGCTATAGAAATTAAATTAGGCCCAATCAAACTACAACCATTTATTAAAATGATTCAAAATGGGATGTTCATTGAGAATGATACTCGGCCCATAATGGATAGTCCATTTTTAAATTAAAAATCACAATGTATAGAGCGTACACTGCTCTGAGCTGTCCTGCAAAGAAGCCTTCACAAACTCTAAAGATACAACTATATATATAGTGTTAGTGCACTATTGCGAAACTTAAGGGTTAAGTATCTGCCCGCTGCAATACACATTTCTACTCTAAACTAAGCTCTTTTCGTTGAAGTTATTTCTTAGTTTTCTCTATTTTTCTGGTCTCAGATTCTTTGTTATTGCTTATGTCTTTTATTCTTCTCTATACTTTCATCGTTCTCTTATTATAATCTTCAAAAATAGAACCCAAATCTGAAAACTCTACACTACAAATGAATGATACTAATGTCAGCTCTAATATATATTGGTTTGAATCTTGAATCATTTCTACATTTCTGATGTCTTTTAACTACGCACATGGATAAGAAATTCTTATATAGGTGAATTCTATATTTATTTAAATTAATTGTTTTTGGTTTTATTTCGTGTCATTGCATTGAGCTTTTTTATTAATTTCTGACAGATCCAAAGCACGGACGTCTAGAGACTTGGATATGAAAAATGAAATTTTAAGAGAGACTTGCATCTCGTATATGGATGTCAAGGAGAGTTAGATCTAAATATGAATGTGAAGATGAGTACACAAATATTCTCTTTCTAAAGGTTATTTATTTATTTGTTGGGGATTATTAATATTTCCTAATTTCCTAATATTTTCATTCTTTACAGGTATTACATATGATTTAAGACTGACCTCCATCCTTCTAATAACATGTAAAATATCTACAAATCTTTTTACTACCTGACTTCGTTTTCATAATATGTGCTAATTGTCTTTATTAGACTCTTATTTCTAAACAGACGTGGCACTGTGAAAAGGAGATTGCATAAAATCAAACCGGATTGCAAAATCGAAAATGCGGCAAAGAAGTTAACATGCTTAATTGAGATAAAAGGAAGTACCAGGTTCCTTATAGTTGCATGGTGTGGTTGTTTTCTTTCTCTTCTTACTCTCAGTCTGATAATTATGCTTTTTCATTTTCCCTTTTCTCTACAACTGTTTGCGAGTGTTTTGAAATTTGATATTCTTGTAATTTTGGGTTAGTTAATCTGATATCCTCATCGTAACTGCTTTTTGCGCAATTTACTCCACTTTGAAAATATTTGAAAACTGTATAAAAAGTTTTTATTTTCTATTTTTTTCTTTATAAAAATCGCTTATCAGTATTTTATAAATATTTTGGTTTTATATATATTAAATATACTGTTATATTTTCACGAATCTTTTCAGCAAGGTATCCTACTTTTCTATTTTTACTTATTTTGTACTTGAATTTATCACCAAAATGTAGAAATTGCTAAATATTTTGGGTTTATTGATGCTGATTTTCAAAATATATTAATTGATTGTTGGTCATGTAATAATTCGATTACATGTGGTATTTGTTTATTTTTTAAATCAGTTAAGAATTTTGATTCATGTCTTTTTTGTGAATGTAATTTAGTTTGATGACTATTTTAATACTTATTAACTTGAATATTCAATTCATAATTTAACTATGCCTTCAAGACCAACTTATGCTTCGTGTTAAATTATATATTATTTATTCTTTGTTTTCCAAATGAATCGGTTGCCACAGTATATACCAGAACATGTGATAAAGCCTGCATTTACATTATTCAAATTCTATCCCAAATTTGGTGCACTTTATTGTCTCATATTTTATTAACTTAAATGATTGCATTTATTTACTATTAATTCTTGCTTATGTTTGTTGCTTGTTTGCATAATTGTAGTAGTTGTCCTATGAATGATTTAACAATATAAGTGCAATTAGTCAAGGCATAGATATATAGAAAAAATACTGAATATCAAACATAACTTCTTCTAACATACGTACTGCAAATCCTAAAGCTGAACTGAATAATTTGAAATCCTAATGATAACCTGAATAATTTGAAATCCTAAAGGTAAATAATTTGAAATCCTAACAGAAATACTTGAAATCCTAGAATTGAAACATCAATAACTAATCCTACTACTGCAGTACGTGATCATCTGCCTAAATCTTCTCATTTTTTATTGCAACCACCCTCGTACTCTTCTTGTTCATATCAATGGGTGTGTGCTCATCATTAACTCTTTTGCTTCTCGATGCTTCAATCAAATCTACTAAATTTGTGTTTTCTGCATCCTGTTATATAAAGAAAGTATTTTTATAGCAAGTTAATAACAATAGTAGTAATAATTATGAAGAAATGATACTTGAATAAACATCTTCATTATGTGCCATCTACCTTTTCACTTTCTGCTTTGCTAGTGTTATCGGCCTCAATTTCAGCATGGAATCCATGATACTTTGCTATCATTTCTGGATCACAATTCACTTTTGTCACTACATAAGCACCATTATTCATTATTATTTCTCCATACTTTACATTGATCTTGAATAGAGCCGCTTTGTTTGTAATTGAATCAACATCAAATGGCATGTCATAACCTCCAGCTTCCTAAAAAATTATGCATCGTCCATTTTAGGAAATAACTTTTCCATTTATTACCAACATAATATGGGACCCCAACCACTTACATCCACTTTTTTTCCACTTACATCTCACTTTTCAGGATTTTCTTAAAACCCGTGCTCACCAAAACTATGCATAAATATTGGGGTTGAAGGGAGTATTAGGATATTACAAAAATGAACATTAATACAAAAATGTTCAATAATCTGTGTGTATAAACCTCTTAATTTGACAGTTCTGATATCATCTTTAGAGAAGATACATCATCATTAATTTCGTCTTCTATTGTGCGTGGGGTGGGAGCTGCAAGTATTTTCAGTGAACTTTTCCTTTCCTTGTTTGATATGCAGTAGCTTTAGTTTAAAAAAAATGAGATGTTGTTAATATGAATAACTTATAATGACAGATTGTTTTATATTGTTCAAACTTTATGGTTACCTTTCCTTCATCTCTTTGATTTCTTTCAGATTTTCATCCAGCACTATTTTAGTAGCATGATAAGTACTTGTTATCTTCACTTCCCTTCATCTCTTTGATTTCTTTCACTTCCCTTACAACATTTATATAATTTAACTATTTGAATTTCTACCATCAAAAAATACAAAACACACATATTTTTTACCTCTAAATGTGGTTGCTCGACAATATTTTAGTATGACACAAATTGGTCTATCATGTTCACCACTTATATATTCATATAAGTCATCAGCATATTGGTCCCACAGTGTGCAAGATATTGTCTTGTTCCTGCATTAAGAACTAAAATTATAAGAAATTTATGTAACTATTTAAGTTAATGAATATCGGATAAATTTATTACTCTAGATCTTCTATTAGAACATCCATTATCTTTGACTGCTTTCCTTTATTTCCTTGGCTTGTGGTGTGTAACTGAAACAACAATTCCGTTAACATCTACATAAATATAGAAAATGCTGAATTAGGTTCATCAAAAGAGATGTAAGAAATAAAAAGTAAAATTCAATATTTACCAAACAATTCATATTTTTGCGAATCATGCATTGTAGCTATTTCATCAATGGTCTTGAAATTGAAGATTACCAATGGAAAATCCTCATCTTCAACCTTGGCAACTTGTGTATGTTTGGAGATTAGAATTTTGAATGGGCAGTTTGCTGTTTTGAAAGATAAATTGTTATCAGTAACTATGAAGTTGTTGATAGCATAGATATTCCCTTCTTCAAGTAAAGGCCTTATTTTTGATAGGGTCGAGTGTTGGACGTTGGCATGGACCTTGTTTCCCCATGATAAAATAAATGTTAGTCATTAGAAATTTGCTGTAGAAATAAATCGAAATAGAAATATTATAAAAACAATTTAATGATTACCTCAGAATCATGAAAGACTTATTCGTGAGTTTCAACTCCATTGCCACCAAAATATGGTTTGTCACATAGCTTCTAGTTAATCTCATTTTCATGGCGAAGCGACTTTTTCCGAGCTGCAATTGCTTCACCAAACTGAAAAAGGTGCCATTTTTCTGTGAATTGAGAAGAAATTGGTGAAAGAGAAGTTGTAGGTGGTGCGGCTAAGTCTAGTTATAATCTTTTATTTATAATATATGAATACATGATGATATCCTATGAGTATAGGAACGTGTGTTAGTGGGTAATTTACTATAGTGGTGTGTGTTAGTGGTTAATTAATATAATTAATTATTATTCACTATCATGATTGTTTAGTGCACGTTTAAAAAAAGAGTAATAATTCATAGATGTATACTCTTTTGGAGGTATATTTCTTTATGAATTTAATATTAATATTTATAAATTTTAATTATGTTAATCTTTCTTTTGCAGGTTTAGTACATGTGGCAACAAATTAAGTAGAGATTTGTAAATGATTAGTTGTAGTTTTTCAGAAAATTTGTAGTAGGATATTTTTTTTATTTATTGGAATATTTGTTTTGTAATTTATTGTAATGTTTGTATACGTTTTTAGTAGTGGGGAACTTATTTAACTGTCAGAGTAGTACGTTTTTTGTATTTAATTGTTTAATGGTAGTTGTGAGTTATCAATATTGGAGTGGTTAGTGTGAGTAGTGAGTTAATTTATTTTCATTTTACTGATTTAACGTGGCCACGTGGGGAATTGATGTTTTATATTCATTAATTTAATTTAATTAAATCTTAATCTGCTGATCTGTCAATTTTCCCTCCGAAATTGATTTATAATTTTTTTTCTCTCTCCTGACTTTTGTTTAATGAGTTAATGGGTGAAAATACCCCTTTTTAAAAATAAAAGATAAATAATACCTCTCAATAAAAAAAAAGATAAATATTACCCCTATTTACCAAATTGCCCCAGTATTTCAATTTTCCTTTCTTTCTCTTCCTACCGTAAGAAACTCTCGCTCTCTGCTCCTCCTCCCCCCCTCTCTCTCTCTCTCTCTCTCTGTCAACCATGGCAGCAACCACCACCTCGCCGCCGCCCTTTTCTCTCTCTCTCTCTCTCTCCCCAGATCTGCAACTTCCTCCTCCCATCTCTCTATTAAAGATCCTCATCCTCGCCGCCGTTGCCGCGCCACCGTTGTCCATATTCTTCCCTTCCAGATTCAGCTGTTGCCGTCGCCTCCCCTTCGCCACAGCCGCCGCCTAAACAACGACGATAACTCCCAGCAGCGAATTGGCCCTCGCCACCACCACCTACAGACGTGCATCGATGAGATGAAGAGAATGGTGTTGGTCGCCAAGCTCGATTCACCGCGCCGACGCCGGAAAAATGCAAAAACCAGACGGCGGCGAAAAACTTGTCGATAACTCCGACAGCGAATTGGCCCTCGCCACCACCACCTACAGAGGTGCAATGATGAGACGAAGACAATGGTGTTGGTCGCCAAGCTCGATTCGCCGCGCCGACGCCGGAAAACTCCAAAAACCAGACGGCGACGGCAAAACCCTAGATCCCGACGCAACCCGATCTCCACTTTCCGACGTTGGAATGATGCGCCGCCACCACCAAACGATGCGCAGGGATGAGGAGACCTTAGTGGTGTGGTCGCTGCTCCACGATTCCCGGTGACGGCGCCGGAAATTGCAGGTTTTATGGCTGAAAACCCTAGTCGCGACAGTGGCGGCGCCACCACCACTTCCAACGATGAGATGGCCCTCACCACCACCACCAAATGAAGCGCGATGATGAGACGAAGCCAACCGTGTAATCCCCGACCCTCGATTCACAGCGACGTCGCCGGAAATTGCAGATATATCCCCTATGGCGGAACATTTCACAGTTTTTTTTTTTTTGTATTTTTCATGTATGCTTACATACTATCATGTATGGTTCCAGTTATTTTCATGTATGTTGATACAGTTGTTCATGTATGTATTTTTCATGTATGCTACTCATACTTGCATTTAAATATTTTTCATGTATGCTTTCATACTATCATGTATGCTTTCAGTTGTTTTCATGTATGTTGATGCAGTTGTTCATGTATCTATTTTTCATGTATGCTACTCATACTTGGATTTATGTATTTTTCATGTATGCTACTCATACTTGCATTTATGCTTTCATACTATCATGCATGCTTCCAGTTATTTTCATGTATGCTTCGATAGCATACATGAAACTATTTTCATGTATGCTTTAATACTATCATGTATGCTTCTTATGTATGGTATTCATGTATGGTATTCATGTATGCTTCTCATGTATGCTTCTCATGTATGATATTTATGTATGTTGCCGGAAAAAATCGTCGGAAGGCCGCCGAAAAATTCTCGCCGGAGTTGACTGCCGCCGCCGGAAAAAATGGTGAATATTGTTGTTGAAAGTGAGAGATGAGAGAGGAAGAACAAAAAAATTAGAATTAAAATTAAAAAAGAAATAGAAAGGAAGGAAAAGGGTATGCTAGTCATTTAACAGAATTTGGGGGTAGTTTTTATCTTTTCTTTATTGAGGGGTATTTTTATCTTTTATTTTCAAAAAGAGGTAGTTTAACATTTCACTCTTGTTTTTATATATATATAGTTTGCGGATTTCAGCCTTCCCCTCAATTTTAAGTCATACATGACGCTCTTTTATATAATATTAGTAAATGAAGATGGGAGAATCAGAGAATGATTTTCTTGAATTTAATTAGACACTAAAGATGTTTACTTTCAAAATAACTTTTTATAACTATCAAGATAATTGTGGCTAATATTTTTAGTAATATGTGCATTAAAATTGAACTAAATAATGATTAAAAAATAGTAAATGAAGATAGCAAAATTGCAGAACATTTTTTTTGTAGAGTCAACTAGTAGGAAGGCCACTTTATAGTTAAGGGATATAATTTTGTACCCCAATTTAATTTTCAATAAAAGAGGCCAATTTTGATGTAATGAGACGAAAATACCCTTAGTAGGGTAAAAGATGGTTATTTTGAATTTTTACATCCATATATATATATACATATATATATATATACATATATATATATATATATATATATATATAATATTTACCACTTTTCCCCCATTACTTTATCTCTCTACATTTCTCTCTCTAAAATCCTCTCTCTCTCGTCTGCACATTTTCATCTTCCTCCGCCACCACCCCTTCCTCCGCCTCCGCCACCACCTACTCGACGCCGCCACCCACAACGCCACCACCATCCGCCGCCACCCCTTTCTCCACCACTCGATGCCCTCTCTCTCTCGTCTGCCCTAGTTTCCTCCGCCACCAACCGTCGCTCTGCCACCCCCGACTCGCCGCCGCCAACCACAACGCCACCACCGTCTTCTCTGCCTCTACACCCTCCATCACCACCGTCTCTCTCTAGCAACCACCGCCACGAACCGCCGTGCGAGTTGAAGAATACCGCCGCCACCAACTCCAAGTTGCAGAAGAAGAACACCCCACGCCGGAAAACGATGCCATGACTGAAGAAGCCGGCGAAGCGACCAAAAATCGGCTCTGGCAGCAAACAAAGAGAACCCGCCGCCGCCGTCGACGAACAACCGGCCGCCGCCGTCGACGAACAACAGGAGATGGGCGACGACCCTTTCGGTGAGATGCTGGTAATTTCACATCCATTCACACAAAATTTGCAAACATGTGAATTTTTTAATTTTTTGCTCAAAATTTTTGAATTTTGAATTTCGCGGGATTGGTACGGTTTGTTTCTCGATAAATATCATGAAAATCGTACATGAAATCTTGTTTGGGGCTTGTATTGTAGTTGATCTGCAAAATTTGAGACGATTTCTTGTATAATCACTCATTTTTGTTACGATATTCACCGGCATAGTACGATATCAATTTTTATTGTTACGATATTGGAATATCGTACTTATTTTTATTGTTTGAGATTTGTTTCTTGCACCATTGCGGATGATTTATTTGATATTTGAGGGATGCCTTGTTTGAAAAATAATGTTTCTGTAGATACGATATTGTTAATATCGTACTTGAGGATGAATAATTGGTGCCATAAAATATAGATGCATCACTATATCGTACGTGAAAATGACTGAAACCTCCAATATCATACTTAGTATAGTACGATTTTATAATCTCGTACATGAGTGCAACCGATTTATGGCACGAAATTAGAATGCATGTGAGTAATATGTTACGATTTATGTGAGAAGATATTTGCATCTGCCAAATTTGTTTCGATATACCCAATATCGTACTTTGTGTGTTACGATATTACCTATATCGTACTTAGTGTGATACGATTTTATAAACACGTACATGTGCACAACCGATTCATGTGAGAAATATGTTACGATTTATTTGAGAAGATGATTGGATGTGAGAAATTTTTTACGATATTACCCAATATTGTACTTTTGTTTGTTACGATATTGCCCAATCTCGTACATGATTTCGTGTTTGACCACTTTCTGTCTACATGTTTTCAGGTTTCGTGGAAATATGTCTGACCGGAATTGATGAAACCACCTCACCACAGGGTGCAATGTTATGGCTATGAGGGTCTGATTGGAGATATACGCAAGGTCCTCGAGTCCTTTGGAGAAGAAGTAAAATCTGAAGTCAAGCATTCCACTCTAGGAGTCTTTATGCGATTGAATGACTCCAACTCCCGATCAGGCCTCACGCTCAACTACATATTGTCTCGTCAGGTGAGGCCAAGCGAGAAAACGACCCAAAATGTTGACACCACAACCCTATGATTCAAGGTGGAGGGCAAGATATTACGTTTCTCCCGAGTGGAGTATGCTTTGGTGAGCGGACTCAAATTCGGACCAGCTTCTTTTAATCCATATGGCATACTTGTTCTCCCCAATGATTCGATCTACGAGAGGCTATTCGACACCACCAAGGTAATTAGTGGAACCGATGTCCATACTGTTTTTAATGCCAAAAACTATGGAGGTGCCGAAGATGCCATCAAACTGGCAAAGATGTTGTTAGCCACCCACTACGTGATGGGCTTTGAACAAGCACGCAACAAGATCCCATTGTGAATGTGGGTGCTCGTGGAGGACAAGCAAGCTTGGGAGGAATTTCCATGGGGAAGTATATCATATCAAGCTCTGATGGACAGCATAAATAAGGTGACAAAAAAGAGAGCCGCCAGATAATCGCCTGAATATCATCTCAAAGGCAACACATTCGCTTTCTTGGTAAGTTTACTGCTACTCATACTACGATTTACATGAAAATCGTACACTCGTGTGACCAAAAATAGTATACATGCATGGATTTTTTGCTCACTTCCAGCTGTCGGGAAAACTATCCGCATGAAGAATGAACAGAATAAGAAGAAGATACCTCGATTCCTGCACTTATATCAAGAACAACGACATGCCAGAAGATCTTCAAGCCAAGGTAAAAATTTACTAAGTTGAACAATATTAAATTTTGACTGAGTTGTTGACTTTTTGTGTGTACGATATTCATAATATCGTACTCTATTTGATTCAATTTCCTAATTAATGTTAACAGTTTAATGAATTTTTTTGCTTGCATGCTACGATATTCAATTTGTTAGCCGCTTGCATGTTACGATATTGGTAATATTCTACTTTATTTGCTACGAGATTCTTATTTATGCTATGAGATTCTAATTCATGCTACGAGATTCTAATTGATGCTATGATATTGTAATTCATGCTACGATATTCACATTATCGTACTTTATTTGCTACGAGATTCTAATTCATGCTATGATATTGTAAGTCATGCTACGAGATTCGAAATATCGTACTTTATTTGGAGCAAAATTGTTATGCTTCTCTGGAAGTGTGTACGATATATGAAATATCGTACATAATGCACCATATGATTTAGTTTTATGTTTGCCTCAATGTACGATATTGGTCATATCGTACATTGAATAAGTGCGGGTATAGTACGATTTATATAATTCGTATCAGTTTTATGCACAACTAACTTATCTAATTTCTCATGTAGGACCTTAAAGCCGTGCTGGAACCAGATAGGACCGAGTCGAGGTCTCCATACTGGATATCGCTTCAGCAAGATCCTGAAGGAAAGCAATTTGCTTTCACGTACGATGCCAATGACACGAAGAAGAAAAAGAAGAGGCCTCGCAAAGATGGTGGTGAGGATGAGGAAGGTCCGAGTGATGCTGCTAGGCCTGCGGCTCCCAATTCCGCTGCAACAAGCTCCAGATGTTAAGCCCCACTCAACGATGATGACAGAGCTTCATTGATCAAAGAGTTCAGTGAATACGCGGGTGAGGTTGCAACGAAGCGAGCTAGGCTAGAAGCAGAGGCATTCTTCATGGCCGTACAGGACGAGATGATTGTTGGTATTGGAGAGTATGTTTTCCAGAAGATGGTTGAAGCATGTGGTCCTCCAACAGAACAAGAATACGCGGCGAGGATGAGCCAGGCATTCCAGCACAGAACCTCCGCACCACACGAGCATGATCAGCAGCAGCCATCCCCACGCTCTGAACAAAGAAATCAGCAGCAGACATCCCCCCAAGTAGTGGAGAATAAAGCACCAGTGCATGTTGAAGAACCTGTTGTCGATGGTGCACCAATGGATGAGGCCACGAAGGATGCAGCAGCAGCGCAGGATGAACCACCGCCGGATCCAGCCGCAGACATAACACTGGACGATGTCGAGCATGCTGAGGATGCACAGGGGGATGCCGAGCCAGCTGAGAATGCCGAGGATGCCGTGGATGCCAAGGATGCCGTGGATGCCGAGAATGGAGTTAAGCCAAACAGTGAACAGGTAAAGGAAATGCATGTCGACACATAGATAATGCATAAACATGTATCTTCTGCGTGTGTGATGGTGAAAAACAAATTTAATTATTTCTGTTTTTTTTTTCACTTAAACAATGGATAATCGGCATTTAGTTTAAAATTTATATAATTTGCGCTTCGAATCATGCTACTTCGTACAACTGTTAGTACAACTTTCATGTATTTCGTAACATGATCATTGATATCCGTTGTCATTCTTGTAACGAGATTCATAAAACTCGTTGCAAGAATGGCAACTTTTTTAATGATATTCATATAAAATCTTAACACGCGCAATCATTTCGTTACAAGACAAGCGATCATGCTACGATTTTCATGAATCTCGATGAAACAATCTTGCTACGATATTCGATGAATATCGTAGCACAAATCAGTCATCATGGTATGGTAGAAAGCGGACAAACAATCTTGCTGTATCTTGTTACGATATTATCATAACTCGTAACAAGTTTGCTTGTCTCATGTTACGATATTCACATAAATCGTATCATGTGAATCAACTACTAATGGCATTGATTTGCATTGCTACATCTTTCCCAGAGATCTACCTGCCAAGAACAACTTCCTCAGACAGAAGATGAGAACATACTACAAATAGCAGCAGCATCGGAAGCCACAACAATGGATATTCCGGACGATGGTCCGAGCTTTGATCTACACTTGGTACGACTTACATAAAATTGTAGCATACGAGTTGCATAAAATTATAGAAATATAACGTATTAGGGTACGTTTTATAAGCAGGACCCTACACAACCTGCTACCCAACAAGAAGTCAGCGACACACAAATGAATGCTGCATATGACTGTTTGTTGGCGAACACATCTGCACCTTCGCCGCATACTGTGACGCCAACAACAACAACGGCTCGAATTCTTCCGCCAAGGGGGTCGGCGACCACATCTGGGGCCTCGGTTCAAGCTCCACAAGTGCAGGCACCAAATTTGAATGAGAGACCCATTCTTCAGAGATACCCGTCAACAGATTGTGGGAGTCCATTCCTAGTCGATGATGTACGCCCAAAGCGTGATGGGTTCGAAGCATTCTTGAAAGCTAAGACTGAAAAGTAAGTTTAAATTTACATGTTTTATGAAATTTTGTAACATGATCATTGATATGCGTCGTCATTCTTGCAACGAGATTCATATAACTCATAGCAAGAATGACAACTTTTGTTAAGATATTCATATAAAATCTTAATAAGAAGAGCGATCTTGCTACGATTTTCCTAAATTTCGTAACAAAAGTCATCATGTAATGGCGGACAACCAATCGTGTTACGATTTTCGTATCGTGTTACGATATTCATATAAATCGTAACAAGTTTGCTTGTCCATTGCTACGATTCTTATGCATTGATAAATATAACCAAAAACATGAGAAATGTCGGATTGCTATGGGCAGTCAACACTGAATTCTTCGAGAGCTTAATAGATCCATCAAAAATGTTGTACAACGACCATATAAACTGCTACACATCTGTTATGGTCGCCAATCCAACCTTCTCCAGCTTGGGAGAACTTCACGACAACGTTACCATTACGTCCACTGATTTCATGGTATGTTACGATTATACTAATATCATACATGATTTAAACTTTTATGGGTGAGTATGATGTTACGAGATTCTAATAAATCGTAACATCGTACTATGAAATTTGCAACATCGTGTCTGTTATCAATGTACGATATTAAGATATTTGCAATATCGTACATCCTCTAAGCAGTATCATCTTGACGTTTAATTCTTAAATCGTATCATCTTGACTTTCATCTGTATTCGTAGGATGCTCTGGAGGACGTATTTGATTCAATGCATAAGGCAAAGAAGGTAGGATTGGACCCATACGAGCCTTCTCTATTTAATGTTGATAGAGAAGAGATTGTTCCGGAAGACGAAATGAAAAGGTTGGTTGTCACACCCCGACTCTCGAGGTGCGACTTACGAATAACAACACAACCTAATCAACTAACATTCAACTCAAATACGGGGAACATGCTCGGGGAGATCATCAATAAAACGTAATAATATTCGAATGAAGCTTTAAAGGCATAATGAAGCAATAACCGAGCATTTCAAGATCACATTCCAACAAAGATACGATAAGTTTTTCAAGTCAACGAAATTAAGAGTTCAACAAGTATTCAAGGCCATCGAGCACATTGCTCGGAATAAAAAACATAAGTGTCAGAGTATATCAACAGACATTGATTCAAAAAGTTGCATCAAAACCCAACATTTACGCGTATGGAGACGTGCAAATGCCAGTCCGACATTCTACTCAACTCAACCATAAACACCACACCACCAAGCGTCCATGCCATCACCATCCAGTCAACCTGCACGTTTAGAAATACACGCAGGGCTGAGTGCTTCGTACTCAGTGAACACATGCCAAACCATTTGGAAAAAGATGCTTTTAAAAAGCTATAACAATTGAACTTGCCTTGCCGAAACATCATAAGTACTTAAACAACTTAAAACAGTTTTACTTGTGCATGCTAAAACATTTTCTTTTAAATAGACTGCGCAGTCAAACATAACATATATCAATAGTATGCATCATCTGTCACAATTAATCTCACTGTGCCGAGAAGTAGGCCTCCTTCTCGAACACTGTGACCGGCCTAACCGAAGTAAGGCTCACAGTCACCTCAACATTCACATACCACACGTGGGTTTCCCGCATTTCATAGGATAATAACATCTCATATAAACAGATGATAACACATACTAAACTCAATAAAAACGGCAAGTTAATCGCATTTAAAAACATATAAGTACTCAATAGCATAATAACTTCATCGCTAGTTTTGGTTCAGAAAAGCCCACCTGACTTCCGAAGATTCTAGCTAGGCGTTAAGGGCTATTCGTCCTTGCTTAACGTTCCATCCGGCTTGATCCTTCATAGACCAACATCGATAAAGAAAAATAAGATACGCAAAGACGGATAAAAAGGCGTTGGATTCAACTGAAGGACTTCTACTTGAGTCGTTTCTCTTTTCGCTTTATCTTTTCTAAAAGATCTCCCATTTTCGTCTTTAAACCATTAATTCTATTCGATGGTTGGTTAATGCTACTAACCAACGTCTTAGCACTTCACGCTTTAATTAAGAAACGTCATCTATCTACATTCCATTACTCGAGCTTTCTTTTAAAAACTACATTAATTCTCGATTTAATTAACAACTCAAAAGCTCAATTATTTTGCATACAATTAATTTAGTAATTCTTCACGTCACAATTAATATCATGCACTCAAACATTTATTCAATTACATAACAAAATCAAATAAATCAAACACATTTCAAGACACATTAACATTTATTCAATTATACCTTAGAACTAAATTCGATTATGCATTTCTTTTTATAAAAACTCAAACGATATAATTTGTCTTTTCTCGGCTTATAAACAACGCTTTTCTAAATCCGTTATTTTATGGAGCATTTTATAAACTTTTACTCAATTAATAAAAATTCTTTTTAATCTATATTAATTTCTTATGAAATTGGAATTTCCTTTCCATTTCTAACTCGATTCTCATTTATTAACTCGACATTCCTTCTCGATTTATTTTTAATCCACATGGTTTGAAAAACAATTTACTTAACTAACTTTAATTAATTATTTTCAACATCATTGCTTGACATCTCATTCCATTATTTCCTTGATTAATTATACGAGTATTTAAACTTAACTCGTCTAACATCTTTTTCTTGACTTGATTAAAACTTCTTTTTATTTCCTTATTAATTAATTCTTTTTAACTTGATTTTCTCGACTCTTGTTTATTTAATTAATAAACTCTTTTTCTTCTTTGCTCTTTAATTTAAGACCAATTTCTTAATTAATAATCTTCTTTTATTTTTCAATTAGTTTTTATAAAAACTAGTTTATCTTATTAATTTAATTACAAAATTTCTTTTTGATTTAATTTAATAAAATTTCAAATCTTCAAGTTTTATTATAAGGACATTTACTGGATATATCTTTTTATGCATTTTTCAATTTTTAACACTTTTAAAAGTTTTTAAACTTCATTCTTTTTGTTACAAAATTTTCTATTTTCATCTATAGATCAAATTAACATTCTAACATACATTAACATCAAAACCATCAAATCTTTTAAATTATCACAAATTATTTTCTTTAATATCTTCACATGCAATTTAATTTTCTTATACTTAACCACATACAAGATTAAATCAACATATCATATAACAATTTCATGATCAAAACATCAACTAGATCATCAACAAAATCAACAAAATAATTTCTTCTTTCTTCCCAAAAACACACGGCAATTTCACATAAATTGGGGCAATTTATTTCCCAATTTTCATGCACATAATTCTATTCTAAACATGCTCAAAAACATATATCAAGTATCAAATTCATCATAGAACACAATAAACGATTTTTCTCCTATTTTATCAATTTTTTTCGGTATTAATAAAAATTTTAGGGCTTTAATTTCTTTTTCTTCTCTTAATTCATCAATTAAATCCTAGTGTTCAATTCTTCTAACGATTTCTTCTCACTTAATCTTCACATCGATAACCTAAGTTTGCCTAAACATAAAATAAATACCATGCATGCATGTTTTCTTTCTTTTAGGGCTTAGAGATATACATATATACAATTAATCAAATGGATTATCATACTTTGAAAATTAAAGTTGGATCTCTTCTCCTTGGCTTCTTGGGATCGAATTGAAGGGGGAAATGAGCTTCAAACTTGAGCTTGGATGTAAGGAAGAACTCCTCTTGAATCCTCAAAGAAAATACAACACAATAATTAATCATCCATTTTTTTTGGGTTTAAGAGCCAAAAATGAAGAAAAATGGGGATGATCATTGGATTTCAACTCAAGATCTTGAAGGATTATTACCTTTCAGTTGGAGATTGGAAGGATTAAGATGGTGGTGATGATCTTCTCTTGATTTTCATGAGATTGAAGCTTGAATTCAAGGCTTGAATGGAAGAAATTTAAGTGTGTGTGAGTGTGTGGAGGTCACGGCAATGGAGGGGGAGAGAGGGAGAGTTTTTCTTTCTTTGCTACTTGGTAGAGAGTTGTAGAGAGTATTGGATGAATGAAAGAAATCCTCTCTTGGCATAAAGAGAGAGAGATCGAAAGAGTGAGAGAGAGATAGATAGGAATAAGCTTTTGCATGCACATGATTACCAACATTTAGAATAAAAATGATGGCAATGAGTGTTGGAACTTGGTGTGATGTGATGTTTCTTGCATGCAATTTAAGCATCACAATTTACTAAGTATTTTGTAGGAATAATCATGATTGAAGCTATAGAGTAGGTTGGAGAGAGATTAGAGAGATATAGAGTGAGGTGGCGGTGAGAGGGAGAGAGATGACGACACTTGTCTTCGTTGTTTCGTTACGGGTGTTAATTACTCGGTCGTAAAGGTTTTCCGGATAAAACGATCCGTATTAATTCATTTATGTTATAAACGGGTCTAATCTCTCCTCGTCTCGTTTCCGACACTAAAACATCTCAAACCTAATTCACATCTCATTAAAAGATTAACGATTCCGATCATCTAGTCTTTTAAACCTCAAAAGAAATTAGTCGGCTTATTAATCCGTTTATTAATCCTTTAAATGTTAAATTCTCGTAACTCTTCTCAAATTATCTCCGATAAGCTCTTATCCTATCTCAATGACCTTAGAAGAAATTCTAGGTTCAAAGATTTTAATTAAAATCTATTCTAAGTTCATCGGCGCATAGAAATTTCTCGGCCATCAACATTATTCTTTTTCAATTAAACAAACTCTTCGGGGTTCTTCTGAAAATTAAACTCATACTCATTCTTATATAAACAAACTCAATATATACATCACATGATCATTTCAAGAAATAGACACAGATAATTTCACGTAAAAACACATAAGGCATTCCAGTCGATTACTCATTTCTCTTTATTTAGAAAAAAAATTTATTCCTCAAATCTCGTCATTTAAACTTACTCGGTTAATTTAAACGTTTTCTAATGATATAGAAGTTCGGGGTATTACATTGGTCTATTTTGCAGAGGCAAGAATCCCAAGTTGGGGGCCAAACATGAAGGTATGGATCAACTGCGAGAAGGTAACAAAAACTAATTCTGCATGATATTGTTACGATTTACTTAATCTCGTACAATCATAACATAATGGGTGATACGATTTGTCAAATATCGTACTATCATTTTCCCGAATACTTACGTTATTTCTTAATCTCTATATCACATCCACTTCTAGGTTATCATGGTTGCTTATTTAAGCGAGCACTGGGCAACGATTGTCATGGATCTCGCAGCACATCAGTTGTAGTTTTACGACCCCAAGTCGTGGGAATTTTGAGAAGCACCACAAGGACAATAGATTGCAACATTTCCTGCCAATGGCCAGGTTGCTGCCACAACTAATGAAGAAAATTGGCTATTGTGAAAAACATGGAATAGCTAATCCAAACTACACGCAGTGACCATTGTGCTTCCCAAGAGCAAACGCAAAGGGTCTCTTCAAGCAAAAGCAAGACGATAGCGTCGGTTGTGGTCTATATTCATTGAAGTACGTGGAGCGCTTTATATCAAAGAAGAAGTAACCAAAGTGTCTGAGGAATTTAGCCTAGCATAAATCATATCGCCACCACATTGCAAGTCCCATCTATGCAAATAGCACCGATGAAGACACACTCCCGATAGATATCGACTTGGCGTGAACAGTTGTTGTGTTATTTTGTCTATATTTCCATATTGAACACTTGTTTTATTTTGTATATTTTGCTACTACTTTAACCAGGAATACTCTATTATGTACGCATTTTGTAAAAAATACCTGGTAGTATGTAGATCCTGGGTTTTGTAAGTATGATTGCTATGACTTTTCTTCAAATCATATCACTTATTTGTGCTACGACTTTTACGATTTTAGGAATATCGTAGCAATTCATGTACGATTTGATAATATCGTAACAAATCATGTACGATTTTAGGAATATCGCAAGAAGATACACTTGTATAATTCAATCAAAATGCGTACGATTCTGCAATCATGTATCATTTAATCAAAATCATAACACATCAAGTACGATGTAATGAATATCGTATCAACTTAAACACATACAAAATATAATTGTTTGTACGATTTTTCTAATATTGTAACAAACTACATACAACGATCCTAAAAAAATAAGTACGAACATGATCATTCAAACCTATTTGGATCCTTGCATTTTGTAAAAAATACTTGGTAGTATGAAATATCCTGCATTTTGTAAGTATAATTGCTACAACTTTTCTTTAAATTATCAGTAATTTTTGCTACGACTTGTACGATATTACATAATCTCGTATACAATTGTTCAATATTAGATAATATTGTAATGAATCATGTACGCTTTTACGAATATCGTAACAAGATACACATGTAGAATTCAATCAAAATGAGTACGATTCTGCAATCATGTATGATTTAACCAAAATCAAAACACATCAAGTACAATGTTATGAATATCGTATCAACCTAAGCACATACAAAATATAATTATTTGTACGAGTTTACGAATATCGTAACAAACTACATAAAACAATAAGTGCGAACATCATCATTCAAACCTATTTGGATCCTTGCATGTTGCACGAGTGTGGCCAAGTACACCACAAATGCCGCATTTCTTCTCTTTCCGAGGTTTCTTCGCACTTGTTTTGCAGCTATTCACTTCTTCTTCTACAATGCTTTCCAAAACAGTTTTGCACGTATTTATGTAGTGACCCTTCTGATGACATCTCAAACACACCCTTTTCCCTGTTTTGCTAGCTCTGGACGGTATTCTTCTAGTACATGGAAGTCCAGCTTGCCTTGGATTTTCCGGAGTTAAGATTACCCTTTCTTCGACCTCAGACGGGACTTGCCAATCTTCTTTATCAGAAACGGGCATCACCTCACCCGCATACACATCTCGCCACATCTGAGTGGTATACATGTGGTCCACGTAAGACAAAGATGATTGCCTCTTATAACTACAAAATGATCAAAATAAGCAAATGCATCAATGCAAACATGTTACGATATTCACATATCGCGTAACATGCAATGGCAAGATGTGCAAATCACGTAAAACAAAATTCTGCCAACATGTTACGAGATATATATATCGTATAATACATAATCACTATGAAAAAATTGTAGCCACGCAATTGCTATGAGATTTTATATATCGTAACATGCGATGCTAAACGTGCTAATCTCATAAAGCAAAATAGTGCCATCATGTTACGATATATAAAATAGTTGCATGTTACTCGCATCAGTAACAACCACATTGCTACGAGATACCTATATTTCGTAAAATACATAATCACTTCAACAACGAGTTTAATTATTATCGTAAAAAAATTCACCTTATAGCTGCTGACGCATATGAGCATGGGATTAAGTCGAATTGAAACACGAGACAAGAGCATTCCTTGGCAGTAACATCAACAATGTAACTCTTCTGTCCAGAAAAAACCTTAAACAACACAGAATTAATTGGTTCAACCCTCATTGATCGGCCAGCTTCAATTGCCTTACTCAATCTCGTAGCAGCCCACAGAGTCAACTCCGTGGTTACATCTCCAGCTATAGTGCGGCGCTCGTAAAATCACTTTTGGAGCAACGTACGAACACTCTCCATAAGAGGACAAACAAGCAATTTTCTAGCCCATCGCAATCAAGCATTCAACACCTCGCATCCATTGGAAGTTCCGTATTCATATCGTCGCACCGGACATTTCGAACGAGCCCATCTACAAGGATCCAAGTTCAATAGTTTTTGATAAGCACGAGGTTCCATGACCTTCAAATTCTTCATATGCTCCTCAAAATCAACAATCTTGTAGCTACTAGCAGCGAGCCTGAACAAGTCAGTAATGTCAGTACCCCAAATTCTCAAATTTTGCTGAATATGAAACGTACAAAGACCATGATGTGCTCCTGGAAAGACGGAAGACACAGCATTCTTGATACTAAGGTGCTGATCGGACACAATCAATAAGTTCTTCGGAGATGCAAATGATAGTTTAACACGCCTAAGGAACCAAGTCCATGAGGAATCGTTCTCTTTGTCCTCGATTCCAAAAGCTAAAGGAACTATCTGTTCATTACCGTCCTTTGTCGCTGCAACAAACAACACGCCTTTGTATTTCCCCTTCAAATGAGTCGCATCAATGACAATTACAGGACGACATGAACGAAATGCTCTGATACATGAGGATAGAGCAAAAAAACAATATTCAAAGCAACCATGCGCACACGTCTGTAACTCGACCACAGAGCCCGGATTTGCACGCTCTAGCATATTAAAATACTTCCCCAGCATCTACATTGACACAGACGATGTTACGATATACGAAATATCGTACTAAAATATATACGAGCTAATTAAGCACTACTCCATGAGATAAGTAACATTGACACAGACGATGGTACGATATACATAATATCGTACTACGTTATATACGAGCTAATTAAGCACTACTCCATGAGATAAGTAATATTGACACAGACGATGTTACGATATACGAAATATCGTACTAAGATATATAAGAGCTAATTAAGCACTACTCCATGAGATAAGTACCATCTTTACATGATGTTATGATTTATATAATTCGTAACATATAATACGCAATTTCATAGTACGATATTCCATATTGTAAATGTGGATAAAGTTTTATAAAAATCGTATTCGTACTTCATAAAATAATACAACTTGTTTCTATTTTGATTATGACTGCACAATGTTACGATTTACAGAAATTCGTACTATAATACATACGAGTTAATTAAACCCGTACATGAGAGAAACAATTAGATCCTATCCGTCTTTGCACGATGTTACGAGATTTATAACTCGTAACAACATGCAAGGAAAAATAGGGCTAAAAAAGCTATCAAGCAATTATAAAAAAATTACCTGAAACGACTCGTCTGCATCACCATATGTCGAGCTAACTACCTGGTTCCTCCCGGACAAGGCTACATGATACTTCACATGAACACCATTTCCCCTCAACAACTGTCCTTGAATTTCTCTAGGTCTAAGCTCAACTAGATCATCCAACTTAGGATTAAAGTATGAAGCTATGACTTTAGCAGACACTCTTGGTAGAGGGTGATACCTCAAATCAGTCTCACATGTATGAAGTGACCATTTGTAGATTCTCCATGCTTGCCCAATTGCTTTTGCTCGCATGATAAAATCACATCTGTCTTCATATTTACATCGAAGATGATACTTCCGCTTATTTGACTTCTTTGTAACATACTCCAAATTATTTTTCAAATGAAAGATGCCAATAACTTCCTTCATACGCCGCTTATTCAAAAAGAAGCCACCCACAACAAGTTCTTCACGAGCCAAATGATCTACTACAACCAAATCTGATGTTGGGAGCGTCGCATGCTCTAAAGCACCTGCATTAACACACTATAATATAAGAACATGTATAGAAAGAAAATAATTAATATTGTCACTTTGTACGATATTCCTCATATCGTACTTCATTGTTGTTGAATATTATAAAGTCCTAGTCGAGACTCAAAATATAGTACGATAACTTATTTTTAGAGTCTAGCATATACGTACAATGCTACGATATTCCACATATCGTACTTGATTATAAAACTACGCTTAGGCACATAAAAGTTCATAATATCCTTTGTCATACGATTATTAGGAATATCGTACTTGTTATTAATGAATACGATAAACTCGTACTAGACATTGAAACCATAATACGATACTTGATGTTCTTGGGTTAACATGTAATTATGATACTACGATATTATGAATATCGTACTTTATCATAAAAATAGGCATAAGAACACTATCATACGATATTATGAATCTCATACTTTGTTATTATTGAAACACGTACCAGGAATGACCCACAACCGGCTTGGATTAGAATTTCCTTCATTAGATTCATTCGAAACATCTAATGGTTGCATCAAATCAGGGTCTTCACAAACTTCAAAATCATCCCCCAACGGGTAAGCACATTCATCCACATCATTATCCAAGCTCATGTTGGTATCACAAATAGCAACATCATCACCGAATCCTAACCCCAAAACTGAAGAATCTTCATTATAAACAATACGATCAAAAGACGGCATATCCACACGCGCTTTAAGACGATATATTCCCATGAGACACCTTCGGTAAGGCTTCGATATCTCTTGGGCAAACACTTACATGAATTGTAGGAACCTCCAACATTTCCATTAAAATATTCAACTCAAAATCATCTGTTACTTTCATCCTCATTAATTCACCAGTAGGAGATTTTACTAGAGCATCAACATCATAAATAAACATGGCCTTGTCCTTCTTCAATCGATTCTCAAGCTTGCTCAATAAATCTTGATACGTTATACCACAAGGTGGTATAGGTATATATTCTTTCCTTCCACCCTCATAGATATTGTCATTCCATACGCCACCATGAGCAACAATTAAACAAGAATGCCTCTTCTGCATGAAATATAAGTTACGATATATATATATATATATATATATATATATATATATATATATCGCGTAACACAAATCAGTTACGACATACCAAACTCGTACAATGAAACATAAAATACATAATCACTTATGAAATAATTGTAGCCACAATATTACGATATTCATTTATCGTAGCATCCTATGATAAAACCTGCTAATCTCGTAAAGAAAATGGTGATAACATGTTACGATATATATATATATATATATCGTATCAAACGTTATCACTTATGAAATAATTGTAGCCACGCTATTCCTAATACATTCCAATATATCGTAACATCAGACGCTAAAACGTGCTAACCTAGTAAAGAAAATGGTGATAACATGTTACGATATACATATATCGTACATACATAATCACTTATGAAATCATTGTAGCCACGCTATTCATAGGAGATTCCTATATATCGTAACATGCGATCCAAAAACGTACTAATCTCGCAAAAGAAAATTGTGCTATCATGTTACGATATATATATATATATATATATATATATATATATATCGTATCATACATAAACTCCTGCATGAGCACAATATTTATTTGCTACGACTGTAAGACTTAAACAAAAATCAGCCATGACTGTAAATCATCAACTGCGACGAACTACAATTTTAACGATCTAAAACATCATATCTAAACGAAATCCACCATCAAATAAAAAAAACAAACAACGGAAATAGTATTCAGTACCTCCATCATCGTCGCCGCCGGACAAAAAACGTGATACCGCCGGCGATGGAGAAAAAAGAAAAGAGAGAAAGAAAAGACGACGAAGAAAAAAAACGAGAGAGAAAGAGAGAGAAAGGAGAGAGAAGAAGCACCGTTTATCAATCCAAACTAAGAAGACGAATAAAATGTAGAAGAAAACGCAGCAAGTATTAAAACGAATTAAAAAAAAGCAGCAAGAACAATGGAGGAGCTGCAAAAAGAGAGAGAAAAAAACGAGAGAAGAAGAGAGAGAAAAAAAAAGGTGTGGGTTTATGAGAGAGAAAAAACATAAGAGAGAGAAAATAAAGTAGGAGAGAGAAAAGTGGGCGGTTGGTGAAAAGTAAGGGTATTTTTGTCTCATCATTTCAAACTTGGCCTCTTTTATTGTAAATTAAGTTGGGGTACAACTTTATTGTTTTTATCTAAAGGGGGTCTACAAATATTAATAAACTCTTTTTTGAATCTTATTGACGCATATGGATTAAATTGAACTAAAATTATCAAAAATAGTAAATGAAGACAGAAGAATCTCGAAACAATTTTCTTGAATTTACTTACATACCAAAAATTCTCACTTTCAAAATAAATTTTTATAACTACTAAGTGAATTGCGGCTAATAATTTTAATAATCTTGTGATGGTCCCGATACGAGTTCTGATGTATGGGGGGGGGGGGAATACACCAGATAAAACTTTTAAAAACAACCCCCTAAAAATAACACAACCGAGTAAGACAACTCAGTTGGAATCACAACCGAGTAAGAAACACTCAGCTGGAAGTGAAGTGCTGTGCGAAATGTGGTGGAAATTAACTCGTATAAAATCAACTCACGCTTAAGTGCAAGGTTGGTCAATAACCAAGACAGTTGATATGGAAGAATGCAGTTTGTATGCAGGTTAGTTAGTCAGTTGAATATGCAATAAGTAACTGAAAAATAAACACAACACAGAAGAATTTACGTGGTTCGGAGATAACTCCTACGTCCACGGGGAGTTGTGAGTCCACACAACTCAGTCCAAGTTCTTCTGGACAAACCACAAAGCTTACGCGGGCTTTGCAACCGTTGAGATAAGTTTACTGGTACTTATCAACCTTACATATTAGTTTACGGGTACTAATCAACCTGTCTACTCAGTTACGGGAAGAGTAGGGTCCTAATAACCTTTTCAGGTGAATGAAAGGGGTGGGGTTCCAACTAATAGCTCGAACACGAAGTGAGCTATGATCTAACACTCTACGAACTCTCAACTAGTGATGTTCTCAAGGTTGGATCAAAAGACACTAAGACAGAATCTTACACTCTAGAACTCTCAACTAATGATGTTCTAAGAGATTGAATGCAGTTCAGCTCGTGTGAGGTATTTAGTTCTTTCTTTCGCTCTTTGGTCTCTTCTTGCACTTGTCTGTCTTGTATATTTCGTGATCTTGGTGAATGAATGAAGGCCTCTATTTATAGGCGGAGAGAATCAACTAGCCGTTGGAAGAGCTGTTGATCTCTGTTCTTTGAAAGCGATGGCTTGTCTCTCATCTCTGCAGACTTTCCGGATTTGGCAACTGCATGCTTCTGCTTTCCATCTGAGACAACCTTGTGTTGGGCCAAATGAGGTAATGACAGAGAGTCAAACCTTCACGTGACTTCCTTATTTGAAATTCAAATCTTAACCTTTGACCTCCAACATTTGATAGTCAGTTGAGTCGTTTGATCTTCATCTGATTGGTCTTCAGCTGATGTTCTATCTGAATGCTTCTGTCTGAGTAGGAACATGTGAACTCTCAGCTGACTTTGAACTTCAAGCTGTTGATCTAACTGATTGAGTCCTACAACTGATGTTTCATCTTGAACGCTCAGTTGTCCTTCTTGTATCTGACTCTGATCAGTTGGCTTCGAACGCTTAGTTGTCTTCCTTACAACTAATGTACTATCTCTTGAACGCTCAGTTGTCTTTCATCTTCCCCTTTGAATTGCTCAACTGATGTTCTATCTTGTGAACGTAACTTCCCCCTTTTTAAACACTCAGTTGTCTTTAATTACATCTGATGTTCTCTCCGAGTGATGCCTTGTTGCCGTCTTCAGCTGGAGACCTGTAAAAATAAAATCTCAACATTGCCCAAACAGCGAGCCTAACTACTAACATTAGGATCTGGCAACATCTACTCGGTTGGGGTCAGTTGGTTTTGGAATCAATCAAAACTTTAATAAATTTCCCAACAATTTCCCCCTTTTTGATGATGCCAAAACCCTTATAAAGTTCTTACAAATCAACCTGATCTAAATCCTACTGACCTATCCAAAATCTCAGGTGAAATTCTAGACAGTCTATAAGATTAAAACGTCAAAGGGTTAGCACAGTTATAACATGGTATTGAGATAACTTTGCGATTCAGAGCTTGGAAAATGAGAGATTGTACATCAAGTTGAATCGTATAACTGAATAGTTTTTATTACAACTGATGGTTACAAAGATAGACACAAAAGAGAAAAGTTACATCAGTTGCTCAAAAACTAACTGAGCTAAAACTTAAGCCCATACTTGCTAAATATTCTAACAAAAATCTCTCTCTTTGCTTCTGACTCATTTGCTATGTCCACCCCGTGCTCTTTGCAAACTTGTCTTGCCTCAGCTGATATCTTTTGACGGTTGGGGTTACGAGAGTCTGGGAGGAAGGGAAGCTGATAAGTAACCTTCTTAGGAACCGGGACTGTGTTCAGATCCAATTTTGCATTTATCATTGCACGCTTGAACTGGCTGAACATGCCCGGGTCCCCTGAGTGCAACTCGGTCAGGGCTTCCTTGAATGCTTTCCTTGGATCGTCAGTTGAGAAGACCTTTCTGTAATAGAAGTCATTCACGAATTCTTGCTTGAATGACTCTCAGTCTTCATTCCACTCAACTGGCATCCACTTGTCTACGTGCCTGAACCAACTTTGGACCTTGACCTTCCCTGGCAACCTCTATTGTCTCAGCCGAGCTTCAGCCTTCACTTGATGTTTTTCTATTGGGCGACGGCTGCGGGAGGCGATGTTCCGGTCCAAGTTCTTAGTTACTTTGTCTAGCTCCTCTTCGAACTGGTTGACTCTTCGAGCTTGGCTGGCAGCGAACTTCTTGATTCAGCTCGGATTCATATAATCTTTCTCAACAACATCCATAGCCTTGGCAGCTGCAATACACTCTTCGGTTGTGATACTGTCGAGTTCCGAATCAAGCTCGACTGCGATCTCGGCTATGGAGTTGCAAGAAACTCCAAACTGCTCCGCCTGCTCCAAGTCTTTTTCCATTTCAGCTCCACCTATGTCGGTTAGCTTAGGAGCGGACTTCTTTTTCTGAGTCTTCTTCTTCAGCTGGGGTTTTGCAGCAGATGGCATCTCTTCATCAGCCTGGGTCTCTGCTTCCCCCTGCATATCAAACTTCTGCCTCTTTATCTTTCCCCTTTTTGGCATCAGCAACAAGGCTTGCTACTGATCCATCCAGAGAGGTGAGCTGTTGTTCGGCTTGTTGAATGCGGTTGAAGAGTTCATCGACCGCACACTCTATTCCCACCTTCTTCGCCAGTTCGGAGTCATGGCGCTCTTGTTCGGCTTTCCTCAATCCAGCGAATGTTTCAGTTACCTCGGTCTGAAAAGCAACGAACTCAGCCCATCTTGACTCGAACCGAGACTCCCATTCTTCATCCTGAGTCTGTTGGGATTTAGCGAGGTTGGAATCAGACAAGGATTGGAAGACGTTCAGCTCAGACTTGATTCCCAGAAGAGATGACTTCAGATTAGACAGGTCTTGGCTGGTGGAGGAGGAGAGTTCGTCAAGCTTTATCTTCAGTGAAACATTCTCCTCCACCAGCTGCTTGTTCTTCTCCTCTTGTGCTTCCAACATCCTCAGCTGATCTTCTTTGTTTTGCTGGAAGTTGGCAAGCATCTCCATCCTCAGCTGGTTCACCCTCTCAGCTATCAGCTCGCAAATGTCTTCAGTTGAGGGCACTGGCTGATCAGCTGGAGCTTGGTGTTCAATCAGAGCTGGCTGTTCAACTGTAACCATGGCTTGACGGTTGGCCAGGTACAGTTGAAGCTCTTCTTCTTCATTCTTTGCTGCGGCGGCGGCTACGTCCAGATCATTAAGGAACTCAGCTGACTTGACGAGCATGTTGTCGAGGAATTCAATGCAGTCTTGTCCAGCTGTCTCTCTGGTATCTGTGCCTTCTGCCTTGCTCTGGTCCAGACGACGCGTGAGCAGCGCAACCTTGTTGTTGTAGGCCACCTCCAGATTAGTATAGTTGAAGTAATCTCGGATGCGTGACTCGTCCGCCTTTAGTTGGTTCCAGCTGTGTACCCTCACAGTATCTTCCTTCACATACCAGTGACTGAAGATTAGGTTGAACTGGTACAGCAGCTCGGTTCCAAGTGTAGCAAAAATCAGCATGTCGCGAGCTTTTGGGAACATCCCGATCAGCTTCTAGAAGCAATAGGCCACCTTGCCTTCATGCTCCATTGCGATAGCCTGACGGTCAGCTTCGTCATCGATTGGGGAGGGAAAAAGATTTTCATATGGCAATGGTTCAAAAGTTTCATCAATGTTGGCCAAAGAAGTGGTCTCAACATTGGCATCGAGCTGGGAGCTCGGAATATTAGATTCTGTGGGGAGTGGGGTATCAACCGGTTCATCAACATTGGCCGAAGAGATGGTCTCAATATTGGCATCGAGCAAAGAGCTCGGAATCTCTGGCTGTTGATCGGTTGAGAGAGCGAGAGGCTCTTGGGGCGTTACGGCATCGACTCCTGCCGTGGGGGAGGTTGGAACGTCTTCAATTTCCTCAGAGGAGGAAGAAGCATCCGATGTCACATCCGTCTCCATCCCTTCCGCCTCATCAGTTCCAGCAGCGCGAGGGACGATCTTGAAGGCAGCTGCCTCAGCTGAGTGGCTTGACTCGGATGGCTCCTCAGCTGGTATCGTCTCAGCTGGTGCTTTAACAGCTTGTACCTCTTCCTCAGCTGAAGCATCCACTACATCCTCAGCTGGCTCCTCAGCATGCTCCTCAGCCGGCATGTCCTCGGCTGGCACTGCAACCGTCTTCTTGAACTTCACCCTCGGCTTCTTCTTGGCTGGCTCCTCCTCCTTTTCTTTCTCCGACTCAGCTCTGCGTCGGCGAGCAGCTTTCGATTTGGAGGGGCGGCTGACAGCTGGTACCTCCTCAGCTGTGTCCTTGGGTTCAGTTGTCTTCCCAGCATCCTTCTTCTCCTTAGGAGTATAAACACTCCTAATCACCTCTTGTGCCTTATTTACTGTTGGGAACAACATCAACTTCTTCACTGGAGTCTCCTCGCAGTCCTCCCATACCATGTTCTGACCCTTGGTTGTGAGCAGGATCAGAGCAGATATTTTACAACCGAAGTTGAGAGTCCCCTTGACACTCAACAATCGCTCCCCTGATTCGGTTGTGGTCTCGGAGATCTTCTACTTCTCCAAGATCAGTTGGTTTAGAAAATACTGGAACCAATTGATCTCATGTTTGTGTTCCAAGGCCAGCAACTGCTTGAGCTTCGGTCGGCTGATGTCTCCGAAAGCCCCGCTGTAACCGAACACGACCTTGGATACAACATCGAATAGGAGTCGATGTTCTGGCTTTAACTTGGTCCTCTGCATGTTGCTCTTCAACTTCTCCGGGGTGATCAGAGCACTTTCCAGAAATGCATCGGCATCCGCATCGGTTATATTTTCTACCGTGTCCGTGGCGGTGTGGTTTACGGGAATGATTTGGCGGAGGAAATCGGAAATTGCTATGGGAACAGAGACCCGGCGAATCGTTCTGGCCGGAACGTCGCGTTGCTGACAAGAAACTTCTGTAGTGAAACCATCTCTGCTATCGATGGATGATTGCAGGTTCACGTAGAACTCTCCGACCTGGCGCCTGAGCAGGTGGGAGGGGAAGAGCTTCGCCCATTCTAGTAGGCTGTTCTCCCTGAGAATATTTGCGAAAGAAGACAGCACCGGTGACTCTAATTCATTGTCAGACAAAATCTGCTCGAAATGTATCTTTGACACCAGCAAGTCGAACGATTATTCATAAGATATGGGGACTAGGGAGGGTCCGGAAGAAGCCATTTTCTTTCCTTTGGGTGCCATTTAGTGAATCTGAAAAGATATATATAAGAAGGAAAGAAAAACATGCAGTAAATAGTTAGACAAAATCTGAGAAGATGATGAACAGTTACTGCAGATAGACACGAATGAGGAAGGTAAGAGATCACTTCCTGATTTTCCGCCATTTATAGGTTTTAGGCTCGGTTGAAATCGACGGCTAGGGTTGAATGGCGTGAATCCATCAACGGCTGAGATTACGCGACTGTTGACTAGCTTTGACTTGACGTCACGAACCGAGTTCCAACCAGCGCGTGAGAAGGTGAACTGTTTTTCATGTCAGCCCAGTCGTACTATAAAGTAGGCTATTGATGTTCAGCCGTACTTTACATTAATGCGGCATGATGGCTATTTTAATGTAACTGACATGCTCAAGAATGTTTGAATTTATTTCAAACATTCTCATTTAAGATCATAACACCTTCAGCCATAAATGTTACATGCCAGCTGATGTCGGAATCAGCTGTGTTCACCTGTCAGCTGATGTTGGAATTAGTTGTGTTCCGATGTTGTGGCATACCATCAGCTGACTCGAGTTCGTCTGTTCAACTGATGTCTAATCCAACGTTGCAGCATACCATCAGCTGACTCGAGTTCGTCTGTTTAGCTGACGTCTGATGTCTTCGGTTGGCGATCCACATCTGAGATTCCCCCTTCATCTGAGCTTCCCCCTCAGATGGATATCTATCTCTTCACCTCAGTTGGTTCCTCATCTAATGGATCCAACAATCCAAGTAAATCACATAACATCTTGAACCGTGCTTCGGCTAGAGGTTTGGTGAAGATATCTGCTCTCTGAATCTCAGTTGCAATCTTCTCCATGGAAACGTCCTTCTTCTCAATATGATCTCGGATAAAATGATGTCGGATGTCGATATGCTTCGTCCGAGAATGGTGAACAGGATTCAAAGAGATAGCAATGGCACATGAGCTATCACAATGAATGGGAACCTGTTCAGTTGCAACTTCATAGTCTCTCAGCTGTTGCTTGAGCCACAACACTTGCATGCAACAGCTTCCGGCAGCCATGTACTCTGACTCGGATGTAGAGGTGGCAACACATGCTTGTTTCTTGGAGAACCACGAAACTAGCTTGCTTCCCATGAACTGACAGTGTCCAGATGTGGACTTCCTGTCCAACCGATCTCCGGCTAGATCCGCATCTGAGTATCTGGTCAGTTGGATATTGTCATCGGTTGGATACCACAACCCAACATTTACAGTTCCCTTCAGATACTTGATAATGTTCTTTGCTGCCAACATGTGAGCTTCCCTCGGTTGAACTTGGAACCGAGCATACACTCCAACCGCGTAAGATATGTCTGGACGACTGGCGGTTAGATATAGCAAAGAACAGATGATCCCTCTATACTTACTGGCATCCACGAGCTTTCCCTCAGTTCCAGGTTCAATCTTCCAGTTAGTATTCATCGGGATCCTTGTGGTTTTACTCGTCTGCAATCCGAACTTGGTGATGAGCTCCTTTGTATACTTGGACTGATTGATGAAAATCCCATCTGGTGACTGCTTCACTTGAAGTCCAAGAAAATAGTTCATCTCCCCCATCATCGACATCTCGAACTTCTCCTTCATGAGATTTGAGAATTTTTCACACAGCTCCTCCGACTTGGAACCGAATATGATGTCGTCAACATAGATTTGCACAACAAGTATATCTTCTCCAACTTTGATGGTGAACAGTGTTTTGTCAACTGACCCTCGTTTGAACCCCGAGTTCAGAAGAAAACCACAAAGAGTGTCATACCAAGCCCTGGGTGCTTGCTTCAATCCATATATTGCTTTCTTCAACTTGTACACTCTTTCATCTCCAGTCTCAAAACCTGGAGGCTGTTCAACATATACATCTTCCTTAATATCTCCGTTGAGGAAGGCACACTTCACATCCATCTGATAGACCTTGAACTTGTGAAATGCAGCATAAGCTAGAAAGATTTGGATGGCTTCCAGTATTGCAACCGGCGCGAAGGAGTCCTCAAAATCGATTCCTTCTTGTTGGCAATATCCCTGAGCTACCAACATTGCCTTATTCCTCACGATGAATCCAATGGCATCTCTCTTGTTCTTGAAAATCCATTTTAATCCAATGACTTTGACACCATTTGGTCTTTCTACCAACTCCCATACACAGTTGCGTAGAAACTCATTCAGCTCTTCTTGCATGGCTGTTGTCCAGTGAACACAGTTGAGAGCTTCCATAACATTCTTCGGTTCTGGCACATCAGCTACGAAACAGGATATCATGGCAACATCTCCTGCTTGCTCGAACTCCTCAAGAACTGCCAGCTCCTCAGCATATTGAGCGTAAGTGTTGGAATTGTCCTCAGTCGAATCTGGATTTGCAACTCTGCTCCTTGTACGCACACCTTCGGTTGGATCCCCGATGATGTTGTCAGTGGAATGATCTTCATACCATCTTCGGTTGCATCTTCCTTCTTCTTCCAACAGTGGTTGTTCCAGGATTTCAACTCATGATGAATCCTGAGCCGTAGGAGATGCTGGAGTCTTCAGAACTGGTGATTGATCAGCTGTTGAGTCTGGATCCTCAACATTGACAATATTTTGAACCGAACTTGGTTGGGCTTCTGATGCTGATGCAGTTGGAGTGACATCAGCTGGAGTTCCCCCTTGAGATGAGCTGGGGTCCTCACATTCATCTTCAGAGGAATATGGATCATCATCCTCGGTTGCCCATACTAATGGTTCAGCTAGATTCTTTTCCCTTAAGGCCTGCGATCTGGTGAGAACAGGTGGAACTTGTGGATCAGCCTGTTGTCCTTTAGCCTGTTCCTTGCACTCAAAGTAGATTCATCAAAACTAACATGAGGTGTTATCTCCACAACACGAGAGCTATTGTTGAAAACTCTATAAGCCTTGATTCGAGCGGCATATCGGAGAAATATGCCTTTCGAAGCCTTGGCATCAAAAGTTTTCAACTGAGTCTTCCCATTGTTGTGAATATAACACTTAGAACCAAAAACGCGAAAATATGAAATATCAGGCTTCCTTCGTCTCCATAGCTCGTATGGTGTCTTTCCCAACCGCTTGGTCAGAAGAGACCGGTTCTGGGTGTAGCAGGCTGTGTTGATGGCCTCAGCCCAAAATCTCTTTGGCAAAGCTGAGCTTGTCAACATGGATGTAGCTGCATCCTTCAGCGTTCGGTTCCTTCGCTCGGCTACTCCATTCTGTTGCGGAGTACGCGCAACTGATGTTTGATGAGTAATTCCATGCTTCTCGCAGTACTCAATGATGGTTTCATTCAGAAACTCAGTTCCACAATCTGATCGGATGGAAATAATTTTCATCTCTTGCTGGTTCGATATCCGATCCATCAGCTTGGGTAGCTCATCTCGGGTTTCACTCTTGTAATGCATGAAAATAGTCCACGTGTATCTAGAATAATCATCAGTTACAACAAGTGTATACTCATTACCATTCATGCTTTTTGGTGTGACTGGCCTGAAGAGATCCATGTGGATCAGCTGTAACACTCGATCGGTTGAGGGAGTTGTCTTCAACCGGAAGGAGGATCTAGCGAGCTTTCCCAACTGACATGCACTGCAGATATGTGTTGTTGAAAACACTCGGTTTGGTATGCCTTTTGCATGTTCCTGTCTTGCGAGTCGGTTCATTGTCTTGAAATTCAGATGGTTGAGCCTTTTGTGCCACAGCCAGCTCACATCTGAACTGCTCTTTGATAACAGGCAGGTGTCAGGAGGACTACTATTCCAGTCAGCATAGTAGACATTCCCGGTTGGGGATCGATTTCCCAATAATATGACCTGCTTTGATCCGACATTTTTAACCCTGCAACCCTGTGCATCAAACTTGACAGAGAAACCATTATCACAGAATTGGCTGATGGAGAGCAAGTTATGCTTCAATCCATCAACATAAGAAACATTAGAAATCGAAACGTGATTGGTTTCAAGTGTACCATAACCTCTGGTGTGACCTTTTGAGTTGTCACCAAAGGTAACTGAGGGTCCTTCTTTCTCCACGAAACTCCCAAGCAAATCTTTCAGATTTGTCATGTGTTTCGAGCATCCACTATCCATCACCCACATGGTTCGTGATGCTTTATTCTTCCTCAGTTGTTTCTCTTGTACCTGCAAAGAGAAACTCGCTTAGGTCTCCAATTTTAGTTGGGTCCTGGAGGGTTAGAACCAGTTCCCTTTTGAACTGTGGGTCGTTTTTCCCTGTATACTCGGATAGATTTATCATTCCAGATCACTTTTCCTTCATCATCAACTATAACATCGCCTCGGTTATCCTTAGGACTTGTTGTTAGTAGTGATGTTCTGTTTCTTGGGAGGAGATGGATTTCTCCTATTTTGAGCTTTCGGAGGAGAGGCTTTCCCCCTGTTTTGATGGCGGTTTTTATCCTGTTGGATTCGTTGTTGAGGTCGGACGCCATGTTGGAATCTTTGTGGCTGATTCTGATTCTAACTCCCTGAATGTTGTCTATAGCTGTTCATGCCCTGTTGTTGGTTCATGTTGTGGCATGAATATCCCCAGCTGTTCGATCTATTCCTCATCGGTTGACTCGGTTGGAACCTCTAGTTGAACTGATGATGGAACCGCTGTTGATTCAGATGGTTGGATCCTTGTCAGTTCTGTGGTTGGTTCCATTCTTTCTGATGTTGGCTCTGAGGTCGGTTTCGATTGTATTTCCGACGCCTCTGGTTCCTCTTCTGACTCTTGGAACATTCCCCCTCCGTTGATGTCCCAACCAATGGAATGTTCTGTTCTCCATCCACTGCTCTTTTTCCTTTCTCAGTAGAAGTTTCCTTAGTCGATTGAGCTTGCTAAGAAGTGGAGGTTGGATTACTTTGGGGAGATTCAGGTTCAACTGTGTTAGGTTCGGCAACCTTGACTTCTACAGCTTTGATGAAGGTTGCTGGAGGAATTCCAGTATCCTTGATCACATCATAACCGAGTCCTGACACGTCATCCATCTATCGGCTGTAACTGATAAGGTTCTCGATGATCTTGGATGACTGATATAGCTTTATTAAGTTGTCCTTCTCAGTTTGCAACTCCTTGAGGAGAACAGCTATATGCTCAGTTTGTCCGTCTGACTTCTTTATCAGCTAATCGATCTGAGCCTCTTGCTTTTTCAACTGATCTTGCTGCTCCTTGATCTGCTTCGTCAACTCTTCATCGGTTGGAGCATTAGTTCGGTTGACCGCATTCAGTTGACTTTTGAGATTATCTATCTCTTCAGTTTGACTCTTGATCAGATCGTCCTTTTCGGTTAAGGATTCTTCAAGTTTGGCGAACTGTTCTTGAAGACTCTTAAACTCAACCGATTGCTGATGTAGTTCCTCACTTAGTTCTTGAAAGTCACTCCAGGAGGGTTCCAACTCTTCATCCAATGTTTACTGCATGTTAGAAATGTTGGAAGAATTTAAATTAGCAGGACTAGAGTGTACCTCAGTATCATCCTGGTCGGTTCCAAGTGCCATGAGGCATTGATCCTGACCGATAGCGTTGTTGGCGGAAGTCAGCTCATCCTTATCTTCAGTGTCAGTGAAGATGTCCATGTCGTCAGCTGCTTCTTCTGCAACCATGACCTTGTTCTTTCCAGTTTGCTTGGCCCTCAACGCTTCTCTCTCTTTCTTCGAGAGGTCTGGACAATCTGCTTTGAAATGTCCCTCCTTGCCGCATTCAAAGCAACCATTGTTCACAGGCTTTGAGTTATCTCGAGTTCGGTTAGATTTGTAGAACCTCTTGTATTTTCCGAACCGAGTGTCCATGTCAGCTAGCTTCTTTGACAGGGCGGCTATGTTTTGTTGCAGCTCTTCTCTGCTTGGCTCCTTTGTAGCTGTGTCCGCTGATCTTGTTGGCCTTGATGTTCGCGGCTTTGAATAGTCAGCTCGGAGCGCTACTGACTTTGTGGCTGAACCAACATCCTCATGTCGACTCGTTTGAACCGAGGACTGAGTTGACCTTCGTCGGTTCACCTTGTACTCGTTTTCCTTCAGTATTGAGAACAATCTTTCAATTCCCATCTCACCAAGGTCAGCTCGGCTCTCATGGATATTGGTGAAGGTATCCCACTCAGCTGGTAGAGCTTATAATACTTTGAGGTTGATTTCTCTCAAAGTATATTTTCCTCTTCGGATGGACTGGATCCTTCTGATGATGTCCATGAATCGGAGCTCTAACTGATCAATGGTTTCATCAGTTCTCAGACAGAAGTTGTTAAAGTCTTGACAGGCATGTGAGAACTTGTTCTCCTTTGTTTCATCGCTTCCTTCACTCAGAGATGCCAAGATATCCCACATCTCTTTAGCGGTTTCGCACTCTTCTATCCAAGGCAGATAGTCTTGTCCAACTGTGGACATGATCGTGCTCTGAGGCCAGATGTCCAACTGGCTCACTTTGGCTTCTTCTGGAGTGAAGTCTTCTGGCTTCTTCTCCACTAACTCCACAGTTGCATCCCCATCGTTGGGATTTGTAGGAGTGCGAGTGATTCTCTCTCTGATGATGATCAGTCCGGATGTGAGTACTTGTTGCATTCGATGATGATTTGACAGTAGGATCTTCTTCATCCGAGTTCTCCAAGATGTATAATTCACAACCGAGAACATGACCACGATCTTGTCTTTTACATCCATCTGCACACAACAACAGAAGAAAAATGCAAGCAGATATGCACTAGCGTGATAAAGAGATCTGTTCAGTTGACCACTGAAGAAAACACCTCGAATTCACACCTCGTGAAACAGAGTCAGCAGTCTTTTGAACCACTGCTCTGATACCACTTGATGGTCCCGATACGAGTTCTGGTGTATGAGGGGGGGAATACACCAGATAAAACTTTTAAAAACAACCCCCTAAAAATAACACAACCGAGTAAGACAACTCAGTTGGAATCACAACCGAGTAAGAAACACTTAGCTGGAAGTGAAGTGCTGTGCGGAATGTGGTGGAAATTAACTCGTATAAAATTAACTCACGCTTAAGTGCAAGGTTGGTCAATAACCAAGACAGTTGATATGGAAGAATGCAGTTTGTATGCAGGTTAGTTAGTCAGTTGAATATGCAATAAGTAACTGAAAAATAAACACAACACAGAAGAATTTACGTGGTTCGGAGATAACTCCTACGTCCACGGGGAGTTGTGAGTCCACACAACTCAGTCCAAGTTCTTCTGGACAAACAACCGTTGAGATAAGTTTACGGGTACTTATCAACCTTACAGATTAGTTTACGGGTACTAATCAACCTGTCTACTCAGTTACGGAAAGAGTAGGGTCCTAATAACTTTTTCAGGTGAATGAAAGGGGTGGGGTTCCAACTAATAGCTCGAACACGAAGTGAGCTATGATCTAACACTCTACGAACTCTCAACTAGTGATGTTCTCAAGGTTGGATCAAAAGACACTAAGACAGAATCTAACACTCTAGAACTCTCAACTAATGATGTTCTAAGAGATTGAATGCAGTTCAGCTCGTGTGAGGTATTTAGTTCTTTCTTTCGCTCTTTGGTCTCTTCTTGCACTTGTCTGTCTTGTATATTTCGTGATCTTGGTGAATGAATGAAGGCCTCTATTTATAGGCGGAAAGAATCAACTAGCCGTTGGAAGAGCTGTTGATCTATGTTCTTTGAAAGCGATGGCTTGTCTCTTATCTCTGCAGACTTCTGGGATTTGGCAACTGCATGCTTCTGCTTACCATCTGAGACAGCCTTGTGTTGGGCCAAATGAGGTAATGACAGAGAGTCAAACCTTCACGTGACTTCCTTATTTGAAATTCAAATCTTAACCTTTGACCTCCAACATTTGATAGTCGGTTGAGTCGTTTGATCTTCATCTGATTGGTCTTCAGCTGATGTTCTATCTGAATGCTTCTGTCTGAGTAGGAACATGTGAACTCTCAGCTGACTTTGAACTTCAAGCTGTTGATCTAACTGATTGAGTTGATGTTTCATCTTGAACGCTCAGTTGTCCTTCTTGTATCTGACTCTGATCAGTTGGCTTCGAACGCTTAGTTGTCTTCCTTACAACTAATGTACTATCTCTTGAACGCTCAGTTGTCTTTCATCTTCCCCTTTGAATTGCTCAACTGATGTTCTATCTTGTGAACGTAACTTCCCCCTTTTTAAACTCTCAGTTGTCTTTAATTACATCTGATGTTCTCTCCGAGTGATGCCTTGTTGTCGTCTTCAGCTGGAGACCTGTAAAAATAAAATCTCAACATTGCTCAAACAGTGAGCCTAACTACTAACATTAGGATCTGGCAACATCTACTCGGTTGGGGTCAGTTGGTTTTGGAATCAATCAAAACTTTAATAAATTTCCCAACATCTTGATGAAGCATTTGGATTAAAATTCAACTTAAAAATGAATACAAATAATAAATGAAGACGGGAGAATAGCATAAAAATTTTCTTGAATTTAATTAGAAATTAAAGATTTCACTCTCAAAATAAATTTTTATAACTATCAAACAAATTGTAGCTAATTTCATTGAAGCATGTGGATTAAATTAAACTAAAAGGATAAAAAAATAGTAATAAATAAAGACGGAAAAGTTGAGAAATAATTTTCTTGAATTTAATTAGAAGAAAATAAATTCACTTTCAAAATAAATTATATACCAAACAATTTGCATCTAATAATTTCCCGTCGATTTTCGATGGGTTGAACACTAGTTAACTGTAATCGTAATACTATTGTTTTAACTCAAGAAATAACAGTTACTTGTATAACTTTTCTTTTTTTAAAGTTTATATTTATAAATTATTAATCAGAACTAAAGTATATTACTATAAATTACTAAATATAAATCAAATTAGTTAATTAAAATATAAATTAATTAAGGGGTCACTAATGGAGGCCATACCGTAAAGTTCATCCTATATTAATGAGAAGGACGCGCACCCAAATTAATTAATTAATTAATGTTAGATTAATTAATATTTATTTATAATCAATAAAGATATAAAATAATATTGTACTATTTATTAATATATTTTTATTATTTTATATTAATAAAGTTTGATTAGATCTTAATTATAAAAATTAAAAAAAATTGTGAATTAATTTGTTAAAATTAAAAGTTCAGACTAAAACTATAAAAATCAAAAAATTTATAATTTAATTTGATAAAGTTAAAAATTTAAATTAAAATTAAAAAAAAAATCGTGATTTAATGGGCCAAAACCCTATTTTTTTTCGAGTCCCAACTCCCAATTCCTATTCTCTAAAAGAAACTCCCAATTCCTACCATCATAACATCATTTTCATCAGCACTCAGAGAAGAGAGCAGAATTAATTCATTACACTTTCTCCATTTGATCCTATAAGTGTAAATTGTGGGAGGGAGAGAGAGAGAGAATGGCATCGGCGTTGAGATCCAGCATCATCCGCCACATTCGGGTCCCGATATCCCTGAACGGGGCCCGTTTGATGGCCGTCCGATCAATGTCGCCGTCTCACGACGATCAGCTCGACAAGCAGGAAGTGGTCGACCGAGTTCTTGGCGTCGTCAAGAGTTTCCGCAAAGTTGATCCCTCCAAGGTATGCGCCTTTACTTCTCCCCCTTTTCCTTGGATTTTCTACAAATTGTTTGTCGCTAGTTTTTGTACGTTTTTTTTTTCTTCCTCCATCTCTCTGCTTTCTCTTTTGAACATATTTGCTCTGAGGAATTAGGACATTATCATGGAATCGAATCGAAATTCACGTTAGCTTAAAATTTGGAAGAAAGAAATTAGGGTTTTTTATCGTGTGCCATATCCAATTGGAGCTTGTCTTTCCTTTTCCTGCGTCACCTAAAAAGCTTACTTGCATTGTAAGCGTTGGTTATTGAATAATGTTTTCTTAGAAAAGGGTAATTTTTGATTGCTTAGCTCGAATTCAATTACTTTGGAAGTTTGCACAAAACTTACATATTATGGCAGAGCGTGCAATTTATCATTTATGGAATGCAATTCGATTTGAGTATCTATGTTTCTGACTCAGAATTGAGAACAATTAGCTATCTGCAAGAATCCGTTGCTTGTTCTTCCCCTATTTTCGAGTAAACAAAAGAAATAGGTCAAAGTTTAGCTTAATTTGCCTACATTGTCATTGTCCCAGCAATGTTTAGTGAAGCAGTTTCCATGCTCATATGTTCGAGCTAGGCTCGTTAAACTCGAACAATGCACTGCCTAGATAAATAATTGGTTAGACGGGATGATCAATGATGAATTAGTCTTCTTGATTAGAGTAATATGGGGTTAGATGATGTTAAATTCTTGCTCTCTTCTAGCAAGAGGAAAACAGGTAGTAAAGTGTGAAGTATAGCTAGCTTGTACATAATCAATCGTCTTCCATTCTAACATTTGCAGGTGACTCCAGATGTTCATTTTCAGAAGGATCTAGGCTTGGACATCTTAGACGCTGTGGAGATTGTAATTGCCCTTGAGGAGGAATTTAAGCTGGAAATTCCATTTAAGGAGGCTAACAAAATCGACTCGTTACCTCTTGCAGTTGAGTACATCTATAACCATCCAATGGCTAGCTAAGTTATGCAGCAATTTCTGTTTCGATTTTCATCTCTTCGTATGTCCAGTCGTTGCTTGACTGTGGGATGTTGTAGAAATTCGACCCGGGCAATAATTGGTGTTAATAACCGGTAGTACTAGTACTACATACACATTGCATTGCTCTTTAAGTATATTTTGTCCCTCGTAGCTTTTAAATATTAAATCTGATTGGCAGAAGATTCTTGGGTTGAGATTTAATCCTTTTTTGGATACCTTTTTTTTGTTTTATTATTTTTTTTAATCTTGATTCCGTCGTTCTTCACGCTGGTTCTTCGTAAGTGCCGAAACATTTCATCAGTTACTGCTTGATGTTATGTGAAAACATAGTAGAAAAGAATTGCTTGAATAAAAAACTTGAACTCGAGGAAAAGATGCATGTTAGCCTTTCATTATGGTGACGAAGAAAGAATAACAAGCAAACAAGTCAAGAATATTAGTAATATTTTCTAAAATAATAATGATGGTCTGACACACAATAGTAATTTAGCTAAAGAATTGCATACTCCCTCTGATTTACTCTTATTGTCATCATTTTCGTGTCTAGATCCTTTAAAAGTGATGTGATCTACTTACTTTCTGTCTTTATACCCTTATTTTTATTTTCTTTGTCGAACGGTAAAGTGATAATTTTAAGAGGGAATGTGGTGAAATACCTCTTTTTTTAAACAAAAGTTGCAAAATACCACCTTAAGTTTAAAAGTTGTAAAATACCACTTTGAGTTGTAAAAAGTCTAATATACCCTTTATGAGTATACAAGAAGGCTAACTTTCATTTGAATTATACAAGAAGACTAATTTCATGTATTAACTTCCGGCGAAATTTTTCGGCTAAAAACTTCCGGCAAATTTCTCCGGCGAATTTCTCAGGCGAAAAATTTTCGACGAATTTTTCCGGCAAACATTCGAATCATATATGAAGCCTAACTTCATGTATGCATCATACACGAAGACTAACATTCATGTATGGATCATACAAGAAGCCTAATTCGTGTATGCATCATACACGAAAATTTTTGCCTCCAAAAAGTTCAGATTTGTAACATACATGAAGATAAATTTTCATGTATGATACATACACAAAGACTGACTTTCATGCATGCATTTTACACGAAAATTTTGCCTCCAAAAAAATCAAATTTATATCATACATGAAGATAATTTTTCATGTATGATACATACATGAAGCCTAACTTCATGTATCTTCGTGTATGATTCAAATTTTCGCCGGAAATTGTCGCCGGAAATTTTTCGCCGGAAACATTTCACCGGATTTTTTTAGCCGGATAATGTCGCCGAAAAATTTCGCCGGAAATTCATACAAGAAATTAATTTTCGTGTATGATACAAATTAAATGCAATCTTCTTGTATACATGAAGGACATAAAAGTTCTAAACAAACTCAAAAGGGTATTTTGAGTTTTTTTAAAAAAAAGGGCTATAATTTATCTTTTATATTTGAGGAGTATTTTGAGTTTTTACTCTAATTTTAATGGGTCGGAGGGCGTATAAAAACTTCTACCTTTATACGTGTATGTCTATTACAAGCCTTATCAAACTTCAAAAGCACAACCATACGTCTATTTTAGCACATTGTAACATATACTATTGGCATCTACGAATGATAATCTATTGTAGCATTGTGTAACCATTTACTACTGACATCTATGTATGATCCCTGTGTGCCAAGATTGAACACTTAATTATGGTATATGTTATGCACAATGAAGATATCGCTTTAATTTTTGGAGGATGATGATATCACTTTTTAATACTTACATATCTTGTGAATTTAAAAGAGGAAATGCTATTTGGACACTGGAATAGAAGTGGTGGTGTTATGATATCGTGAACGAGTCACGCTGGTCGACACCACTCCTCAAAATCTGTGCACCACACAATTTGCACACATCAATAAATACAGTATGGTGATCAACAAGCATCATATATATAGGCTATATATCATACAGAAAATTTTCTACTCGTAGAAACTAGAAATCAATTTGGCATAATTCTCTTTATATATATGATTGTGAATAAAAATGCATTATTATATTATAAAAACTGCATTATCACCAAAAAAAATTAATATATAAAATACATCATCATAAAAAGATGCATAAATTTCTAAATTTTTACGAGATCTCTACATGATTTCAGCCCCGGTATGTATCATATGTGTGTGCTCAAACAACTACTGTGTAACAAGTAATACAAGTGGCGATATACGACTTCAAATCTATTAAAGTTACCCACAAGATTTCTTTTTTACGGTTTACCTACAAGAAATTAAGTACAAATTAGTCACTCCAATAAATATATATTTACTTATCAACAAACATCTAAACTATGTTCGCTAATTAGTATACGAATCTCAAAATCCCACTTCCCGACCAACCACGTACATTATACGATCATATACACGACACAAAGATAAATAAACCCCAGTCATAATTTATTAATTAAAGATCAAAAAAAAAAAAAAAAAGGGGGCAGAATATAAACAAAGAGACGCACACTCCACAAACGAACAGACAGAAAATTACTAAAATCGCCCTGATCCCATCTGATCAAGCATGCGCATAATAGCGAGCGCCACCGCTGATAGCTGGAAAACGTCGTCGTTCCTCTTGGTGAGGGGCGAGACGATGCCTTCCCTCTCGTTGAAACCCTCCTCGCACGTGGTGGAAGCCTCCATGATGGAGCTAATCTGTATGTTGGCGTCATCGTAGCGCTTGGCGCCGTAATACTTCATGGCCTGTTTAACGGTGGAGATGGCGTCGGAGTAGAGTTCGAAGCAGTCGCTGAGGCACTGCCTCACGTACGGATCATCTGCCCTCTTCTTGCTCTTCAGTAGCTGCTTTATCAAACAGCGCGTGTCGGTCACGTTGTACCGGATCAGCCTAATGGCCATCATCCCTAACCCTGTCGACGACGCGCATCGGCTGGCAGGCGCCGCCTGCAGAGACGTTGCGCAGAACCCGTAGTTGATGTTCGGGTTGCTGTGAGCCGAGGTTTTGCAGATGGAATCGATCAGATTCTGGGATGAAGAGATTTGGATTGCGATCGTGATGATGAAGATGAAGATAAAGAACAAGTTATGGGAAGAAGAGAGTTTCTTCATTTTGATTGCGTGTGTTTTTTGGTGTTGGTGGAGTGGAGGCTGATTTCTTCTATTACTAACTCTATTTTTTGTTTTGTGGTTTAAGGTTTTTTCTTGTGTGAGAAACGGTTTATATATAGGAGTTGGAACTTGGTTTGTTCAAACGGGTTGGTTGGTCCGGGTAATTCTGTTACGTGACATCGTTTTTTATTTACTTTCATTTTTTGGATTGGAATAGTTATGTGAGCATAATACAGGTTGGAGCGTTGCATGAAGAAGAAGTCATTTCAGAAGAACAAATATTCTAGTGGGTGTTTGGCTAAGCTTATAAGCTCTGGAAATTATTATGTTTAATCCGTCTGAGGTGAATTAAAATAAGTGAGACAATAAGGTTTGTTGATATAGTACGTAGTATTATATATCAATGTAAGACATGTACTATTATGCATATAATGCAGTAGTTATTTAAATTAATTATGTGCAACAGTATTGGTGTGGTTGAAAGTAATTGTCGGAATTGTAATGCATGCTTTGTCGTTAAACATGGTATTGCTGCTGATGATGACAACTCATTCTGGGCTTAATAAATACAACAGATAGATTATTAGCAGTTTTGTAGATTAAACTTAAAAATATGGTTTTATAGTTTTACCCCATGGTCTTAAAATCGCGCGCGGCTCTACTTTGCTTTTCATTAAATTAATGTAGGTCGAGAATCATTATGGTCCTTTAAAACCAAACGTAACTCAAAGTTGCGAATCATTTTTGACAAGAAAATCCCTGCAGCTGTCGTCATTAACTAATCATGTGGGATAATCGCAATATTCAAACAAAAATCAGAGACACGTCCCACAAATGATGATCCGTTAAGAGTTTGTGTTATTTGGTATGTTGATGATATTCTTGTCACACAACACATAGGTTAGACTGTCTGTGTTGCCGTTTGTTGATGACGATACCAAACCCAACACAACATATAGGTTAGACTCGTTTGATGTACATGAATCCTCTTAGGCTGCTGAAAATCTTCATTTTATTGCTCAAGGTCAAGGATATTGTGGTTTTCACTTCTGATCCACCAAAAACGGTGTTTCTAATTTTAGGATAACATTAACTATTAATTTGATTTTAATTAAAGGTTACTGAATTTACAAGTGTCAAGTCTCAAAGACCCCATCGTTCACACTTACATCACTCATTAACAATTCTAATTTCTTGCTTATACGCATCATCAAAGGTATGTTATCTACTCAACTAACTACTTACCACTATGTTTCTCCATACCTTAAGTTATAGGTCTCCTAGACTTCCACAACTTCATCTCCCAGAATACCCATACAGAGGTTCGACTTTCGTTTCTATACACATCCATACACGCCACACGTATATATAGTATGCTGGAAACGCATAACTAACACGATACTCGACTTTTCTTATTATTTTGAGGGGATCGGGGAATGGGAGTATGCAATCTGAATTTACTGCTAGTACTATAGTCAATAACCAGTAACATGACAAATCCGTCTCATCATTATATTCAAGTCTTCATCATTTAACCTATCACATAAAATCTCCAACCACGACTGCATATTGTTCATACAATAAGTTCAATTGAATTTTCACAACTCATTTAACAATATCATCTCCCCAGAAAACTGACCTCTGAAACTTCACCGGGGCTTCTTCATTGCACGACAAACGTTGCTCGATTCTCTTCCATTTCTTGTAATGTTCCATGATTCTTTTCACTCTAATCAATCAACTCCTCCTCACCACCACTACTGTCTCCAAACATTGCAGCCATTTTCATGGCTAGTTTCGCAGCCATCTCTCTCCTCTGGAAATCGGGCATCAACCTCAAGCCATTGCGGACGTTACCAATCTCAGACATTAGTATTTCCAAATCTTCAATTTCATAGGTTTTATCAACATCAACCTCTGAAGTTGCGTCTGCTTCATCCGCTATAGCTGCTTCTTTGTTATCAATCTCTTTAGTCAACTGAGAGGCTGATGTTGATGCCTGGTTCTCTTCTCCAATGGATTGCAATTCACTCTCTCTACGTGAAGAATCAAGATCCTTTTCCATAGGCCTCCCACTTTCCGAGGTAGAGACGGGACCGTCAGCAGACACCCATCCTACGTCTTCCCATGGTTCCGCAGAACCAGAAGATAATACTTCGTATTCGGGTTCATAGTCAGATTCTTCTTCAGACAACTCTGCAAACAGTTTGAAGACATTCAGTAATAGTCGCTGCTAACGTTGACATAAATAGATTATCAGGACCTAAACCTAACAAATAAGCATGTCAACCTTCTTGCTCAGGCAGTGAAGGCTCAATTATCATATCACCAGACTTCAACAACATTCCTGGCCACATATGAGCAGAGAGAGCACCATAAAGTCTCTCGACACCCTGTGAATCACCATCTACAGAGAGACCTGTAATGCAATGAAAAATTTTACAGTAAAACACTAGTATCTCCATGCAAACTCAAACAAGATGCTAAACAAGTTTCTAATTCAGGCACGGGGCACTTCATTAAAAAAAGGCATTTTATATGACTTCTGTCATTGGTAAATCATCAAAAAATGAAGAAAAGGAATTTTACCTTAAACTAAGCAAGCATGACAAAATATATTTCTAAAGATACGAAACATACTAAGTAGAGGGTCTTACGAAACATAACAAGTAGAGTGTCTTACATTTGTCAAAATCAGCATTCGATGCACAAGCTTCAACGTATTCAATATTATGTTCGAGACACCATTCTGTGCAAGATCTCTTAAATCCCAAGGACGGCTCTTCATCTCCCAATAAACTACTTCCTTCAGTCTCAGATATACCATAATCAGAGAAGTCCAGATGAGAATTGGCGAAGGATTCTCCAAGCTTCATCAAGCGCCGCTTGTACTCCACATGGGCTGGATGACCCGAAAGAAGATCGACCTTGTTACCCATGCATAGCAGTATATCAAATTTCTGGATGTCAGTGCGCACAACCCATTCTTTAAGAGCAACAAGAGACGAGAGCTGCAAATCACAACATGAAGTTCTCATACATCATTGCAGCATGCAAATCAGAGTTACAAAGATGGGAGAGCCAGTTGCAGAAAATAGATCGTCCATCATAAAACCACATATACGAACCAACAAATGACAGCTGAACACACGGACTAGGCTTACCTCACTGGTGTCAAATACCATAACCAGGGCAACCATTCGGTCCACATCTGGCAAGCTTGCAATAGATAGCTCACTGGAAAGATGAGCGGTCCATACTGCAACATCTGCAGTATAATACTTTGTGTTGATCGTCCACCTGATAATGAAATCACATTCAGGTCTACACTTGAATGCTTATGAACTACTCCATGTGTGTGTGTGCGTGTGTTTCAGAGAGAGAGAGATTGAACTCACCCATGGACAGATAACTCGGGCAATGTATCAGAGGCATCCTCAAAATCCACCTTAAGTAGTCCTACATCCAATCATAACAATTAAGTTTTCCGATATTGTGTCTAATTAAGAGCAGAAAATTATAATCATACAAATAGTGCAGCAAATTCACCAGTTTAGAAAGGTACAGAGAGAGAGAGCATCGCAATAAAGAGTCAAGAATAAGGATTTTTAGTAAGTATTGTACTGTTGGAGGAGGAAGAGATCAAAAGGCACAATCTCCAGCACCCAATTTTTGGGAAAAAAAAGAATGAAAAAGAAAAAAATCGAACTCTTCCAGCAAGTTTGCACAAAAATCATGCTAAAATATAAGCAAACTAGTAGTCAGCTTCTGCCTATACTTCCAGGTTCCAATGCTCGTCGCAGTAAATTTCATTGCAATATGTTTCTTGACAATTTCAATACTACTAAAGATACAATTTTTAGTAAAAATCAAACGGCCACAATTAAGCCCTTAAATAAGTACACTATTTCACAAATGCGGCTCTATCATTCAAACTCCCTGTAGACTTTATCTCCTTAAAAGATAAATCTACGGCGGAAAATATTAGGAATCTATTGAATTCGCAAATAGAGAAGGATCAAGAGAGAGAAAGAAGGGCTCACGTGAGAGTAGGGTGCGTTTTCCGACGTTGGGGGATCCGACAACGAAGATGGCGGGTCGTTTCTCCAGCGATTCTCGATCCATTATTTTCCAACTCGCGGGAGTTTCTTAGTTTTTGGCTAAAGGTTTTGGATCGGGGTAACGGCGACCCTCAAACCCAAAATTTCAATCTTGAAATTGGATAGTTGATTCCTTCCTTGTTTTCCTGAGGCCCATAGCATTTCTTGAAAACTTTAGAAGGCTTACTTTAGGCTTCAACTTTAGCAGTACTGTATGTATGTTATTCTTTTTTTCTTTCAAAGAAAAAAGGTTGAAGTTTAAAATTGTGAATGTGAGAACATTTTTCACTTAGATGGTTGTTGGCTCGTAAGATGTGATAGATATGATAAATAGAATTACTAAAATTATATAATTTGGAACAAGAACTTGTCAACTCAAATGGTGAATATGAACACACATCATGTTTTTCATACGTATTTTATCGTTCAAATTAAACATATAATTAGGTTAGATTAATTTATCAATTAACCTTATTAAGTAAATCAAACGATCCATAATCGTGAAAAATATACTAAATGAAAAATTACATTATTATTTGTATTTGTAATGTTAACCTCGCTGAGAACCAAATTTCATACAAAATTACTTAACTATGCATCATTACTTGCCTCTTGGAAGATTTACTATATGTGACCCCCGAGGCGAAAGTAGTGTCACCGATGCAAAGGCAGATACAATGAACAACTCATATAAGACTTCAAAGCGGATGGGTACAAAAATGAATCGAAACACCCCAATGAGAGAGATTTCGAGAATATATCATAATAGAACGGCATATGCGAAAAGACCTTAAAAGAATTGATAGGTGTTATTCATACCATAAAGAAATATATTCATTTTAGGTGCCCGTAATGCAATCACTCCAATGTTTAGTGTGCTTAATTTGAAGTAATTCTATGATGGATAGCCTACAAGTGATACAACACGCTAGAAAGGACTTGTGATGGCTTGTAAAGCCAACCATACTCATACGTCTTAGAGCTCAATAAAATTTACATTCTCTTTCGTAGATTAATCTGATTTTACCTTTAAATAGCCTTTTTCAAAGTTTGATACTTCAAACGATGTCAAATAGGTTTTGCGAGGGAACCAAAAAATGCTTAAAATCACACTAACATTGTAGCTTAGAAGTATTTTTCACCTTTGTAAGGTTGAGAGATCAATGAATGTTGAATACCCTCATAAAGTAAAAGTTTAAAGATTAAAACAAAGCATGCCTGTTGATTGTTGAGGAGATAGTATAACACAATAAAATTAACATAAATTTCATGTAAATTTACGAGTACAATCAAATTTCATAACAGCAACCTACAAAACTTTCTCCAATAAATGTTGGCAAAATTTAGACACAAGCCAAAGTATGCTCTAAGCTTTCGGACACAACACTGCCCTCACCAAGAGGAGTTTGAAGCCGTTAGCTGCATCTATTCGACAACGGCCAGCAAGTCACTTGCATTAACGAAACAATGCCGGTCCTCTGTTCCCAAGTCGATCTGATAGATAATCCAGATATAAACTTGCATTACTAAGAAGAAGCTAACACAACAGTAAGATTGAAGAACGTGCATAGTATTTCCTCCTACACATATGCAAGAAACTTGCATTGCTACTTTAAATGTTATAATATAAACAACTTCTCATGCAAAAACACTTGGAGAAGAGTTGACAGACGTGGAAAATCCTTCGGATAATCATCACAATACCAAGATAGTTTTCACTTGATCTAGAGGCAATTTGAATGCCTACAAAATCCCTTCATTCTACATACATTTGTTTTTCAACCACATTCCAATCATCACAAGTTTTAATCTATAAAACAGAATTAGTCTTTCATTCACATACCTCATATGCATTTATGTCAGAGAAAAGAACCTGCAAAGAAGGAAACAATCAACTTGGAAGTTCAACACAAAGGAAGATAGATACACTAAAACAAGAAGAATGTATTGAATCAATTGTCCGAACAAAATGAACAGGAGTCAAGGGGAGTTTTTGATGCTCTGGAAATTTAAAAGAAAAAGGTCACAACTATTAGATTCACCTTCTTTCCGGTCTCCACTTGGTCGGCCTCAGTGCCAATAGAGACAACCTAAAAAGGAATTTATATGACATTAAATTGAGAATGCACTTCTAACAATTTGTGCTTCTGAAAAATACATCATCGAATGATAACTGCAGATTTTGGTAGCAATTTGTATATCTCATTCTCACCTCTCCTACAAGATACCTCTCAAATTTAACTGCAGACTTTGGTAGCAGAACTCCCCCAGCTGATTTCTGCATGCACAATGATCTATTATCAAAAGATGGAAAATAAATGCAATCATAAAGAAAAGCACACAGCAGTCAAGTCTCAACTTGCAAATTTATGCAAGCTTCGTGTTTGTTGTTTACAAACCCTTAATGAAGCTATTATATGAATATGGTCAGAGCAGAAAGACGAAGAAGACAAAATGCAGATGAAGGAAACGAGAAAGTTTTTCCAAACTTAATTTGAAAGCACATACATAAGCTCACATAACCTCACAACTAGACCATCTACGCTATCATGATTAAGCAATAGGCAATGCGTAGAAGAGATGACTAAATCAACTTTCAAATAAAAGCGTTAGTTGGCTTGACGATATTAAGACTGGCATGAAAAATATCACACAAATGATAATCGACAAAGAAAAACGTAATCAAATGAAGGGTTCACAAACAATCTAAAATTTTGCATAAGCCAAACACAAAACACTACTCTCACCTTCCCAGAATCCAAATAGCAAATATAAAAGCTTACAATTTCAACATTCCGCCAAATGAAATTCAAATTTCAAAGCAAAGAGAAGACATGAAATTGGTACCTCAGCAAGAGCCTCCAGACGAATTAAGACTCTGTCAGCTTGTGGCACAACCTACGCACAGATACACAATCACAATTTCTGAGCTCTAGCTTCAAGTCTTACCCTTCAAAAATCACACACGCACACACGCACACACGCACACACACACACAAACACACACACGAAAGTAAAAGAAGCTGTGCACGAGTAGAGAAGAGGAGCAAAAACCTTCGAAGGTTCGTATTTCTTGGAAATCGCATTCACTTTCAAAGAGCTCCTCTTAATGCCTACTGAAAACCCTCCAACTGCAAGCGAATTAACGATTGAATCACTACACCAGAAAAGTAGGTCAAACTAAAATTCCAGCATTAAAAAGATGTTTACCGGTTGGAACGGTTGAGAGAGAGGGGAAATTCGTTCTGTGCGAAGCGAAGGGTTTAGATAGGGTAACGAAAGAAGACGCCATGGATAAGCAAGTGAGAGAAACCTTGGGCAGTGCAGGTGTTGTACTTTAGGCTGTGGTAGTAGTGCTCTAGTTCTACTTTAACGTCCAAACCGAAATGCACAGGCATTTTCTCTTCTTCTCGGACAGGGGGTTTAAGCCACGTGTGGGGCTGCTGTTGGTTGATTCCATAAGGTTCTGGATACTTCCTCACCCGACCCGGATCATCGACCCATGATGCCATTCAGCTTACCCGATAACTGAATGGGCTCGGGTCTTCAAAATTGAGGAAATGTATACGGGCCAGGGCCCATCAAAGTGTTTTTAACTCTTCTCCCAAACAATAAACAAATAATCAGAATGCTAAGAAAATACTTTCTCTGTCCCGCTCATTTTGTCTCTCTTTCTTTAAATGGACGTCCCACTCATTTTGTCTATATCCAAATATAGACATAATGAGTGGTTGTAAGAGTTTCTCTCTCATCCTTTCCAATCTCATCCACTAATTTATTAAACAAATAATTTTTCTTAATCTCCGTATATAATAGTAAGGAGACAAAATAAGCGGAACGAGGGAGTATCAGATAATCAGAAAACGTGAAGAAAGTAGAGAAGAAAAAGTTGGCTCCATTTACATTTTGAAGAAAAGAAATCAATCAAGAGGAGGGGGCCCACCACTTAGAGCTTTTTGTCCTGAATCCCAGCATCCATTACACTCATTCTCCAACCATTCTTCTTTCCAAGACAAACCATAAAAAACAATTCCCTAATTTCTTCCTTTCCATTTACTAATACACTACTAATCAGCAATGCTGCCATTGTTGGAGTAAAAGATCCTTTTTTAGCTCAAAGTCCGAAAGAAACCCAACTTAACGAATCCTCACTTAATTTTGATTTAATTCTGGTGGAGTGGTGTTGATGATGATGATGATGATGATGGTGAAGCCCAATAAGTTTTACTGCAGCTTTCAGTTGATTCTTCTCTGTTATCTTCTTCTACAACCACTCTTTGTTTGCTCCAAGAATCACGGTAATCTAAATGTTTTTAATCCTTTTCTTCATTTTCCTAGTCTTCTGTGTGTGTGTGTGTGTGTGTGTGTGTGTGTAACATTGTACTTTGTGGCAATGGTTCTATTCAAAATGTGTGCTTTGTTGATTGAATTAATATGTTATTTTTTCTGGTTAATTGTTGTAGTAAATCCTACTGTTACTTCGTTACTGGTTTTATGAAACGAAGAAGTTGGAACATCAAGAATAGCATGTTTTGGTATGAATAATGAATGCTTGTATAAAATTTCAAGTTTTGAATAATGGGAATTTTCTTACTTGCGAATAGATTGTAGCATAAGGTTTCAAGACTTTGGAAGATTACTCCCATGTCACTGATTCTTGGTGTTAAAAAAATTTCAGCATTGATATGCAAGTGTAGATTATGTATAGGCTAGAAATCACAAATCTTAAACAATCATTAATCGTTTTTTTTCTTTTTTAGAGTGGGAGTGTTGGTGAATTGATGAAAGTGTTTGACTTCTATATATCGAATTATTACAGCAGACATCAAGCTTTAGTTGCTGTCTTGTTCATGGAATTTGGAATGCTTGTCCTTTAAACTGATGTCTCTGAAATGTATAATGTTCACTCTGCAAAAAATTGTTTAGTTTGATGATTTACTTATAAGATAATGCAACTATTTGGCAGAATCTATAATTAATAAATAATAAGTGATGATTGACAAGCAAAGTTGTTGTTAGTCAAGAATCATTTACTTTTATATCTTCTGGCAGTAGTGTCCTACTTGGAGCTTGAAAAGCAGTTATAACTCAAAAGTTGTGCAGGAAATGCTGCCAATGATCTTCTTGACATGATTAACAAGAATCGAACATCCCAGAAGCTTCGTAAGCTGAGCAGCAGTCGAGGCCTTGGGTGCATTGCTCTGCAGTACGCGCAAGAATGCAAGGGGAACTGCAGCAGCAACAATACCATTCATTGTGAGCCAATGGAGGACGACTTCACCCAAGTTTTTGCTCCAAATTGTGGTGTGGAGCTCCCCACTTTTGGAACCATATCCGCCTTTATTTTGGGATGCCACCACAAATATCTCCAGCCACAGGAAGCATTTTCTGATGTTATTGTTCAAGATCAGAGGGCGCTCTCTGTATTGAGAAACGGGACGTTTACTGAAGCTGGAGTGGGCATAATTGGGAGCCATAAGCATAAAGGGCCTTACATTTGGTGCGTTTTGTTCAGTAACAGCCAAACAAATAGTACATTTGTTCTTGAAGATCTCGGTAGGGGAGTCGAGCAACGGAGAGGCTGTTACAGTGGAACTAGCTTGCCTTGCAGTGCTGCACAACACAAGAATTATGGTTTGGTTTTGAATACTTTGATGATACTTTCGCTGCTAATTTACTCATTCTCATCACATTGTTAATCCATTACTTTTTTTTTATATTAAGCATTTATAGACTATCTGTCCCTCTCTCTCCTTCACTACGGATTTTGCAGATAAACTTTCTAATATCTAAATGCTGGCAACATTCATGGTAGACTTCCTTTCATTTAGTTGCGATTTTCTTGAATCCATAAGAAATTCAATTCGGGACACACAATATCTATCTATCTAACTTTTAATTTCGACTTATTGGGTCCAAAGGAAATCCTTAACATATTGGGCCTTGGCCTTTCTATATAGAGCCTGGTTTCTAATTTGTTCTTGCCTCACGTCACGTGTAATTTTAAGATGATCATATTATTTTCTAATGTATTATTATTATTATTATTATTATTATTATTATTATTATTATTATTATTATTATAAAGTAAATGTGAATGTGAACGTTTTTTTTTTAGTTTTATAGTGAATGTGAATTAATAGTATAATACAAATTATAATGATAAGTATTTTACATCAGCAAATCTTAGCAATGAATATCAGTGAGCTACCTCGGATAGTTCCATTGACTTATATATAAGTATTTTCCATACCCAAAACATTGAAAACACACAAAACACTTGCGGATGGGCGCCCGCAATAAAATATTTAGGGGTGCTAATTAGGGGATTAAGAATAATTAAGGGTAATAAATGCAATTATAGTTTTTTTTTTTTTTAAATTTCACCAATGAACGGATTGAGTACAAAACACAAAACACAAAAACATAAATTCCACTGCATACACCCCATGCAGCTCATGATCTTAAATAGCTAACTATCCTCAGATCCACTCTACTTCTCATAGCCACCATAAGTTGACAATTATAGTTTATTAATTTTCAAGTCATGTGTATTAATTTTAATTATAATTTCTAATAAATATAGTGAATTAGATATTAATAAAATTAATTTAGGGGAACCGCCCTAGAAACGAAGAGATTTGTCCTTGAAACACAATCAATTCAATAATTGCCAATTAATTTGGAAATTCACTAATTTGATTCCACTTATTTTACCTAGCTGTATCAACTACAAGATTCCGGACCCTCGATAATTGTGAATCCATCCAAATAATGAAAGATATAGAATGAAGAACACCTCTTAAAGTGAAAAGTGTAGGGGATGAATTGTGAATGGAGATGGGGGAGTTGACTTGCGAAACAACTTCCATTAGCAGAAATCCAACCAAAATCCAACTAATTAAGTACTATGTAGTTGTGTTATGTGGTGACTTGTGAATGGGAAAGAATGTCTATGTCTATGTCTATCTATATCGTAATAGTAGTAGTAGTATATTGTGTGAAATTCAAAACCCCAATCCCCCGAATTGTGGCACATGTGATCACTGCTGCCACATTCCCCTCAACTAAGGCACTACATCAATATAATTACCTAACTTAATTCGCTGGCATTCTATTTATACAGATTATGTTTCCATCTACATTTATTACCCTATCTATCTATAGCTGGCTACCGCCTCCTTCTTGGGAACAATAATATTTAAAACCAAATTATGATCGTCATATATATTACTCCATATCAACATATCAACTACAGGTGATGAGCTAACTTTTAACGACTAGTTTTATACTACTCCGTTAGTATCCAAAACCAAATGCAATCTCATATTAGTAATTGTAGCAAGTTTTTGTGTTTTAGATACCTACACCTTTCTTTTTTCTTTTTTTCTTTCCAACAAATTTTTAACCTTTCGCTTCACTTTGTTCCAAAATAATTGTCTCACGTCAAAACTCGTAACATATTTTATCTTTCATATTGCATTAAAAACAGAACAACTAACGAATATTAAGTAAGAAGTATAAACTAAAACTCCAACTTTGACATCATATTTTATAAAATCATCCTTATCGCCGATAGTAAACGAGTCCATAGTATCATATTTAATATATTCGTGGCAAATATTATATTCAATCCCGTTTGCATGATAAATTGTCGGTTATATATAGGTTAATAGATAAAATAAGCTATTGTACCTTCTTTTTTGGGGGGGATTCGTCGCTGTAATTTTTGGGTAATCCCTGCAAAAGGGCATTATAATAGTATATTTTTTGATTATGCTTGAGCTAATAAAAAAGAAAAGAAATGGTCCGTGCGTAAATAAAAGTTTGGTGGGCGATTTTGGCTTTAATTTTGGCAGCATATAGGGAGAATCGCTCTTTTCCTCACAAAATATGGAGAAAGAAAGGCAACGTGATGCGTGTAGGACAAGTAAATACTCTAACTAATTCTACTATTACTACTATTTTTAGACATTAATTTTTGCAAAAGCTCTTACTTTATCCTGTTGGATCAACAACAAATAGTATACTATACTTGTATTCGGTGCTCTTAACAATCATGTTTTCCTCATAATAAAAACAACAAATTAAAGTGGCTGTAGTGTGTGTGTGGCTGCTTCCTCAAGGCGATACACTAACACTAAGGAATACATCTTTTGTACTTGCATGTCATTAATTATTTCTTTCTATATATCATATGTATGATCTATTAAGTTTTGATGATGTTGTCACAGTCATTTCACTACGATCCCCTTTTATAAGTATTAATTAATTGGATTACTTATATCATAAGGTGTATGTTAGAGTGTTTGGTATAAAAGTAATCTACTGAAGAAGAAACAAAACAAAACAAAAAACTTGTTATCAAAGTAAGGAGATGCATGATATGTTCTTAAAGGAAAAAAGTTGAATGACATTAAATTTGTTGCTAGATAAATTGATCACCCCTTAAAGTTTGGTTAAAAATCTGAGTGTATTGATTTCATATGTAATAACATCAATATCCATGCACAATTTTACAATCAAATGTAAGCAAACGATTTAATTATTCATAATGTCAATGTGGGGCATCGATCACACAAAAATACTAAAATTTGTGCAAGGTTTTTGTTATTATTTCATACTTGTGAGATAAATTATAGTTTGCTAATCACAAAAGAGGGAGACACAATGAAGAGACAGTTGGGAACAAAATTCTCTCGTTACATCTTTCTGTTAGCTGTAAACATAATTATTTGGAACATTTTGGTTCCAAAAAGATACATTATATAGTATATGTACTACAGTAAAATTCAATGTATAACTATGGGATTGAAAATTAATATAATGAGAGAAAGAGAATTGTGGCACGAAAATGTCACTACTTGAAGAGAAAGACAGGCTGCAATGCATGACAAGAGATCCATGTATGTAGGGTTTATATAAATAAATTAAGACAAATCAGGGGTTGGACCACTATTTGGATTACCTAAATAACAAAACCAGGATTAATGCATGTCACATGTAAGTAGAAGATAGTTGGTTGAGAATGGAATGTTGAGATAGTTGTAAATTATTTGGGATTTGGAATCAATCCTTGTACAACAATAACGTTCCGGATCCTGTCCCTTTTTTTCCATTTACCAAATGATGTTGTCTTTGCTTCTTCCCATAAGCATTACACATAAATTGGTTTAAAGTTATTTTTAAATTGGAATCAAAGTACAAATCACAATCACCCAATTAATAATAATAATAATAATACCATCACTATGTGAAATACTTGTAACAAAAAAAGACGTCATAAATTTCAATTAATAAATATCAAATGCATCCTAAGTGCGTATATGTATATACATCAATTTGTTAACAATAAAGTATAATCGTGGCAATATTTTGATAAAATTTCTCTCTCAAGAAATTAACACTCTTGATCATCACTAAATTTCAAACATGAACTTTTAAATGGACAAGTGTAAGTTTGTTTTTAGTTTTGGTTAACTACTAAACAAAGCAAATCTTGCGTGGGAAATTTTGACCCGAGTTTTGCGAAATCATAACACGACTTCGCCTAAAAGATTAATTATAATTCAAATGTAAATATTTTTAAGAAAGTAAGCGAAGAAAATAAAAGCAAACACCGAAATTTCTCAACAATTTCACCACCACAACCAAAAGCTTTCCACTTCCAGTCTTCCACTTCATAATTAACAATATATGCTACTTTCCAACGAAATTTAATATGGTAAAGATAAACCAGATTTCCATTGACTTTAGGATTTAATGAAAGTCATTAAAGAATAGTTAAGTGCACTTAATTTCCTAATTACTCCAACTATCACTCACAGATTTGGGATGAAAATCAAATTTGAAAAATAGGACATAAGAATTTTTATGAAATATTCGAATAAAGATAACTCTAGCCAATATATCCAGTTTTATAAGGTAATATAAAACAAAAAAAAGAATTGTATTTGCCCTCCAGATTCTGCAAAAAATCCACTTAATGGCTTACTGATCTAAAGCGTGGATAGCAAAATATGGAGTTTGTGCGGAAAAAAAAAAAAAAAAGTTAAATTTATGTAACAAGAATTACGATATTACCCCTAACCACCCGAATAATTTACGTTTCATATCCCAGAAAGCCACCGAAATAACTCACTGATCTCTTCTCCGACACGGTTCGCCTCCAGATCGTCAACGGCGACTGCCTCACTCCGCCGGCTGCTGCCGGAGAAGAATCTTCCCGAGCTTCTAAATGACATTGCACGAGAAGAAAGTGAAACCGACGCCAGTCTGTCCACATAATCCCTCAGCCAGTTCCTGCCGCTGGATACGTCCGCCGCGAGCGCCTCCCCCGGCGGCTCCGGTATCGGAACTCCGATAGACGATTCCTTGTCCGCCGAAGTGCAGTCGGAAGCTCCTCTGCGATGAGTGACGGATCCTACCGAGACCTCGTAGCCGTTATCATCCACAATATACTCGAATGACCCTATGGAATACGACCGCCGGTCTCCTTCCGCCGGCTCTGGAACGCCGCCGCGGCGGCTGATGCTTCCGATCTCAATCCGGAAACTGCCGCTGTTGCCGTTCCCGTCGCGGAAACTCCCGGTGCTAATGCCGCGGTTGGGATTGGGGAGGATTTTATCGAACACTTGGGAGTCGGAGGCGATTACGGCGGAGCGGCAAAGCGGGCATGTTTGATTGGAGATGATCCACGTGTCGATGCAGGCGGCATGGAACGCGTGGCAGCAGATTGGCAACAAACGGAGTTGATCATGCGGCTCGAATTTCGACAAACATACGGCGCAGTCGCCTCCGGTGAGGTTGCCGGTCACCGAACGGAAGGTGAAGAGCGGGAGAGAATCGAGCAAACCGGTTTGTGCCGCCGTGTGGCATTGCAGCTGGCTAGGGTTCAGACTGGAAGAGTCTCGCCGCAGGACGACGTCGTCGGCGGCGGAGAAGGTTCGGCGGATACGCTTGGAGAGGAGGCGGAGAAGTAGGTAAATGGAGGCCGAAATTATGACGGCCGAAGCGATGATTATAATAACTATGACGATGGAAGAGGAGGAAACGTCGGAGGCAGTGGACGACGGCGTTGACGTGTCGGAAATGGGCGGCGGCAGTTGGGACATTTGTGAGATGACGGAGGAGCCGCCGCCAAAGATGGTTGTGGGCGGCGATGGCGCGGACGAAGTGGACATTGGAAGAGAAGTAGAATGGGCCGGGGATTTTTAGAGAGAGAAAGAGCTTTGTTGTGAAGAAGAAGAAGAAGAAGAGAATTGGATTAGGCTTAGAGGATGTTTAGAAAGAGAAGGGAGATGGTGAAGGGGGTGGAGGTATTTAATGCAGGATTAAGATTTAAGAGAGAGAGAGAGAGAGAGAGGTGGTTTTACCGGTGGAGTTAAGGAACTGGGGGGCTGAGATAAATGAGCAATGTAGTTTGGTGTTTTTGTTGGGGGTGGCACGAGACTCGCACGTGCCGGAGTTTACATGCCTAAGCAATACTATTAATACTATGATGATAAGTATGATGTAAATGTTCTGCCCTCCTCTTTTTGTTAGTTTACTGCATGCTGTGTACGGATTACGGAATTCGTTGTACAACACATTTTTATATTCTTCTCCTTTTTTCTTAAATTTGTCATTAATCAAAATAGTCGATTTTGTTGTAGTTCATAAAATGTAGTTGTACACATCCGTTTTCATAACATATATCGATATTGTTTCTTATTCGAATACTTTATACTTATATCTGTTCAAATATAAAATAGTTAGCGGATGAAGTATTCCTAATCCTAATACCACATTAAAATTCAGTGACATACTAACAACTCTACTAAGAAGTCTTCACCAAGACCAATGTGTATTAATGTGAAAATTTAACTTTGAAGTATTTGTAGTGTGTGGAAAGGGGCCGGGGGTGACTGATGAGAGAAGGTATAAATAAGTAGTACACAATTAATGAGGGAGTGGATGAAATTAAATTAAAATTTGTGGCAAATAAATAAAAATAGTAAAAGAGGTGGATCAGTGTGGCAGTGTAGGGGGTTTTAATCGGTTTCGGGCCAATCCCAAATTTAGTGGGCTCTCTCTCTCTCTCTCTCTCTCTCTCTCTCTCTCTCTCTCTCTCTCTCTCTCTCTCACACACACACACACACTCATATTAAAAAGAAATAATTTTCAAGAGAGATAAGGGTTTTGGGTATGAATGGTTCTGTTCAAAAGTTCTTGGCCTAAACAATTTGGTTTTGTTGAGGTGCATATGTTGATTGTTGAACTTCATCTTTGATGTATTATTGGGTAATCACCTATCGATGTAAGTAGTTATGGTAACTATGAATTGGAAGAGAAACTAACTAAATTTATAGACTCGTGCATCTTCAAAGCATTATATACTTATTTGTTATTTTGGTTATGAGATTATGCATGATATATACAAGGATTTCCAATCAAGATCGCTAATTACGTCATTTCTTATAGAGAAGTATTTAAAAGGATATCGTGAAGAGATTGCCATAATTTTACATAGTAATATATATATTATTAATCTGTTAATTATGAAAAGTACAGTAAAGTAATTTGTTCAAAACCTACTTCTCAGATCTCAATCTTACAACGTATTTCCATTTCTTTCGAATATTAAGGAAATAATTGGTCAAATATATGTCAAAACCCTTCATTTACTCTAAAATTTCTGACCATGCCATGGCAAAAGCAGAACGTTTAGATCAAAATACACGGACTATGAATTTAAGCAAAATTTGAGCTGTGAGGGTCCATCGAGATTAATTATCCCAAGGAAATTAAATTGAGTCTTACTCACTGTAAATTGGTGCTTCCTTTATCTAGTTCATTGTGAGCATCTTTTTATATATTGGGAGGTCCATTCATCTTGATCTCTTATCTAAAAAATAAAATAATTTACTTTTCAACTAATCCATCTTTTGTGTAAAACTGTAAAGGTTAATGATGGACGAGATGAAAGGAGTATCATTTCAGGTGGTTGAATATCATGGCTACTACATATTATATTAAAAGTGTACATGTGGTATACTCATCTCTTCTATATAATATTTTATTAATATAAATTATATTAAAATATTATCATTTCAGTTGGGTTTTATATTAAAAAATGTTATGAGTGGTTGTACTATATATACACCCTTAATAGAATTTTCGATGGCTACTTGTATGATACACTTTTTTCCTTTTTCTTTTTTGAAAAGTTAAGACATAAATATATATATTAACGAGTACAAGGGGATACTCAACCCTTACACATTACAAACTATCATAACCAAGAAACCAAGTTATAGTTTTGAAGGATTACAATTCCTCGAATGTAGGCATCAATCAACTAAAAAATAACAAAACGAGCAAGGGAAGTGTACTGGTAACTATATCCATGAATTGATCTTTACAGTTTTCACGATCTTATTGATAATCGGATCAACGTCACTAAAAACTTTTTTTTTTCCTTCTGTTGGGAAAATTAGTAAAAGGTTTCGATTGATACCAAAATTCCAACTGACCCCAACCAAGTAGATGAATGTCTTCAGTCTGAACTTAACTAGAACTCATTGTTTGAGCGTAAAGATTTTATCTTTACAGGTTTCAAGCAGAAGAAGACAATCGGACTGAAGAAGGAAGTTCGTGAAGAACTCAGGTGACCCTCAAACTCAGTTGATACCTCAACCTCAGCTGAATCACGGGCTCAGTTGGACAGCAGCTTAGTTGACTCCTCAACTAACCCATGCAGCTCAAGCGTGAACAGAAGTTGTGCCGAAGTCAGACACCACAAAGCTGAGAAGAGAAGACTTTGAAGACGTTGAAGGGAGAAGAGTTACAGTCCAGATTCAAATCTCCTCAGAAGCACAAGTCAACTGGAGAACTTACTATAAATGGACCGACAACAGCGACGTGCATAAAGCAAAGGTCGCAATTACCTTTTCAGGAAAGTTTCCAGAAAAGCACGTGGAGTGTCATGCTTTTGGCAGAGATCAAATTCACTAGGTCCCTTTGAACCCGTAATCAAAGATCATGTCCCTTGGAACCCGGAATCCAAGACTAGGTTCCTTAGAACTCGTAATCTAAGACTTGCTCCACTTAGAAACCGTAATCTAAGCTCAGGCTGTGTAGTTGCCCGGAAAAGTGTTGTAAGGTCTTGTTTGAGCCCGTAATCGAACTGGTTAGGTTGCTTGGTACCCGAAAACCAAGTGGAACGTTTGACAAACTGCACTTGCACACAGCTGCACTAACTTTAGGAACTTGACCTTCCATATTTTCACAAAGGTTTCAGCTTATGTAACGAGCTTAATTTCCACCAACTTCCGCTTACGCTAAACTGTTTAAAACTCAATTGATCTACACAGCTGACCCTCAGTTAAAGAAGTCAGTTGTGCACCCAACTGTGTGATCAACTCCAATTGACTCTTCCAGTTGTTGAGCAAACTGATCTGAGCAATTAACTCAGTGAAAAGATTTAAAGCAAAACGAAAATTGATACTGGTGTATTCTCCCCCTCCCCCTACACCAGATACTCGTTATCGGGACCATCACCTTCCTTTCCATGACTATCCAAAATGAAGAGACCAAGATGGGTAACTAAACCGGAAGAGTAGATTGGAGAAAACTTTAATCAAATTCTCACCACTGACCAAACTTGAACCGCAATATGGCCTCGAGCATCAAGTGAGATACCATTTCAGGACTTCCAGAGCAGAAAACACAGGTTGTAAATTAATCACCAAGCAAGATATTCTATTTCATTATGTTTTCTCTCATATGAATCCTATATGGGAGCAACTTCCAATAACAAGCAAGACTTTAGTCGAGATTGTTTTCCACCACATCTTTGAAAGGAATGAGATTATTTCAACTTCAAGAGCAGCATTGAAAAATGATTCGTACATCGATCTTGTTGAAAATGACTCATCTGAAGAGTCAATCCACCTAAAAGAATTGGTCATGAGAGGTTGAATTTTGATTTGCACTGCATGCACAATTCCAAAACATCAAAAACTCGTGAAAATTATTTGCACTAAACAGACTTCTCCAACTAAAACACCAAGCCCAAAAATCACCAAAGTCAGTCCTTAAATCTTTAATCAACCAAGATTTTTGAGAAGACAATATAAAAGAAAGAAGAAAATTTATATTTAAGGAAAACACCCTCACTAACCCACGGATCCTCCCAAAATCTAGTAAGATGACCATTTCAAGCATAAACTTCAAATTATTGGAAAAAAAAAATACCACCCTCAAACCTATTAACTAAACTAAGCAGATCACGCCACCAGAGTGATCCTATATCAAACCTACTCAGACTCACATTTAGAAAACACTCAGTACCTAGACTTAAAAATCCTCACCCAAAGAGGATCATTTTCTTTCAACCATCTCTAAACCCACGTACACAAAAGAGCCGAGTCAAACCATTTTACATCTCTCACCCTAAGATCACCCAACCTTTTACTTTGACAAACTAAATTCTCCCCCAAAAAACATAAATTCTAATTTGTTATATAATACAGATTATTATTATTATTATTATTATTATTATTATTATTATTATTATTATTATTATTATTATTATTATTATTATTATTATTTATTTATTTATTTATTTATGAGTTTATATCACTTTATATCCCCACACTTCATGTCTTTTTTTTTAAAGTTATACCGACCTTTATAAAATATCAAAAAATAGACTCACATTTAATTATTAAAATCAATTTTTTTTTTATAATTGAAACATATAGTATCTGATATCAGAAAAGTGACATATATGACATCTCGAATATTGTCTCAGGGGAATATTGTCTAAAGGGGGTGTATTGAATTAGGATTTTGTAGGATTTTAAGGAGTTTAAAATGGCCATGGACTTTCAAAGTCCATAGGCTCCGCGTGGAGTTTATGAGATTTTTGTTATCGACTTCGCGTGGATTTCTGCTGATTTCGTTAGAGTTCAAATCCATCATTCCAGCGTCGGCTAGTACACAACGCTTGCTGGATCAAAACCTTGCGCTCTTTTGAACTCAGTCGCAACTGAAATTAAAGCCAGCGACCTCTGGGTTTAGGTGAACGCTGGGTTGCAGACCCTTTTTCCATTTTCTACTTTATCTCCACAAAATGGTCTGCACCAACGATTCTCTCTCTCTCTTGCCTTCTCTCTCATCCTCTCTACTACTTTCTCGATAAGAGACTTTATAGAGAGTGGCACTTGCAAACTTTGCAAATCCTAACAAGATCTTCCATGTCATCAATAACAACCTTAGTAGAGTTGAATAACAATTGGTGTTGAAGGTAGGCGTTGTTGGCTTTGCAGGAGAAGAAAGCGTCTCTGAGGGCGGCCTGCAGAGGTTGGAGAGACGGCGGCTGGGCCTCGAAGGACTTGAGCAATTTCTGCACGTTGAGATTGAGGGCGCGTAGTGGCAACGGTCGCCGTCGAAGGTATGCTCGGAGCAGATGGCACCGCTCTCAAGAAGCATCTGAGCGGTGTCGAAATGGCTGGCGAGGCATGCATAGTAGTGAGCGACGGAGTCCCATTGGTCTCGGGCGTTGACATTGACGCTGGATTCTAATAGATAGCGGCGGTTGTCGACGTCGTCAGCGCGGGAGGCCTCGAAAATGTCTCCGTAAGGGACCTTCTTCAGCGACAGTGAGGAGTGGAAGTCCGCCGCCTCTAGTTCTATATCGTCCAGCTCCGACGAAATACCGTCGCTCCACATCTCTCCTCACTTCTCTTTTACTTATAGTAATACCCTTCACTTGTCTCCTCTTGCCTGCCTTGCTTCCTACCAAAATGGTAGGCTGCAGCGATGAATGGCGGTCAAAAATGGCAGCTAAAAATGAGCTTTCGTATTCCCAAACCCAGCGGCCGTTGGGCATCAGCAAAGGCTGGAATGGACCCCAGCGGTCGCTGGGAACTAGCAGGCACTGGTAATCGAGAATCCATCAAAATCTCGTGGTCGAAGCTCGGATTTTGTCCAATACAATTTTTTTGTTAAAATCTAGCAAAGTCGATGGATTATTAAATTCCATGGAGTGTTGAATATCACCAGATTTTAAAGGAGTTTAAAAAGTCATGATTGAATACCACCAGATCTTAAAGGAGTTTAAAAAGTTTGGATTGAATACAATCAAACATTCAAACTCCTTAAAAATCCAACAGACTCTCAATCCAATACACCCCTAAATTAATAGCTATAAGAGTTCCAAATCAAACTACTGAAACTACAATAAGTAAAGATAACGAACGAATACTATTCACTTCACATTTTTTGCTCCAATTGATAATAAAATCAAAGTTAATTTCAATTATTTTTTATACTTTTCAAAGATTAAGAAAATTTTGACAAAATGTACAAAATATGCGGATATAAAGAAAATAATTAATCCTTAATTTATTGACTTAATATCCTTCCAACACTTATAATTCACTCATTAATGAAAATACGTAGATGAATGCATAATTTCACATTCAAAATAAATTTGATGCATGCCCCCTTAGTAAAAGATAAACATATTGAGCGAAAAAGGTACTGCTCAAAGGGGCAGTAATAGGTAGGGATGACATGATTTGAACCCTTGACATTTTTACTACTAAATTTTATTTTGTAATAGTATAAGTGTGATTCTGATAGAGAACATGTTATCGCGTGGGCATAAACACAAAGCATACCAAATTTCCATTGATTGATGTAATGGGTGATAAAATTAATTACTATGACGCGTTTACTAAATAGGATAAGATTGACTATTCTTATGTCATTCCTTCAAACCAACATGTATAGTTTCATATATGAACAATGATCATGTGCTATGAGATATCATTGAATTTAATCCTAAGACCATGGGCAGCAGCGATCTCCGTTTGGAGATCGCTGGCCTATTTTGAGTGAATATGGTGGGCCCCAGGAGATTGATGATTTTTTCTTGCAACAGCGATCACCGAACTTGGTGATCGCTAATTTTTTGTTAATAAAATTAACTTTATTTTTAAATTTAGATAATAATTACTTTATTTGACTAAATAAACATTACATTACTTAAATAAAATAAAAATTACATCATCCTCCGAAAAGTGCCCACATTTCTTCGATCAAATCATTTTCGAGCTTGGAATGGGCTCTAGCATCTCGAAGGTCTTCTTTCTTCTTCAAATACTTTCGAAAGGCGTCGGTCGCTCCTCAACTCGTGTTCACCTCGTCTGTGGAGACGCTTCATCTGGACTCCTAGTACTTGCAGCTTCGCCCTCATCTTCAACTATCATATCATGCAAGATAATACAAGCATACATGATGTTTGATAAATTTTCTCAAAACCAGGACGCGTCAGCCTACTAATTATAGCCCCCTGAGCTTTGAAAACACTGAAGGCTCTTTCCACATCCTTGCGTGCAACTTTTTGTTTCTTCGCATATAAAGCTCACATCGGGTCAGCTGGGCAAGGGAGCGTCATCACAAATGCCGTTGGCAAGATGGTAGCCCATGTTGTGCTGAGTGCCGTTGGACGAAGAAAGTCACTGCCGGGCTCTTTCCCTGCAGAAGATTTTGAAACACGTCCGACTGATTCAGGATATTGATGTTGTTATTTGAACCGACTATGCCAAATCCGCAGATCTTGGAAAGTAACGGCTTCAAGCACGACCGTGGAGTGCCCCTTCTTCTGGTTTGTGTACGCCTCTTTCCATGCAGTCAGGCAATTCTTCCACTGTCAATGCATGCAGTCGATGCTACCAAGCATGCCGGGGAAGCCATGCTTTGCTTCATACATTTGTAGAGGCCGCGCGCATTCACTCGTTGTAGGCGACCTCAGATACTCCGCACATAATACAAGTATAATCGTTTAATATACTTCGCGGAGTGTCCTAGCCTCCCCGTGGCATCCGAGCACTGCTAAAAGTAAGGTTCTCAGGCCTCCACCATGCGAGAGATCGTGTTGAACAATGAAATTGAGTATTGAAATATAGAATTGAGAGAGAGTGAAGAGAAAGGTGTATGAAATGAGTGGGAGAGTGAGTATTTATAGGAGGAAAAATGAAATAAAATAAATAAATATTGATGACCGTTGGTGATAGCAACGAATATGTGATTGCCCAACCAGCGATCGCCACGTGGTCAAAAGTGGCAACGATCACCGCGCTCGCCAACGGGTGCAATAACGCTCAAAAGATCAATGTAGCTACGATCACCCTAGTGGCGATCGCCGTTGTGGGTGGTCTTAAAAGTAAACGTTTGATTAGCCTATATTACTTTTTTCTATTTAAATTATCCTGCTTATTTAATGCCCCCTATGTGTATAATGAAAATATTACTCTATTGTTCTTAAGTCTTAAAGAACAGTCAAGTACTTGATTGATCGGTCACAAGCTTTAGTTACACAATTCAGAGAAATTCTTAAAAGGGTACATATGTACTACGGGTGGAAATCGGTTCGTTACGTGTTAACCGCACCGATAACCGAAATAACCGATAACCGTTTAATACATTTTTTTGTAACTGATAATCGAACCGTAATTATTTTCGGTTAACCAATAACCGCTGCAGTTATTTCGGTTCAGTTTTCGGTTAACCTGTTTTAACCGAATATAATTATGGAAAATAAAAACAAAGAATAAAACATAAAATTGTTATGCAAGCCACAAATATATTTGGAGTTATATTCTATTATTTACATCAAAATTCTTCAAATTGTTATCTGTGAATGTGATCATGAAATAAGAGTTCAAACTTCAATCAAAATAAACATGAATTCGATTTTTTTAAGAATTTGTTAGTACACAACACACACTTAAATTTATAAGAGTATTGTCCATTATAAATAAATATATAAGATGCAATAGATTTTATCCAAAATTGTATTATTGTTGAAATATATGATACCTAATTAATTGCATTGCATTATAGTATATGATTGATTATGTTAAAATATAAAACTAGTATTAGTAACTAATAACAATATTATGCTATGAAAGTAGAGTACTACATAAAATATATTAGTAGTAATATTAAGATATAAGATGAGAGTACTACTTGTAATATATTAGTAATAATATTGTATTTAATATATGAATTAAGAATTCGGTTAATTCGGTTATTATCGGTTTAACCGTTCGGTTATCGGTTAACCGATAACAGCGTTTTCACTAATTTCATAACCGATAACCGAACCAATAACCGTAATATGCGGTTTTCGGTTAACCGATTAGCCGAAACTGAATTTTCACCCCTAATATGTACTACACTCACCACTTACTTAATAGTAATACTTTAACAATATAATAATATTTTAACAATATACATTTATATTGTTAAAGTATTATTTAGTGAGAGGTGGGTGTGTAGTTTATGTGCACCCACAAGAATTTCCCATTCCCACAAATGACTATGTTGCCCCAAAATTTCCACACGTGTGCCTATTCCCTACGCTTGTAATATGGAATTTCGTGGTTTATTTTGTATTTGTTTCTGTATGTCATAATTATGCTATTTAGATGCATGTGTGACTCTTTAAATGCAAGACGTCGCAGTATGTATTCGTAAGTTCCTGCGTTTTGACTTATTGTATTTTGTTTAGTCCCCGTCAAAGGAAAATTAAAGGTGTCCGTCCCTACTTAGTTTTTTCTTCTTCTTTTTTCAATTCTATAAAATAATAATTAAAAATCAGACTTTTATCAATTTTGTTAAACTGATATTACTTCTATTCTTTTGTTTTTTTAGCTATGCGTATCCACTAAGTATGCACTAGTCAGATAGAGGCATAGAAAAAGTATTCGAAATTAGTCGTAACATTTAACTCGATTTAAGTTGCTAATTAATTACTTAATTTCTTCCATTTGACCAATCATCCGTAATAAAAATAATCATCTATACGAATCATTTAAACCACAAGTAATTAAATTCTTACAAAAAAGAAATGTAAATAATTATCACTACTACAGTAATAAAAAACCTAAAAACAACAGAAAAAGAGGAAAACTAGAGTTTTGAGAAAGACACAAAAAGATAATAATAGATAATATAATCATCCATTTCTATGAGAATTACTTGATGCTCTCTTCAATCTTTCCAGGTAATTCGAATGCATGAGTGACTTTTCATACTTTCATCTATGTATTAATGATATTCTCATTCATTATAAACCTGCCCAGGGTAAATCCCTTCTGCCCGAAATATTAAATTATTGTTTATGATTTAAATGGGTAATTACATATGTATGTATCTAGCCGAGTGGCATACTTAATTATTAAAGTGGAAATAATAAAAAGCATGATATACATCGATCATGTATTGGTAAAATAAAAAGAAATAAGAAACTTGAATTTTGGGGTTCAACCTATCTTAATCTCTCCGATTTTACCCTTGAATACGCACCACAATCAAAATAACTATATTTTAAAACATACCGAATATCCAGTATAAGTTGTTCAATTACTCCGTATTACAGCACCGAAGTGCCGAACTTTGGAACTCCTAGTTCGACCAAGAATAATCTAATTTATTTATTATTATTATTTATTTTTTAGAATAAGTAGATGAGAAGTTAAGTGCAATTGTGCAATAGATGCCAAAAGTTGAGCAAGTTTGACTTGGTTGGGTAACTTTGGCTTTTGGAAAGTAACTGCATAGAATATATTGAAGGCTGCATAATTGCACCATCATCCTAAAAGTTATCTAAATACAAAAATCATAATAATCTAAATAAATCTTTGATCCTTTGCCCAAATTTAGAGCTATTGTTATCATCTACAATGGATTTTTTTATGCTACATGTGAACCTTATTGTCGGTTGTCCAATTCAAGTAATCTAACCAGAATTTTAATTATAAATTTAGGAGAAATCGAAGAAACTATGGTAGGTAATGTATGAATCCTTTTTCTTTTTCTCTCTCTCCCTCCCTCTTTTTTTTTTTTTTTTTTTTTTTTTTTTTTTTTTTTTTCTCTTTGCATCATATATGAGAACTAGGAATCACTCTAAGTCATCCATCTTACAAGATCTATGGATATGATCAAATTTCATAGTTAGCGAGTCAAACCCATTTTTTATGGTCAACCCCGCCTTTTATACTTATATAAGATTAATATAGTAATTTTCGCTGATATATTCTACTCGCAAAATGAGATGCACAAAATAGTGTAAAGTAATACATTAATCAATAGAAAGCGATGCATTAATATCACATTTCTAATGCACCAATTTTTTTAATTAATCTGGAGCAAAAATTGACAAATATTTTTTGTTTGTTAATTTTCACGCATTGACTTGATTAATAAAATAAAATATCTTTATATTGAACGATTTTGATTTATACTTTAATCCTAATTATATAATTTAATTAAAATAATGTGTGTACACTCATTTATGGTTTATAACAAACAAGATTTCGTATTAGTATCCGTATAGCATATTCATATTAATATATGATATTACAATTAAACACGTATTACGGATATCTTATTCGTACTTGTTATTTAATTTATGTCAAAATTTTATGATTCATTAGCGCGATTTAGGTGATGCGTCAATATGCAATTGTAACTGCATATGATAAGAATAGACTCGTACCATAATTAATGCATTACGTTTATGGTATTTGTGCATTACAATGTTTAGATTTATGCATCACATTGTCCTTTTTTTATACAACAGTTTATAAGCTTGCAATGCACAAACATTATTAACTTAATGCATTAATATTAATAATATAATGCATATATTCCACTAATCTGTTCAAAAATATTTAATAAATTCGCCATGATTACAAATTTAATAAATTTTGCCCCAACTCAATTTCTTTCCACCAACGCCTCCCCACCGTCCCCAAAATCCGACTGCCTACGGCCACCACCTTGGATTTTAATATTTACAAAAATTCATCTAAAAAAACTTGAAATTGAGCCATCAACTCTTAAGAGTTTCAAGAGCTGCACACCACACTTGTTGATTGGAGCTCTTCATCACATTGACAATCATGGTTATCAAGACTGCATCACAGACTACACATTTAATTGAAGAACTAATGAGACTGAGGTGTTGCAATTAATCTCAAAATCTACAGAAGATTACAATTTCAAAATTCGTAGGATATCACAATTTGAAAATATGCACAACCTCGCAATGGCCTTCCACCCCATCGAATTGAAATCAAAAAAGTGGAATTATGTTTCTCGGTGTACCTGTACGAGTCCCGTAGAATGTCACGCCGCTCCGGCACTGGAATCCGGTGAGCCCAACCTTCTTCCTGCACGTCGAGCACCTGTTTGCCGACGATTGCTGCGGTGAAGAGACCTTTCATTAGCAAAAATTTGCAGTGGAGGCGGTGATGAGGGTGGTGGTAGAGGCAGTGATGATAGAGAGAAGAGATAGGGAATAGATCGACGAGAGTGAGCGGAAAGATGGGGGAGTTGCTAATCTGTTTTTTTGTTTCCAAATATAACCCTCCGTACCTTGCTTTTTAATTGATGCATATTTTTAGTTTTAATCCAAGCCACACAATCTTTAAAAATTAGTGGTTAGGATTAGTTCTTATTTGTCATATAAGGGTTGGTTCTCACCAGATCCACACCCTATATATATATATATATAGGGAGTGATTCCCATGCAAACTCCCCTTAAAGTGAAAAATAGGAATTAATCTCCACCATTGATCTTATCTACATGAAGGGTCAAGATTTAGCTAGGTCAAACGGGTCAAAGCGGGTCAAACCCGGGTCAACCCGTTGACTCTTTTTTTTTTTTTAACTATCACACAAGATGCACAACTTCACATATTCAGATGCACCAATTCACATATTCAGATGCACAACTAAGTGTATTGAGATGCACAAGATTTTAAGTTTTTTTTTATGTTTTTTTTTTTCGCTTTTTTTTTAAGGTTAGGTCATATGCACCACATCATGTATTCATATGCACCACACTATATATTGAGATGCACCACTAAGTGCATTAAGATGCACTAGTTTTGTTTTCGTTTTTTTTTTATTTTCGTTAAACATTGTGCATCTAGTTACACTATGTGGTGCATCTAGTTACACTGTGTGGTGCATCTAGTTACGCATTGTGGTGCATCCATTTTTTTTTTTTTTTTTTTTACAAATTCGGTGCATCTCACTACACATAGTGGTGCATCTCATTATGTATAGTGGTGCATCCGAATATGTGAAATGGTGCATCTTGGGTGACTGTTTTAAAAAAAATTGAAAAAAAAATTAAAATTTTGTGCATCTAAATGCACTTAGTGGTGCATCTAGTTATATAGAGTGGTGCATCCGAATATGTGAAGTTGTGCATCTTGGGTGACAGTTTAAAAAAAAAATTGAAAAAAAAAATGAAAATCTCGTGTATCTAAATGCACTTAGTGGTACATCTAGTTATATAGAGTGGTGCATCCGAATATGTGAAGTTGTGCATCTTGGGTGATAGTTTAAAAAAAAATCGAAAAAAAAAGTCAACGGGTTGACCCGCTTTGACTTGGCCAAATCTTGACCCTCCATCACCAATAGATCTATGGTGGAGATCTATTCTCATTTCTTAGGATAAGATCTATTCTCATATGATCTATTTCCTATATATATATATATATATAATAATTTTATATATCGATAAATATTGTAGTTAAAAGGATTAACAATGCTAGGAACTAGGGATGACAACAGGTCGAGTTTTCGCGGGTACCCGCACTTCCCAAACCCTGATGAGACGGGTTTGAGAAATATTAAATGGTTTTGGGACGGGTTTGGGTCGAAACATGCAAACCCGTCACGGGTTTGGGTCGAGTTTGGGCAATTACCTCCGGGTACCCGCTACCCAAACCCATTTATATATATAAGATAAAAGATATTATTATATGTATAATTTATTATATAATTATAAATATTAGTAGATTTAGGGTTTTATCTGATTTTCTTAACCCGTCAAGTCTTTAATGTTTTTCCTCTACTTTTGTAAATCTACTTCCGAAATATGACGACACAATGACAACATCAATGATTAATACTTCTAGTTATGTTTTAAGATTTTGTAAGTTCGTTGTACTTTGCTTTGAGATTAATTTTAGCGAAATTTTCTGCTGATGTTTATGTTTTAATCATATTTATAATATTTTGTTATTTGATGTTTACTTTTTATTATTCGGATTTTTAGCGGGTAATAAACGGGTATTACCCAACAGGTTCGGGTCGGGTAGGAATTTAAAAAAAAAATTAATCGGGTTTAGGACGGGTTTGGGTGTTGAAATTTTTCATGAATTTAGGTTTGGGAAATGCTTAATGGGTGGGTACCCGACCCATTGCCATCCCTACTAGGAACTATGCAATTGATAGAATCAAATGCCAATCTTCTTATTTGTGCACGTACGGTTTAAATTTATCATATTTCTTTTTATATTTTTCCTTTATGCAATAACATAACCAAAAAAGTTTTATGCTATGAAGAACAATAATATTGTATGAGTACTAGAAAATAATTGCTCACCTTCTTGATTTCGATTAATATTTGGCTATCATACGAGCAAGTTACCTGCCGTATTATTTCTAACGGCTATAAAACTCAATTTTTTTCCGAAAATCTAACAAAAACTAATTTAGTTTTTTATTTAATCCAATATTCTTTGGGTTTCTTAGATGCATTAATGATTCAGACTTTTATTTCATATTTAGAAATTTGTGTGTCAAGACTCAAGGTTAGGCAATTATAATATTACATTATTTAATATTTAGTATAATTTTATATTAATTCCGACATATATTCATATATATTCTTCTATGAATTAAATTGAGCAGATTAAAAAAAATGAATTGAACATACCGAGTGGGCGGACTCCAAAATTCTATAAAGTGCGTTTCAAAATTTAATAATTTTGGTAGGAATTGGCAGAATGTAGCATTTAATTGGAAAGATATGTAATTGAATCGTGTAAAATAAGTGCACGCCCAGCGCAGAGTAGTTAACTCCCATTATTATGCTACCTCTTTTCCTATATAATACTCTCTCTCTCTCTCTCTCTCTCTCTCTCCACCTCCTCAATTATGTATGAATAATTGTATTCATAATTTGTATAGATGTAATATCAATTATAACTCATACTACATGATACAAACTGTCATAATTTCGTCCTTTTACAATGATCATTATTATTTTAAATTTGGATTAACAATGATCTTGCTATTTAATGAATTGTGATTTCGATTCCCTTTTCAAAAAGAGCGGAAAAAAAATCTAGAGGTGATGATATTGAGTTGCCCATAACTAGAAATTATACACAATGAAATTAAACATTGAAGGAGCAGATTTAGCATTCCTTGCGCTCCTCTTCAAACTTTGCAAATCAATCGATAATTTTATTAGTAAAAAGATGTTGATTTCAATGTCATGTTTATGATAACTTTATTTTAGTATGTTGCATCAAAATACATAATACAAGTTGTAGTATTATTATATGTAATGTTGTCGCAAAAACCCACAAACATATATAAGCACGCATAGTGGATATGTAATGATATTGCTTGTGTAAGAAGCTTAGCATGCTATGAGACCTGCACAATACAACCACACCATTCTTTGTTCAACAAAACCCCCACTGCCACTTTTCTAGATATATGTATAACCAAAACCAATCTCACATTCATAACTTTGCTATTCAATCGTCTTTTTCTAAAACAAATAATCAATCACATTCATAATTATCTGCAGTATTTGGATTTTAATTGTTAATGCTAGTCAAAGCATGCTTCTTCGCCCATTATTATATCTGAATGCCACGATCAGATTTAATTTGGGGTACATCTTATGGCCCAATCTATGCATTTGGCCCATTTACGGCACAAAAATATACTCTCTTCGTCTCAAATCAATAGCTGCTTTTTTATTACAACGTCATAATTCAATAATAGAAACTCAAACACAATAATAAATACCCTCAACATGACTTACATATTATACATATATCATACCACAAAGAGAGGCGGTGTGTTCGCTTGACTCGATTTAATGAGAGGAAATGCTAAAACCAAATAACAATACAAACCCATACATATTTTTACTGTGAATTGTTGTACCAATCAAATTACCGACCCATCGGGTCAAATTGTGGATTTCGGGCTGGCCAACTCCAAATTCATACTCCCTTTCTTCCAAATCAATAGGGCCCGAAAAGCTTCAACACGTATTAAAAATTTGAATTGCTCATGATAAAATTGGAGAGACAAAAATAGCTTTCACATGCTTAAATGGGCAGACATTGGGGTACTCTGAGCTTTAGTATTGCAAATATAATAATGCACTTCAGCAAATTGAGGAAATTAATGAGTGAAATAACAAGCATTCTTAATTTTTGACTCATCTTGAAACTATGGGAGATTCATGAAATCTTACCTAGTGTAGAAGCCAAAATAAGTCTGACTTTTTCCCTCAAAAAAAAAAAAAAAAAAGTCTTCACTTTTCTTGAATTTATTTTTGTTAAATAGTGGACCCTTTTTGTGACAATCATTTATCATAAGTCTCCATGACTGCGTTTTCTGATTTTCTGATTGAATTAAATGCTCCATAAATGAAAGAGCAGGCACAAGTAGATGAACTCAAGAGTGAAGACTACACAGAATTATATGAGCAATAAAAATTGTTGCATATGTCTCAAATCAAATTAAAAAAATGTAATCTTTTTTCCATTTTGTTATCGTCCCAAACTTGTACTGTAACACCCTAATCTAATTAAGGCATTAAAATAATATTTAAAAGAATATTTAATATTTTAAAGAAATATTTGCAACGGAAAAATATGAGTAAATTTTTTTTTCTTGAATAAAGAATAATGATTAACTTAATTGAAAGAAAACGAAATATTTTATTTAACCAAAAGATGGCGAAAAACGCAACAATCAGATGCAACAAGTACGGAAAGAACTAAAATAAATGCAGAACATAGAATTCTAATGTCTTAGAAAAAAAACATAAAATAAAATTTCTATTTATTTTGACTCGTCATTCGACACCTCCACGCCTCCGACTTCAATTACCTGAAAAGTTTAAGTTTGGGGATAAGTATACGCGAATATACTTAGTGTGGGCAGTTATACCAATATATTTGTCCAATTTAATAAAATAGAGGCACGTAGTGAATATTAAAGTCAAATAATACGCAACAAGAAGTGAGAGCAACTTAATGGACAACTCAACACGGTCCACTCAACACTAAATGTCAACGTACAAGGCGTCAATAAGTAAGAGCAAGGTCAATGGACAACTCAACAGGTCCTGCTCATCAAGTGATATCAAATGTATTGTACGCAAGTGAGAGCAAGTCAATGGACAACTTAACACGGTCCGCTCAACACTTAAAGTCAAATAATCACATACTGCAAATCACATCGTATTAAAAAGGACAAAATAAGTCAACGGTATAAAGTTTAAGTAAAGATCCCACACCTTAAGTTTGAGCACAAACGATCCAAACAAATTAAGTAGCAGACGAGGGTCCTAGTCGCGCCGCACCTAGTTACATAAATAATTAAAAAAATAAAAATAAGAAACATGGGCCTAATTGAGCTTATAGAAGTCGTCTAAATTAAATCACTAATTTATATAAAATTAGTCGTAAACTTACTGTCAAAAGTTAATATTGTGATTCATGCATATGTATTATACGTAAACATGTATGCATACACATATATACAATTAGCCAAGTTTATTAGCACCAAATTTAAAACTTATTAATTGCTAATTGAATGATTAGAAAAAATATTGATCAAAAGTAATTCGTCTTATTTTGAAAGCGAAACTGATACACACACATTATTATATATATATTTATATTATGTTTTTATAAGATAAAGTACTACGAATATATGTTTATTAATCATCCATATGTCAACTGCTTTCAAATTAGTTTAATTTACACCTATAATAGGACCTACATACATACTAATATATATTCAGGCACTTAGTATATTTAAAGTTTAATTATATCTAAGAGTTTGAAGCAAATAAATAATATCTTTAAAATATATAGATTGTATTTTAGATCTTACTGAAATTCGCCGGGTTCAAATTCTAAAACATGAGGTGTTATCATAAAAGAAAGATTAATAAATAGATGAAGGAAAATTAAGCACATGATATTTTATTTATTCAAATAACTAATAGATAGCATTAGAATACCTAGATGCAAGCTCTCGTAGGCTGATTTGAAAGAAAGAAAATATATGTGTCAGTAGTATGAGTATGCGCCGCAAAAAAAATCAGAATTAGGGGAGAATAAAAAATATAGCAATCATGAAGATAAGGTACCTTATTTCGAAATCTTAGTCGCGAATAAACAAGAGAAATGTTTTAAGTTTCTGGACCAGAGTTTTTTCTCTGCGGCGTAAAAAAAAAAAAAAGAAGAGAACTAAAAGTGACCGCCGATTTATAGTGAAGAAGATTAGGGTGAAAATAAGAAGAAATAGACTAGGTTGATAACTTTATATAAAAGAGTCCTGACGTAAACTAATCTAGTTAGTATAGAAATAGATAACTATAAATCTTAATTCATAGTCCTTATCAAAACAATAAAATAAATAAGTAAAATACCCCCTTTGCATTATTATTATTATTATTATTATTATTATTATTATTATTATTATTATTATTATTATTATTTTTATTATTATAGTTAGGAAAAATAAACATAAAAATAATATCTTACGAAACTTAAATTCGTCTAGGGCGCGACTTAAACTACATCATAGCTTGATTAATAAATTTCACATTTAAGAAATTAAAAGGAAAATATGAAATTTCACAATTAAAATAATGTAAATAAAAGGAATTTTGAAACGGGTCGTTACATGTACAGTCATATGCAATAAAGCCTTGAATATTACAAAGAAAATATTAATAAAATAACATAAGTATCAAGTATAAATAAGAAAATTATACTTCAATTTACGAAACCGCCTAAAGTCCGAATTAGAAGTTATTTTACTACTCGTTTTTGCCACAACGTGTACCGTACCCCGTTTATTGTTCACGTCTAAAGTGTTTTTCCAAGAATTTGTAATAATGTATTCGTTTTCTTTTAACAGATGAACTAATTTATGAAATTTAGCTGAATAAAATTCAGACTTCTTTTTTAAAAAAAAATTGTTTAATTATCTTAATGCCAATTTAATGATTGGCCAAATTATATTTCTATGTATTTGTTATATTTAATAATTGATCAAATTAAATTTTAAAATTTAAATTGTCCTATATATAGATATGGAACTATTTATTTGACTATAACTTAATAACTGAAAAATTATAGTATATTTTAATAAATCATTACAATAAACGTTACATAAAGGATCATCTCATCGCAAATAAATGTTACATGATAGATCATCTCGTATAGAATTTATTGAGTGAGAATTACTTTAAGTTGTACTTAATTTATAAATATAATTACAACAAATCATTGACAATTTACGTAGGGGATCATCTCGTTGCAAATAAGCGTTACATGAAGAGTAATCTCGTGTAAAATACATTAATGGACCACACTTTACATTGTAATTTACAAATATAAATTTAAAAAAATAATCCATTACGTTATTTCATAGTGATATACTTATAATTTGACAAATCATTGCAAATATGTGTTATATGAAGGATAATCTCGTTGAAAATAAGTGTTACATGAAGGATCATCCCGTGTAAATTTATTAACAAAGTATCACTTTACGTCGTAACCTATAAATATAATTTTAAAAAGTAATTCAATATTTTATTTTAAAGTGATGTAATTTGACAAATAATATTAAATGAAGGATAATTTTGTTGTCAATTTAGTGTTACATGAAGGATCATCTCGTGCAAATATTGTTGACCAAGAATCATTTATGTTGTAGTAACTTATAAATATAATTTTAAAAAATCAACATTTTATTTTAGGTATAATTTCAAAAATCATTACAAATAAGTGTTGCATTAAGGATTTATTGAAGGGTAGTTAAATTATGTTGTAAACTCATGCTTTGTAACATATATTATAATTAGTTGATTGAAATTTATTAAATTACTAAAATAATATGACATTACTTTATATTAACATAAGTAAATATACATTACATTTATATAAACATTAATTATCGTAATTTATGATTTTGTAACATCCAATATTAATTGATTGCTTTGCAATCATTAAAGTACAATTATGATATATTAATTATATATAACTTTTCTTTTCAACAAAATAGTATATTAAAAATAGTTACAATACCCTAGCTAGTTGTGATTGATAGTTTACCACTTCATTTTATATGAATATCACAAACGCCAACTTATGAATAACTTTATGTTATATTTTCTCTGTTCCACTTAATATGTCTAGTTACAATTCGGTACGAAAATTGAAAATAATGGTTAAAAAATAGAAAGTAGTAGGTCTCAACACTTTTGAAGGATTATTTTTTTCATGATTTGAATGTAGACAAATTAAACGGAACATGCATTTAAAGAAATGTAGACAAATTGAGTGAGACGAAGAAATTATATAATTTATAAGTAGAAATCTAAAAAATAAATTAATACTTACTTGGTTAAAATTATACGTGGTTAAGAAGGTTCAATCATTCTGAATTGTTACTTCTGCGATGCATGGTGATGAATTGAAATGATAAGGCTATGGTTTAATCACATAGGCTCATCTATAATGTATATGATCATCTCGTTTAAAATGAGTATGGTTACGTGAAAGGTCATCATTACAAATACGTGTTACATGAAATATCATCTTGTATTTAATTTATTTGATATTTTATTTCAAAGTGATATAATTTGACTAATCATTGTGAATAAGTGTTACACAAAGGATCATCTCATGTAGAATTCATTGTCGTGGAATCACTTTATTTTGTAATTTAAAAATAAAGATTGATAAAGAGATAATTTAACAAATCATTGTAAATATATAAAAATTACATGAAGGATCATCACATTGAAAATATATATCACTAAGGATTATCTTGTATAGGATTTATTACCCGACGTTCACTCTGAGATAATTTTTTTATAATAATTAATACTTTAATTATGAATAATTACTTGTGATTAAGTAAAATATTTTTGGAGAATTATAACCAAATATTAACAAATAAGTAAAAATATCAAATATAAGAAATCACAAATGTGTTATGCTTTAAATGAGGCTTTATAAGAGAGAGAGAGAGAGAGAGAGAGAGAGAGGTAAATACATATTGATAAGAGCATTTGCAATGAGTATTGATATAGATACTGGATCTATTGCCGGGAAGCGTGATTTGAATGATTGGTGGTATTGATATAGATACTGGTGTAGATTTTTACTATGAGTATTGATATAAATACCAGTATCTATAATCATTGGCAATGATTGAGTAGATTTTATTTTATTATTTTATTTTTATTTGTAATAAATAACATTAAAAAAAACTTACTAATTAAATTCAAAAATTAAGAAATGACAGTTTTATTCAATTTAAAAATAAAATAAAACATACACTAATTAATAAAATAAAAATCGAGAAAGAAAAAAATTGGGATGAAGATTGGATGTTGGTGTGGAGAATGAATGGAATGAAGGTGTATTTATAGTGGAAGGAGTGATGTAGCCGTTGGGGTATTTTTTTTTTTTAATTCTGAAAAAAAAAATTGCTCTGTCCAATGGGGACACGCCACGTGTCCCCTCACCGCTGCCACCACGGTATCGAAGGCGGTGTCGATATACCCCCCCCCCCCCCTATCGATACTGCCCCCCAAATCCACAACAATGATGCCCTCTTTGCTTGGATGATTGTGAGTCTGTTCAACACCTCTTTTTCTCTTGTCGTGTTGCTAATAATATTTGATCATGTGTTATAGCTGGTTTGAGCTTCATTATGTGGGCCATATGAATCCATTTTTTCATTTTGAGCAATACATGGGGATCGTTAGAAAGAAGAAATTTGCAGAGGTGTTGAAGGCCTTGTGGATTTGTATTGTTTGGAATATTTGAAATCAGAGAAACGAGAGGATATTCAAGGATGGAACGAGTAGAAATGAAGATTTGATCGAGTTAATAAAGGTAAGATTTTGGTTTTGGATCTCTAACCTTATCCCTAGCTCTTCGTGCTATAATTTAGGTGATTGGATTTGTAATCCATCACTTTGCTTTGGTCTAGTTAATCGTCATAGTTTGTTTTGTTGATAGTTATCTCTTGTAATACGTTTTGGGTTGCACCCCTCGTGCGTTATTAATTCACTTTACTAAAAAAAAAAAATGATAGATATACCCCTATATCGATAAGGGCGATATCGAGGGGGATTCAAAGGGGATCGATACCCCCTTCGATATCACCGCTGTGGATGCTCTAATTGGAAATGAAAGATTGGCGTTGTATTACATCCTAAACCTGTAAAAAATATTTCAACTTCTCAGAATGGAATCATTCAAGAATTTCAGATCTAGAAATATTATAATTATATATACAAATTGAAAAGGGAAATATTACACTCGACAGCTCAAGAAATATCATAAACATCAGCATACTGCATACCCAATAAAATGTGCAAAATCATGCAGGCTTTTTGTGCGATTAATGTCTGGACGCACTTCTAATTTGATAAAACAACCCAAATTTTAATTAATACTATCATTGAGTCTTTTGGATGATATACGAGGAGCATCGTACTAGATATTCTTTTTAATTGGGGTCAATTAGAAATTTATAACTACTCATCTCTTAAATGCATCTACACCCAATTTTAATATTGCATGAACTTTTTTTTTTTTTGAGGGAAAATAATTTTGCATGATATCAAGCACATCCACTTCAATTTTAAGGATAAATTATAGACGTGATATTAAAACGATTGTACTACAACGAGGTGAAAAGTTGAGTTGAAATTATAGACTTCGATCTCATATTTATTTTATGGAATAACTAAATAATTAAATAAAAATGAAGTTAAATATTTTCTCAACGTTTCTGAAGATCTAATTAACAAAGACAACAACGGTCTTAATAATACTTATACAGTATACAATAGGCCTAAATCTGGGCTTAAAGAGCTTTGGTTCTAGGTTTGATAATTTACTACTCTCTCCTATTCAAAGTCTTCCCAAACTCGGGCACAACTATTAATAAAAAAAATTGTTTACCTAATTAACTTTATTTATTGATAGCAAAATTGGTGGAAAAAAAAAAGATAAATTAATGGAATAGAAGGAATGTGCATGAGAGTACAAGAGATAGTAAATGAGATCATCATGGGAATAAAAATGCTAACCGACATTACAATTACAAAGATTTAAATACGTTAAACGATATTAATTTAGAATATGATGTTCATGATTGATTGATGTTCTAGTCCGTTTATTTGTGTTCCGTTTAGTCTATAGCTACATCGATATTAAAACACAGTTTTAGGGATATTTTCTTAATTTTGTTTATCAGTTTTCAATTTATTTATTTATCCGGCATTTGCAACCGATGAACGAATTCATGCTATTCGCACCTCTAAAGGTCGCTACTATGCTCTAATCTATACATATTTATAAATACGCAAGAGTTCACCATTATTGTGGTATGCAGGATGCGGGCGGATGGTGCCGGAAGATGACCACCATTGATCAACTTGGGATTGTTACCGACGTCGATAATGGCAAGTACATCCTAATTCCTACTTTGCAACACTTTCACAACGCCAATGTTAGTAGATAATTTCTGTTTGTTTTCTCCATCTTTTTTTAGTTTCTGTTAAATATTAATTGTTTCGGATTTTGGCGCTTAATTATGTTAGTGCTCTTCTACAGTTCTACCTGAATTTATGGATATACTATTTCTTTTAATTGGAGAGCGCTGCCTCGTTGGAAACAAAAAAGGAAAAGAAATAAAGAAGAAATTAGATCAATGACTTCGGTTTCTGGAAAATGTTACTATGATTTTGTGTTTTTGAGCGAGAATCCAAAGAATAGAATCCACTTTTAATTTATACCGTATATAAACTTGGACAATAAAATACTAGGTTCTAATCAAAGAAGCAAAAGCAAGGTTGTTTAAAAATAGAATTAAGGTTGTTTTCTCTGAGTAATATTTTGCATTCATATAGTTTCTGCATATGGGTAATTTACACGCCTGTTTATTTTATTTTTCTGAAGTTAATTAAATTGAAAAGAACATTGTAATTTAATTGTAATTACCCATTGCACTCATTATTGACTATAAGTTAATATAATGGAATACAACTCATCAATGTGAAAATGAATCAATTATTATTATATATGTGCACACTTTACACATTCAGATCCCTTCTAATCACAAGATGACAAATAATAATGTTATCATTAGTATGTGTACTGATTCTTTACATAAATGGTTATGCTAATATGCTAGAACTTCAACATTCTATCTATCTATATTATGTAGATTTTGAAGCAAAAAATTGAACTCCCACTCCATTTATGTTCATGTGTGATTCTCACTGCTACCCATCATTTTTTTTGGTTATGTTATGTTGTATCTCAAGTACAATGAGCGAAGCAATGACGGAAATTGTGTATTAGACCTGATGTTGTAACTTGCATCACATTCACTCGTACTGTTGCTTTTTGTGATGAAGGAATTTTGCAGCAGGCTAGTTTTTTGTTGGCTCTTTGATTCATGCAAACTTTAAGGTGGGGAACTTTGATAATGCCCTCGTGAAGCCCAAGAAGTTTTTATGCTGAAAGATGGCTATATATATCCTAATGAAATTATGTACAATTTTTTATATATGCAAGTGTTCCTTAAAGCCAAAACGATCGATGATGTTTTTTTTTGTAAAAGTAAATATGAGATTTTCATTCATAAGCACAAGAAGTACTAAAAAATAACAAGACTCCGAAGTACAGCGAACTGAGCAACCACAAAATCAAAGGAGAGAGAAATCAACGCTAAGCTAGAGCTTTTTAGGAATACACTCTATAGGATGTGAGCTCCACTCGTAAAGAGAAGAACAAAAAGAAGTCGGAAATTGATACTTCAACTATTTCCAAGAGCAAAATGTAATACTTTCCACAATCTTCAAAGTGTCCGGATTAACTTCTTTGAAGATCTTATCATTTCTTGCCTTCCAAATTCTCCAAACCGTACATTACCAAACGAGGCCAAAGATTTTTCTCTTCAAATTACCATGGCCACGGCTCACAAAATCTTCAAAGTGAGCTTTCAAACATGATGAATAGCTAAGAAGAAAGTTAGCCAATCACATACATTCGTCCAAACAAAAAGAGATTCAAAACAAGTAGTGAGAATGTGCAAAGTCGATTTGGGTAGAGAATGACAAAGGGGACAACCATCAAGTCACCAATAGGCAAGATTCCTCTTTTGAACAAGTTGTCTTTGGTTGGTAATTTTCCAAGCATAGCTTTCCAGACAAAAGCCGACACCTTAAGCGAAGTAGCTTTCCACCACAACCTCGACCAGGGGTCTCTCTCTTCTTCCTCGCGAGATGCTGCATTTGCTAGAGAAAAATAGAGGTCTCTAGTGTGAAAAATATCATCAGCCGAGCCAGTACAGATTCGAGAATCCGCTTGATTTCGATCGAGCTCCAACCTGAAAATGCATTTCCAAAGGTCTAGAAAATCACAAAGCTCATTTGTTTTAAGAAAACTACTCCATTTGAAAACCTACACCCAAGAGAGACCATTAAATTGAAGGAAGTCTTTTACACTACAAAACTTATGTCTAAACAACAAATATAACCCCGAAAACCTATTAAGCAGACAACCACCTTGCTTTAACCACAGATCTTCCCAAAACATAATAGACGACCCATCACCCAAAGAGAAATCAATATTATTACAGAAAGTAACCCCATCTTTACTCATTAGAATACCCACTAGATCTCTCCACAACAACGACCACGAATTTGACACCCTATTACAAGCCTCAACATTGTTAATAGATCCATATCTCGACTTAAGAATTCGAATCCATAACAATTGTTCGCCCGACAACAATTTCCACAACCATTTACACAAAAAACTAACATTAAAGACTTTAATATTTCTAACCCCCAACCCTCTCAACAGATTTATTTTTGCAAACTTGACCCCAATTAACCCAACACACTTTTTTGGAATTCCCTTTCCCTCCCCATAAAAAAATTCCTCTGAAGTCTAGATATGGAGTTTAGGATACACATAGGAGCTTTGAAAAAAGAAATGTAGTAGAGTGGAAGAGCAGATAGTAAAGAATTAAGAAGAATGATCCTTCCTCCAAGAGATAAGTTTCTCCTTTCCCAACCAAAAAGCTTAGTTCGGAAGCGATCAATGATAGGCTTCCAAACTTCTTTTTTCCTATGATTCGCTCCGATTGAAAGGCCGAGATAGGTAAACGGAAGCTTCCCAACTTTACAGCCCAACAAGTCAGCATATTAAGAAATTCTGATATTATCAATGTCGATTTCATGTAGAGAGCTTTTAAGGAAATTCACACGAAGGCGTGAAGCTAACTCGAACAAACTGAATAAACCTTTCATAGTTTTAACATTTTTAAAGGAAGCTTTGCCTATTAATACTATGTCATCCACAAATTGTAGATGGCTGACCTTTATTCTCTCGGCTCCAATCTCACACTCTTCAAAAAACTGCTTTTGCTCTGCTTTTTTCATGAGACAACTAAACCCTTCTGCAACAATAAGAAAAAGGCTATTCTTAGGTCCAAAAAATTGCGTTTGCTCTGCTTAGGTCCAATTTCACACCCTTCAAAAAACTGCTTTTGCTCTGCTTAGGTCCACAATTTTGTAAGTAGGAATGCAAAAGAATTGGCGCATGAACAGAGCTATTCTTTGGTAAACCTTTGAGTTTACAAACTCCCCAATCTTCAACACAAGCATCTGAGATTAAAGCTCTATCAATTCTACTACAACATCGCCCATCAAAACGAGACCAAGTAAATTTCCTCCCGAAAAGAGGAACATCGATCAAACCTGATTCATTAAGGAAATTTTCAAACCTTCTTGAACTCGAAGAAGAAAAATATAATGATCTTTCTTTTCTTTCCGACACATCCCTAACTTCATTGAAGTCCCCAATCAGACACCACCCCTCTATATTGCTGTGAATAACTCTTTGCGAAATAGCTTGCCATAACTCTATTTTGCCTCTAATATCACACGGCCCATAAATATTGACAATCACGTACTTCTTCCTGTTTGATTTCCAAAATCCTTCAACTCCTATCATATCTTCATCGGTCCAGCTATCAAGAAGCTCGAACTTTGCAGAATTCTAAGAAATCCAAATTCCACCTGATCTACCGTTAGAATTCTTCGCTTTCCAGATTTCATCAGTTCTCCCTCCCCCCTCCCCCATATTGAGTCAATGGGAAGAAGATTGTGATCCGACAATTTTGTTTCCTGAAGGCAAACGAAATCAGGCGCATGAATGCTTACCAGCTCACATACCTCTTGCATTTTTAATCTCCCATCAAGTCCTCTGATATTGTAGGATAAGAATTTCATTGATCAACAACTTTGCACTCTCCATCCTTTCCTTTGCGATTTAAAGAGTGCAATAATCTTTTGCAGCTCGAAAGATCTCTGGACAGTATTTGGATTAGAAGCTATAAAATTCGGGCAAACATATCAAAGTTTAAGCGGCCGGAGTTCATGAAGAGTGATAGAGAGAATCACTCAGAGAAGGTTAAGGTCCACAAAATTTCCAAGTCAGCCTTCGTGTTTGAGCATTTAAGCTTTGCGGAAATCACAAAGAAGAATTGTAAACCAATCCACCCATCGAATCATATTGATAGAGCGTCGGGGAAGAACCTGGTGGTGAATAAGGAACCAAAGCAGAGCATGGTCAACCCCGTTGAATGTCCTAGTGAGAAGTATGTTCCTAGTCCTGAGGAACACAAGTGGCTTGATGGCGCCATTGTTGGGAAAGCCAATAGTTACGAGGAACATTTGAAGGCGATTGTCGAACTTGACGATTTGGGATACAAAAATCTGAGTATCAGTATCCTAAATAGCGATCATTGGTTGATTTTCGACAAGGACGGTGAGGAGACGATTAAGTTAATTAGAGATAATGGAGCTTGGATCGACGAATGGCTGGTTGATTGGCATCATTGGGTTTCAAGCGATGACATTTTGGATAGAATTTTTTGGATTTAGTTGTCAGGAATTCCTTTAAATTTTTGGAATGAATCCTTTTTCCAATGGTGTTTAGGAGCTGAAGACATCATCATCGATTTAGATATCAACACGAAGCTGAAAAGACGATTAGATATTGCTCGAGTTAAGATAAGATCATCTAGCTTTAAATTGATTCATCGAAATGTTTCTTGTATATCCGGGAATCTGCGCTTTGAAATTTTGTTCAAAGAAAAGGTAGCTTATCCGAGTGAGTGGTCTATTCCTTCACTGGAAGAATGGAACAAAAACCAGCATTGCAATCATAGTGAAGAAAATAGTTGATCACCTAATTCTCTAAGCAATTTATCCGCACTTTGTTTGGGTTATTGTAGGCAATAGTGATCGAGTATCATATCCACGAGGACTATTTAGGCGAATTTATGCGAAAATGAAATTCATGCATCTTCCTACTATTCAAGCTTTGCAAAAAACATGATGTGGGATTCATTCAAACATTAAGCATAAGAACAAAGCTAATTAAGCAAGTAAATGACAAGATCATGCAAATTCGATAGAACAACGATTAAGAAATGATTAAGGAACAAATTAGAACAAAACTTTGTTCTAGGGATTCAATCCAATTCTAGATAGCTTGATCACAACTTCCTAATTCATGCAAACCAATAATCCACCAATTAAGAAGCAATCCACCAAATTATTCACTAATCTCTCTCGACAATTAGCAAACCGGGATCATTCAATCGACTCTCTCGGCTAAGACTCGAGACGACCAAATAATTCCAAAAAGTACAAGGATTATACACTTCCATGCATTAGATCATCACTTACTAAGTCTCAAATCAATACAAGTTGTGCAATTTGAAATCCATGCAAGTAAAAACCTATCAAGAATTTCTACAAGCACTTGGCATGCAAGAAAGGTGATCAACAATTCCCACATGAAATTAAGCACCAAATCCACAATTAATTAGAGGAAGGAAAGATAAATCAACAAGCTATGATCAATCTACCATCAAATCTTCATAAATTCCCAAAACCAACAAGAAGTTTAGCTAGACATAAATGAAATCAACACAAAACAAAGGGAGAATGATTGCATAGTTAAGAAACTAAGAACCCAATGATCAATTCTTCAACAAGTCTTCAAATCCAACCTTAATCCACTAATACAATAATTGAAATGTGTTTAGAACCCTAATTGAAAACTTTTTGAACAAGAATCTAAGCTAAGGGATGTAGAATACACGTTCTGGGGCTGTCACAAGGTATTTATAGGGAGGAAAAAGTGTTAAATGAAGTAAAAATCGCGTTAGGGGCAAAATCGTCCAATTTTGGACAAAACAGTGAAAATCGGGGGTCGGAGAGCCAAAATCGGCGGTCCAGACCCGAAAGTCGGCAGTTCAGGCCCGAACCGCCAAGTTGACCGCCGATTTCAACTTTCTTCTTGACTCTCATTCCAGAGATGGCTAACAAGGATGGATGATTCAAAGCACAAGGTAGTGTTTGGTTTTTTTATAGATGGCTAACAAGGATGGCCTAAGATCATTTCCAAGATTCTTGCATAAACACGCATTCTTGACGAAGACCCAAAGCAAGTTCTAGAACTAAATAAGCATGCATGATCAAACTTTCAAGAAAGGAACATGATGCAAAGCAAATCAAGGCTCAAAACCTCACGTGATGGTCCCGAAACGAGTTACTGGTGTATGGGGGAGGGGGGGAATACACCAGTTAGGATTTTAAAAATTAAACACTTGAAAATTACTTCAACCGAGTAAAAAGACTCAGTTGGAATCTCACAGCTGAGAAAACAACCTCAGCTGAAAGAGTGGTGCGGTGCGGAATGTGGTGGAAATTATCAACTCGTAAAACAACTCACGTTTGTGTGCACGGTTGATCAAAAACCAAAACGGTTGAGAATGTGCAGATGCAGTTTGTATGCTGGTTAGTCAGTCAGTAGAGTATGCAAGAAATAACTGAATAAGGAAAAACACAAGCACACAGAGAATTAACGTGGTTCGGAGATAACCCTCCTACGTCCACGGGGAGTTGTGAGTCCACACAACTCTGTCCAAGTTCTTCTGGACAAACCACTCAGCTTACGCGGGCTAAGCAACCGTTAAGGATAAGTTTGCAGGTACTTATCAACCTTACAGTTTAGTTTACGGGTACTAAACGACCTAACTACTCAGTTGTAGGAAGAGTAGGATCCTAAACCTTTTCAGGTGAAAGAAAAATGTGTTTCCAACTAAAAGCTCGAACGTGATGTGAGCTATGATCTAACTCTCTACGAACTCTCACTAAGTGATGTTCTCAAGGTTTGATCTAAAGACACAAAACTAACTAACTCTAGAACTCTCAACAAGTGATGTTCTAAGAGATTAACTTCAGTTCAGCTCGTGAAGAATATTGCTCTTTCTTTTGCTCTCTGGTTTCTTCTCGCGTGCGTGTCTTGTCTCTTCTTCGAATGAATGAGGGCCTCTATTTATAGGCGGAGAGTATCAACTAGCCGTTGGAGGAGCTGTTGATCTCTGTTCTTTGAAAGTGATGGCTTGTCTCTGATCTCTGCAGACTTTCCTGATATGGCATCTGTGCTCTTCTGCTTTCCATCTGAGATAGTCTTGTGTTGGGCCAAATGAGTTAGTGACTGATCGGTCAAACCCTCACGTGACTTCCTTTTTGAAATTTAAATCTTAACAACAGACTTCCAACAAGGAGTGGTCGGTTAAGACTTTCGATCTTCAACTAGCTTGTTCTTCAGCCGATGTTCTATCTGACAACTAACAGTTGAACTCTCAGCTGACTTCGTCTTCAAGCTGTTGATCTTCTTGGTTGAGTTCTACAACTGATGTTCTGAAACTGAACACTCAGTTGTCTTCCTTGTATGTGGTCAGTTGGGTTCGAACGCTCAGATGGCTTTCTTTCATCTGATGTTCTCTTCCCCTTTACTGCTTCTCATCTGATGAACGCTCAGTTGTTTTCCTTACAACTGATGTTCTATCTCTTGAATGTGACTTCCCCCTTTTTGCATTATGAAGAAGTGAACGCTCAGTTGTCATTCTTACAACTGATGTTCTGTCCGAGTGATGTCTTGTTGCCATCTTCAGCTGGAGACCTGTAAAGATAAAATCTTGACAGTGCTCAAACAGCGAGCCTATCTACTAACAATAGGTTCTGGCAACGTCTACTCGGTTGGGGTCAGTTGGTTTTGGAATTCATCAAAACTCTTACTAATAAATTTCCCAACAATTTCTCCCTTTTTGATGATGCCAAAACCACTTACAACTTTAAACCTCTATTGATCTAAACCTTACTAACTTATCTAAAATCTCAGCTGAAATTCTAGACAGTCTATAAGATAAAACATCAGAGGGTTAGCACAGTTATAACATGGTATTTAAAAGACTTTGCGATTCAGAGCTTGGACAATGAGGGATTGTGCGTCAAGTTGAATCGTATATATACTTGAAGTTTTGATTACAACTGATGATTACAAGGATAAGTACAAAATAGTTAAAGATACATCAGTTGCTCAAAAACTACATCAGCTCAAAAATACTCTTGGCCGTACTTGCTGAAGGTACGGTCAAAGATCTCTCTCTTTGCAGCTGACTCGATCCCGGAGTTAACACCATGTTCCTTGCACACTTGTCTCGCCTCAGCCATGATCGCATTTCTGTTAGGAGTACTTGTGCCTTTGATCATCTGAGGGCGATATCTGACCTTTTGCGGAACCGGAACAGTGTTGGGATCGAGCTAAGCTTTCACCATGACTCTTTGGAATTGCCTGTACATCCCTGGATCCCCAGATTTGAGCTCCCACAAGGCTTCCTTGAAGGCTTGCCTTGGGTCTTCAGTTGAGTAGACCTTCCTGTAGTAAAAGTCGTTGATGAACTCATGCTTGAACTGCTCTCAGTCATCGTTCCACTCAATGTTCATCCACTTGTCAATATGTGGGAACCGTGACTGGAGCGGGGCATTTCTCTGTAGCTTTTGAGTCTTCTTCCTAGCCTCAGCCTTCATCTGGTGTTTGTTGATTCTTCTGACGCTCCGACTGGCTTTGTTCCTATCCACGTTCTTTTCAATTTTAGCCAGTTCCTTTTCGAACTTGGCCACTTTCTTGGCTTGATTTGCAACGAACTTCTTGATCCAAGAGGGATTCAAGTAGTTCTCCTTGGACTCCCCTATAGCTTTTGCAGCTTCGATGCAATCTTCGACTGAGATTCCGTCAAGATCGGCATCCAGCTCGGCTGTAAGCTCAGCTACGAGGTCTTGGGAGACTTCGAGTTCTTGCTCTTTTCCTTCTGCAGCTGTGTCCTTCAGCTGAGATCCTTCAGCTCCTTCCCCCTGAGTTAGGTGAACACCTTTCCCCTGTCCAGCAACAGCTGCTGGCTCATTTCCTTCCCCCTTTTTGGCATCATCCAAAAGAGTGGCAATTGAGCCGTCCAGGGAGGTCGGCTTGGCTTCTGCTTGTTGAACTCGGGAGAAGAGTTCTTCCACAGCATCTTTCTCTTCAACCTTCTTCGCCAGCTCCAGGTCTTGGCGTTCTTGCTCAGCTTTCTTTATGGCGGCAAAGGTTGCAGAGACATCCTTGTGAAGGGTGACGAACTCAACTCGAAAACTTTCGAACTGGGACATCCACTCCTGGTCTTATGTCTGCTGGGACTTTGCAAGATTGGATTCAGCAATAGGCTTGTAGACGTTAAAATCCGAGCTGAGTCCTTGTACCACTTTCTTCAGTTCTTTGACATTCGAGCTGGTAGAAGTGGAGACGTCTTCCAGCTTTTGCTGTAGGGAGGTGGAGAGTTATTCCAGCTGATTCTTCAAAGATGCATTCTCCTCCATCAGCTGCTGGAGCTTCTCAGTCTCATTCTGGAGCATTTGCTGCTGCTTTGCTTGGTTGGCCTGGAAGATGGCAAGCAGTTCCGTTCGCACCTGTGTAACCCTCTCTGTGATCAGTTCACAAATATCATCCGTGGAGTGTGCTGGCTGATCAGAGGGTCCAGGCAGTTCTTGCTGTTGTGCCAGGGCTGTTGGGTCCACTACAACCATGGCTATTCGACTAGCCAGGTATTGTTTGAGCTTTTCTTCTTCCCTCTTGGCAGCCTCGTCAGCTTCATCTACATCCTCCATATGGTCAGCATTCTTGGCTAACATATTATCCACAAATTGTACAGCTCCAGGATTGTCGCACAGCTCTCTGGTGTCTTTCCCTTCTTGTTTACTCCGATCCAAGCATCGACGGAGCAAGGCCACCTTTTGGCTGTAGGCAACCTCGAGGTTCTGGTAGTCGAAGTACACCCTCAGGTTGGATTCATCAATTTTCAACCTATCCCAGCCGTGGATCCTCAGGGTTTCCTCCTTGACGTACCAGTAGCTGAAGATTACATTGAACTGATAGAGCAGTTCAGTCCCAAACATGGCAAAAATGGAGATCGAGCTTGCCTCTGGAAACATGCCTATCAGTTTTCGAAAGCAGTAGTCCAACCTGCCTTAATATTCAGCCATAATTGCCTGGCGGGTTGGCTTCTTCATCAATTTGGGGGGGGGGGGGGGGTCAATATCAAAAGAGAAAGGTTCAATGGTTTCATCAACGTTGGCCAAAGGAACGGTCTCAACGTTGGCATCGAGCGTGAGGCTCGGAATTTCTAACTGAGGATCAATTGAGAGAACTGAATCCTCTTTGGGGAGAGACTGGGCGGGCTCAATAGTTTCCTTAGACGCAGGTGGGTTTACCTGGCTGGCATCAGCTCCAGTTGGTGGAGAGGGTGGACTGTCGTGGGACTCCTCAGATGAAGAAGAGTCATCTGAGGACGAGCTGGACTCCTCAACGTCAGGCTCCTTTCCTTCAACCATTTCTTCCTGTTGACGGGGTTGAAGAACAAAACCAGCTGGATCAATCGACTGGCTGGATTCGGTTGATTCCTTTTCCTCAGCTGTTTTCTCAGCTGGCATCACCACCACTGTGCCCGTCGCAGCTGGTTGAGCTGCTGGCTGGATGATTTTGAACCTGGGCTTTTTCTTGAGCGGTTCCACCTCTTCTTCTTCTTCTTCATCCTCTTCCTCAGCTACTTCCTCCAGCTGACGTTTTGCAGGTTTGGACTTTGAAGGGCGGCGGACTGCTGGGGCCATCTCCACAGCTGGCTTTGTGGCTCCCTTGGGAGTGTACACAGCTTCCACAACGTCCCTAGCCTTCTTGGCTGTTGGGAACGGCATCAGCTTGTTGAACGGAGGGTCCTCACTGCCTTCCCAAGTTAGCTTCTGACCCTTGGTTGCACGGAGGATCAGAGCTGATATCTTGGTGCCGAAGTTGAGTGTTCCCCTGACACTCAACAGTTTCTCTCCGGACTCAGCTAGAGTCTCGGAGATCTTCAGCTTCTCTGCCCACAGCTGGCTTTCAAAATAGCCTAGCCAGTCTATCTTGTGCTTTTCTTCCAAGGCCTTCTGCTGCTTGAGCTTCGGTCTGCTGATATCGCCGAAAGCTCCTCCATATGCAAAAGCACACTTTGATATCACATCAAACAGAAGTCGGTGCTCCGGCTTCAGTTTGGTCCTCTACATACTCCCCTTCAATGGTTCGGGGACAATGAGGAGAGTTTGCAGAAATGCATCTGCTTCCTTGTCGGTGAAGTTGCTCATCATGTCTATAGCCTCCCGATTTCTGGGGATGATCTTTCCTAGTTCTTTAGACACTTCGATCTCGACAGCGGTTTCTTCAATCGATCAGGAAGTGCTGATTCGTTGCTTGCACGGAATGGTCGTGACAAGCCCGAGTTCAGCATCGCGTTGCAGATTCCGGTAGAAGTGGGCTACTTGCTTTCTGAGCAGCTTAGATGGAGAGAGAGTTGCCCAGTTGAGCAGACCGTGGTCGGAAAGAAGTTTGGCGACGGGTGCGATTTCCGGCGTGGTTAGAGCTTCCCTTGAGAGAATCTGTTCGAAATGGATCTTCGACAGCATCAAGTCGAAGGATTCCTGGAACGTGGCTGGTTCAGCAGAGACCATCTTCTTTGATGCTTTTGATTTAGGTGCCATTTCAGTGGAAAATATATATGCAAAGAAGAATGAAAGATATTACTGAAAATGGTGAGACAATTTCGGAGGGGATGATGAACAGTTAAAATTGATATGCACGAATAGAGAAGGTAAGAATCACTTCCTGATTTGCCGTTTTATATAGGTTACCGCGTCATTTAAAATGGATGGCTGGGATTAAATGGCATCTATCCATCAACGGTTGAGATCTCGCGACGGTTGGGCGATTTTGACTGACGCTACACGCGCGCGAGTGAGAAGGTGAAGAGATTAGTGTGTCAGCCCAGTCGCACTATAAAGTAAGGCTATAGGTGTTCAGCCAGACTTTACATTAAATGCGTCATGATGGCTTATTTCATTTAGCTGACATGTTCAGGAATGTTTGAATTTATTTCAAACATTCTCATTTAATGTCATAACACCTTCAGCCATAAATGTTACCTGCCAGCTGATGTCGAGATCAGCTGTATACCTCAGTTGTGTTCCTCAGTTGCCGCATACCATCAGCTGACTCGAGTTCGTCTATTCAGCTGACGTCTGATGTCTTCAGTTGGCGCTCCGCATCTGAGATTCCTCCTTCATCTGAGCTTCCCCCTCAGATGGAGATCTACCTCTTCAGCTCGACTGACTCCTCTTCTGATGGATCCAACAGTCCAAGAAGACCACATAGCATCTTGAACCGGGCTTCAGGTAGAGGTTTGGTGAAGATATCGGCTCTCTGAATCTCAGTTGGAATCTTCTCCATGGATACGTCCATCTTTTCGATATGATCTCGGATGAAATGATGTCTGATATCAATGTGCTTTGTCCGAGAATGATGAATAGGATTTAAAGAGATAGCAATGGCACTTGAGCTATCACAATGAATGGGAACCTGTCCAGTTGCAACTTCATAATCTCTCAGCTGTTGCTTGAGCCATAACACTTGCATGCAACAACTTCCGGCAGCCATATACTCTGACTCGGTTGTAGAAGTAGCAACACATGCTTGTTTCTTAGAGAACCATGAAACTAGCTTGCTTCCCATGAACTGACAGTGTCCAGATGTGGACTTCCTGTCCAATCGATCTCCGGCTAGATCCACATCTGAGTATCCGGTCAGCTGGATATTGTCGCCAGTTGGATACCACAATCCAACATTAACAGTTCCCTTCAGATACTTGATGATGTTCTTTGCTGCCAACATGTGTGCTTCTCTCGGTTGAACTTGGAACCGGGCACACACTCCAACTGCGTATGATATGTCTGGCTGGCTGGCAGTTAGGAATAGCAAAGAACCGATGATCCCTCTATACTTACTGGCATCCATGAGCTTTCCTTCAGTTCCAGGTTCAATCTTCCAGTTAGTATTCATTGGGATCCTCGTGATCTTACTTGTCTGCAATCCAAACTTGGTGATGAGCTCCTTTGTATACTTGGATTGATTAATGAAAATCCCTTCTGGCGACTGCTTCACTTGTAATCTAAGGAAATAATTCATCTCGCCCATCATTGACATCTCGAACTTCTCCTTCATGAGGTTTGAAAATTTTTCACACAGTTCCTCTGACTTGGAACCGAATATGATGTCATCCACGTAGATTTGCTCCACAAGAATGTCATCTCCAACTTTGATGGTGAACAGGGTTTTGTCAACTGACTCTCGTTTGAAACCCGAGTTCAGAAGAAAACCACAAAGAGTGTCATACCAGGCTCTTGGCGCTTGCTTTAGTCCATAGATAGCTTTCTTCAACTTGTACACTCTTCTATCTCCAGTCTCAAAACCAGGAGGCTGTTCAACATATACATCTTCCTTGATATCTCCGTTGAGGAATGCACACTTCACATCCATCTGATACACCTTGAACTTGTGATGTGCGACATAAGCTAGAAAGATTCGGATGGCTTCCAGCCTTGCAACCGACGTGAAGGAGTCCTCGAAATCGATTCAATCTTGTTGGCAATATCCTTGAGCTACCAACCTTGCCTTATTCCTCACTGTGAATCCAATGTCGTCTCTCTTGTTTTTGAAGATCCACTTCAATCCAATCACCTTGACACCATTTGGTCTTTCTACCAACTCCCATACACAGTTGCGTAGAAACTCATTCAGTTCTTCTTGCATGGCTGTTGTCCAGTGAATACAGTTGAGAGCTTCCACAACGTTCTTCAGTTCTGGCACTTCAGCTACAAAGCAAGAAATCATGGCAACATCTCCAGCTTGCTCGAATTCCTCTAGAACTGCCAACTCCTCAGCATATTGGGCATAAGTGTTGGAATCTTCCTCGGTTGAATCCTGAGTCGCAACTCTGCTTCTCTTACGAACACCTTCGGTTGGATCTCCGATGATGTTGTCAGTGGAATGAACTCCATACCATCTTCGGTTGCGTCTTCCTTCTTCTTTCACCTGTGGCTGTTCCGTGATCTGAGTTGGAGTCTTCAGAGCTGGTGATTGATCAGCTGTTGAGTCTGGATCCTCAACATTGACATTATTTTGAATCGCACTTGGTTGATCTTCGGATGCTGATGCAGTTGGAGGGGCATCAGCTGGAGTTCCCCCTTGAGATGAGCTGGGGTCCTCGCATTCATCTTCAGAGGAGTATGGATCCTCATCCTCGGTTGCCCATACCAGTGGTTCAGCTAGATTCTTTTCCCTTAGAGCTTGTGATCTGGTGAGAACAGGTGGAACTTGTGGATTGCCCTGTTGTCCTTTAGCCTGTTCCCTGCACTCAAAAGTAGATTCATCAAAACTAACATGAGGTGTTATCTCCACAACACGAGAGCTATTGTTGAAAACTCTATAAGCCTTGATCCGAGCGGCATATCCGAGAAATATGCCTTTCGAAGCTTTGGCATCAAAAGTTTTCAACTGAGTTTTCCCGTTGTTGTGAATATAACACTTAGAACCAAAAACGCGAAAATAAGAAATATCTGGCTTTCTGCGTCTCCATAGCTCGTATGGTGTCTTTCCCAACCGCTTGGTCAGAAGGGACCGGTTCTGAGTGTAACATGCATTGTTGATGGCCTCAGCCCAAAATCTCTTTGGCAGAGCTGAGCTGGTTAGCATGGATGTAGCTGCATCCTTCAGCGTTCTGTTCCTTCGCTCAGCTACTCCATTCTGTTGCGGAGTACGCACGGCTGATGTCTGATGGGTAATTCCATTCTTCTCGCAATACTTGATGATGGTTTCATTCAGAAACTCAGTTCCACGATCTGATCGGATAGAAATGATCTTTATCTCTTGTTGGTTTGATATCCGATCTATCAGCTTGGGTAGCTCATCTCGGGTTTCACTCTTGTGGCTCATGAAGATGGTCCACGTATATCTTGAGTAGTCATCAGTTACAACCAGGGTGTACTCGTTCCTATTCATGCTCTTTGGTGTAACTGGCCCGAAGAGATCCATATGGATCAGCTGTAACACTCGGTCGGTTGAGGGAGTTGACTTCAACCGGAAGGAGGATCTAGCGAGCTTTCCCAGTTGGCATGCACTGCAGATGTGTGTTGTTGAAAACACTCGGTTTGGTATGCCTCTTGCATGTTCTTGTCTGGCGAGTCGGTTCATCGTCTTGAAGTTCAGATGGTTGAGCCTTTTGTACCACATCCAGCTCACATCTGAACTGCTCTTTGATAGCAGGCAGGTGTCAGGAAAACTATTGTTCCAGTCAGCATAGTAGACGTTCCCGGTTGGCGATCGATTTCCCAACAATATGACCTGCTTTGATCCGACATCTTTAACTCTGTAACCCTGTGCATTAAACTTGACAGAGAAACCATTATCACAGAATTGGCTGATGGAGAGCAAGTTATGCTTCAATCCATCAACATAAGAGACATTAGAGATTGAAACATGATTGCTTTCCAGTGTACCGTAACCTCTGGTGTAACCTTTTGAGTTGTCACCAAAGGTAACTGATGGACCTTCTTTCTCCACGAAACTTCCAAGCAAATCCTTCAGATTCGTCATGTGTTTCGAGCATCCACTGTCCATCACCCACATTTTTGCAGACGCTTTATTCTTCCTCAGCTGTTTCTCCTGTACCTGCAAAGAGAAACTCGCTTAGGTCCCCAATTTCAGTTGGATCCTGGAGGGTTAGAACCAGTTCCCCCTGGAACTGTGTGTCGCTTTTTCCTGTATACTCGGATGGATTTATCATTCTAGATCACTTTTTCTTGATCATCAACTATAACAACACCTCGGTTATCCTTAGGCTTGTTGTTAGTAGTGATGTTCTGTTTCTTGGGAGGAGTTGGATTTCTCCCATTCTGAGCTTTCGGAGGAGAGGCTTTCCCCCTGTTTTGATGGCGATTCTTATCCTGTTGAATTTGTCTGTGAGGTCGGACGCCATGTTGGAATCTTTGTGGCTGATTCTGATTCCAACTCCTTGAGTGTTGTTGATAGGTGTTCATGCCCTGTTGATGATTCATGTTGTGGCATGAGTATCTCCAACTGTTCGACCTGTTCCTTATCGGTTGACTCGGTTGGAACCTTTGGTTGAACTGGGGATGGAACCATTGTTGATTCAGATGATTGAACCCTTGTCGGTTCTGCGGTCGGTTCCATTCTTTCTGTTGTTGACTCTGAGGTTGATGCAGAGGTCGGTTCTGATTCTGAGTTCGGTTGCGATTATGTCTTCGACGCCTCTGATTCCTCTTCTGACTTTTGGAACATTCCCCCTCGGTTGATGTCCCAACCGATGAAACATTCTGTCCTTCATCTACTGTTCCTTTTCCCTTCTGAGTTGTGGTTGTATTGGTCGGTTGAGCTTGCTGAGAAACGGAGGTTGAAATATTTTGTGGTGACTCAGGTTCCACTATGTTCGGTTCATCAGCTTTAACCTCGACAGATTTGATGAAGGTTGCTGGAGGAATTCCACTATCTTTAATCACATCATAACCGAGTCCTGACACGTCATCCATCTGTCTGCTATAACTGATAAGATTCTCTATGATCTTGGATGACTAATACAGCTTGATTAGATTGTCCTTCTCAGTTTGCAACTCTTTGAGGAGGACAGTTATCTGCTCGGTTTGTCCATCTGACTTCTTTATCAGCTGCTCGATCTGAGCCTCTTGATTTTTCAACTGATCTTGTTGTTTCTTGATCTGCTTCGTCAACTCTTTATCAGTTGGAGCCTTAGCCTCGTTCAGTTGACTCTTGAGATTCTCAATCTCCTCGGTTTGGCTCTTGATCAGATCGTCCTTTTCGGTTAAGGAATCTTCAAGTTTGGCGAACTGAGCTTGAAGACTCTTAAACTCAACCGATTGGTGATGCAGTTCCTCACTAAGTTCTTGAAAATCACTCCAGGAGGGTTCCAACTCTTCGTCCAGTGATTCCTGCATGTTAGAAATATTTGAAGATTTTAACTTAGCAGGATTAGAGTGTACCTCAGTATCATCCTGGTCGGTTCCAAGAGCCATGAGGCATTGATCCTGACCGGTAGCGTTGTTGGTGAAAGTCAGCTCATCCTCATCTTCAGTGTCAGTGAAGATGTCCATGTCGTCAGCTGCTTCTTCTGCAACCATGGCCTTGTTTTTTCCAGCTTGTTTGGCCCTTAACGCATCTCTCTCTTTCTTCGATAGATCTGGGCAGTCAGCCTTGAAATGACCTTCCTTCCCGCATTCAAAGCAACCGCTGGTGACAGGCTTTGAACTGTCTCGAGTTCGGTTTGATTTGTAGAATCGTTTGTATTTCCCGAACCGAGTGTCCATGTTAGCTAGTTTCTTTGACAGGGCTGTAATGTTCTGTTGCAGTTCCTCTCTGCTTGGCTCATTTGCAGTCGTGTCAGCCGATCTGGTTGGCCTCGATGTTCTCGATTTTGAGTAGTCAGCTCGGAGAGCAACTGACTTTGAGGCTGAACCAACATCCTCAAGTCGACTCGTCTGAACCGAGGACTGAGATCTTCTTCGGTTCACCTTATACTCATTTCCCTTTAAGATTGAGAACAATCGTTCAATTCCCATTTCACCAAGGTCAGCTCGGCTCTCGTGGATATTGGTGAAAGTATCCCACTCAGCCGGTAGAGCTTGTAACACTTTGAGATTGATTTCTCTTAGTGTGTATTTTCCTCTTCGGATGGACTGGATTCTTCTGAGGATGTCCATAAACCGGAGCTCTAGTTGATCAATTGTTTCATCTGTCTTCAGACAAAAATTGTCGAAGTCTTGGCATGCATGTGAGAATTTGTTCTCCTTCGTCTCATCACTTCCTTCACTCAGCGATGCCAGGATGTCCCACATCTCTTTTGCAGTCTCACACTCCTCTATCCAAGGCAGATAATCTTGTCCAACTGTGGACATTATTGTGCTCTGAGCCCAGATTTCTAACTGGCTCACCTTGGCTTCCTCTGGAGTGTAGTCTTCCGGCTGCTTCTCCACAAACTCCACAACTGTATCCCCATCGTTGGGATTTGTAGGAGTGCGAGCTATTCTTTCTTTGATGATGATCGGTCCAGAAGAAAGAACTTATTGCATCCTATGATGCTTCAACAGTAAGATCTTCTTCATCCGTGTCCTCCAGGATGTATAATTTACAACCGAGAACATTACCACGATCTTATCCTTGACGTCCATCTGCACACAACAACAGAGCAAATATGCACTAGCGTAAAAAAGATCTGTTCAGTTGACCACTGAAGAAACTTTCTCAAATTCACACCTTGTGAAACAGAGTCAGTAGTCTTTTGAACCACCGCTCTGATGCCACTTGATGGTCCCGAAACGAGTTACTGGTGTATGGGGGGAGGGGGAATACACCAATTAGGGTTTTAAAAATTAAACACTTGAAAATTACTTCAACCGAGTAAAAAGACTCAGTTGGAATCTCACAGCTGAGTAAACAACCTCAGCTGGAAGAGTGGTGCGGTGCGGAATGTGGTGGAAATTATCAACTCGTAAAACAACTCACGTTTGTGTGCACGGTTGGTCAAAAACCAAAATGGTTGAGAATGTGCAGATGTAGTTTGTATGCTGGTTAGTCACTCAGTAGAGTATGCAAGAAATAACTAAATAAGGAAAAACACAAGCACACAGAGAATTAACGTGGTTCGGAGATAACCCTCCTACGTCTACGGGGAGTTGTGAGTCCACACAACTCTGTCCAAGTTCTTCTGGACAAACCACTCAGCTTACGCGGGCTGAGCAACCGTTAAGGATAAGTTTGCGGGTACTTATCAACCTTACAGTTTAGTTTACGGGTACTAAACGACCTAACTACTCAGTTACAGGAAGAGTAGGATCCTAAACCTTTTCAGGTGAAAGAAAAATGTGTTTCCAACTAAAAGCTCGAACGTGATGTGAGCTATGATCTAACTCTCTACGAACTCTCACTAAGTGATGTTCTCAAGGTTCGATCTAAAGACACAAAACTAACTAACTCTAGAACTCTCAACAAGTGATGTTCTAAGAGATTAACTTCAGTTCAGCTCGTGAAGAATATTGCTCTTTCTTTTGCTCTCTCGTTTCTTCTCGCGTGTGTGTCTTGTCTCTTCTTCGAATGAATGAGGGCCTCTATTTATAGGCGGAGAGTATCAACTAGCCGTTGGAGGAGCTGTTGATCTCTGTTCTTTGAAAGTGATGGCTTGTCTCTGATCTCTGCAGACTTTCCTGATATGGCATCTGTGCTCTTCTGCTTTCCATCTGAGATAGCCTTGTGTTGGGCCAAATGGGGTAATGACTGAACGGTCAAACCCTCACGTGACTTCCTTTTTGAAATTTAAATCTTAACAACAGAATTTCAACAAGGTGTGGTCGGTTAAGACTTTCGATCTTCAACTAGCTTGTTCTTCAGCCGATGTTCTATCTGACAACTAACAGTTGAACTCTCAGCTGACTTCCTCTTCAAGCTGTTGATCTTCTTGGTTGAGTTCTACAACTGATGTTCTGAAACTGAACACTCAGTTGTCTTCCTTGTATCTGGTCAGTTGGGTTCGAACGCTCAGATGGCTTTCTTTCATCTGATGTTCTCTTCCCTTTACTGCTTCTCATCTGATGAACGCTCAGTTGTTTTCCTTACAACTGATGTTCTATCTCTTGAATGTGACTTCCCCCTTTTTGCATTATGAAGAAGTGAACGCTCAGTTGTCTTTCTTACAACTGATGTTCTGTCCGAGTGATGCCTTGTTGCCATCTTCAGCTGGAGACCTGTAAAGGTAAAATCTTGACAGTGCTCAAACAGTGAGCCTATCTACTTACAATAGGTTCTGGCAACATCTACTCGGTTGGGGTCAGTTGGTTTTGGAATTCATCAAAACTCTTACTAATAAATTTCCCAACATCACGGGTTTTATTCATTCATCAAGAAGTCAAAACCAACACACCAATCATTCATGCAAGCCATTCACAAGACACTCGATCTCAACAACATTTTGCAAAACACAAAACAATATCATCATAGGCATTTCACCAAAGCCACATGAGCATAAACAAACCGAATCCTAGCAACTAAATTCCAAATCTTTCATCTCCAAATTTTTTTCATTTTTCAAAAGTTTTCAATTCCAACAAACTATCAACCAAACTACAACTAAAAGCAAGAAACTCAAACTCAAACAATTCAAATACACACATATTTACAAGCGTATTTGTATTCCACTCCCCCCTCCCCCAAACTTATTCAAAACCAAAGGAGTCGAATAAGTTTGAAGGAAAGAAACAAATACAAATACAAATACGGTGGTACCTCATTCTTCATTGGAGAGGCGGGGGCGGGGGCCAATTGTGGCCTTCATTGAGTTGATGAGCTTCAAATTAGCGGACGAGATCCAACAAGTCCCTTTGATTGATTTGATCCTCCTGGTGGTATCGATCTTGGCATACATATAACTCTTGTTGAAATGCATCTTGCCTATCGAACCAAGCTTGTTGGTCGGATTGTTGCGCTTGATGATACCGATCTTGACGATCAAAGAGTTCTTGACGGAAGGCTTGGTGGTCGGCTCGTGCTCTTGGTGATATTGATCTTGACAATCAAACCAAGATTGTTGAAAAGATTCTTGCCGAACATACACGTCATCACGGAACTCATCATACCGTTGATACATGTCGGCTTGGAAAGCTTGTTGGTTGCCGATCTGTTGTTGTTGGATCTCATTCATATCTTGTTGCCGGAGTTGGATATCTTGGATATTATGCCTCATAACCGCAAACTCGCTATCTCATTACGTGCAATAATTGTTAATATGCTCGACACGCTCCGGCATGCTTGCAAATTCTTCACCGTAGAAACTTCCGGACCCCGACGGTCCGCCATACATGTTAGAAGGCCCAGACGGCCCTCCATAACCTTGGTACCCCCCTTGGTGCCCCCCAAATGATTCTTGCCCATGCCCGAAGGCTTGTTGCCCACGTCCTCCTCTTTCTTGTCTTCTCCTCTCTCTTCTCACTTCTCTTCTTGCTTGTCCTTCTTCCCCTTCGTCCTCATAGTTGGTGTCGTCGTCACCATCATTGTCATCATCTTCCTCCTCTCCCCCACTGCTACCGTTTTCCTCTATCTCAACCCGAGGGTTCCCGGCCGCTAGAATATCCGTCTCGTGGAATGGCGTATTCATCTTTCAATTTTGTCGAGCATTGAAAGTGGTAATCTCCGTAAGAAAGGTGTCGAGCAATGGGAAAATCTCCACCACCTCTTTTACTCCCGGCTTGGGCTTGTACTCTTTGTGATGCCAGAATAGATAAGGACGAGAAGCCGAGACAAGAACTCGCATATTCTTCAACATGTTCAAGTCCATGAGCACATTGTCGTTGAGCTTCTCCCATTGTGGGTAATCCGGACAAAGAGACATAGCCATGGCCAAGATGAGACCTCCACAACAAAGGACTCCCTTCTTTTGATTCTTTTGAGCCCATAATTGTCGGAAGATGAATTGCCCTAAGTTGAGCGGCGTGTAAGTGAGCATAGCCCACAAGACTTGAAGCTCAACGCTCCGGCATGAACTATTCTCCCCCCTTTGGAACACCGTGTGGGCAAGGATCCTTTGGATAACCCGGAAGACAGGATTGCGGAGAAGGGTAGCCTTTGATTTCCCCAAGGAGTAAGTTTGGGTGGCATACGTCATTGCTTTTCATAACACCTTCGACTTGAACTCCCTCGCTTTTTGACAACCACCCCCGTCCGGGCAATTGAATATGGCATTCACTTGCCTCATAGTCAAAGTATGGGTTGTATTACCCAATAGGAAGTGCACCGTTTGAGGGAGCTTGACTTGGTTGATGGGATTTGTCAATGTGGAAAGCAACTCCAACGATGCTCGTGGACATGTAGGCCAATAGCCTGTTAGAATGGATCCCTATCCGATTCAGTTGAACATCTCCTTCACGTTGTCCCAAAGACCGAGATTCTTGAGTACTTGCTCATCCGGATATTTGCATGAAGCAAGGCTTCTTTGAGCAAGTTTGACAAACAATCGTATGTGCTCTTCTCGGTGAAGGATCATGCCATAAATTGACGGGGCATAAGGGCCGGTATCCTTTTGACGACAGCTATATGTTTGGGTAGCTTGACGGGATGTAGTTTCCTGTTGCTTGCCCTTCCCTTTTGTGTCCTTGGCACTAGTTTTTGGAGGAGAGTCCTCGAGGCGTGGGCGTTTTTCCTTACTTCGACCCATGGCACCTATGCTTAACAAAATAGATTAGTTTCCCAACAACAAAACTAAGCTTCAAGCATTGAACACTCTGTAACACTTCTTCCAAAATCGATCCATATTGAAGACAAAGCAAGCTAAGCACACCACATAACTCACATTCACTACAAGTCCAAAACTTAAGCAATGAAGCATGCATGCATCATCACCAATCCTCCTAAACACATAATCATGCCAAATTCAATTCATAAACTCCAAAATATATGCTAGATATTACTTAAAGGTACCATTAGATCAACAAAATCAAGAAATAACCCTAAGCAATCAACTAGCATGCTCAAATCAACATCAATTCACAATATAGCATGATTAATTAGACAATTAAATACAAAACCCCCAAATATTTCGAAATTAAAAACCCTAGAAAAATTACCCAAGCCTAAAAATGAAAATAACACAAATTAACTATAAAACTAAGCAAAATAAACCATAAAAACAAGAAATAAAAGAGAAAAAAATACCTTTAAAAATAGAAAATTAAAGGAAAACAAGCAAGAACTTCAACTTTGGGGTTTTTGGAATTTGGTGGATGAAAACCCAATTTGTTTGGATGGAATGGTAGCTTGAGAGGTGGGAAAGAGATGTGTGGAAGGAATTGAGGAGATGTGGAAGATTGAAAGAGAAATTTGGAGTGATAGGAAGAGGGTTTTCGTGGATTTTGAGAGAGAAGGGAAGAGAGAATAAGAGAAAGAAAAGAAAAAGGGGAAGAAAAAGGATGAAACACACGATTCGGCAGTTCGGCGGCCAAAATCGGCGCCCTGGCAGCCAAATTCGGCGGTCCAGGTCCGAACCGCCGATCCAACCGCTGGTTCTATGTTTTAAAAGGGGGGTCGACTCCAGAGATTTTCGGAGGTCTACCCGGCGGTCTAGCCTTGAACCGCCGGGTTTGACCGCCGAAATGCATTTTCAACGCGATTTTGATTTTTTTCTTTTAAGGGAAAAAAAGCTAAAAACGAAATACAAACAAAAACGACACTAACACACGAAACGAGCATCTCAACAAATTCTCAACTCAACAAAATTTCAACTAAAACGAACAACTTAAAGCCACAAACAACGGCATGAAAAATGAGAAGACAAACTCAACTTCAAACACACAACAACTACAAACCAACACAAAGTCAACCAAACCAAAACAAACACAAATTCACAACCAATATCAAACACACCACCAAATCAAACAACAAAAGCTCAAAACAAAAAACAAACAAAAGCAAGTAAAAGTGTTAGGGTGCCTCCCAACGAGCGCTTTATTTAACGTCTAAAGTTAGACGATACCTCGCTCCTCAAAGGTCGTTTAGAAGCGTGACCGTCACATTCCGGTCCGGCTCACAATTGATGTAGGGCTTGAGGCGGTGTCCATTGACAACAAAAGTTTCACCATTCGACTTGAGAAGTTGATACATTCCTTTCCCATTGCATTTGTAGACGACATATGGCCCCGTCCACCTAAACTTCAACTTTCTCGGAAATAAACGAAGGCGAGAATTAAAGAGAAGCACCTCATCTCCGGGAGCAAAATCTTTGGAACGAATGGCTCGGTCATGAAACTTCTTCGCCCTCTCCTTGTAAATCCGAGAACTCTCAAAGGCTTCATTCCTCCACTCATCAAGCTCAAGTAGATTCTCAAGCCTTGTATATCCGGCTTCCTTAAACTCAAGATTTATCCTTCTCGTGGCCCAATACGCCTTATGTTCAAGCTCAACGGGCAAATGACATGACTTCCCAAAAATAAGTTGAAATGGAGACATACCAATAGGAGTTTTGTAGGCAGTACGATAGGCCCAAAGTGCATTATCCAAATGATTTGTCCAATCCTTCCTATTTGCCACCGACTTCTCAAGAATTTGCTTAATCTCCCGATTTGCAAGCTCCGCTTGGCCATTTCCTTGAGGATGATAAGGAGTGGTGATCTTGTGCTTCACCCCATATCGAGAAAGTAGACTTTCCAACCATTTGTTATTGAAATAAGAGCCGCCATCACTAATCAAAGCCCTTGGGGTGCCAAAACGAGTGAGGACGTTCTTGTGCAAGAACTTGAGGACCACTTTTGAATCACTTTTCACCGTGGGAATCGCTTCCACCCATCGAGACACATACTCAACCGCAAGAAGGATATAAGTGTATCCTTGGGATTTGGAAAAGGGTCCCATGAAATCAATACCCCACACATCAAACAATTCAACCTCCATCATAATATTTTGTGGCATATCGTTTCTCTTGGAAATGTTTCCCATTCTTTGACACCTATTACAAGACTTCACAAAAGCAATACAATCCTTGAAGACGGTTGGCCAATAAAACCTGGAATGGAATACCTTGATAGCCGTCTGATGGCCACCGAAATGACCTCCACTTGGAGAGCTATGATATTCCTCCATAATTCTCACCCAATCGGTTTGCTTTACACACTTTCGGATGATTGCCATCGGTGCATCGACGATAAAGATTAGGGTCCTCTCAATAGTAAAACTTCACGTCATGCAAGAATTTCTTCTTTTGATAATGAGTAAGATGACCCGACACTTCACCAATGACTAGATAATTCACATAGTACGCAAACCAAGGAATATAATTCACCAACTTCAAAATTTGGTTATAGGGAAAGCACTCATTAATACGTACCCGAGAATCTTCTTCTTCAACGGATGCTCAAGACGGGATAGGTGATCGGCAACGATATTTTCGCATCCCTTTCTATCTCGGATTTCCATGTCGAATTCTTTGAGCAATAAAATCCAACGAATCAAACGGGGCTTGGCATCCTTCTTGGCAAAAAGGTAGCGGATTGCGGCGTGGTCCGTATAAATAATAGAATGCGTCCCTACTAGATATGGCCGGAATTTGTCGAAGGCGTACACTACGACAAGCAATTCCTTCTCGGTGGTGGTATAGTTCAATTGAGCCGAATCCAATGTCTTGCTAGCATAATAAATCACTCGGAAGAGCTTGTCTCGTTTTTGCCCCAACACGGCCCCAAAGGTCCAATCGCTAGCATCGCATATCAATACGAATGGCTCTGTCCAATCCGGAGTCATCAACACGGGGTAGACACTAGTGCCTTTTTCAACTTCTCAAATGAATCAAGGCAAGCGCTAGAAAACTCAAACCTTGTATCCTTCTCCAATAGTGAGCAAAGAGGCTTGGAGATTTTTAAAAAGTCTTTAATAAACCGTCTATAGAACCCCGCATGCCCAAGAAAACTTCGGATAGATTTCACATTTGTCGGTGGAGGTAACTTCTCAATTGCCACTATTTTAGCTCTATCCACTTCTAATCCATCCTTAGACACCTTATGCCCCAAAACAATGCCCTCTCTCACCATAAAATGACATTTCTCCCAATTAAGACATAAAGAAGTTTCCTCGCATCTTTGCAAAACTTGAGAAAGATTTTCCAAACAATTATCAAAGGAAGAACCAAAGACGGAAAAATCATCCATGAATACCTCCATAATCTTCTCGATGAGACCATGGAAGATCGCCATCATCCATCTTTGGAAAGTGGCCGATGCATTGCAAAGACCAAACGACATCCGTCGATAAGCAAATATTCCATAAGGACAAGTGAAAGCCGTCTTGTGTTGATCCTCCGGAGCTATGGCAATTTGGTTGTAGCCGGAATGCCCATCCAAGAAGCAATAATACTCATAACCGGCTAGCCTATCAAGCATTTGATCGATGAAAGGAAGAGGAAAATGATCCTTTCTTGTGGTCGCATTCAACACTCTATAGTCGATGCACACTCTCCAACCCGTTTGCAAATGAGTGGCTATTTGTTCACCCCTCTCGTCTTCTACAACGGTGATACCTCCTTTCTTGGCAACCACTTGAGTCGGGCTAACCCACTCACTATCGGAGATGACATAGATAATTCCGGCATCAAATAACTTCAAGACATCTTTCCTCACAACCTCTTGCATAACCGGATTCAAACGACGTTGAGGTTGGACCTTCGGCTTTGCATCATCCTCTAATAAAATTCGGTGCATACAAATAGAAGGGCTAATTCCCTTAATATCGGCAATAGACCATCCAATGGAAGACTTATACTTCCTCAACAACTTATCTAACTCCTTGTCATTAAGAAATGAAGACACAATGACCGGAAAAGTTTCATCCTTACCCAAGAATGCATACTTGAGGTGATCGGGTAGTGGCTTCAACTCCAAAGTCGAAGAAGAACTCGGCTTGGGCGCTCCTTCCGACACTCCTCCCTCAATAGGTGTATAGAGATCTAGATATCCCAAATCTTCCAAAGGAATGCCTTGATTCGCATCCATATAGGCAATGGATTCCAACAATCCATCACAAGCCTCATCCAATTTCGTATAAGAGTGTAAAGAGTCCACAATACAATACTCCAAGAAATCTTGAGAATAAAATGAATAAGGTCAATAAGATTACACTCTTCAAGCTCCAATTCTTATGGCTTCTTCATGGCTTCACAAATCAAGATAGTCATCTTCTCATCATTGTAATGGAAGGTCAATTCACCATCTTGAACATCGATCAATGCCATTCCGGTTGCCAAGAACGGACGCCAAGAATAAGTGGAGTATTGTCATCTTCGGGCATGTCAAGGACCACAAAATCCGCAGGAAATATGAACTCCTCCACCTTAATAAGCACGTTTTCGACAATTCCTCTAGGATAAGAGATAGAACGGTCCGTCATTTGCAAGGCAAGAGTAGTAGGCTTCAATTCTCCAATCTCCAACCTCTTGAATATTGAAAGGGGCATGAGATTAATACTAGCACCCAAATCACACAATACTCTCCCAAAAGTTTGGCCTCCAATAACACAAGCAATCACAAAACTCCCGAGTCCTTTTGCTTTAAAGGCAACTTACGTTGCAAAACGGCACTACACTCTTCCGACAAGTTGATGGTCTCAAATCTCCCAAGTTTCCTCTTCCTTGACACGGCCTCTTTCAAGAACTTTGCATAGCCTGGCATGTCTCTCAAAGCATCAAGCAATGGTATATTGATTTCCACCTTCTTAAACATCTCAATGAATTTGGCAAGCTTTTCGTCACCTTTTGCTTTGGCAAGCCTTTGAGGATAAGGAGCTTTGACCACCACATCTTTACTTGGCAAAGAAGGAGAAGGAATGAAAGGAACAACTTTAGAAGGTACCTCCTTTGGAACTTGAGGCTTCTCCAATTGAGGAACGGGCTCCTCCACTTCCGACTCTTCATTAATCACTTCATCTTGATTTCCCAACTCCGGGTAGTTCTTGTAAGTAGTTCCACTCCTCAAATGAATGGTATTTCATTGGTTCTTCGGATTCACCTCCGTATTGCTTGGAAATTGCCCCGGCTTATGTTGAGAAGCCGCTTGATTAGCCATTTGGCTCACTTGCCGTTCCAACATCTTGAGTTGCTTAGCCATAGCCGTGACGGTCCCTTCCAAGCTTGTAACTTTTTGACTGGTTGCTCTCATAAAAGAATTTTGGTTTTAGAGAAGTTGTTGCATCATTTCTTCCATGGTCAGCATAAGCTTCTTCGGCTCATTGACCATCCCTTGAGACACCGAGAATCCAGGTGGTGGAATGATAGCATTGTTTGGGTTAGCATACGACAAATTTGGATTCCTATAATTAGGATTATAGGCTTGATTTCCCCGAGGATAACTCGAACGGTTGTAGTTGCTATACCCCCGTTGATTGACATAGTTGGCATCCTCGAATTGTGAATACTCTTCACCTCCTTGTGGCATTGGTTGAGCTACCATCTTCACATCCAATTTCCCTTTCCTTTCGGCCTCGTAGTCTCTCTTGAGCATAATGAATTGCTCAAGAAGATCATCATACTTCTCATCCGAAATGGAGACAACTTTCTTCGACGAACTTCTTTCTTGAGGCCAATGGCAACTATTGGCCGCCATTTCTTCCAATATTCGCACTGCTTCTTCATAGGGACGATTAGTCAAACCACCACCAGCGGTGGCATTCACAACTTCTCTTGTATGGCTAGTGAGCCCTCGATAGAAGTTCAATATTTGTTGCTCCTTTGAAAAGCCATGTTGAGGGCATCTACTCAACATCTCCTTGTACCTCTCCCATGCCTCATATATAGATTCATCTCCGGATCGGGAAAAGTGAGAAATGTCCGAGATTAGCTTTTGTGCACGAGACAGAGGGAAATACTTGGCTAGAAATAGCAGACAAAGTTGCTCCCATGTAGTTATCTCCGAACGGTCTATGGTCTTGTACCAAGCCTTTTGCCCTATCCTGCAAAGAAAATCCAAACAACCTCAATCTAATGGCATCATTCAAGACCCCTTGAAGTTTTATAGTCTCGCACACATCCAAGAAAGCACTCAAATGTGCGTTGGCATCTTCATTAAAACCTCCTCCGAACGACTCCGCTTGCACCATATTAATCAACCCCGGCTTTAGCTCAAAGTTGTTGGCGTTGCACCGATTGCCCCAACCTCCATCTTGGAACATATTCACTTAAGGCTCAAACATTTGGATGATCGGCGGCGGAGGTGCTCTTTCTCTTTGAGCTTGTTGCTCCTCCATTTGACGGCGGAGCTCTTGCATTTGGCGCTCCAAATCGGCCATATTATTAGGCCCTTGACATTGCTCTTCTTCTTCCTTCCCGGCTAGCTCGTTTATGTGTGATTTCAATCTCCAAGTCTAAGGGTATAATTTCTCCTCCCTTTTTCCTTGCGATCATGCACCAATTCACCTACACAAACCAACCAAGAACACACTTAGATTCAAACTACACATTTAAGTAAAGAATGCTTGAACTAGTACTCTCAATGCAAAGATCATTAACACTATAAACTCTAAATAATACGACGCCAAAAAGTGATCACCTAATTCTCTAAGCAATTTATCCGCACTTTGTTCGGGTTATTGTAGGTAATAGGGATCGAGTATCGTATCCACGAGCACTATTGAGGCGAATTTATGCGAAAACGAAATTCATGCATCTTTCTACTATTCAAGATTTGCAAATAATATGATGTGGGATTCATTCAAACATTAAGCATAAGATCAAAGCTAATTAAGCAAGTAAATGACAAGATCATGCAAATTCGATAGAACAATGATTAAGAAATGATTAAGGAACAAATTAGAACAAAAGTTGGTTCTAGGGATTCAATCCAATTCTAGATAGCTTGATCACAACTTCCTAATTCATGCAAACCAATTTAATCCACCAATTAAGAAGCAATCCACTAAATTGTTCACTAATCTCTCTTGACAATTAGCAAACGGGGATCATTCAATCGACTCTCTCGGCTAAGACTCGAGACGACCAAATAACTCCAAAAAGTAAAAGGATTATACACTTCCATGCATTAGATCATCACCTACTAAGTCTCAAATCAATACAAGTTGTGCAATTTGAAATCCATGCAAGTAAAAACCTATCAAGAATTTCTACAAGCACTTGGCATGCAAGAAAGGTGATCAACAATTCCCACATGAAATTAAGCACCAAATCCACAATCAATTCGAGGAAGGAAAGAGAAATCAACAAGCTATGATCAATCTACCATCAAATCTTCATAAATTCCCAAAACCAACAAGAAATTTAGCTAGACATAAATGAAATCAACACAAAACAAAGGAAGAATGATTGCATAATTAAGAAACTAAGAACCCAATGATCAATTCTTCAACAAGTCTTCAAATCCAACCTTAGTCCACTAATACAATAATTGAAATGTGTTTAGAACCCTAATTGAAAACTTTTTGAAAAATAATCTAAGCTAAGGAATGTAGAATACACGTTTTGGGGCTGTCACAAGGTATTTATAGGGAGGAAAAAGTGTTAAATGAAGTTAAAATCGCGTCAGGGGCAAAACCGTCCAATTTTGGACAAAATAGTGAAAATCGGCGGTCGGAGAGCCAAAATCGGCGGTCCAGACCCGAAAGTCGGCGGTTCAGGCCCGAACCGCCGAGTTGACCGCCGATTTCAACTTTCTTCTTGACTCTCATTCCAGAGATTTCCGGCGGTTTGGCCGGCGGTTCACCCCTGAACCGCCGACTTTTGGCTCCAAACTGCCAAAAACTCATGTTGAAGCGCCTGTTCTTGATTTCTTCTCCTCTTCGCTCGGTTTTCCACTTTTCTATCCCGTTTCTTCATCTCCGCTCTTCAACAGCCCTTTCATTTCGACTTAGCATCCCATGCTTGACCTACACACATGCACAAACTCCACCAAAACGTGAAAACAATCCAAAATAGTGAAAACCATCCAATACAAGTCACGTTTGGCGGAAAAATAAGGCAATTAGTGCTATGAAAATGCGTTTAGTTGCTATAAAATGGATGTTTTATCACTAGTGAAGATTTCGATTTATCCGGTGAAGAATTTGACAAGACAATCGTATCAGAATCAACCCTTTATCCTTCTGACGTTGAAAAGGCTGTTGGAAATCTGATCGGTAAATCTCCCGGTGATAAAGTCGAAATGAATCTTGGAATTGGAGAAGCATGCACATCGGGACTCGACAAGGGCAGCATGCATTCCCTTCGAAGAGAGGGTCCCAAGGCTAGTATTAATGAAGGTTCGCCTCCAATTTTACAGGAAACAGAGCTTGTTATTACATATGAAGCAGCTCTCGAGGAGAATGCTGGGGCCCAAATGGTTTCTAACGGCGGAGAAAAAAATGGGGTGGCAGTTCACAAGGTAAATTTGATCGACCAATTTGTCTCTAATGGGCTGGGCCTTGAGGCAGGTTTTAACTTATTATAAGAAAATAATGATAACCCAATGGGCTCAGAAAAAGAAAATCAAGTTTTGGACTTAGAAAGATTTTCTAATATCGGTTATTCTCCTGAAGGCATCAAAATTTTCCCCCTAATTGAGCCTTCTAATTCTGAGAAATCTCCAATCCCGCCAGAGCATGAAGGCCCGATTCCAAATTTCAGAATGGTTTTCGAGTCTTTGAGACATTCTTCATCTCCAAGAGGGAATTCTATTCTGGCCAGACCTGATCGACAAAGTAAAGATTCCTTTCTGGAAATTGAGAGTGAAAATGAAGAAGCTGATTTTGCTTTTGTTGGTGATAGCCTTGGAGCGTTGCCCATTTCGGAGGGAGGTAAGAAGATTTTATTTAAAAAAGCAAGAAGGAAAAGGTTGAAAAAAATTCGAAAGAAGAAGGAAGATGAGTGGAGATCCTTCATCGCAGGAGTTTCGAATTCGTCTGGGAGAATTAAGGAAAAAAACAAGAAAAATAAAAAGAAAGGAAAAATTTACCAACGGGACTACGGCCGAGATAAAAAACAGTCAGAACTTTGAAGATTTCTGTGGTAAGACTTTGAACCCGCTTGAAATTCTTGAGATGGGAAAAGAATTAGAGTTGATCAATGATGTGGATGAACGGGATATGATGTTATGAGGAGGAGGATTCTGGAAAAAATCAAAGCCAATAGGGCTTTATATATCTTTTTATAGTTCGAATATATAGCACATTTAATACTAGGACTAGGGAAATTAACTGGCGGTTACGGATTAACCGTGGATTAACCGTTAACCGCCGGATAATGGTTAACCATTAACCGTTAATAGTGGTTAGGTTAGGGTAAAAATTATTAAAATTTTATTTTTTACGGTTACGGTTAACTGAGTAACCGCGACGGTTAACCCACGGTTAACCGTATATATTAATATTATTATTAATTTATTATTTATATTTTATCGAAAAAAAACAAACAAAACCTAATTTACTCACTCATCTCATCCACCACCACCCAAATTTTCAATTTCCACAATTCCATTTTCATTCCAAATTCCACCCCGTTGGCGACTCGGCGACCCTCCACGCTGGCCGTCCGTCCACCATCTTCGACTTCGAGCACCTCTACTGCTCTACAACTCTACCTCTACTGTTGTGCTACTGCAATGGAGCAACACGACGACAACGCCTCGCTGCCCGTAAGCCCCGTACTACAGCCGTCGGCACCGCCATCTGGCCCATCTCGTCACTCTTCTTCCCCCAATTTGGCACAACAGGTAAATTCTTTACTTCCTTTTCTTTTGTCACTAAAATTTTATAATTTGTAAATGATTGAGTAGCTTGATTTTCTGGGAGATGATTTTAGGGCCTGAGAGGAAAAGGGGTAGTAGTTATGACTTGTAAGTGGGGGGGTGAAACATGAATTGAAATGAAATTTGAGAGGCTTGAACTTGAATCTTTCCGAAAAGAGAATGCATGAAAATCTGTCTTAACAGTCTTTGTTTTCTTTGTTGTAACTGCAGCTATGAAGCTGGTTGTTCTCGTCCCGAGTCTTTTGTGAAGTGGGATAATCTTTGGTCTTGTTTGTGTACAATCTTTATTCTATGAAATGTTCTTTCGTATGTAATTAGCTTATTAAAAGGCTATTGTCATGAAGTAATATCAATAAATTATGCATTGCCTTAAAATCAAACATACTTGCGTAATTTGATGCAGACTACAAAGAGGAAAAATAATATAATTTAATTTTAATTAGTACTATTATTTGATTTTGATTAGCATGCTAAAGAAGTTGTAAATGTTGAGGAGAATGCTGAAAATCCTCAGATGGAGGTAGGGGCAGCTACATCAACAAGAAAGCCACCTTTACATCCAAAGAAAAGGGCGAGGAAATCAGCCTCAAAACACTATGAAATTCAACCTGAGACTGAAGCGCAACAGAGAGAAATATACTCTGAATGGTGGAAATTCTATGATGAGATCAAGGTTATGGTCGGAGATCCTCCCGTACTAACGATAAAAGGGAGATGCAAAGCATGTGGTACGCACATTGCATCTAGTACAGCTAAAAATGGCACTACAGGCTTGAAGAACCATCGTCTTATGTGTGCTAGAAGACAAGAAGAAAAAAAAAAGAACAATCAAACTCAAATAGTACTTAGCTTTCAAGAAAGTGTTGATGGATCAATGCAAGGGGTTCTGAAAACATGGAGATTCGACCAACTTTCTTGTAGGATGGCATTGGTGGAGATGATCATTCTTGACGAACTTCCTTTCCGGTTTGTCGAACGAGAAGGATTCAAGAAATTTTGTGAAAAAATGCAGCCTCAGTTCAGAATCCCTAGTAGATACACGATCCGAGCAGATTGTGTGAAGTTGTTTATGGAGCAAAAGATCACTATGAAGTCTTTCTTTGAGCGGAAAGGGATGGGAAGAGTCTCGATCACCACAGATTGTTGGACAACTATCAATAACACAAATTTCATTTGTGTTACAACTCATTTCATCGACAAAAAGTGGACGTTGCACAAGAAGATCATAAGTTTTCGCAAGATTTGCAGCCACAAGGGTGACGATCTAGGTGCTTCAATCATCTCTATGCTGGAGGACTGGGGGTTGCAAAAATTGTTGTGTTGCACGATGGATAATGCATCGGCAAATGATGGGTGTATTAAGTACATGAAACCTATCCTAGAACAATGGAATACAAGTGTAGCTGGTGGCAAGTTTCTTCATGTGCGTTGTGTCGCACATATTTTGAATCTGGTGGTGAATGACGATTTAGAAGAGATTGGCATATCTGTTAGACGGGTTAAAGAAGCTGTTAAGTGGATAAGGGGGTCAACAATTAGAGAAGAAGAATTCAGGCATACTGTGGATTTCCTCAAAATTAATTCCTCCAAATTTTTGGAGCAGGATGTCCCCACGAGATGGAATTCAACATATCTTATGTTAGAGGCAGCCTTACCGTATGAGAATGCATTCAAGTTTTTTAGTGGGGTGAGGGCTAATTTTGTGCAAGAAATGAATCAAAAAAAGTACAAAGAGCAGCCGCTTGGGATTCCTGAAGAGCAAGATTGGGTTAATGTGAGGAGAATTATATATTACTTGGGGATGTTCTATGATCTAACTGTTCTTGTATCCGGCACTACTTATGTGACTTCCCACCAAGTGTTCATGAAAATATGTGACATCTTTCAGCTAATTGATCACTTGGAGGATGATGAAGACTACGAGATTAGTGCAATGGCAATGAAGATGAAGATCAAGATTGGGAAGTATTGGTTGGAGCAAGATGAATTAAATCCAAGAATGAACAAGATTTTATATGTCGCTTCAATATTGGATCCAAGACAGAAGTTGAAGCATGTTGAGAAGTGCTTGAAGGCTGTGTATGGGGAAAAAAGAGGAGCCGAATTGGTGGAGGAGGTGAACAAATTGGTGCATGAGTTGTTTGAGATTTACAAGAAAGAAAAAGCTCCCATTCCGGCTCCAAAAGCCAATGCACCCTCAGCCCCTACTGTGGACAGAACAGATCGTCGTGGAGGTTATGGTTTCAATTCGTTATTCTTAAGTACTTTGTCGATTACTGATGTTAATGAATCTGAAAACTCTAATAACTCGGAGCTCAGTGAGTATTTATCTGAAAAACAATATGTCATGACACCCCAAGAGGCTAGCACTTGGGATATTCTTAATTGGTGGATGAAGAACGGACCACATTTCCCTATGCTATCTGAGATGGCCAGAGATATCTTGGCGATTCCCATCTCTAGTGTTGCTTCAGAGTCCGCTTTTAGCACAGGAGATCGCGTTCTATCCCAATTCAGAAGCTCTTTAACTCCCAATATGGTTGAAGCTTTTATATGCGTCGAAGATTGGTTGAGATCCACTTCGGTCAACGCCTTGCTAAAGGATGAAGAAGATGTCCCCGAAACCGAATTGAAAAAAGAATATGAATCGGATAAGTGAAATAAAAATTCAATTTTTAAAATTAACTATCAAGTTAAAACTTATACTAGTATATGAATTGTTGCATGTTTCTAACTCTAAACTACTTACTTGTTGATAATTTGTTTAGTGTTGGCGAGCCTTGGACTTGGAGCTTACTCGAAGACAATGACTGAGGAGACTCCGGAGACTACTCAGAGTCAGACGACTACGAGCCACAGTGTCATTTGATATTTGTAATTTGTTTGTTTGTTACTTTGTTTGAACTTTTAACATGTATTTGTTGTTTTAGATTTGTTTGATTGAAACGATGGTTAATGCATGTTGTTTTTTGAGTTGAGAATTGAGACGATGGTTGATGAATGTTTGACTGTAGGGTACATGAAAAATTAGAAAATGATATTTTCAATTTTTTGTTTTTGAAACTCGGTTATTTGGCAGTTAACCGCGGTTATCCGTATCCGCAACCATGCGGTTAATGTTAACCGATAACCGTCATGGTACGATTACGATTACCATTTTTCAGTGTAAATGGTTACGGTTAACCGAAAATTCCGTTAACCGCGGTTAACCGAATTCCCAACCCTATTACGCAACATTATAATTTTGTCCAACTTATATTATTCTTATTTTCTGTCTAAGTCTAACATCTTATTTTATTTCTCACGTCTTATTTTATTTCTCACGTAATTAACGAACTAATGTATTTGCTAACTTCTTAAGGTACATGTGTGGAATAATCTTATGCTACTACCTAAACTACAAAAAATGTGAAATTTATTTATATATATAGTATCTTATTTTATTTCTAATCTAACGAACGTACTCATATTTACAAGTTTTTTAAGGTACATAGGAGAGCAAGTTTATGCTACGTTAAACTACTAAACAATGTCAATTTTATTTAATTATATATTATAAATTGTTTGGTATAAGTGGAAAAAAAATGATTTGATGGAAATAGAAGTCCTTAAATAAAAAACAATAGCGGAGGCAACTGGAGAAATGTTAAGTTCCAATATGATGACATGTATTACATTTTCCTTACACAAGTATTAATTTGATTTTTACATTTTCCTTACTTAATTTTTCAACATTTTTATTTTTATTTACGTAACATAACCATTAATTTGATGAGTATTGATATTTGGACAACAGTTGTCCGGACAACGGTAGTATATTCGTAAATAAATACTCTTTCAATTTTTTTTTCAATAATTAATATAATTAGTGTTTTGTCTATAACACCATTTTCCACTTAATTGTATGCTAATTTCTAATATTAATCAAAATAAATTAATATCATGCACAAATTTTTAAAAATTCAAAATATTAATTAAAATTAAAGATTGACATATAATTAGGTGGGAAATGATACTATAGACAAAATACTAATTATATTAATTATTAAAAAAAATTAAAAGACTATTTAATTACGAATATTAAATTATTGTCCGGACAACTGTTGTCCAAATATCTTTATTCTAATTTGATTTTTAAATGTCATAAACTTGACAATGTACACATGTAATAATTGTAATTTGTTTAGTTTTATAACTTATTCCCATATTAATTAATAAACCCATGTATCGCAGGCGATAAAAATATTAGTTTTTTTTTTAAGTTTTATATTATAAAATAAATTGTATAATAAGAATATTCCGTAAGAGCATCTACAACGACGCTTACCAAAATTATGGGCGTTGTCGAATTTTGCTCGAGCCCGTTGACGCTACAAACTTTCCACAACGGTGCCAACGGGCTTACTGTTGAAACTCTTCATTATCTTTTTAATTACATTAATGTTCTTCTTCCTTACCCACCAATTGGATGTCGACACCTCACCTTGTTCTCTCTCCGCCTTAGCACACTAAAATGGTGGAGTTGCGCCAGTGGACTAGCGATATTAGGAACGCCAACGATAAAATGGATAGGAGTAGCGAGCGCCAGCAACTCACGGGAGGTGTTGTTGATGCTCTAAGAGATTCAAGTACCCCTTACACAATATTAATCTCTTTTTACCATTAAAAAAGGAAAAAAAATAAAATAAAATACCCCTAAAAAATAAACAGAATGGGAGGGTAGTTTCATTGTTTAATTTCATTTATATTAGGATTAGGATTTTGATATTTCCCCGGGGCCGATTCCCAAATCCAATTTCCGAAACCCTAATCAACCCAAATTGATTCGAATTCCCCAATTCAATTTCCTAATCCAAATTCATCGGAATGGGGAAGAACGAATTCCTAACCCCAAAGGCTATCGCGAACCGAATCAAAGCAAAAGGTTTGCAGAAGCTGCGATGGTATTGCCAGATGTGTCAGAAGCAATGCCGCGACGAGAACGGATTCAAGTGCCATTGCATGAGCGAATCGCACCAGCGGCAGATGCAGGTCTTCGGCCAGAACCCCACCCGCATCATCAGCGGCTACTCCGAGGAGTTCGAGAGCATGTTCCTCGAGCACATGAAGCGGAGCCACCGCTTCAGCCGCATCGCCGCCACCGTCGTCTACAACGAGTACATCGCCGACCGCAACCACGTCCACATGAATTCCACCCAGTGGACCACCCTCACCGAGTTCATCAAGTATTTGGGGAAGACTGGCAAGTGCAAGGTTGAGGAGACCCCCAAGGGTTGGTTCATCACCTACATCGATCACGACTCCGAGACTCTATTCAAGGAGAGGATGAAGAATAAGAGGCTCAAGTCGGATATGGCGGAAGAGGAGAAGATGGAGAGGGAGATCCAGAAGCAAATTGAGCGAGCTGAGCAGATGATCGCTAACGAAAAGGCTGGGGAAGAAGAAGAGGCAATTGCTAAATCGAGAATGTTGGAGAAGAATGACGAGGCAAAGATCAAATTGAGCTTAGGGCAGTCGAAGAAGAATGCAGAAATGAATGGAAAACGGGGGGATAGTGCCAGATCGGTGTTTGATGAGGTCGAGCCAGAGAGTGGTAGTGGGAAGCGGAGAAGGGAAGGCGAGGGTTCGAGTAAGAATGCATCGGTTTTGGATGAGATGATGAAGGAGGAAGAGAGAGCTAAGGAAAGGATCAATAGGAAGGACTACTGGCTTTGCCCGGGGATCGTTGTTAAGGTTATGAGTAAGGCTTTGGTGGATAAAGGCTATTATAAGCAGAAGGGGTTCGTGCGCAAGGTGATTGATAAATATTGTGGGGAGATTGAGATGCTTGAGAATAAGCATGTGTTGAGGGTTGATCAGGAGGAGCTGGAGACAGTGCTTCCTCAGATTGGGGGCCTTGTCAAGGTAGTGAATGGGGCATATCGTGGTGAGAACGCGAGGTTGCTGGCAATCGATACTGATAAGTTTTGTGCCAAGGTGCAGATTGAGAAGGGAATATATGATGGAAGAGTTCTCAAGTTTGTTGAGTATGAAGATATTTGCAAACTAGCCTAGGACACATGGATCGTGGGAGTGGGAGTGGGAGTTTATTATCTGTTGCTTGGTGGTTTGGTTTTGATAATTTGCTCTTCTAATTGTGTATCCAGGTTGAACAAGGTCATCTCTGTTGCAAACTTCAGAATATAGATTTGGTTATACTTCCGATTATGATGTTGATGTTCTTGTTTTTGTTGTATGAATTAGCAATCAACAGTTATTTTCCATGAATTCTGCAGCACTGAGTTTAAAGATAGTTTCTTTATCAAACTTGCATGATTGATGTCATATTGCCGTAATCGTTATCCGCAGTTTTGGGTTCTAACTGATTGGGAATGTTTTATATGTCTACTTACTGGTATGATCGGAATAAAAGTGAATGATTGAAAGTTGGCTGATCTTTGCAAGAAATTAGATATTATACATCGAATTCCAGAAAATGAAATTCTTGGACAAATATCAAAATACTTTAGTCGCTAAGCTGTGGGTGACTATGTAGGTTGATCAGCACTGGAACTTAGCATAATAATTTGACCTTATATTGCTAGCACTGTTGATATAATGGATATTTGTGTCCTTTGTCGGTTTGTCCTCTCACCCCTTATGATGGTAGCCATCTTTTTGTCACACGTATTGACGCATGGTCTTCACTTTGCACTTTTTGCACTTTGCAATTTTAGTCTTTTTTTTATTTTTATTTTTTTTGAGGGTACACTTTGCATGCTTTTTTATTTCAATGTTTGTTTGTTGGAAGCTCCCTCCTTTTGTTGTCCACCCATGATGCTTGGCTATATTCTTGATGCAGATATCATATGCTAGTTTGTGCATATAAAGTTGTTTTATAGCTTCTGAGACCTCTTGCTGATGCTTTCAGCCTCGTGATAACTGATATGTCATATTTGCTGCTCAAATTCCTAGCTTCAATACCATCACCGAATCCAAGGTTCTCAATTGAAACACAACAACAAAGGGACATTCGTCTTTGTTCTCTCAAGCCTTGGACCGGTTTCTAGAATGGATGTGATCGCAGGTTAGTACTACAGATGCATGATTTCTTGTTTGCTACTCGTTAAGTTCTTCTTGTCGATGTATATGTATCTGAGATGGTAGCATTCCCAAATTGCACATGGAGGTGTTTAACATGCAGTGTTTGTATGTGTTGTTTTCAATTATTATTTTTGCACAACCACCCTTAATCCTTAGGGGTATGATCACATTTGAGTAACTTCAAGCTGTTGTACACATTTTGTTGAGTGGTTCATGCTTATGAACAAAGATGATTATCACTAGAACTAAATCTTTTTTTTTTAAGAACACTAGAACTAAGTCTTGGGAAAGAGGCTTTATCATTGTAAATTATTTCATGATTTCTATATGCATTTCAGTGAAGCACCTGTGTTTCCTCCACTAATTCTTGCTAATCAAAATTTCATTTTAACCATTTTTATTGCATTTCTAGTGAATTTGTAGGTTTATGTTATGTGCTCTTTTTATAAATAAAGTTTTACACGCAGAGATCAATTATGTAATGCTACAAATGTTCGATTCATTCCATAAATAATAGCGCAATTGAATTTAGATCTGCATTTCTGTACAATTTTACGCATGGATTTGTGAGTGTACGTAATTTTTTACTATAATTGAATTTAGATGTGTAAATAAAATACACACTAATTTCATGTGTTTACATGTATGGAATGGTTTCTAATTCGGAGTCTATACACGAATATTATTATTATTATTATTATTATTATTATTATTATTATTATTATTATTATTTTTTTTTTTTTTTGAAAGGCTACACACGACATTTGTACATTTGTCGAATAGGCTTAATAATTCATGATGTTTTTCTTAGGTTTCTGATTTTGGTTATCAGGATGTTTAATTGAGATTGGATTGGATTAATAAAAAAATAAGATTGATGGTCTCTAATGTTTTTTAGGAAAGCTACTATACTTATGAATACGTATAGCTTTACTTTATTGGATATTAGACTGGCCGCAATGCCATCTCGAAGGCGTGGCTCGAAGGCGGCTCGAGACGGGGCGGCATCATCGAGGCGGTGGCGTTGCAAGCCTGCGTGGCTCAACCAGCTCGAAGCCAGCGCGTGGCTTGCACGCGCGGCATTTTCGGATTAAAAAAAATAAAAAAATAAAGGGCACGCGCGTTTCAATGGCTAAAATGCCGATTTTTATTTTTTTATTTTATTCTTTTTCTCTACTATAAATACAACCTCTCATCAAGGGATGGCAATGGGTCGGATTTCCGTGGGTATCCACACTTCCCAAACCCTGATAGGACGGGTTTGAGAAATATTAAATGATTTTGGGACGGGTTTGGGTCGAAACATGCAAACCCGTCACGGGTTTGGATCGGGTTTGGGCAATTATCACCGGGTAGCCGCTACCCAAACCCATTTATATATATATAAGATAGTAAAAGATATTATTATATGTATAATTTATTATATAATTATAAATATTAGTATAAATATTAGTAGATTTAGAGTTTTATCTGATTTTCTTAACCTACACACACATTCCGTAAGAGTCAAGTCTTTAATGTTTCTCCTCTACTTTTGTAAATTTACTTCCGAAATATGACGACACAACGACAACGTAACATCAATAATTCATACTTCTAGTTATGTTTTAAAATTTTGTAAGTTCATAGTACTTTGCTTTGAGATAATTTTAGTGAAATTTTCAGCTGATGTTTATGTTTTAATCATATATATAATATTTTGTTATTTGATGTTTACTTTTTAGTATTCGGGTTTTCAGCGTGTAATAAACGGGTATTACCCAACGGGTTCGGATCGGGTATGAGTTTTAAAATTATTTTTTAATCGGGTTTGGGACGGGTTTGGGTTGTAATAGATCTAGGATCCTATTACTGTTTAATGTAATAATTTTTAAGTTTTACGTAATAAAAATGGAATCTTGGAAATGAGATGAGAAAAAGAGAAGAAATAAGATAGATGAGGTAGGGAGGCTGATAAGAGAGGAAATTAGATAATTCATTCTAGGGTTGTTCATAAGCTAAAACACATACATTATATATTATGGTCCCAACATGTACGACACATAGTATGCTCTTAAGGAATTAAATAAATAAAAACAAATAAAGATAAAAAGAGGACAGCTAGCAAGGCATGCCCCTAATCTTCACTCCAACCCGCCAATGCTAACCACGTGGATGTTCCATGTTTTCTTCTACAATTTCTTTGACCTTCTTTTTGCAATCAGAACCAGCAATCAATTCTCCCTTTTCGAGCCCTACTTCTTCTCCTTCATTGACAACTTGAGAAATCCCAGCAACTCCTTCCGATTCATCACCCATTACTGTGACAATATCCCCTTGAATTTGAGATCCTTGACCGCAAGGATCCAGATTTGGAAATCGGCAACGAATCAAACTTGCATCTTTCCAAGTTGTGGAGTGTTCGTCTCCATCAATCCACTGAACAAGGACTTGTGCAATTTCACGACCACCACGATGAATGGTTCGATACTCCTTAATAGCGAAAGGAGCAATCTTGAAGTGCCCATCGGCATCAACATCAGGTAATTCTATAGAGGGAACAATCTCGCTTCCCAAACATTTTTTGAGTAGAGAAATATGAAATACTGGATGTATCTTCGAAGAATCTGGCAATTCTAACCTGTATGCAACTTGCCCAATTTTTTCCAGAATCAAATATGGCCCGTAGTACTTGGCAGAGAGTTTCAAGTTCTTTCGAAGAGATATCGAATTCTGGCAGAAAGGCTGGAGCTTAAGGTACACATACTCTCCCACTTCAAATGTTCTCTATATATGCTTATTATCTGCAAAAAAAATCATCCTAGCTTGGGCATGCTTTAAGTTTTCTTTCAAGATATGTACCATTTCTTGCCTCTGCGCCATCAATTCTTAACTTCGTGCTGAGTAGAACTGACATAAGCACCCAATCCAGTATGAGGAGGGGGAATCCCATATAAAGTCTGAAAGGGTGTAGTTTTGAGTCCGGTGTGGTAATTGGTGTTATACCAATACTGTGCCAGAGGTAACCATTTAGCCCAATGCTTAGGATTTGCACCCACCATACACCTCAGATAAACCTCTAGGCATTGGTTAAGTCTCTCAGTTTGTCCATCGATTTGAGGATGATAAGTTGAGGACATATCCAACTGAGTTCCCATTAATTTGAATAACTCCTTCCAAAACAGACCGGTAAAGATCTTGTCTCTATCAGATACTATGCTCATAGGAGGACCATGCAACTTGTAAATATTATCCAAAAAGAGTTTGTACAAACTGAGCAGTGAATGGGTGAGCCAAAGCTAGGAAGTGACCGTACTTGCTCAACCTATCCACAACTACAAATATAACATTCTTACCAGCAGATTTAGGAAGCCCCTCAATAAAATCCATAAAAAATATGAGTCCAAAATTTTTCAGGAATAGGGAGAGGTTGCAACAATCTTGGATAAGGATTATGATCTGGTTTACTCCTCTGACACACATCACAATGCTTAACCCACTCTTCAACATCTTTCTTCATATGTGGCCAATAGAAAAAAGTTTTAAGCCTAGAATAGGTCCCTTGAATACTAGAATGTCCACCAAAAGAGGTATCATGTACCTCTTTAATAATAAGACTTCTCAAATCATTAGTTGCTCCAACCACCATCCTTCCCTTATACTGTAGGATTCCAGCAACAATAGCAAACTCTGGATGAGTAGTAGAATCAATAGACTTGGCCACAATAACTTGAGAGAAAGTAGGGTCTCCTACATAGCTCTGCTTCAGCTTTTGCATCCAAACTGGTGTGACTGTTGTTAGAGATAGACAATCTTCAACAGAATTTGAGCATCTAGATAATGCGTCAGCTGCCTTATTCTCTGCTCCTTTCTTGTATTGAATCTCATAGTCCAAGCCCAAACTTGGTCAGCCACCTCTGTTGCACAGGATTCATAATTTTTTGATCCAACAAATGTCGAAGAGCTTGTTGATCAGTCTTGATGATAAACTTGTGACCGTGCAGGTATGTTTTCCATCTTTGTACATCCATGACCACGGCCAAGAATTCCCTTTCATAGATAGACAAGGACCGATCCCTTGAGCTCAGGGATTTGCTCATGTAAGTTATGGGCCTATGATTTTGCATCAAAACTGCACCAACCCCCTTACCACTAGCATCAGTTTCCAAGATAAAAGGTATAGTAAAATCTGGCAAGGCTAGTACTGGAGCAGAACTCATAGCTTCTTTTAGTAACTCAAAGGCTTGAGCAACTTCCTCAATCCACTTATTGCTATCTTTTTTTAGTAGATCAGTAAGTGGTTTACTAATCATGCCATAACCTCTAACAAACTTTCTGTAGTAACCAGTTGAGCCTAGGAATCCTCTTAACTGTTTGAGTGTCTTAGGAGTAGGCCATAGTCTCATGCTGGAAACCTTTTCAGGATCTGTAGATACACCTTCCTCAGAAATTATATGCCCTAGATATTCAATTCTCTTCTGTCCAAACAAGCATTTGCTTTTCTTGGCAAACAATGTATGTTGCCTCAAGGTAGATAAAACAACCTTTAAATGATAGAGGTGATCTTTCCATGACTTGTTGTAAACTAGAATATCATTAAAAAATACTAGAACAAACTTCCTTAAATAAGGATGAAATACCTGGTTCATCAAGGACTGAAAAGTAGCCGGTGCATTACAGAGTCCAAATGGCATAACAAGAAACTCAAAATGACCATGGTGTGTGCTAAATGTAGTCAGATATGTGTTCTTTGGTTTCATCAGAATTTGAAAGTATCCATCTTAGAGAAAAATTTAGCTCCATGTAATTCATCCAATAACTCATCAATAAGTGGTATTGGATAATCATGTTTTAAAGTCAAAGAATTCAAATATCTATAATCCACACACATTCTCCAAGTACCATCCTTCTTCTTTACTAGAATAACTGGAGAAGCAAAAGGGCTTTTGTTGTGCTGAATAACACCAGAATCCAAAAGCTCTTGAACAATTCTTCTATTTCATCTTTGTGGCTATGTGATGTCCTATAAGGGTATTGGTGTTTTGGAACACTCCCAGGTTTAAGACTGATTTGATGCTCTATTCCCCTCTCAAGGTGGCAAAGATTGTGGTTCTGCAAATACATCACTGAATTCTCCAAGCAATTCAGCCAGATCAGGAGGTTCTTGTGGCTGCTCAGGAATAGATCTTGGCTCCAAAAGGTAAATCTCTTCCACTTCATCCATGTGGTAATGCACTAAATTGAATAAACCCTGAGCTGTGATTGTTTGAAACTGGGAATTGTCAGTAATTGCTCTCAATCTGACCTTCCTTCCTCCTGACATTATTGTGAAGGTCATTCTTTTATAGTCCAATGTAATAGGAGTGCAATGCTCTAACCAATCATTTCCAAGTATTAGATCATAGCCATCATTAGCTAAAATCCTAGGTGAAAATGTGAATTGATTACCTTGAACTTCCCATGAAAAATCAGTAGCCACCTTAGTACTCACAAGCCTTTGGCCATTTGCTGCCTTGATTAAGATGGGTCTATCATCATGCAACACAATTCCTAACTCTCTGGTTGTACCCTCCTGTAGGAAACTAAGAGTGCTTCATGTATCCAATAGATTTCTGAGCTTCTTATTTCCCACTTCCCCAATGACTCTCATGGTTCTTGAACTAGTTCTTCCCATAATAGCATTAATAGTCATGTGGATTTCTTCCATGGGCTCATTCTCAGCCAAGAGTAGATCCACCAATCTCTCCTCCTGTTGATTGTGATCTGTCTCTTGTTCCTCATCCATCTCCATGTAGAATATTTTGTGTTTACATTTGTGCCCGTAGATGTAGGGTTCATCACAATTGTAACACAATCATTTCTCCCTTCTAGCAGCCATTTCTGCACTAGTATTGGAAGTGTTATTTCTCTGCACAGCTACTGCTTCAGGCCTTCTATAACCTGTTCCTGACCTTGATATGTTTTAACAGCAGGCTTGACCCTCTTAGCAATGGCATCTAATGTAGACAACTGCCTTTGCCCAATCTCCACAGCTTCTACTAATGACTTGGGCTTAAATAAGAGCATGAAACCCTGCATCTCATCACACAACCCAGAAATAAAATTGACCACAAAATACTCCTCAGAGTAATGCATGTTGCTACTGAGTAACAAACAAGCTCTCAATTCCTCAAATTATCCACATAATCAAGGTAGGAGCCCATTTGTTTTAGGTTTTTAAACTCCATGGTTATCTTTCCCTCATTCAAATCATCAAACCTTACAGCAACTACTTCCAGAAATTGTTCCCAAGTAATATCCAAAATATTTTCAAAACCAAAGTTCTGAAACCATTGTAAAGCTTTACCCTCAAAATTGTGCACAGCCATTTGTATCATATGCTCATCAGAAATAGCAGAAGTAAGCTTAAAATAGCTATTGCATTTAATCACCCATGCTCTAGGATTAGAACCATTAAACTTGGGAAAATCAACCTTATGTAGAGAATTTCCAGTACCACTTTGAGAAGAATAATCAGTTTTAAATTTTGAAGAGTAAGACTGACTACCTTCCTTCCTTGGTGTGTGAGGATGCGGGCCTAAAATGCTTTCAGTTCCCTTGCCCTGGTTCAGATTTTGAAGCTGCAACTTGATGTCCTTAAGCATAGCAGAGAGCTGGTCATATTTGAGGTCCACCTTTTGATCGATATTGGTAATCTGCTCATTTAATTTTTCCTCTAGTGCTGTTCTTTTCATAGTTTGTCTGAAGAATTTGATCCAATTTCTTTTGTGCCTCATGCAGCTCCTTGAGACGAGTCCCATCTGCCATGATCGTGCAAACTTTGCTGAATAAAAGCAAAGAAACCTTGCTATGATATACCAAATGTAATAGATCTAGGATCCTATTACTGTTTAATGTAATAATTTTTAAGTTTTCTGTAATGAAAATGGAATCTTGGAAATGAGATGAGAAAACGAGAAGAAATAAGATACATGAGGTAGGGAGGCTGATAAGAGAGGAAATTAGATAATTCATTCTAGGGTTGTTCATAAGCAAAAGCATACATTATATACTATGGTCCCAACATGTACGACACATAGTATACTCTTAGGGAATTAAATAAATAAAAACAAATAAAGATAAAAATAGGATAGCTAGCAAGGCATGCCCCTAATCTTCACTCCAACCCGCCAATGCTAGCCACGTGGATGTTCCATGTTTTCTTCTACAATTTCTTTGACCTTCTTTTTGCAATCAGAACCAGCAATCAATTCTCCCTCTTCGAGCCCTACTTCTTCTCCGTCATTGACAACTTGAGAAATCCTAGTAACTCCTTCCGATTCATCACCCATTACTGTGACATGGGTGTTGAAAATTTTCATGAGTTGGATTTGGGAAATGCTTAATGGGTGGGTATTCGATCCATTGTCATCCCTACTTTCATCCCTCATTCATCCCACAACAAAAATACAACTTCTTTCGCTCGGGAAACTGTCTTGAGAGATCAACGAAAACACGTTTGGCTTACCAATGATCTCTCCGAGCACTTTTGATGCAAATTTGGACCTCTACCGGAGTTGTCCAAATTTCAATTAATATAATAATTTTTTTTATTTCAATTAATGTAATTTTTTTATTTGAATTAATGTAATGTTTTTGTGTTATTTTTATTAATGAAATTTTATGAATTAATTTAATGGAAATGGAGAATTGTTTAATATTAAATATAGAGATCTCTTAGAGACAGTTGCGTTGTAGAGGTAGGGGTCTTTTAGGGTTCTCCAGTAAATTTTAGTGCAGGGACACCCATTCTTTCTGCAGGAATCACGCAAGTAGGGTAACAAAAGAAACAATCAATCGTATCGTATAAAACATGCAAATACAACTGCGACTCTTAAGTTATGTCTTGTTCCGCAAAAATTCTCTTAGCAATTTTAAAAACTTCAAAGTCCATATTTACTTTACTATAGCTAGAGAAACAGAAAAGGCAAAAAGTAGCTTCATCTTAAAAAAAGCAAAAATAAAATAAAATACAATACAATACTAGTAGTAGCTATAGAAACGGAAAAAATAAGTTAGGGTGCATAAAATTAGAAATGTTTCTAATAAAACTAGTATCATATTCTTACTTTGAAAAAATTACAAATTTTAAATGGGTGTGGTATAAGCCGTAGAGGTCGCTAATAACTCCATCAAATACGATTAAATAATCTTTTTCAAAAAATAAAATTTGGTCAAATTTCAGCCATGTTCCGCCGTGGCACCGCCCGCCTACTTCCGCACCACCGCTTTCTTTCCACTTCCGATGTCCCAACAGCGCCGGCGGCGGATGACCTATTCACGGCGGCTTGGAGAAGGATAGCGCCTAACGTCGACCCACCCAAGTCTCCACTGGCTTTTCGGCAGCCGCGCCCATCCTCCACTTCCGCCGACTCAAAGCTCACCATTAATTTCATTTCACGCTACTCTTCGCATTTCACTAATAAGCAGGTCTCGTCTTCCTCAACTTGCACTTAATCCGATGTATACCTTCTACTTGTGATTTTCTTCCTCTTTTCTCTTTTATGTTTAGGTTTTGTGGAATTTGAATTTTCCCTTAATTGTCCTTTTTTATTCATAGTAGTTCATCTAGAACACAAAGTCGACATTGATTGAGTTCTTATTTCTGATTTGGTAATTTTAGGATATTATTTGATGAAATTGATTAGTTGTTCTTTTTTCTTTTTTTTAAGCTATGAAATTTGATTAGTTAAACCAGAGGTGTCTAGTTTGAAGAAGCCTTAATATCAGAAAATGGTAATGCTGCAAGTTATGGTCTCTTAGAAGTTATTTGGAGTTATGTTGCGCCTGGTTAATGTCATCCATCCACGATCAAGAGTTGATATCTCTATTATCTGTGCAGACATTCAATTTCTCCATAAATTTTGGTCAGGCAAAGGCCGTTGGTTTTTTAAAGAATAAAAAGAGGGGGGACCTTCATCAATATACACAATTCTTAATATACATTCATTGTACATGATGACTGAGGGACACTAAGCCAGAAGCCTTATCATGTCACTTCAATTGCAGCCGCAATCGCCCATGTAGTGTGTTATACCGTCATAAATTTTAGTTTGGACTTGGATTAGTTGCTTATATTTATTAAGTAGCAGTATAGTGATGATGATAATTGTTTAGAATGGATTCAGTGGTTGGGTGTTATGTTAAGTCGCCAGAAACAACTGACTTGGGAAATGCTGGAAATATCACTTCCGTGTAGGATGTAAACTGTTATTCTTTGATAAAGCTTTTAATATAGCAAAGTGAATTTCTTAGCACAGTGGTAGATTGATGCCTCAAGGATTAAAAATTTGCTAGGGTGTGGAGATATAGACTGTCTCCATTCTTGATGAGCTAATAATAAATCAAATTTTGACTTTCTGGTACGAGACTACTTTGTCCTACTGTCTACTTCCCCAGATGCTCGCTACACATAAAATGATACTCCTTCCGTCCCGCCGAATATGACCTAGTTCATATGGGCACGGAGACTAAGAAAAAGGGTATTGAGTATAAAGAAAGTGTTTAGTGTAGTGTGAATGCAATATTTTAAAATGTTAATAAAGTTATTGATGGGATGGTTGAGTGTGTAGTGGGAGTAGGTTAGTGGGGCTTAGATGAGATGGTGGGGCCATATATATAAACAAATTGTTTTCTTTAAAGGAAACATGCCAAGTATGGTGGGACGTCCGAAAATGGAAAACATACCATATTCGGTGGGACGGAGGGAGTAGTTGCTCGTTGTATGATTTCAAATTGCAGTAGTATATTGAAGCTAACTTGTGTTCAAATTAGCTACTTGGTTGTTAGACTTTGTTAGATGATAATTGTACTTTAGTACTGGGTTTAGATTCTGCAAACTGTAAACAATCACATGTTCTCTTTCCCAAATTTGTGTTGGCGTGATGATATGTTTCTCCACCATGTTCTGTCCTTTTTAGCGTTCATTTAGCTGCTCGTCTGCCTGCTGACTTGCTCACTTCAGGTGGACATGGTGATAGCACCTGGTGTGGCAGGGCAGATGGGAATACTACCCGGACATGAAGCATCAATATCAGAGCTGAAACCTGGCCTCATTTCCATACATGAGGGTGATGAAGTGACAAAGTACTTCATTAGCAGTGGCTTTGCAATCATCCATTCAAGTTCTGTTCTTGAAATCATCGCTGTTGAGGCTGTCTCAATGGAGCAAATCGACCCTGCCTCTGTTCAAAAGGGTCTTGCGGAATTCACTCAGAAGCTGAGCATAGCCTCAACAGATGCAGAGAAAACTGAAGCCCAGATTGGACTCGACGTTCTAACCACCTTAAATTCTTCTCTCGCAGGATAGTCTAAGTAAGCAATTTGATGAATCTTTTCTCTTTAGAATGGTAGTCACTTTTAGATCTTTCGACGTTGGAAAATTTCTATTTTCTTGTTTTCTGTAGCTTTGTATTCTCTGTTTACGATTACAACAAACTTAGATTGTGTAGATTATACATAGGCATGATAATTGGACGGCATCATAGTCTGTCTGTGTGACTGTTTCGACGATATTAGATGAGGAAATGACACATTGTTTATACGATGAACCAAATAACCATTGATATTAAGTTTGAGCCAGTATAATTTATTGAAAAAAAAAAAGTTTTAAGAAACTGTAATTAGACTGAAAAAATGAAGAAATTTAGCATATCTTGCTAGCATTAGGCTGTTTTTATTTTGATTGATTATTTAATTGTTATATCTCTATTTACAGTTATACTTTTTGTCAACCAATCTAGGAAAAAGGAAAAGGGGAGTAAAATTGAAGATGACATGCACTGCTCGTTGATTTGAAGAACTGGAATTACTGATCTTGAACGGTTTTTTTTTTCACCTAAAAGTCTATCTTCTCAGTGATTGGGTGTTTGGTGGAAAATTTTGGCTCAGAGAAGAAAATGGCCAAACAAATATAAATAATAGGGTAAAACAAATAGAAAGGATTATGTAAAAGTATTCAACATCTACTTTAGAATGGTCTCACAAGTGACATGATTTTCATGATATTTTTGCACGTTTCTATTTATTTATTAAACTAGTATTTATTATTAATAAATATTTTTTTCCTTTACAAATAATTTAATTGTTTAGACCTTCTTACAATGTTCCAAGTAGCTTTCATTTGAATTCTCTAACGATGACAGGATGTTTTTGACCTTTTACTCATGTACAATGAAATAAGATTCTTAATACTGCTAAAATATATATAGGGAGTGGTTCTAGTAAAAGAGTCCTTAAACTAAAAAATGTGAATAAATCTGAACCATTTATTTGCAAGGGATGTATGACTAAGATTCAAATCTCTAAATTAGAAAAAAAAAAAAAAGGCCGGAGGGGTAATATAGGTAAAGTAAATTAATTTGTCCCCTTCAAGACAAATCACGTAGAAGCAACTCTCTCTCTCTCTCTCTCTTTGATATCAAGTCTGAATCTCTCGCCGTTAAACACTCGTCGGTGCCGCTAGTCTATCGAAGACTCGTCAGCGCTTTCTTCTCCACCAATACTCCTCCATCTCTTTAACCACAGTTTTTATTTTTTAATCCACCATCGTCAAACTCCTTCACCGCCGCTGCCACTAACATAAGATTCCACCATCAATATTGCCATGTCGATTGATGAATTTTGCTGTTAATGGTTGCCAGTCAAGTTTGCTTCCCAGAATCCAAAATTTGTAACGGAATTTCTCAACTCAGAATCTAGAAATTCTCCATTGAAATCCACAATCAAAATTGAATTTCTTCTCCCAAAATTGCAAGCTCCAATCGATGGGAAACACAAAAAGCAAATCGAAGAGAAATCAAGCATCAAATTGAGCTATAGGGTAATTTTCCAGCATCAAATTGAGCTAGGCTGGAGTTTTAATATGAGACGGAAAAAGTTCAACAACAAAATAGAAAAAAGTAAAATTCAAATTGAAGAACAATGTCTACATCTAGATCGAAGAAAGGTTAGATGCAATATTATTTTGTGTTAGATGCAATATTAGAATCTGCTATGATCAATTTTTTATTTTTTATTTTTTATTTGGAGAGGGAAACTTTTTATACATTAGGTAATCCTGAGGTATTTCAATTCCAATTGATGCATGTTCTTGTTAACCTCGAATATGATTGTGATGCATCTGATTACGTATTGTGATGCATCTGACTATAGATTGTGATGCATCTGACTAACATATATGTTTGTTTGCCTTGAATGCTTTTATCTCAACCAGGTAATTAAAACATGATATCAACCAAAAGCACGGAGGTTGTAGAAGATGAAAACAAAGAGAATAATTCAAGAGATTAATTACAAGAAGAAATCACTGCATGAGAGAATTACAACAGAAACACATTACTACTACAAGGAAAGATGTAAAACGCGAGATTTTAATGCGGAGAAGTGGCTGTTAGATTGAGTTTATAGATGTCAGTTAGTTCCAGCACTCTTATAGACTTACAAGAAATGTTAGAAAATAAAAAATGCATGAGACGTGAAATACTTAAATATAATGTTTTGAAATCATTCTTACAATGCAATTTTTGATTTTGAAATAGTTTGTTTAATCTTGATTGAATGATACGAAGGTTTATATGATATGTTGTTCTTTTAGTTTGATGAGTTTTTCTGGCTATTCAATTATTACTGCTGGTGCATCTTGGATTTTAAAGATTATGGTCATAGAATTAATAAACACAAAATATTGAGGTTATTTGTTATATATGCTGCAATATATACATCTATTGATAAATGATGCATGTGAAAATGAATTGTGGTGCATCTGACAATGATTTATGGTGCATAATGCATCAATCATGTATCTCTAAAAATTGTGTAGTGCATATATCTATCATTGTTATGCGGTGCATCTGGCAATGTATTGTGGTGCATCTAGTAATGCAACAGTCATGTTTTTGTAAAAACTATGTGGTGCATTTGTCATTATTATGCGGTATCTGGAGATAGATTGTAGTGCATGTGACAATAAATTGTGTTGCATTTGTCAATAATTTGTGCAATCTAAAATCTAATCAAAATATTACTCAACGAATATATAAAATAAATTTAGACAATACGTATTGTCAAATTTAGACAATACATATACATTGGTGGTTTTTATCCAAACAAGCAATTAGAAACATAGTCAAATTATGAAATAAATCAAAACAAAATGTAGAAAATACTAAAAAGTCAATAACAATGAAAATGTTGTTCCGAAAACAACAATATTTTAAGAGATCGAAAAATAAAAAGCAGATAATTAAAAATACACTATTTATTTTTCCTATTACAATTTCATGCATCTTGATTTGCTATTTCCTTGCAATTGCAGCATATTCACTTTAGTTTATTTGTCTGTGGTAAGGCCGTTTCATTTCTCGACTTGAACCTACTACCCTTTCCTTTTGACGAGCTCCCATATGGGGAAAATCCTGCAAAATGCAAATTGGAAAAAAAAAAATAACGAAAAATTCAACAATTCAATATAATTCCGCAGGTATTGAAACCATTAAAAGAACACCCAATAATTTATTGGGCACTGTACAAAGTATTTGGAAATAACAATAATGAATACTAAATTAGAGAAAGAATCTACAATGATCTTTGAAATCAAATAACAAAATTGGATAGTTTATAATTGGTGTGAAAAAAAACAACTATTTTCATTTCTGATTAATTCTTATTTTTCTCAATACTAGAAGTCTATAAAAAGTATCTTTAGAGCATCATTCAACACACTGACTCTCATTTTTTAATTTGAGCTAATCCAAAATAAATTGTATCAAATCATATGATGCATCGCAATACATAGTCAGATGCATAGCAATGCAAATTAAGATGCATCAACTTTGTGCATACAATCAATCCGTCTATTCATAACATATTTCTCAATGTAGCAAAATTTCCTCTATCAATCTATAAATTTATGATCATAAATTACATACCATTAACAACACAACACTAATAATTCGATTCATCCATCTTTTTCTTTTTAACTCATTCAAACAATGTAAAAGTCAATAATTTCTTGATTTTCATAAGCAAAACTAATGATCTCATATCATACCACATTAGAAAATCAGACATGAATATATTAAAACTAGACTTTCTACACCTAAAATTATACATAATTATAAGATCGAGGAGAATAATTGCTGAAAAACTAGAAGTCAAAATTTGAAATTTACCTATAGCATTGGGGATAATTTATACACATAATCAAATAAGAACCAAATTCAGAGGCGAACCTTCGAAAGAGACGAACAAAACATAATAAAGAACAAAATAAGAATTCAAAATCAAGCAAAAACTGATTGCAAAAAAACGCGACAATTAAGACTTACTTCGGATCAATAATCGCGATAAACCGAAGAAGAAATTGCGATACTCGATGAGCAATGTTCTAATTTCACAATTGCGAAGAAATCTAGGCTGGATTGGGGAGAAATGTGGGCTGAATTGGAGTCGAAGAAGATTGTCGTTGAAGGAAAAAAAAACACTCTGAGTTTTCATTTAGGTTTGATCTGTAGTTGTGAATATAAAAGGAGAATTTCTAAATTACTAATTTACCCTCATTAACTTAAACTAACTTAAAACAACTTAAAACTAGTGGGTGCATTATTAGCCTTAGGATTTCTGAAATGAAAGGTGGAGATTAATATACATTTTTTAGGATAAGATCCATTTTTATATGATCTATATATATATATATAAGGGATGATTATAATAGAAAACATTCCCCCTGTGTTAAATAAAAATGAATCAAGACCACAGTTTTAAAAGATTTGGATGGTGTAGATTAAATAGGAATTCACATTGATTATTAGTAAGAAGGTTTTTATGGTAAAAAACATCCAATTATATATCTTCCTAAGATTATTCTACGCGTGATTTGGCAGGAAACTCAATATATATCTTCCCTAGATTTGAGGAGAGAGATCGTATCAGATGCTTAATTCGTTCATATATATATAGTTTATTTACATTCCATTGTCATTCTGCATCGGTGAGTTGCAATACCTGAAGGAGACGAAAAATGGACTTGCAATAGTAGAAGGAATAAAACAGTAAATATAAAGTCTGAGTGCATCAATATAAAATTCAGTACAATGAGTCGAAATGGTGGTGAAAAATTGAAGAAAACTAGTAAATAATATTGCATCATATTATTTGTTATTGATTAGTCACAAGTAGTAACGCTTTTTTGCTTGGAAATAAATTTGACAGCATAAAACATTAGCGCGAATTATTGCATAGAAAAATATTATTTTATTGGTCTAAGTTCATGCAATTTTTTATTTTTAAATATTATATATTTAAAAATAAAATAAAGGAGAATCCTTTCTCTTCTTTATTTATTTAATCACACGCCATAAACATATATCTTATTCAAATTATGATTTGCATAAAAAGGTTGACTTGCCAATAGAATAGAAAGTGAATATTCGTCGAAAAAAAGGTAAGATAAGATATTAAGTGATAATTTTAGGAAAAAGATCTTTTAGATCTCTTTCCTTTTTTTTACAAATCTCCATTACAAATCCTTTGTGTATCTTGGTCTTCCTAACCATCCACTCATTTTTTTGAATCTTTTATTAGGATAATACATCTATAGTATAGAAAAACCCATAGAATTAATCTTTTAAACCCGCTTCAAGCCATGATAATTAATCAACCAATCTTGGGGTAAACAGCCTTGACTGCTTATGTTTACTTTCGCTTAATTCTTGTACATAGGAAATGAGATTGCATTCTTTTAACAGCAAATTTGTAAGCTGTTTTATTTCACCCATATAACTATCTGGTTTAATTCATGAACCCAACGATGAATAAAAAAATAGGCACAAGGAAAGAGCAATAGGCCAGACCAGCCTACAAAAACGAAACGGTCCCTCCGTAACCAGTCATCCATAATATCAAATAAATCATTTTCGTCTTTGGTAAATTTACCAAGGGCTATAGTCATAGTGATCCTCCTATTCAACTACTTCGACCATTTCCGAGCACCTCGTAGTATTTTCGGGGCGTCTGAAGATTCGATCATTTCTCTACGATTTTTCTTGCACTGCCCCTTCCAACGGGTTTCGAAGAGAAAATCCTTTATTGGTCCACAAACTGACCTGGGGAAATCCACGAACTCAATTTGATTATTGTTTGTTACTAAGTATCTGAACCGTGAACTGTCTTCTTATGACTCATCAATCAGCTAGATTAATCTTTTCAACGGGCTTTTCAAGGAACAGGTGAACCCATCTCTCACTACTAATAGATCCTCCGATCTACCCCCCTTCTTCGATTAACTAATGTTATTCTTAGGTCTTGTTTGTGGGATTGAGAAGAAGAAAGATATTTCTAGACTGTTCTAATTTCTATGTATAATATATATTGTTTTCTTTTGTACTAATCAATGCATTTTAATCAATTTATTACTGTATATTAAGTTTAATATTGTGTCATAGTGTTTGTTATTGTATTTTGAGTTTCATTTTGCATCATATTGTGTTATTGATTTGTACCACAAGTGAAATGCATTTTTTCTTAGGATTAAATTTCACATTTAAAAAATATTTATTGTTTTTCTTAGTTATTGTATTCAATGCATTTTAATCAATTTTTTATTATATATTAAGGTTAATATTGCGTTAATAATATATGTTATTGATCTGTATCACAAGTAGTAATGCATTTTTTGTATATATTTAGAATTGTTGTGTGGTGTTTGTTAATTTGTGTGGAAATGTATTAAAAATTATAAATATGAGTTTATTTTACAATTACTTATTGCACTTTTATGTTCCGATGAAGCTTCCATGGGGAATTGAGGAAGCAACTCTGATGAACTACATTGAAAAAATAATCATGGCTGCAGATTTCAATCCCACAGTTAATTTATAATCCCTTAAAACAAGAAATTAAAACAACTTCTTGTTGAGAGCATGATATGTTGCTCAACGTGGTCAACTTTTAATAACATGATATATATTATTCTACCCTTATTATTTATTTTTATATATCTGCAAAATAAAAAATACACTATAAAGATGCATTAATTTAGGTCATAGATCTATCTAAATCAACAACCACGATTCATTTTTATTTAACACTATAAAATCTTTTCTATTTGATCTCTATCATATATATATATATAGGGGTTGGTTCACGTGTAAAACACTTTTCCCGTAAAAAATAAAAATATTGCATTTTATACATTAAAATAATGCATTTTATGTATTATTACAATGCATCCTCATAATAATGCATTTTTGGATTACTACAATACATTATTATGATAATGCATTCCGTGTTCAATTATAACGCATCGATCAATCTCAACCGTAGATCTACAAAGATCAATCATCCAGATCGCTTCTCATTTCTTACGAAAAAATGGATTTACATATGATATATATATTCTTTGTTACTTTTCTACTCATTTTGCAAGATCTTTTTCATAGTATTTGTTTTCATAATAAATAACTAGTTAATTGATAATTATTTATCTGACATATTCGTCCATTTAAGAATGAGTATGGAGCAAGTACACACCGGTTCATGACCTTCGATCAACTCAATCAATAAGAAATATGAATATCAATTATCAATACATATTAAATATATTAATTATAGCTTATTCTATGCGATCAGAATATGTTTGTGATCATAGTTACATATACTGTGACAAAGAAATAAAATAAATAAATAATTGGTTATAAATTAGCAGCCACAAAGAAGAAAAGGATGAATTCCTTTATAAATAAATAGAAGTTGGTGACATAATCACACATAGATATCTGTTTAAAAAACAATCAAATGGACACATGATAACATGATCATGACTCAGTTCCAGCTACTTAACATCATAATGAAACATATTATATGTATTATTGTCATACTAAAATCTTCCCTTGGAAGACTTGGATTCTGTATTTCCCCATTAATTTAGCATAAGACTTTTGATTAACACATGTTCAAATAAAGAGAAACATCCATCAATCATATAAAATGGCAACATTAATTTGAAGAAGAAGAAAATCACAATAGCAAAATAAAGGTTCTATTTCCCATTTTGTGCACCAAATTCATTGAGTAGGTTGTGGTCCATTATTTCGTCACTGAGTGATTGACAATGTCCAATCGACCCTACGTGTTGCTTAGGGCGTGTTTGATAAGGAAACAATTATCAAATTCTAATCATACTTACTCCCTCCGTTCACGAAATGGTTGCCACATTCTGGACGATACGAGTTTTAAAAAAATGATAGGTAGTAGTGAGTACTATTGTGAGTGAAATAAGAGTCCCACAATAAATGTGAGTGGAGTAGCAAAAGTGGCAACCATTTTGTGGACAGACTTAAATAGCAAAAGTGACAACTATTTCGTGGACGGATGAAGCATATTTTTATTCTCTTTCTCTTATGTATTAGTGTTGGACAAACTTAAATAACAAAAGTGACAACTATTTCGTGGACGGATGAAACATATTTTTATTCTCTTTCTCTTATGTATTAGTGTTTTCTTCTTTCTTTATACTGTATAAGGTGTGGTTCCTATCTATTACCGTCATATATTGCATATATGCAAATTAGAGGTATTATCAAATTATGTTATGTCTCAAAGGGTGCGTTCATTTGGAAATATAAATTTATACATTTAAATAAAGGGATAATATTATGAGGTATAAATTTAGATTTTATTGTGGGGCTCACAAGTTTTATATTATTTGATTGTCGTGATAATATGTTTATCTCTACTCTCAAGGGGGACTACAATGTTTATATATATCTTGTTCACTTGGGATGAAATTGATGGATAAAGGAGGAAATATTTAAAACACGTGGGAGACATAATATTATACTTCCATTTTGGAGGTATAAATTTATACTCTGGGCAAAGAAAAAGGGGTTGTCCGAAATTTTGTACCTCTTATCCGAATTTTTCTTAAATCGAAACCAAACAGGATATAAAGAAGTAAAATAATATTATACCTCGTTTTCCCTCCTTTTCACTCCAAGTCAACACACCCTAATACTATTGGAGTGTGTTCATTTGGGAGTATAAATTTATACTTCTAAATGGATGGATAATATTGTGAGGTATAAATTTATACTATTTCATTGTTGAGACCGCAAGTTTTATATCTTATTTAACTGGAGTGATAATATACTTATCTTTACTCTCAAGGGGGGCTACAATGTTTATATCTTGTTCACTTGGGATGAAATTGATAAATAAATGCGGAAATATCTAAAATCACATGGAGGTATAAATTTATACTCTGAATTTTTTCTTAAATCAAAACCAAACAAAATATAAGAAAGTAAAATAATATTATACCTTATTTTCCCTCCTTGCCACTCCAAATGAATGCGTCATTAGCAAAAAAACCACGATCTTGGGTAATATACAATTTTATTTTATTCTGGTATTTTAGCTTTTTGTTAAATTGTAATGAAGTAAATTATTCTGGCATTAGAATTCTAACTTGGTGCGTCGGAATCATATGCATGTAAACATAAATTGATTTTAAAACTATACTTACATACTCCATGATTCTAACATGCTAGGTCAAGGATCCGAATTTTGACCCATAGTACTCTAATTAGAACAATGTAGACATGTGATTTTTTTTGGATACTTCAAAGGTCTGAATGAATCTGTAAAACATATCAAATTTCAGGTTATAAATTGATATTAAACCCTTAAATATTAAATTCGAACTTATTCTTTATTAAAAGATTCATGTATGATTAATGATTTGGTTAGGAATTGGACGGTGGTGATACTGCAGACCCACGTAAAACTAAATAGAAAATCAATACCCATAAATCAAGTTAACTGCAACATTGGTGCCAAAAATGAATACATATTAAATATAACTGAATATTCGGTATTTGTTTATATTTTTTATTTGGTAAGGTAACGGTATCTTCAATTCATATGACACACGAATCAAAATATTTTAAGCCTTGAAAATATTTAAAGTTTAAAACTGCGGAGCTGTTGACAGATACAAATATATGATAATTGATAATCAATCATGCATTAGAAAATGATTTGGTCTTCTAGCTACTTATACTCTCTCTTATCAAGTTCAACCTTTTCTATAATTTCTATATCTCTTTTGTAGTTTCGTAAATAATTAAAACGGACACAGAGAGAGGAACACGACTCAGTAAAAGTCTTAATTACAGAATATATGTTCCCAAAAGACTAAAGAATGGGGTAGTATAATATTTGACAATTTCATAAAAGTAGACATTCATGATAAAACAATTAAGTAGCACATGTTTATTGTCTATATGTCCTTTGTATCACCAGAAATTCGGAGTGCAACCAACCAAATGCTGCTTGCAGGATGATTGGGAATTTATTTATTTTGTGTTTTTTTTTTCTTTTTTTTTTTTGTGGAAGATATGAAATGGTGGTGCTATATTGAGCATTCAAATACAACCACACGTTAATGTCAATATATACCCCTAATTTTGTCAAATACTATCTCTTTTATTTAGTCATTTAGATGATATGCCCCTGCATGTTAATCTCTTCATTCCACTCACTTTGTTTTGTCACTAATCGGTAAAATTATTACTAATAAAAAGGGTAAAAAGAGATAAACGAATCTGTCTCATCACTTTTGAAAAGTTAATTAAATTCCTTATTTGGAGACAAGATAAGTTAAATGCACAACCCAAGAACGAAGGAAAACAAGTTCAGTGATGGAGAAATTATAAGTGTATAACTTAATCGTAAGTTCTAATTAAGTTGGATCCAAAATTGGGATTAATTTCTCTTTTCGAATCCTTATTCTATTATCATCATATGACTTTTTATTTATTGAAATAGTAATTCAAGATGTATTTCAAGAATAGCTAATGAGGACTATTGTCCATGTTTTCGCAAATTTAAAGAGACATATGCGAAGTCCTCTTGGGATGACCTAGTGGTAAAAATTGGTGTCTGAAGCTGAAAGGTCTCAAGTTCGAATTCTATAAAACGCCTCTATATGTCGAGTCTGTTACACTTGTACTTAAAAAGTGTAGTTTACCTTACCTACTCTGTGTGGTTTACAGGCTACTACACAAGGGATGAGAACTTGTCCAGTGCACAATAAAGATAGTGATTACGAGTTCCACGACATAAAAAATAATAAAAATAAAGAGACATATGTGGAACATTAATTTTGACCATACTTAATATGAACAAGTTGTTATTTTAATTTTAAATATTTCACTTTTAAAAACTCATATACATTTGAAATGAATATTAAACTCCGTTGCTCATCGAGAAAATGTCATAAATAAACAACTTTCAGCACATTTTTCACTTTTCAGATACATGAATGGTGGAAATCATCTTCTTTTAAGAATATGATCTCTATACAAATTGAACTCCACAAAACTATCTAGTCTAGTGTAGTTCAAAATACAATAAAAAAATTAGGTTCAGTTTTAATGAATACAGGTCGGGTTTATTTTAAATATATAGTTGATCCAATAATTGAAAGCCATAATTAATATAAAAAGGAATTAAAAATTAATATCAGTATAGGCACAAATTTCAACGGAATGGGCAGGTTTCAATTTTTCGCACCGGGTAATGAAACGACAGCGTAACGCCGTCCTTCACCCGAAAGCATCGCAGCCGTTCATCGCATTGACCTAGATAACTTTAACAGCGACCCGACCCCCTCCCCACAAATTAATTAGCCACGTGTGCATGCACGAGTAATTATCTAGTGCCTCGCTGGTGGCACGAGAGCGCCGACACGTGCGACGGGCAGGCGGGCAGGACAGTGAGCCTCGGAATCTGAGCCCTCGGTGGGTCCCGCAAGTGGGCCCGATCTTGTTGTTTTTAAAATTATTAATCGGCACGTGGGGCCCGCGCCTGGTGGGAGCATATGTGCGTGGGGCCCAATCCGACGCAGCTCCAAGGTGGTGTGATTGGGAAAGGACAAGAAAAGTGTGGGGCCTTTTGTGCAATTATGGAATTTTGGGTGTCATGGTTTGATGATGTGCGTTAGTGCTTTCTTTTTAGAATGTGATTCTTTTCCAGTAATTCATTTTTATTTGTGCTCTCTTTTTTGCAAACCAATTTCTTTTCTTTCTTCCCCCACCCTTTTCTTTTTTTTTTCTTTTTTATACTATATAAGTTTACCGACTAGGTTAATAATGAAATTGAATTGAACGTGTAAATTTTAAAATACAGTTGAGCTGCATTTATTTGTAATTACATTAAACTGAACTTGAATTAATCAGTATCGTTATAGTGTATACCGTAGCTGACAACAATTTAAAATATATACATCATAAGTTATATTTTCGGTTTTAGATTGCATCGTCAACGTAAAAATATTAATTCATCTCACCAACATACTTAAAATATCTCATTTAAAGGAATAAAATTTAAATTGAAATGATGATGATGAAAATTGAAAATTTTGGGAAAAAATTATGAAAACAATTACCAATACATACATGCGAAAAGTGAAGGTACTTTTGTACTTGTAATGTGTAAAAGCACTCCAAAGTACTGGCACAAGAAATTCATCATCATTTTAGAGTAAAAAAAAATGTCCCACGAAATATATAAAAACCATAAAACTTAGTGGTAGAGAAGACCATTAAATTGAAAAAGTTATCAAGACGCAAAAGTTATCTCCTCATTTCCCCCTTTTTCTTTTTAGTTGAAAGTTACTCCTTCAATACAACGAAGTGTAATTTAGTTTTTAAAATACTTACCTTTTAATTTATAAATCCGAAGTTCGAGTTATTAATTCTCTCTAATGTTGTGAAATTAAAGATAAAATTACTCTTCCTCTATGAAAAATGTTATACCTATATCTCTAAAGTCTATCAAAAGATAATAAACAATTTTTTTTTTTTTTCATTTTGTTCTTATCGTAAATACAAGTCCCTTACTTGTTCGATTTATAGAATTAAAAAAAAAAAAATCAATTTCATTAGAATACGAGTTTGACTACCACAGTACATATTTGAGGAGGGATGACAATTGTACATCATAACTCAGAAACCAATAAAACGAATAAAACGACACGGAGACACGTAAGCAAACAATTTATTAGTAATTCGCAAGCTGATGCAATGCACTTCTGCGCTGCCACAGGATCCATCCAACCCTTGGATTTGGAGAAACATTAAACGGTTTTCTAATTAGTATGAGATTGGATCCCCTACGCCACACTCCACGGCTTGAACGAAAAACACATCTTATCAACCACGTGTTGCATTTTCGTTGGCTTATGATGTTGGTCCTGGTGGTCCGCCCTACAGCTGAGCTGAGCTCCTCCCAAGTCCATGACCTCTCTTTTCCTATAAAACGCCACCTGCCCATATCGTATTTCTTCCCCTCCCCTTCTTCACTCACAACTTTCTCATCCCTATAACCACCACCACCTTCGCCGCCGTAAACCGCCGCCGCTAAGATGGGCTCCTATTATTACACTGGATGCGAGTATGACTACCAGCCCCATTTTCTTGATACTTGCTCTCTCTGCAGCAGACAAATTAACCAAAACAGTGACATCTTTATGTACAGGTAATTTTTTTTTACTATATATATGTCGTAATTATGTCATAGTTAAGAAGTATACGAATTGTTAGAATAGCATTTTTATTGATATTTTTTTTTTTTTCTGATTTGCAGAGGGAACACACCGTTCTGTAGCTACGAGTGCAGGCAAGAACAGATAGAAATGGATGAAGCGATGGAGAAAAAATGGAAACTATCATCGAAGAGATCGAATTCCGTGAGACAAACCTCGGACTCCACCAAAGAATCTGACACCAATAAAGCTGTACGGACGGGCGCAGTGGCTGTGTCTTGATCCCAGTTGCAAATAATCAAGTACATATATAGTTTGTTTTTGAAAAGGAGAAGAAATTCTGAAAACAACCAAAAAAAATAACTGGTCACTTCCTGGATGAATTCGCAAGAACTGGAGAATGGTCTGAACTCTGAACAAGAGAGAGAGGAGGGAGATAGATGGACATAGAAGAAGTCTGTCCGACAATTTTGATTTTTCTTTTTTATTTACTTTTTTTTTTCTTTCTTTCTTTTTGTGGGAATATGACATCTGATTGTCTGTCTATATGGTGGAGGATTGAGAGTCTTTTATTTGGATGTCATCATGAGATATAAATCTTGGTTGATTTCTGAATCACAAGTCTTTTGCTATGAATTTCTTGGTAGAAGATTTTTCATTTTTTTTTTATTTATATTTTTGAGAACTAGAATCTAAGAATATGTAAAAGTGAAACCTTAATATGAAGATTCCATGAGACGAACAGCAGAGCTAGGAAAAGAGTTTGAAGATTATGGCTTCCCTCAATATTTTGAGTATTGGTTTCAGGAAAATCAGTGTATGTCGATAATGGAGTATAATTTACTGCAAATATTTACATACATATTACCATAATATGGAGATCACCTTATCATCATCTTATTCAATTTTTGACACAATTAAGCTAAGTTAATAAGGCGATGCAACTAAGATCATGTCTCGATCTTCTCGATCTGTCCCGTACTGCACTTTGGAATTTTCTTGATCGTATCGCATAGATTGATTTTCATGTTTTATTTTATGATTTCATCACCACATATTTGGATTTGAGGTGAGTTGCTTTAAGGTTTAGATTATGAAAGTACGCAAGAACCGACTTAATTTTCTAATTAAAGTTTCTAAATAAGAGCAGGCTGAGATTAAAACTATTTCAGTTAACCCTTAAAAAAAAAAAACTATTTCAATTAAAACTTTGTTGTACTTACCCTAGTTAAGAACAACGTCATCTTGCAAAAAGTCTTACCACGATTCATGGAAAGCGAATTCATATTTTTTTGGTCTCCGTGTATATATATATATATAATTAAAAGAAAAAACTGCAAGTCAATTTGAAACCAACATTCAGAAGGGTTTAGTGGTAGAATGACAAATTCGTAGTTTAAAGTTACGAGTATGAATCTGAAATCAAATTGAGTTTAATATTTTGAGTGCGTATTTTGTTTCCTTGAGTCAAATTCAAACTTATTTAAGTATCACGAGTTTATACATAAGATCATAAACTAGAAATAGTTATTATACTTTCTCCGTACACGATATTTTTGTCAATTTTGTCATTTTAATCAGGTCAATAAATAAATTAACAATGATATCGCGAAGGCAGGGAGTATAACTTTTGAAATGAACTCGCAATTAAATGAAAATATAGTCTTATTTTTCGAAAATAATTTATTTTTAGGCGCTATCCTTTTTCGAGGGAAGGGACATTATCCTTTCCACTAAAAGCAACAAACATCAATATCATTGGTTGTTACTGGGGGACACTGGACCACCATGACTCATTGTTAATGAAAATGACAAGAAATGATCCCAAATGCCAACCACTACTAAACTCAAGAGATTGGCAAAAAAGAAAAAAGGTCTTTTAAAAGAGTCTCTCCTCAATTAATAATATCTTGACAATGGAAAAAGTGCGAATTAGCAGCTCCTTGAAGTTCGTGTATAGCTGTCGAAAGCTATTGGGTCGGGCAAGTCCAAACTCCTAATTTGGCTTCAAATTACAATATTGTGCATTAAAGTCTTTGGGATTGGTTCCATTTTACCCCTCACCTCCATCATTTTCACGACTCAGTTTTCTTGGTGGAATGTGTAAACTTACAAAATTTTAAGTTTTATTTTAACCAAAACGCATTTCAGTTCAGTCGCTGCAATTATTCCCCATTAATTTGATTGTTGGAAGATTTTAATAAGTGGGCCAATATCCTTTAATTCATGGTCAAGATTTAATGGGCCTTGGTACGCAAAGGCCCGTACAGAAATTTATAGTCCAATTCAAGGAGTGTTTGCTTTCAAAAACATCCTCATCTGTACAAGCCTCTTCCGACGCCGTACGCCGGCGGGCTGCTCTCCGACGTACTACTTCCGGATGTATGCTATTGTGCACCGTCTGCAGAGGAGTCTCAAGGTCTGCAATTTTTGCCCTCTCTCCCTCCACCTTAGCTCAGAAACCCTTGATTGTTTGCTCTCTGTTTCCCTACGACATCACTCGATCCAATTTGCTTTTCTCAGCAACTCCAGCTCATATAATGTCGCTTCAGAATTCGATTTTCTCAGTCAATTTTCACCTATTAACACTAGCTCCGCAAACAATGTCATTAATTCAAATGAGAGGCGTATGCTCGCCGTCGGAATTTCAAAGATGATGAAACAGAAGAAGAGACGCCTCCTCATTCAATTCTCCAGAAGATTCTGTCCAATTATCCTTGTGAGAATCATGGAATCGCTCGGGGATAGACAGCTTGCTTTTGCATTTTTCAAATATGTTTTTCGTGATCATTCCGACGGCCTAGTCCGACATTGTTGCGTCGTCGTGCGTTTTTTAGTAGGTAGAGGATTTAGGCTCTTAGCTCAGGATGTCCTCACATGGATGATACAGGAACTGGGGCAGGAGAGGAGTTATCTACTTGTATGGAGAGAGAATTTTAGGACTGCCTTAGATTTTTATCTTCTTGATGCACTAATGCGCTCTTTTACAAATGCAGAGATGTCATATTGTGCTCTTGAGGTTTTGGATAGGATGAGGGGAGTTGGCGGTAGGCCGAGTTTATCAGCTGTTTGTGTTTTGATCAAGTTGCTGCTAAGGGGTGGTGATTATGGCAGTGTGTGGATATTGTTTAGAGACATGGTTCGTAAAGGACCAATCCCTTCGAATTATGTTTACAATATGATGATTCTTGGCTTCTGTCGGAGAGGCTGGATTCGGATTGGAGAGAGTTTGCTGTGTGTGATGAGGAAGTTTGGGTGTGAGCCAAATGTATATACGTATAATATTTTGATCAATGCATATTGTGTTAGGGGGTGTACTTGGGATGCATTGAAGTGGGTGCATTTGATGGTTGAAAGTGGTTGCGCTCCAAGCTCCGCTACATTTAGTACGATCATCAATGCTTTTTGCAAGGAGGGGAATGTTGTTGAAGCAAAAAAAATCTTTCTTTGGATGCAAGGTTTGGGTGTGTCTCCAGACGTTGTTTTGTATAACGCCTTGATGGATGGCTATGTCAAAGCAAGAGAAATTGGTATGGCAAATGTGCTTTATGAAAAAATGAGAAGCAAGGGTGTTGCACCTGATGGTGTGACTTTTAACATCTTAGCTGCTGCTCATGAAAAGTATGGCAACAAGCAGGACGGGAATAGGTTGTTAAGGAACTTATCAGTGATGGGATCGGTTCCAGATTCTTCACTACCTGATTTATATATTGGAGGACTGTGTTGGGCAGGAAGATTAGATGAAGCTTTTGAACTTTTGGGGTTTATGATTGAGAAAGGAATTTCTCTTACTGAAATTTCATTTAACTCGTTGATTCTTGCCTTTAGCAAAGCAGGATTAGAAGATCGGGCTTTTGAAGTCTACAACTTCATGGTGAAAGTTGGCTTCACCCCCTCAGCTTCTACTTATACTTCACTTCTCTTAGGTTTGTCTAAAATCGGAAGGCTGCAAGAAGCCAAGTCACTTATATACAAGATGATAGAAAATGGTTTTCCCATCAGTAAAGCAGCTTTTACAGTGGTTCTGGATGGGTATTTTAAGAAAGGAGACATGATGGGAGCTCAAGGTCTTTGGACAGAAATGGAGATGCTCGGGATGGCTCCTGATGCTGTTGCATTTTCTGCTTTCATCGATGGACTTTCCAAGGGTGGTTTTGCTGAAAAGGCATACAATATGTTGTTAAAAATGTTAAGCAAAGGGCTAGTGCCTAACAACTTTGTTTACAACTCCTTAATTTCTGGTTTTTGTAACTGTGGCGAGATAGATGAGGCGTTAAAGTTGGAACTGGAGATGAGGAATAGGGGTTTGCTCCCTGATGTCATCACCTTCAATATCATTATCAAAGGTTTCTGTAAACAGGGGAGGATGAAATCAGCCGTGGCCACCTTCGTTGAGATGCTTAGACGTGGATGGACCCCAGATAATGTGACTTACAACACTTTGATCAGTGGATACTGCAAGAAACTTGACATGTTAAATGCGGAGAATTTGGCAAACACAATGCATAACAATGGTTGGGGCCCAGATATTACGACTTATAACATACAGATTCATGGTTATTGCAGAAGCCAAAGAATAAATAGAGCTATAATGATGCTTGATGAGCTAATTTCTGCTGGAATAGTTCCAGATACAGTTACCTACAACACTCTGATGACTGGTGTCTGCCGTGATGTACAGGATCGTGCAATGATTTTGACAGGAAAATTGCTTAAGATGGGCTTTGTTCCAGATTTGGTTACGACTAACTTACTGATGTCTTACTTACGCAAACATGGTTTACCGCATAGGACAGCGATGTGGGCACAGAAGTTGAGTGAGATTTCTTTTGAGTTTGATGAGATAACATATAAGATATTGGATAGAGCACATAATGATTTAGAAGATCTCGGGTGTACAAAAGAAATAACTGGAAAGAGTCTCTTTGTGGACCTCCTAATGTACATGACTTATGACTTCATATACAGAGATAGGGTTTACGGGAAAACAAGTTCCAACCCCTCTGGATTTATTGATAATCATTCCGGCATGAATGTGGAAACTGTTGCCAGATAAGTTCATGAAATGACTGCTTTGTACTTTTTTGTTGGCCAATTAGAAGATTTCTGATGAGTAGCAACCTGATTTTGCCCTAGGACCGGAGATTAAAAGTCTGAATAGATGACTCCTGGATGTGCATCTAGGTGTCCATGATGAGGGAATGGCAATTCTTTCATCATCAGCATGCTTACTATGAGCCTTTTAAAACTTAAAATAAGGTAAACAAAATACTAGTACCATTTTTTTCCCACGTGCTATATATTGATATTGCCTCAGTATTGGAATTTTTGCTGGAGGAGTTCGTATCATTTCAATCATAACAGTCTTGGTAATTGTAGCAACTTGAACTGTTGACTCATCATGTCATATGTAGTCCTAGATTCGAACTAATGAAGTCGTTTTCTTTTTGCCATGTAAATTCTTTTCCTTCCGCTCTTTCATTCCTTTTCGTTTATTATACATAATATTGTATTCTTGCCGATGATGAAATCAGTCTACAGTTTAGTTCATAATGACCCACTTTAATATTTCATCATGAAGAATGTTTTGGTTTATATAAGGTTAAGTGAAATAGATTTCTACCATCTGACTAAGGTTTCCTTCGTTTTTGTTTCATTTGCTTTTAATCCCTAATGAATTAGTTTAAGGGAAGAATGGCTTCTACCACAGATACCTTGTTTCATTAACTCATCATTGTCATCTTAATGCTTTAAGTTTGTATGCTTCTTCTTTCTCGATACATTTTCGAGTTTGCTAAACATTAAGATTTCCTCCATTTTGATGGATGAGCAATCTGAATCACATATTGTGCAGCAACTCACTGTTTGTATGTTTGTATTTCCTTCTCTCTCTGTTTTTTTTTTTTTTTTTGTGGTTTGAGCTGATCTCTTTTTTCTCTTGAGACTACAATATTCTGGTAAGCATCTCTGCTTTATGTAGAAAGTGCAATAGAATTAACTTCTGTTAAGTTTTGGGAAGAGGCTTTTTGACATTCATTATCTTCATGTCTGTTTAGGTGAGAGTTCATCACTGCAAATGTATGGTGATTTATGACCTTGACCTAGGAAGCAAAACTGCCCCAGCAATCAATAATATCAAGAAACAATATTGGCATTGAAGATTGTACGGGGGGATGAGAATACACTCTCTTTCACATTACATACAGATTCAATTTTTGTTGGGTACATTTGCAACTTGTTGAAGCATGGATATGTTATTTACAAATATCGTATTATGTCATCTAATACTTGGACAAAGTCAGGTTTCTTATGAAGTACGAAGAATTTCTCTCTGCATGTGTAACCTCTTTATAAACTATTCTTACAGAAGAATGTATATAGGTACTAAGAGTTGAAGTTCTTTTTGGTTGAATCATTTTACGAAGTCAGATTTGTTTTCCAGTGTCTTTGGTCGTACCCTAGAATTGCATGGGATGAAGGCAGACTCAAAACTCGATGCCAGAGCTCTCAGTAATCAGTAGGTTAACTGTTGCTGCTATCTAAGTGCATTTTGAGTTTTCAATTACCTTGTTTTTTAATGTGCCAGGCAATACAAAGTGCAGCAATCAGAACCTGAAATGTAGAGGGTGTTTGGCTAAGCTTTTAAGCTCCTTAAAACAGCTTAGAAGTTGTTCATTACTAAGGATTTAGGAGCTTATAAGCTATTTTAATGAGCTTTTAAGCTCAGCCAAACACCCTCGTAGTTGGAATTGGGTTTGGAATCAGACTGGTGCGGTAGCCTGTTGATTTGCACATTTTTTGCTGTTTCTACATCTATTAATTAGTAGCATCACACACACACACACACACACACACACACTGTCTAGACTCTAGTTATGTTAGTACTAGTTTGTAAGATTTTTGGTATCGAGCTGGTATGGTTAATTTTGAGAAGATACATTAATTACATTCGAGAGAATAGAACTTTAAGTTGGCCAAGTTCTAAATTGCATCCTATTATTTGGACCTTTATCACACGTATTATCCCAATGTTTTTTTATTTTATTTTCTGTTATTTTCATCAAAAACCATTTGAATATATTCATGAAAAAGTTGAAACGTATACTTTATAAGATAAAATTCGTACTCTTACATTAGAAACGTAGTTGTTATATATCTACAAGAAATTATAAAAGTTCATCTTTACAAACACCAAGGCTCTGCATATCTAGTCAAGTGACTTTAGCCCTGTGCATCATCATAAACCTTCTTGGATTTACTCCATCCAAACTCTCACTGATTTTAGCCAAGTGTCCAATTCGCCGTCTGAACGACGCTGGTGGCCCCGTCTGTTGTGCCGGACTCTCTTTAACATCCTCCAAATATCTCGCCGGAGGACTCTCCACACAAGACTCCTCAACAATCTGCTTCAGAGCCTCCACCACCTTGCTCATCCTCGGTCTCTCCTTCCCACTTTTTACCAAACAACTATCCGCTAACTTAGCAATTTTACGAGCTGCGCTCAGCGAATAGTCGTCTTCAAGCCTCGGGTCCATGATCGTGCTGAATCTCCGACTATCAGCAGGGTTCTGTTTCACCCAGTCCAGAAGCTTCTGCTCGGGTTTGGGGCGTTCCCTTTCTAGTGACCGTCTTCCTGTCAGGATCTCGTACAACACCACCCCAAAGCTCCAGACGTCGCTCTTGGAGGTGAGATGTCCCGTCTCTATGTAGTCTGGGGCAGCATATCCATACGTTCCAACAACCTGCAGAGACGAAGCATCTGCTGTCAACCTAGTATTTAAGCTTTTGTAACTTGATTATGCTATGGTTACCAAAATTGAACATACCGCGGTCGAAACATGTGTATGACCAGCAGTTGGACCCTCCCTAGCAAGCCCGAAATCAGAAAGCTTCGCCTTGAACTCCTCGTCTAATAGAATGTTTGAAGCTTTGAAATCGCGATAAATGACCTGAACAGCGTATTGAAACACCACTCATTACCAAGGATAGAAAATCAACTTCAAAGAATGTACTCTACAAATATCTGTTCTTTAATCATTTCATAATGATCAATTATATCGTTAACCAAAATCCTAAGTGATCTGCTTCTCATGTTTTTCATATTCTTTAGAACCAAGAACTTGCAAAAGTCCTCAAAAATATTGAATGCTTAAGCAGCAAAGTGAAGACCTAAAGGTGAAACCTGGATTTCCAATTCTTCATGTAGATAGGCCAATCCTTGAGCTGCCCCAAGCATTATTTGCAATCGTCGGTCCCATGGTAGTGCTGGATGAGCCCTGCTGAAAATATGATCTTCAAGGCTCTTGTTTGACATATATTCGTACACAAGTAGCCTTTGTATACCTCGTTCTCCATCAACAGCACAGTATCCTATAAGCCTGACCAGATTTGGGTGATCCACGACCCCGAGAAGCTGCACTTCTGCTACCCATTGTTTGTGACCCTAACAAGGTTACAACAACAAAAATCACACATGAGAATCTTGGCATTACTAGAAGTTGTCACTTGTCACGGGACAAGAAAATGTAATGTAGCCTGAGAAACATTCCTGTCTAGGTACAGTGATGAGAAGCACGTAAAATATAGAGATCAACTGAAGAAGTAGGGGGGTCGTCGTTGAAGGTTTCGTTTTTACAGAAGCAAGTGTTTGAAACCAATCTTGTTCAGAAGAAATTGCATATATTGCTAAAATAACTCTTGTATAATGCTATATTCTGGCTCAATTTCCAGAACTGTCTTTTCTTTTATCTTCGTAAATTGCTACACTAATACTCTCCTCTTCCATCTAATGTATAATATCGTGATCAACTCAAGTAGGGAGGTCATCATTGAAAGTTCCGTTTTTACAGAAGCAAGTGTCTAAAACCGAACTAGTTCAGAAGAAATTTTCTCCTCTTCATATAATAACTCTTGTATATTTCGGCTTAAATTTCCAGAATTATCTTTTCTTTTCTCTTCATAAATTGCTACACTAATACACTTCTTGCATCTAATCATATGCCTAAAGGCTATCAAACCTCAGCTTTTACGAAAACGCATCTTCGCTCGGAAACACTAACCGCGAGATTCGTGCAAGCAAGCTTAATTAATAGCTACTAAGATTATTCTGTGGCACACACAGAGAGATGACTGACATATGAAATCATTAACAACTATTCTTCAACATCAATCCTACACAAATCTACTTAAGCTCAGCACAATCTACCAGCAAGAACAACTGCAAATCAAGCAAAACGATACAAGCTTTTAATGAGATATACATAATAAATAAAACATTAGGACGAACTTGCTAAACATTCTTAGTGAGAGAATGAAACGATTATACCTGCGTGCCATCTTTGTTGAGTTTCTTGATTGCAACAATGATGGGGTTGCCCTCGTCAACAAGAGGCTTGGGCTTGATTGTTCCTTTGTATACACATCCAAAACCACCTTCACCAATCTTAAGCAATCTGGTGAAATTCTTAGTCGCTTGCTTTAGCTCCCCAAATGTAAATACTCTCAAATTTTGCGCTTTTTCTTCGTATATTTCAGTGATTCTGCGCGGCGTAGTCGAACAGGATGATCTGCTTTCCCTCTCAGATTCTGATACATCAAATTTGCTCTGGCTTCTCAACGTGGGGGCTGATTTTTGTACCCTAGTTTTACTTCTATCCTTGAATTGGTTGAAACATTTCATTTTTCAACCAGTTTCAGCTCAAACAAGCTTTCAAGATTCAATTTTGAACTTGCATATGATTCTGCACAAGGGAAAAACTGAATCAAAATTCCAATTAAAAAGTGTAGTTGGTCTGTAATCAGAATGAAAATTGTAAATCAAAAAAGAAGGAATTTTTTGTTAATCAGAATTTAAGCGAGTAATACTGAATTTAACATAATTGAAATGGATGTAGTTAGGTGAGGGTGAAGAAAAATGAGGTAGTCGCAAAAAATCCGGTGGAAAGGCAATTAAACCGGAGAAAAACAAAAACAAACATAAAAATAAAAATAAAATAAAGTAAAAAAGAAGAGATAATAATATCAAGCTGAGCAGCAAATAGAAAACCCAGATTGAAAAAGGCATGAAAATGGGAGCTGCTGCTATCCAGAAACCATCAGAGGCAAAAGAGGAGTAATTGTCGTGTGTGTTTGTGATTTGATGAATTTAATGATAATAATAATAAATACCAACTGTAACTGATTCTTTATAATCCAGTAATCATCTCTCTGACAAAGCTTGAGCTTTCACAAAAATTGCATACTTCTTCCTTATGGTTTTTCTTTTGTACTAATAACAACGGCAGCTATAGCAATGCGTCTCTCTCTCTCTCTCTCTCTCTCTCAAAGCTTGAGAGATTCATAACTCAAGAAATGTTGAGTTAGGTGGTGGGTGGCGGTGGGGCACCCAAGAGGGACCCACTTTGAACAAGGATGATTCTATCTGTACGGAAACTATAGATGTAGTTTTAGGACGGGAAATTCTTATACAGGTTTATAAAGGTGTAGGTAAAATATTACATTATCGTTACCAGGGATGGGGGATATTCTTATATGGGTATACATATAGTACGTCCATCCCTCATATAAAATTATTTTAATATTATAAAATAAATTATTAAAATAATATCATGTAAGGAGTGGGTGTAACATGTACATCCATTTAAGAATTCCTCATGGGATGGGTGCAGTACACCTGCAACTTTATAAGAATTTCTCTTTTAGGACATTCATTTCATCCCATTCAATAAATTGTGCAATAGCAAATTCAAACAAATTATAGCCATCACAATAATAAGTGCAGAGACTACAAAAGTAATATATTAATGTTGTATTTATTTCTCCCAGTGGTATTGTTTTGGTGGACATAACATTAAGGGTAAATCTGTATGGATCACATAGATCCAGATCAATAGGAGCAAAAAAGTCTCAATAGTAAAAATGAAAATGTGTTTTAACTTAAATAAACCTAGTAAAAGTTTATAATTAAAAAGAAATAAATTATAAAGAAATTAATTTTCTCTTTTCCAACAATTCATTCAAATCTCTATAATTTAATTCATAACTTCCTTTCACCACCATAAATCTACAACAATGAAAAGTCATAAAAAAATGAAGAGACATGACAAACTCATTCTAGATATACGACTAGCAATACAAAATTATGCGGTTTTTTTTTTAGTTCTTTATGAAAGCATATAACTGGACAAATGAATATGGATGAGATTAATATAACTAATTCAATATAACTAAAAATTCTTATAATTTTTTTTATAAAATTTAATTAATTTATAATTTCATCTTTCCATGAGATCATATTCACTCGAAACACAACAAGAAATATAAAAATTTGTAGAAAATTTAATATAGCATATATAACAATTTATGTATATACACCATGTACTACATTTAAGAGCATCAGTAGTGATTGAGTCTCAAACTAACTCAATAGTAACATTTTGGGGCTCGTTCTGCAGGTGTTGTAGTGGTTTAACTCATCCGCTGATTCGTTCTACTTAGTTTTTAGATATTAGAATTTTTAAAAAATTGAAAATTACATAATTGAAAATAAGAAAAAATAAATAATCTAAAAAAATAGAAAATTTTATAGTTAAAAAAATAAAGAAATCTTATAATCTTTATTATACAATAATCAATTAATAATAGGAAAATAAATGGTGCTCCTCCCTCGGTGCTCCATTCTGATTTTTCTTGATTCTAGTAATTTTGGCATTATTAATTCATAATAATTCATATATATTATTTATTATATTCATATAATAATTTCTCATGTCTCATGTATATCTGTTATTATTATCATTATCTCTAAATTTACACTTCCTTAAAGTTTTGTGTATTATTAATTTATAATATTAATATTATATACTACTATATCTCAATTTTTAATAGATATATATTCTCAATATCTAATAACAAATTATATAGCCCATTTTCATTATTAATTATATGATTAATAATTATGAAAAATAAATTATTTTTTAAGTTAGTCTACAAGTAGCGCCAACAATTAAAAAGCCAAAATAAGCAAATTGGCATTTAAGAGGCCAATAGAAATTTTATAATAAAAATTATCTATGAAAACTAAATAAATATATTTAATCAATATATTTATATGGAATTCTCTTTCTCTTTCATTCTCATTTTTCTTCATAGATCTTCATCCAATCATCTTTTCCTCTTAGTTTCTTTACTAAAGTTCAAGGTAAACACATCTTCTATACTTTTATCCATTTAAGTTATTTTTCTTTTCATTTTGAGGATGATCGAAATTATGATGATGATGGGAATTAGTGGTTTGATCCTTAATTAATGATAATTAGCTGATCTAGTACAATTTCTATGGTTAAAAATTGGACAAAAATCACTAACCCCTAAGTATATGGAATACCGAAAATTGGGGGTAAGTTTTAGGGTGTTTTGATTTCTTAAATTAATGGTGAATTAACCTTAAGGGATGCTTAATTGTGTATTAAAACAAAGAGAGAACAAAACCCCTGTGATTTAGAGAAGGGTCGAATTTAGGGCTTAGGGTTTGAACAAATTTTTCCTTAATTGGTTATGATTTGGTTTAGTAAATGATTAATTAGATTAATAGTAGTAGTAGGATTGATATAATATAATTAATTGAGGAAGAAATCCATCCCTCTTTAATAAAGGATGAAAACCGAATTATATGTATAATTTAGGGGTTTTTCATAGCTTTGTTTAATTAAAGGAATCATGATAGAATATGGTTAATGATGACATTAGTTGGTGTTAGGAATTTAATTGGAATTTTCTACATTAGTTAATGAAATAATAAGAGGCAAGGAACTCGACTTAAGTCTTGATTAATTGATGATATGAGATAATGATATTCGTAATAATGATCTACGTTAGTTAATAATTAAAGTCGTAGAAAAAGAACGAATTCCGTTAACTTTGGAAATTACGTAAGAGACGATCAAGTGATCGTAAGTATTAAGTGAAAAGTCGAGTTAGGGTTCTAACTAGTTAATAATGTTTTTTTTAGCTAAAGAACAACTTTGTTGTTGACGACTTGAGCATTCGGATGATTAAATGACGTGTTGTAATTATAAATTGTGAACTAGGAACGAGTTTGTAACTCGTTTTGTTGGTTTAGTACTTGGTAGACAAAGGCCGACGTCTAGAACGTCGTGCCACTAATTAAATCGTGACAAAGAGTCCTACACGTACGGGAGTACGTGTAGACTGCCTTCATATGTTAAAAACGGGAGCTTATAGTTTCGATAACTTAGAACGAACTTAAGAGGTTTAACGTTAAAAAAACATTTGAGCCTTAGAGTTATTTTCGGCAGTTTTGCGACCCTTTCCGGAAATTGAAATATCTCTTAGCTCGTTTATCGGATTTAGGATCCGTAAATTGGAGCATAAACTAGACTTCCTAAGCTTTCTAACGGTACAAGGCACATCCCCTGTTTCCGATTCCCCTGTTCTGGGCAGCCCCCAGAACTACTGTCTTGTACAGTGAATTTTCAGGACTTTGTTTCCTAAGTTGTTTTCATTCCAACTTAGTTTCTTTTGATCTTTTTAGTCGTATTAAGTATCGACTATCCTATATTACTGACCTAAGAGTCAAGTAAGATTTCTAAATGAGAATTGTTCGATTCTCGTTCCGTTTTAATTTAAAAGAATATAGTTTAGCGTGCAAAGGCCTTAAAGGTTAAAAAACGTACGAACCAATTCGACTTAAGTTCGAATTCCTTTTTCTTTTACGATCGATTTCTGAAAATATGAATTATGTACGATGAATGAGGAAGCCAGCAGCTCGAGGAAAGGACGGACGTTTAAAGAACGGCAGTTCGATAAATAGTTCTGTAAAGTGTAAAGGTGGGCTTTTATATATATGAAAATAAAACGTGAGTTTTTCCACAAACCGAAAGTGATATTACAGCTTTGATAACTGTGTTTTATCAAACGTGATAATCTTGGCATAAAATGTTTAACTGTTTTATGTGAGTTCTCTTGTACCTATCTGAGTTAACCTTCGGGTTTTCCAGATTTTATTTTAGTTAATCAAAAGGGGTTAACTCTCGATCGGCTCTGAGTTAGTCAAAAGGGGCTTTCCAGAGTTAGTGCACTTGTAGCCTGTGGTGTATGTGGTATCCTGTTGAGGGGTAACCAGCCACGGTGATTTAGTTTGGTCAAGATTGAACATAACATACCCTAAAAATGCTTCGAAGCTACTTTGTACAATCAGTCAGAAAAAGTTTAGTAGGCACGGGCCTTTTCAACAAAACCCCGATGCGCTACGGTTATTAAATGCCAGATTATTATACTTATGATTATATTTTTCGGCAACGTGCCCACTAAGTACTTTTGTACTTAGCCCTGCATATGTTTTCTAAATGTGCAGGTTGAAGCGATGGAAGCGGCGAGGGTTGAACGAAGTTGTCTTAGGAAGACTTAGCTAGAATGAATCACTCTTCCGCTGCAGAACTTTAGTACCTTGGGATTATGTATATTAGTAGAACACTGTAGCTTATGTCAGCAAACTCTAGTAGTTTTTGATGTACATATATGTTATCTCCGTAAACTAGGATCTGTTTATAACCTAGTTCTTTCAGTATACTTCTGTCGAGTAATCTTTTAAGATTAACTCTTCCTTTATGTAAATAAAGTCTTGTTCATAGTATGTATGTTGTCTCTTATGTATGTTTAGTTCAGTTAGTCCCCTTCTTCCCCGCTTCTTTATTCCAATCCCAGTCGCACCCCGGCTTATGCTGTCCTTCGGAATTTGGGGCTGTGACAGAGTGGTATCAGAGCGGTCGTTCCTGCTCTGTACTAGAGTCTTCCTTTCCTAAGTAGCACCACAAAGTGGTAGAAACAGAGCAATCGTTTCTGCTCTGCATATGAGTCTTCATTCAAGTAGTAGCACAGAGTATTCGTTCTTACTCTATAAGGAGTCTTCTTCGCGTCGCAAGATAGAGTGTTCGTACTGATTCTATATCGAGTCTTCTTTCGAGTCGTGAAATGGAGTAGTTATTCATATTCTATAGTGAGTCTCTTTTCGAGTCATAAGATAAAGCACCTGTATATACTTTAGATCAGAGTGTTCTTTCAAGTAAAGATAGGAGTTAAGTTATGGCATTAAGATTCAGAATATAGATGACAACTCAACCTCCCGCTACGTCGACTCAACGTGGAAAAAAAATATATAAGGAAGGAATGTCAGTAGTTTAATTTCTTTTCAATAAGGAATTTCGAATAATTATTTCCCAAGTATAAGAATTTATACTTGCTTGTTTATGTGATTATGTGATAGCACTAGTGCTATGTTATGTGAAATTATCTGTGAAATAATTCTTTTGTTTGAAAATATTTTTGATGCACAAGAATTTAGAAGGATTTTAGGGATTTTTCCCGGATTATGGAGAACGTAGACTTGAAAACCTAAGGTTTTTCCGGCTCTTCAAGAACTTAGACGTTTTAAGAAATATTAATTTCAAATGATTTTGAAAGGAGATCCACAACACGGGAAGGACTTCTTTTGACAAATGTCACGTGTGTAAGTGACATGAATAAAGACTCGACAAGAGTCGATCTTTGTTATAACTCCGATATGAATTTCCTTCAAGGAAATGAAATGAATAAATAAAAAGGTAAATCGTGTTAGTAAACGAAAGGAACAAGTAGATGTTAGAGAAGCATCGGCTTCAAAGTAAGAAAGATGCAAACGAGACAGAAGTTCCATGTGATTGAGGGACTGTTATGTGGACCTGATCAACCCACATAATAAGGAACTCAGTAATATGGGTCTTATACCCCGTGAGCAAACCCTATTTTAGTATGGTATAAGTGTTTTAAAAGAAATTAATAATGCTTACGTATAAGTAACATGAAACGTCGTCGTTCCAATTCATTCCGTTTCTTTTAACGGAGTTCGCTTTGTTAAGTTTTGGGAAGCAGTATGTTTTATTATTAAGAAACAAGCACGAAGCTTGATTAGAATTCTTTCTACGAATGTTCAAATCAGACAACGTTTAGAACTTATGTTCTAAAGCCTTCCCCCAGATAAAAGTCTATTCTTCTGATGGAATTTAATTTTATACTTCATTCTCGAACAAAGAATACAACTAGTACGAGTATTAACTTTCTTTGGGAATAAATGTTACTCTTGAATAAGTAACATGAACAAAGTGAACACGCATTGTCTTAATAAGTGAAATTGTTAAGAAATTTTCTTCAAGAATGGAAATAATGAAGATTAATAAATAAATAAAAGTTATAAGAAAATAAATGGTTAATAAGATAGGGAATGGGAATAAAATCTCAAAATTTTATTTCTATATATTGTGCGTACGAATGCAATTTTCTGTGAAAAATGCTAAAATGTCTAAGATAAGATGGTTTGACTAAGTACGGTGTTATTACAATTGAATAAGGAATATTCATTTTGTAATTTAAGATTTTTCGTAAGATAAGATATTATCATACATGTTACTGATCCGTGCTTCTTAAAAAAAAAAAAAAAAAAAAAAAAAAAAAAAAACTTTGTAGGATGTCTTCCAGTAGTGATTTGACTCAGGGGAGTCAATCTCCACCTCAGCGGACTTGGGAAGGTCAGCTAGTAGATAGGTTTTGGGATTATGGGGCAAACCCGGGACACGACGTAGGGCAGAGGATCAGTTATTTCTCGACGGTTTACTACTTCGCCCGGCGTTGGGTTACAGAGGCTCAGGCTATCATGGGTTTGGTAAGATGTCTACCAGAGGAATGGCGTGGTTGGGCAAACGACACGGCATGGTACCATCTTGGAGTTTTTGGTGACGACGTAGAGCCGACAGGGAACTATTATGGATTTGCTTTAGAGGTACACAGTCGCTTCTACCTGAGCAGACACATGACAGCATATCCGGTTCAGGAGCATCCCCCCTACACTCACTACCCAGCAGATTCAGAGTCAGATCACGATGGGATAGATCCAGAGTTTGTCGCACAGTTGGAGATTCCTTCGGTGATGATACCTAGCATGGGCACGGAGGAGTTAGTTGCAGGGACAGTTGACGGTTTAGGGTTACCTGCTCCTATCCTACAAGGGCCTTCCGTGAGAGCTCAGGGACCATTCGAGTCATGACCGGAGTACTTAGACACAGACGCAGAGCTTGCCGCCCTGTTACAGTTTCCATCTTCTTACAGACCCCTTGACGAGATTTGCGCGGAGTTGGCTAGAGTTAGGACAGAGTTTGAGGCAGAACCGTCCAGGGTCCGTTCCAGGGAGGAGTATGAGCCCAGTGCACTTTCCGACCACCTGCTACCTCCGAAGAAGCGGGCGTCAGTGACCTGCTGGGACTACTTAGTATCGGATAGCGAGACGACAGCTTCGGATGTGCCTGCACCACCATCACTTACCCTTGCAGACGACACTACATTGAGGGTCGACGAGGCGCTCCAGTTTACCTTCGGTTCAGAGTCAGATGATGAGGACCCGGATGAGGAGCCGGAGGAGGATACCGACGAGGATACCGATGAGGACCCGGACGAGGATCCTGAGGAGGATCAGGCCGTAGAGGGTGGTGCAGATTAGACCGCAGTTAGACGAACGGAGCATTAGGGACGCGCAGTAGTATAGTAGCCCTCTGTTATGTACATAGTCGGATCAGTAACTAGATAGTTTTTGTAGTACTCTAACGGATACGAAATTTTTATGGATCGTTTCCGTTCTAGTACTTCTGGTAGTACAGCAATGCAATATGTTAGTGCATCCTGTATAGGTAGGAAATCAGCCTAGCTTAGACTCGTTGTAGTCTAGTTTTGTATAAGTCCTTGTTAAAGGCAAAACTAATATTCTTTTTGATGTATATATATATACATGACCCCAAAAAGGGTTTTTAATCACAATAAAGTCCTTTATGAATCTTATAACTAAACCAGATTATCAAATGAACTCGTGTAACGAGTGCTTTTAATTTAACCTTGGAGGTTAAAAGTTGAAAGAATTAGAATCAAAGCTAATTCGATATTTCCGTATACGTGAAGTTGTTAAGTTGAAAAAAAAAATTAATAAGAGAAAGAAGATTTAAAAGCAAATACTAACAAGAAAACTCTTGTATTCTATAGTTCAGAAATGTCGTAGAAAGTCGTTAACAACCCAAGAGGACCCGATAGTCATAGAAAGTCTGATCAAGGTCAAGAGCAACACATAAGGGAAGGAAGGCAGAAATATCCAGGAACTTTTTCACATTCCCAACCTTCTCAACATCATAGTATGACGAACTTATTCTTCGAAAGACAACCACCATCTTTCAATGGGTCTGGTAACCCAATGGAGGCCGAACGACGGATACACGCTATAGACAAAATCTTTGAGATAATTAGACCTAGCGATGAGGAGCGCCTAGCATATGCCGAATATCAGCTAATCGGACCAGCTAAATATTGGTGGGAGAATAGGCAAAGAGTTATGACTGAAGAGCAAGCGGCTCCAACTACTTGGAATGATTTTAAGAAGGCATATCATGATAGGTATGTACCCAAAAGAGCCGAGCTCGAGGAGGAAATAGCCAGGAAGCTTCAGGGAGAACTTAAATACGAACTGGGAATAGCAGTGGCCAGAAAGGAAGGATTGAGTTATGAAGAACTACTAGGTCGAGTTTGTGAGATAGAGGCATTAGTGCCTAATAAAGGAAAAATGGTAAAGTCCACACCAGTACCAAACCAGACAGCAACCCAAGACCCTCCCAACAATAAGGTTAATCATAAGGGAAAAAGAAAATGGGAAGGGAATAGCAGTGAGTGCTACCAGAGCCGCAATAACCAGGGGAAAAAGAATAGGATTCGGCAGAATTATCAGCAGCCAGGAAAAGGAAGTAAGGATGGAAAGAAAGTAGGGCAGCAAAGGAATAGAAATCGGGGAAGAAAGCAACTAGAAAGGGTTCACATTCCAATTTGCTCCAAATGCAATAAGACGCACCCTGGAATATGTCAGGCAGGCACTAACAACTGTTTCAACTGTGGATATGAAGGACATATGAAGAAAAATTGCCCAAACCCACCGATGGCAAATAATGTATACCAACCCAAACACCTCCAAATTCTGAGAAATACCCAAGAAGGGATCTTTTCTCCAGCTTGCCCTAGGTGTGGCAAGATACATCCCGGTATATGTTTAGCAAAGTCTGATGTGTGCTTCAATTGTATGAGCAAGGGACACGTTAAGAGGTATTGCCCAGAACGGAAGCAGGCAACAAAACAGAAACAGGAACTTTCTGTATGTTCAGAATGTGGTAAGAGGCATGAGGGTGTGTGCCTAGCAAACATGAATAGATGTTTCTTATGTGGGATGCTGGAGCATATAAGTGAGGATTGCCCAACACGGTTTCAAATGATAGTACCATATCAGTATGGCCAGCCTCAATCATTGATTACAGCTCAAATCCAGTCTCAGGCACAACCGTTACAACCACAACAAAATGTAGGAGCTTACATGATAGGGCAAGGAAAGCAGCGTGAAGGAAAGGGGAAGTTGGCAGGTATTGGACGAACCTTATAATTAATCTGTCATGGCTAAACCCATTTTAGGGCGTTATAATTATTTCCTTAGTACTTATTGATACTTTAGGGATAGAACTAGGACGCGCTAGCTACGAACTAGGGAGAACTACACTTTAGGAAGAACGATAACCTCAGAGAAATTATTTCCTTAGCTTCGTCGAACATGGAATTTAGATCTAGGGTCTTTTAAAAGTGATAACAAACAATCGAACAGTGATATGATGTTCAACATATTGTTTTTATATATATAATTTTAGGAATAAACTAGTTGTTTGAGAATTACATCATGATTCTCTACAACGAGAGAAAAATCTCTTCTCAACCCCGATTAGAGAACCAACAGAACTCTATGGAATTTCGATGGACATAAGGATACTGATAATATTCGCCCTACAAGTCAAGAAATCAATGAAAATGAAATATACGATCGTTTATCTCGTGAACCTAGTTGGAGATCCCAGAGCCAACAAGACTTTTGAACGTGGGAATTAGGAACGAATATGAAAATATCTTTCCAGAAGTATTGATGGGACTACCATCGGATTATCATGTAGGTTCTGCGATCAACTTAGAACTGTTAGCAACGCCCAAATCAAAAACCTATTTAAAATGATACCAGGAGAATTATAAGAATTCTAGAACCATCTGCTAATGTTGTTAGGTAATGATTTCATTAGGCAGACGTTTTCCCCATGGAAAACACCGTGATGTTTAAATCAAGGATAAATGAGTCTTCAAGAACGTTCATAGGATATCAAGTTAAATAAGATAAGAAAGCAATAGTTTATGCTTCACGACACTTTAACCTCAGGAATTTAAGTAACCAACCTATGACTTAGGACTTGCAACCGTAGAACATGTACTGAAATATGGTGTAAGAGATTAGATCTTCACAGATCACAATAGATCGGAGTGCATTATCGAGCAAAGGAATTAGCGTAAGATAAAGGAGATGGCTCAAATTAGTAGAATAATACGCTTGTGAAATGAATTACCACCTAGGTAAAAGCAGCAAAAGGATAGACACGCTGAGTCGTAAGACCCCACCTAAGTTTAGGTATCTCTTCTTAGGAAAAGAAACGTTTATATAAGGATTTGGGATAATAGGTGTAGTAATGCACGATACCCCAACATCAATTATAGAAGCAAATAACGATACAAGTAGCTATACCAAATTACGAGAAGGATTCTAAGTACCTAGAAGAAGGACGAGTAAATGAATAAGTTTCGACTACGGATAAGATTGGACAAACCAGGCAATGGCTCTAAAACAAAGAGTTTTGATAGGAATTAGGAGTGGACTTAGTATCTCCAATGACAACAATTAAGGATTTAAGAAAGGTTTTCCAGTGGAATAGAGCGAAACAAGACTTTGTCTTGTTGATAGAATATGTTTAGCTTATAAGTAAGTGGAAGTTCTCACTGACGACCATGCGAGCTGTTACAACCGTTAAGTGTTCCAAAATGAAAATAAAAGGATATAGTATTAATTTGTTTAAGACTCGCTCAAAGTTAACAGTAGGAATACTGCCTTGGGATAGTTTTCTATAGGCCGTTAATCAGTTTACTACCTACCAAATCCTAAAATTTTCCATAGATCAAAGAAGTTATCAGGACTGTATATCCGTAAGATAGTGCGTCTGTACGAAATACCAACTTCAATCTTAGCACCATTTTCCCGTCTCCAGTTTGATTAAATAATCCGAGAAAACGATTCAGATACTCGTTGATATGCTAAGATCGATAATATTAGCTCAAAGAGTGACATGGAAGAATAACTTCCATCAATCGAATTGTTATAATAATAGTAATAAGTTACGATAGGTAAAACGCCTTACGAGGCTTTAAATTTCTTTTTAATAGCTACCTTATTATTATAAGGTGGGTAAAGGAACAAACTCAGGGTCAGAAACGGTCAGTGAAATAATCGAAATCATACGATAGATCTGAATCGGAATAAAAGAATTTAAAGAAGACAAATGTCTTATGTGTATACTTCAATTTGACCCTTAATAATGTAAAGGAGGATAAAAAAAAAAAAAAAAAAAAAAAAAAATAGTTATGGCTTTATCGCCAAATTTACAAATGCTTATCTTACGTGTATCTCATTTTGAGAAAGTATTATAAATTGTTTTATGCACAAAGTGTTGTCAGTAAGACGTCGGTCTTAAAACCGACCTAAATTATGGAAAAAGAACGAAAATGATCTTGAAACGAAAAGCATAAGAATTTAGAAACGAGTCAATGTGTTATTGAGTAGATAAGAAGATCATTACGACCAAGAAAAGCCACGTGAGAGTTTAACGAAGAATTGAGAAAGGAGTACCCCTATCAGTTAAGAGGATAAGCAAATTTCGGGACGAAATTTTTCGCAAGGGGGGTAGGTTGTAATACCCCGGAAATTCGTACTGACTTTAAAATTCAAAATTTAAAATAAAAATGACTTTGCACGCCTAAGTTTACGATTTTAAATTCGGAAACCAATGGTGAAATCCGTTTCCGAAAATAAATTACGGGAGTCAGCTCAACAACTACTGTATTTAGGGTTTCCGCATACGATAAATTTTTAGTTCTAAAACTCAAAACGGAAAACTGTCTGATTTTTACATTCACGAAATCGCGATACGAACTCACCCGAAAAAGTTCATTTTTATGATTTTCCGGACGAAACTCGGACTGTGTTGTCGCGATACGAACCGTCTGATTGAAGGATTTCTTCATAGATCTTCATCCAATCATCTTTTCCTCTTAGTTTCTTTACTAAAGTTCAAGGTAAACACATCTTCTATACTTCTATCCATTTAAGTTATTTTTCTTTTCATTTTGAGGATGATCGAAATTATGATGATGATGGGAATTAGTGGTTTGATCCTTAATTAATGATAATTAGGTGATCTAGTACAATTTCTATGGTTAAAAATTGGACAAAAATCACTAACCCCTAAGTATATGGAATACCGAAAATTGGGGGTAAGTTTTAGGGTGTTTTGATTTCTTAAATTAATGGTGAATTAACCTTAAGGGATGCTTAATTGTGTTTAAAACAAAGAGAGAACAAAACCCCTGTGATTTAGAGAAGGGTCGAATTTAGGGCTTAGGGTTTGAACAAATTTTTCCTTAATTGGTTATGATTTGGTTTAGTAAATGATTAATTAGATTAATAGTAGTAGTAGGATTGATATATTATAGTTAATTGAGGAAGAAATCCATCCCTCCTTAATAAAGGATGAAAACCGAATTATATGTATAATTTAGGGGTTTTTCATAGCTTTGTTTAATTAAAGGAATCATGATAGAATATGGTTAATGATGACATTAGTTGGTGTTAGGAATTTAATTGGAATTTCCTACATTAGTTAATGAAATAATAAGAGGCAAGGAACTCGACTTAAGTCTTGATTAATTGATGATATGAGATAATGATATTCGTAATAATGATCTACGTTAGTTAATGATTAAAGTCGTAGAAAAAGAACGAATTCCTTTAACTTTGAAAATTACGTAAGAGACGATCAAGTGATCGTAAGTATTAAGTGAAAAGTCGAGTTAGGGTTCTAACTAGTTAATAATGTTTTTTTTTAGCTAAAGAACAACTTTGTTGTTGACGACTTGAGCATTCGGATGATTAAATGACGTGTTGTAATTATAAATTGTGAACTAGGAACGAGTTTGTAACTCGTTTTGTTGGTTTAGTACTTGGTAGACAAAGGCCGACCTCTAGAACGTCGTGCCACTAATTAAATCGTGACAAAGAGTCCTACACGTACGGGAGTACGTGTAGACTGCCTTCATATGTTAAAAACGGGAGCTTATAGTTTCGATAACTTAGAACGAACTTAAGAGGTTTAACGTTAAAAAAACATTTGAGCCTTAGAGTTATTTTCGGCAGTTTTGCGACCCTTTCCGGAAATTGAAATATCTCTTAGCTCGTTTATCAGATTTAGGATCCGTAAATTGGAGCATAAACTAGACTTCCTAAGCTTTCTAACGGTACAGGGCACATCCCCTGTTTCCGATTTCCCTGTTCTGGGCAGCCCCCAGAACTACTGTCTTGTACAGTGAATTTTCAGGACTTTGTTTCCTAAGTTGTTTTCATTCCAACTTAGTTTCTTTTGATCTTTTTAGTCGTATTAAGTATCGACTATCCTATATTACTGACCTAAGAGTCAAGTAAGATTTCTAAATGAGAATTGTTCGATTCTCGTTTCGTTTTAATTTAAAAGAATATAGTTTAGCGTGCAAAGGCCTTAAAGGTTAAAAAACGTACGAACCAATTCGACTTAAGTTCGAATTCCTTTTTCTTTTACGATCGATTTCTGAAAATATGAATTATGTACGATGAATGAGGAAGCCAGCAGCTCGAGGAAAGGACGGACGTTTAAAGAACGGCAGTTCGATAAATAGTTCTGTAAAGTGTAAAGGTGGGCTTTTATATATATGAAAATAAAACGTGGGTTTTTCCACAAACCGAAAGTGATATTACAGCTTTGATAACTGTGTTTTATCAAACGTGATAATCTTGGCATAAAATGTTTAACTGTTTTATGTGAGTTCTCTTGTACCTATCTGAGTTAACCTTCGGGTTTTCCAGATTTTATTTTAGTTAATCAAAAGGGGTTAACTCTCGATCGGCTCTGAGTTAGTCAAAAGGGGCTTTCCAGAGTTAGTGCACTTGTAGCCTGTGGTGTATGTGGTATCCTGTTGAGGGGTAACCAGCCACGGTGATTTAGTTTGGTCAAGATTGAACATAACATACCCTAAAAATGCTTCGAAGCTACTTTGTACAATCAGTCAGAAAAAGTTTAGTAGGCACGGGCCTTTTCAACAAAACCCCGATGCGCTACGGTTATTAAATGCCAGATTATTATACTTATGATTATATTTTTCGGCAATGTGCCCACTAAGTACTTTTGTACTTAGCCCTGCATATGTTTTCTAAATGTGCAGGTTGAAGCGATGGAAGCGGCGAGGGTTGAACAAAGTTGTCTTAGGAAGACTTAGCTAGAATGAATCACTCTTCCGCTGCAGAACTTTAGTACCTTGAGATTATGTATATTAGTAGAACACTGTAGCTTATGTCAGCAAACTCTAGTAGTTTTTGATGTACATATATGTTATCTCCGTAAACTAGGATCTGTTTATAACCTAGTTCTTTCAGTATACTTCTGTCGAGTAATCTTTTAAGATTAACTCTTCCTTTATGTAAATAAAGTCTTGTTCATAGTATGTATGTTGTCTCTTATGTATGTTTAGTTCAGTTAGTCCCCTTCTTCCCCGCTTCTTTATTCCAATCCCAGTCGCACCCCGGCTTATGCTGTCCTTCGGAATTTGGGGCTGTGACAGATAGCTAAAAGAAAAACGAAAAAAAAATATCTTGAAAATGTAAATACATCTTTGTCGACATTTGACTAAGATTAGAGATATCAATTTACTATAAACCAACGAGACGATTCAAATGGACTAAAAAGAACATTTTTTACTAATTTTAGTTAATATTAACTTTATAGTGTTCAGATTTTTATCGAGTACTATTACCCAACAGGTTTGTGACAGGTATATACAATAGAGTAACAATTGTAATTGAGATATAGAAAAATTCTAAACAAATTTAGATTTGAAAATACATAATAAAAACGCAAATATATCTTTCTCGGCCTTTAGCTAAGATTAGAGATAAAGTTGTCAAATGGGTCGGACCGGCCCGGCCCAAGTCCATTGAAGCCCACCAGTTTTTAGATCCAACTCGGCCCAGACCCATGAATCAAATGGGTCAGGCTTTCTCAATTATTTAGGCCTATTTGAAGCCCATATAGTGTAAAAATGTCGTGGGTTTAGGCCGATTATAGGCTTCAAAATAGGCTCAATTGGGGCTCATCTCAAGATAGAGGCCCGGATCAGACCCGCACTAAATATGAAACGGGTTGGCATGGGCCGGCCCACACCGGGCTTGGGCCGGGCTGGCTGGATCGGCCCAACCCAGTTAACAGCTCTAATTAGAGATATCAATTTACCATAAACCAACAAGACGATTCAAACCAACGAGACGATTCAAATAGACATAAAAAGAAGATTTTGTACTAATTTTAGTTGATATTAACTTTGAAGCGTTCAAATTTTAATCAAGTACTATTACCCAACATGTTTGCGACGAGTATATACAATAAAGTCACTATTTTAGTCGAGATATAGAAAAATTCTAAACAAATTTACACTACAAAAGAAGAGAGATACGATGACGGAAAAATCTGTCACTGTGTCCTTGGAGTCCGTTGCCGTTTCCACGTCCCGACGGATTTGTGACGGAAAAATTCCGTTGTTTTATCATTTGCAAGATGTTTGTATTTCTTCCCTTGCTCACTTTTTGGTGAAAAAAATTACTATTATTTACCAAAAAAACTAGTTTTAATATATATTTATATAGATAAAAATATAAAATTATTTGCTACTTACTAATAATCCTTAATATAAAATAAATTAAGATGACGCTACTAAAGCTATCTTCAAGCCCACATAGTCCATTAATATTATGAACACTACAAAAACAAAAGCGACATCTCAAGACCTTGCCCCCCACCTTCTTCTTCATCACCGTTGCATCATGTAAGTTTCTCCCTTCTTTCTTATTCTTCATTTTTTCCACTAATATGGTGCGTGCATTACACGTGCCTTTCCCTCCACCTTCTTCTTTTTCATCGCTGCATCATATAAGTTTCTCTCCTCTTTCTTCTTCTTCATTTTTTTCTTTAATATGATGCATGCATTACATGTGCTTCCATAAATCATCATTGAGCCGAGCTAGATAGAACGAGTTGCGGTTTGCCCATGCCTTACCTGGTGCTTGTTCTCCAGATGACGAGTTGAAGAACGAACCTCCCACTGCAGATGCTCTAAAACTTTATTAAAATTCTGAAATAGTTGTGTGATCCTGAGCCTATTGTGTCAATCAAATTATGGATAACCAAGGGGAATTAAAGTTTCTTTAGTTCCAATTATGATTTATATATAGCAACTATTTTAACACTAATTAAATAATTAAACAAATAGTAAAAGAATACATATAATAAGCTCTTTGCATGTATTAAGAATTATGGATTATTAAGGGAAATTAGATTTTATTAGTTATAATTGTGATTTATTAAATTTCAATTAGAATTTATTAATTCCCAATTAGAAATTGTTCTAACATCAATAAATATTAAAAAAACATTAAAATATACATAAAGAGCTCGTAAGCTCGAACCAAATTATGAAAAATGGAGGAAAATTGAGTTTCTAATTGTAATTACGATTTAGTAAGTTCTAATTGAAATTTATTAATTAGTAGTTAGAAATTGTTTTAGCATTAATTAAATAGTTAAAAATCTTATAAATAAAATAAATGAAATGCTCAAAATACTACGTTCAACTTCAATATACATATGTTATAAATAATTTTCGTATTCCCTATGCATATATGTTTATTGTATTAAATGTATGAGTTGTATTATTGTCCTTTTAACTTGAAATATTACAAATTAGTGGATTTGAGAGCAATTAGCATCGTCCTAACATCATTAATATACGGGTGTGTTTCTATTTTTCTGTTGTTTTGTAGTTTTTCATGGATATAAGAAAAAGAAAAAAGTACGGAGGTCCACAATCCTTAATTAGAGGTAATTAAGGTTTTAATTAGTATAATTTAGTAATTCATCAATTTTATTAGAAAAAACGTTTATTGGTTTAAGTGCAATGCTTCTTCAGGCTAAGTATAATTTCAGCGGCAATAACTAATTCTGGAAAGAAAATAAATTGGAGGGAGAAAAGTAATGTTTTGCACTAGTCTATTATTGTTTATAGTTATGAGGATGATTTTTTCTACCTGAGAGTTGAGATGCTCTCCCATGCGACCTCTTGCATCTCACATGCGATCGGGTCGGATCGGGTTGACCCGATTAATCCGAGTTTGACCTGTTGATCCGGTCAAAATTAATTTTTTTTTTTAATTTTTGAATAAAATTTTTAAATTTCAGTTTGGCTTTCGTCTCCGATTTTACGGCTGCGCCTTCGCTCCGATTACTAATATAAGGATAATCATCGGACAATAATTTGGACATTTTAGGCCGCTCCGAAGTCTTCGGCTCCCCTCGCTTGAATCTTGACCAAAGAAGAAGCGTCAAACGAAAAAACGAAGAGACAAACAAAAAAAAAGGTGGAAAAAATGTGGAATTTAAAAAAAAAAATTGAAATAAAAACTAAAAATAAAAAATAAAATCACAAAACAGTTTGGAAAGAAAACAGGAATTAAAAAATACAAAAAATCGGAAAAAAAACAAAATTGACACCGTGCGTGGGCGGCTGGCGCGTGTATCACATGTGACATGCGACCGGTCACATTCAAGTATTTGTGTTTCTATTTTTAAGGTTTTGTGAGACTGACTAGTTACCTTTTCCATGCAAATTGCCAGACACGCATTTCAGGAAAGATTACGACATTAGTAAAAGTCATAGTATTACTGTTCATATGTTAGGTGAAAGGACACATCTTAGCTAGTATGCTACTACTGTAACTTATTCCTAATATTTTTATCTTGAATGGGTAAGTATGATAATTATGCATATTTCATAGAATTATGTGATAGGGCATTTATTCAGTGACAAGAGTTTTTTATTGGCGGTAGTAGACATGATTCAATTGTGTTAAATTTGATTTTATTTGTGTACGTTAATTAATCAAATTGTTATTGTTAACTGGGTCGATGTTTATTTTGATGTGGGTTTATCTTTGCAAAATGTGGGGATAAACGCTTTAATTTTTCATTTTGTATAGGAAAATAGTTACATACTTATTTTTCTAGCCACCTTGATAAAAAAAAAGTTTTTTTAATTAATTTTATTTTTAAAGTCATAATGATTAAATATATTATGATGTTGTGATCGACTCGATAACAATTTAACACATGATGACCCTCTTCGAATCCAATATATTACTACTAAAAGAGTATTTATAACTTTTAAAGATAAAGGTGATTAGAAGAAAATTCTTGTTACTACTTACCACGTTGGTATGAATAATTTTAAATAAATTAGGTTATTACATAGTATTCATAAATTATAATTTTAAATATTTTTTTATGTCGTGAAAACTCGCAGCCGTTACTTTTGGCGCGTGCTGGATAAATCTCCGTGTCTTGTACAATAACTTGCAAATCATATAAAAACAAATAAATTACACTTTTCAAGTACTTGTGTTACCTGCTCGACCTATAAAGATATTTTATGTAAGATGTAAATTTAAGACATTTCAACCCACGCGCCCACTTTTACACTTGACCATCACAGGGGACTTATATTGCATATTCAATCCACGTTATGTATTCCACGGGTAGAGAATTGAGATGACTGATGAGGTAATCACAATTACCTCACTATCTCTCTCTCTCATCTTTTTTTTGTTTGTTTTTTTTTTCTCAAAAAAAACACTACAGAATGGGGACAGATTGGATTAATCAAAATTCAATTATTCCCTCCATCCAATCTGTATCTTTTTATTTACCACAATTTTTTTATTTAATTTAAATTTATTTTTTTTATGCATGTACTCTCATTTCTCTTCCTATTTACTATCTTTTGTCATTAATGACCCTACCTTACATCAACTTTATTTCTATTTTTTTATCATTCCAACAATTTTAATCATACTTTTGGTCAATACCACCTCTTTTTTATTATTATCATTTTTTTTGTCATTATCTCACTACCCCTCAAATACACATTTACTCCATTAACTACCACTATATCACATTTTTTTAAAATCCGTACCACACTCCAAATAGGAAGATACAAATTGGACGGAGGGAGTATAATTTTAGATCTGCAGTCATTTTGTTGATGGATGGTTAAAGTTATTAAGAAAAATAGTAAGTACTCCCTCCATCCACGAAAAAAAATACTCATTTAGGTGCTAGCACGGAGATTAAGAAAGCTGATGAAGTGGTTGTGAGTGGGAGAAAAATAGGATAGTAGGAGTGTTTGTTAATGACACATTTGACTTTGTTACTTTTTTATTAATAAAAACTGCTCCACAATTTAAGAACAACACTTGTGAAGCTAAAACAAACACGTCATTTATATTGAACTTGTTTCGATTTTTTTGTCGCTCCTTTTTTTTTACATAATTAAATAAATGTAACAATTTAATTAAGCCTTGAAGGCATTTATAATTAGCTGCCTTTATGAGTAAAATATCGCATCATTAAACAACAACAATACAGAAAAAAAAACAGAAAACAAAAGCAGGAAATCTGTCCTTCGCGGCAAATTAAGAAATTGGAGGCAAAAGTTATCTTTCCATTGATTAAATAAAGAGCTAAAGTACAATGATTTGATCAAATGTTTAGGAGGGAAATTTGAACACCTAACCCACTCAAAATATCTATAAATACAAGCTTAAAGGCAAATTTTTGTTCATTACACAAAGAAGCTCAAAACCAACAGATTGAAGACAACATCATGGTGGATCCAAGAGAAAAAAAAAACTGACTGATCCACAGCAAAACACAGTAGCTCAGTGGCTACTCCAACACAACACGAATGGAAAACTTCATTGGGGAGCAAAAAAAGAGGCTACTGACTTATTCGACCTCAATTTGAAGAGCATTTGGCGAATCTGGAAAATAGTAGCAGCTTAGCAAATGCAGGGATTTTCTGTCCAGATTATAAAGAAAAAAGGTTCAGTGCACAAAGATAAAAAACATATTGATACAGAGAAAGTAAAGAAGCTCTCAGTCCTTCAAAGGTCATCATTGAGAACCATGGTAGGTAACCTCGGTGTTAGTAAAAGTTTGATACATGTGTGGGTGAAAGAAAAAAAAACTGAAGGCACATACCAATGCAATAAGACCCTTTCTTACCCCCCAAAATCAGATATGCAGACTGAATTGTGCTCTCAGTCAGCTAGGTTCCATCATTGAGAGTGGAAAAATAAAGTTCAAGACTAAGTACAATACAATTCATGTGGATGAGAAATGGTTTTACCTTACCAAAATCAAAGATAGGTGCTACCTTTTGGCATATGAGATTCAACCTTATAGAACATGTAAGTCCAAGAGATTTGTCCCAAAAGTTATGTTCAACTGTGTTGTTGCAAGACCAGTGATAGATATGGATGGCACTGTCCTCTTTGATGGAAAATTGGTATATTTCCATTCATTACAGAGGAGCCAGCACAAAGAAACTCAAAGAACAGAGACAAGGATACAGTTCAAACAAGACCAATTCCATCAATCACAAAACCAGTCATGAAACAATGCCTAATCAATCAGGTCAGATTCATTTCAATGCATTTTTACTATCAGAATTGAATGCAATTCATCATTTAGTACAGTAACAGCAATATCACATAAACATGCACATGGTGCATGTAATTAAAGCCAAGTGGCCAGCTTGGGCAAGCAAGAACATTTTTATCCAGCAAGATAATGCCAAGCTCCACATCCAAGACAATGATCCAGACTTTCAAGTTGTTGCTAGATCAGATGGATATAATATCCAACTAATTTGTCAACCTGCCAACTCACCAGATACTAATGTCAATGACCTTGGCTTTTTTAGAGCCATACAAACACTCAAAGAACAGAAACCTGCTTCTAGTGTTGAAGAGTTACTACATAATGTGCATGAAGCATTTGATAATTATGAACCTAGTAAGTTAAACAATGTTTTCCTTACTTTGCAAGGCTGTTATGAAGAAATTATGAAAGCAAAAGGCAGCAACAACTACAAGATCCCTCATATGGGAAAGGAAAGATTTCTTAGGCTTGGAAAGCTACCAGAGTGCCTTGAAGTTGATGAAGGGCTTGTTAGAGACAGTTTGGACTTCTTAAAGTTGCATGGAAATTAAGGGGATAGCTTTTACAATGTGGACAAGCTGGCTAAGGGACTGGAGCAGATTGGTCAGTGTCAGGTCATAGTTTGGGCAGATGGTAGTTTACAAGCACAAACAATGTGAAGAGACTTTTTGAGTTGTTTGTAATGTAAACTATATATTTTGCATCAATATTGGATCCTTTTTGTCTCAGCAGTAAAATTTTGCATCATAGACTTTTAATGTTACACTTAAACAACCTAATGTAAAAATTAATTAGATAATATTAGAATGTCGCCATTTTAATTATTAATGAATTACTTAATTGCCCATCTATTTAATGAATTTCCAATTTTGCTAACGAGATCCACGCTTTCAGATTGGTATCAGAGCCCTAGGTTTATTTAGGAATTATATTTAAATTATTATTTAATATGAGTATTATTCCTAACGGAGGAGACATCCAAGTTTACATGGATCCGGACAATTGTCCGAGATGCGAGTGTTACAAGAACTATCTTGAATATTTCAAGATAGATAAAGATGATTTACAGGAGGCTATGGCCTACTGGGATGAACGCTTAAACCAAAGCGTTAGAAGCAGAGATAACGAAGATATTATCCGCAGTCATCAAAATAAAGAAAAGAGTCGACGACGTCTCTTTGTTAATGCTTATCTTACAGAAGCATTGACAACCCTGATGAATCAGGAACATCAATTCCATAATTGATGGCTCAACATTACCCGAAGGAGAAGGGAATATCAAATGTTCCCAACTACCGAGATATCATTCCAGATACCTCTGAAATATCGAGAGATCTAAGGGAGATACAGAAGACGGTGCAACATTATGGCAATAGCTTCTATGGTGTACCAAAAGATTTGTACATGATATCAATGATGTTGGAGGAAAACAAAAACATCCTCGTTGATATCCGATCCAGAATTGAGAAGCTGGAACAACAACCCCATTCCGGTCGACTCAGACGGAATCCTTTTATCAATGAACCCACCTACCCAATAAAGGTGGAAGAAGTGAGGAAGGATCCACAAAGTGAAGCTCTTTCAAGAATGCTTCGAGGTGAAAAGTCATGAATCACCCCGAAAGACTCAATCTTGAGGATCTGCAGGAGTTGGCAAAGTCCTTTGCCAACCTAAAAGTGATCGATTTAAAAATGAACGATCAAATAGTTGCAGCTCAGGGACAACAAGGACCACAGATGGTAATCCCAGATAGGCAATAAACCCATGACGAGCATATGAGAGATGCTCGTGACTATCATGCCGAAGCAAGGTTTGACCCAGTCACACCAGATGATGCCCAGCTGACGGTCAGAAGAACAAGAAGAAGGCAACCTAGACTACAGGATACACCTGTTAGAAAGGTTACCTTGGATCCTATTCATCCATACGGAGTAATGCTCGATATCGATGAAGTCAATTTCATAGATCGACAATCTATTATTGATGAATGGGTTTCAGCCATGAGGATCGCGGCAGCAACGCTCGATCTTGACAAAGATGGATTTATTAAAATCATTGAGACAAGTCTCGCTGGAGTAGTAAAGATTGCTTGGGAAAGGATCTCAACAGATCTTAAAAAGCAATGCTTTGACGGGATTAATTCCTTCGCCGAAATTGTTAGAATTACTCATCAAAAATCATTTCCTTAGAGAAGGATATTTCGAAGGATACGATGAAGAGAAAAGAAAGAAATACTTGATGGCGTTATATAATTTAAGACTTGTAGTCTTAAATCGACAAACGCTTAACAAGTTTCTACAGCTCTTCATCGTTTATCAGCATCAATCAAAAGCTGATAATCAGACTGCAATGGAAATTTTCTTTCCGAAATTTCCAAGTCCATGGAAGGAAATGTTAATTCAAGATTACAAACCAGGAGATCTCGACAACGTAGCCAAAAGGATGTCATATGTACATCAAAAGCTCTCAGAGTGGTGTCAGCAAGCCACAACTTTGAGAAACATGAAGAAACTGAGGAGGATCAACAAGGCAACCCCTTTAGGTTGTGATGACAATGATCTACCAATGATCATTGGAGGAGAACCACCAAGGCTGAAAAGAAATAGAAAACATAAATTTCAGCCCTACTACAAAGGTGGGAAATAAAAAAGAAGTCCTTGGAAACCAAGAACGATGTGGAGACGACAGAAGGCTAGATTCTACAAATCTGGCCAAAGAAACGGTCCGAACAGGTTCTCATCCCAAGGATCAAATAGATCTCAGGGACGAACACCAGTTAAGAAGACTTTCAGACGAACTCACACCAGAGTTAATGAAAGCTTCAAGGATTGCAATTGTTGGACGTGTGGAGCAAAGAGACATATTTCAACAAATTATCCTCACAGCGAGAGAAAGGGTATCCAGCGGTTCGAGACAACACCAGACATCGAGGATGCCATCTACTACCAAGAACTGATACCAGTATATCGGTTCAAAGATATACCCTCAGACGAGAGTATATACGAGCAAGAGGAAATCTTCAGTGAAGAAGATTCGGATTGGTCGGATGGATATTCACAATCTGAATCCGACTGACGCCGAGGTTGTTCATCAAGAAAGCGAAGATAGAATCGGCTTTTCAAGCCAGACACTTATCTCGCCAGATATGATGGATAAAATTATGAAAAGAAGCCTGAATATACAAAAATATCAAGGCTTCACGGCAGGAGCTTTAGATCAAGTTCTTAGGAACTTCAGTCTAAAAAGTAGGAGACAACACACCGTCTATGGTATTACTAGACGAGAAATGTCTCTCCCAATCGTGCTGACTGGAAATCAAGTGGAGATGCAGTTGATTCCAGCCCAAGACATTAGAGCAGATCTGGCTAAGATGAAGCCAGAAATTGCTGAGAAGATGAACTGGATTCACATCGGAGCAATCCAGTTGGTTCTCAAATCTACTCTATTTCTAGGAGTAGATGCACTAATCGATATCGCGATATGCGATAGAAGAGTCAGAAGTTTAAAAGATTCTGTTATGGGAACAATCGCAGGGAATCTTTGTGTTGGGCAGGTTGTGGGGATTATATATCCCAAGGTTGCATACAACCTTAATGATGCCAGCTTCAGCAAGGCCCTGACTCTGTATCAGGATTTCAAACGTAAGGATCTATTGGAAGATGGAAATAGACCTTATTCTATTACATATCAGGTGTCATATGCACTTTTCAACTCACATCACACCGAGTTATTTTTGGGAAAGCAGTTCATCGAGATACCAGATATATTCAAGAAGCTGACAACGACGGTTTGTCCCGATAGAATGGAAATCCCTCGATTAATAGAGATTGACATTCAAATAGGAGATAAGGAAGTCATGAGACACGATCAAAGTCTCAAACTAAATGCAGGAATACTATCTTTCCAAGGGGATAGAATCATGTCACAGCCATTTGGAAGGAATCTAATCCAAGATTTTTATCCTCAAACATCCTGGAGAAAATGGGTGGTAGTAAATGTGCAATGCCCTGAAGGATGGAGAGGAGTTACAGTTAGATTCGACACTACAAGATGGGAAACCAATTTCCCTTGTAATACCTTGTACCATCTGCAGTAGTCGGAGATCAACCATTATAGAGGAACCCTTGAAATCGGGGGAATCAGATTGGAGATCAAAGGAAGAGCTGGACAAGAACCAGACATCCTGGTGTTGGGACTTGATTTCCTCGAGAAATACAAGCCATGGAGAAAGATGGGAGAAGGAATGGAAATTACGATTAATAATACACTATTATTAATCGAATGACGAGTCCATTCTTCATATACATCTTGGTTGGAATGTTATACGATAAATATAAAGCAGAATATTTTGCTGCTTATATTGATTGGGAGTAAGAATCTGCACAGCAAAGCTAGGAGTCTTTCCAGATGAAGTAGAAGATGATCTGCCTCGTATTGCAGGAAGAGATTTCTCAAAAAAAATCCTACTCTTATCAAAAGTAGTAAAAGAAACAGAGATCTTGATTGGAGGAGCTGGCAATACGCCATGGTATAAGGTGAAAACTCCACCAATCTATTTCCATGATACAGACGCAGACATTCTGTTAGGAAACAACTTCCTACAAATGTTCAAAAGATTTACTCAGGATAATGAAAATAGACGATTGGTGTTCACAACCAATTGTGATCATAAGATCATTGTCCAGAGGATGCGAAGGGCATTTAACCGACAAATACCACTGATATTCCGCAGCAAGCGTGGTAATGAAGGAAAACTTCGTCATCCAAAAATGAAGGATCAAAGGAGATTCAATGAGGCAGTCCTAAACTGCATCAGAGAAGAGGATCTCAAGAATGAAGAAATTCAGATCCTTAAAGTATCATTAATATCCAATCAAGATATTAGGGTAGAAACACAAGTGTCCTTGGAAGATGTCAAAAGAAAGATCAGAAGAAGTTACAATGAGAATCATTTGGCATGGTGGGACAAGAACAAACTCAAAGCAATCTTGAAGGTAAAACCGGGCAAGGAATATGAGTTGGTCAGATACAGACCAATCTTGATAAATCTTAAAGATCAACAGGATATGAAGGAAATAATCAAGGAACACATTGATTTAGGATTGATCGAACTAGAGAACTCGCCTTACAGCAGCCCCGGATTTCTGGTAAGAAATCATGGTGAGATCAAACGAGGTAAAGCCAAACTTGTCATAAACTATAAAGGGATTAATGATATTCTGGAATTTGATGGATATTTTATCCCAAGTAGGGAATGCTAAGGTTTTATCTAAGTTTGATTGCAAGACAGGATTCTACCAGATTCGCATGGAAGAAAGCAGCAGAAAGTTTACAGCTTTCTCTACTCCATAAGGGCATTATGTTTGGATCGTGATGCCAATGGGTTTAGCCAATGCACCCCAAATATTCCAGAGGAAGATGGATAATCTCTTCAAAGATTATTTTTCTTTCATGTTTGTCGATATTGATGATATTTTAATAGCATAAAAAAATATGGAGGAACATGCCAAACATCTAGATATCTTTGCAGATGTTTGTCATAGGGAAGGTCTTGTACTGTCACAAAAGAAGGCGATCATTGCAACCAGAAAAATAGATTTTCTGGGCATTGAGATCGATGAATCAGGAATTGTATTACAAGATCATATTGTGCAAAAGATCCAGACTTTTCCTGAAGATCTAAAAGAGAAGAAACAACTTCAAAGTTTCTTGGGAGTTGTTAATTTTGCAGGAGCATTTATCAAGAATCTTGCAAAATATAGGAATGTATTTAGTCCTTTATTAAAGAAGGATGTTCCATTCATCTGGACATATGAACATAAAAAAGGAACGAGAGAGTTAAAAGAGGTTTGCAAAAATCTCCCAAAACTCTTGATACCTCAGGACGAAGATGACTTAGTCCTATATACGGATGCAAGTGATTATTGGTGGGCAACAGTCTTAACCAAGATCACTCCCAACGGAGAAGAGCCCTACATATATTGTAGTGGTTTATTTCAAGAAAGCGAGGCTGTGAGATGGCATATCAACGAGAAGGAGTTCTTTGCAGTGCGAAAGGCGTTTAAAAATGGCCTTTATTTTTATTAGCAAAGAAATTTACTTTGAAAGTTGATAACACACAGGTTAAAGCTTTCTTAAGAAATAAGATGGAATCTAAACCTGAGAAGGCTAGATTAATTAGATGGCAGGCTGAATGTCAATATTATATTTTTGATATTGTCATTATAAAATCTCATGAAAATGTTCTTGCAGATTTTTTAACAAGAGATGGAGCCAGCTGAAGCAAGATCCATCCTAACAACCCAAAGGCATTTCAGAGATAATCTGGAATTACTTTTTGAGGATGGAACGAGTGCGTTCTTCATGCTAAACAAGCAGGAAGATTGCAAGCTGCTGATGAGACAAAAGTCACCAGCAGAATACAGGCATGCTTACTTACTCAGTGTCAACTCTGGGAAGCAATGCAACCGGCCCTCCTCCGGGCTTCCAAGGAACCCTTGGAAAAAGGAGAGTTTCGAGTACAGGGCTCTAAACCTTTAGTAGGGGATTTCAATACCCTTTGCCCAAGTCCTAAGTTGGTGGTTTCTTCGGAACCATTGGCCCAAGGAAAAGATGAGCTTCAGGGGTCAAACCCTAAAGCTTCATGTCAACCCAGCACCTTTGGGGTTAAAGAGGGAGAGATTAATCTTAGGCCAATGACTGGCACCTCTAAGATTAATACTGACAAGATTGAAGTTTCTTCTTCATGGCAGGTCTATCAAGACAATTTGGAGAAGCTTGTTACCAAGAAGAATATCAGCCCAGAAAAAATAAAGGTTGATGTTTCGGGAAATATCCTCGAGAAGGTGGTATGATTTTGGGGCTTTAGCCTCAGTTTATACTACATCACCATCATTCACGGAGATCAAGGGTATACCAAAATGGATCCATGAAGCTGTGTATGATTCCTGGTTTAACAATTCATTGTTGAGCCGGGGAGATATATTGGAGTTATACTTCATCAGTGCAGCTCCAGAACCAGTAGGAAAAGGTAACCATGAAGCCTTTCATTACATAAGGCTCAGGAGACCTGATACCAATGCCTTGGGACGAATCAAGACACCAATGAAGGAAGGGACTACACTAGTCTCAACAATGCCGGAGGATCTCATCACTACCAAAAGAGCATGTGGTCTATGAATCTGTCTCACGGAGATGGACAAAGTCAAGTTTCCATTCAAATTCTTTCAGAATTCATCGAATGGATCTTTCCTGTTAAATACAATGACAAGAAAATCAACCAACTGCGCAGAAGAAGCTTTCGAAAGAAAGAGGATTTTGCTTTGGGAAAACAGGATTGCGGGGAGCAAGGAGACTCATTGCAAATATTGCAACATGGCTCATTTTGGGCATTGGACTGAGCACATCTGCTCGGAGTGTCCGAACCAGAAGGAGCCAGAATTCGGAAAAAGCTTTCTTCCCAGAAAAGGAAAACAGAAGGCTCGTTCCGACGAATACACATAACGCAAGGAAATGCCAAAGGCAAAGATGCCGAGGGCCCCGGGGAAAAAGTAGATTCCCGACACAGGATAAAAGAGTTATGTGACTCTAAGCTGGAAGACCACTCACCAAAAAGAAAATGACATAGATGGGTGGATGAATAGGAATTACCCACTAAAATACAAATGGGTAAAACTACAAGAGAAGGACCACTACCATAAAACAATGATCCATAAATCACAGGTCATCAACTTCAACCAAAAGTTGCTTGTCTTCATGCAATAATGGGAGGCAAGATGGACCAGCTTCATAAGAGGTCGGCTGTCCTCAAGCAATAATGGCAGGACCCGCTTCACATGAAGAAAAGGAGCCAAGGATAAGGAATCCAAGGCAATAATAAAGTGTGGGAGGTCACCTTAAGACCTCTATATAAGCAGGCATAAGCAGGAGGGGAAAGATCATCGAAAAATCACTCACCATCTTCTCCGCTTCATCCAAAATAAAAACTAGCATAGTTTTCTTCTTTCGTTCTTTTCTTTTAAGTTTATGTATCCAAGTTTCGCTACCATGAGTAGCTAAACAAGTCTGTCTCCTCCCTAAAGGAGATATACTTATGTTGTAATAAGTTTTATATAATTCCTAAATAAATATCTGGGCTTTTGCTCATCCCTTCCAATATTTAAGACTTTCTTTGTGTATCGACGGAATACCCTACGCCTCAAGTAGGAAACGAGCGAAGGTTGTGCTGGGTGTTGCTGAAAAATTCTACGGCTGGAAACCATCGGTTGCAATCGTGTGATTGGACGAGGTCTCTAAAACTTTCTGCAGAAAAATCCAGCAGCATTACGGTCGAAAAGGTATGAAGTCGATATACATAGAATTTATTTTATACGGAAGTGTGATGGGCCTGATAAGTTTTGAATTGATTATCTCCAGATTGAAAAATGGATCTCAATAAGCAAAGTATACAGAAATTCATTAAAAGGGTTAACATATATATATATATATATATATAATTATTCGTCAGACAAAATCGGTTAATGGTATTCAAAAATGGTATTAGAAAAGACCTCCACGTGACAAGCATCTAAGGTCTCGACCTTGGGAAGGTCAGCCTAGCATGGACAATCCCCTCTTAGAGACATTAAGTGGTAATAAATCTTGTCACTAAATAGAGAAGTTTTAAGTTCAATTTCTACTGCTTCCCTTGCACCCAAACAACACAATAATAATAAAATTATTAGAGAAAAAAAAAAAAGAACCTTTATATAAAAAGAAAAGAATTTGATAATAGTAGTTCATTATAAGCATGAGCACCAAAGTAGTAATATTCCTATTATTACTTCAATCACATGAATCAAGTTATTAAATTAATTAGATTATTTTTTTTTAATGTATTCAATTGATCGTTAGTAATTGGTTAACAATTTTATAATTTTCAACTATGTAATGATATACTAGCATAAAAACATAGTACTCCCTCAGTCCATAACAAAAAGTTTCATTGTGGGCGGGGCACGTGTTTTAAGAAAGTTGGTAAAGTTGTTTTGAGTGGAGTAAAAGTTAGAATGTAGGGATAGTGGTATTGACAGAAAAGTAGTGGTCTGTATGTAGAAAGATAGAAAGAGCAAAAGAGAAGCAAAATCTAGTTGCGGAAAAAATTGCAATTATGGGGAAAGTGATGGAGGAGTAGAAAATAATTCCCTTAACAAATGTAATTAAAGGAAGCTGCTCAAATGTATTAGAATGCTAAAATGGCAGAGACCAACACAAAAACCTCCCGTCGATTTAATTTCCATTTATTAATTCCATCTCTCATTATATGATGCTACATTACGTACCATGTGGTCGTTTCGTCATGATTTTTATACATTTAATTAACAAATTAAATCTATAATATATATACACAGTAGTATTTCAATTTAATCTACAAATTAATAACTCAAAATTCCAGCTATAATATTTATTGTCTAGTAGTTGGTAGCTTAAAATGGCAAAATGAAACCTGTCAGACGCATTTTCAGAGCTGCCAAATTATGAATAACGTCTCCCTCCAATTTCTTCTACTATTGTTTTGTTGTGAATAATAATAGATTGGAAATTTGAAATACTCACTATGGAGATAATATGTACTCTGTATACCTACTAAGATAACTATCTACACTATATATTTACTTGGCTCACAAAGTGTACTTTGACAGATAAAATAGAATCTCTCACTTTCTTTGACCGAGTAGCTCTCATGGGCCCCCCACTTTGTATCAATTTTTTATTCAAATAAAACAAAATCCTAACCCCCACTTTCAATTCAATTTCTGCATGAATTCAAACACTCAACACGTACGATTTAACCCCCCACCCATCTCTTACAGAGAATTTATTCTCTCACTAAATGTTGAAACAGTAAAAAACAAAATAAGAGCCTCTTCCCCTATAAAATTCATACAGACTCTCCTTCTTCATACACATCCATACAGACCACTCCTACCCTTAATAAAATTCATACAGACCCTCCCCTATAAAATTCATACAGACTCTTCTTCGATACTACCGTTTTGAAAATATCCCTCAAATACTTCAAGAAATTATGGCTTCTTCATCAAATCCGCGCGGCAAAAAATCTGAAGAACTAACAGAACAACAAAAAAAACATCTACAAGAGGTCAGTTTTTATACAGATCGTTATTAAATTATACAGTTCGTGCATATATGTTTTTAATTATTATCCGCCCTGTATACTTTTATACCAATCTTTATGCTTTTTTTTTCATGTTAAATTAGTTCAATTAATTTAAGAACTTATGATGATGATTTCATAATTATAAGTCCTTATAATGTTAATTCGTGCTATGTGGAGGATTTTAGTTAAGTTTAATGATATAATTATTATGTTTAATTATAAAATAGTTCGAATTAGATAAATACCAGTTATACAAAACTGTACAGGTCGTGTATAAATTGTACAGGGCGTGAATGTTTGAACACGACCTGTATATTATTTTATCGACCTGTATGCTTTTGTTTTCGTTAATATTTGTTTAATTAATCTCTATAAAGTTATTATGATGATTATTGCATATTATGCTAATTCGTGGTATATGTTCTATAATTAGTTAGTTTAATTATAATGTGATCGAATAATTAAATATAGTTATTAATTTAATATAATTATTGAACTTAATAGTATTATAGATCGAAATTAGATAGATTATTACTTAAAAAAAAGTATACGGATGGCTAACAAACAATACAGGGCGTGATTATTACTTATGAGATCTGTATGTTTTTTTTAGATATGTACAGTTTTTGCTTAGTTTATTATTTTTTATGCTATGATTAAGATTTAAGTATTTAATTATGTCTGATTGATCTATTATAGTTAGATGTATAATTTGTCACGTTTGAAAAGAATTTGTCACGTGTTTTTATTTTCTTTAGTTCTGTTTTTTAATTGATTTTATTTTTGTTTCAGCATGGTTGGTTTTGGGTACGTAAGACATTACATGATGTAACTTGCGTGGTGAACACGTACAACAAGCTCAACATGTTGGAATCGATAGAAAAACGGCTATGTTGGGGGTGCAGAGCTCGTTAGAACATTCTCTGTGGGTGCTTTCGGGCATTTTTAATAGGGGTGAAAGTATGGAAAGCGGGTTTCCGGGTTACCCATACCCTACCCGTACCCGGCCGGGTATTGAGTACCCAATATCCATAATTTGCGGGTATTGGATGGGTATGTGTATGAAATTTTTAGAAAATACCCTAACGGGTATACCCGTTAGGGTATTGAGTACCCGGTCAAACACCTGGTCAACAATATACAATTATTTATTATATATAATTACTAATTTTATACTATAAATTATAAAAATATTCATAATATATATTCATTTTTTAGCTAAAACCTAAACCTAAACCTAACTCTAAACATAACATATGAATAATATATATTCATAGTATTTTATTTATTGAACTTAAATGTTTAAACTACGTTTAGTATTGATTTGTTGTTGTCGTCTAATTGTTGCTACATAGTGGGTTATTAATTTGTCGTTGAAAATTATTGAAAAATCGAGCGGGTGAAAAATTACCATAATTTTGTCTTTATTTTTCTAAACGGGTACACCGGGTACCCTATACCTGGATCGGGTATACCCGGCCGGGTATTGGGTACTCGTTCGGCTAAAATGGAAAGGATATGGGTATTCGTTTTTTGCTTATTTGGGTACGGGTACCCGCAAATACGGGTATGGGTATCCACGGGTACCCGTTTATTCACCCCTAATTTTTAAGATGGAATCAGGGTAAAGCGTGCCGGAAAGTGCTTCAAGTCTGAATTGGCTACACAGTGGAGAGAAGTATTTTTTCCGGAGATCAAGTCTTTTTTCACAGATTTGTTTAAGAAGAGTGGCCGACGTTCTAGCCCGAGGCAATCTTCACCGCCCCCCAGTGCCTCAGCCCACGGCAGTCCAGTAAGACACCAACAACCCTATGTGTCGGCCCGTCATTCAGCGCCGCAGTGCACAGTCCCTGAATGGCTTAGAAAGGGTGACATTGAGTATGCTTATGAACCAGATGATCCCCCTCATTCAGGCTCAACCCGTAGCTGCTAGGGGTCCTGATTGGACCCCTTAGGATGTGTTGTACAATCCTGCTACATATGCTGATTTTGCTAGGAAGTCGCTCTCGCAGACACGACCGAATGAGTCAGGAGATGGCGAAGGTCAATGCCGAGATAAGAGTCTACTTCAGCCAGGAGAGGAAATTCCTCCTGCCGATCTTGACGACAACGCCAAATGAAGGAGATACGAAATGTTTATGCAAAACAAAGACTCATGCGTGTATGTGGGAGCAGTAACTTGCACAACTGAGTACTTTCGCCGAATTAAAGACCCAATGCAAGACATGGATCATCCAGTAAATTTCTAAATTTTAAACTTGTTATCATTAGTTTATAGTTGTTTTAATAAATATAACTTTTTTGTGTTTCTTCTCAGGTTTTCGTCTTTACAGTCCAGTTGTTGCAACAGCGTTTGAGGGAACGTGTGCACATCATGGACAGGGTTACTGACACCAACACGATTATTTTGAACGTCGATTTCTTCGTGAGCAACCCTTTATGAGTAGATTTTTTATTATTGTTTGCAATTCATTATATGTACTAATATTTTTCATGTGCAGACGACATTCATGCACAAACTTAACCAAATGCAGAGATCGACGAGCTTGAGTGCGAGCATCACAATGGACATTGATGTAGGTGTTAATGTCAAAAATTGGCGGCAAGTTGAGACGGTAAAATGACACTACATACTAATTGAAGTCATCATTTAAATTCTTTCTAAAATTCTAATTATTTCTTACAGATAATAATTCCAGTCATCCTCGGTGCGCATTTTTTTTTCCTCCGCATCAACATGGTTTAGTGGGTGATGGAGGTGTGGGACTCAAAGTCTCACTTAGAGGATGCTCGGAAACATCGAGTAGACTCACTCAAACCATTTGCAGTGAAGTTCTGGACAATCCTGGACCAAGGAGGCTATTGGGCGACCACCTAAAAACCGAAGGCAATGAACCGGAGTGATAGACTGGCTATAGTTGTTCCAAATAAGCTTAATGATCAAGACCCTCTCAGACAATTTAGACAAAATGACAGTCACAGTTGCGGTTCATTTGCGCTTATTGCCATCGAAAGAATGATCAGCAGATGCCCGAATATCGCATGGGGTAACCGACCTGGGAATGTCGCCGTTTATAAAAGAAAAATTGCTCGTGACATTCTGTGCGGTGCTGGCCAGATTTCTCTGTAGTATTATTCTATGTTTTATTGTACGTTTTTGCTTGTGACATTTAATTGGGCATTTTATTTTTTGAATGTTAAATGAGTAGTTCATGTATATTGAATATTATTGGTAGTATTATTATTTTTATTCTCTATTATTATTATTATTATTATTATTATTATTATTATTATTATTATTCTCTACTACCACCACCACCACCACCACTACTACTACTACTACTAATAATAATAATAATAATAACAATAATAATAATAACAATAATAATAATAATAACAATAATAATAATAATAATAATAATAAATCCCCATTTTCAAAAAATTATACAGATAGTGTGAAATCTGTACATGGCGTTAAATGTTTCATACAACCTGTATAATTTATTATCGACCTGTATGCTTTTTTTTTTTATATTTGTTGAATTAATCTCCATACAATTATTAAGATGATTTGTGAAAATTAGTTAGTTCAAATATAATGTGATCGAATAATTAATATACTTATTAGTTTATTATTATTATGATTCTCTATTATTATTATTATTATTATTCTTATTATTTTATTAGTATTATTCTCTATTACTAAAATCCTTATTTGTATGGACATCTAGAAAATAATATTAATAATACACATCTAGCAAATTTAAAAAGAAAAAACCCTCATTTGTATGGACATTTATTTTTCGAGTGACCACTCTCGTGACATATAGAGCATTTTTTAAGTGTTTGTTTTTTACTGCTTAAGGCACCATCGTCGGTGGGCTGGTGTCTTCTTGTAGTCAAGTTATCCAAGAACGATCATCGACGAGTCTTGCTTGGGCGACCCGCTTGCCTAACCGGAAGCATAGGCAACATTTCCACAGCAGCAACTTGGGGTGGAATAAACTACTCATCTCTGGGAGGGACAGGATTCACCTCTAGTGAGTAAATCTGCAGTTGGGTATTTCTCGACTAGTAACCTATCACATAGTTGTATGGGTGTTGGCCATTTCGCCTGCAAATCATGAAACAGTTAATACGCAGAATAATTTATACAAAAATGTACAAATAAGAAAACAAAACTCTAATTATCCTTACTGAATTGCTGCAACGGCGTGAGAACACGGTTAAGTCAAAATCCCACACTCGACATGGACAGCTCCTCGCGTTGAGATCGACATTGAGAGTCTGATTTCCGTCGTGGACTTTGAATACACCATCTCTAAAGGGAATGACAGTGTATGTTCTCGATAGTCAACCTCAGCTGCAAGTTTTGCATCTGTCGTGCTCGTGACAAACTCAGTACTCGGTGCGTATAATTGTCGTTTTTCATCAAACCACCTCTCGACGGTCATTCTAAGGGTCTCCAAACACGAACAAATTGGTATACATCTAGCAAACTTAAAATTTTATTAAATTGCTCTGCAGCATTCGACGTCATGTTACTATATCGTCGGCCCGGACACATACATCGAGCCCACTTCTCCGGACCAATGGACATCAGTTTGGCATGCGCTTCGGGTTTTGCCGACATTATATTGTTCATCGCTTTCTCGTAGTCCGCTCTCCGGTACGCAAATGCTGCTTTATGATACAACTTGGTGATAAACTTTCCATAAGTCACCATGCTTTTCAGTATGTGAAAGTAGCACAGACCGTGGAATATGCCAGGATAGATGTCTCGAATTGCATTCCCAATACTAAGGTAGGCGTCTGAGATGAACACCAAATCAGGGCGAGGAGGATATGCCAGCTTCAAACGACTTACAAATCATGTCCACGAGATGTCATTCTCAATTGGACCGATCCCCCATGCCAGCGGTATAAGTTGCTTGTTCCCGTCCTTTCCCATCGCAAAGAACATAATTCCCTTATTCTTTCCCTTTAAGTGTGTTGCATCCAATATAATCACCGGCCTAAGACAGTACTAGAATGCAACGATATAAGCTGACAACGCCACAAAACAGTGTTCAAATCGGAAATCATCAGGGCTAAAACTGTAGTCAACAATCGAACCTGAATTCTCTTTCTGGAGCATGTAGAGATACTGAGGAACCATCTTAAACGAATTGACATATCCACCATACAGCATCTCCAGGACCTTGTTCCGTGCTCGCAGACACACATTGTAATTTGCAGCCAAGCCATATTCCCGCATAAAACTTGCCATAATCATCTTCGGTGTGATGATTTCTTTCTGATTTTTCATGCCTTTCGCAAAATGAGCTGCAATCACACTAGATTCGACCTTCCTCTCCATTAGAGGATGGTTCATATTGGTTGTGCAAGTATGCGTCGGGTTGAACATATGAATATACCAATAGTTGCCCTCTCTCCTACCGCGCAATTCGAAAGGACACACATCTCCAAACTTGCATTTGTAAGTAACACGCCCTGAATCTAATCGATCTGTACGAAACTCAGCTCGTTGTTCCAAGTGCCACAACCCAACTGCAAGCCTCAACTGCTCTTTGTCTTTAAATAGGGAGCTCATACTCAAAGGACCGTCACACATGTTATCTAGAACAGTTTCAACAAGCGAAGCAGCAGGTTCTAATGGAATCATGGGAACTAACCAATTTTGTAGGTCGGCCGCTTCAGTGGCGAGCTCCGTCTCCTCATCAACAACGGGTGTACGACTTTTCTGCATCAGCATTACCAGGAGCTTGTTCGCGCCGCCTTAAGTATGCACCCAGTTAACAAATTCAGCCAGAGTTCCAATTTTCAGAGTGGTTGTCTGTTCCTCTTCGTCATCAGTGTCGTTAGACTCAGATTCAGCAGAATATTCTTCATCATCATCATCCTCTACGACAGTGGCATAGGACTGCACAAGCTGTAGCTCTGGCTCTGGTGCTTGTGATTGCCCCTGCGCAATAACAATCGCTCCACTTTGAGAACCCATTTGCTTCTCGCCAAACCAATTGCATTAAGCCATACGTGCGAGGGAATCGTCGTATTGCGAGTACTGAGACGGATACACATCATCATAGACAAATTGCGAAGAAGCATTCAAATCAAAGCTAGGTCTATACATAGAATCACTGTGCCCGATATACAGGGTAGGCTCAGACTCAGTAGCACACAATCGACGAAGTTGATCATCATTACTCAATTTATATTTTTCGACGCCGAATTGAGACGTTGAAAAATAGAAGATTTCAAAACTACAACTTAACGATCTAGACATCATTATGAAATTTATTTGTTCCTTAATGTTGGAAAAAGTTATCATATCCAACGGAAGATAGAATGTGCGCTCTTCTCCGCCATTATAAGCATAATCGTCCCAAACGCCGTTGAATTTAACGCGGAACATCTTGCATTCCATCTGAAATAATTAAAAACAATTATTACTATATAAATATGCATATATATAATTAACATAATTTAATAAAAACATAATTTTGTAAAGATCGTCAAAATATTATATATATCACATTATAACGTGTATCCACCTGTATAATATTTTGACGATCTGTATTATATTTAATTTTTTAAAAAATATAACCAATTTGTTTATGACTCAAATTTGACAATTTAAAATGACAATAATGTTGTATTAACCAACGTTTTTCAAGAGACTTTATAAAAGATTTTCAATTCGAATTATAATTCTCAAAACCCCCAAAATAATGTTATAAATAAAACTAAATAACGAGTGTCACAGTTAATATACATTTTTTAAATAAATAAATATACAGATCGAAATAATATTGTAAATGTCGATATTACCTTTTTGTGACCTGTACAAATTTTTACCGATCTGTATATTTTTTTTTTAAATATTAATATTTCTGTTTCAGACGTACCTTTTATGATTTCGAATTGAATACACAATGGTAAACTGTCTTCTAGTTTGTATACAACTCGTCAAAAATCTCTTTATATAAAAAATTGATTTCGTACTTAATTTCTGGAAAATACAAGAAATAATATTAGAAACATAACGGAAATAAATATTTTCGAATTTCTTTAAATAAAAAAAAATACACAGCCCGCAAAAATTTTGTGCAGATGGTATAGTATTACTGTCCACCTGTACAGAATACATGCGAGTTGTATGGTTTTTTTTTTTCTTTTATAAAATTGTAAATAATGCAATTAGCTTACCTCTTTAGTATTCAATAACGATAATGACTAATGTAATTTTTTGATCTAATATTGCTCTTTTGCTCTTTCTTTTCTCTCAATTTTTTTTCTTATGTTAGCATACAAATCAATGAAAATGTGAATTGTATATATAGGCTGAAGAATTCAATTCAATAATGCATTCAATATACTATCTACCCGCATGCAAAATTACTATTAAAAATGGTACAATTTTTGCATGCATAATAGGGCTTTATTCACGTGAAAAATGGCTGACATCCCACATATTTTGGCCTTATTCAAAAAGGTATTCAAATAATGAGTCATGTGTACGAGGTAGAGTTGACAACACTAGGTTAAATTTAAAAAAAAAAAAAAAAACCTTAAAGAAATGGTGGAAAGTACACTTTGTGGGTCAAGTGGGTATGAAGGGTAGATAATTATCTTAGTGGGTATATGAAGTACATGTTATCCTTAAGGTGGGTATGCATGATGATTTTCTCATAATAATATTTACAAACTTAATATGCGATTTACCAATAATTTTCATGATTTCTGGGAATAAACATCGCTGAATTACTAGTATTTTTTCAGTGCGTTGTTTTATAAGCATAAAATTTGTTATTTATGGAGATTGTGATTATACAGAGTATTTACCAAACCCATATGCTTAAATAGATTCTTTTCAAACTTTTTTCTTTTTAGAACCTTCAAAGTTAAGACCGTGTGTGTATCCGAACCAAATACAGTACATGCAAACTCAGATTTTAATTGAGCATGATATATTGCGCTGGGGAAATTTCTTCTTCATTTTTAAGTAGAAAGTTTAAAAGCTCTATCTCAAATTTCTTCTTGCAAAAGAGATTTGATATATTACTCTCTCTCTATCTCCCCTCTCTCTCTCTCTCTCTCTCTCTCTCTCTCTCTCTCCATGTATGTATATGTAAGCAAACAGGTTTCTCACACGCTAGAAAACACAAATTTCCTAGTTTCATCTTCTCTCATTCTTGAAAAAAACCTTTTGCTGTAGATTAAAGCTTCAAATCTTCAAAAGGCCAAGAAGGTATGCCTCTCCTTCACTCTTTATGTGCGCGTGCGTAACACACTCGTGTTTGTGTAGTTTGAGAGAGAGAGAGAGAGAGAGAGAGAGAGAGAGAGTCATTTTGTTCTCTCAACATTGACGAAAATTTGATTTTACTACGTAAGATAGTTGCAATGCTTCTCCGAAAAGAATTTTGTTTTGCAGATTAAAGGATGTGTTATTCATATTTTGTGTTTTTCTTGTGATAATAAGATGGAAAGTTTAACTTGTTTTTCTTTTCTTTCTATTTTTACATTTAAGTTTAATTTACCATTTTGTAATCGAACAAGAGTAACGGTTGGCTTTTTATCTCCCTTAGCCGTAAATAGCAAGTTTATCATCATCATATTCATTTTATATTTTAAAAAACTCATTTATAATTACAATATTTCATCAACCTATTATTGACATGCCAAAATGGGCTGGATCTTATGCGAGTACAGGCAAATAATTTAAGTTTCCTTACTTTAATATTTGCTACGAATTTGGTTGCACTCGTCTTAGATGCTAACTTTTTCTTTAGTGTAAGAGTTTTTTCTTTTTCTTTTTTTCAAAAATTTATATACTCCAACGTATGTAGATTTTTTCCCTAAAAAACATATATAGAGTTTAAAGCGTGACATCGTTTATTTTATACCCCAAAACCAATTAAAAAAAGCATCAGGTATACAGATACAAATTAATTTATAATCTAGGCGAGATTACAATTATTTATTGCCCATTGGTGTTTCACAATATTTTATTTTCTATTACATTTGTGGAAATAAAAATCAAGTGTTTATTTTGTAAAAATTGATGCTGACTAATAACTACCTTTAATGTTTGTCAAATCAGACTTACTCTCACAGAATAGCATCTGAAGAACTTAACCGCCGATTCAAGAAAATAGTCTTCCGCCTCTCCAACTTCGAAAAATGGTATGAACTTTTCCAATAATTCATGTTTTTATATATCCAAGAAAATTGAGAAAAAAACCACTGAAAAGTATTGAAGAATGTGAGTTAGCAGAGGATGTTTGGTTATAAATGTATCTAAATTGCATGCGTCGAAAAGTAAATAAAGCGGCGCAAGCTCCGTCTAGATTGATTTCTTCTCTAAAATGATGCCGTCGCGTGATATTAGTCATTTTAACTAGTGAAGATTGTAAATTTGGTTCAGTTTAATGTTTAAAACACAAATTATGTTTAACGAAATTATATGATATGATATGATATGTGAGTTCAATTTGTTTAAGGTGGAAAATATATTGGGGTTTTCATTTTCATATAAAAATAAAAATAAAGTTTTGTGACCCTCTATTTAGTTTTTAAATAAACACTGTTTTGATGGGCCAATTTTAATATTAAAAAATTGATGAGTGATTCTTCAAACATTCGAAAAGAGAGAGAGAACAGAATTTTTGCAAGAAACCCATCTCTCCTACACTAACTAGAGCTGTAACGCAACGTGAAATTTTCCGTTTAATTCTCAAATGCTCACACAGAACACGCAGTGACATGCACGAATTCGAGCTGGAAAATTAATAATTAGCTCCAATTTTTTAAATTGGTGAAGTTAAAAATCGGAAATCACGCATGTTTGAGTACTCTGTTTGAATTATGCAGTATTGAATTGGATGATTGCTGGTGCTTGTCCTGCATATAATCTGGGAAGATTGGCAGTGCAGTAGATACTTTTTTTTAATTGTTATTTTTTTGGCGGCTTTCTGAAGAAAGGTTTGAACTTTACTGAAACAGATTTTTATTGACAAATTTGTACGCCCCATTAGTTAGATTGGTGTGTGGTAATGTTAAATGCAGCTGATCTTATTTACAAGTTGAAGTTGAATGGATGTGATGCTTCTTTATCTAAATAATATGGTGTTGAAATGAATGTTAGGTTTGATGATTCAAAAAATTGAAAGATTATGCATGTACAATGTTCATTGTTATGATTGTGTAGATAAATATTTAACTGAATCTCGTGATTCAGAGTGATAGGCAGTCGAAGAATTATGAAGAAGTTAGAAAGGCATTCTGCTCTAGTGTTTCTGGGAGAACAAGAGCCAAGGCAGAAGCCTACTGTGAGATCACTGCAGAAACACATGGGATTTCTGCCTCCTCTCCGAATCTTGCACTGGAGCGGAAGAGGAGGAGAGAGATGCAGTCGGCTCCAACTGTCGCAACCCAAACAAAAAAGCAATGTAGTGCAAGCTCCTTTTGTTTCTTGAAAGCCCTTTCGTTATGAAACAATGTAGAGCTAGCTATATATATACTCTGAAGTTAGACTCATGATGCAGACGTTTATGATCTCTAATGGTGCTTGAAACTATGGAAGAAAGGTTTCTGATATTTTTGAGTCTGCTTGCAGATATAGATGTGGATGATCCTGAAATACAGATAATTCATGATTCCGAGTTCTTTAGTAAGAGAAAATGTTCTGCATCAACGAGACCAGGGTTAGATAAAGGCTTTCATGCAGCCAATTCCTGGAAAAATGTCAACAATCCAAGCAAAAAACCATGTGCCACAGTGGAAATATCTCATGAGGTTGTCCGGAGTCGAAGAGTTTCTGCTCAACAAGGTTAGTACCTGCCCACTCCTCAAGTCTGGTATGTTTGCTTAACAGGTATACTCGTGTGTGGTATTGTTAAACTAGATATAGGCAAATGATTTAGCATGGTCTGCTTCATCAAGGATTGCTAATTATATGGCTGTTATAGGCTTAGGGCAATTTGCCGAAGAAAAAAACTACTTAAATAAAGTGTAAGGAATTATTTAGTTGTGGAGGCTCAGATTCTAGCATGAATTGGTAAACTGTCGATCCTAACTAGTTGTTTCTCAGATTTTTTAAACTTGAATCATAGGGAAAGTAGAACAGTTTGTCAGTATTTGTCAAAGATTACATCAAAAGTGCATCTTTATCGTTGCTTCCATTCAATAGAAGATTTTCCTGAACTTTTATGTATGAGCAGGGAATGATAATGACGACTCGGATACAGCAGAGTTTGAGAGAATCGATAAAGCTGAGTTCATTGGTCAGGTTTCATTTTCCATGTCAAAGCTGGGGTCCTCCAGAAAGGAAAAAGTAAACCAGAGTCTTTCTGCTGCCGCGTCTAGGATGGATGACAGCAATGTGGGCAAACGAGAGACCTCTGTCGGTTATTGTGAATCCTTCTGTCCCAAGGAAGCAAGGAAGCAGAAAGCAGCTTCCAAGTCAAAGAGAGGGCAGTCAGCAGATCAAGGCCACTGTGCTGCCCGTTTAATAAAGAATTTTGGTGGTGCCAAAAGCAACATATCCTCTTCTAATTATTATCGCACCGGCTCTGATATGTCAGACGACTCAATCGGATTAGCTGAAAAAGGTGATATGTCGTATCTCTTTATTGTCGGTTTTCTAATGTTTGTTTCTTATAATAATCTTGTGCGCTTTTGTAACTCATGAAGAACTCAGTTTCGAGAAGATTGATGAGTCTGAGTTCAGGAATATTACAAGGAAATTTGTTTCAGAGAGTATGTCCTCGACCAGGCAAGTACGAGATGAAGAACATACCGCTTCCATTTCTGCAAAGAATGTCGGAAGAGTGACCAAAAAGATACCATCTAAAAAGCCAAAGGCTGATCACTCAACACGGAAGAAAATTGTTGATGACAGTAGCCCGAACAAATTTGTTTGCTCTTCCTCAAGCAACAAGTCCAAGAGTGATGATGTTAGTAAAACCCTGCAAGAATCTGAAGAAAGCTCATATGGTGCAAATCAGGATAAGGGTGTTGGTGTTGCGAGACGAACTCGATTAAGGATGGGGAGCACAAAAAAGCCCGCAGAAGTTGGCAATGTCTCGTTGGGCCTGTCAACTGATTCAGATTCATCATCTACTGATAGTGGAGATGATTCGCTTGATGCCGATTTTAAAGTTGAAAGTTCTGATAATGACTTGGACTTGTCGGGTTCGCATGATGAGACATGTGACGTCCAAGAAGAAAATGAAGAAACAGGTAGAAATGAAGGTGCCGAGTCAAAAGACGGATGTGATGGTTGTGGTGATGATACTGAGGAAACCGTGATGGATTTACAAGTTCATGCTGAGACCAAGGCTAAAGAGGTGGTTAATGAAGTGAAGGCACCGACTGGACTGAAGGAGGCAGCTCCTCCCTCCCACTTAAAAGAGAGCTGTGATCATAGTGGTGCTGGTTCCAAGGAGAGAGCTGAAGCAACGAGTTCACGCTTACATGTTGGTGCTAAGACTAAGACTAACGATGTGATTAATGAAATGAAGGTGCCGACTGGACCAAAGGTGCCAGCTCCTCCCTCCCATGCAAAAGATCAATATGCTCATAGCGGTGATGGTACTAATGAAAGAACTGAAGAAACCAGTTCACATTTTCATGTTCGTGATGAGATTATGACTGCAGACGCGGTTAATGAGAAGGTGACAATGAGACCAGAGGAGACAGCTCCTCCCTGCCACTCGAAAGATTTCTATCATCATACTGTTGATGGCACTGATGAAAGAACTAGAGCAATCAGTTCTGGTTCACGTGGTCGTGCTACGACTAGGACTGCTCACATTGCTTATGAAAAGAATGTGCCGGTTAGAGCGAATGAGGCAGCTCCTCCCTCCCAATCAAAAGACGCCTATGATCATATTGAGGAAAGAACTGGAGCAACCAGTTCTGGTTTACGTGTTCAACCGGAAGACATGGCTAACGAGATGGAGGAGCCCGCCGGTAGAATGCAAATATCTTCAAGACAAGTGAAGGGTAATCAAGTGATTATTTTTAGGAATATCTTGATATTTTAGTGATGGAAAGTAAACAATGAAAAAAGGAATTAAAAAACCAAGCAAATAGCAGGACATCAACATTTCTTGTGTCACAAAACAAGCACATAATCTAATTTTATAGTATTAAGTTAGTTAAATCATAACTAATAAACTAATCATTCAATCAAAGATTTTATTGCTATAACTAAAATATTCTTTTGCTTTCAGATTTATGCAGCGTGCTCGCAGATGCTGTATTGGGAAGGGGGCAAACTCCTGAAATCAAAGAAATTTATGAAGAAGCCGAGAAGGTGACTGCATTTCGAACTCAGGTTCTTCCGCTGAAGTTCAGGTTTGAAGACGAGGTACCACAGCAGGTGGAAAAAACAGAAGATGAAAAAGAGATAGACAGCTTGTTTGCTGCTCTGGACCGTGATTGGGCATTGGATGAACTGCAATCCTTTGACTACCACGGGGTTAGTCTAGCTTAAGCATCACTTGCAGAAAATTTAGCTCTATATTTAACTTCAAAACCTCACTTGCTATTTGTTGTCTATCTATTTTGATGAAATGGCATTGTTCCAGGATAATTTGGAAAAGGAAAATTTTCCTGCTGATGAAACCCAGCATGCAAGATGTTCCAGAGGGAAACATGAGCTGGTCTTACAAGAAGATGAAGGATTGATATGCATTTTCTGCCGTCATGTGGAAATTGCACCGAAGGATGTAATGCCTGAATGGGTTAGTATTGTTCATTAATTTGGAATCTCTATCTTATTTGACAAATTATAATCAATAAAATGGTCAACTTGCAACTCATAACTCAAAGATCAGGATCTCTCTCATCTCGCTAAACTTTATGTGAAACATTGATCTTCCTCTACTGGATTTGCTATTTATTTCACAGTTGATTACATTTCTGCAATTGATTTTCTTGGTATTCGCCTTATGTAGGCGGAAAGAACTTACAGGGACTCGGGAAGAAGAAGGAATTATGAAATGGAAGAGCCTCTGAATTATGATGAACTTCATGCACATCATTCGACTGATGATGATGATGCTGATGCTGGCAACAGTACTGATGCTACTGGTACTGTTTGGAGCATGAAACCAGGTGTACGAGAAAGTATGTATGAGCACCAGCGAGAAGGCTTTGAATTTCTGTGGAAAAACCTGGCTGGAAGCATCAACATTGAAGAACTGAAGAGCAATGATCCACTTAAAGTGGGTGGATGCATCATTTCTCATGCTCCGGGAACTGGGAAGACCCGTCTCACTATAGTTTTTATTGAAACGTACATTAGAATGTTCCCAAAATGCAGGCCCGTTATTATTACCCCAGCCAGCACTCTCCCCACTTGGGAAGAGGAGTTCAGAAAATGGAATGTTAAGTTCCCCTTTCATAACCTGTGCAATTCTGAGTTGTCTGGCAAGGAGAACAAGACTGCTCTCGGACTTCTTCCTCAGACCAAGAGCCGAGACATGGAATCCATTCGTATGCTGAAGATATGTTCCTGGGACATGGGGGGAAGCATTCTGGGAATCAGCTATAGCCTGTTTGAGAAATTAACAGGGGACAAAGATCCGAAACAGAAGAGCAACAAGAAGAGAGAGGCCGGTGTTACTCACCATGAGAAGGTGAAGAAAATACTCATGGAAAAGCCGGGACTCGTTGTTCTTGATGAGGGCCACACTCCCAGAAATCAAAGGAGCAACATTTGGAATGTTCTCCGCAAGCTCCAGACAGAGAAGCGGGTAATACTTTCCGGAACTCCATTCCAAAACAATTTTGGCGAACTGTTCAACACGTTGCGCATAGTCAGACCAGCAATGGCTGATATGCTTGCTCAGGAGAAGAGATTTGCTGAAATGATTGCGCCGAGGAGAATGTCTTCAAGCAGAAAATACAAGGGGGAAAGTTTTCAAACTCCTGTGATTTCCGATGTTGTTGACCGTGCTGTGGAGAATCTGAAAAGCTGCATGTCGCCCTTCGTTCATCTACACAAAGGCACCATCCTTCAGAAGTGTCTGCCTGGTTTGAGAGATTGTGTTATCCTCCTCAAACCCCCGGCATTGCAGAAGAGTTTGATCGACAGGTTGGGTGGGGCAAGCAACTTTAAGCATGAACACGAAGTTGCTATGATATCAGTGCACCCGTATCTTTTCCTACAGTTTGAAACAACAGAAGATCGGAAGATAGGAATCGATATGGGCGCAGTCGCGGCATCTAAGCTCAACTGTCAAGAAGGCGTGAAGACGAGGTTTCTCCTGGAGCTAATTCGCCTCAGTTTGGCGGTGAAAGAGAAAGTACTGGTATTCAGCCAGTATATTGACCCTCTTGAACTCATAAAGGATCAATTGAGAGAAGTCTTCAAATGGGTTGATGGAAGAGAGATTCTTCACATTCAAGGGAAGCAACACACGAAGCATCGCCAGTATTTGATTAATAAGTTCAATGATGCGGCGAGTGAATCGAAGATCATGCTCGCTTCGACAAAGTGCTGCTCTGAGGGTATAAGCTTGGTTGGGGCTTCAAGAGTTGTTTTGCTGGATGTTGTCTGGAATCCCTCTGTGGAAAGGCAAGCAATATGCCGAGCTTATAGGATCGGGCAGAAGAAATTTGTCCACACATACCATTTGATGACATCTGGGACGAGTGAGGCGGACAAATACTGCAGGCAAGCAGAGAAGGAGCGTATATCTGAGCTCGTCTTCTCTTGTGCAAACACAAGCGAGCGAGCGAAGCTGCCCTCGTTGGGTGAGGACAGGATCCTTGAGGTGATGGTTGCTAATGAGAGTCTGAAAGAAATGTTCGAGAAGATCATCAACCAACCTAAGGAGACTGACCTAATTCAGACATTTGGTCTCACATCTTGAGTACTTATGCTTCCAGGTAAGCTTTTCTTCTTTCTGTCTACGTATCTCATTGTTTCAACTACTAATTAATGCTTTGTACTCCAACTGAAATACAGGACAGACATTTTGGCTGACACAATGATCACTCCTTGTAATGGATTTCTGTTTGATTTTTCTGTAGTTGTGTTGTTTAATGCAGATGATGATGATGATGATGATGATGATGATGAAGATGTTATTCTGTCATCTGAGTCCGTGTGTCTGTCTGTTTGAAGTTGCGAGATGTACAATCTTAAAATGGATGAATTGCGATGGAGATTAGGTTTTGAGGTGTTGGATGGAGTTTATGCACAACAAACAGGATGAAACTTGGTTCGAGTTTTTGTGTTTTGAATAACAAGCTTTACAAAATGAACTCCTCCTCCTCTTCCTCTTCGAGCTCAAAGGCATCACATTGCGCCTTAGATATCCATAGAGCTTAATGAGTTGTATTGTATACATACATTATTATTATTATTATTATTATTATTATTATTATTATTATTATTATTATTATTATTATTCTTAATGAGTGAGTTGCGTTGCCCTTGCCGACAACTAAACGGTTAGAATGCTTTTGAGTAGCTACTAGCTAGGCCTCTGCCTCTGCCTCTCCCTCTCTCTAAACGTGATTACTCATCCTGTTTCTATCAATTTCAACAATACCAGATGTCCTGTTTGATTTAGAAAGAGCAATGAGAATGCCAATTTTAACCCACTTACCAATATACATATATATATATATATATATGTATATTCAAAGAATTAATGGCAATATAATTAATTTGCATCTAAATTACCAAAAAAATTACTGTTATTTTTTCTCAAGCAATAGCCAATACATACATTGATGTTGTTTGGCATCTTAGATAGCTGTGCCATGATGATATCATTTGTTTATCTATTCTATCATCACCGCTACCCCTATTTGCAACAACTTATTCATCCTCCTCTCACTCAACAACATTAATTCTACAAACATTGATTCACACGTCGAATATTTATATTAACTGATGCTACAAACAATCACAGAATCTCGACTACTTTTTACTTGTCAATCTATATATATATATCCATCGCCATCATCATATATTATCTTCATTTTCATTCCTCTCTGGCTGCCTCCACTTTCCCACCGCATTCTCTTCACATACACCGCTGCGCTACTCGCTAATGCTAAGACCATCGCCCATCACCGATCACCCATCACCCATCACCTTCACCTATATATATATTCATATTTTTTACTGCATCTGCATGCTTGTGTTTTTATACTATATACTATCAATATCAATATCAATTTGGCCTACCTACTTATTAACTTTTTTTTCTTTTATTCTACTTTGTTCTACATTTTAATTGTTTGGATTTATCTAATAAGCCACAAAATAATTACCACAATATAATAATTTGTATTAAGGTGAATGAATGCATGATGCGTATTACTATAATGCTACAGTACACGCGTCGTTACTATTGTAACCAATGCATATCATTCATCTACTGTCACCGATATTAATTATAATCAATCGGAAATCATACCAGCCTCTAATCACTAAAACTTATCTTTAAGCAAACTACAACGGAAAACAATCATTTGTTCGAAAATTTTTAACTCTCTTATAATTGAACTTGATAGTAGTACAAGTATTTGTCATATATATATATATATATATATATATATATATATATATATATATAATTATTTTGAAACTCATATTATGAATTTAACACAAGATTAAGAAAAAAAAAAAAGTTAAACCACCGCTTCACAATCATCCCGTCTACCCCGACGGTTCCGACCTGGAACCAGCTATTGACTACAATACTGGTTTTAAATTACTCCCTCCGTTCACAAAATGTCCTGTTTCATCTCTTATTTGTGTTCACCAAATGATGCCTTGTTTCGTTATTTTTACCAACATACCCTCGCTACTTTATTAAAATCACTACCCTGAAGCCATTGATGACCCTGAAACCCTCAAGCCATTGATGATCTCACCTCTTTTTTGTCATTACCACTGTTTTTTTGTCATTATCTCACTACCCCTACTTTCTAACTTTTACCCACTCAAAACAACTTTATCAGTTTTCTTAATCTCCGTACCGAACACGAAATGGAGCGTCATTTCGTGAACGGATGAAGTATATAAATAATCATCTTCCAAATATATTCACAAAAAAATAATGATGACATTTGTTTTCTTTTTACCTGAAATTAATATTTAATTATATACATAACTATATTCAAAAAATTATTCACACAATATTTAATTATAAATTGTAGTATTATATAAATAATCATCTTCCAAATATATTCATAGAGAAATAAATGATGACATTCGTTTTCTTTTTTACCAGCTTTGAAAATAACTTTTTTAACTGAAAATAGAACTTCAAGAATTGTTTTACTATATACTTGGTTGTTTTTCCTTTTTACAAAACTTTATGTGGAATGATTGTGATTCATAAAATTATTTAGTCAATGATATAAGATAAAAGTTAACCATAAATATCCTTAATTTTATGAGTTCAAAATTATATAATATATTAAAAAAAAAATGTCCCGCAAGTACTGAATTGGCCAATCTACGCGCACAATTATTGATCGGAATTGACTCGTTGATAAATCGTTAGTAATTTTTCTGCCAATTTTCCTACATATTCTACATTTTCCAACGCAGACGATTAATCAAACAATTTAAGACGGTGTGTTTAGGATTATTCAAACTTATTTGAAATTTATATACTCGTACTTGTTTAAAATCCGATTAAAAAATTAGTCATTTGTGTTCCTTTCTAAAAAAATCTGTATATTAGTCTACCGCCACAGTTCTGCATCGGAATTGGCCCGTTGACCACGACTCTGATTTATAAGTACATATTTTATAAAATTTGTTTAGAATTTATATAGATCAAAAAATTTAATAAAAATAATGATTGTACTATTCATTATCGTCCTTATCGTATAGTAATATTCATTAATTAAAATTATAGATTATGCAAAGTTGGAAACCCAACTACAAATAACGTAAAAATTATTTCATGGATGACGATTATAGATTTTAGAAAATACATGGGGAAAAAAACATAAAATAAAAAATTTCTCGAGTTGAGGTAATCGTCGGTTGGGAATTGGCTCGTCTACCACAACAGTTCCAGGTCAGAATTGACCCGTTGACCACGATTTTGATTTATAAATGCATAATTTATGACGATTCTAGATTTTAGAAAATACATGAAAAAAATGAATAAAATAAAAATTTTAAAATTAATAAGAATAAAGAATGAAAATGTATCACGTGAGATCCCGAGTTGAGGTACCCGTCAGTTGGGAATTGACTCGTCTACCTAATTAATTAACAAATTAGAAATTACTTATCTTTTATCAAATTAAATAAAAAAATATTAGACTATTTCCAAATTTAATTCGGTCAACCAATAAATTATCCAAACTATTTTGGAATCATTTGTTCTGTCAACTAATAAATTGGTTCCTTAATAAAAATAATTATCTATTCGGCCAATTAATAAATTGACCAAATTAAATTAAATTAAACTATAAAAATATAGCAGTTATTTATTCAGCTGATTAATAAATAAATTGGCCAAATAAAACTCCTACAAAAAATAATTATCTATTCGGCCAATTAATAAATTATCCAAATTAAATTAAATTAAATTATAAAATATAGTATTTATTCGGCCGATTAATAAATAAATTGGCCAAATAAAATTGATGGAGCAAAGATGAGAAAATACACATTGATTCTAGGTATTTATAGGCTTTTCAATATGTGAAATTTCATTGAGAAACTGATGTGGGACACAAGATTTTAGTATAGATATTTAAAATCTATTATTTTACATTTGAAAATTCAAAAATTTGAGAATTTAGATAAATATGAAGGAGGAATATAAGGGGTGCCACGTAGGATTTTTTCAAAGCAAGAATCGTTTTCCTTTTAGTAATATAATTATTATTATTTTGAAAAAGAGGACGCCTCCGTTTCTAAAATTAGGTTATTTTTCTTCTAGTTACAATATATACAACGTTTTGGCAGTTTTTTTAGCTTATACCCGATTATATATGATTTCATTAGTGACAATTATTTGTTGAAAGTATATTAATTTACTAATGAACAGCATTTAGCAATAAAATACAGATTAAATAATAATAATAATAATAATAATAATAATAATAATAATAATAATAATAATAATAATAATAATAATAATAATAATAATAATAATAATAATAATAATAATAATAATAATAATAATAATAATAATAATAATAATAATAATAATAATAATAATAATAATAATAATAATAATAATAATAATAATAATAATAATAATAATAATAATAATAATAATAATAATAATAATAATAATAATAATAATAATAATAATAATAATAATAATAATAATAATAATAATAATAATAATAATAATAATAATAATAATAATAAGAAGAAGAAGACAAGTCGTTAGCATATGTTTATTTCTTACAAAAATACAAGACCACATTACTTGATCCAAAAGAAAAGTTACAGACAGTTGTTGCGTAAACGACGAATGAAAGCGGCGCAGGGAATTCAACAATAACATTGGAATTATTTTGTAGTTAAACCAACAAATGACACAAAATATTGTTTTTCATTTACAAAAATTCCAATATTAAATAGATAATAATAGTAGTAATTTTTATTTTTATTTTTTTGAGGAAAAATAATAGTACTAAATTTAAGTACAAATAAATCAAACTATCCATATGAATTATTTCGTTCAAGTTCGATTCAGAAATATAGAAAAGTTCCAAACCAACATTGAACAAAGAATTAGCAGTCATGCAAATTGTTACAACTTACAATGAACAACAAATAAACATTCTAAAAATAACAATATTTATCCACCCACCCAAACCCAGAATAAGCTGAGGAAAATTAGAATAAAAATACAGAGATTTATTGATGATCATAGAGAAAATGGCTTCGCATACACATCACAAGGTTCACAAGCAGTTAGTTGCGGCTCCTGCAGGAAAAATAAAAATAAAAATAAAAATAAAAATAAAAATAAAAATAAAAATAAAAATAAAAATAAAAATAAAAATAAAAATAAAAGAATCAACATATAATTATAAATTCTCAGTCATTTATTTTTACCGCGGAATCATCAGCAGCGATAGCATAGATATAATCTCAAACAGGGCAAGCTAGGAAGTATGTTATGATCATATACCACAGATGCAAAAGCTTCTACAAATGTATTTTCCACTATTTCCAGCTAGCACAGTCAGAAAATCAGAGCTACGAATTGATATAAACCGTTCTTTGAAGATGTCGAGGTTCCATTTTTAGTGTGATGATTGGAAAATTACTAATCACTAATGTGAAAAATAACTCAGGTAAGTGGCACTCGTGGATAGTGTCTTCGTTCGAAAGCTAAATTGGAAATATGCAAGTATATGATCACCAACCAGGATTTGAAAACCTTATTCCTACATGTATGTGGCGGCAATGGAGGGACTGCAGTACTGTATGTGAATGTAGATAGCTTTTACAAGATGGAAGTACCTGTCTAAGGCCACCTGTGGTTAAGCTCCCCCCCGCAAGAAGCATTGTCAGAAGAGATGTCACCGCGCCACCTCCAAGGGCTGGACCAGAACTCCCAGCATCACGAATCGCAGTACGCATTGCACTTAGTACACCCCCATATGTGGTTGCATGTCCGCGCTCAATGGCTTGAATGAAACAGAAAGTCATGGCACCAGTTGAAGTGATTTTTGATAAAGCCTATTGAACAAATTTACCAGCTAAAGTTAAGTTTGTGTTTCACAGAGAATCAAACATTAGTTTTCCGATCAACAACCCAGAACATACAGATGTATCAGCTGAAGTTTGATCATCATCACAGCCACTGAAGGAATAAACTTCCCCACCGCTTGATCCTTTCCACACACCAGATCGAGGACGATGGTCCTCCCACACATATTGCCCACTCCTATAATCAAAATTGTCACTCATAATGAATACATAACGAAAAAATAGTCCATGTAATTTTATGACAATGGGACCAGCGAGAAGGTCCAGCCCAGGATGATATTGTTTCTTAAACTTAAAGATAACGTCATCTTCAATTCTGGCGAGATTTTGTAAGAAAATACTCTACTCAAGGAGACAAGGACCATAAATGAACAAAATGATGTATGCGAATAAATCTCACGAAAACAGTGAAGAATTTGCAACTAAAAGAAACAAGTAATTAAATGATAAGTTAAAATCTCCTTACTCTTCGAGACAGTAGTTGGATCTCATAAGCACCCTCAATGAATCTCATCATATTCTTTACAAGATTTATATGCTGACCAGAGACAGATTTAACACAAATCTCTCAAGTAAAATCATAAGAAGAAATATTGGTGTCTTTATAACAATAAACAAAGTATAAAACCAAATAAACATAGAGGGAGAAGATACTTGAAAGATGCTTGCATTCATCAAACAAGTTAATGGGAAATAAAATTACGGTTGCCCGATAAAGAGATGTTGGTAGTTTGTACGTGTCCCTCTTTCGTTCTTTGTATCTTCAAAATTACATCATGTTCATCTCTTGTTAGTTCGAAACCATGCGTTCTAGAGAACTCTATTCAGATAAGATAACATTCATATTTCCAGAAACAATTACCACCCATATATAAAAGATAAGATAAAGATCTTAATCTACGGCAATTAAAGTGTTAAAGAAGTACCTGCTCATCCTGCAAAGAAATGGTAAATCAAGAACTGTTCCACTATGACAAGCATCTATGATGGAATGAAGCTTAGCACCACGAGGTATTGGTCTGACGATAGATGCATTAATCTCATCATCAACAATCATACCCTGTGTTTCAAAATCAAGCGGGCACAAGGTCTCATCATATCCATCAACTTCATCTCCATTGTAGTTCCTTTGTCGGGAACCATGGCCAGAATAATGAAACACCAAGGAGTCTCCTGGTTGACATCCTTGTACTAGCCAAAAGAGCGCCATTCGCATGTTATTCTTGGTTGGGATTCTATACGGATCAGTTTCTTCTTCTGCAATTCAATTTACTTAAAAAATCAGCTACCAAAAATGGGCCACAATTAAAACTATTCATAACAAGAGAAACAAAAAAGCTAGTCTACATTACTATATGAAATTTATTTCAGTAAAGATGTTCCAGAGCCGATCATTTGAGCACAAGTACTAGCACTGGTATAAAACAGGCCTTTTGGTAATCAATAATAGTCCCCACAATCATAGTATTTGTGATGAATGTCTTCACAGAAAAAAATTGGAACTCAAGAAACCATCAAAACATCTATCTTGTTACTCAATATTTAGCATTTCAAATTCCAAAGGAAATTCATTCTTCTTTCTTTCTTTTGTTCAAAAATCTATCTAAATAACTCAATGGTAGCGACCAACAGTTGAGCATTTAGAAAGAAAATCATTTACCAAGGTCCGACTGAAAGAGAATACCTAAAACTTGACATTGTTGCATTTGGCTAAAACAAAACTTTAGTAGCATTCTTATTACCTATACAGGGCAAGAAACTATCAGAGCTTTTATGTGCCTTGTAAGTAAGAAAATCAAAATTTAAGCAGTAGAAGTATAGAACACTAACTGCAGCTATCAAATTGGATCAACATCTATAAATCATGTCACTTTCCTTAATCATAATATATAAAGCCGTACGCCCAAATACATCACAGCTGCAGAGTTTCGATAATATAAGAAATCAAAGCATATATATCCTTTGCTCGTACTCGTACAGTTTACTTTCGATAAAATCACAAACAAATTGGAAACACAAAAACAAGGTCAAAAATAAAAATTATAACCTGTGAAGCATATTCTCTATAAGTCAGTTCCCGATAAAATCATGAAAGCAACAAGAAGTAAATCTTTACTGTCAGTTTTCCCCTTTACCAGTAAGCATGAGAATTGACGATTCCGGAAATCGGAACTTATTGATCAGAAGATATTTCATGCACTTGGCGTCGTTGATGCATCCCTTCAGCTCGTGGCGCGAGAACCTGTACGATATTCCGACGATCACAGCCTTCTTACGGCCGTGAGGGTTGGGCGGTGGACCGGGCGGGGCATGGGAATAAGGAGACGGCTGAGGAGGGGACGGAGGCGCGTGAGAATAAGGAGTAGGCTGGGCAGGCGGCGGCGCGTGGCGCGGATCGGCGACGTTAGTGATTGCCTGACAAATAGCGCATCGGATCGATGGCGCGCCGTATGGCACCTGCAACGGGGTGCGGCAATTAGAGCAGTTGATGAGCATGTTCATTGTCGCCGGAATTCGGAATTTAACGGCAGCCGGAGAGACTGAACGGAGATATTCGATGCGGCGGAGGAAGAGAATTCTGGTGGGGATTTTAAGCGAATACTGTACTTGTATTTTATTTTAATATTTTGGCGTTGAAAGTGAAAGCAAAGATTTTGCCTTTTACGCGTTGGATTATTGGACTACGACTTTAGTCTTATTCTTCCCGTTCATTAACATTTACAGTAATGTTTTCTTTTCAATTATACATTTTCTGCCGTCCCAAATTAGATTGGAAAGTTAAAACTAGATACTAGTATGTATGTAATTGAATCTCTCACTAGATGATTGGTGCATTGGAATGGAATTGAATATAGCTAAGAATAGAATAAAATAGGTAAGTTGATTCATATGCTTAATATGCATAAGAAATAAGTAAAGGAATTATATAGGTATTCTTTGATAGATTGTGTATATATGTGCGCACGCACGCATGCAAAGTGTGTGTGTATATGTGTGCGCACGAGTGAAGTGTGTGTATATAAATTAAAATTAATTGAAACAATTCCTTAATTTTATTTGAGTAAAATTGACAAAATCGTAAAATATATGAGGACAAAATAATCAATGTACAAAAATAAAAGCATTAAGAATGGCTAATACCATAGGTTGAGGAATGAATGACTAATCCCATTGAGAATGAAATGGTAATTTTGGATGAAATGATGATCCCGACCATACCAATCACCTACTAAGAACTAGATGATGTCCTTTTTTCAAAGAAAAAAAAAAAAGAAGAAGAAGAAAGAGAAGGGGGACAGAAATAGCAAGTTTTTGTAAACTAAGACAAAATTGAAAGAGTATCAAACACAAAATTACTATATTGATGTTTTGAGAATTTATTCAAGTTAGATAGTTGTGAAGATTTTGACAGTTTCATAATGCGTGAACTTAGTCACAAATAAATGACTGAAGAGCTAATCAAATATAGTTGACAATTGATGAAATCCATCTTGCATGCATATGCATTCATCAAAAATATTGATGACTTTTGCTTTCCCGAGCATTGTACAAATGATACGGTAAATAACTTTTACAGTAATATTTAAAGATTTATTTATATTACCTGATCTTCAAGTTTCTTAGTATTATCTTTCTGTTTTAGGACGGTCCTAAATTTATTTCTAGCTATTTTTACATCATTATTTTTTACCCTTACTTTATCAACTTATTTACCTAAAATACTACATATGGTCTACCATTATCTCAATTAATTGAGTAACACTCTGGTGCATGCATCTGCACCATGGAAATGGGTACCGCCTCGACCCGACCCGCCCACGCGCCACATTCGACCCGCGCGTGAGGTCCACGAGCCTCACGCCTCCCCCCCCCCTTTTTTATTTGTAGTTTTTTTTTTTAATTTCAAGATTTTTTTGGCTCCGCCTTCGCTCCAATTACTAAAATAAGGATAATCGACGGATAACAATTTGGATTTTTTCGGCTCGCTCCGAGGCCTTCGGCTCTCCTCGCTCGTGTCTTCACCGAAGAAGAAGCGGCAAACAAAAAAAAAACTGGAAAAAAAAAAAAAAAAAAAAACTGATCACCCGGATCAATCGGGTCGGGTCGAGTCACGGGTGTTGCACAGTGGAGAATCTCCACGGGAGGTTTTGTCCAATTAATTAATATATCATTACTCTCAATATGAGACATTTTCTCCACTCACAACAAATTCAATTACTACTTTTTATCTACTCACACCTAACTTAACAACATTTTTCTTAATATCCGTGTCACTTCCTCCTAAGAAGAGATTTGGGGACCGGAGGTAGTATATTTTAATCGTATGTATTTATTCATTTTAATATATTTCAGAAGCAATCAATTTATGCAACATTTTCACCGTTATGTCAAATTAACGGCAAATCATAAGTTTGTTAACAAATATTTCAAATTTATAGATTTTTTATCGAAGAGCTCTAAGTGCAACCAAAAGCAGCAGATAATGGAATATATACGTATCCAATCTAGCTTATGTTTAGATTTGAACCTAGTGGGTAAGTTAGAAGGAAAAGTGAGCACGATGTTGGCAACTTTGAAGAGATTTTCATGATAGTATGCCCGTTTAACTCTCACCCTCTACTATAATAGGCATTAGCTTACGAAACAAGACATTTCAATAATCTCGATGAAGACAACCATAACGATTAACGCATAGCAATATCACAAATGTATCCATCCAAGACAATTTCATTACTGCATGAAGGAGCTAGCTAGGATTGTAGCTCAACCATGACTTGATTTGATGTGGAAATACATGCGGATTCTCATTTTGTTGTTGGGACTTAATTGGGATTGTAGCTCAAATATGTAATGTAAGATTATCGACAACCACAACTTGATTGGATGTGGGAATACATGCGCATTCTCAATTTTTTTGTAGCATCAAACAGATAACTAGGATTGGAGCTGAAATATGTAACATAAGATCATCGAAAACCATATATAACTTGATTTGCCGTGGGAATACATTCCATTTTTTTTTTTAAAAGAAGTCATATAAGCTCGAAATGAGACATCATCTAATCTTTGGCCACTTTTATTCCACAAAGGGAAAATACCATTAAATGTCCCAACGTTTTAAGTTTTTTACGATAGCATCCCAACGTAAGCATAATAACAAATTAGTACCCAACGTTTCAATTTTTTTTTAACAATAGTGTCCTACGATCACTTTCCGACCACTTTCTGCTAGCCAGCTCGCCGGATAGTCCACGGTATACTTAAACATGGATTTTCAAAAAAAAAAAAAAAAACTTACTCTTTATTTCTACCCCACGGTCCCCACCCCATTTACCTTCACATCACAACACAACTATTTCCTTTCTCAATTTTAACAAATCATAATATTATTGCAAAATGTCTATTAATTTATGTGAGCATGCGCAAGCGCAAAGATCAAATTCCTTAACCATTTAAATTTATCAATGTATGCGGAAAGATCAAAGTACCACAAATTCATAAACTCATAACAAAAGATTAAGTATCATTAAATCATGGTACCATAAACATGGAGATGATGTCATTTTTTATTTTTATTTTTGAAAATTCATGTGTAAATATGATGCGGACTATCCGGCGAACTAACTGACAGAAAGTGGCCGAAAAGTCATCGTGAGACACTGTTATAAAAAAAATTGAAATATTGGATACTAATTTATTATTATACTTACGTTGGGATGCTATTTTCAAAAACGTTAAACGTTGGGACGTTAAACGGTATTATCCCTTCTACAAAAATATTATGATCGGAAAAATGTTAATCCCAGCCCAATCGTAAAAATACCTGTAGAGCATGAAATGTTGGGAGTGAAATGGTCCAATAAAGTTTGTACACTTTTGACCAAATATATTATTCACTAGGTTTAGCCGTTTAGGTTGTTAGATACTTGGGCCGTTTAGGTAATTGGGAAACTGGCCCAGCCCAAGTATGCCGAAATTTGACGAAGTGGTGGAATATTAGGGTCTTTTACGGAAATCCCAAAAATTTGAGGAGCTTCATGCAATTAACGGTATATATAAAAACGCCAAGAAGCTCTGGTTCTCTTTCGCGCAGCTAAAATTAGGGTTTTAGCTTTTCTGGAGTTTCTCGTCGCGTCAGCTGTCGCACTAATTTCCGATGGTAAACTCTTTCTTCTCTAATACTCCACATCTCTGTCGCAACTCAATGTGAATTTGTATTATCTGAATGTGTGAAATATCTGGAGCTAAGCGATATGGTTTTTGATCTTTTATGGGCTTGAGCTGAGTGAGTTGTGGTCATCTGTTATTTGAATTTGTATTTTCATTAGCTTACTTGGAATCGGTACCTGTGTTATAACTGATTATTTTTTTGTAAATTAAGTAGTAATTTTTATTTTTATTTTGAAATGCGAATTCTCATTTCTTTTCTATCAGTTATTTTTCGTTTAAAGATATTGTTGGGTTTTATAATTGTAGTTTCTTGGCGACTCATTGTTGAAAATCTGGTGTTTATTTAGTTTTGCTGTGATGAAGGTGATTAGGGGGGGCATCGTTATACATGGTGCCCATTAGAACTAATTATCGGTTGCTTTAATTAAGTATTTTTTTTATATTGTTTATGCTCTCTTACACGGTTTTTGCTACATAGGCCAAGAGAACCAAGAAGGTCGGGATCGTTGGGAAATACGGTAGGTCAATCGACTTAAATTTACTACTTAGTGTGTTTCCTATTGAACCTTTTGCTGTTTTTGTTCAGTTAATCTGTTTGAATGGAGTGTAATGATGGGTTATTGTGTGATGAATATATATTGTTGCATTGCATTTCTAGTTATTAACAATGTCCTCACAATTGCAAATTAGTATAGCTTGATATATGCTGTTATGCGTGTAATTTTGCTATACATTTAGGTGGTTCTATTGGAGTTATGATGCTGAAAATTTAGTTTTGTGATTGATTAGACCTAGTTTGATGCTATCGCCGTGCATTTCAGGCACGAGATATGGTGCTAGTTTGAGGAAGCAGATTAAGAAAATGGAAGTTAGTCAGCATAGCAAGTACTTCTGCGAGTTCTGCGGAAAGGTATGAAGTCATTGGCACAAAATGGTATGTTTTGCTGGTTGATTCATCATTTTCTAATTGAGCTCTTCAATCACAGTACGCCGTGAAGAGACAGGCTGTTGGCATTTGGGGATGCAAGGACTGCGGCAAAGTGAAAGCAGGCGGTGCTTACACCTTGAAGTAAATATTCTTTACCAATATGACCATTAACGTTTTTATGTTACTTGTTATTGTTGGCTAAATTGGACAAAATTGTGTTGCAGCACTGCCAGTGCCGTGACGGTGAGGAGCACCATCAGAAGGCTGAGGGAGGCAACCGAGAGTTAAATTTAGTGAAGTTTGTATTTGCCATAATTCACAGTTTTATAATTTCAATTGAAGTAGTCCCCAGACTTGGAGACTTGTTGAGCATTTGATAGCCACCTTATATGTATTTGTCCATTTTGGCTGAAATTCTTCAAGTTTTGCAGTTAATTTGAGATCTATGTTTACTTTTATTTTTGTATGCGTCTTTTATGTTAAAGAGTATCTGTGAATATTTTGCCATGATATTATTGACCTCCGTATGTTTTTGGATACGAGTTTAGATTGGATTTTCTACTGATCTCATGGTGGCATAGTTTTGCACAAGATCTCAACCTTAGGTTGTAACATTTGGATGCGTTGTCAACTACTATGTAGCAACTAGCAAGTATGGGGCCGTTTACTACGTAGAATAGGATTGACTATTCTTATTTTATGTCTTTCAATCCTACTTACAAATGTAGTTTCAAATATGAATAATGATTATAATAATGCGTCTATAAGATATCTTTAAATCTAATGAATGCTTAATTAGTCAATATTATTTTTATCTATTTGGTTTATCCTATTTAGCAAATGTCATTTATGGATGCTTGGTTAATAGATAATCCAATATGAGTTTATTCGTGATGGGTAATTGGGCACTGATCATATTCATCAATTGAATGATAATTGATAATTTATTATTGATAAGAGTAATAATTTGTCATTTGGTTACTTTCAAATTTGAAGTGATTATTAATCAATCGTGTAATTCTCTCCTGATCCCATCATTCAAAAACCAAACGCCACCTGCATTATCTAACGCTTAAATCACATGTCAAGGGGGATTAAAGCCGATTTTGATCGAAGATTAACATACTTGGTCTCAAATGACAAGCTCCTAATTAATTAATCCAACATATTTTATGAAAATCCCTAAATGTGAATTTGATAGGTGCTAGAAAGTAAAACGAGTTGAGACGAGCGAAGAAGAAAGATGAAGGTGACATGTTGAAGTAGAATATTAGTAGTACAACATTCTCTTGAGTTTTCTCATTAGTTACATCATCACCACATACAGATACAGGACTGCTGCTTGCTTAGGGTTTTCCCTCTGCACCACCCCTTCAATCATATACCTATTTCAACTTTACAAAAACCCAAAAAAAAAGGAAAAAAAAAAAAGAAGGAAAAAAAGAAAAGAAAAAAAGGCTAAGATAATCTGGGAGTGAATTCCCAGTCTCCGCTGTGCCAAGTTGGCTAAAGAACAACACCGAGCTGCTCGAAAACTCAGCTTTCACTTACAAAAACACATTATGTTTGAACACGGAAAACTAGTAAAATTGGAGGGTCGTCATCAGCTTTCTGCTGAGTCGTAATCCGTTGTTGTTGTTGTTGTTGGTGGTGGTGGTGGTGGCAAAGTGGTATTTACTTACATAATGGGAATTGGGATATCATCACTGTTGCTTTTGTGATGCATTTGCCTTTGCACAGCTTTCACTGCCGCCACTCTTGCTGCATTTGCTGCCCTGTTAGCTGCTGTTACTGCTCTGTTCACTCTCTCATCCACCTTGCTAACCTCGTACGCCTTTTCTGCTGCTCGACGAACTTCCTGAGTGTTCAATACAAACTCATCACACATCCATCATATAACAATTGCTCATATTACTATTTTACATTATCAACCAAGCTCCAAACTCAATTCGAATTCACATCTTAGCTAATCATAAATCAAATCCTGACTTCTTCCAACTTGATAAAACTGTAATATTTCAATCAAACATACTCGTCTTAAAGCTTTAATCGCATTCCCAAAATTCACACAAAATGGGATATTTATTTCCTGTGTGGAAAAATAAGGTCTTTATGGGCTAAAGAATTTTACCTGAACAACATTAAGCACTTTAGAGTGATTGACAGCAACAGGCGAAACGGGATATACGTTGCTCTGTGTGCTTGGAACATCAAGAATTCCATTTTGCCAGTGGCCAGCCTGAGTTTCACCGCTTCTGAAACTGTACATTCCAAGCCCCTGTCTCTTCCCCTCATGCCATGCACCCTCATAACGATGACCATTTGCAAAAGAATAGACCCCAAATCCATGCATTTTATCTGCAAAATACTCGCCTGCATATCTATCTCCATTCCTGAAGGCAACAGCACTGAGGTCAACACAGTAACTCTCAACATTTACGCAGGACTGCTAAAGAATGCAGATATGAAGTTTATTGACAAAATCTGCTACCATCACAGCATACAGCAAATCAAATACCCTTGGACCAAGTGTATCAGCACACACATTTTTTTATTTTATTTTTATTTTGTTCTACGGAACTTGAGCAGGAACCATTTGAGCAGCAACAAGCCAACAAAGACAACAAATTAAATTAACACTAGCATAGTCTGTGACACAAATGCATGTCTTGCGCTTTACTCCTACATGAACAGCTCATCATACTCATAGCATAGGGTTCACACTTCAGGCAACAGCATGACTAATCCATGGTTCAAATGTCTCCAATCTCCATTATATTATCATATTAGTATTAAATGCCATCCAAATTTTACTTTCCAACAACACTAGCCCAAAAGTCATGCAAACGGATTCATTATCTTGTCACATTATTGCATGATAACAACACCTTTCAAATGCAACTTCAAATGAATTGTTTTGGAACCATAAGGACGCATCCACATTCATCAGCTAAAAGGCAAGTCAGACTTTTTAGCAAAAATGGAAGCATTCTAATTTAGTACAAGAAAACTTTTTTTCTGTTAGTAAAGAAAAAAGCAGCCAGAGTCACAGCTTCATCTTCCTTAATAAAACAAGAAAATAAGGAACATAAATGCAAATAAGCTGAGCAGCCTTCAGCTAACGAGAGATCTAAAAGTTAGAAATTTTGGTTTAAAACTTGCATACAAAAAGAGAATCGAAATGATTCTCATTCTACACTTCTTGTTCACATCAAACATTACTCCTCTTTCCATTTGAATCATAACCAAAAGTCAGATAATGACAAACAATCTAGCAGTAAATGCATTAAGGTTCAAAAGAAAGGACAGAAAGTGCAAGTATGGAGATTAGCCAAAATATATTACTCGAATAGTGCACCTCCCGAAGGCAGCAAATATTACTTTACATAAATCATACAATCACATTCGTGCAACTAAAGATGCGCACATCTATTCAATCCATCTCAATATTATTGTCAACACACAATCAAACCACATGGACATCACTAAAGGATATGATCAAATATTTCCAAACTTGCCAAATTGAACAATCATTCAGCTATATCAACAATAGGATGAAAGCAATTATTAAACGCCTACCGTAAATAAACACACCAAAAGTGGTAAAATACAGAGCAAAATGCCACAGCTGTTACCTGAAATGATAGTGCCCAAGGCCATGTTTAACGCCCCACTTAAATTCTCCTACATATCGGCTACCGTCCTCGCAAGTATGAACACCGCAGCCATGGCTCTGCCCACTAGACCATTCCCCAGCATACACATCACCAGTATAAAACCTATATACTCCGAAACCATGCCTAAGTCCCTGCCGATACTGCCCTCTATACCGGCTGCCACGAGCCCATGTTTCGACACCATAACCATCATACTTGCCATCAACCCAATCACCTTCATACCTCCCACTCATGTAATAGTAATACACCCCACTGCCACTACATTTCCCCTTATGAAACTCACCCTCATACACATCTCCATTGGTGTATGCTTGCACATAACACCCGGAGATCGCCTTTTTATCGGCTTTCTGCCTCGAACCGATGGACCAAAACACCGGCAAATGCGGCCGGCTGACATGGTCCTTGGCGCTCATCTTAATGGGCAAGGACCGGGCGAGGAACAATCTAATTGTGGGAAGCCTTGGAATGGCTAAATTGAGGGAGAAAAGGAGCACCGCGGAGAAGGCGAAAGCCGATAAGAAATCAAGAATGAATGACCTGGAAGGGTGAGAGACTAAAAAGTAAAAGAAAGGGAGACTGAGGAGAAGGATGAGGCGGAGGTGGAGGCGGAGGCGGCGGCGGAGGTGGCGGAGGTGGTGGTGGAAATGGGTCAAGAATTTGTGAGACCTATTGTGGAAAAGATTGAATTTTGCAGGTGGGTCCTGCGCGGAAACACCGTATCTGTGGAGGGCGTTGGAGAGAGTAGGGGTCTTGGTGAGGGAACGGGAGAATTGCTGCTGAAGATGGGGCCTTTTGAAAGGGGTGGGCTTGGGGGTAAAAGAGTCATTCTGCTCCTGCTGCTGCTGCTGCTGCTGCTGATTCTCATCGTTGACGAGGATTTGAAGGTGGGTGGGATTGGATGTGGGGGAAGAGGAGGGCGGCGGAGTAGGATGGAAATTCTGAGAAAGATGGGGGTGTTTCTGGGTGAGGGAGGAAGGAGGGAGAGGTGGGGTAGGGTTGAAATCGGAAGAGATGCCGCTGCTTTCTGTTCCGATCTGTACTTCAGATTTTTTCTGATGCATTACATATGGAAGATTACCAAAACAGAAGCCCCTCGATTTTCACAGATAGGATCATACAACAAACAAAAGGGGAAGGGAAGCCCACAATTCTTTCCAATTACTCAACTTTCTCTTTCTCTCTCTCTTTCTTTCTTGACAGTTCCTCTCTCTCTCTCTCTCTCTCTCTCTCTCTCTCTCTACAAGTGTGCGTGTATTTTCGTTAAAATTCAGCAAGTCGCTATTTCTGTTTCTTGAAAATAGGAAGGTATGCAAGTATATATACTTTGTATCTATAATTGGAAATGAGGGTTGAGTGTGTGTCCGTGTGTGTGAGAAGAAGAGGAAGAAGAGGAAGAGGAAGAAGAAGCGGAGAGTACGAGGAGTTAATGGTGAGATGAATTTTTCGAAAGAATGAGAGAGAGAGAGAGAAGGCGACCGGCCGCAAAAAGAAAAAGCCCACACCCTTTTTTATAAATGGCTGTAATTTTTCTTCATTTTTGTCCTCGTTTTTCATACTTATTACGTAACTTGCCCCTTTTCTATTTCCTTTTTCGGATAAATGATCAAATATTTTTGTTGGTTAATATAAAGTTGCCTCCCTCCACTCCCTCTCTAGAGTTTTTCTTTGTTTGTTTCATTGTTTGTTTGTTTTTTGTTTTTTTTTTTTTTTTTTTTACATTAATTTCTTCTTTCTAGTAAGTTAGTAACGTGCGGTTATTCTTTTCGAGCGATCGATCTCTCCCATATAATCCATCTATAGCTTCTTTATTTCTGTTTCCAGTATTTCATGATATTCTCCAGATATTGCTTTAAATATTACGATCCAACCACAAAAATTTCTAAAAACTTGGGTAAGATCAAATCTTATCTTCAAGTTCAACAAATCAATTATAATTAGAAATTTTAAATATAGCATGTTTTTCTATAAATAATACTAATAGTATTTCTTATTTGTTGATGTTGAAACTTATGATGAAATTTCCCAATTTTGAGTATTCATCAAATATGATCAAAAGAAGAACACATTAAATTCAACGCGTCCCCAGTTGATCAAAACTTGAAGTGGTCTAATTACTTGAAGAATAAGAAAACTATCCCATTAATTCAGTCAGGTTCAAATATATCTGAAAAGAAACCAACTTAAGTAGCCAAATATTAAATTGCTCATTACTATTATACTTTACGAATAAATTCAATCTTTTGCAGGGGAAGTTTAATGAATTTTTCTTATAGGGGGCAAAGGTCCAACGATTTTTATAAATTTGCACAGTTTAAATTTCTACTAAAAATATTCAATATTTTTTCTTTCACTTTACACCAATTTTATTATTACTAGTATTATTTATTAGTTGGAACTTTCCGTTTGGCTAATATTTGAAAGAAACATATTAATTTCATCACTTGTAATTTTAGAGATGTATTTAAATTCATTACCAGCTGTTATTTTTACTTGTAGAGGATGCTTATGTAATCTATCGATCACATTAAAAATTAGTGTCCCTCAAGGTCACAGAAAAATGAAAAGAAATATAAATTAAATGAGCACTATTTTATCTTAAAATTAAATTAAGCACTAATTCTATGATCTTAGGCTAATACTTGAGAGTTGAGTTGTAAGGATAATATTTAGTCAACGGCATCCCTTTCCCAGGATCAAATTGTTGTTATAATTAGCCATGTCTTAATTAAAGCATTAATTTGTCAACAAAATTATTTAGTGAAAGCATCATTTTCTCTATTAATCCACGTCGAAAGTATTCTTCCATATTATTTCAAAGTCGATTAGGAAATTGATTTAATGACTATTCGTGCCCTAAAATCATTATTCCATAATAATTTTGACATTTGAAAGAAGAAGAATAAAATCAACAAAAATAGATGGAGCAAAGGTCCGCTCCCATTTGTATGAAAAATTTACAATACATATAGTATATAAGAATGAATAACAATTATCTCCCAATATTGGACCATGTTTAAATTAGCCAATTTTATGCCTAACATATAAAAAAAAAAAAAGGTCATCATGAATATGTCATGCAACACATTTTCCAAATCAGAATTTTGATTTATAACGTGGAAATAATGCAACTTTTTTTCGTGCCACGTAAATTCAGTACGATATTATTATAAATTTGAAATGAGTAAATTTCACTCATGCTTGCTTTTCACATTAATAATATTAAAAATAGCGATAATTTGAACTTATGGAGCACCGGAAAATTTCACAATATTTTCAAATTATATGTTGACGTGATGCTAATTTTAGATGTCGGAAATGATATTATTATAAGTTTGAAACGAATAAATTTAGTTTGAACTTGGAAAGTGCAAGATAAAATGATATTATTATAAGTTTGAAATGAGTAAATTTAGTTCGAACATGAAACATAAAATGATATTTATTCTAAATATAAATATTTTGAACTTGGAAAGTGCAAGATAAAGTTTAGTTTGACTTGTGCATGTGATGTGATATGGATAAACTACTGAGTAGTAGTGAAGAGGTTTGCACAAAGATTTCTCAAGTTAGATCAAACAATAGATAAAACATTAATATGAACATATATAATTTAATAATACGAGGCTGCAGTACTGTGATATTTATGAAGTTTAGATAAATTTTTTTTTTTGGGGGGGGGGGGGGGGGGGGGGGGGTGGAAATGGGCATGATTGAAATGATTAGAGCAGACGTGGACCACATGTCTCACTACAACACAGATTCTTATGCCTCTTTTTTCATACTATTTCTTAATTTCATGTCTCTAATTTTTGTAGACCAAGACCCCACCCTACCATGTTAAATAGAAGAAGAAATATTTAGAGCTACTCTATAATGAAAAAGTTTTTTCATCACGCACGTATATAATATTATTGTAAATTTATATATTCACATTATGTATATGGAAAAATATTTATGTACTTGTGTGAATGTTTGATTGGAATGAAAAATGAGAAGCAACGTGTATCTTTTTCCATTCTGAGAAATACAATTTGAGTGAAGCAACTTATGTATCTTTTTCTATTTTGAGAAATACAATTTGAGATATGATTTTGATTTCTTTTTCTTTTCTTTTTTGTTTTGTTTTGTTGCGTAAATGATTGATTTTTACATAAATAGTACTGAGCTTCGATCCAGCCTCTGTGGTAGACTTGGAAGATTCGACACGCATGAGACTCACAAGACTTGATAAAAATATAGCAGAATTGGAAGGAATGAAAATGCCATAGTTGAAGAACAAGAAATATGTGCAGACTAAGTGCTCTTTTCCCGTATAAGGAGTTTTTCCCATTGGCTTTTAGCCTTATACTTACTGCCACCCACTCATATAGTTATCATTTTATTTATTTAGGTGTCTCACTTGCATTGTCATTTTTCAAATAGAGAAAATTTTAACTCTTTAAAATCCTTCAAAAGTGATAGGACCTACCCACTTTCTATCTGTTTTACCTTTATTCTTAATTTTCGGGCCGAATAATAAAATGACAATATCAATGGGTTGGAAGGAGTAAGTTTTTACCAAGGGTTGGGCCAAGTGAATCGCTTCTTCGTTAGGTTTAGCTTGTTAAGCCATATTATCTAATACTCCCTCCGACCCATTAATAATGTCTCTCTTCCTTTTTCATCCGTTTCATTAATAATGTCCCCTTATTATAAGTGAAAATATTTAACCCTTCAAAATAGATAGGACCTACCATTTTCTTTCTTTTTACTCTTACTTCTTAACAACCGTGCCTATAAAATAAGGACATTATCAATGGATCGGAATGAGCAGTAACTAATTTGTACACTTTAGACATGCTTCTAGTACACTCTTCTTGACTTTTCCATTTCGATGCAATTTCTATCTCCATATATTTTTTCTTTAAATTCGAATTCTAATTTCCTATATTATTATACACGATTTTGTTCACGTTTTACAAATTCGATATTGATCAATATTTTTTTAAACTCAACGTATACTAATTGATAAGGTATATTAATACAAATAATGGTACAAAAACAAAATTCATAAGAGATCCAATTTCGATTTACAAAAGTACTCAACTCGCTTTGAAAATTGAAAATAAAACATACTACCTTAGTTTTAATTTAGATACGAAAAGCTAAAAACATATTTTTCCTGAATAATAATAAATTAAAAACTAAAAAAAAAAAACACTTGCACTAGGGAAAGTCGATGTCGAAGGTGCGGCTACTTTCAACCTTTTTTTGCAGACACTGCATTAAATTGTTTTCCTTTTTAATGTTTAAAATGAAGCTGATATGATAACTGAAAAAAACATCATATATCATTTCAATATTGCTTCGATTAGATATATCGACAGGTTTGGAAATCCTTCGATGACGATAAATTTTCCTTTTTCTTTTTCTTTTATCTTTATGTTTCAATTTTTCATGACCACGGGTTAGGTTTAATTCTGAGTACTTCGTCTTATTTGATAAATTTTATGGCCGAAAAGTTTGGTTGATTTGATCTTTTCGAAATTTTTAATTTGAGACTTAATTACTTATTTTAGAATATAATTTGTTAATAAGGAATTTTTTTATATTAATTTTCTTTCGATACGATTTAGAGTTTAGATGGTTTTTCTTAAAAACATAAATTTCAAAATAAAATATGCCAAAATATTCATCTGATAAATCAATTTTCATATTTACAAGCCGTTTCAATCAACCCCAATTGATCGCCTCATAATTGAATGAGCTACCAAAACCTAGTAACCAAAAGTGAAGATCTTTCTACAATAAATTAGGGTTCATATCATATCTAAACCAAAACTCACCAATCAAATTTTGAATAGATTGGTCCATCAACCGACCTATAATTAAATTGCCAAGTCATTCCATAATCTATATATAGGCATCTACTATTACTTTTTCGCTCATAAAATACCAAAAAAAAAAAAACCTAAATTAACATTTGGGTACCTCAACATTTATACATATTGACATCCAAATGTAGCATTTATTATAATTTCAATGCATTTAATACAACTACGCTATACATATGCATTATGCAAAAGCCCTCTCATCATCATTATCTCGAATTCGAAGTGGTGAAAAAGGAAGCCCCTAAAAAGACTTTACGTCTAGCCCCGCGCGCGTGTGTTTATATATAGTATAATATAAAAATTAAAAATGTTATCTATAAGATGATGGCAAAATGTAGGAAGGATTGATTATAAGTAAGTTATACTATAAGAGTCCAAATGAGGAATGGGATAAACTTGTCTTTTTAACACATCTCTATCAGTGGAGCTGGAGCAGGTAGATTGTGATAGCCGCACACAAAAGAAGCCGTCTTTACTTAAATAAATTGGATTTATTTTATCTACCTCAACATTAGACACAATTTGATTAAGACTAATAATAAGGCGTAAACTAATTTTTATGATTTATCCTTTCTTTCATTTTGCTTTTATTTTAAGGCGGATACAGTTTATTCCTTATCATCTATCTATCTTATCACAAATACATATTTCATGCAACATAATGATGTTAACATGTACGGTGTATTTGGCATAATTTATTAAAAAAATAAAAAAAAATTGACCTTGAAAATAAGCTCCATTAAAGTAAAACAATAGAAAAATACAGTTGAAGTGATGATGCAACTTGCATGCTTTCTTGATTTGACACCATGCCTCGAGTTAAGGTCTAGTTACACAAGGTTTTGAGAAATTGCTTCATTGTCTATATTAATTTTGTTGACTACAAAATCATGTGAATATTTTGAACTCTTTTAATGTTCTATCACAACAAGTTATGTAGTTTTACATTCTTTTGCATAGGAGTAGTGTAATAATTGGAATGCCACAACTACAAGTAGGAGTAGTATGTTATTCCCTTTCAATATAAAGACTAAAGAGATATTCATCACTTGTGGTTTTGTCACTGTCATCCCACTTGTCTATTCAATTATCCAATTTGAATTAGTCAGTAAAACGACGCTAACCTTACATGTACCACCCTAATAAACGGCTTCGATGGAATGAAAATGATTTCCAGATCTTTTATTATTAAAGACAATTGATAAATACCATTTTCTCTCTTAACATCGTTTATAAGATATTCTTTCATAAAATAGATCCACAGATTAGATAATTCCAAAATAGTTAAGCAGAATTGTTGTGCCTCTTTTATATAAGATCTGCAACTCCACATACGTGACAACATTGAAATAATATTGAAAAATAACATCATAAAGATCAAAGAAAATATTTCCTTTGCAAGAGAGAAATTTACCACAAGAATTTTTACACGAATTTACTATTACAATACAAAACAAGGATTTTTAAGGGTTGGAAGAAAAAGAAAAGAAATAAAAATAAAATGGAGCATCAATTCGTCATTCACCAACTCAACTAGGTCTCCCCATATTAGCGAACGAGCAGTCTTTTCCATTTTTTTTCATAAACAAACAGACATTGTAATGGGACAAAATAGGTACAACAAACAAATAAGCGCATACTTTAATAAACAAATAAAGATAAGGAAAGAAAAAAAAAAAAAAAAAAAAAGACTAATTGGAAATGAACCTAATTTCACTAATCACAAATATGCACTAATACTGGAGATAAAACAAGGCGAAATTCATCAAATCCTCGAAAATTTTCGATAGGCTGCTCCCATATAAATAATTCTGCTGATTAAGCATATTGCACACGCGGACTACATGAGGAAGTATTTAAACAATTCTCAACCAGAGTAAAGAAATAGGCTTACATGCTCTCTGAAATTTAAACACGAATTGCTTGATGGGATATGCACGAAATGCTTCTCCATCAACTAAGCAATTTAGGTTACATCAATAGCTGCCGTGATTTTTTACCTGATTTGTTTGTTTACAACCATCATCTGTACACCTCAGCAGCCAGATGAGAACCATTTGCTGGAACAAGAATTTAAGAGCTCAGTAGGCATGTCATCGGAACTCATTTCTCATGGCTTGTGCATCTTGAAGCCAAAAACCCTAGGGACATAGCTTTGTGTTGGCTTCTGAGGCTTGAGGTGTCCATATGTCATCAAGAAGAGGTGAGGGAATGTGGTTCCGAAATATGCCCCATCAATATCTGTTGAAGTCAGGGAAATCATTCCAAAAAACGAAGCAAGCAAAATAACATTCAAAGACAATTGATAGTGATTGCATCTACTAATTAGCAAAATCTTTAGTTCATCATAACCCAAGGTCCACCCGGTGAATAACTAATTGCCTCATGAGTGCCTCTAGTTGTTGAGCATCACAACGTGAAAACCGTAAGGGCATTACAAGCTAGACCAAGTCTTAAGTTTTCAATCATGTCGTTTAAAAGTAGCATAGCCACCCGGTAAGACTAATGATCATACACGAAGCTCCTGTTACAAAATAAGAAGTGAAATGGGTTGCAGTAGTTCGTGAAGCTAAAGTTGTCTAGACATTATTGCTTAAACCCCTAATGAACAAGTCTACTGAACTTACACGAATTTGAGAAGTTGGAGAGCAAACTCATATATGCAAATGAAAAAAAAAAATACTGTACAAAGTAAGGATACTGCCTTGGTATTTGGATCGAGGGTAGTAAATGTCATCGCATTTAGGACAGTAAATCTTTACGGTACTTGAGCGTGGAATGTCTGATTGCCCAACTGGAAGGCAAGGCTGTCCACAACAGTAAACTCTCGGGCATCTTCCAAAATCATAGTTTTTATACTTCTCTAACTGTAATAAGTTCCACCTTAATGAGTCATATGACATAACCAAACAATGGGATAGGTGACCAACACAAAAGACAAATCTAATGATATTACCATAGCAGCCATTCCCTTGCTTGTCAAGATGTACCGCACATGAATAAGGCCATAGAGCATTTCTGCAGCTGATTCAACTAATTCATTCTGTTCCTCAGTAAACATATCACCTAATTATGCCCATCATGGAAAAAACGTTATCAGAAGGATAACCAGCTTAAAACAGAGCACTAAAGCTAGACAAAATATCCAAAGAAAAGAAAGTACAGTAGGTTGACCGACAAAATCTCTACAGGGAAAATATATGTAATCTGCTGCTGAACTACAGTCCAAATTGGACCGACGCACAAGAGCATTTTAACCAATTGCTATATCAATTCATTGACAAAGTAGACATAGTAATAAATACTAGCACATTTAGGATTGAGTAAAAGCAATTTACAAAAATAAAAAGACAAACATTAATTTTAATTTATTTGACCAAGAACGTTGATCTATTGTAAAAAATGCAAAGAATCCTTTTTACATTCCCTGACAGAATCAAACAATGGAATTCCAGCAAAAAGAATTCAACGGTGGTGGCAACCAAAGTGGGTACTTTGTAACTGGAAAAATATTCAATGCATAGGTCAAATTTGTACTACATTTCGATGAATAATTATATTTTCTCATATCTAAAATGAGGTAGCATCATCATGTAATGAAACAATTTTCAGGATGCACTCAACATGCTAATGGAAAATACTACGCATGTCATGAACATCGTAAAAAAGAGGCCCAGAACTCTACGGCTAGGAATCTAATCTTAGTTGAAGCTTGAAGCCAAAGTATCTTTCATGTTGAAAACAACCACCTTCTAGCAAAACAACTGCATATAAAGCAAACAACCCAACAGATACCAGCAGGATTATAGAGAAAGGGTAACTAGGTGAGGAATCGCAAGAAAAGATCAACTTAATTAAATCTGAACATCATTACAAAAAAAATAAAAATAAAAAATCCTTCCAGACATTGGTATTAGCGAGCCTTATATTTATAAGGCCCACAAACTACTAACTTTTATACCAAGAACTGCTTCTAAGAGTTGCAACATAACACAGAGTAATTCTTAATTTTTTTTTACTTTCCTTTACTCATTCAAGCATCACTGAACACATATGATAAGATACTCACCATGAGACGATTCTACATCCAGTATTAGATCAAGGGCATAATCATAATATGGGACTTGACTGCTCAATCCACATAGATTAAAATCATCCTGAATATATTCGTCATCAACTTCACAAAAAAATTCGTTTCCACGCAAATTGCAAAACCATGAAACCCAAGATGTATCATCCCCATCAGAACCACTGATATCAGACTCTTCACTGTCTGTTTCAGATTCCTCTGCAAAATGGACAAAGAGTTTCAATCAGAAGTTTGTGCATAGCCAATGTATATCTGTAAATGTTATTGGGAAAGAAAAATACACACGTGTACACAAATCTGCAGATATATCAGATATGTACATCAATATGTGGCACTAAAAGCACATAAATAGATTACATGCCCAAGGTGCACCAAGATGGAATTGAATTTAGTGCAAGAGTGCACGCTCTAAGCATAACAAAATAGAATGGAATGGAAGTGTGGTTTCTTTGAGGTCCCTCAAATCAATATTTCAGGTCAATTACAACAATAGCACGTAAATGTAGAATGGGTAACATCTAGTACAGATTGATACAAACATTTTCTTCCACATTGTTGCTCTGTTCATCATCACGACCATCATCCTAGCAGTATACATCATCATTATCATTCTATATATATATATCAATCACCATCTCTAGTCTCCAAATAACTATACCATTCTAAAAGAAGTCCAAATAAATATACCATTCTAAAAAACGGGAAAAAGAAAGAACCTTGCTACGAATCACAGCCTTTTATTAAAATTTGAAGAGATATTCGGGGGCTAATTTAAATCTGGGCTCCAGAAATCAAGCAGACAATATTTTTGAGCATATCAATAGGTATGTGCCTCCTGGTCTTGCAAAGTAGCATCAGCCAAGTCTCTTTTTCAACATATTAAAAAAATGAATGCGAGCATATTTGCACATAAACGCAGCAGCTTCTATGCAATAGCTTTTTATAAGGAGCAGATCAGCACCTGAAGCAAATCTATCGAGCAAGTTCCCCCTTTTTAATAGAGAAGCTCTATGATTCACACAACTATTAAGCTAAGCTCCATATCATCAATCATTTGAAAAAAATATTCAATAATTGCAGTACAATACATGGTAATTAAAAACCAAACACATAAACCAATGCTCACCACAACCCAAATTTCACGATTATAAATAAATAAAAACTACTCAGAACAAAAAAAGAATATAAAAAAAAAAGCACCATCGGAGAGCTTGCTCTTGCTGGCGGTGAGGGCGGATGAAGAACGATTGTCCCTGGGATCAACTTGCTTCCCGGCAGCGGCGGAGGTTGAGGGCACCGCGACGGCGGAACCCTTGTTTCTGGATGTGGAAGGCGATGATTTCTCCAAATGTTTGTCTAACGCATCGTTGATTCGCTTCCGATCTAAAATCTCTCCGCCCTTCGATGAGCCACCGCCCCCTCGATCTCTATAGATGTTCATATCAAAACTGAGAAAATCGAATCCCCAAATTCATCAACACCTTCCCGACGGTAGGTATAGGTCTGAGCAATTGATATGTAGTATTAGATTTGTACAGTTGTGAGAGGTGGGGGAAACGAAACGAGACGGAGAGAACTAGGGTTTCGTTCAATTTCTTCTACATAAAGAAGATATGGTATAATTGGTTTCTCATTTTAACTGTTTACCCTTTTTACAGATAATAACGACTACTAGTTCTGTAAAATAAAATAAAAAATAAATAAATAATTAAAAAAAAATTAAAAAGTTTGTGCATGTTAAACCCTTTCATTTTCATTTTATATTTTGAAAAGTTGTTAATTCATTTCTTTTATTACGAAAACAATTCAAACAATAATCATGATGGCCAACCTTTCGAAAGAAAGGAAGAAGAAAAAAGGCATGATGGGCTGGATCGGTTCCAATTATTTTATAGGTGAAACACATTACTGTAAAGATACATTCATAAGGTCTTTGTATTTATATTTTTTGTTTCATTAAATTCCTACAAAAAAAAAAACCTCTTTTGAACAAGTACTTTACTATTGGATCTCATCCAATATTAAAGTACTTCAAATTATATTCCATGTGACATTTAAATAAAACTTGAAATTATGCAACAAGTTTATCTATACAACTATACTAAATTTATACTCTAAATTTAATGTGTTAAATATTTAATTCATTTTCATCTATCTATTATTCCAAACCAAAATAGTCAAGTCAAATATTTCCACGTAAATTTATGTATGTTTAATTACCAATTTTTTTCTTTTCTTAACTAGTATATAATCCGTCGAAAATCGACGGGAAATTATATTAATATTTAATAATAATAAAATTATTAGATAATATTAATAATGATATATTAAAAAAATATTATTTTTTTTATTATTTAGAGTTAAATAATTCGATTATGCAATCTACTAAATTCACTTAAAATTTATATGCTCTTACATATCTCAAATTTAATTAAAAAGTAATTTTATTACATGTTTACGACTCAAACTATATAGTTATGTTTGTTAAAAATTGGCAAAATTGCATAAAAATATCCGACCTTTTTCCAAATTCTGGACTTATTACAAACCTTTTAATTTCAGCAAAAAATAGCAACATTTTAATTTGTTGCAATCTCCGTACAAATCCAATTTGGGGAAAAAATGATGATGACGTGTGCAATTCAAATTGACGTGGCGTTCAAAAAGACGTCGTTTTGATTAATAATTAAAATAAAATAAAAAATTACACATCATTCCACCTCATCTTCCCCTTCCCCTTCCCCTTCCACCTCATCTTCTCCTTCCCCTTCCCCTTCATCTCTCTCTCTCGCCCAGACCCTCGTCCTCAACTTTTCCCCAATACCAAATCGCAGATCGCGGCAGCAGCCATACCCTGAGATAAGATGTTCGGCGTCGTCTTCCCCAACTGCAGCTTCCCTCTCGACATCTCCACCTTCGTCCAAATCGACGCCACACACTGGACAAGGCCGGACAAGGCCCTCGTCACCCATAGTTTCACGCTAACGCCGGACAAGGCCCTCGTCGTCTACATCCAGTAGCTAGCCATACCCTTCCTCGCCGTCTATGCTCACCTGCCCATCCGCCGTGTTGTCGTTGTCTTGTCGGTGTTGCCGTCGCTCAACGTGGCGATGGAGAGGAGAATTGAGCGGCGGGCTCTTAAAGTTGGGGAGAATTTGTTTAATTTTATGTAGTCGTTTTGTGGGGTTGATGGCTCGAAGGAGAGTTTCAATTGGGGGCTAGGGTTCTGAATTTGGGGCTTTCTTGTTTCAGAGAGATAGAGTCGAGAGGGAGTGGATGTGACGACAGTGGTGACGGCTGTGATGTGAAGGCGGTGACGGCGGCCGGCAAAGCACGGAGAGAGAGCAGTTTGAGTGTGTGTGCGCGTCGTGATTGAGTGTGTGTGCGGCGGAGGAAAGGAGGAGGGGCTGGGTAAGATGATGTGGAAATTTTAAAATGACAAATAATATTTTTTTTTTTTTAATTCTTAATCAAAACGACGTCGTTTTAGTTAAAACAGCGTCGTTTTGAACGCCACGTCGATTTGAATTGCACATGTCATCATCATTTTTTCCCCAAATTGGATTAGAACGGAGATTGCAACAAATTAAAAGGTTGCTATTTTTTTGGCTGAAATTAAAAGGTTTGTAATAAGTCCAGAATTTGGAAAAAGGTCGGGTATTTTTATGCAATTTTGCCTTAAAGATTATAATCTAATATATTCTCATTTCTTTTGATTTTAAAAAAAAAATCCGTATATCAATAACCATCGATTGGGAATTGCTCTATCTACTGCCACAGTTCCGCGTCGGAATCGGCCCGTGGACCACGACTCTGATTTATAATTGTGTAATTTATAAAACTCATTTAGAATACATATAGACCCAAAGTTTGATAAGAAAAATTGATTGTACTATTCGTCACGTCCTTAGCCATATAATAATGTTCGCTAATCACAACTATAGATTATGCAAAGTTGGGAACTCAACTACAAATAACGTGAAAATTAATTCATGGATTACTATTTTAGATTTTAGAATGTTCATGAAAAAAATGCATAAAATAAAGAAAAATTTCCCGAGTTCAGGTACCCATCGGTTGGGAATTGACCTGTTTACAGCTACAGTTCCGGGTCGGAATTTGCCCATTGACCATATTTTTGACTTATAAGTGCATAATTTATAAAACTCGTTATTTATATAGATCCAAAAATTAATAAAAAATTAATTGTACTATTTGTTCTCATTTTAAATTGTATAGTAATATTTATTAATTACGATTATAAATTATGCAAAGTTGGAAACTCCACTACAAATAACGTAAAACTCAATTCATAGATGACGTTTCTAAATTTTAGAAAAATACATGAAAAAAATGAATCAAATTTAAAATTTAAAATAAATATGAATAAAGAATGAAAATGTGCCACATGGGATTGCATCGGAACCCGCCCATTGACCACGACTCTAATCTATAAGTGTGTAATTTATAAAACTTGTTTAGAATTTATATAGAGCCAAAATTTAATAAAAAAAATTGTATATTAATATTCACTGATTACAATTATAAGTTATGCAAAGCTGGAAACTCAACTACAAATCACGTAAAAATCAATTCATAAATGACGATTCTAGATTTTAGAAAAATATATGGAAAAAATGTATAAAATAATATTTAAAATAAATAAGAATAAATAATGAAAATGTGTCACGGGGGATCTCGAGTTGAGATGCCTGTCAATTGGGAATTGACCCCTCTACCTAAATAATTGATAAATTAAAAATTATTTATTTTTTATCAAATTTAATAAAAATTATTTGACTATTTCAAAATTTAATTCGACCAAAAAATACATTAGTCAATTATTTTGGAACCATTTATTCCGTCAACTAAAAAATTTTTATAGTAATATTCACTAATTACAATTATAAGTTATGCAAAGTTGGAAACACAACTACAAATCACGTACTGATCAATTCATAGATAACGATTCTAGATTTTAGAAAAATACATGGAAAAAAATGAATAAAATAAATTAAAATAAATAAGAATACATGTGTCACGTGAGACCTCGAGTTGAGGTGTTTGTCAGTTGAGAATTGACACGTCTACCTAAATAATTGATAAATTATAAATTAAATATTATTTATCAAATTAAAAAAAAATTATTAGACTATTTCAAAATTTAATTCGACCAACCAATACATTAGCCGTATTAGCCAATTATTTTGAAACCATTTATTCTTTCAACTAATAAATTGATTCCCTACGAAAAATAATTTTCTATTGGCCAATTAATAAATTGATCAAATTAAATTAAATTAAACTAAACTATAAAAATATAGTTATTTATTCGGCCGATTAATAAATAAATTGGTCAAATAAAACTGGTGGAGCAAAAGATGAGAAAATACACCTTAATTCTATGTATTTATAGGCTTTTCAATAGATGAAATTTCATTGAATAACCGATGTGGGACATAAGATTTTAGTAGATATTTAAAATTTATTATTTTACATTTAAAAATTCAAAAATTTGAGAATTTAGATAAATAGGAATGGAGAATTAAGAGGGGTGCCACGTAGGATTTTTTTCAAAGTAAGAATCATTTTCCTTTTAGTAATATAATGATGACTCTTCAGTTTGTGCTAAAGTGCTTGATTAGTTTTTAAAAATTTTAATTTTGCTCTAAAAACAAAAAAAAATTAGTTAGATGTATTAAATACCGATATACTCTCTTCGGTTTCAAATATAAAATATTTTAGCATTTTGCACTACGATTAAGAAACATTAATTAACTCTAAACTTTAATGGAAGAAATTTATTTGGTCAATTGTTTTGTTGTCTTTTGGATTCCTTTTTGCAATTCATGATAATGTGATATGGTAATATATTGTCGAAGTTAATAAAAAGAACTCAATATATATCGAAAAATGAGCACATCATTAATAATGAGTTGAAAAGTAAATGAAAATTGATGGAAGGGAGAGAGAGAGAACACTCTTAGTAACTGAAAACATCTTATAAAAAAACCAAATTAAAAGGGTCAAAACATCTTATATTTGAAACCGGAGGGAGTATATAGACTTCATATACATAGATAATTATGCCATTTACTTTTACTACTATATATTCTTTTTGTGGACTATTATTAATTTATTTTGAAAGTTGTAATTCTACTGTGTTACATTCTTTAGTCTATGTTAAGCTAATTTGATGTGATAATAATAATAATAATAATAATAATAATAATAATATAAATAAATAAATATGTATATTAGCTTAAAGTTCTAAGGCTATACACAATGGCAAGCTTCCACAACGAGCTCGCCCACTGTTTGGCCATGTGGTGGGCCCGCGAGCGAGCTCACTGTTTTTCTCTCAACGGCGAGAAATGAGAATAAATTTGGACCTTTGATCTTTCTAAATTAATGACTCAAATTTAACGATGAATTAAGTTATTGTAATTTATGCATTATGATGTTAATGCATTAAATTATTGCAGTTTATGCATTTAAATATGTTTACACATTTTTGCAATATATGCATTTCCAATGTGACAAAAATGCATTAAAATATATCATTCTCACGTTCTCATATAAAATTTATTCCGACGAGATCCCTACCCTACTCTCTCTCTCTCTCTCTCTCTCTCTCTCTCTCTCTCTCTCTCTCTCTCTCTCTCTCTCTCTCTCTCTCTCTCTCTCTCTCTCTCTCTCTCTCTCTCTCTCTCTCTCTCCTCTATATATATATATTAAAATTTTGTAGATAATATATTTTTTATTAAAATACTACATAACATTTTACATTATAAATAATAGAAAAATTACATTAACCTCCGAAGAGTATTCATATTTCTTGGATTAAATCATTTACGAGCTTTGCGTGGGCTCTTTGGTCTCGAAGGTCTTCTTTCCTCTTCAAATACTCTCGAAAGGTCGGAGGGGCTCCTCGACTCGTACTCATGTCATTTGTAGAGGTTGATTCTTCGTCTGGGCTCCAATTACTTATAGAATCGCCCTAATCTTGAACTATCATCTTATGCAAGATAATACAAGCATACATGATGTTTGATAAAGTCTCTCGCAACCAGGAACGCGCCGCCTACCAATTATAGCCCAACGAGCTTTGAGAACGCCAAAGGCTCTTTCTACGTTCTTGCGTGCGGCTTCTTGTTTATTCGTATATAAAACTCTCTTCTGGTCAGTCGGACACGGTAGAGTCTTCACAAATATCGGCCAACATAGATATATGCCGTCAGCAAGATAGTAGTCCATTTTGTGGTGAGTGTCGTTGGAGAAAAGAGTCACCGTCGGGCTCTTTTCCTTCAGAAGATCTTGGAACACGTCCGATTGATGGAGCACGTTGATGTCGTTGTTTGAGTCGGCGACACCGAAGAATGCATGCTAGACACAGATCTTGAGAAGTCAGCTTCAAGCAAGATCGTTGGGTACCCCTTATTCTGGTTTGTGTACGCCCCTTTCCACCCATTAGGACAATTCTTCCACTGTCAATGCCTGCAGTCGATGCTACCAGGCATGCCGGGAAAGTCGTGCCTCGATTCATGCATTTGCAGAAGCCGTGTGCAATCAGCCGTGTTTGGTTGTCGCAAATACTCCGAACCAAATGCAGATATGATCGCATGACAATAATAATCAATTGTATTGTCACTCATCCGTAGATACTCGTCGTATTGATCAGCGCACCTGTCATTTGCAAGTTACCGCAACGCCATTGTACATTTCTGGAGTGCGGTGAACCTCATTTTTTCTGTGGCATCCGAGCGCTGCTGAAAATAAGGTTCTCGAGCCTCCACCATCGTGTAGATGGTGTTGATAGTTTTTTGCTCATACGAAATCAGCGGCAGAAGACGTCTTCACCCCGCGTTGGAAATTCGTCAAAGTAATCCGCCTCAAGACAGGCGTGAGCATCAAGGCGGTCACGATACACGACCGTCCTTGAAATCGATATAGCAATTGGTATCCCTTGAAATCTAAAGATAATCGACACGGTGAAACCCAAAGACGGAGTCTACGCCGCTGCGAACCAATAAGCCACCACTAGAGTCGTCATCTTCTGGGATCTAGGCAACAAGCCACCACTGGCATCGTCGTACAAGGCGGCACGTGACCTATGCCAACCACCATCTTCTCTTCAACCAATTCCCAGGGGTTCGTCAAAATTTTAGGAAGCATGTGGGAAAGAGGAGAAAACAGATATGAGTGATACCTCTCCAAAATGTGGTATATGAAATCTTGAAATGTGGGGATATGAGGATATCAAAAGATATCAAAATGATACTTACTAATATACCAAACGTTTGATATAGGTATGGGTCATTTTGATACCCATAATTCATATACGTATATCAATATCAAACATGACCTAAATACCTTCAAAGTAACTCGTACACCTCGTCACAAAAAAATTAGAGACAAATTTTGAAATAACTATAATGACCATTAAAACATAAATTTTGGTCCACCTTCTTCAAAATTATAAAATTTAGCCTTTTTTTCAATTGGGACAAAAATACCTTTAATGAAATGCGGAGCGGGTCGGGTCAGACGCGGGCAAGCGCGGGTCGGTTCGAGCGTGTATCAACAATCAGGCATCTGATGCATCTGGTACAAATTTAGTCTTATTGGTACCAAATGTTCTGGTACATTTGGTACAAATTTAACCTTATTAGTGCCAACTATTCCAGATTTAGTATAAATGGGACGAATTGTCTAATTAGCTCCAGATGCTCCAAGTTATGACATGTAACTATTGGGACAAATATTCTAATTTGTTCCAATTGTTCCAAATTATGACTTGTTTCACTATGATACAATTGGGACGAACGGTCAAATTAGTTCCAAATATTGGTACAATTGGGACGAACGGAACCCATTTGTCCCGTTAGTACCATATATATCAAACTCAAATTTTCTTGTAGATGGAAACTTCCTTTAGAGGCTTTCCTTGTGGAACAATAAAATATATTCGCCGAATAAGATCTTCTTCGTGTCAGGAAAGGATAAGGAAAAGATCTCCGCATAAATATGGAAAGAATATTCCGAATATGTTCCAACCTGTTCCACATCGATCTAGCTCAGTCTAAAGAATAGAAACACCATTCTGTCGTAGCAGAACTTGCAACACTTCAGTCTGTCTAGCTTCTACATAAACCTGCCAACTTGATTGAGTTGCATGCTCAAATCTAACACCAACAATTGTATCACAGACGATCTTTTTGTTGTTACATTTTTGTTGTATATATGTGGGTAATAGGATTTAAAGATAGGTTAGGCACTCCGAAAAACGATGTTATAAAGTATTAATTCTCCCACTTCGGTGTAAATGATCTCAATAAATTAACCTTCCAACATACAAAACCTATATCTCAGAAATTAGAATGTTACACTCCGACTAATTTCATGGCAAGTATAAAACTTTAGAGAATAGGAAGAATGCTATGTATATATATAGAGAGACTGTTTCAATGTTTTTTCATTCTCAGTACTCCAAGAGTTAGAGTTGGTTCTATTGAAAAATCACAACTCTATTAAAGAGACGTGTTGCATCAAACAGTTGAAACCTTATATTGAAGAGGGGTCTTTTCGTGAAGAAAACTAACAATTTTTTATATGTTTATTAAATAATATATATATATATATATATATGTGGGTGTGGAGTGATTCTAGTAAAAAGATCCCTTAAAATAAGAAATAAGAATTAATCTCCATCGTAGATCTATGATGATGGACGAGCAAGGTAAGATATGATCTTGGTCAACTCGGGTCAACCTGTTGACTTTTTCATTTTTTTAATCTTTGATTTTTTTTTTATCTTCAATTATTTTTATTTATTTTGCAATAGTGTGATGAATCTCATTTTATGTTGTGGTGAATCTCATTTCATGTTGTGGTGCATCTCATTAAGCGGTGTATCTCAAAATGCATGTTGTGCAACTCATTGTACATGATGGTGCATCTCATACACTATGTGATGCATCTCAAAATGCATGTTGGTGTATCTTATACACTATGTGGTGCATCTTAAAATGCATGGTGATGCATCTCAACTCTATTTGGAATTCATAAATCCTATTTGGGAAGTAATAAACTTTAATTAGGGTATTAATAAACCCTAATTAGAATTAATTAAAAAAATAAAAAATTAAAAAGTTGAATTAAAAAAAAATCAAAAATGGTGCATCTAAATACACTTAGTTGTGCATTTCATTACACAGTGTGGTGCATCTCACTACATGTGATGATGCACCACATAGTGTAATGAAATGCACCAAAAGAAATCGAAAAAATAAAAAACCTAAGAAGTCAACGAGGGTTGACCCGGGTCTGGCCCCATTTGTCACGGTCAGATCTGACTATGCATCACCTATAGATCTATGGTGGGGAGATTAATTCTCCTTTCCTAGGATAATATCATTCTTATATACGATTTTCTTTGTCTCTCCCTCTCATTCTTTTCAGATGTATTGTTTTAAATTTCAAAATTTCAAATTTTTATTGTGTTCAAGTAGAGTCTGGTAATATTTTGTTCGTCAACTAGACATCTTAGAATATTTAATGTGTTTTAACTTGTCTTTAATGTTTCTTATTCAATTCAATGTGCTTACTAGTGTTGCATGCAATTTTAAATGGCATAGTAATTGTATTAAAATTGTTTGTTTTAATGTTGCTTACTTGTCATTCTCGTGCATTTATAAGGTTAAGATCAGTTGATCCCACAGAGTCTAATTTTATGGACCATACCAATGGTTTTTTTAGTTAGATTAATAATATAAGAGGGTGCCTGGACAGCAGACATTATGAAGATTAATATAGAGATATTTAAATTTTGAGATTTTTCTTTAATCCTAAGAAAATATAAGTTGGCAACACTAATGAAATCATTTACTCTAATTGTGCATATACGAGAGGTAAACAAGCTCCACTCCACACGAGCTATTTTAGTTGTACAGTCCCATTTACTGCTGAGCATAGAGATTAAGAAAGTTGGTAAAGTGATTTTGAGTGGAATATGGGTCCCACTTAGTGGGAGTGGTAGAAGTGGATTGGAAGTAAAATTATTGTGAGTGGAATAACGGTCCCACTTGTTGTGAGTGAAAAATATAAAATATAGTTAAAATTGTTGTGAGTGTAATGAGGGTCCCACTTATTGTGAGTGGAAAAAATAAAATGAGGGTGGAAATTGTTGTAGGTCCCATTTGATGTGAGTGGAAAAAGTGAAGTATGACTATTTTTCATGGACAAGAAAAATGTGGTAGGTAGGACTATTTTTCATGGACGGAGGAGGGAGTAAGATTTTTCAATTCTTAACTAGAAACAGGATTGTGATCAATTATATTTAATTTATAATTATGTCTCTACGAAGAATAGACTAGTTAGACATAGAATAGGATTGATGATGATGAATTACTGTTATAAATTGTAGACGAGGGAGAGAGAGTGATTATATTTTTTGTTTGGTTCAAAATTGAATTCAATTATCTCTCTTCTTGTCTTGTCTTGTCTTCCCAGCCATGGTTATTTTGAATATTCTTATCACAAGAGTTTTGTTGATTCAATTCTCTATATACCTATCGTCGTCCTTTTTCTCCTCTTCGTATTCCTGTTTTGTTACGAGAAGGAGAAGGAGAAGGAGGAGGAGGGGTGTGGAATTGGTTGTGCAAGGCGAAAACATTAATAAAGATTTGAATATGTTGGCAAATCTACCACGAGATATGACCATAGAGATCCTGTCAAGAGTCCCCAATATTGGAAGCGCCCTCAAGTGCAAGGTTGTGTGCAAGGCATGGCGCGATGCGATCTCGTCTGTCGACTTCCGACTCTCGAAACCTGACCAGCACCTCGTTTACTTTACCAATTTCAATGCTTTGATGCCAAATCCCTACAGAATCGTGGAATTTATTAGGGAGGACGATGAAGTAGCTTATAAGGATCAGCCGGAGATGGGGAGGGAGGCGATCTTCCTTAGTAAACTTTTGGGATACGTCCCACCACCACGGACCTAATAATAGTCACCTTGTGGTGCTCAAGTTGGCGCCGATCTCGGCGGCGACTTACTCGATCCTGTCCTGCCTACCTCAGTCGATGGATTGATCCTGCTGCAGCTGCTCTGCCAGCCGCACCATCGTTTTCTGGTATGCAATCCATTCACTACTGAATATGTCATCATTCCCAATCCCAATCCCAATCCTTATCCTTGCCAAGACCAAGACCAAGAGCAGAAGAAGAAGGATTTTAATTTTGGATTTGGGTTGAGCAGAACTAGTCACCAATACAAGCTAGTCCAAATCTTCGGAGGTGGAGGTGGAGGTGGAGAGGGACCACGCGGCAGTGGAGGAGCCTCGCAGCACCCACACCCCCTTATACTGCGTGGAATGCAGAACGTGCATTCGTAGGTGGGAATCTTCACTGGCTTAATCCTGAGACCGAAGCTGAGTTTTGCTGCTTTGATCTTGAGACCGAGGTTTTTACCTATTTCTCCGCTCCTCCTCCTCCTCCTCAATCGAAGAGGAGCGTGTGTGGTTTGAACGAGTGTCTGTGTTTATGTGACGTGTTGCCAAATGAAATTGAGGTGTGGCTGATGAAGGGAAAAGGAGGAGATTGGAGCAAGGGATTTGTGATGAGAGTTAGAACAAGTGTTGGTCACCTTTTCCCCATCAAAGTGTTGGAAGATGGTGACATGTTGTTTAGCAGGAGAGGCCCCGCACATATACTTTACTACTCCAGCTCCAACAATAAGACCCAAACGGAAACGGGTGGAGGACGAGGACGAGGACGAGGTCGTATTACTACTTTATACCCGCTCCCATATGTGAGCTATAAAGCCAGGGCAGTCGCTTATTCCCCAAACTTTCTTTCCCTCAAAACCTTGTTCATGGATAACGAGGATGTTCAATCTTTTTTTTGATTCCATTCTACTTATTTGTCCATTTCATTTCTCACATATATATACATATATCTATTTGTTTAACATCAAAATTACTTCATGTCCTGCGGCTGCGGCCGAGATCCATTACTGATTTGCTCATTCATCTTATTTCACTTTTAAAAATATCAACTTTAATTGACCGCATTATACAGAAATAGTATGATATTACCTTCTTCAAAGGTTATTACTAGTTCATATATGTGGTATTTGAGCTAGTTCATATATGTGGTATTTGAGCTAATTCATATATATATGTTTCAGTCTGCACAAGTAAATACTACTATTAGATTAATTTGGCCATTTTTTGAACACACCATTACGCTAAGTTATAAAGGATTTTTTGTGTTTCTTATTGTTCTTTGGTTATATTTTGGAACGAATGAAACAAGTAGTGCTGTGAAGGAAACATTACTCTAATAACTCACATATCATGTTAGATGAGAATGTTCGGAGTTTACCAGCGGATGTAATTTCAAGAGCTTGCTTTGTCAGAATCAAATGAATGATTTATTCGACGAAAACCGACCCACTAATTACATATATTTGTTCGTTACTTATTTTTCTATTTTACGTGTATACCAAATTTTACTGCTAATTTCTTATTTTGTAGTCTTGAGTGTGCAATCTTGACATTTATGACATTATACAAGAACGATCTTTGCGGTTATGCCCTAAAAGCTTTGCATAAGATAAGATGGGTAACCTCTTTCTTCTCCTTTTCTCTTGCACTCGCCACCAAGCAGAAATTGACCACATTTACTCAAACCCTTAAATCTTACAAACTTCAGTCACTTTCTGCTTTCTTGCTCTTCCATTTATTTCATGTATGATTAGTTTCTATTTCTCCTATCTCTATTGTATGGAGATAACTCAGTGGAAGAAATGGAACCCCACACTGAATTTTTGGACCTACTTTATGAATATTGCGATTGGCATCTTAAATAAAATTGCCATCAGAATGTACTCCTTGTATGATTCTTCAGCAAATAGAAGACATCTTCTTTTATCTAATGATTTAGATAAACTTGTTGAATGTTTAGTCCGTTTCTTTATTTTACATTGATCATTGCCAATTTATTCTACCCTCAATATCTTTGGTTTGTGCAAACTGTTGGGGTATACAGTCCTATTAGATGACCCTGATTTTTTTTGGGTATTATGGACTATAGAATGTCTAGGTTGTCGCCATCATTTTATCGGAGCCTTTATTTGGTTATCACAATACCTCTTCAGGGCATGCCTCAAAAGATTAGAGATCAACCGCAGCCAAAAGCTACAAGCCTTACAATACAATACTATCTCTTTGTAGTTCTGCATAGGTTAGTTATATGCACATAACTGAACATGGATGTAATATGTTATGATGGATGGAATGCCTATCCCTTCTGGCCCTCAGAAAAGTATACAAGAGAAAATTTTATCTTAAAACGAAACACTTGCGTAATCATGAATTGAATGTGAGGAGAAGGTGGTGGGGTGGCGATTGGCAACGGGGGTGATCTGGAAGTCTTTGGTGGTATTAGCATCAGAATCTGTTGGCATTTATGGTGTCTGGAGGATTCACTTTGTTTGTTTGCTAGTATATTCATCTTTGAGTGATTAGGTATAATGAAAGACTGGGGTCATCAAGATTAGGTATTATGAAAGACTGGATGGAGGCCTTCAGTTCATCTTCGAGTGATTATCTGCTATTTTAAGCATTCTCATGTCCACTATAAGCATACAATGGACCTCTAGTTTAGATTTTGCATGATTTTCTTTAAAAGGAATCGAGTGCCGGTTCCCATTAATTTTGCTTTCTTGCAAGTGTTTGTTGAAGCTTTAGAATGACTTTTTTTTTTTTTTTTTTTTTTTCAACGTTTGCCTTAGACATGAATCAAAAGTTTCCATTCTAAACTGCAATGATCCATGACGATTAGGTATTTTTTGACAGAGTATGCCCCCCCCCCCCCCCCCCCATCTCATCCACGTAACACACTGACAAGTGAGAAACAACACAACCACACATTCATTTGCTAGGTCGCTTTTATTTTTCCCATATAACCCTTTATCTGCAAAATGTTCACTTTTCTAGTCATTGTATTTATTTTCGCTTTTATGCTCATCAACTGATTGCTGGAGACAATATAGTGCTGAAACTATGTTCAGTATATGTATTTCTCCTGTATTTCTCCCATTTCATCATACAACTATTCCTTGACTAAGGTACTCTAAAGAAGGCATTTTCCTGAAATTTTGTGTGTTTGTCAATATAGTGTAGCATCATACTCCCTCCGACCCCCAAAATTATGCATAATTTTCCTTTTTCGTTTGTCCCCCGAAATTTTGCATAATGTGGGACCCTATCTCCACTTACATCTACTTTTTCTCCACTTACGTCTCACTTTTAAGGATTTTCTTAAAACCCGTGCCCCCAAAAACTATGCATAATTATAGGGGTCGGAGGGAGTATATATTTTGTTGTAATATTTTGGGGGGTCCATTTATCTCATAAAACTAATCAACTTTATGCCCTGTCGGAGCAATCATATTCAAACTGCAGCTATAAATTTTGTTCAGAGATAAAACACATGCAGACTAAGGTGATTTATCAGACTTAGAGCTGAACTTGTATTGTTTTTTTTTTCTTGTATAAAATAGTCCAAAGCATGTTAGTTTCTGTTGCAGTGAGCATGCTCAGATAAATGGTTACAAGTGTCTTAATGCTGGATTTCTTCCCGTGTGGCTGGTACGTAGGTGATGAACCTCTATATAGTGTACCTATATTATCTCTATCTACTTAAGGTTAAAAAACGAAGGTTTATGTGCACGGATATTCGAAGAACGAGGAAATAATTCACAAGCTGTCGAGGATGCTACTTTACAAAGTAAGAGAACTCGGAAGACAACTTCGACTGGTATAGAATAGAAGCCAATAATGTCAATTAGAACGTAGCTACAAACAGTGGGAAGGACCACATGCATACCCTTGATCAGTGAGTGTCATCTATCAAGAGGCAACGTCTATACTTACTCTCCATCCATTATTGTAAACCATTTCACATGCCTTTGTTGACACCTGATATTTTCTGAATCAGTGCAAAACCAAAAAAAAGAGAAGAAAAGAAAAGTGTTGAACAAGAGAAGACCTATGAAGTTAAAATTGATGAGGGTTTTAGTGTTTGCAGGGAAGATAAAAGGAATGAAGTTCAATCTGTAAGCATTATAGTTTATATTTACTTGGCCTGCTTTGACAGTTTGATGGTGTGCCTTTTTGCATGCTTGTAAAGTTTTTCTTTGGATAAAGTTCATCTTATACAACATACTCAAAAAGCAGGGGTATTGAAGATCATCAATTGGTGCCTCCTCCAGAATCAGACTCTGGAAAATGTAGAAATCAAGAAAAGAAGAAATCTACTTAAGCTCGAAGGAACATTTACAGAAGAGGTTGATGTGAAATCAGAAAATGTTGCTAAAGATGATAACCTCAAGCAGAGTTTATGACATGCTGATAGCAAGAAGGAAGCGCCAGCCGCAAACAGAGATCAATAGCAACAAATTAAGTTAGTATCAGATTTGCTTTTCTGTTTTTCTGAATTTGCTTCACAATTATCTTTCCCTTTTTGGGCTTCTAGCAAGACAGGTGACACCCGATAGTGAATCTTTCTGTTCCACATTGAAGTTTTAAAATTTGATCTGAACAATCTATACACTTAACGGTTTCTTTCATTTATGAGGCTGAATGCCACTTTTCAACAATGCCAAAATATTACAAAAATAATTGTAGTGTACATGGTTAGCAGAATTGAAGATTGAATAGCATATTATGGTTGATTAATGAAACAATGTTGAAGATGGGGTGCACAAAAAAATAAAAAATAAAAACAGTTGAACAAGTCTAGACATCTTTATCTTCATCCATACCTCTATTGCTGAACTTAGATGGTCTTAAGCCTTGCAGGTTTCCCTCTCCTGGTTTTTGCTATCAGGGAAATTGACCTTCTAATATGCCAAGATCCATCACTGAATTTCCCTTTCCCTCAACATTTGAAATTTTGTAGAGTTATTACCAAAATAGTGTCCAAATGTTCTACAAGACAACTCTTGAAAGAGTATATGATTCTGTAATACTGGTAGAGCAACCTTTTTTGTATCCATTTGAGATCTCAGGGTCCACCATAGAGTTGAGCTCATCTGTTATTACATGTATATTATGGCTATATACACCCAATCATGCCATGTTTTTAAAGAAGTTTTTACTTGCAGTGACCTCAGCAAAAAATTTGGGTTGCTTGATATTAGTAAACCAGAGAAGAGTCTGAGATGGGCTTGACTGATACAGGATACAATCAAGAGTCGACACCCGTGAAATCTGAGAATCAGACTCCAAATGCAGAGCCAACACTGAACAAGACCTGTATGGAAAAAGTAGCTTCTCCTACGGAAAAGATGGATATGATTCAGTAGACCAGTTAGAGTTGCTCCATTAAATCAGTTGGTTATATTTGCAATCTTGCACTTACGTCTCTGCAAAAATGAACCTTGGACCAGGTCATGATTTTTACGCTGCACGTACAAGGGGATTATCATATACGACCCGAATCTGGGAAGACTCCCTGCATGTTTCTGTTCATTGCTTTTAACTTAGTATTTTGCTAGAAAGATAGGAAACGGTGTCCATATATTTTCTCATCATCATCCCTCCATTTTTTACTCAGTTATTGATGGATGGAATCATGGCATCGAAGGTAGTTATGCTTGAAAATAGAAATACTTTCTTTCTTTCTATTCTTCGAACTCTTGGCATCTGATATGCTCAGGTATATATGCATGTTGATGACAAAAGAAGGCTCATCGTTCCACCATCCATAGGGTATATCTCTGACTCTGAGTCATGAATACTTACATCCGGTGTCCGTAACGTCCGCATATTTTGTCTTTAGTTGTCATATTCATCATCCTATTTTGGGTAGCTAGACTCACGACTTCGGGTATCCACAGATGAATTAAGCTTACCATCCGATTCTCCTCATCTGTTCTGAAACGAGGATTGAAGCAGAAGAGATCTTCTCATGATGTTGAATGGCGGTCGGTCTAAGCTAAATCTCCAACTGAGATTATATGCATCTAAGGCAAACCCATTTCTGTTTTCGTATATCTCCCCGGCCCATGACTAGTACAAATTTGTATCGTGTGTGTCAACGACAAAGATATTTAAATTTAGTGTGTGCGGAATGTGGTATTAATTTATACTCGTTACTTAACTGAAAATTCTCTTTACTGCGAATGTCAGTTTGCGAAACTTAGTGCAGTTTGTCAAAACAGTTTTGTATGCAGTTAGTGAGATATGAACACTCAAACAATAACTTGAAATACAGAAAGTAAATGCACAACTGCTTTTACGTGGTTCAGATATAACCTCCTACATCCACAACCAACTTTTCGGGCTGGTAATCTACTAGATAAGTTTTTGCGTACTTCCCAAACGTTAGGTTGGTTTACGGGCACCAAAAGGCCTGGACAATTAGTTTAATTAAGGGTACTAACAACACCTACAATTCTTTTGCAGGCAAGAACAAAGTCTATTCTTAGTTTGCAGGTACTAAGAGACCTAGAATCTTCAATTGCGGATTCGAAGGGACCTGGAAATGGGTTGGGGGTTTTGTTTCCGACTTATGAAACTTGCAACACATCACAGTGGAAGTTTCCTTCTAAGGTTTAGAGACTCGAACTAATTACATGGAGTCTACTTAGGATGAACGAGGGAATGAACTTCTAGACTTAATCAAGAACAAGGGTTCTAAGACACTAGAAGGAAGCACAAGAAGGTGGAAGAACACTCTACAACTTTGCTTCAAAAAAGCTTTCTTTCTTGGAGATTTCTTTGTTGTTGAATCTTATGCGCTCGTTCTGTAGTCTTCTCACAATGAGAAGTGCCTCTATTTATAGAGGGGAGGTCAACATAGCCGTTGTAAAGAGCCATTTGACCTCTGCCACAAAGCATGACTCCTCACCTAATCTCTACAAACTTTCCATAGATGGTAACTACGAATCTTGCTTTATGCATGTTTTCGCTGTCGGTCCAAAAAAGGAAAGTTCTAGCCTGTTTTGTACTTCTGAGTAGATTTGAATTTCGAATTCAAGTTCTTCCTTCTTCTCAATCTTCTAAGTCTTGTTCTTCAGACTATTAAACTTGTGACTTCAACATTACTGAACACACGTAACTGCATGGCTCAGTTTCAGAGTCAACTGAGTTATCTTCTGACTTGATTCGGTTCGCCTATCTTTTCAGCTGTCTTCTTCATTTTGATCCTGTAAGGATAAAATTCTTACGCTCAAATAGTGAGCTCTATCTAAAGATTAAATAAAGACACATATACTCAGTTGGGTCAATTGGTTTTGGTAGAAATCAATACTTTACCAATTTTCCCAACAAATTTGTCTCACAATTTTCAAACTTTTAGTTTCATCTTATTTTGCTAACAGACTTGAATTCTAACGATTTCCAAGTTTACATGGCAATGATGGCAGTCAGAAAGGAAACGTGGACATAATTGAAATGATGTCGTTTTATCATATACTAATGACATCGTTTTGTCTATAATTGAAGCAAAACTTATTTTTAGATGTGGCAGTGTAGGTAGTTATGTTAGTATTGACCTATGTAAAACTCCAAATTTTGTTATATATAATAGATGAAGTTGGTTTATAGCAAGTTAAAAAGAGTCATTGCTGAAGCAAAAAGAGTTGTCATTTAATCAAGGCATCTTGTCATTTAATCAAAGCATCTTTGCTTGAGAATCAATGTGTGTTTAATCAAAGCATCTTTCCGGCTGCCATGTCAGCTTAGAAATTGCAAGAGTTAAAATCGGGTAGCAAAATCAGACGAAACTAAAAGTTTGGAAATAGTGAGACAATTTTATTTTCTGGGGTGCAAAACGCAACAACTCGAAGAGTTTGAAAATATACAGGCCATTATTATATATATTTTTTAATTAAGTATGTACACGTCAGCTTTTCAACTGCTATGTCAGCTCGAAAAAATCGTCGGAAATCGAGTTGGGTAGCAAAATCAGACGAAACTAAAAGTTTGGGAATTGTGAGACAGATTTTTAATCTGATGTGCAAAACGCGACAACTCAAAAAGTTTGGAAATTTACAGTCCAGTAACCCTTATACTTCTTGTCATGAGTATGGAGTTTGATGCCAAGAATAAGGGAGAGTTGAGGTTGGCCAGCGCCGGAGATAAAATGTTGGTTGAAGAAGAAAAGGGTACTGAAGAGGAAGTTGATAGGGAAAGGTTCGAGAATGAAGGCAGAGTTGACCAGGAAACACATGGAAATAGTGAAGATGGAGGGGACCACACACGTGGCTAAGTATCCACTGTACACTTGTCGAGTGGTGGAGTATTTCTGATGAGGAGATATTTCCATTTTGTTGTTGTTGCTTATGTTATGTATTTAATTTAATTCCCTAAGATGCTTTATGCATCCGTACTGTTTGGGACCATTTAAATAGTCTGCATGTATGAACTAGAAACCCTATGAATGAATTATCTAATTTCCTCTCTTATCTCGCTTCCCTACCTCATCTATCTTATTTCTTCTCTTTTCTCATCTCATTTCCAAGATTCCATTTTTATTACAGAAAACTAAAAAATTATTACATTAAACAGTAACAGGATCCTAGATCTATTACATTTGGTATAATCAGAGCAAGGTTCTTTGTTTTTTCTTGCAAAATCCTGGAGAAAATGGCTGATGGAACTCGTTTCAAGGACCTGCAAGAAGCGCAGAAAAGGATCGATCAAACTTTACAAGCTGAGATGATGAAGAGAGCCGTTGCGGAGGAAAGAACGAAAGAACAGATAGCTAATATTGATAAAAAAGTGGACACAAATTATGAGCAGCTGTCTGTTATTGTTATTCTTCAGGATATCAAACAACAACTTTTCATCATCAATCAAGACAAGGACAAAGGGGAAGGCTCTATTCTTGGTCCAGGTCCTTTCTCAGTTAGGAAGGAAGGTATGTCATCTAAATCACCTGCTTATACTTCACGGTTCAAAGTTGATTATTCTGCTCAAACTGGAGCTAGTTCTGGTTGTGGAAATACTTTACATAAGGTTGATTTTCCCAAGTTCAATGGATCTAATCCTAGAGGATGGATAATTAAATGTAACACCTATTTCAAGTTGACCTCGGCCATGTCAGATGAACATATGGTTCAGATTGTTGTCTATAACTTTGAGGGAAAGACTTTACAATGGATACAAAATTTTGGGTGTGAAAATTTGTTTGCCATTACATGGGAGCAGTTTTTAGAGGTGATTGCATCCAGGTTTGAAGATTTGAATGAAGGAAAGATAATCATGGAGTTCAAGAACTTGAAACAGGCTAATTCCTATGTTGATTATGTGGAGAAGTTCAAAGAATTGAGGGCCTGTTTGATGCTGAGTAGCAATATGACATACACTGAGGAGTATTTTGTAGCAAGTTTCATTAGTGGATTGTGTGATGAAATGCAGGGGTTTATGTTACTTTTTAAACCTAAATCTCTAGTGGAAGCTGTTGAGATTGGCCACAAGCAACTTATCATTTTGGAAGCGAAAACCAGGAGGGTCAAGCCTATCACTAAGTCATTCCATAATCAAGGTGTTGGATACAAGAAGCCTGAAGTGGTAACTACCCACAAAACCAATGCAACAAACAATACCAAAACCGCAGTGAAAGTCCTTACTAGTGCTGAGATGGCTGCTAGAAGGGAGAAATGACTTTGTCACAATTGTGATGAACCCTACATCTATAGGCACAAGTGTAAACATAAGATGTTCTACATGGAGATGGATGATGAACTGGAAACATAACACTACCAGCAAGTTGAAAAGGATCAAGAACTTTTGGCAGCAGAGAATGTACCACATGAAGAGATTCACATGACTACAAATACAGTCATGGAAAGGTCTAGCACTAGGACAATGAGGTGCATTGGGAAAGTGGGTGATGAAAAGCTGAAGATCTTATTGGATACTGGTAGCACTTTGAGTTTTTTGCAAGAAGAAACCGCCTGGAAACTGGGGGTTAATTTGGAAAGAGACAGGCCAGTTATTGTCAAAGTTGCTAATGGATAGAGACTTATCAGCACTAAAATAGCTAATGAGTTTTCTTGGAGCCCATTTAATCCATATTACTGTGTGAAGTCCTATAAGGATATTGATGCTTGGGTGTGCTTCCTAGTTTAAGAACAATTTGGTGTTCTGTTCCTCTTTCAGGTGGTAGAGATTTTGGTTCTTCAAAAACTACACCAAATTTTTTCCATATGACTGTGTGAAGTCCTATAAGGATATTGATGCTTGGGTGTGCTTCCTAGTTTAAGAACAATTTGGTGTTTTGTTCCTCTTTCAGGTGGTAGAGATTTTGGTTCTTCAAAAACTACACCATATGCTTGGGGACAAGGATCTACTGATGAGGGGGGTATTGTCATGAGTATGGAGTTTGATGCGAAGAATAAGGGAGAGTTGAGGTTGGTCGGCGCCGGAGATAAAATGTTGGTTGAAGAAGAAAAGGGTATTGAAGAGGAAGTAGATAGGGAAAGGTTCGAGAATGAAGGCAGAGTTGACCAGGAAACATATGGAAAGAGTAAAGATGGAAGGGACCAGACACGTGGCTAAGTAGCCACCGTACACTTGTCGAGTGGTGGAGTATTTCTGATGAGGAGATATTTCCATTTTGTTGATGTTGCTTATGTTATGTATTTAATTTAAGGGTAATGATATTCGGCCACACTGTGGCCAACCACACGAGCTAAAAATGGTAATATATATTTTTAAAATGGAAATATACCCTAATTGGGAAGCATAAACCCTAAAGGGAAAATATGATTATTTATATTTTTATAGTCAACTTTCCTTTTTTTAAGCGTGTGGTTGGCCACAGTGTGGCCGGATATCTTTATTCTTAATTTAATTCCCTAAGATGCTTTATGCATCCGTACTGTTTGGGACCATTTAAATAGTCTGCATGTATGAACTAGAAACCCTATGAATGAATTATCTAATTTCCTCTCTTATCTCGCCTCCCTACCTCATCTATCTTATTTATTCTCTTTTCTCATCTCATTTCCAAGATTCCATTTTTATTACAGAAAACTAATAAATTATTACATTAAACAGTAACAGGATCCTAGATCTATTACACTTCTCTTAATTATAATTGTGAAGAAGTAGAAATAATAAAGTTATGGAGTAAAATTGAAGCAAAATGATAATAAGAATAGTAAATGAAGATAAGAGAATCGCGAAACAATTTTCTTGAGTTTATTTTTTTTCTATTTTTATTTTTATTCTTTTATGTCGTGGGAATATGCAACTGCTACCTTCGGTGTACAATGGATAAACCTCCGTCCTTTGTACAGTATTACAATATGTTTCACAGTTTGCACAATTATAAATTATAAAGTATTAATTTGTTGTGCTTCTGATTGTTATTTGGTTGTAATTTGGAACGAATTAAACAACAATACTCTAATAACTCACATATCCTATTAGATGAGGATGTTAGGAGTTCACCCAAATGTTGTAAGAATCTAATGAATGATTTATTCAACGAAAACCAACCCACTAATTAAATATATTTAGAGATAGAGTGGAAATTCCAAATACCCACTATGGAGATAACATGTACTCCATATATCCACTAAGATAATTTACTATCTCAAAAATCCACTTGGCCCACAAAGTGTACTTTTCAGCAGATTTTTCTCTCTCTTTGACCGAGTTTGAATGAGAGATTCTCGATGATGTGACCCATATTTTGTCTTATTACTTTTTGAAACCCTAAATCCCAACCCATGCGTAAAATAACTTCTGAATTTGAGATGCTCCCTGTACCGATTTTTCAGCTGATTTAACCCCCCACCCACCTCCTGTGAGATTCTTCAACAAGAATCAATTCCCTATTAAAGATGGCATACGGTAAAAAACAAAATTACTTTGCAATAAAAACCTCTAAAAAAACATATACAGATTCGAGATTGAAAACTTATACAGAGCAGTGCTCTCCACCCTTTTTCTTCACACGCTTTTCCTTTTCCTGTACAAAATTTTAAACCCTAACCCTTAAACATCAAAATATTTGACGTCATCATCATGTCCAAAAGGCAAATGAAAAAAATCCAAAGACGATGAAGAACAAAGTAAAGATCAAAAACAACATCTACAAGAGGTAACATTCTATACAGATCTAGAATAAATAATACTACAGATCAGTCGTTTATATTCATAAATTATTACTGGCTGTATATTTTCTTTCCGACCTGTATGCTTTTTGTTACCATAAATATTATTTCGCGTAATTTAGAAACATTATATACTTGTTTTTAACGATCTGTATGCCCTCTACTATGCTAATTCGTGGTATGTTAATTTAATATTAATTAATCAAATAATTAATCTAGTTTCTCTAGTTTAATACCGTAATTCAAGTTTATCATAATGTAGTGCGAACTAATATCGAAAACCATTTATTAAAAAGCATATAGGGCGTTAAAAATTCATACAGGTCGCAAAATATGTTTATGCGACCTGTATGCTTGTTTCGCGATATGTATACTTTTTTTTTATTTATATTCGAATTATGCTACAATCATGACGATCTGCATAAGTTTATTATTTTATTTGTAGACTTATTACTATTGTGCATTTATAATTAGTGTAAAGCATTGTTATGTTACGTTTTAAAATAATTTGTCACGTTTAAAAATAAATAATTTGTCACGCTTTTTTATTTAATTAATTTCTCAAGTTTATTAAATATGCATGCATAATTAATTTTTTAAAGCATTGTTATTTAACTCGGTTATTTGATTTGTTAATTTATACTATCATTATATTAAAAAATAAAATAATGTATGATAATAATCTTAAATAAGATGTACAGGCCGTGTAGATTCTCTACAGATCGATGTTTTTTTATGGTCGGGTTGTACAGAAACTCAACCGAACTGTATATTATTTGTTTTTTTAATTATGAGTTTTTATTTTCTTTAGTTCTGTGTTTTAATTGATTTTATTTCTGTTTCAGCATGGTTGGTGTTGGGTACGTAAGACATTACAGGATGTGACTTGCGTGGTGAACACGTACAACAAGCTCAGCATGTTGGAATCGATAGAGAGACGGCTATTCGAAGTTGGAGGTGCAGAGCTTGTTAGAACATTCTCTGTGGGTGCTTTCGGACATTTTTTTAGATGGAATCAGGATAAAGCGTGCAGGAAAGCGCTTCAAATGGTCGTCGCTAGAGAGGTAAAAATGGCTGGTGCTGATCCGATGGATATATGGTTTCGTATTGGTGAAAGAAATTTGAGATTTTCACCTCGTGAGTACGCTCTTATTTCGGGACTTCTTTTTGGAGCGTTTTCATTTGATCCATACATTGCAGATTTGTCGACGGAGAATGTGGAAGCTTGTCGGGCCTTTGGGGAAGTGCGAGAATTCAAGGACGTGTTGCTAGATTTTTTGAATGTGGAGGGTCTAGAGGCACATTTGTATCTTCGAGCAACCCACGTGCTCGTCGCACAAGCAATTTTATTAGGTTGTGATGTTAGAGGCAAGATAAATTCGTGGCTTTGGGTATTAGCGGATGATCGCAACTGATGGAACCAATTTCCTTGGGGTGGATATTCATACCAAGTATTGAAGAACCAATTTCCTTTGGGTATTAGCGGATGATCGCAACTGACCTTCCTCGTTGTTTGAGATGGAGGCCGGATCCGACTTTGCAGCGAAAAATTGGAACGGGCTTTTCTCAATGGGGTGAATTGTAGAGATTTCCTGGACCCTGAAGAAGAGAAAGAAATGACGTTTTACTCGGTCTCACTTATAAATGCTGAAAACCCGCTGGCAGTGAATTATGTGAAGCCCGTCAACTTGCTATCCGAGGGTGAACAACCTAAACGTCGTGCCCCAATTCAACAGCCTTCTAGGGACCCTCCGGTGTCACAGCCTAGCGTATACGATCTAGGAGACAGGCCCCCACCTACAATTGTGACGAAATCTAAGAAAAGTTAAGGAAAACGTGCTCGCGTAGTACAGTCTGTTGGAAATAATGGTTTGAAAATCATTATTTGTGGCGGTTAATTATTTAATTGAGAATTAAATAATTGAGGATTATTTTACTTGTCGAGTAAATAATTGATATATATATATATGTATATATATATATATATTCATGTTCTCAAAACCGTTATTTGGTGAGTGAGAAATGATATATATTAAGTTGTGTATTGAAGACGAATTTTTCGTTGAAGGAACGAGCTCATGCTCGGTTCGTGGATATTGGGCTTTGAATTATTATAAATAATTTGAGCTTGTTTAATTGGGCTGGCTCATTTATCCATTTGTTTTGTTCAATTGAACGTTGCTGATTTGAATGGGATAGAGCAAATGAATTTCAATGCATAAAGTCATTGATTATGAAACCGCTGACGTCGATTACTTTTTCAATTGGAATTGAAATCGGTAATTGATAATTCATAACAGCCATTTTCATGGCTAGGCTCCAACGTATATGAAACAGCCAATAATGGCTATGAATACCCATTAAGGGTATATCAATTCCCTTGGTGTGAGATAGCCTATAAATAGGATTGCATTTTCATTATTTTGGTACACTTGGAAAAAAAAACTGCACTCTTTTCTTTGCATTCTAGTAGTTCATATAGTAAAGCTCAAGTTCTTGATTCCCGTTTAGTTCGCCGGAGCTCGTCGGAATTGTGGTGCTACATCCGTCGAGACGAAGCCGTTTTACCTTTGGGGAAGGATCGCCAAACCGAGAGCACTACCGGGGCGAATTTCTTCTTGCGGGCAGAGATTCTATCTCGACTCGGCTACAAATCTTTGAGTTTGTTTCTTATTCGTGTAATTTCGATTTATTATTTTGTTGTTCTAATTACTTTATTTCTAGTCCAGTTTTTTCCTATTATTTCGGTTGTAAAAGTTTGAACGAGCACCCGGATTGATACAATCGCAAGAAGAAATTAGTTGCTGCCTGTTCGAGCTTGGAGATCGTTTCTGGATTTTAATATTGACTTAAAACTATCGAAACTTTAATACCTTTGCTGTGAGGATGTCTAGCACCAACGGCTCCACCGCTTCCGCCACCATTGGCTCCACCGCCTCCGCCACCATTGGCTCCACTGCTTCCGTCACCATTGGCTCTACCACCTCTGCAACGATTGGATCAACCGTGTCTTCCACGATTGGGTCCTCCTCTGCCCATATGTTTGGGCAAACAGGCGGTCAGTCCTTTACCATGGCACCGTTGCACATGTCAAGGATATTGGGGTTAGCCGAGAAGCCTCCTATCTTCTCGGGCAAAGGCTTCAAGTATTGGCTAGAGAAGATGTTGTTCTACCTCACTACGGTGGGGTTTGCTGGCTTCTTGACTCAAGATAAGCCGGCGACACCAAGCGAAGAGGAGACGAACTTTGAAGTTCGTTCCGGCTTTGATAATTGGTGCCAAGGAGATTACCTTTGTCGTAACACTGTCCTAACGTACTTGGATAGTGGTCTCTCCAAGGTGTCCCGTGTTCACACGACTTCTAAAGAGTTGTGGGAGGCTCTTGGTAAGAAGTACCAAGTTGATGAGGCGAGCACTAAAAAGTTCGTCGTAGCCAAATGGTTGGATTACAAGATGGTCGATTCTCGACCTGTGATGGAGCAAGTGGAAGAGTTTCAAGCTCTTGCACACGATGTTCAAGCCGAAGGGATGCCCTTGGCCGATGCGCTCTCCGTAGCGGTGATGATTGAGAAGTTGCCTCCAAGTTGGAGGGATTTTCAAAGTCACTTGAAGCACAAGCGTTCAGAAATGACCGTGGAGACCTTGGTGTCAAAGCTTCAAGTGGAGGCTCTTGTGAGGAGTCGTGATCAGAATGTGAAAGCTCCTATGGAAGGGAAGGCCAATTTGACCGAACAAGGTGGTGGTCAGTCTCACAAGCGCCCTCGCCCAAATGCTAATTACAAGGGCAAGGGAAAACAAGTTGCTCAACCGTCAAAATTCAATGGCAATTGCTACAACTGTGACAAACCTGGCCACATGGCTAAGGATTGTAAGAAGCCAAAGAGGAAGAGGGCTAAGAGCAATGTCAACAACGTCGAGAAGGACTTCGACAAGTGGGACAAGGAGGACTTCGTGGCTATGATCACCGAAGTGAATCTTGTGGCTACCCCGAAAGCTTGGTTCGTGGACACCGGTGCTACTGTTCACATCTGTGTCAACCGAGACTTGTTCTACACTTATAAAGAGGTTGATGACAAATCAATCACCGAGGCTAGTGATCGAACTTCATAAGTGGTTGGAATTGGCACTGTGGTTCTTCAACTAACCTCGGGCGTGGAGATCACCTTGAAGGATGTGTTGCATGTCCCAACAGTCTGAAAGAATCTTATTTCTGGCATTAGGTTGACTAGAAAAGATTTTAATTTGAACTTTCATGGTGATCATGTTGTAATTCGTAAGTGGGGAAAGACTCTTGGCAGGGGTTATGCCTGTGAGGATCTTTTCAAACTTAGTGTTAGAGCTTGTAAGCCTTCTAAGGCAGTTGCTAATAAAAATGCTTCTACTTCTGCTTACTTGCTTGAGTGTTCCGATTTATGGCATTGTAGACTTGGACATGTGAATCTAAATGCTATAAAAAGATTAGTAAATATGAATTTACTAAACATAAGCGAATACAATTCACAAGATAAGTGTGAAGTTTGTGTTGAAGCTAAAATGACAAAGTTGCCGTTTAAGTCGGTAGAACGGAGCACTACACCTCTAGAGTTAATTCACACCGATTTATGTGACTTAAAATTTGTGCAAACTAGAGGTAGTAAAAAGTATTTTATTACTTTTATTGATGACTGCACAAGATATTGTTATCTTTACTTGTTGAAAAGTAAAGACGAGGCTATTAAAGCTTTTAGAAACTTCAAGAATGAAGCCGAGAATCAACTTGGTTGTCGAATTAAGATTGTTCTAAGCGATAGAGGTGGAGAATATGTAGCTCCGTTTGCCGAATTATGCAACGAAAGTGGTATAATTCATTAAACGACAACACCTTATTCACCACAATCAAACGGCGTTGCCGAAAGGAAAAATCGAACACTTAAGGAGATGATGAATGCCTTGTTGATTAGTTCGAGATTACCCCAAAACATGTGGGGGGAAGCTGTTTTAACAGCTAACTATATCTTGAACAAAATTCCGCTCAAAGGGAAAGATGTGACTCCCTATGAGCTATGAAAATGAAGGAAACCTTCGTACAAATACCTCAAAGTGTGGGGGTGTTTAGCTAAGGTTGAAGTGCCTTTACCAAAACAAGTTACAATTGGACCTAAAACGGTAGATTGTATCTTTATTGGTTATGCACTTAATAGCAGTGCATATCGTTTCCTAGTGCGCAAATCGGAAATACCCAATATACATATGGGAACAACGATTGAGTCAAGGAATGCTATATTCTTTGAGAATATCTATCCTAATAAGGATAAGGTTGAGTCTAACTCTAGTGAAAGAGTTGAAGACGAATCTACAAGTTCTAAACCTGTAGACGAAGCTACAAGTTCTAAAACTGTAGATAAAACCACGTGTTCTAATCCAATATTTTATGGACCACCGAATAGAAAAAGACCGAGGTCTAAACCGGTGGATGTAGAACCAAGACGTGGAAACCGAGTTAGAAAAGTTAAAATCTATGGACCGAATTACGTTGTCTTAATGTTAGACGGCGAACCGGTGACGATCAAAGAAGCCTTATCTGATTCGGATGCGGCTCTTTGGAAAGAAGCAATTGATATTGAGATTGATTCTATTATGCAGATGCACACTTGGGTGTTAGTGGATCTTCCACCTGGTTGCAAAACCTTAGGATGTAAGTGGATCCTAAAGAAGAAATACAAGTCTGACGGTACTATTGACAAATATAAAGCCCGACTTGTGGTTCAAGGTTTTAGACAAAGAGAAGGATATGATTTCTTCGATACCTACTCGCCAGTTACTAGGCTTACTTCCATTAGGTTGCTTCTCGCTATTGCTGCTTTGCACAATCTTGAGATTCATCAAATGGATGTTAAGACTGTGTTTCTTAATGGTGAGCTAGAGGAGGAGATCTATATGAAACAATCGGAAGAGTTTGTAGTACCTGGACAAGAACACAAGGTCTGCAAACTTCAACGGTCTTTGTATGGGTTGAAGCAAGCGCCTCTTCAATGGCATTTGAAATTTGACGAAGTAATGTTGTCAAATGGTTTTAGAATCAACGAGTGTGACAAATGTGTCTATATTAAGGAGTCTGATAACGATTATGTTATAGTCTGTCTTTATGTAGATGACATGTTGATCATGGGGAGTAATTCTCGTGTGATTCAAGAAACGAAACAGATGTTAAATAGAAACTTTAGCATGAAAGATATGGGCTTAGCTGATGTGATTCTTGGAATTAAGATTCTAAGAACACCTAATGGATATTCTATAACACATTCTCACTATGTTGAGAAAGTGTTAAAGAAATTTAACGCGTTTGACAAACCAATAGCTAAGACACCTTGGGAAACCGGTGTACACTTGAGTGTGCATAAGGGAGAGCCTGTTAATACAACAGAATATGCTAAGATCATTGAGAGTTTGATGTATTTAACAAACTGTACCCGTCCTAATATAGCATGCTCGGTGAACAAGTTGAGTAGCTTTACGGCTAATCCAAGTGTGGAACATTGGAAAGCCCTTGAACGAGTTTTGAGATATTTAAAATATACTCAGAATTTTGCTATCCACTATACTAGAAAACCTCATGTACTTGAAGGGTACTGTGATGCAAATTGGATATCCGACTCAAACGACTCGTTTTCAACGAGTGGTTATGTATTCACTGTGGGGGGTGGTGCTGTATCTTGGAAATCCAAGAAACAAAGTTGTATTGCTAGGTCCACAATGGAATCTGAGTTCATAGCTTTGGATAAAGCTGGTGAAGAAGCCGAGTGGCTTAAAAATTTCCTCGAGGATATTCCTTGTTGGACGAAACCTGTGTCTTCAGTGTTAATACACTGCGATAGTCGGTCAGCTATCGGACGAGCACAAAATCATGTGTATAACGGTAAATCTCGACATATTCGTCGACGACACAATACCGTGAGACATTTGATCACTAGTGGAGTTATCTCAGTTGACTATGTAAAGTCAATAGATAATTTAGCAGATCCACTGACTAAGAGTATTAATCGAGATCAAATGTATAGACTGTTAGAAGGAATGGGTTTAAAATCCACGACTTAAGGATGATTATAGTGGTAACCCAACCATGATGACTGGAGGATCCCAAGAACTTGGTTCAATGGGAAAACTAAGCTATAAGAGTCTGAGGGGTAAACACTCGAATTTACCTATTCTCTGTTGAACAATGAGTGTTTGAAAACCTGCACGTGGTGAGGTTAAGTCTTTGACTTTTAATGATTCTTGGATACCTCGAAGATGACAAGCATAGTAGGATACTTGGAATAAGAATTACCTATGTAAGTGTGAAGTGTGGCCGCTTCAAAAGATGCACTTATAAATCCAAAGGGTGTTCCAGGGCCTGTAATGGACACAAACGTGAGAACGAATGAGGGTTGGGACAATATTGTGTCAATATTGTTGTCTTAGTATACACTAAGGATGACTAGTTCAAGGTGTAATAAGTCCACTAGGCCGCCGGTATACTCGATGATGTTGACTATGGTAGGTTCAATACCACAAGCCACCTTTCCAAATGCAATAGTGTTTCTTAGAAGGACTGAGCTAAGCGTATGCATTCATTTGCATATGGCTTTCTCACTCATGTGGAGGATTGTTGGAAATAATGGTTTGAAAATCATTATTTGTGGCGGTTAATTATTTAATTGAGAATTAAATAATTGAGTATTATTTTACTTGTCGAGTAAATAATCGATATATATATATATATATATATTCATGTTCTCAAAACCGTTATTTGGTGAGTGAGAAATGATATATATTAAGTTGTGTATTGAAGACGAATTTTTCGTTGAAGGAACGAGCTCATGCTCGGTTCGTGGATATTGGGCTTTGAATTATTATAAATAATTTGAGCTTGTTTATTATTAGCCCATTTAAAAATTGGGCTGGCCCATTTATCCATTTGTTTTGTTCAATTGAACGTTGCTGATTTGAATGGGATTGAGCAAATGAATTTCAATGCATAAAGTCATTAATTATGAAACCGCTGACGTCGATTACTTTTTCAATTGGAATTGAAATCGGTAATTGATAATTCATAACAACCATTTTCATGGCTAGGCTCCAACGTATATGAAACAGCCAATAATGGCTATGAATACCCATTAAGGGTATATCAATTCCCTTGGTGTGAGATAGCCTATAAATAGGATTGCATTTTCATTATTTTGGTACACTTGGAAAAAAAAACTGCACTCTTTTCTTTGCATTCTAGTAGTTCATATAGTAAAGCTCAAGTTCTTGATTCTCGTTTCCGGAGCTCATCGGAATTGTGGTGCTACATCCGTCGAGACGAAACCGTTTTACCTTTGGGGAAGGATCGCCAAACCGAGAGCACTACCGGGGCGAATTTCTTCTTGCGGGCAGAGATTCTATCTCGACTCGGCTACAAATCTTTGAGTTTGTTTCTTATTTCGTGTAATTTCGATTTATTATTTTGTTGTTCTAATTAATTTATTTCTAGTCCAGTTTTTTTCCTATTATTTCGGTTGTAAAAGTTTGAACGAGCACCCGGATTGATACACAGTTGTCATCATCGAACAGCGGCATTGACACCGACAATCGGAGAGAGGGGAGAAAAAAGAAGTTTATGGAGAAATTGCGAGGCATGGTGAGAACTGAATTGGCTACACAGTGGAGAGAAGTGTTTTTTTTCCGGAGATCAAGTCTTTTTTCACATATTTGTTTAAGAAGAGTGGCCGACGTTCTAGCCCGAGGCAATCTTCACCGCCGTCCAGTGCCTCAGCCCACGACAATCCAGTAAGACAGCAACCCTATGTGCCAGCACGTCATTCAGCGTCGGAGTGCACAATTCCGGAATGGGTGAGAAAGGGTGGCCCTCAGTATGCTTATGAACAGGATGATCCCCCCTATTCAGGCCCAACCCGTAGCCACTAGGGTTCCTCAGGATACGTTATTCAATCCTGCTGCATATGCTGATTTTGCTAGGAAGTTGCTCTAGCAAACACGACCGGATGAGCCAGGAACAAGGAAGAGTATTGCTGCAGGAGATGGCAAAGGTCAACGCCGAGATATGAGTCTACTTCAGCCAGGAGAGGAAATTCCTCATGCCGATCTTCATGACAACGAGAAATGGAGGAGATATGACATGTGTATGCAAAACACAGACTCATGCGTCTATGTGGAAGCAATAACATGGACAGTTGAATACTTTAGGCGAATTGAAGACCCAACGCAAGACATGGATCATCCCGTAATTTTCTAAATTCTAAACTCGTTATCATTAGTTTATAGTTGTCTTAATAAATACAACTTTTTTGTGTTTCTTGTCAGGTTTTTGTCACGACAGTCCAGCTGTTGCAACGGCGTTTGAGGGAACGTGTGCATATTCTGGAGCGGATTAATGACACAAACACGATTATTTTGAACGTCGACTTCTACGTGAGCAACACTTTATTTCAAGTTAATGACATTTTTTATTATTGTTTGCAATCCATTATATGTACTAATATTTTTCGTTAGCAGTCCTCATTCATGCACAAACTTAACAAAATGGAGAGTTCGACGAAATTGAGTGCTAGCATCACAGAGCCTCTTGATGTAGGTGTTAATGTCAAAAATTGGCGGTAAGCTGAAATGGTAAAAAATCACTGCATACTAAAATTGGAGATATCATTTAAATTCTTTTTAAAATTCTGATTATTTCTTACAGATAATAATTCCAGTCATCTCCGGCGCGCATTGGTTTGTTCTCCGCATCAACATGGTTCAGTGGATGATGGAGGTGTGGGACTCAAAGTCGCACTTAGAGGATGCGCGAAGATATCGAGTAGAGTCACTAAAACCATTTGCTATGAAGTTCTGGACCATCCTCAGCAGTGGAGGCTATTGGATGACCATCGCCAAACCGATGGCAGCGAACACCAATCAGCCACTGCCGATTGTTGTTCCGTCTAAGCCTACTCCTCAAAACCCTGTGAGACAATTTAGACAAGGCGACAGTCACAATTGCGGTCCATTTGCGCTCATGGCCATTGAAAGAATGATCAGCGGAAAACCGAATATCTCATGGGGTAACAGACCTGGAAATGTCGTATTTTATAGAAGAAAAATTGCTCGTGACATTCTGTGCAACGCTGGACAGATGCATATTTAGGATTGTGTATGAATCAATTAGTATTATTCTATGTTTTATTGTATGTTTTTGTGATAGTGACATTTAATCTCTATATTAGTACTACTACTAATAATTTTTCGTTCATAGTTGTTCAATTAATTTGTATACAATTATTATTTGTGAAAATAATCTCTAATTTACTACTACTACTACTACTACTACTACTACTACTAATAATAATAATAATAATAATAATAATAATAATAATAATAATAATAATAATAATAATAATAATAGTTCATTATAATCACAGTTTCGAACTAGAAAAATCCACAGTTTCAAAAATTTATACAGACCGTGTACAAACTGTACATGCCGTGTATTATCTCATGCGCCCTGTATACTTTTTTATCGAGCTGTATGCTTTTTTTTTCATTCATATTTGTTTAAATAATTTGTATACAATTATTAGGATTATTTGTGAAAATAATTAATTAATCTGTACACAAGTATTAGGATTATTTATGAAAATAATCTATATATTACTACTACTACTACTACTACTGCTACTAATAATAATAATAATAATAATAATAATAATAATAATAATAAAATAATAATAATAATAATATATAATAATAGTTCATTAGTAGTAGTAGTAGTAATAATAATACACATCTAGCAAATTTAATAAAAAAAATTCTCATTTGTATGGACATTTATTTTTCGAGTGACCACTCTCGTGACATATAGAGCATTTTTTTGGTGCTCGTTTTTTACTGCTTGAGGCACCATCATCGGTGGGCTGATGTCTTCTTGCAGTCAAGTTATCCAGGAACGATCATCGACGAATCTTGCTTGGGCGACCCGCATGCCTAACTGGAAGCATAGGCAACATTTCCACAGCAACAACTTGGGGCGGAATAAACCACTCATCTCTGGGAGGGACAAGATTCACCTGTAGTGAGTAAATCTGCAATTGGGTATTTCTCGTGTAGTAATCTGCCACATAGTTGTATGGGTGCTGGCCATTTCGCCTGCAAATAATGAAACAGTTAATACGCAGAATAAGTTATACAAAAATGTACAAATAAGAAAATAAAAGTCTAATTATCCTTATTGAATTGCTGCAACGGCGTGAGAACACGGTATCAAGTCCAAATCCCACACTCGACATGGACAGCTCATCGCGTTGAGATCGACATTGAGAGTCTGATTTTTGTCGTGGACTTTGAATACACCATCTCTAAAGGGAATGGCAGTGTACATTCTTGACAGTTCAACCTCAGCTGCAAGTTTTGCATCTGTCGTGCTCGTGACAAACGCAGTACTAGATGCGTATAATTGTCGTTTTTCATCAAACCACCTCTCGACGGTCATTCTAAGGGTCTCCAAACACGAACAAATTGGTATACATCTAGCAAACTTCAAAACTTTATTGAATTGCTCTGCGGCATTCGACGTCAGGTTACTATATCGTCGGCCCAAACACATACATCGAGCCCACTTCTCCGGACCAATGGACATCATCTTGGCATGCGCTTCGTTTTGCCGACATTATATTATTCATCGCTTTCTCGTAGGCTACTCTCCGGTACGCAAATGATGCTTTATGATATAACTTGGTGATAGACTTTCCATAAGTCACCATGCTTTTCAGTATGTGAAAGTAGCACAGTCTGTGGAATATGTCAAGATAGATGTCCCGAATTGCATTCTCAATACTAAGGTGGGCGTCTGAGATGAACACCAAATAAGGGGAGGAGGATATGCCAGCTTCAGACGACTTACAAACCATGTCCACGAGATGTCATTCTCAATTGGACCGATCCCCCATGCCAGCGGTATAAGTTGCTCGTTCCCGTCCTTTCCCATCGCAACGAACATAATTCCCTTATTCTTTCCCTTTAAGTGCGTTGCATCCAATATAATCACCGGCCTAAGACAGTACTAGAATGCAACGATACAAGCTGACAACGCTACAAAATAATGTTCGAATCGAAAATCATCAGGGCTAAAACTATAGTCAACAATCGAACCTGGATTCTCTTTCTGGAGCATGTAGAGATACTGAGGAACCATCTTAAATGAATTTACATATCCACCATACAGCATCTCCAGGGCCTTGTTCCGTGCTCGCAGACACACATTGTAATTTGCAGCCACGCCATATTCCCGTATAAGACTTGCCATAATCATCTTCGGTGTGATGATTTCTTTCTGATTTTTCATGTCTTTCGCAAAATGAGTTGCAATCACACTAGATTCGACCTTCCTCTCCATTAGAGGATGGTTCATATTGGTTGTGCAAGTATGCATCGGGTTGAACATGTGAATATACCAGTAGTTGCCCTCTCTCCTACCGCGCAATTCGAAAGGACACACATCTCGAAACTTGCATTTGTAAGTAGCATGCCTTAACTCTGATCGATCTGTACAAAACTCAGCTCGTTGTTCCAAGTGCCACAACCCAACTGCAAGCCTCAACTGCTCTTTGTCTTTAAATAGGGAGCTCATACTCAAAGGACCATCAGTCATGTTATCTAGAACAGTTTCAACAAGTGAAGCAACATGTTCTAATTGAATCATGAGAACTAACCAATTTTGTAGGTCGGCCGCTTCAGTGGCGAGCTCTGTCTCCTCGTCAACAAGGGGTGTACTACTTTTCTGCATCAACATTGCCAGCACTGCCTTGAGTATGCACCCAATTAACAAATTCAACCAGAGTTCCAATTTACAAAGTGGCTGTCTGTTCCCACTTCGTCATCAATGTCATTAGACTCAGATTCAACAGAATATTCATCATCATCATCATCATCCTCTACAACAGTGGCATAGGACTGCACAAGCTGTGGCTCTGGCTCTGATTCTGGCTCTGGCTCTGGTGCTTGTGATTGCCCCTGAGCAATAACAATCGCTCCACTTTGAGAACCCATTTGCATTTCGCCAAACCAATTGCATGAAGCCATACGTGCGAGGGAATCGTCATATTGCGAGTACTGAGACGGATACACATCATCATACACAAATTGCGAAGAAGCATTCAAAACAAATTGCGAAGAATCACTGTACCCGATATACAACGTAGGCTCAGACTCAGTAGCACACAATCGACGAAGTTGATCATCATTACTCAATTTATATTTTTCAACGCCGAATTGAGACGTTGAGAAATAGAAGATTTCAAAACTACAACTTAACGATCTAGACATCATTATGAAATTTATTTGTTCCTTAATGTTGGAAAAACTTATCATATCCAACGGAAGATAGAATGTGCGCTCTTCTCCGCATTATAAACATAATCGTCCCAAACGCCGTTGAATTTAACGCGGAACATCTTGCATTCCATCTGCCATAACAAAACAAATTATCAATAATTAAATATACATATATAATATTAAATTAATTTATTACAAAATAAAATATTATACAGATCTAAAAACAATTGTACAGGTCTTACAAAAATAATGCCTGACCTGTACATTTTTTGTTATATCTGTACAATGTTTTAGTTTTTAAAAAATTTCAATTAATGTTTTAAACACTAAAATTTGTAAATTGGGAATGAAAACACACAGTTTATTTGGATTCACCCTCATTTAAAGAAACGCCTATTTATGGGATTTCGAATTTAGATTGTATTTCTGTAAAATATATATATTAATGTTATAAAAAACATAAAACATTTAAATAAATAATATAATTAAAAAAATTATACAGATCTAATAAAAACTGTACTGGTCGCGTTATTACGTTGACCGGCCTTTACAGTTTTTTGTCTATCTGTACATTTTTAAATTTATTACAAAATTAATGTAAATTTTTAAGACTTACATTTGGAGATGGAAATTGTAAAAACAATATTAATTCTCTTCTAGCTTCGATTCAGCCCGTTTGAAAGATGCCTGATTCAATTTTCTGTAAAATACAAACAATAATGTTACAAAAATAATATAAGTTATGCATGTCAAAGTTAATACAATTTTGGATAAAAAAAAATATAAAGATCGACTCATTTCTGTACAGGTGGCATATATGATGTACAGAATATGAGTGATCTGTATAATTCTTTTTCTTTTACAAAATAATAAAAATCTGTATTATGCTCACCTGTATGTAAACAACGGTAATGACTACTATAACTCTTCGATCTAATATTCGCTCAAGGTTTCTCTCTATTTTTTTTCCTTTTTATGTTTGCATACAGATCCTTCAAACTGTGAATCTTATATAGGCTGAAGAATTCCAATTCAACATAGAATCTACCCGCATGCAAAATTACTGTTAAAGTTGGTACAATTTTTTCATGCATGCCAATTTTAATAAGCTTTATTCACGTGAAACTTACTCATTTGTCATCTCACTCAAATACATTTTGGCATTATTCAAAAAGCTAGTCAATTGATGATGATTCAATCATGTCCTGTAGATTGGAGGAGTTGATTGTACCGATAATTAAACAAAAAAAAACCTCAAAGAAATGGTGGAAAGTACATTTTGTGGGCCAAGTGGGTATAGAGAGTAGATAATTATCTTAGTGGGTATAAACCTAAATAAAACAAAGAAGTTCCTTTGATCTGGAGTTTAAGATTAGGAAACAGAATACATGTTATTCTCAAAGTGGGTATGTATGATGATTTTCTCTTGGAGATATATATATCTGTTCGCTGCTTATTTATTTGTATTTTCCGTGTATACTAGTAATTCATTTGCTACTTAAATATATTTGTTGGAGTATTACATTTACATTCTACTTTTGATGCTAAAGAAAAGTATGTACATTAACTGTCAAAACGACGGATTGTAAAAATGAAAAAAAGAAAAGAATACATAAAATAGCTGACAGCCCGCCCTCCAAGAAGAATTACTCAAATTTTGAATAATTAGTTGCAGTGAAGAGTGAAGACAAACAAACATAGCTCTTTGAATTCCAACAAATAAATACTATTGTACTAGTGAATAGTCGTCGGAGCTCAAATTAAATAGATACAAAATTTATGAGTATAACCCCACAATTTCACGAGTGATTAGAGTTAAGCAATGGAGAGAGTCATGATGGTTGCAGGAGAGATGTTTACTTCTCTAGTTTTGGGAGATCTGCTTCTGATTATTCTAAGAGTTTTTGACGATTCAATCCTGAGGCCGAGAAGACTGAGATCGAGAATTGTGAAACAAGGGATCAGAGGGCCTCTTCCTTCAATTTTGTACGGGAATATACCTGACATTAAGCGAATTGCCGGATTTCAGAAGCCAATGGCGAAAAAATCTCCAGAAAGTTGCTTCATCATTGGTTCCCTGCTGTTTTCCCCCATCTCGACCACTGGAGAAATGAATACGGTGAGTGCACATTACCTGTTTGTTTTTCGTTCGCACACATAGTTTTTATATTAAGCTGCGAAATATGAGTAAAAAATGGGTCTTGCTAATTCACATTTTTTCTGTTATGCTATATTGTGATATTTATATCTTAACTGGGAAATATACTAGTGATTACTGGTTTCTGATGTTTGTTTATACAAATCCTCAGCAATCCATATCAAATGTGTTTGCTAAATGGCTCAACTGTTATGACAGGACCGATATTTTTGTATTCCACTGGCACCATACACCTACTTTGCATTACTGATGCAGAGATTGTAAAAGAAATGAGTCTCTGCAAGCCTTCATATTTATCGACAGAATATGGTCCTCTGCTCGGTAGAGGCATCCTCTCCTCGAATGGCCCATACTGGGCTCATCAAAGGAAGATCATCGCACCCGAATTTTATTTAGAGAGAGTCAAGGTACCTGAAAGCTTCAGCAAGTTTAGTTCTTAGATAAATTTTAAACCAAAATATTCGAGTATGTCACCTTGTTGATTCAACTCCAAATCAGGGTATGGTGAACTTGATGGCTGAATCCACGTCAGAGATTTTGAAAACCTGGGAGAAAAAGATCGAGAATTCGGCTGGGAAGGTAGAAATCACGGTAGATGAGGATTTCAGAAGTTTGTCAGCTGATATAATTTCAAGAGCTTGCTTTGGAAGAAGCTATGGAGAAGGGGAGAAAATATTCAGAAAACTTCAATCGCTTCAAAGAATAATGTCGAGGGGGAATATCGGAGTTCCAGGAATGAGGTACGACTACTTATTACATCTATTAGCCATACATATATACATGTACGATAAAATGTTGCAGCATCATGTAACAGGCACCTCCCGACTAAGCACAACCGGGACATATGGAGGTTGGAACGAGAAATTGACTCGATGATAGTGGACACTGTCAAAAGTCGCAATAGTGATGATAATAACCAGAAAGACCTTCTACAGTTGCTACTAATTGCGGCTGAGAATGAAGGAGATGACAGTACCATACCGGCCGACATGAATACAAACAAGTTCATTGTTGATAATTGCAAGAGTATTTACTTTGCTGGCTATGAGACTACAACTATCTCAGCATCATGGTGCTTGATGATGTTGGCAGCTCATCCAGATTGGCAAGCTCGTGCTCGTGAAGAGGTGCTTGAAATCTGTGGTACGAACATGCCAACAGCAGATATGCTCCGAAACATGAAAGTGGTACATATCTCATATTCAAGTCATGCTACATTCATCTTATTTCAATATTATATATGAATACAAGAATATATTTGAAATCAATTGGTCCAACTTTTATGTTATTTCTTTGATGAAGTGATTGTTCAAGAAAATCATAACCATTATTGCAGCTGAACATGTTGATTCAAGAGACGCTACGCTTATACCCACCAGTAGCTTATGTGGTGAGAGAAGGGTTGCAAGATATCCATTTCAAGGGACTTTACGTACCGAAAGGCACGAATATGCAGGTACCTATACCCTTGATGCACCAGCACCGCGACCTGTGGGGCTCGGACGCCCATCAGTTCAAGCCAGAGAGGTTTGCCAATGGAGTTTCGGGGGCGTGCAAGGTCCCACAAGCTTATATGCCCTTCGGGCTAGGAACTCGCTCATGTGCAGGACAACACTTCGCCATGGCTGAATTGAAGGTCATTCTCTCACTCATCCTCTCCAAGTTTAGCTGGTCTATGTCACCAGCGTATCACCATTCTCCACTGTTCAGATTAGTCATACAACCTCAGTATGGAATCTGTGTTGTTCTTAAAAAACTGTGATTTTTGTTGTTGTTGCTTACCTTGAAAGCTTACCGTGGAACAAAGATATGCTTTAGTGCCATGTAAATTTGATATGTGGATTCTAGATGGATGCAACTCTCATATGAATATTAATTGAAGTCTGAGTTTCTGTATTGCAAATTGTAATACTCACTATTTGGATAAAGTGTACATAATAAAAACTCATTTGAGGTGGTCACCTAATGGAGTGAGGATGATTGTGTCCGGATGCTTTCTAGGTTGAACTTGTCGCACTAGATTTTGCTTGTGTGATTTACGATTTACTTCTCTTTGCATAAGCCACACTTCCAATAACGGATGTCATGACAAAACAAAAAAGAAGGAAGATAAACATAATAAAGAAAAAAGTCTCGATCCCATTAGATGGACCCAATTTGTATAGCATAAGACCACAAAACAGATGCCAAAGTATCCTGTGGTACCATTCCTTTTTCCTAAAAAACTAAAGGATGATCGAGAAAAATTGACATATGTGTGGAATGAGATGCCGTAACTAATCAATAATTAAGATGTGACTTATGATGCATTAGCATATAACCCAAGCGTAATCACTTGGGTTACGCTTCATCTTTCAATTCTTTCACCTAATTATAATACAATAATTTTAAAATCTAATAAAATCATGCTAGTAAAAGTTACACAACTAAGGGCACCATAAATGATAGTACTACAAACTAAATGCTACTCCAAATAACAAAAGTTTGAAATAGTTTTAGCTACTAATACTTTAAAGGATAAATGACCTCTAAATTTCCAAATTATTGTCATTCTCTAATTTTGCAATCCACAAAAAAAAAAAAAAAATTGCCTCATAATATCTAATCTTTTAATTCCATCTGATTTTGCAACCAGCTTCTGTTTCCGGCAAAATTAAATTTGAGATATCGCCTACGTGGAATACTAATAACTTAGGTGGTATTAAAACGTCATTGTTTTTTTATATTAAGTTGATTAAATAAAAATATAAATAAAGATTCAAAGCAAAAAAAAAAGAAAAATATTAAAATCTAAAATTAGGAGACAATAAAAGAATCCAATTAGGATTTAAATCCAACAGAGGCTCAAAAATTTTTCACAAATCAGATCCGGCGTTTACAAGTACGAAAACGGCCATATTTGCCATCGTTCATTTTTTTTAAAGTTCAAACCCTCAATTAAATTGGTTTTGCCATTGTACCAAGGACTGTGGTCAGAGCTAATAGTGGTGGTGGTGGCCACCGGTGGTAATGGTGGACGGTGGTGGCATGGGGCTGCTAATATAGAGAGGGGAGAGAGAGATAGGGGAATATAATTTTTTTAATAACTATAGGTGCAAAATAACGTCGTTCATGTAGGATAGAAGGAAGTCGTTTTGTTAGTCGGACAAAATTGCCATATAAACTTTTTCAGATCACCATGTCATCGCATATTAGGAAAAATTGGACTCGAGTGGCAAAATCAGACGAAATTAAAAGTTCAAATATTCTAAGACATATTTTTTTTTTTTATGACTTGCAAAGTAAGAGAATGACAAAAGTTTGAAAATTTAAATCTCATTTACCCTACTTTAAATCACATGCCAACTTTAAAATTTCAGAAAAAATAACTGCATTATAAACAAATATACCAAAAAAAAAAAAAATTATCGGAGTGGAGGTAGTGGGTAGTGGGCCTAGACACCATGGGGCTACATCATATTTACACGTACGTGAAGAAGAGGAAAAGTTTAAATGCAAAAGATTCAAAAATTACATTAATTTATGGGTAATTTTAAATATAGCTCCCAATTCTCTCACTATAGCCTCATATTTGTTAAATTAATAAAATTAATAATAGATATACTATTTTATCCCTTAGCCCAAAATTAAATAGCTTCAACCCTACAGTTCATCTCTTTCATCCCGCTCCAAGAATTGTTTCTGCAGTGAAATACTGCATAATGCTTAGTATCAAAAATCACTACCTTATAATCCTTTATCAATGGATCGTAACAAATCCTAGAGAATATCCAACATTCAAGAAATGCATAAGGGCAACACAAATTGGTATGCGTTCTGCGTGATGGATTCCACAAAACATACTCGTTGCTTTGAAAATAACCAGAATCTAGAATGAGGTATAAACCATCACAATGACACGAGGAGAGAACATTATCGGTGGATGATGATCGACGGCTGAGAGTACCCGCAATTCAGCGTTTTCAAGAATAACGAGTCTAATATTTCTCTCTCTCAGAAAACCTGTAACCCCTTCATGTATATATAAGCAAGATGAGCTGTTGAATAGTTGGAGATGGGTTTCTGAGAATTTGCGGTCGGAGATTGTGGCATCCCACTGCTTGCATACTGCTTTGCATCGGAGGAGAGACTTCACCGACAATCGGGAGAGGATGCTGTTGGTGTTATTTTTTACCCAATATTTTTTAATAATTAATTAATTTATTATTATGTATTTTGTTTTGTCTTTCTTTTATTCACTTTGTTCTAAAAGAGATATAAACTTGACATAGTCAAGTATTTTATAAAAAGTATGGGAGTTAGAAAACGTGTGCTGACTAAGTCCAAGGGAGTAAGGAGCAGCATCTATTTTTGTGGCAGTGGAAGTTGGAGTTTGTTGAGATAAATCAGGAAGTGGTTCATGAAGTCGTGGGGACTGCAGATGGAGATTATGGACTGAAATCGTGGATCATGCAAATTACAAGGAGTGCAGCCCAAGTTTGTGATCCTCTATAAATAGAGATCAAATGTAACAAGAAAAATGAGGCCTCCAAGATGTAGACTACGTGTATAGATTAGAAATATTTCCGTAGTATTTTCGTAGAGTTTTTATCTTCGAGGATAGCAGTTATAGCTTTAGTCACGTTTCTTTGTGATAAAACTTTACTCGTTTTTATGACCCTCTTTACTCGAAGTGTTTTTGTAATTCACCTTTATCTAGTGAATAATTTTTGCCCTGAGGCACTTCGCGAGATTATTAATTTATAATCTCGTGAAAAGTTTATTTCCATTGTGTTCTTTATTTTCCGCTGCATTTTGTTTCAAGATTGTGTGCTCTTTAAGTACAACTTTGTCCAGAACTCTGTCTGTGCGAGTGAATCTGGTACCTTCAATTTTCTATGAGATCGTCTAAAAGATATTTTGAGCTGTGTGTCTCCGTCTTGTTCGTTATTTCCTCCATGGCTGAATACAGAGAGACGCGAAATCCCAAACCTTAAGATTTTGAGATGTCACTGGCTAGGGGTTTGGGAATGGGAGTTTGTTCTAGTTAAGGCAAAATATACCCAGTTATCATTTCAAAGTGCCGTATTCAAGTTTGTTCCTTATATTTTTTGTATGATGGATTCAAGAAATTTCTTCTTTAGTTTAGTATGATTTTTAATATCTTTCTCAGCATTTTTGCTCTGCAGATTTCTTGAAAAAAAAAAATGGGGCTACGAGGCTAATTTAGTATTTTTTTTAATAAATAAGGGATTATAATGAAAGATTTGGGGTTATGTTTAAAATTACCCTTAACTTATTGATATATTCTTTTTTTTATCATACTATTATTCATTTTCTTTTATGCGATTTCAGTCTGCAAACGGTGACCGAAAGTAAAAAAAAAATTATTATTATTTTTTGAAATAAAAACTCATTATTTATTAATAGTAATAAATATTTTGTCCCTTTTTTTTAAATATAAATAAAAGAGATAATGTTGTAAATAGCCTTTTTTCTAAGGAAAAGTATTAAAATGTCACCTACAAATTAAAAGTTGTGAAATAGCCTTTTAGTTTATGAGTATACAAGAAGACTAACTTTAATTTGAATCATACATGAACACTAACTTCATGTATGGATTTTCGGCGAATAATTTTCGGTCAAAAAATTCCGGCAAAAGTTTTCCAGCAAAAATTCCGGCGAAAATTTGAATCATACACGAAGCCTAACTTTATGTATGCATCATACATGAAAACTAATCTTCATGTATGATTCAAATTTGAAATTTTTGGCGGCGAAAATTTTCGTGTATGCATATACATGAAAACTAATCTTCGTGTATGATTCAAATTTGAATTTTTTGGTGGCGAAAACTTTCGTGTATAATGCATACATGAATGTAAGTCTTCGTGTATGATGCATACATGAAAGTCAGGCTTCGTATATGATTCAAAATTTCGCGGGAAATTTTCACCGGAAATTTTTGTGTATGATGCATACATGAATATTAGTCTTCGTGTATGATACATACATGATTAAATTTTTCGCCGAAAATTTATACATGAAGTTTAGCCTTCGTATATATATGAAGTTTAGTCTTGTATACCTATAAGGATATAAGAAAATATATAAACCCTTTTATAAAGATAAAAAAAATTACAAAAAAGATAAAAAAAACTATCTGAACAGCTTTTTTTTAAAGTGACATTATTATTTTTTGTTTTCGAAAAAGCTACTCCCTCCGTCCATTTTTTAAAGCCTCATTTACTGCTGGGCACGGAGATTAAGAAAAGCTGAAAAAGTGAAGTTAGTGGAGTTAAGGTCCCACTTAGTGGGAGTGGAATAAGTGGATTGGAAGTTAAAATTATTGTAAGTGGAATAAGGGTCCCACTTATTGTGAGAGAAAAAGATAAAATAGAGTTAAAATTATTGTAAGTGGAATAAGGGTCCCACATATTATGAGTGGAAGAAGTTGGATGAGAGAGGAAGTTGTAGTAGATCCTACTAGATATGAGTGAAAAAAGATAAGTAAAACTTTAAAAAATGGACAGTTCCTTATTAGCAAATGAGACTTTATAAAATAGACGGAGGGAGTATTTTGACTTTTCTCTCAAAATAAAATCTACTCTCTCTATAAATGAGGTGGCAGCATCTTGGTAAGTCGGTGCGTTGTCACAATACCAGAAACCGTCAAATCTGCTGCGACGAGCTCTTTAGCATCTCAACCCCTCAACCAACCACGACGACGCTTATTAATCCACGTGGTAAGTAGTGAAACGACCAGTAACATCTCATAGTAAAAAACACCAGGTATGCGGGGATACAGAGGATCTAACCCCCAATATAAATAGACACTTGCCCTCCTCGTACGATAAACAGATTTTCTCAATCTTAATTGCTAGGGTTTCTCTTTATATCTCTTGACTTTTGTGCATACGCTTCATACACCTAGTCGATTAATCTATACTTGATCCCAATTGCGATTAATTTTATTTTCCGATTGCCGATTTCCGGAATCCGTTGTTTATACAATTAATTTTTTGCGAGTTTGATCGGAAAAAAGGATGCCACCGCGATCGACGAAGAAAACTCCGCCGGGGCCGGGGAGCAAGAGAGCTCTGCGGGGGCGGGCGGCTTCCGCAGCGGCTGCGGCGGCGCTGAGTGCGCAGGCCCCACTTGAGGTATCAAACGTGAAATTGGAGGAGATTGAGGTTGCGGAGGAAGGAAAGCCGCCAGTAGCTGTTGGAAAGGAGGTTGAGCGGGAAGTGGCTCCAGAGAGCGAAGAGGCTTTTGTAAAGAGTAAGCCATACCCTTCTTTTTAATATTCATGTTATGCATGATGGGCTTCTGCGATTGGTTCTGTTTGTGGCTGTACAGCTTCGTATGCTTGAAAGATTCATAATATTGGGATATGGGCTTTTTCTTCTCATTTTTAATAATTTTTTTATGATTTAAATGTTAATTTGTGATGATTATGTACTCCCTCCGTCCCCAAATAAGTGTCCCAAAGCTTGCCAAAAATCGTATACCATGACATCTATCTACACATTTTTGCCCTAATTATTGCATGTAAAACTGAAAAAGTGAACTTTTTGCATCGCGTCATAGGATAAATGGGACAATTTAGCCTAATTGTTGCATTGAAAACTACTATAGGACAGTTGGGGCCAAAATTAAGTTTTGGCGGCTTGAGGCACTTATTCGGGACGGAGGGTCTATGTAGTTAGATGGATGTTCAAGGATACGGGCCATGTTCTGAGGAAGAATTAACATTTGCAGTTTGTGATTGGTTGCTTATATCGCGGTTTGTGCTTTACTGGGCACTCTTCCATAAGAATTTGTAGTATATTTTATACCATTTTTTCATTGTTGTGGGTGACACATGTTCATAATTTGGCATTGTAATGATATGTTTGCTTTTAACTATTACTCAAACCTCGATGGATAAATTTAATGGCGGGAGGAATTTCCCTGTGTGGGGGTGGGGTATGTGGAGTGCAGAAACACACGAGAGAGACGTCTTAGCAGTAGTATGAGTATGACTATGAAAATTTTATGCATTTTTGTAATAAAAGGTTAATGCTATGCTCCTTCTTTGGTCTCTCAGCTGCATACTCTTGCTCTGGAAAGAAAGGAGTATGGTCTCAGTGACAGCTGATATTTTAGGTGTTTCTTATGTCTATATCTACGGGCTGAAGAGCAGTAAAAGGATAAATACTTTAGTATGGACAATTAAATGGGAAGTTATCCTATGCTGTAGTATTAATGATCAAAGGGTATATCATTTTTTATGAGTGGTATGTTTTTTTAGGAGGATCATTGTTGATGATTATCATAGGATTCATTCTATGGCTCTAATGAAATTTAGGCTTACTGACTATCATGGCTGGGATATAATCTCTGCATCATTTTGTGGATCAAATTAGTTCACTTTCCTTTGGATGATGCGACTTTCCTGTTTTTATCCGGCAGAGGATGAAGATCCTAAAGAGTCCATAGATGAGTATGAGAAAGATGAGCGGTTAGACTTGGAGGATAATGATCCTGAATATGAACCTGAAGAGTATGGTGGTGTAGATTATGATGAAAAGGAGATTGAGCCGGATCATCACGAAGATGTAGGTGAAGTGGAGGAAGATCCTGAAGAACTGGATGTCGATGAAGAAGAGGGGGATGTGGTTGAGGAGGAAATGGATAGCATCCATGAAGAACTTGAACATGAGGAAGATGATGAGCATGTTAGGGAGGATCAAACAGAGATGGCTTATGCTGCCGAGGAAGAAGAGCATCATGAAGTATTCAAAGAGAGGCGCAAGCGAAAAGAATTTGAAATATTTGTTGGAGGGTTGGATAAGGATGCTACTGAGGCTGATCTTAGGAAAGTTTTCAGTGAAGTTGGTGAAGTTACTGAAGTCAGACTTATGATGAATCCACAAACGAAGAAGAATAAAGGATTTGCGTTCTTGCGTTTTTCAACGGTGGAACAAGCAAAACGAGCTTGTGCTACTATGAAAAATCCTGTGGTACTAACTATGTGGCTGCTAATTAGTTGTTTTTTCCTCTACAATGTTGCACACATATTACTGACAACCCAAATTCCAGGTCTGTGGCAAGCAGTGTGGTGTGACACCAAGCCAGGACAGTGATACCCTGTTTTTAGGTAACATATGCAGGACGTGGACAAAGGAAGCTGTAAGTAGATTACTTACTTTTGATCAGCAGTACAATTTAGAATTTGATAGTTGCTTAATTGATCCTGACTGCTATCTGATTTGCATCCAGTTGAAAGAAAAGTTAAAGCATTATGGCCTTGAGAATATTGAGGATTTGACACTGGTTGAAGATAGTAACAACATAGGCATGAATCGGGGTTTTGCCTTCTTAGAGTTCTCCTCGAGATCTGATGCTATGGATGCTTTTAAGCGTCTACAGAAGAGGGATGTTGCATTTGGAGTGGACAGGCCTGCTAAGGTGTCCTTTGCAGATTCCTTCATTGACCCAGGCGATGAGATCATGGCCCAGGTACATAGCTGAACAGTTTGGTTCTTCTTTCAATGGTTTGGTTTAATGCTGTGTGAATTACCATTGGAGGTGAGGCTGAAGTATCAAGTATGGGTTTTGGATATATTCCAAGCAGCTTGGATACCTCATGATGTTTTTCTGTTCAAGATATCGTTTCTTAGAGATATATTTTGCCAACTTTCATGGTCAGTTGACTCGGGAGGTGTACTATCGAGTTGAGAAAAAGATGTAATATGATGAGCTGTTGAACTTTTTATGTATTCGTAGCTTTATGCATCTATTTATTTTTATATGTTTTGTTATATTAGGTTCTCTATTGACTTCACAAACTTGATTTTAGGTTAAGACTGTGTTTGTGGATGGTCTTTCTGCTTCTTGGGATGAGGAACATGTCAAGGAACTTTTAAAAAATTATGGGGATATTGAGAAAGTTGAGCTTGCCCGTAATATGCCATCTGCCAGGAGAAAGGATTTTGGCTTTGTCACATTTGATTCGCATGATTCAGCAGTAACTTGTGCTAAAAGTATCAACAATGAGGAGTTGGGTGAAGGAGCTAGCAAGGTGCTTCTCAAATTATGATGCTGAGTATTTCCTCTATTTTACTGTTAACATGTGCTAAATAGCGGTATGTTTCAGGCCAAAGTCAGGGCCAGACTGTCAAGACCTCTTCAGAGAGGCAAAGGAAAGCATGTTGCTAGAGCAGATTTTCGGCCTGGGCGCAGTTCAGTTCGAAGTGCCAGGAGTCCATGGAGCCGGCCATTACCACGTGCAATCCCTGTTCGTGCCCCTAGAATCCCACCTCGTCTTCCTCCTGTTGTCGACCGTAGTTTCAGAAGGCCTGTTGCAGTACGAGAGAGGAGACCAGTTATGGCTGTTCCACAAAGGCCCAGGCCAGTTTCTCCCTTGCCAAGGTCATATGATAGGAGGCCACCTGGTATGTTCATCACTTTTAACTTGAAAGTTCATTTACTTCTTCAGCAGTGCGTCCTGATAGTCCTGTGTCTGCAGTTCCGTCATACCCCAAGAGTGGTCAGAAGAGGGATTATGGTCATAGGGAGGAGCTTCACTCGAGAAGTAGAGCTGCTGCTATAGTCTATAATTCTAGAGCAGCTTCAGATAGACGCGCACCTTATAGAGATGATTATCCACCTCGTCCCTCTGGTTACCCTGATTTGCCTAGAGGTGGCACAGCAAGATCGACAGGAAGAAGACCTTATGTTGATGATGGGTATAATGAAAGATATGAAAGGCCACCTCCATCATACCATGAGGGACGCGGGCGTGAGTATGATTCTATGTCTGGGTCCAAACGCCCATATGCTGCAGTGGTACTTTCTGGACTATCTTCTCTGTGATGTTATGTTCAGATATTTTTGTTCATACTGTGCTTAATCTGCGACATAACATTAAGAATTTGAGATTGACCATTGATTGTGTGTGGAAGGATGACGTTCCTCCACGCTATGCTGAGGCGGGAATGCGCCACTCCCGTGCTCGTTTGGACTATGATGTTGGAAGCAGTGCTTCCCGCTATGCTGATGATTATAGTGACAGGTATGTCTTGGTTGTAGTCTTTGGTTCAGTGATTCTTCAATGGTTTCTTTTCTACTCCTAAAAGTTCATGGTTTAATTTCCATTCTTATGGACAGTAGACTAGGGAGGTCAAACTTGGGATATGGTGGAAGTCGAAGTTCCATGTCTAGTCAAGATTCCCACGGATTTTACAGTAGTCGTCAGGGTATGGGATACAGTGGAGGTATACTTTCAGGTTTTAATATGACGAGACATTTTTTTACCCATATGTTAGTCAGTACTTGTTCTAAATGGTCAATTGGGTCATGGTATTTATTTATGTATTGCTCCTTGCAGGCCCTTATGGTGGTAGTGATGTTGGTCGGATGTACTCATCGAGCTTTGGTGGTGATTACATGTCACGAGGAAGTGATGTATGTTTTGATGTGTGAAGTCTAATTTGTGTGATTGTTTTGGTATATTTTAATGTGATTAGTAAATGTGCTTGTGTATCTAAATTGTAGGTTGGTGGCAGCTCTTACTCATCTGTCTATCCTGGACGTGGTATAGGTGGTAGCAGCTATATGGGAAGTGGTGGTTCTGGGTCGTACTATTGAGGTATGCAATAAGAATTGTCTCCTGTACGATTGCATGCATTTTCATATCAATTGTGAATTCCATTTTATTTTGCTGATGAATTAGATCATCTCTGGTAAGGCTGTAGAAGGCTGTGATATTTTAATTGTGGGTTGCTTAGTAGTATAATAATGCTACTTGAAGCTATAGTTTGTGCATCATCTTGTCTAAGTGCTGCACTCGAGGGAATTGGAGCAACGTGATTACCTTAACTTGTTTATGGCAGTGAGTGGAATTAAGAGGATGCAGCTGTATGATGTGGATGGTCTGAAGTTTGATTTCAGTGCTCACAAACAAGATAAAGCAGTATTTGGACATGAAAAGCCTTCATGGCTTGGAAGGGAGACTCGAGGACAGTGTTAAGTGCTGTGGTGCACCAGACGTCCGTTAAGAACTGGCGTGGGTTTATGTCATCCTGTTTATTGTATGTATGCTGTAAGGGCACTGATTCAGAACTATAAGGAGACATCTTCAGCATGTCATATTTTATAATAATGTTTTTCATCCGTCTCACTATTGTTTCCTGTGAAAGACATGGAAAGAAATTCTTATCTCTTACTTGGATGTACAATTTGGACAAAACCAGAGAGGTCTTTGGCTTGTAGCGTTGATGACCGCGTCTGCTGTTAGTAGGCGCAAGTTCCTGGATGAGTAAAAGTGGTCTTGTGGTTATTACAGTTCAATGATAGTCCTTTTGTTTACTTTTTTTGGAGGGTAACAGATAATAAATGGAAATGGTGATTATTGATTGGTGAAGGTTGGCTAATAAGATTTACCAAGTTTTTTGGTTGTGATCTCATGGTGAAGCATCATTGGAACTGCATGTTTTGCAAAATCCAGAAGTGAGATAAGAGACAAGAAACATCGGTGGTGCATTATTTTGCAATAATCAAAAATGAGAGTTGAGTAGTTTTTGTTTATTTGATTATTATAGGATGGCCTTTGGATATGGTAAAAATTATGAATCACTGAGAAGCGGTTTTGGAAACTGTCCTATCATCCATTTCTAGGAACTTCCAAGTTAAATGTTAAGTACTCTCTCAGGAAACTTTTAGTAGCCTAAATTTGTAGAGACCTAAACTTTGTTTTCATGCTAGTGCAAGCAATGAGCTTTGTGGTGCTATTGGTTCGAGTTGATTGAGTGTTCCTGCACTTTGGTTTTGTTCAAACTTCATGCCAAACTATACTCGTCTAGTTTTGTGTCAATGAAATAAATGTGGTTGGGGTCCTTTAAGTACCAGTAGCTATAGCAATTGCATAAAGGAGTGTTTGAAGAGTATCAGATAGGTTACTGGATGTTGTGCTCTAGCTCGAGCTTACCATCTCCACTCTGCGATGAATAGGTTTATGAAACTAGGGACCCAACTTATTTGACATGTTGATGGCAGTATTACTTGCTTCAGTTGCTAGAGAACTTGTTAATTCAACAATTGCATTTTGTCCCAGCCTTTTGCCTTGTGACTAGTCCTTTTTGAAATGTTTGAAATGAGCTCATTCACTAGTGGTACAATAGGTTATGCATAGATGAATGTCTCTCCTCTGGAATGAGAAGGTTGATTTAGTCGGGTGTTTTGGCTTAAGTTTCAATAGTTGGACCTTGTTGGTTGAATAATTGTTGTGTCTGGGCTGTGACCACGATTGTGTCTTGTTGATAGTTTTTTGAGGGAAGTGTCTTGTATTTGATACTCGTTAATTGCTCTTTTTTGTATTTGGGATGGGATTGGGATTATGTTGCAGAAGAAAGAGGGTAGGTAATTTGATACGGTCTAGGTATTATTTAAACCCTTATAGATTGAATGACTGGGAACACTTGGTTAATATAGATGTCATGTCACTCTGCCTCAACGCTGTATTTTATACAATCAATCTGGCTGCCATCTTTTGCGTCGATGGATTATGGATATCAAGAAAGATCATGCGTCATGAAGTAGTAGTAGTAGTAGTAGTATTTTTGATTGTTATAGTGAAGAAATAGATTATACCCTGTAATTTTCCTTGCAAGTGATATTACTTGATGCTGTGAAGAATATTGATTGATAGGTATGAGGTATCATTTTATGTATTCAACTCAGGATCATATTTTCATGCTTCTTTTCTCTCGTGCCTTTTTTTGAGTTGAGCAGACAGGGGGCTGGCGAAGCTCAAACATTTTATTAGCAACATGATGTATTGTAAATTCTGTAGTGTAGCTTCGCTGGTGTAAATGTAACAAATTTACGGTACATTAATAAAAGTTATTGAAGTTTTGATTCATTCATTCCTACAAATATCGAGTTAAGAAGCTATTGCGTAATTCGAAGCTGTTTTGTGTTTGGACCAACAATCAAACGGCTGGCTCTCGAATATCTAAAGTAACAAACAAGGCATGAAGAAATGTAACTAGGCAGAGAGAGAGTATTATGCTAATTATGTTGAAGCAGAATGAATGAATATAAACAGACTTTGCGAAGCCTTCCCTCTCTTTGAATCATCATTTTATCAGAGAATGCTCGCTCGCTGTCTCTCTATCTCTATCACTCTTATCACTCTATCACTCTCTCACTCTCACTCTCTCACTCTCTCTCTCTCTCATCAACGACATACAATGTGGAGGGGGAGGGGAGGGGAGGGGAGGGGGAGGGATGGCTGAATAAAAAAGAAAACAATTGCTACTAGGTTAGACTTAATTAGGCGTAGTCGTGATTCTTTCTGGGCTTTTTGATGGCGTGAGCAAATGCGTCAACTACCCTCTGCTGCGACTCCAGTATCATCTCTGTCCTCTTCAGCTCCATCTCCATCCGCATCTCCTCTATCTGTTGCGCCATCTCCATCTTCATCTTCTCCATTCTCATGAATCCTTCTCCCAACGCTTGTATTGCTGATACCATCTCACTCTCACTCTCTTTCCTCTTCCCCCCCACTAACCCTACCTTTACCGAATTGGGGATCGATCTAGGGTTAGGGTCATGGGCTTCGAATCTGCCGTACACCTTCGCCGTCGCCGCTCCGGCGCCCGGCATCTTGATCCGAACCCCGGGAGTGCTTCCTTCTGGAATAACGCCATTCTGACTGCTGTGGCGGTTGTAGAGATCGTTGATGCGTTTGACGCTGTTGCTCTTGGTGTCTTCCTCCTCCTCCTCGGATGAAGTCGACGGCGGGCTGGGATTGTCGCTGCCCTTGTCCATGGACTGCATCTGCTGGAAGTGGGCCCACGACGACCCGGATCGGCCGTGCGCCGCGGATCTCTGGATCTCGGAGCGGTACCTCTTCCGGAGCTTCTCCATCTTGTGGCGGCACTGGACCTCCGTCTTCGGGGGGTTGGCCGGGCACCGCGACGCCACGTCGCGGGCGACCTCCTTCCAGTGGTCGGAGCGGAGGTTGCCGCGCCGGAGGGAGTACCACTTGTCCTTGTACGCATCGATGAGGGCGACCGTCTCCTCGGGGGTCCAGCACGGCGGGGGCAGGCGGCGGGGGGCGGCGGCGAGGGCTAGCGTCGCCGTGGGGATGTGGTGGTGGTCGTCGGGGGATATGATCGTAGCCATGAGGGGGATGAGATCGGGGGGGGGGGGGGGGGAGGGAATTAAGGGGGGAGGTGGAGGAGAGAGAGAGGAAGGAGCGGTGGAGAGAGAAGGAAGGAGGGTGGTTGTGGCGTAATGGGAGGTGGGGCAGGTTGTTAAAGGGAGGGGGGAAGGCGGGGCGGCAGGCGGATGAGAGGCCACCGCTTAGGGAGCTGGCTGCGTCAAACCAGGGGCGTGGTGCCTTTTCTTTGGTATTTTAGCATTTCCATTTTCATTCAAATCTAATCTTCAAATTGGCTTAGTTGTGGAGGCCGCCGCCTCCGCCTCACGCGGCGGCGCTTCTGACCATTTAACAATTTTATTTTCCATTTTTTTTCCTTTTCTGTTTATGAAAATGGAGGGTGCGGTTTGTGATTAACCCTTTTCCCAAGGGGTTTGGGGGAATATGCACTAAATATTGGGTTGATTTTTAAAATAATTTTAAACTATTTATAAACAGAACAATATTATAGAACTAGCTAGCCCCGACAATTTGATTATAAAACAATAACAAATTAAGTACCCTTTTCTTTTTCTTCTGATCGTTACTAAATAACCAGAGATCCAAAATGGTAAATCCAGTCATTTTTTTTTATATATTACTACAAAACGCAGATACAGTAAATCAATCAGTAATACTATTGTGTAGAGATGTTTCTTCACGGTTAGTATTTTAGAGAAAGATGAATATCATCTACTAACGACAAGGAATTTACATTTTACTGATGGTTGTATAGGTAAGATGCTCCAATTTCTATTTTTAATACACTTGGTAAAGAAACCAGAAATTTAAGAAATACATAGCGACTAACCAACATTCTTTAAAAAGAGTTATAAATTGTCAAAATCAAGAAAGTATCCACATACAATAAAATAAAAAACTATACACAACAATAATAATTATAAAAAATGGAATTTATTGCAACTTGCCTGCCCACCCCACATGTAGCTACTTAAAGAGATCTCCATCGATAATCGGCAACATTGGACTCCCATAATTTAGGACTGTTATTTTAATAATTAAACAAAAAAGAAAAAAGGATTGTTGGTAATGCGTGCCGTGAAAGTATTTGAACCCCCTAATTTTATTTTATTTTACATAACCCCCTAATTTTTCTAGAACACTTATTTTGTTATTTTATTAAACAACCTATACAAATATAAGTAGGAAGACCCACCATAACATTTTGAGGGTTCATTCTGCATAGGGATTTTGACGAATTAAATTAATTTTAAATTCTTTTGTAACTTAAATTTGAACTTTAAATTTAAATCAATTAAATTATAAATTTTTCAATTTTTGTAATTAAAGCACCCCCAATTTTAACAATTTAGTGCACAAAATTATATCCAGGGTACTAAAGGTTTTGTTCCTAGAAACTGAAAACTTAAAACGCATGAAACAAATTCACTTCTTAAAACTTAATTATATTAAATAAAACAAATTCACTTCTTAATCATCATATATACACTCCACTAAATTCAATATCTAAATTTTCGACAGTACATTGGTGTCCTTTATTGACTGGTATTGTCCAATTTAGTCTTCAATAAAAGATTACATGCAATGAGTACTACTGCTTCTTCCCAAATATTATACTAATAATCATTTCAATTACTTATATAGCAAAATATTAGCTAAATCAAAAACTCAAACTTTAGATTTATTTTCATAAACTGGATATATTATGTCATTATTTGTGACTATCAAACCATCGATAGATTTTATGGATAAATACCCTCCTCCTAGAACAAATGGTGCCACAATTTCATCAAAAAATCTCAGAACGAATGATAATAATAATTATTATTTCTTCTCTTTTAAATTTTAACTATTTATTATTTTATGTTAATAATAAAATAAAACCATACAACGTGGACCAAATTACTAGCATATATATAAAAAGTTTTTTAGGAGATTTCATTTTATTTCCTTTCATGTAATTTCTTCTAAATTAGTCAATTATATCAGTTTTGTGACGTTAATTTAGATGGTGTAACAACAGGATATGAAATATTGGGGTGCTTCAATTGCAAAAATTGGAAAGTTTATGATTTAATTCGTCAAAATTTAAAGTTCGGGATTAAATTGCAAAAACTGCAAAGTTTATGATTTAATTTTTACCAAAATTTAAAGTTATGGTTTAAATTGTAAAAGCACCTGAAGTTTGTGATTTAATTCACTAAAACCCCTTCTACATAAAGGGACACGAAAATCCCGAGCAATGCGACGAGCAACCGTATGAACTACATAATTGGCTTCTTTGCAAACATGTTGGACTTTTACAGAAATTAAAGGATGGACAATAGATTTACAATTCAAAATAATCGCACCAAACTCTCCTTGTCTGCACCTATATACTGACAAGCATGAGAAAATTAATTGGAAGAAGTGTTAATTTTAAAGCTAATACTCCATCCAACCCACTCATATTGCCATCATTTCCTTATTTAGGTATCTGACTCATATTGTCATTTTTCAAATAAGGAAAGTTTTAACCTTTCAAGATTCTTCAAAAGTGATGGAACTACTCAAATCTTTATCCTTTTACGTTTATTCTAAATCTCCGTACTGAACAATAACATAACAATTTCAATGGATCGGAAAGAAAACGATTGATAAATCATGAAACTCTCAAAATGAAAATACAATGAATAATTAGTAGCAGATTCTTTTAACTAGGCAATTAGCACACACAAGACGTATGCATGCAGTGGTGGATGCAGAAATATACTATGTAAGAAAGTGCTAAAATTGAATTTTTCAACAAATAAAAATGCTGATTTTTTTTTTCTTTGTTTCTGAAATACTACATAAATACAAGGGGGAGATTTTTTTTATGGGCACGGTGCACCCTCCACCACCCCCCGATCCCCCTGCATGCATGTATTTATATAAGTACATATGCAGAAATTATAAATAAAAGTCAAGGTCGAAAAATGTTGCGGCAATTTTAAAGAAACTTACTTTTACTCCGTAATGTTTTGTTGTTTCTAAATCTACAAGCTGTAAATTGTTTGAAAAACCTTAAATATGACAGGGATGATACTGGTTCCAGTAATTTAACTGTATATAAGAAAATATTTTAAATATACTATCTCTTTAAATCTATATTTGACCTAATTAGACCCATTCCGACTATAATAACACAATTACATCGTGTGCGATAGTAACATATATCACATTAGATATATGTAATGTGCGTGAGTTGACTTAGCGGTAGAGTGATTAATGTCCAAGGCTGTTTGAGTTTATCGTAGTGCAGTGGCGGATCCACCACAGAACAAGGAGGGGTGCACCCCCCAAAAAAATATTTTTACTAGTATATATATTTATGTTTAAGCTGTGATTTGAAAAGTAAAAAAATTGTACCCCATTTCTTGAATTACATGAGTAATGATTTCAAGTGAATTTTAATTCTTGAATGAGAATAGTAATTGAGAATTATAAAAGAATGAGATTGAAAAGAAGGGGAAAAAGTTAATAGAATAGAGGATAAGAAATAATTGTTCTTGTAATTGTGAGAAAGTTGCCTAGTTCTACAACTATATATAATTGAACAATGATTTTTGGAATTTTACTAGTTTAAAAATAATATAATTATTTACTCAGTTCGTTACGACGTGTAACTACAATGTCAAACCAGAGTTTTTATACCATGTATTTTTCGGATACAATTACAATGGAAGAATATCTATATACACGACAATTAATTAGGCCATAATTTTAGTCATACTAGGAAACACGTTTGGGACTAAAAAATGACAGCGCAAAAAATTTGGTTCGGGATCTTCGCCCCCAAACTCCCGAGCCCCCATGCAACCCCTCATTCATTTTTTTAGATTTCATGCTCTTAACATTTCGCACCACCAAAATCAAAATCCTGGATACATGCGATCTTTAAATTTAATAAAAGAAAAATATGTATTGATGTAACAAAAGACGAGATAATTTATATCTGGAATACCCAAATTTTCTTGTGTAGGAATAGCCACCCTTAAAACTTTAGGACACCCCCACCCTCTCAACTTCAAGCTACCAACATTTGAACAAATAAAATGAATCCATAGATCAAGAATGAGAAGAGGTGACTTAGTGTCTCTCTTGTCTTTATCCATCTTTCAAGTTGGCACATGCACTTGCAAGCATATATACATACAATCATATATATATGTATATAGTTCCATGATTGCACATGTATTATGTTCCCTCCCCAGATTCACATACATGATACAACTGTCAACTTCCCATCTCCTCCCTTCAAAATCAAAAAACAAAATCACCACTCCTCCACCACCTTCCTACTTTCCAATTTTTTTCAAATTATATTTCTTTTAATTTCTTCAAGATAGTTGTACTCCATATAGGAGTAGTAGTTATTTGACAAAAATTACAAAATAAACAAGAAACAAGAATTGAGATCACTTGCCAACAATGTAAACAAGAAACAGAACAAACTGTACATTCCAATGGACTAATTAATATCCAAATATTCCCCAGAAACATACACTTAGAAACAACAAGGACAACAGTAACAACTAACAACATAACCAATAAGGCCAAAAAAATACAGTAAATGGGCATTAAATGGCAGCCCCAATTAAAATGCTTGATTAATTAAAATTAACTAACTTCTATCCTAACCTACAACAAAAGCGCCATAAATCTTAAACAGCAAGCTGCTGTTGATGAGAAGCTTCATCTTCATTAAAACACAAATGGAGTAGCTTTGATGATCTTGCAGTGGTATATAGAGACGGTTCGTCGGCAATGCTGAGCTGAGGCTGCACCATCATCTCTCTCTGGAGGTAGGAGCAATATGTGTGGAAAGTTGTGGGAGTTACATTCAAATGGAATCCCAATCCAAATAGAAAATCCACTTCTAGGAAGTTCATCTCTGTTGTGCTGATCCCTCCTACTTTAGCATAATATGCATTGTTGTAATACCTGAATTGAATTCCCATTATTAGAATTATAGTTTGATTTCAATATCTACTAAAAAGGGATTATAAAATGATTTATCTTTTGTATTATGTAGAGTTTCAATTCAACTCTCATTGTTGAATTGTAGCTTTCAGTTATCAATGTTGGATTGAGACACTTATTTAGGTAGTACTCTACATTTGTGGTTGGCAATCTTTGAAGAACAAACATATAATTATTATTATATTGATGTTATGATTTAAATTATGAAATTATGATGATGGCTACGGTAGCTGGACCTAAGTTGTTATTACAAAGATTAAACACAGGTTGTCGTGATAATCAAGAAAATAAAATAAAAAATAAAAAAAAAGGAAAGAAGCAAAAGCTTAACCACAAGCAATCATAAACAATTCTCTCATGATTAACAGAACACAGTTTCCAATTTTCAGGCCACAATTTAAGGTAACCAATTTTATTTTATTTTTATTAAAAAACAGCGTTTTTTCAGTTCAAAATTCAGAATTCACTACTCGAATGCAGAATTCCACTTCAACTCATCCAGGCAACTTTTTTTTCAAAAAAAGAAAGAAAGAAAGAAAGAAATTAAAATTGAAATTTTGTTATGAAAGCGCATGAGTTTGCACATTCAGGAACAGGACATGGTAAATGAAGAGATGAAAAAAGGAATGATCGAGAAAATTAGGGCAAGGAATTAGGGGAAATACTGACATGTCGTCCATGAATTTGGCAGAAAGCATGACGCTAGTGATGAGCAGTCTATGAACATTGAAGGAATTGATGGGGAGAGTAGGGTGGCGCTGCGTGAATCGATCGAGGTAGACGTAGGCGACAATGTAGCAGGAAGGGCTGCAATTCGCATACTTGAAGATTCTCTCCAGATAGCTCTCGATCGAAATCGTCGGCCTAGTTAGCCCCTGAAACACCGATATTTTCTGCGCTTGAAATGAAGGATTCAGATCGTTCGACTCCGCCACCCGTTGGAGGAGAGAGGAGAGGAAATTGATCAGTTTCGGCATCACGTTTGGGCTCTCTAGCTCCGCCATTCTTCTCTCTCTACTCTCTCTCTCTCTCTCTCTCTCTCTCTGCTGGCTGCCTCAGAGGTGATGTTGAGATACATATAAGAGCTGCCTTTTTCTTTTCTTCTTGTTTTCCATATTTTATTAAATAAATAAATAAATCAAATTAATAGCAACAACAACTTGTAGGCTGGTCGTTAGTTTGGCTGTTAATGTGATTTTACGGGATTGCCCTCCGAGTTATCTTCAATATCAATATGGATAAATAATACTAGTAGTTAGTAGATGATATAATAGGAATTAGGAAGACATATATATATATATATAGTACTAGGTTTCATAGTGAATAATTAATTGAATATGCATCAAGTTGTTTTTACGGCAGTACTTAATTTTGGAAACAAAAAATTTATTCCTAACATATAAGAGGATTATGTGTTTCTGGTATAATTAATTACGTTTAGTTTATGTAATATTGTAGGATGATTCTTTGAATTTTGAACTTAACTTGTGGAGGAGGGAAAGATCAAGTTATCATGGGTGGGTTTAGGAAACTCTAATTTTCGATATATATAAATAAAGAAAAGTTTTATTTGAAATAAAAATGAGGGAAAAGGGCACAACATGCAAAATAGATCTTGATCATATGGAAGACCAAAAAAGTGGAGCAAATGTGGAATATACAGCAATCGGCATATACTAATCATGTGATTAATTAATTTAATTTTTTCGGAGCAATGGGGCAATGTGAGTAGTGGGTCCCACGTCCCTCTCTCTCTCTCTCTCTCTCTCTCTCTCTCTCTTCATGTGTGATGATGATGATTCTGATGCACTACTAATTCAATCACAAATTTCGTTATAATTTATTTATACGTAATTCATTTTATTGTATAATTGTGTATTAGAAAATTGAGGCCAAGACGAATTGTATTGTTTGTTGTCCATTGTTTATACTTTAATTAGATCTGCTGCGGATTCACTAGCTACAAAATCTGTGGTTGCTACGTTTCTAAAATGCTCTAGGCGTATCGAAAGATTATTTCATTAAAATTTTCATAATTTCATGATAGCATATTTACAAATAATAATCATGTACTTTGTACGTGGTCATCATAGAAAATAATAAAATATACTAACATGGGTTTCGATTAATTTTCTTTTTCTCTAATTATGTATGTAGATGTTTCTGGCTATTTACAATTATATATTTTACTAGTATGTTTTATGTACTTGAATCAAGTAAGGAAATTTTTTCATATCTGAATTAGTTTACATCAATCAAAAGTGACTTAAAGTAATAAATATATATATACATGACTTATTTTACCCGATAGTTAATCATCATCGCTAAAAGTGGAATTCGAAGTCTCGAATATCTTAGATTCTTGATCATAAAAAAGAATTAAAAATTCGACCAAAAACAATATTACCTCCGGTTCAGAAGCTTTTTCCTAGTAAAGAATGACACGGGGATTAAGGAAAAAGTATTGAGTTAGTTATGAGTAGAGAAAATGTGATTGAGTTTGTTGTTAGTGAAGAAAGGATCTCACGTAAATGTAGTTATATATTAATTAATTGAAATAGTGGTGGGCCATAAGTGGTATTGTAGGTAAATAAGTTGATAGAGTAATGGTAAGGAAGGATAATTTGTTGTGGGGTAGTATCCAAAAATAGTTATGAAGAAATTTGAGGACCATCTAAAAAAAGAAAGATAGGAAGAAATTTGAGGATCGGAGGTAGTATATAGTACTGTATTTGTTAATTCCAGTTGCTGCATTTTTGAAGCTTTTGCAAAGAAGGAGATAGTTTGCATGAGCATGATAGTATTTCATAAATCATCAAAATCTATAGTGAAAATACAAGCAAATGTGATTTAATTTAGGTTTGATTGGACCACTCACGAGTCACATGTTAGATAGTTAGGTGACAAATTTAGTGTTAATACCAGACAGCTAGGCATAACATCGATCTGTCGGCACATATATATAGAATCATGTATTTAAAGAAAAACAATATTAGTAGTATATTAAAAAACAATGTAATAAAAAATATATATTTAGTTAATCAGCTTTTTTCAAGCAAAATAGATTTATATATACTCATTTAATTTTTTTATTAAGAACAAATGTTGACGATCGTATGCTCATTATCGACGGTCTAGATCGTTATTTTATTGATGATCCGTTGCAAAGAAGTTAAAATAAATTACACAAATATATAATAAATAATATTCGCCAATATTTCAGGATTGAAACAGTTATTGGAATATTTTTTGGTGACGTGAAACTATTATCGAAGTATCAGAAAGATTGAGGTAAACAAAATCAAATAGAGACCATATTTTTTGTCGATTTTTAAGTATGGTTCCATTTAAATAAGATAGTAAATAAAATAAGTTTCAACTTTGATGTTTCTTTGGTTTAAATACTTACAAAAAAAATAAATTATTTAGTATGATCTCCCACTGTCATGCTTACAAAAATAAATATTTACAAAAAAAAAATATATTGAGGCTCCATTACTTGAGTCATTGAACTTTCTTTAGTGAAATTTTAAATCTTGGTATGTAATCTATGTTAGTATATATTAAGTTCTTAGCAAATAACATAATTGTATAGACTCAAATTTTATACAAGAGTATACTTTTAACATAACCTAAAGTGTCGTCATTAAAAAAAAAAAATCACCGAAAGTACGATAATTCAATTTAAATACTACAGTGACCCAATTAAAAAAAAAACTTAAAACTCAACACTTTATGACGTTACTACATACACATCTAGCTTTGAATAAATTAATTTTAGACATAAGATTATTTTAATGGTGAACACTAAAAAACGTAAACACGAAGCAGATGTGAATTAGCTTAAATCGTGAGTATGCTGTAAAACAAAAAAATAAAAATAAAATAATTGCTGTCAAAAGTACAGTGCTGTTTGTCCTCTGCCGCCACATCTCAAGTACTACTACAAAATTAATTAATGTAAATTACGACCATTCTTTCCTTTTTTAATGTAAATTAGGACCCTCTTTTATTATATGTTGCATTAAATTGCAAAATTTTTCTTGTGTACTTGTGGTAAAAACTAGACCTTAGAATTATCAAATTATTATTATAATTTTATATTATTAAAAGGAAAATCTCATTCGTTTTTATCTTGAAATTGTAAATTAAAAAAATATTGAATGAGTTGCCAACTCCTCTCCTCGTGAGAGTGGATCACCACCAACATGTTACATTACATTGGTTTGTAATAAATTAAATACAACTAATATTTTCGGAACATTTCGATAATCTTTGAGATTTTGCTTTAATTTATTCATCTAGAACTAATCACCTCATAAAAATTGAGGGTCATATTTCATCACCTCATAAAAATTGAGGGTCATATTTCGAGTTATTTGATAGTAGATATATATATCTTTTTATTTTTGACAAAGATATATATATATATATATATCTTATTATAATTTCTTTTAATATATTATCATGTGTGTGTATATATATATATATATATATGCTTAATGATGTTTTTCCAATTTATATTTTCTTGTATAATAAATAATGATACTTATACGAAACCATGGTTTTTAATTTATGTTTTAAAAGGTGGGAAGTGTGTCTTGTTGCTTGGAGTGAAATAAGAGTATAGCATATCGTGTAAGGCAACTTCTCCAGCTTGTTTTTCTCTCTCTCGCTCTATCTAGTCTCTACACACACACACATACACATAGCATATACCCAACGCTTTTAGAAACTTTTGGTGGTTTTTTGCTACACTTAACTTCAAAAACTAGATTACTATACCTTACATTTGATTATTTGTTTTTACAATTTATTTGACATCTAAGATTAGAACAAAGTTCCATTGATTTTAACTAAGATGGTTGTAACTATAATTGAGGATATATAAAGTACATAAAGAGTGAAAATAATTTTTCAATTAAAAATAAATTAAGATAATATACTTTGCATAGAACAGAAGAGTAGCACACGACTTGGATTTTGGGTGCATTCGGATCTTTCAATTAATCCCATGTGACCTATAAATGATCCGCATTCTTTGCTACCGCTAAATTAAATAATTTTTCACAACATGTTTAAGTGTCCCCATTCGCCAAATTCAACCCATTCGCCTTTTTTAAAATTATTATTATTATTATTATTATTATTATTATTATTATTATTATTATTATTATTATTATTATTATTATTATTAAACTAAAACAGTAGACGTAAAATTGATGATGAATCAGAACAGACATGCACTTTGTAAGTAGTCCATGATAGATAATATGACTGGAACTACTTACTACACATACGAAACACATTTTATAGACATAATAACTCATCGATGCTGAATATATATATATATATCGTGCAATTCGATTTATGCATTACAATATAGTCGTAAAATCCAATTCTTGCACAAACAAGCTAGTAGGACACAAATTAATAATGGAGAATTGATTTTGATCTTTTCATAACTCAAAAATAGTTAAATGGAGGGTCCCTCCTTTTGAAAAAGTATTTATCATAGAGCAAAACATGTTATAGGCATGGTACATTGTCTGATAATTGGATGGACCTATCACTGACACTATCTATATAACCTTGTCCATTTTCTTTTTTAGGGCTCAAATACAAATATCATACCACATTTTTGCGATTTTATTTGTATTTGTCCACTGCCCACTTTGCCATTCACTATTTTCATACTGCCCTAATTTAAAAAACAATAATTAAAAAAAAAAAAAAAAGATCCTACAGCGAGGTGGGCCTATGAAAGTGTGTTTGGTTAAATTGGTGTAATTTGTTGTCGAATCATAGGTAAAGACAAGTAACAAAGATTGCGTATTATGTAAATTTATAATATATGAGTTGGCCGCTGTCACAATGAAGCTTATCGGCAACTTTATGTTACATTTGGATCTGTTTTGATTTCTATACTCTCAGATACTAACATGAGATGATTTTGGTGTATGTGCTCATTCGAAAGAGTTTAAATTAGTCTAGTATGATATGAAATTTGGTTTGATAATCGTAATACAAGAATTTCAAGATTTAAACAAATGGACATTTATGAAAGGAAGCAAAATGTGTTACACCACAACTCCGATTACCAAGCTACCTTATGCGAGGAAATCCAAAATTCACTCTTGATACTCCAAGGAACAGTAGCTATTACAAATTTAAATACCATTATTTACTACTACTTGAAGATTTCAACTATTTTGAAAGTTATGAGAGAGGGGTTCTTACAAGCTATCTTGAAGTTGATTTAGAATTACAAAATCTTCATCTTCATCTCCATCACTGTTTGCTCTCGCCTCCGTCGCCGGAGCACCATCAGTAATCGTCCAATCAACCAGTGAGGGTAATTTTGACAAATAGTCTTTATCTTGAAGAGTGCCTAATTTTGTCAGGACCTCTAATAAGGCATCCTTCGTTGCAGTGTCGCCATTTTGCTCAGAAAATTCAAGAATGGCATTGACATTGGTCGGTTTTGGCTTCCAGTTTATCCAGCCCTCAGTCGAAGCAGCATTCTGAAAGCAAGATAAAGCCTCAGGAATCCTCGAATTTTGGATGTGGAGTTCTGAAAGGATCTCCCAAGTCATTGAATTAGGCTTTCCTCCCGCCTTAATTATCTGGTCGAAAAATGTCTCTGCCTTTAGAAAAAGCCCCTTTCTGACATATGCACTCAAAAGCAGGTTTCCAACTCTAGGGTCATAAAACGATCTCACTGAGAGCCAATCATCGTACAACTCCTCAGCACCTTCAATGTCATCCATTCTGAGTAGAGCAGAAATCAAAGTATGGTAGCCCACATTTGGAATGTTGACGAATGAAGCCTTGTAGCTGTTCCACACTCGATAAACATCCTCTTTTCTACCAGCACTCCCATAAAGACTCATAAGATAATGAAATGGCATACGATCCCGACCAGTCATTCTACTCTCAATCTTCCTCATACAGTCTACAGCCTTCTCAAGCTCCCCAGACTTGATATATATTGTAGCCATTGTGCTGTAGGTCGTCCAATTGGGATTGATGGTGGTGTCCAGCTGCATACGTTCGAAAACTTGTTCCATTTTGTCTAGAGATCCCACAGCTCCATAGGATTGCAGCCAAATATTGTACGTGTAGAGATCTAATGCTATGCTCTTCTCCCTCATTTCAGATATCAGTACCTCAATCTTGTCGTATTCTTTAAGACTCATATAGAGAGTCATCATCACATTAAAGGGAAGTGGATGACTAGCATATCCTCGAGTCTTGATTTTGTCCATCAGAGATTCAGCCTCTTCTCTCATTTTAGCACGGACATAAGCATTCAAAAGGGAACCATATATTCTCTTATCTTTCAAACCATCTGGCAGCTTCTGAAAGTATTGCTCAGCTCTGGAAATTCCATGCACTTTAGCAATCAAATCTAGCTGAATAGCAGTGTCACTTGTGGTTATTCGAAACCTTTCTGCTCTATTATTCATCCAATCATAAACCTGCAATGAGCACAAATAATTTACAGATACTAATAGCAAGATATAATGACTTGATACAGCTAAACTAGCTCAAAAATTATACAACTACACTTGTAACTGGCATCAAAATTCATCCCTCATATGAGAAGGAGTGGTGATGACGAGAACAAACTCTCAGTCAAAATTCTAATCAATCCCACAAAAGACAGTAAAAAATAATTTAAATGGGAGGGAAGTACTAGATATCATCCTAGATTAGTTTTTCATTTTTTGAGAAAAAAAATAAAGAAAAAAACCCGACTAATTCGTGAACTCCCTAGGCCTAATATTTCATCTAAGTTCGAGTACAGTGTACACAGGACAGAGTAAAAGAGTGAGTAAACTTTGTGACTATATACGATTCTACGAAGCATAAAACTACTCCAACCAAGCTAACTAGAAAACAATAAAAGGGTTTCAGTCAAAAAAAAGAAAACAATAAAAGGGCACAAAAACAGAGTTACCTTTAAGCACATTTACTCCCCTATCTTATCGTCAAGCTTATTATCCTCATAGCTTACAGAGATTCGTGTAAACAACACAGTTTCAAACATTGAATACAGTTATCCATCAATTAAATTCTTCAGAAACAGTTGAAAATCAAACATGAATACACTGTTCCAGAAACAACGACATGGATTATACAGCATTTGATAAATAAGCTTAAAACGAGTAGATAACAACAGCCAACCTATCCCGTTGAAAACAAATCACACACACAGAGACACACTACCTCAAGAGCCAATTTGTAGCGTCTGAACTTCCTGAGCTCCTTGACAACTCTGGACAGCTCCCATTTGGAAATCCTCTTGCCCTCATTTTCGGTCTGATTCAACACAGAAGCAGCGGTCTTATCCAAATTGGAGTTGTCTAACATCGATATTTTCTTGTAGATAGCGTTCCATTTCTGCACCGGCCTCCTCTCAAAATCAACAGTTCCGTAGCTGTAAGGCTGCGGCACCGATGAGCACGTAAAAACCGCTGAATTGTTGTGGGGTTTAATGGGCAGTTTGAGAAAAAAGCTCGAATTTTGCACAGGGCCAGACGATACTGAGAGCGAACTCGAAGAAAATTGCAAATGAGTAAAAGTCTTCTGGTGAGAATTTGGGGGAAGAATTTGGGCAGTGGGTTGGAGAATCATCATGTAGATTTAGGGTTTATGCTGAGATGACAAGAGTGGAAGTGTGGGTGCCGCCTTTGTTAAATTTCGGATTTGACAGATTTTTTTTCTTTCTATTTTCTTTTTGGGGGGATTTCAATTTCTAGAGATAAGAAGAATAAGACGCTGGTTTCTACTTTCTCTATTCTTACTTTCCTTTATTTTGAAATATGTCTATGTTTCCTCAAAAAATAAAATAAAAATATATGTCTATTTAATTCCATTTGGAAACCACCTCTTATGTTATTTAACTTTTGATTGCGTTAAATGAAGGGAAAATTACAAATTTCCGAACTCAAATTATCAACCAAGTTTCAATTCTAGAGCACTCTAAATATGAAACAAACTTCTCTTGACCCGACTTAGATTTTTTGAAACCCTATTGTCTAATCGGTACCCGAAATGAGTAACAAATGTATATGACACAAATTGCCAAGAGTGTAGATATATGTATGCGGTTGTGGTTGATTTGGAGAATCCGCTACCGAAAAGTGAATGAATTATCAAGCATATTTTTGTCAATAACATAGTAAAATGTGGTCTCCAATTCAAACTTTGTTTAGTAAATTGAGTTTGAAATCGCAATTTTACATTTAATCAATATATGAATAATACTCCCTCCGTCCCACCAAAAATGAGCCTTTTGGTTTGGACATAGAGACTAAGAAGAAATGAATTAAGGATAGTGGATGTATTTAATAGAATATTTTAATGACAGCGGGTAGGGTGATTGCTATAGCCACTATCTCAATAAAAAATGGAAAAAAATTAAAAACTGGACCAAAGCACAAGAAAGAATGGCGGCTGGAAAGGCAAAATTTAACACCAAAATTCTTCATTCAAATTACCCACAAAAAACAGATGTATATACACAATCAACCGCCAATTACAGAAATTGTGGCGCAAAAAGCATGAAAGGGAAATTTAGCAAATTTGAATTCTTCCCTGTACAACAAAATTCAAAATTTCCTCCAACTAAAGCTGCTACTACATCTGTTACTATAAATACACTCCATCTACCACATTAACAGCAAATAGCCAAATTACTAAAAACATCAAAATGAAACAAGAACTAAGTACAGCAGGCAGAAACAATGTTGTGCATTTTCTTCTTGAGCACACCAAGGATGGAAAGGCAGCACATGGGAAGCTAAAAGAAGCCAGCATAAAATTTCAGATCTCAAAGGCCACTATCAAAAGGTACTGGGTTGCTGCAAGGAAACAGAAAGAAAATGGTGAGAGTTTGAATTCTGTTAGTGGGAAGAAAAATTATGTCAGATGAAGGAAAATTTCAGTAGATATAACCAAGATTCAAAGCATTCCATTCTCAAAAAGAACAACAATAAGAGCATTGACAGGTGATATTAATGTGGAAAAGAGTACAGTGCATAGGTGAATTTCTACAGGGCTGATCAAACCTCACACATCAGCCATAGGAAGGGGCAATGGTTTTTTTCATTATTAAGGGTAGTACAGGGGTCACATTGCAGATATATGTATTTTGATTTTTGATTTTTGCCTTAAAAACATGTGAGCAAGTGTATTGAGCATGTTTTTGGTGTAAAAAGCATCAGTATTTTGTATGCAAATGAACAGGTATGAATGCAATAGCTCTTAGTTTTATGGCTTTAATCTCATACACAGAGAGTAATCATAGGTGCATTAATCCATAAGCAACAACACAAAGGGGTGTTTGTATCATTTCAGTTCCCATACCAGAAAGACCATCACTGCACTGTACTCCCAACACATTGCACAAACACATCAGATTCATCACCAAATAGTTCAGAGCCCGAATTCATCACATAGCCAAATTCATCACAAAAATTCAACAAAGCCCTGGTATATTCAAATAGCCCAGATTCATCACATAATTTCAGAAACTAAGAAACTCACAAATTAGAACTGAGCCTAAATTCAAAAGAAATTAACCCCAGAACAGCCACTAGAACAACTCAGAAATTAGAAACACAAACACAGTAATTCACCCAAGGAACGAAGTCCACAGAAATTCATCACCAGAAACACATGGTGAGCCAAGGATAGATCTCACCCGAAACAAGCGCGGAAGTAAAACTTTCATCATCGAGGATGGAGTCACGGAAGCCACAACCTTCCCTTCTTTCTCCGCCGTCGGAACCCTAGCGCTCAGAGGATTAGCGCGGCGGCTTATCTTCATCACGGCGTGCAGGTGGCAGCGAATGACCGGTCTCCTCTCCTCCGGTTTCCTCACTCTGTACCGGTCATCTACCTTCATCGCTTTGATCCAGTCGTCGGCGGCGTCTAGCTGATCTTCGGTGTCAGGAACAACCTTCGCGCTCAGATCTACACTTTCTCTGTGCTCTTCATGTTCAAGAGACAGTGGAGAAGAGGGTGAAGTTTCTGGAACAACCATATCACTGAGGGATTGAAAATCCTCCCAATTAATTTGGAGAGGGGAATCGACATAGGGATTACTCATCACAGCAGGTTGAGAAGGGTGTTTGTTCGGCGGCACCACCGGAAGAAAGGGGTGCGATGAGGGAGACCAGAGAGATAGAGAGAAGGAGAGAGAGAGAAATGAGGGAGGACGGCGGGTTGAAGAGAGAGAGTGTGATCGTAGGGTTAAGTAGTGGGTAGGGTTTAAGGTTAATTAGGTAAATAGATTAGTATTTATTTAATGGAGTAATATTAATTAGTCGAGCTAATTATTTCCTAAAATAGAAAGAGCTCGTCTTTCGTGGAACACCCTAAAAAGAAAAGTGACTCATCTTTCGCGGGATAGAGAGAGTAAAATAATAAAATGTAATGCTTCACCTTCGGATCTAACAACTTTTCCTCTCGTGTCTCAAGTAATTGAAGAACTGTACCTTACTAACCTTACTAGCTTAGGATGTATAGACCAAATAAATACTTTGCATTTTGAAAAGTTGCAAAAATTAATGTTCAAAGTTTAGAACATTGACTCTCAGTCTATCTATAGTCTATACTGTATATCTAGGCACATCGAAAGGGTTGTCCCCTAGTAGTTTCAAAAAAGAAAAAACAAATGAAATTACTTCCCTAACGAAATTTTTACTTTTTTTTTTTTGAGGATACGAATTTTTTTCCATTAACCAAATAATTTCGAACTGAGACCGTATAAGAGGATTCTCTTATTCAAACATTATTTTATCTGACTGGTAGAAAATTTATTTTCTAGTTTAGAAAAAAATATTTATTCCCATTCATTCATGTAAAGTTTTTTTCTTATTAATGTACTTTCTCCATCCCACCAAAGATGAACCATTTGGTTTGGACACGGAGACTAAAAAGAAATAGTAGTGGTGTATTTAATGAAGTATTTTATTGATAAAAAATGTAAAAGTAGTATGAACAAATAATAAAGAATATAAAAGCAGTGTGAATACAAATATAAAAGTAGTATGAATGTAATTAATTATTTCCCTAAACAGAAATAGCTCATCTTTTATGGGACAACTCCAAAAGAAAAGTGGCTCATCTTTTACGGAGGGAGTATATAAATTCTACGAAGGATTATGTGAACCGGAATGGAGCGGACCGAGTCAAGTCTATTTAAGAATTTAGTGCTATCTAGAAAATTGGTTGCGAAGACTTGGTCTCTTCAAATTATAACACGTTCCAAATAAATAACTAATTTATGATCACTCTTTTCAATAGTTAATTACGACTAGTTCATTGCTTAATAGTTTTATCCTTTCATTTTTAAATATTGTAGTACAGTGAAACCTCCTTAAATTAATATTCGATAAATTGATAATTTTTTTAAAATAATACTAGCATATAACCCGTCGAAAATCGACGGGAAATTATATTTACAAAAATTAATAAAGTTATACAAATATGTGATAAATTATAAAAAAAAATACTTCTTAATTATTTCTTTATTCAATTACTTGATTGTTTAATATACTAAATTCGTTTAGAATTTATATGTACTTAAACATATCTCCAATTCAATTAAAAAAATAATTTTATCACTTGTTTACGTCTCAAACTCATATAGTAATGTCTGTTAAAAATTTTAATCTAATTTACCCTCATTTCTTTGATAACTTTCAAAATTCTACTCTTCTCTAAAATCAATGTGGGCAAAAATATATTTGACTCTCAAAAAGATTGTTCCACGTCGACTTTATATGAAAATTGAGATGAATCATTTTCATTGCAAATACTCCTTGCCCCGCATTGATTTAAAAAAGAAAATAATTTTTAAAATTATCTATAATAAAGAAACTGATCACAAATACCCTACATTTTGAGTTCAACATAAGATTAACAAAAACTAAAAAAGATGAACCACCACTTCGCAATCATCCCGTCTACCCCACAGCTCCGACCCGGAACCGACCCATTAACTACAATATTGATTTTATAGAAAATAATAGTAAAATATAAAAAGTTAAATTTCAACTATAAATTTGAATTTGCATAATTTATTAAAATCGTTTAGAATTATATAGACCAAAATTTAATTTAAAAGTGACTATAATATTCGTTCCCGTCCTTAATTTATATATTGAATAATATTCGCTAATTATTTGAACTCGTTTGAATTTATAAATTAAGTAAAGATTCAAATATTATGATAAAAGTTTGTCGCAATAAAAAATCAAACACATGTCACACAATATGTAATAAATAAAAATCATATTATAAATTGAACCGTCGGTTTGGAATCGGTCCGTCTACCCTCACGGTTCGAAGTTAGAATCCTTCCGTTATGTTGAACTGCCGTAGCTGAATCGGTCTGCTTACCCCCACAGTTCCGATGCCAATCAAACTCATTTTAGTTCTCGATTCAATAAATCAGTCCGTTGACCATGATCTTAATTTTTGTGCACAATAGAATAAATGATCAACATGTCGAAAATAAATACTAGTAAGTTATATAACAGGACTTAATAACATATTTATTCGGCCAACTATTAAATTGGCCAAGATTAAATTCAATTAAACTATAAAAATATAGTTATTTATTTGGCCGATTAACAAATAAATGGGCCAAATAAATTTTTTGATGCAAAGGATGAAAAACTACACATTGATTATAGGTATTTATAGGCTTTTCAATAGGATATGTTTCATTGAATAACCGATATAGGACACAAGATTTTAGTAAATATTTAAAATCTATTATTTTATGTTAAAAAATCCAAAAAAAATGAGAATTTAGATAAATAGGAATAGAGGATTAAGAGGGGTGCCACATAGAATTTTTTTTAAAAAGAGTCGTTATGTTTCATTGAATAACCGATGCGAGACACAAAATTTTAGTAGATATTTAAAATCTATTATTTTAAATTTTGAATCAAATATTCGAATATTATGTTTATAATAAACTTAAAAATCCGAACCGAATATTCGATTCAAATCCAATATTAGCGAATATCATTACAAATCAAAAAAATATTCGAAGTCGATTCAATTACTGATTCGAATATGCGAATAATGTCACAAATCCGAATTTGGAACCGTTTATTCGGCCAACCAATAAATTAGTTCCCTGCAAAAAAATAATTATTTATTCGGCCAACTAATAAATTGACCAAATTAAATTAAATTTTAAACTATAAAAATATAGTTATTTATTCGGCTGATTAATAAATAAACAGGCTAAATAAAACTTTTGGTGCAAAAGATGAGAAAATACACATTGATTCTAGGTATTTATAGGTTTTTTAATAGGTGATGTTTCATTGAATAACTAATGTGGGACACAAACTTTTAGTAAAGATTTAATTATAAAATATATTATTTTATTTTAATAATAAAGCTTTTAGGCGAATCTTATATTTTTATTGTATGGCAGATTTACGTCTATGGCTTAATTGTTTTTCATTCTTTTGTAAGATGTTTTTATGACACATATTCTAGATTAATATTTAAATAATAGGTTGTTCATGTTTTATTTTAATTTTTTTTGAAGGAACGTTTTTAGTTTAGCCTATACCTATATATATATATAGATATAGAATATATTAAAATATAATAGATATAAATTTTGAAAATTTGATCTTGTTAAGATTTTGTTTCCATGTCATATATAATATAATATAGAATATAAATATGATAAATATTGATCTTAAATTCAGAAAATTTGAAAATTTAGCTAAATAGGAATGGAGGACTAAGAGGGTTGCCACGTAGGATTTTTTAAAAGAAGAGTCATTTTCGTTTATATAATAAATAGATAAATAATTTTCTCCGGTTCCGAATTAGGGCTTAGATATAAATTAATAATTTAAATAAATTGATAAGATAGTAATTTTTCAGAAGATCCTTATAAAATATATGGTCCCAACAAAATTATAAATTAATAATTTTCTAAAATTACAAAGATAACTACGGTAACTTAGTAAAAATACGAATTAATTATTATTTGCTATTGAAATTTATATCAAGATGAATTTCATCTCTAACTTTTCCCACATCACTCAAAAGTTCTGGTGTGGCATTCCCGAACTACAACAAAAACTTATAAAGGATTTTCAACACTAATATTGTTCTCTTACACTTAACCAGTACCAATATCTCTATATCATATGGAGTCTCATCTTCATTGAATTTTTAATTACGGTATCGACAATTTTTTTAAGCTTTGAATCTCTAGACATGTTTTTTTAACTCGAATAATTCAATAGGTGATTGACATCCATTTTATTGTAATAACCAAGATTATTGATCGTTGTAGCGATGAGTTCACGAACATAATTAACTTGAATTCATAGTAAATAACTTAAATTCACTCCATATGAGGTACCTCTTTTAATTAATAAATTATTAATTTATTAATTAATTAATATCTCTCTAAACTAATAAAATCTCTCGGCCCCGAGGAATTAATTTGTAGAGTTTCTACTTTATTTCTTTTTCATCATACGTGCAAACTATACCATACTGGGCGAAATGTAACATTTCTTTACCACATTAGTTACAATTATTTATACCACTATTCATGACAAAATACCTTCTAGCTTGTTCAACATGGCAGATTGAAAAGAAAAACACAGTACAGCAAAAACTCGTAACATATATAAGCACAATCTCAGACCAAATTATCCGGCTGAGCAGCCGCGTCGTCACCACCACCACCACCGACACCAAGCTTTTCTTCCACAAGGCGCGCCATCTCTCCGACTCCACCCTCCTCATCCACAGCAGCATCCCTTTTGGTCAACGTTGCAACAAGTATAACGATAGGCACAGTGGCAGAAAGGACTATAAATAGATGAAGGGCAGCTTCCGACAGAATCAGCTCGACTGCTGCGACAACAAACAGAAGAAAATACACAATCCTCTTGTCAATGATCGTGTGCAGAATGACAGAATCAGGGAGCGCACGCAGCAGAAGGGAGTACAAGAATGCCACCTCAGTGGTGGCAACCAGATACACAACCGAGACTTTACGTTCGGGGACGAGGGCGATGAAGAGCACAGTCCATATAAACGTCGCATAGTATAAACTGAAGTTTTCCAGATTTCTAACCATCCTAAGTGCAGCAGATTCCGGGGAGGAAGGTATGTCGAAGGGGAATGAAAAGGTTATAGTATAGAGCTTCTTTCGCGACAAATATTTTGATTCGCAGTCGTTCCCAGACGGTGGAGGTGGTGGAGGATTGGCAGATGGCCTCTGAGTGGTGGTGCCATAGTTAGCCATATTTGAGAGGAGCAAAGAATGATGTGAGTTCAGAAAAATGGGTGTGGAATATATGTAGTAGTGAAGCTTTTGGCAATATATGCAACAAAGTCTTAAGTCAATCATAGACTTTTTAATTTAATACTACCTTTCTAGGAAAATCCGACAGGAAAATATGGTCCACGTACGTAAGACAAGGTTTACTGGATTATGACAATTAATTAAAATTGCTTCTTGTGTCATGTTTGTAGTGTAGAATGTGAAATACAAACAAACAGTAAGAAAAATGCAATAAATGGTTCCCATAAAAATTAATCAAGGTTTATCATTGTTTGAAGGTAAAGTAGCAGCTGATATGTTTCTTACAACAACTGGAATCTTGTACAGCATTGATCTGTAAATTAGCATCCTGGCCAGCTTCTGCGAATTACTTCCTCATTTTTCGCATTTCCATGTACATAAACCTTCGGTTTCTTAACCTGAAGTAAATAGAGGTAGCATAGGTACACTATAATAGGGCCATTCAAACAAAAGAATTAATGACATAAATAAGAGCTTCGTGACCCACCAGCGATACGGGAGGAAATCCAGCATGAAGACGAGTTCCAGAAAACCCCTTCGTGCTAAGTAGACACTTGTAACCATCTATTTGAGCATGTTCACTGCAACAGAAACAAACAAGCTCTGGATTATTTTATACAAGAGCTACAGGTGCAAAGGGAATCGTCAAAGAAAACAAAACACGTTCAGCTCTAAGTCTCTGACAAATCGTCTACATATGTTTATCATTGAACAAAGTTTTATAGACATAAAGCTAGTTAGTTTTGTAAGATTCTTGAAATGCCAAGCTAATAAATGTACCCAAAGAGAAATTACAAAATGCTGCTAAACCATTTCGACAAACAGATAATTTCAGGAAAATCACCTCAAAAGATAAGTAAAATTGCGACTCTGAAATTCTTGAAGAGATATCCCTTCTTCTTTAGAGTACCTGAAACAAAGAATAGTTGTATGAGAAGATGGGAGACGTTTAGACCATACAGTGCCACAGAAATTGAAAGGTGAAATCCATATGCTGAACATCATTTCAGCACTATATTTGTATTCAGCAATCAGAATGATGACAAGCTTGTCTTGTAAAGTAAACAATTTGCAGAGGAAGGGTTAAATGGGACGAGTTGGAAAATGTATGAGTGGGTATGATGTTTGTCGGTGTGTTGCATGGATTTTTTTTGGGGGGGAGGGGGGGTATCAATACTGTATCTTTAAGTTTCTGTTGCATCACCAAGATATACTTAGAAGAGGGAACCACAAACACAGAATACAGTTTCAATCATACCGCCATGGCTCATGATTTTCACAAAAGCGTGAGATTCCATTCATTGCTGAGAACGTGTCGATGTGAACCCAGATTTCATTTGAATTGTTTTCTAACTGCCCTGTAAAAACATTACATAATCCTCATGGGTCATTGCATGCACAAGACCATCAAATGTATATAGCACATGTTATAACTAACAAGAACATCAAATTCATTCTAGAGCTTCTACACACGATGCAAGAAAGCAAAGTAAATGGGAACCAGCATGGGATCACAAATTGAACGTAATATCACAAGAGAAAACAAATGGTAATTTTAGTTGACATGAACAAAAAAGGAAAGAGCAAGAAATCATAAGGCAATCGATGTTTGTAAGATTAAAGGGTGTAAGATAAGTAATGTAGTCGGTCAATTTCTCCATGCTGGGTGATGTGTGCAAGAGAAGGGGAGAAGAAAGAGCTTACCCATCTTATGCAAAGCTTTTAGGGCATAACCGCTAGGATAGTTCTCGTATGATGCCATAAATGTCAAGATTGTACACCCTAGACTACATAATAAGAAGTCAGCAGAAATTGAAAAAGTTCAACGGTAGTTCAAAAGGTTACTAGGCTTAACCTGATCAGAAACGATCCCAGCATGACAATGTTTAGATATTTCCATAAACTCTTTTTCCTATTGTTGTAGCTGGAGAAAAAGAAAAAAAGAAGAAATGAACTCTATTCAGTGGGTAAGAACTAGACAACAGTGAAATGACCAACTAAAAGAAGAAGAAATCCAAGATGTTTCTACTCCAAGCATTTCTATAGATCAAAAAAGAGTCGAAGCACTTTGACTGGATCAACTTGTCAATAAGTGACAATTCCATTATGATATTCTTTAGCAAAAAAAATTATAGAAGTTGCATACATTCTGGCAGAAGCAATTGCAGCAGATAAGTTGAAGATAGGAAGAGTACTAATAATGAACCGGAGTTCCTGCAGCAGAAAATTCAAATCACTAAATTGTAAAACAGACTGACATGGAAGTTAAATACACCTAATTCAAAGACTACGGTGGCACTACCTTGTGTGGAAGCTTCGAGTAAAGCGTAACAAAAGATATAACAGGAATAGCATAGAACAGAATCCTTCTGTCAAGTAATAAACCCAGCTGCAACCAAAAACTCCTACATCAAATCAGGTAAAATAATATTTCCATAATAATAGGATTCAAAAATTGCACCAAGCAGGAAAGCTAAAAGCTTGAGCGGTCGAGCTTTTAAACTAATACTCCTATTTACAGGTACCAAAAAGTTCAGTGAAGTGAAACTGCAAATATAGTACAAGCTGGAGTAAATAGCATGCCATGAGAAAGAGAAAGTATATCAATTCTATACATGCACAATCTCGTTCCCACTTTGAAGAAACCTAAAACAAGCTTGACATACTATGTTCTACTTAGAAGGTTACCTAACATATAGTTTGATATACACCCTCCGTCCCATAAAAACATTCCCCATTGGTTGGGCACAGGTTTTAAGAATTGTAGTGGAGTGTAGTGTAAGTGGAGAAAGGGCCCTACACTATTGTGAGAGGAGAAGTTGTCCCATAAAGGAAATGGAATATTTTTTGGGATGGACGAAAAAGGAAATGTGGAATGTTTCTATGGGATGGAGGGAGTATATAACTTCAGATGATTCCACTCACTAAACTTCATATAGAAATAAGGTTAAGTGATAATAGAACTTATACTCACCACAAACAGCGGATATGCCACCAGCAATGAGCGGGGAAGAGCTGATGTGAAGTACCAGTGAAAAGCTTGAGTCTAAAGAAAGTTATGGAAAAACTAAGAAGTCAAACAAATAAAAAGGATATTTATCTTTTACTACATAACTGATTTTGTACCTATAGATTGCTATCTGGAAAGAGAATACTCCCATTTTAATGCTATAAATAACGAAATTTTGTGACCTCCCCACAAGAATACATGCATGTGGTCATTTGGTAGCTTAACTGATGCACGAGTTTTTTCATTAGAAAGGTGCTTCATAAAGAAGGTTAATGAGCATGAAAAGAGAAATAGACTGAGAATGTGGAGAATAAAAGAACTCCTGAGCCAACTGAAATTCAACTGGCAATTAGTGTTTCAAAATATGCAAGAAAAATTCTTTTAATTAAAGGATACACCCCATTCAGAGCTCCGATTCAACACTGAATTGAACCAAAAGACTTCCAGCTCAGGCCATAACATCTTCCTCCACATGACTGAATCAACCATCACTGTCAAACCTGCAATGCAAGATTTAATAGTTGATATCGTTGATGTCAAAAAGCCTGACATATATAGAGATACTTGGGTTTAGCGAACAAACCTATGCAAGAGAAAGCAGCTAGCAAGCACGAAAATATAGCTTTGCGCAATGAAATAGATCTCGACTGTATTTGATAGAGTCAAGACATAGTTAGATGGAGGACAAAAGAAAAGTAATCACAATCTTCTCATGATTAAAAATAACCCAAACATTTTTTTTCAGATGTAAATATACATGTGTGATCTTCACATAATGTAAGTGGTAACTTAATGAGGCAATATATACACTTAATCAAATATGAAGATCTTTCATATTGATGACTAAAATGGGAGCAGATACTGAAAAACTACTGAAATTCATAGCCTTCCTGCATATACTATAGATTATAGCAGCTAGGGGGAGAGAGAGGAGGAGAGAGTTTTCATGTAATTAGTCATAGTCATGGCTACACCACATACCAGCAAAAGCTCAAGCCCCAGAGGTGAGACAAGTAACAAGATGTCACATCTGAAGACGAGGGTAGCAAAAACCTGACCATTGGAAAACAGACCTTCATTTCATCAGAATATGATAGATGTAAAGTTGAAAGATCTTCAATCTCTCTCAAAACCAAAATAATCAGGAATAAAATAGCTATAGGTTGCAGAGACTGTTGCCTAAAGATTTTAAATTTCAAATAAAATCGTTTAACCACATAATATATTTTCGGAATTTTGAGGCAACTCCCTATACTAATGCAAGATAAATATAAATGAAATTCATCAAAGGGGTGCAATAAGAAGTCTGACTTGATTGCCTAACCAGAAACAAGCATTGGAGGACAAGAATCATATTATGCAAAAAATTGGTAGCTACTCTCAAGATACATGCCATAACAACCATGCAGAAGTTTTGACATACCGTAACAGCGTAACCTAAACAAAATTTCAAGAGTATGACAATCTCACCAAAGATTTAAATTAACAGTGGGATAAACATACCATAGAATTTAATGCTGCATAAAACCTTTTCTGAAGCCAATATCCATATGCCAAGTTAACTACAAACAATGAATTATGGCGAAATCAACATTTGATAAAACCAAATATCTACAACAGGTACATATGACATGGAGAAAGAATGAGAAATTTGCAATAGTTTTTTAACAACTAATGTCCTAAAATGCATGTTATTCATTCATAATTGCACCCACCAAATTTTGTTGGCTAAAATGATGGTGAATATGTATTACTAAGAAGAATAGATTTTGCATGTGTTTGATGATTTATTTTTATGATAAATCTTATGCAGATGCTGTCAGTTAGCTATATCAAGCCTTAAGATAATTCAGTACCCCTAAATAGGAAACAAAGATACCACAATCTTCACATCATTCAACAGTCACAGCTATTTATCAAAATATTATTTCTCAGTTGAAACTAGCATGATATGAACCAAAGACAAAACAGTGAAGTGTGATTGCTTTCCATTCTGATGCCACTGGACCCTCTTTAGCAACATAAAATTTCATTTTTGGCTAATTTAGACGTGGCACATAAATTGGACAGTTACACTTGCGCAACAGCAAGAATATAGAGTAAATTTTTAAAATAGACCTAGTGCAAGTGAATTTACCTAAGCCAAATGCCAATATGTTAGGAAGGGGGCGTGTGCAGTAGAACAGCATGTGAAACTGAATTGCAGTCAAAATTATAAAAAATGCTTCAACTTGAGATCCAAAATTCTTCCTGATCTGCACAATTATGAAGTAGGTTGCATAGCTGATTATAAATAGACACCAAAACAATTTCGAAATACAGATGCAGAAAGAGAGAAATATGTAATCAGTTGTTAGAGCACTTCTTCTCCCAGCATACCCTATTTTGATGTTAGAAACTAGTGTTGGTAAGTAGTTAACAAGGGAAGGACCTCATCATTGATTAGCAAGCATCTCATGTTCTAAAAGCGTGATTTACTCAGACATCTACGAGTGAGAATATTCAAAAAAGCAAAAGAGTGAAAGGAGAGAAAATTTTAAGTATAAATACCTGAATACGGAAGAAGCGCAATGACAACAATATTATGAAGCCTAACACCAAACGAACTGGACGAAACAATGTAAAGTTTATTAAAAATGATATACATGAAACAAAAAGTTGCAACTATCTCAGTAAATATAGAAGATGAGAAAGTTAGAACTTGTAGACGATCTAAAACTGACATACTAATCATTGAAACTCAGGATAGCCCAAATAAATAAAAAGCAAATAAAAATACTTGGGATCATCAAATTACTCGATCAAAATTATCTAGGAATGAAGAGACAATGGGCGATAAAAAAAATGAGCGAAATAGCTCATGTAGAAGCCTCTATGCACAACGAATAAAAACAATATCATTTGTTTTGTCAATAAAATAACTTGACAAAATAAATTTAGATTTTATCCTGTTGAGAATTAAAGAAAAATCTCAATGTCAGAATTTTCTATTCATGTATGGTAGCAAAAACCTGGATCATAGGGTCGGTTGGCTTCTTTATAGTGATTCTAATTAGTTGATTAATAACTAATCACATGTTCTCATTCTTTTCCAGCCTATAAGTTTGATCCAACTATTGTGTCATAAAATGAGGATCATTCTTTTCTTTGCGTTTCTTTCTTCCCCCTTTTCAGGTCAATGACAAAGTACAGCTATCAGGAACTCAACAGATACCAACAATAATTTAATGTTGGAAGGCACATCCAAAAACCTTCAACCCTTCAATGATACTTAAAAAATAGTCGGAAGTATGCAAATCAGGCATACAGGAACAATTCACACTATGAAAATTCGACTACATAGCATTGAGTTTTTCTTGGACAACAGTAGTTAATATACATCTAAAACATATAAAATCAAAATTGCGAAAGTTCAAATCTAATAACAAAAAGAGACAGAGCAACATATAATAGCTTACAAAACAAAGTATCTTGGAAGGGAAACTGAAGACTAGTAGTAGAACAACGCATGAATACGTAAAAGTTCCACAGGGAAAAGTCTTACCTGCATAAAGACTGTATATCTTTTGAAACTGCAATAAACTAGCGGCAAGCACAAATGGAGAAGCCAGAGTTGATACAATAAGGGAGCCTGCAAGAAAATAAATTTAATGTTGGAAATAACTAACCTCATTAAGTGGATCCTAAGATCCTTAGTTGCTATCAAAGTAGAAGATTAGGCCTTAGAGATAACCGATAATGCATATCATTTCAATACACTACGCATATTAAACATTGAACTATAAATTGGAAATCAAGACTATACACAATCTCATGTTTAATAAACACACATTGCTTCGGAAGGAAAGAAACAGATTATTCTATCTCATTCTATAAGGTTTGGCATAGCAAGCAAGTGAATGCATTGGAGGAATAGCATAAGAAAACTTACCAATAAATGTGCGAGGGACTACTCCGGGAAATTCCAAGTGATCATACTGAGATAAAACACAAATAAAATGAAAAAGAAGCTGAACTGTATTTGAAAATTCTTAAACCGATCAAAATACCTAATTTTACCTTCTCTATATGATGTTGGTGGTACAAAATGTCATGCATTGCCTAGAAATAGAGCACAAGTCAATTCATCAGTTTTTCTCAATGTTTATCTGGGCACAGAAATTTATTGTTAAAGGAAGATGCAAATATCTAGGAAAACAGTGCTTTAAACCCCAGAATACTGAGAATTCAAAAGGAAAGCAAAGCATATTTGGTCCAGCAAATTTTGTGGAAGAAACCAAAATGCTTCAGACTGGAAAATAATAGTAAAATCTTCGAAGGAAATACTGTTGAGGTACAAAAGGAGCAAGGACTTGTAAAAAGAATAATCTGTTTCATTCCCAAGAAAACCCAAAACGAAAATTGAGCAAAGATAATGAGAATTGCGCCAGACCTGAATATTGAAGCTTTCTTCAACCTTAGTGTAAGGCGCCATGAACATGTAAAATGCAGCGAGCAGTCCCAGCAACAGATCGTAACCTGATTGCAGTGAGTTTGGAAATCAACGTTCCGATGGATTTAATTCAAACGTAGAACTCAAAAGTTATCGAATTTACCATAAACTTGCATAAAATTGGAACCTCGCGCCATTTTGTGTGCTCCAGAGTGCAAAACCCAGAGACCCGAAGAAATAGAGCGACGACGATGGTTTCAAAAAAACAAAAAAAAAAAAAAAGAAAGAAAGAAAGAAAGAAATAGAGCGACGATTTTCACTATTTATATTTTGCCCCTCAAAATGAAATGATCTCATATTACTACCCTAATATTATTATTACTACAACTTCCTACTAAAATAATTAAAAAAATTGTATACTTCTGTTGGTTGGGCTCCTAGACGGCGGCGGAAATGGCATCATCAGCCCACCTCCTCCGGTTAGTTCTGTCCAGCCGAAAAATCACGGCGCAAGTGACGTGCAGCGGGACCAACTCCATCATAGCCATGGCGTCATCCAGCGAGCAAGAGTTCCTGAAAGAATACAGAGCGAAATTGGATCGTTTACCCCGCGCCAAGATTTATTGGGACTCGAGAACCGCCTCCAGAATCGGCGACAAAATCGCCATCCGGCTCCAAGAGATGGGCGTCTCCACCGTCGGAATCGACGTGCCGGAGGAGCTCTCCAGGCCCATCCATTACCGCAGATTGCTGGGGCCCTTGTTCGAATCGGTAAAGCGGACGGGAATCACCGTCAACGGCGCCGACGAATTGGTGTTTCTCGGCCGATCATCCGATTGTTGAGGTATTTTTGTGTTTGGATTTGTTTAGACTAGTAGTAAGTATGCTCTTTGCTAGTAACGGAATACATAATCATTGAGTTTGTTGTAGAGCTAGGGTTAGGCATTTCCTTTCCCTGTGTTGGATTCATTTTCAAGTTGCTTTCAGCGTTTGATTACTCTGAAATCTGAATTGGTGTTGATAAACGCTCAAAATGGTGGATTGAACAAACATAAATGAGAAACAATGTAATGGTTTAGTGCTAATTTACTTATGAAAATTACAATTTGTGAGAGTGAATAAATGTTGTGTGAAAATTCAATTAAGAAAGGGGGGAGAGAGAGAGAGAGAAAGGGTGATATTGAGAAAGGGATGACCACATTTTTATCATACATACATACATGCATGCATACGTACGTATATAGTGGAGTATATACTATCCAATCCAACAAATCCAAGAAATAGATAGGCCTAAGCATTAAGCAAATCTAAATAAATGAGAGCTAATGTGTAGTAGTAGTATATGATTTAAAAAGAGGTGATGTAACAAGAGTCGTGGTCGGAGGAGTTGGAATCATCGGAGGGAGAGTGGTTGTGTCGGCCTTCGTAGGTGGTGATCACCATTCTGCAATCCTCCGACAGCCGCTCCACCCTCTTCTTTACTCTACAATTGCTGTGTGTGCATCTGTAGTAGCTTCTGCAACTCCAACACCACACTTCTATTATTTCCCTTTATTTCTTTAAAATACAAATGAACTGCCTAATGCAACGAATATCCTATTCTCTGATCTAAACTAATTACTAGTATATTATATTAATTCAAATGCCCAACTTCATCCAATCAAATCTTTTTTTAATTCTTACCAATCTATGCTCGACAAATTAGCATGTTACGTACTGGATCGTCAAGAAAAATATATTATCAGTAAAATCTAAATGAATGAACATTTATTATAAGGTCGAAAAAAATAGTACTACTATATGTCTTTGCTCTCTTTATCAATTTTGAAAGATTCGATCAAAATTATATATCTAAATGAACTATGAATACATTTTTCTTGAGCCTTAAATCGCTACACATCTTTCATTTATTTTAGAATGAAACTTATAAATAGAATACAACAACATTCCCTGGAAACATAATTAAATTCAAACTCGTATTGGTTCTATTGTGAATAAATTGAAGCAAATGCATATGTATTAGCGTATTAAAGCTTCATCTGCATCCCATTTTGAATTAAAATAAGTTATGCTACTTAATTTGACTTGTACATAACATTATAATCGCATCCGTCCCAAACTTTAAATTATGTGTGTTACAGGCTACTGCACAAGGACGGGTTTACCCAGTGCACACCAAAAATAGCGGTTGCGGGTTTCCACGAATTTTCAAAAAATAAATAAATAAATAAATTATGTGTGTTATAACAAATTAATATATAGATTCGCTTCACAACTAGAAATTAATTACACTAGCAAAAGATTGATGACAACTTAGAAAAGAAATATAGTAACCCCTTGTGGTGATATATAGTAGAATAATTGAAGAGCAAGATCTCGTGATTGAAAGGTCACAAAATTCAAAATTCCATAAATAAGTCGAGCCGCTCATACCTATAAATTAATAGCAGTCATGGATAGCTAAAATATGAAATATCACTAATGCCCTATGAAAACTGATTTATGATTATGTGAAAAGAAAACTTTAATTAATTAAAATAGTAATATGATAAATTTCGCTAGCTAAAGTAAGTTTAAAACATTGCCATCCAATTTGTTAAAAACTTAATTGTTTCGCTGTTCTAATTATAAATTTATAATCAATATTTGGTAAAAGATACCATAAACTTACGGACATTAGGAATGGCAATGGGTCGGGTGGGTACCCAACCATTAAGTATTTCTAAATCCAAACCCATGAAAATTTTTCACACCCAAACCCGTTCCAAATCCGATTAAAAATAATTTTAAAATCTGTATCCGATTTTGGGTAATACCCGGTAATAATCGGCTAAAAACCCAAATATTAAAAAATAGGCATCAAATAACAAAATATGATTAAAACGTAAACATCAAGAAAAAATTTCACTAAAATTAATCTCAAAGCAAAGTACTACGAACTTCCAAAATCTTAAAACATAATTAGAAGATTATGAATTATTGATGTTGTCGGTGTGTCGTCATAATTCGGAAGTAAATTTATAGAAACAGAGGAGAAACATTAAAGACTTGACTCTTACGGAATGTGTGTGTGGATTAAGAAAATAATATAAAACTCTAAATCTATTACTCCCTCCGTCCCGTTCAACATGTCTCACTTTTCTTTTTGGGCATCCCGTTTAACATGTCTCACTTTGCTTTTATGGAAATAATTAAGAAATCATTTTATTCATTTTATATCACTTCAAAATTACTTTATGTCACTTTATTTCACTTCAAAAACACTTTATATATCACTTTATCATTTAAAAAATATTTCATATCACTTTATTCACTACACTAAACACACAATTTTCATCTAATACTTATTTTCTTAATCTCCGTGCCGAAAAGAAGCGAGACATGTTGAACGGGACGGAGGAAGTAATATTTATACATATAATATTTTTTACTACCTTTGGTCCTCATGTCTCTTCTTAGGAGGAAGTAGCACGGGTATTAAGGAAAAAATTGTTGAGTTAATTGTGACTAGAGGAAAAGCGATTGAATTTGTTGTGAGTGAATAAAAGGTCCTACATTGAAGGTAGTAATATATTAATTAATTAAAATAGTGGTGGATCATATGTGGTATTTTAAATAAATAAGTTGATAAAGTATAAGACCATCAGCAGCGGCGAGCTCCACGTAGGAGCTCACAACCCATATGAGTGGGCCCTCCATGCTCTCTAATTTTCATCTGCAATAGCGAGCTCAAGTTTGTTGAGCTCTAAAATGTGGGTGGGCTACATTCTCTCTCTTTTTTCTTCCTTGCGAGCACTGCAATTGTTTGCGAGCTCCACGTGACGCTCGCAAAAGCAGCGAGCACGCTACTGCGGACAACCTAAGGATAAGAGCCAATAATTTGTTGTGGGGTAGTGTCCAAAAATAGTTAGGTAGAAACTTGGGGACCGTCTCAAAAAAGGAAAGTTAGGAAGAAACTTGAGGACATGATGTAATATCTTATAGTACATGTAAATGGATTTGGATAGTGGGTACCCGAAGATAATTGCACAAATCCGACCTAAACCCATCACGGATTTACACGTTTCTACTCAAACCCGTCCCAAAACTATTTAATATTTCACAAACTCGTCCTATTAAGGTTTGGAAAGTGCGGGTACCCACGAAAATCCGACCCACCGCCATCCCTACTTATGGTAGTAGGTGTCCTAGCTAGATTTATTGACCCATTTCTTTCAAAGGCAACAAATTAAATTAAATAACAATGGCAAATATATACTACTACTAGCATATTAATTAGTTAAGACATTAATTACCTTGGATGAAGGCTATTCTTGACAACTTTCTGACCATATTTCCTCCATTTGTAGCCATCATCAAGAACATCCACATCGCTCCTTGTCTGAAAACAAAATCTTGGTTCTCTCAGTTTTCTTCTTATCTTCACCTTGTTCTTGTCTGAAGAAGAAGAAGAGCAACTCCTCCACCTGCAAATATACATATTCACATTTATTTATATTAATCATGCATATAACTAAGCTAGCTGCCATAATTCATTTATAAATGCAATATATAGCATTAGGAAGATGATATCACATGCAAATTAAATCAGATATTGAGATTATGACCACAGTATATGAAAAATAGAGTGCAAAAGCTATAGTAGTGGAATTATAGTACTGCCCATTATTTATCTGAATCGGACCTCATAATAGTTCATCACACTTTTAACGTGGGCATGCACCAAAATTCATGATTTTTGCGGTGGGGATCTCTTCTCCTTACAAGATTAATCACACACACACACACATGTATGTGCGTGTCTGTGTCTGTTTCTGTGCATACACACAAACGCACGAACACAAGCACACAAGCAAGAAGAGTTATCCCTTTCTTTGTTCCCCACTTCACTGCAATTCTTCTTCTTAATCTTCCAAATGAAAAGCACCCACAAAAGCCTACATCTCTAGGGTTTGATAATTAGCTAGTCATCATTCATTACAAACCAAGAGAGAGAGAGAAGGTAGAGAGAGAAAATAACCCATTCAAAATTTATCAGACGAATTAGCTAGGCCAGGAAAAAAAGAGAGATTGAGAAAAAGATGTAATGATACCATGAATTGCCACCTTCGTTTGTGTTACCGCTGCAATTTTCATCATTGACGCCCTTATTAGGATCGTCACCTCCTCCTACTACCTACACTCGTATATATATTTAATAACTGTTAACAACAAATTAAAAAAGCAACTTCTTACAAACGAAGCAATCCTCAACAAATTATGAAGAAAGATTTCAATTTAACAATGAGTAGAGAAGAGAAACCTAACCAAGAGAAGAGAGAGAGAGAGAGAGAGAGAGAGAGAGAGAATGAAAGACCAACTAACCTGGTCGTTATTCCATGAGGGTCTATTAAGCTCAGCATGATTGAACCCTAAGGAACCATTGATATTATTATCGGTGGTTGGTTTAGCGGCGGCGCCGCCCTCCAGAGGCTGTGACATCTGATGAGTAGACTGCGGCGGCGCCACCAGAAAGCTCAAGACCGGATTGTGATGATCTTCAAACTGTACGAACCCCATTTCTTGATGGTGATGAGGAGCGGAGAATGAAATTTGCAGATGATGATCATAAATGGAAGGCAACTCTCTTTCCCCTTCCATTGATCTAACTCGTTGAAATTATTTTTCTGAATAATTTTTCTTTTCAAAGTGTTGTTTGATGATGAATTGAAGAAAATTTTCTTGCTCTATGCCTCTCTCTCTCTCTCTCTCTCTCTCTATAGTATGTTGCCTCTTTGTATCTGTTTCCTAGTTAGTGGATATATGTGGGATATTATTTTTCAGTACTACTGCATGTTTAATACAGTACAAAATTCTGTGGGGGCATCCGTCTCTACGTATATATATACATACATATACGTTTTCATGAATTCACAAGAGATCTTTTATCATGTGAAGTTGTCAATAATTAATGGGTATAAAAATAATAACGGAAAATGAAATATATTTGAGGGGTTGGGGGTGGAGGAGGGGGGAGGGTGTATTTGTATTGTTTTGGTCAACTAGTAAAGGCTGGATGGAATAATGTGGCATGAAATTTCAAGATTATACATGATCGTGTTTCTTCTACTTAGGTTGTCTGGATTCTAGAAAGAATAATTTCGGGACTACTGTTAGCAGCGGCTCACAGTCACATATCCCTCCCTCTCTCTCTCTCTTTTACTTTCTCTCTTTTCACGCTTTAACTGGAGAGATCTCTCTGAGCAGCATCAAGAGTTCACACTATGAGCATGTACAACAATAGATGTTTAACCCCTAGGATGGAATATTTTTTATTAGTATTTGGTGGAATCCAGTGGATTATGTCCTAGTGTACAAATAGTTTATAATAGTGATGGAGTACCTTCCTAGGTAGGGCGCCCTTGCCTCGTCGCCTGCGCCCTACATGAGCATCCACCATTATGGGTGCTCTAAAAGATAAGATGAAGAATTAGGTCAAGAAATAATTTATTTATTTATTATGTAGTTTAATTTTTACTATATAGTATATGATGTATTAGTGAAGGCAACGGTTTCCATGAATTATAATAGTACAATAATATTTATAGAAAAAGGAATTTAAATTGAAATCGACCCATGCATACAGATCGATTATCGAATGTGAAATTAATTAATTTTAAAAGTGTAAGAAGCGTAAAACTAAAGGATGTACAGGACGGGCCGGCCTGAGTCAAGAATTAAAGTTAATTAAGACGCAGAAGTAGTAGTACTAGTACTAGAAATCTCAACAAATTAATTAAAAAGGTAGGCATAAATAATAGTATATCAAAGCAAATTAAGCAACGCATGATCAATCGTAAGCATCTTCAGTATATATTAATCCACTTCAATATTTATTTCTTACTATCATTTTTTATAATTTTCGTTCCCCCTTCTAAAGTCATGTTTCATGATTTTAATTCCTTGTCTCTGAAAACTGAAAACCATTCAACAACCCTAGCCTTTCAAAGAAATGGGACTTCAGAAAACTGCACATATATATTGTGAAGGGAAGTGTGGCAAAGGTATAATAATAATAATAATAATAATAATATAATAATAATAATAATAATAATAATAATAATAATAATAATAATAATAATAATAATAACTGAAAACTTAATGTGGACTATATGTCAGTAGTGGTCACGCTAAATCCATGCTCATTATATATCATATATGATGATCGATACATTATTAAGGATTCATTATTTAGTCATAACTTGAATGTTTTAAAAGGGTTTTTTTTTTATATTTCATTTTATAAGCGTATGTTCATCAATACTGTCATTATTTAAATTAATATATATGGCACGTATCATTTTTTTTATTGAAAGGAATAGTGTAATCAAATTAAGTGAGTAAGAAACTAGAAATAACAGTTACGAAAAAAAATCCTAACCGCTGAAATATAAATTATTCTGATGATTGTGACAGGAAATCTACCGTGATGTTGTCCCAATTATCTAGCTTAGTAACCAAAATAATGTGGATAAACCATTTTTAATACCAACTCGAAATCAAATGTGGATGCACATTATTGATATGAAAAAATTGGACTTGGATTCGAGAAACATAATATTTATTAAGTCAACACTTGTATTATTTGGAATAGATATCCTAAATCAATTATAGATGCAAAAATTTCAATACATCTATAAATCATCGAAAATAAGGCGTACCCACCAAATAATATACTACTGTAGGGGAAGTGACGGTTACAATGATCATTTTTGCTGCACTCTGTAAATATCGAAAACTGAAGGCAATATCTAGCGTACATTATTAGCTTTTATTATACAACAATTTTTGTTGTTGCTTCGATAGGTATCTAAAAAAATGAAAATAATCATCTCAGCAATGGAAGTAGACAAATATTTGAAAGGCAGATTCTCCTGCGCTTCTCTCACGCGCGGCTCGTGTTGTACAAGTGCTCGGGGCTTTTTTTTTCGATTTTTTCTTACGGTTAGTTCATATGCACCGCTTCGTGTTTTTATATGTACTAAGCACTACTGTAGATATTGAGATGCACCAGATTTTAATTTTTAATAATATTTTTTTCTCTTATTTTTTTGAGATGCACTACATAATTTATCCATATGCACTACATGTATAATGATATACACAACCATGTGTACCAAGATGCACCGTGTTGCCTCTTCTTCTTTTGTCAAGATTCGAGCGAGGAGAGCTGAAGACCTCAGAGCGAGCCGAAAAATCCAAATTGTTGTCACTACGATTATCTTTATATTAGTAATCGGAATGAAGGCGGAGCCATAAAATTGGAGCCAAAGACAGAGCCGAAAATTTTTTTGAAAATTTTAAAAAAACTAGTGCATCTCAATACTGTTAGTTACGTATCTCATTATACTGTGTAGTGCATATAAATACATGTTGTGATGCATATGAGCCTACAGTAAAAAAAATCAAAAAATAAAACATAAAAAATCTGGCGCGTGCATAACACGCGCCACGCATGGAGAGTGCATGCTTGCAGTGCACGCGCAACGCACCGATCCCACAATGTGCGACCGATTGCACAGGAGAATAACTCTATTTGAAAATAAAAGAGATTCGACGGACAGATTTTAGCATAGATCATAATTTTACATATTAGTACAATTTTTCAAATAAATTGATCCAACTCTTTTTCTTTTTCTTTCTTTTTTTTTTTTTTGAGATGAAGTTTAAACATTTTTTGTTGTTCATAGAAGACCAAAAAAGAAAAAGAATAGAAACAAAATCGCACTCGTGTGTTTTTGTAAACTAAAAATATACTAGTATAATGGAAATTATGGAATCGAAGGAGGCAAGAAATAATTTTCAAAAATAAAAAGGAGGAGACAAGAAATATTTGTATTCTATATTTTTTATATGTTGTGGGGTCCGAGAAAGTTTCCATCCATGTCAAATATTGTCTGTGGCAGATCAGACGGAAAAATATGATACTATGCTAATATAATATAAAATAATATAATTTAGGCCTCCATCAAGGTTTGTCATAGGTGTGTGAGGCTGCAAATTGCAAGTCTTTCCGAAAAGATAAAAAGAAACCATATATCATAATTTCCTCACATGTATATATATCCCCACACACGACCCACTAATTTTTTCAGTATTTAGAAAATGTACATGCATTGGTGACATTAGATTTGCATGTCTACGTAGGGTATATAGATTGATTAATTACCATTCATAAACTATTTCTTGAAAAAAATTACTTAACAAAAATAATTATGTATAGTATTAACATACATGTTGGGGTGAGCATATATGTGACATTAGATTTACCTACTTGAGTTCAAGGAAGTGTATGTAATTCGAATCTCATCAATAAACTTAATAATTCAAAGAAATAATAATAATAATAATAATAATAATAATAATAATAATAATAATAATAATAATAATAATAATAATAATAATAATAATGCGGGCGGAATGTTAGGACGACATACGAGAGATTTGAATCAGATGATCGCGCAGTAAAAAAAATCTAAATCTATAATTTGAAGGTGCGCGTAAGCTGCCACCAATAGTTTCTATTTTAGCTATTTAGCCATGCAACTATTCTTTTTTCTTTTTTTAGAAAAAATTATCTCCAAAACTTTGCTAGACAATATTCACGATACTAAGTAATTAATGATCTAGTCAAATAACTATGCAGCTAGGAGAATACAAACTAAAGTGTGAAATCAAATTGAATAAATAAATAAATAAATAAATATATATATATATATGGATGCATTCTTGTGAAAAGCCTCTTTATCCTAAAAAATGAGAATTAATCTCAACCACACATCTTTGCATGATGGATGGTCAAGATTTGATTTTGGTCAATTCGTTGACTTTTTTTTTCGATTTTTTTTTACGGTCAGACCATATGCACCGCACCATGCATTCATATGCACCGCATAGTGTGATGAGATGCACCACTAGATGCATTGAGATGCACCATATTTTGAGTTTTTTTTTCGATTTTTTTTTTTACTACGGTCAGACCATATGCACCGCTCCATGCATTCATATGCACCACACAGTGTGATGAGATGCACCACTAGATGCATTGAGATGCACCAAATTTCAGTTTTATAGTGTGGTGCATCTCGTTATATCGTGTGGTGCATATGAATACATTGTGTAGTGCATATGAATACAGTATAAAAAAACGAAAAAAAAAAAACGAAAAAAGACAAAAAAAAGAAAATTTGCATCTCAATGCACTTAGTGGTGCATCTCGGTTGTATAGTGTTGTGCATATGAATGTATGGTGCGGTGCATATGGCCTGACCATTAAAAAAAAAGTTAACGGTTTGACCCGGGTTAACCCGGTCCAATATTGACCATCCATCCCTCCTAAATCAATGGATGAAATCAATTCTCATTTTTTAGGATAAAAAAGGGTTTTATATATATATGACAACTCATGGTGGCAAAGTATTATTATCGTCACTAGTAGATGTCTCCCAAATGGTGACAACTCATGGGTGCATTTATTTTGATGGAATATTTTCATTGCACAATGATGGATAAGAAAAGATGAGAAAATATTAACATTTTTATCTTTTTTATCACATATTTACTAGGATGGAAAAGAAAATTATTGTATGATCCCTCCATCCCTTCCTCATTTTTATTTCTTTTATCCATTGGAAAATATTATCACACCCCTCCCTCCATGTTAATATTTTGCACGATTGGTGAGAAATGAATGGAAAAGAAACTGTCCGGAAAAGTTATCCATCCTACCGAAGAAAATTAACCAATGTAGTAAACGTGTGAAAAAGATGAAAAAATGGTGAAAATAAAGTAAACGCACCCTAAATGTAGATGAATGCAGTGGTAGTCTTATTCATATACATATGTTGGCATGTCACAACACAAATTAAATCTCACATAAATCAACACGGTGCACACCCAAAACTATATATATAATCATATTGTTAATATATAAAACTTTTAATTTATTGTCCCTTGGGACATCCAAACAGTAGAAGATCTGGTATGTGAATAGAGAGATTTCAATTCAAGCTCTAATAGCCCCGACCCTACCCCCAAATTTTAAAAGAAAAGAAAAAGAAAAAAGAAACGGGAGAGAGCATTTAATTTCTTAATCCTCTAATTTATTAAATCAGGCCACGTTATATCACTAACTCGTACATGCATCGTTCAGAGATGCTCTTTGTGTGACATAATTGGTGGAATAAATTAATACGGTAATAAGGTGTTTGGCTAAACTTTTAAACTCCTTAAAACAACTTATAAATTGTTCATTACTAAGAATTTAGAAGCTTATAAGTTATTTTATTGAGCTTTTAAACTCTGCCAAACACCCTCTAACTTTTATGACGGCAATAAATTCAAATTGTAGAAAAAAAGAAAGCACTTCTAAGTCAAGTACTATATCACATGGTTAGGAATTGCCTATTTATTTAATGTGATTTGTTGGTTATTGTATAGAAGCAAACTTATTCAAGAGGGTAATGTGAATCCTGGATTTGTTCATGTCATCGTCACAAAAAAGGAAAATAAATAATTCTTTTGTAAATGTCTATTTTTAGGGATAACAAACGAGAGAGGTTTTGCTAAAAAGGCCAAACAAATCACTTATTCTTCCTACGTTACTTTGAATTATACTGCAACTCCAAATGACCAAGAAGGTGGTTGTAAATAAATTGAAAACCTGTATGTTCAAAAGGAATTCAAGTATTCAACACATGCAACTACTAGCGAATTAATAATATATGAAATCTAATAATTGAGAGAAATATATTAGAAATAACTTGGTTCTTCCAAAATCTAGAGTGGAAAAACCCTCAAGAATAACCCTAAAAAGGCAAAGAATATTGAATCATGTACCTAAGCAGCATAGGTAGGCAGTAATAATAGAATTATTTTCCCAAAGTATAAAAGATATCTCCCTTTTTGTTTTGACAAGATTTTGTAGATAGCTTTACCCCATAAGGTGATATATGGATTCTGCAAAAAGTAGAAAACTTGATAGCAAAAAATAAAAATCGCTGACATTTGTAATCATTTGCATTGCTCTAGTACTCATATATTAGAACAAATAGTTTATTCCTTATTAGTATTTCTTTAATTATACTCTCTACTCTCTCGAATAAGTGTCTCACACCGTCATGTATCAAGAGAGTAGATTCATATACTACTAAACTCTTAATTATATATTGCACGTAACACCAAAGTAACAAACATGCACCTTAGTTGTTACATACATTATGTGTTTAACATTTTGCCTTATAATGTTTTATTTCATTAATGCAAATAAAATATTGCAGGCAGTCATAATTAATTCTAATAAAAGAAATCATAGAATTAAATTAAGATAAAAAAGAATAACGTACACTAGATAGGAGTTATGCAAAGGTGAGATATGATAGTAGAGTGTCACTTTTAGTAGTCAAGATTTCAACTCAAAATGTGAAAATGGACAAAGTTTGAGTCCTTGTTTACTGTCTTTGCCCAGTTGATGGCCAAGTACATAAACCTTCAGGGAATATGTAAGGTACTAATCATTAGCTCAACTTCAATATGAATTTTCAACTTTTTTTTATTCAATTACAGTTCGCACCCTAGGCGAATAAAACATACTCAATTTCACCCCTTCTCAATTCTCATATATATTTACTTTATTTGCATAACAAACCCTTAAATTCACTTTATTTACATAACCCTCCATAGAGTCTTAATTCTCATTTTTTCAACACGTTTAGCTTTACTCTAGCTAGGTACGACACACATTATAAGGGCCAAAGTAAATAAAACTAAAATATACAAGTCGTTATACATTGAACTAATTAAAAATCAATTATTCAGATTGGTTCCATGTAATTCATCCTCTATATCATGCATTAATAACAACGGAAAAATAAAAGGGCATGAATAATAAATATATATTAACAAAGATTGATAATAAGGCACTAACAATTGATAGCTTTGCCCTCATTATAAATCAACTCGATTTTAAAGAGCTAAAAGTACATAAAATGATACCACATTGATGGTCTCGATAACGAGTTAACTGGTGTATGAGGGGAATACATCATTAGTGATTTTTCAAAACATATTGAAAAAACGACTCAGTTCGCAATACTCAACAACTGAGAAAGACAGTCGGAGCTATTAATTAGTTCGGCACACAATTGACTTCTTGGACTGAGGGGCATGTCTCTGCAGTCGGTCCATAAAATAAAATTTAAGGTTGTCTTGTACTTGAGAGCATATTTGAATTTGAATCCAAGTTCTTCTTCTTCTTCTTTCGTCTTCTGAGTCTTCTTCTTCAGACTTCTGGAATTGGGATTTCGACAGAACTGATCAGCATGCATGAACTGCACGGCTCAGTCTCGGAGTCGACTAAGGAATAGTCTAACTGACCAAACTCGAACTTGAACTGTCTTTCAATCTTGAGCTGTCTTCTTCAGTTTGAACGTGTAAAAATAAAATCCCTATGCTCAAACAGTGAGCTCTAACTAATAATAGACTAAAGACACACCTACTCAATTGAGATCAATTGTATTTTAATAGAAATCAAAATCTTTACTAAGTTTCCCAACATACATCTTTACACATAAATCACCGTAGCTGGGTATCCCTCAACAGGAATTATTTCTGAAGACATAATTATTTTATTTTATTTTATTTCTGAAGTCGATATGTGAATATAATAATTATGTCTTCAAGTTCAAAAGTGCAAATAAACTAAACTATACGAAAAACAAGATATTCAATTTCCTTACTCTATGAGCAAACTGCTTCTCTTGTGAATATTTACTTAGGCTACATGCCTACATGTTAAAATATCTAACTTTTTACATTATTTTATTGGCGGAACAACTTTTAATTTGGATTATTAATTAATTGTTGATCCCACCACCCCCATGTGTAACCTGAAAGCACTCATCCACCCAATCAAATTGAGAGATGATTTTTGTTTTTACTTTTTTGTAAGTAACAATTACAAGCCAAAAAAAAGCACCCATATTTTTAAGTTTTAATATACACTATCCTGGTATTATATGGAGTATTTAATAATTATAATATTCTCTACAAGCATACAAAATATAAGCTCCATATAAAAAGAATTATATTGGTATTTTCCCTGTGATCAATGATATAGACTATAGTTGTGAAGTATATATATACTGATATCACTAATTTCTCTTGGGGAAAATGGTGGTTTAAAGAAACATAGAGGATATATAGTGGAAATGGAAAAGGAAGTTTAGGTAGCAATATGTGATGAATGATGATTAAAACGCAGTAAGAAATTCAAAAAAGCAATAGATAATGAAAAAGGGTGCGGTGCGGATGTATATATGAATTGAGGAAAGAAAAGATTGCAAGTTGAAGCAAAATTTAGAGTGCTGAATTCCATGCAACAATGAATGCGCTTTCTCTCTCTTTCCCATTTTTCATCATTATCCACTGCTGGGCTGGGCTGGGCTGGGCCCCTCACATTCCCTTCTTCGGTGGGTCGCTTTCTTTTCTTCTTTGTCCCTTTCTTTTTCTTTTTTTTTTTTTTTTTGAAAGGACTTTGTCCCTTTCTTCTTTCCTTCATTCTCCCTCTCCCTCTCCCTCCTCTTTTTTGGCCTTTTCTTTTTATTGCTTTTCCTATCAGATATTCACATCCAGATCCTCTATATGTGAGTAACATTTTGCAGTGACTTAAGGGATTTGTTCGGTTATTTCCGTTCTTCGTTAATTCCAATTTACCTTTGTAATTTTCCCATTTAATCGATTGTGTAATGGGGTATTAACTAGTACTAACTCCGATTTTTAAATAAGTTCCTAAGAGGGAGTGACACAGTTGTGAGTGGAAAAAAAATAAGGGAGAATATTTTATTGTGCGTGTGATAAAAATAAGTAGAAAATTATATTTGGGAACAATCTCAGAAAGGAAAGATAAAAAATTGTTTAAGGAGCGAAAGTAGTATTAACTTCCCTAACAAAATACATATAAAAATATTATTATTTCGAGATCAATGATTGAGGCTAGCTCGTTTGATCAAAGGGTTCATCGTGGCTATATAACAGTATGGGATGAAATCATGAGAGAGAGAGAGAGAAGGTAGTTGGGAGACTATTTATTGCATTTCAAGGAGAAGACTTGCTTATTTACTATTTTCATGCTTTATTTATTTTATTTATCATTGATTAGGAGTATTTAATTAACCCTAACTAAATAAACCTAATTAAGGATTAATTATCTTTAATTGAGATTCATAAGCCCTAACTACACCTTAATTACTCTCTATTCGCACACCATTCCCTCAACACCTCTAATTCCCCTTTACCACCCCCTAATTACAACCAACCCTACAGTAGGACCGGTTGTACCCAAAAAAATTGTCTTTCAAGAATCAATTAAAACTTACGAACTCATGTAACATAACTAACCCTCCCGCGAGAGAGCGCAATTATTTATGGAATTCATCTTTCAATTCTCAGTTAAAACAGACCACAACATAAATGTTCTGGTTCAATGAGCATAAAGCAGAGATTGCAAATCATATTGCATATCATTTTCACCAAAATATAACAAAGGATTTTAAAATAAATAGAACTCAATGTACAGTTCACCATCATCCTCAGTTTCAATTGAATCCCAGTCAATTTAAAAATAGCAGTACTTCACAAACAAACACGGCTGAATAGCTCGAGCTCAAGTCCAGCAGTCGATTGCATGTTCAAAAGGTCAAATGTCTTAGTAACTTATAAAATACTAATGTGACCTCACATTGCTTTTTATGATAATGAAGTGCAAACAGAAGATAGACTCATGCTGAACCCCACACATATGGGCATACGCCTCTTTTTGATCTCCTTCAAGTCGAACCACCAGATTTCTTCGCTGCAATTTCTTTAGATATGCATAGAGAGCAGATGTCAAAGAGTGACCACAACATTTCAGGGAGAGGATTTCTTACCATTCCTTGGTTAAAATATAACATCCCATCATTTATGAATAACAGATTCCATGCACCATATTCACTCAAATAGAAGTTTCAGAAATATTACATGTTCTTTAAGAAAAAAGGAAATAAAGAAGAAAGCATTGCAAATAATTCAGATGAAGCACCGACTAAAACCCTCAACAATTCACCACATAGAATAACGCAAAGCCACAACACAAAAGATTAAGCAGAAGTCGGCAATTTACCATTGCAGTGCAGAGCATACCGCACTGCAGTTAAACTATCTCATTATAAACTTATGTGATTTAAGTACATGTCGAGCAGAGCTAAGTTGTTGCACCGAGAGAGAGGCATTGCCGACTTATTCTACTAATTGATTAGGTAGCTTACTTATAACCTTAACTGGTTTTAAAATGTGACCAAAATTGGGGCTTACTTATGGAGAATCATGCATACTATCAGAAGTGACAAACCTCAGTGCAATATAATAATCTGTTCTATAAAGATGTTGAAGAAAGTACAGGATTTATCTGTACAATGGGCCCATTAAGTCCAAAATTGTGCATTTTGCCAAATATTAATCATCACTTCTTCAAGTAAATACTCAAAGTAGAGTTCAGCATTATCATCCTCTAAGTTCCATAATCCCAGTTAATTTAAAAGAGCAATATTTCGCAAACAGACACCTGCTAAATAGCTCGAGCTCAAGTCTAGCAGTTGATTGCATGTTCAAAATGTTGAATCTCTTAGTAACTTTAAAATTGTCACAAATTGAATAGTTGGGGCCTGAAAATTGTATTATGTTAACTTCGGGTTAAACCTGTCACATTGTGCATTTATCGGGCTAAAATTGTGCATTTCAAATTTTCTCAAGTCAAAACTAAAACGAGAAAGTAAGAATAGTACCTTATGCTTCTTCTTATTTATCATCGATCTACTGGTCTTTGTCTGTACGCTCACTCCACATTTTCCATATACAATATGGATCAACTCCTTTTCCCCAGAAGCAGAGGTTGAAGAGATGGACACGGAAACTGCTTCAGATGCTAACTGAACTCCGTGCAATGAATAGAATTTCTCAGGATTCGCTTTCTTACCTTTTAGCAAGATTTTTATCCTCTCTAATGATTTTCCATTTTGAAGGAAGAACTTGATAAGTTCCAACAAGGTCAGTGAATCACGGAACGCAACAATCTCAATCTCTTTTAAGTTGAGTGACAAACATGGCACGTCCTCTTCTCTGGACTTCCAACCACTTATCATCAAGCATCATGAGTGCCATGTTAGTATTGGAATAAGCATAATGAAAGAATGATTTGAGCTCACAATGTGTACCAAATAAACGAGATCAAATTTAAGTTAAAAGACCTAGTTCTTTTCTACCCTCAAAACCTCCCATATCAAACATGCAAGAGCATAGGCTCAAATGGTTTGGCCCGCCCTGCGCCTGCGATTCCTTTGGTTCATTCTCAACCGTTTCCTTCTTACGAGAAGCCGACGCAGGAGGGGCGGAGGCAGCGGCTCCGTGCCGAAGCCACCATGAACTTCAATGGTCATGCCCGAACTCGACAAGCCAGGCCCTTCGGGCTCACTCAAATTGGCCTCTTTCAAAAGCTTTTTCCAGGACACAATTGTTGACTCCCTGAGGGTCAGGTACACTCTGAACCTCACTTGGCCGCTGGCGACTCTACCGACGGTGTGGGTTTCTAACTGGCCCATTTTCGGGCCAGCTGGAACCAGTGCCTTCCCCCATTAATTCAGTGCTCTATCAATGAATTGGTAGAGCTTTGGGGCTAAGAATGTAACGAAATTGGGGGATTTTTCAATGAAAATCCCTAAATTTGAGTTGATAAGAGAGTGAGTGAGAGAGAGGGAAAGGATAATTTCATATTTTTTCAAAAAATAATAAATAAATAAAAATAAGTCTATGAAGAGTATAGGCATGTATGATGTACCCGAACCAATTGGATGTGAAGAGCTTCAAGATTTGGAGAAAGCTGGAAAAACTTTATTAGACCCTCCATATCGTCGGTTTTGCATTCCAAATCATGCTTCAAGCACCTTAGATGGTCAAATGGAGTGATGTTGCGACCAGATCTGTGAAGTGCTGGAGAGAAGTTCTAAATTAGAAGAAAATACATGATAAGTGATAATACAAGGAAATTACATATCCATTACCAACTTGTATACAGCTCTTTTGGGAATTAGACCAAAAAATATAATGAAGACACGCCACTTAACATAACCATAACCAAAAATATAGCAAGCTGCAAAAGAGAAGGTACTTAAGTTCTAGAGACGCCATCTGGGCATTAGATATTAAACACTCTGCAATCTGGAATCAATAAAGAGGATCGATGGCCCTAATATAGTTTTGGTAGATCTCCATCAGATACATGAATAAAACAACAGGTGTTCTAGAGAAAATACTTGTTTTTCTATTTAAATGTAGTGCCAAAATATGTCGGAATATGTCAAGAATATGGCAAGAATATTTCAAGATATGCCAAGAATATGTCAAAATTTTGTCAAGATTATGTCAAGTAATTTCAATGATACTACAGTAACTTATCTCAAGTAATATGATTAGGAAAACTGAATAGATTACAATTATCTTAGATGCTAGCGACCTGAGCAATAACTTATTATATGTTAATATACACATACCAGGACAAAACTGCTGACACCGACAACTTCTCCACGGGATGTAGACCTAAAACCATTGCACCTACGTCTAGAGATGGTACTCCTGGATCATAATGACGCCGGAGCAGAACTGAACATTCTTCAATGACAAAATATCTGAGGACTCAGAAAGCCGTATCACTGGCCCAGTATAGCAGAAAGACACATTCCATCTCACCCTCAAACATGCACATATGTCCCCATCAATCAAGACCATGGTTCACAAAGTTCAACCTCTTAAGCTTATTAGCAGTAATATTGAGAAACTTAATCATCATAAAACAACAAGATTCCACAGATAAACTCTCAATAAAACCACAATCACCGAACAGTTTCTCAGTTATTATATAGCATCAGGAAACTCCAACCAAATGTACGGTTTTGAGATTCCAAAAGCCTGTCAATGGTTTCAACCCACTCATATATTTGAGATTCTGCAAAACTGCACCAATATGCTCAGGTAAAGCACAATTTACTGGACACTGTTGGATTCCATATCCAGCATTAATATAAAGCTCTTGGACACTTCTGTTAGCAGAAAGATAAAAAAGGAACTCAAGCTGATAGCCATCAAAGTAATCACAGGAGAACCACAGTTTATAGATGGGTGTTGCATCTCTGATCATAAAGGTCCACTCGACAAATGCCCAAAATTTAAATAGACATGCATTATAACTCCATTTTCTTGAAAGCATGCTAGTTTTCACTACTTCAGTAATGTCAAGATATGAAAGAACATGGTGCAGGATATCAGTAGGCAGATTACTGAGCCAGTCATGCTTAGGGTATGAACATTCAACATATTTACGTGAAATCTCCATTTGTTAAATGTAGCAGCAAACAAGTGTTTGGAAGATCCCCCCAATTGTACACTCGATCCTGCAACCACTAGAAGAACTTTGTGTTCAGCAATAAGAATTTTATTCTGCCCACAGAAACATTGTAAAAAGTTATTAATTAAATAAAAACCCCTTAAGAAAAATTGAATGCAGGAAAAAAGATGAATAATTTAAAGCAGATGAAGTCCGGTGCAGACTACGCCATCTCCAACAATAAACTCTATTTTACAGTATTCTAAACTCTATTTCAGAGATCTTCTCCACCCATTTACTCAATATATATAATATTTGTATTTTTAATTAAATTTCAACAATTAATATCTATTAATATATCAGAAATATTAATCACTAATAAAAAAGTATTTAAATTATTATATAATCATTTATCTTTTAATTAAAATAATAAACAATAAAATATTAACACTTGAATATAGAGTCGAACCACTGTAATTAGATTAATCAAATACAAATACATACATTATATAAAACACAAAAGTATAGAATCAATACCATTGTAAACCACACGATCACAACATAGAACATATAAATAGACTAGATAACATTAAAATTATTCCAAATTTCCTCCCACAAAAGGTTGATAAGAGCGTTTTGAAGTGCATTATGTGCTGGCCTATTTTTAATTTGACAATGGCGTGCTTGAAACTGAGGACACGCTCATCTTTGGCCATTTCAACCTCTGGGGCGGGTGCTTCATGATAGTTAGTGATCGGTGCCTCATGCTCATCCTCAATAATCAAAATATGCATACTAATGCATGCCGTCAAAATTTAGTGCAACTCATGTTTGTTTGATGTCCTTTGTTTATTTTCTAAGTTTTAACTAGAGAATGCATGTCAGTTTTGTTCGTTCGTCTACGGCGAAATGTGACCATGTGTTCATATCAAAACATGCAATATAGTTTTATCTTTGTCTATGTGATATGAATTTTATATATTTATTAGATTTTTGTTGATAAAAAATTAAATATGTAAAATTCATATAAATATGAAATAAGTATTAAATAATTATCAAAGTATAATTATGTACAATATGTTGCTGTTTAACCAGATATTTTTAATTTAATATTGTCAACCAGTGACTATAGAGTACAGAGTATTGAAAGTATAAAGTCGTATTGTTTAATACTCCATACTCTAACTGCAAAATAGAGTATCATTGGTACGGTTCATACTTAGACCATCATTAAAAATGCTCAAAACTCAGATAAAAGCATTTTCTAAAATCTCATGTCTCAGCCCAGATATTGTCGAAGTGTAATGGTGTTTACATTTCTATTTCTGGATTACAATACTGTTGTGCACTACAACATCAGTACCATACCCCAAAACAAACTCAACATAGGTCACCAAACTGCAACGCATGTAAGAAATGTTTGACAGATACAGATCCAAACTTGATATGAGCGGTGATAACAGGAACAGATCCACAAAACAAATATCTAATGAACAAATAAACGTTCTGGATTTCAGTATTACTGTGCATTACACCATCAGTACCATGCCCCAAATCGAACTCAACATAGGCCACACCAAACTGCTAAACGCATATAAGAAATGTTCGGCATACAGATCCAAGCTTGGTATGAGTAGTAATAACAGGTGCATGCAGAACCACAACACGAATATTTAATGAACGAAAAAAGGTCATAGAAATTGAAAATGATTTGAATCAAACTGATCTTAATTAGAGGCGAATATATAATAATTCATACAAATAGATCATTCAATCGGATATTTAGCTAAACCCTTTTTCAAACAATGAGAAGCTTACCAGAAGAGGGAAAGATGATTTTGCCATCTCCTGAAAACCTAAGGTGGGCAATAAATTTAGGGGAGAGAGGAGGGGTATATAGGTAACAGAGTGGTGGCAGTCACCCCCGGAAAAATTTATTAAAGAAAAGAAAATGGGATACACCTATTTAAAAAAAACTTAAAGCCAGATTACAAAATTAAGGAAGAACAGCTTACATGGATTATGGTACTCCCCGCCTAGAGGCATCACATAAATGTGATTTTATTTATTCTACAATATTTGCTATTACATTAGTTTAAACACTACTCCATTTGATTCTGATGGGCAAATATCTAGTCATGTATCAAAGCAACATAAAATCAACATGATTGAGCTAATTGAATTACTGTTTAAGCCATAAAAGACCACTAAACAACCAATCATACGAAACCACGAGTCATTCTGATAATGTTTTTCAATGTCTCTAAATAACGTGCTTTGTTATTGCTATATCCCTTTTATATTTTGGAACCTAGAAATGATCGAAGATACCTCAACGGTTAAAATTGTAGACCTCAGGGTTTATTCAGGAAAAACTCAGAAATCCAGATAAAAGTATAGCAAGAAAGAACTATCAAGACATGAGTTAATCAATCTTTTACATTTTAATATAAACCTTGCACACATAAACAATTACAGAAAGAGATGTGTTATCTGCTAAATCAAGACATGAGTTAATCAATCTTTTACATAAGTGGTTTTTAAGATAACAAGATAGTTCACATATATGTAGTTAGTGTCATTATTTATGTTCAATATTAACTAAGAGCTATCCGTGTTATATTGCCTAGTAATGTAACTTAGCTTGCTATTTTGCTATTTGTAATTTATGTGCAATTAGGCAACAAATTTCACTTCTACTAATTACCATATTGTAATGCAAGCTACTTTTAGACAGTGTCACAAAAGAGTTTGAGCTACTTGGTTTTATTTATGTATAGATATCATCCAAGTTCCTGCATTTGCATCATAGAAATATTAAACTGACTGCATATTATTGCTTATCGCCAAGGATTTATTTCAAGTGGTAAATAAAGAAACAAGCAATAATGAGATAAAGCATATGCAAGGGGATGATGGTTGAAAAGATGAGTTTGTGTCATTTAGATCATGTCAATGTAAACCTAGGAAACGTGGAATTTAGAGGTATAATAATTTAAACAATGATATAAACAATAGCAACAAATGATACTTTGGGAAAGGCAGTCTGCTACAGACAAGAATCACTCTCAAGATCATGTTCCGAAAGAAATTGCCCCATCCCACTTTGAATGTGTTATTGATGCATTTCATGACTCCTGCCACTTTATAAATCCATACTCAAATAAATTGCTGCTCCTGTTTTTGGCTCAATGTAACCAAGGTGACTATATCGTAACAGGATCGATAACAAATGAGATACCGATGCAGTCACCAAATCTATTGCTAAATGTCAAGCAAAGTTAAATGCTTCCAAATATGGTAATACATCTATCTATCAGAAAATACCCTCTCAACTCTCAAGCAACAAAAACTGAAAGCAGAAATGATAACTCATTAATTGTGTCCTATATGAGATACTATGTCCACTCATATTTCTTTTACTGTTTGCAAGTGAGATGAGAAGCAGCGGTGACATACCTTAGCAACAAGAGTGGACAGAGCCAATGCCTTCGCATAATCAAGCCCAACGAACCTTGCAGGCCGAAGCAAGGGGTTTTTGAATTCATCCTCATAGCAACGAGGTACGGGCAGAAAGCGAATCGAGGCATCTTTCAGGAAGACTGTATTCACTTTGTCAAATACAGCCTTTCTGAAAGACAACAAATTCAGAGCACAAAACTCGAGCTTAGAACAAAACGGCCTACAACCCAAAATCTGTCACGAGTGCATGCATTCATGATTATAAGATTCTTGATATTACTAGCTGAAACAATAATCTGTTCATGGAAATCTTCTAAGTAGACATTCTCGAGCTAATTACAATCACTTGAAATAAACTTGTCAACAGCAGCATCGGCTGATATGAGGAGTCTTGTTAAGACGAGAATTCTAAGGTTGCTCAAAACTGCTGTCATTCCAGCTCAATGTTGTCACAAAAACATGATGTAAGAACAGTCAATGCGAGGGAATATTAGCTCAACGGCATAGCAGAGTAACCAACCGCCTCAAGAATGTAAAATTCTCGAACCGTCTTCTGCCTGGCTGCAACAGGAAGGAACCCAGTCGCTGAAGCGCTACTGAGTAATCAATACCTACACAAGTAGAGGTAGGTTATCCTAACAATCTGAGAGCCAGCTATCTCTTACAAGTAAAAGCCTAATTGATGAAATCCTAAAGATTATAATGTCGAAATTCATATCATATTGAAGTTTAATTTAGGCATCATCGAAATTAAATCATACCTCCATATTTCTGACAGCGCAATATCTATAAAATCAACATGAGAAAGCAAAAATATCATAGGGCAAAGTGCTTTGTCTCTCAACCAAACTCTCTCTCTCTCTCTCTCTCTCTCTAAAAGGAAGAAAAAGGCAGGCATCGATTCTTACCTTAACCCAGAAAAATCCATCCTCTTCTCCACAACTAAAAGTATGCATATAATAATCTTGAAAAAATATATACTGTAGCAAATAAAAATTTCATAAACTAGAGAAATCGAACGTTGGTTGATAAAATTAAATTGAAATAGTGATCGGATCGGATCGGATATGCTAATCTGACATTGGATTGTCAGAAATTGGTTACGGCTGTTGATTAACTTCGGAATGGCTGCAACATTTTAGCCATGTAGGGCCATATATATCATACTCGCCGTGTTAAATATAAAGTCTCATTTTGCATGTGAATATAAAGTCTCATTTTGCATATTTCACATGTATTTTTTAAAAAGTTTCATTTCACTTTATGAATTCATACACCCTCAATAATATTTTTTATTTACACTCATTTGTTATTGATGGTCTCACTTCCAACAACTTTATCACTACATTTTATCAATATCACTACCTTTTTGTCAATATCATTACCCCTACTTTCTAACTTTTACCCCACTCAAAAATATTTTACCGATTTTTTTAATACGCGTACCCATTTAAATTGAGATTTTATAACTAATACGGTGGGAGTACTTAATTAATAAATGTAACTAATGTATAGCCCGTCGAAAATCGACGGAAAATTATTATTTAACAAAATTATAATAAAAATATTATTCATTAATATTTTGATTTTACACTTTGTGTGAGTTTTTTTGGTCAATTCGAAATCGACCCGTCTACCTCACAGCTCAATATCGGAATCCTTCCGTCGATCACGAGTTTGAAAAAGTTGAACCGTCGATTTGGAATCGGCCCATCTACCCTCACAGTTTCAAGTCGGAATCATGCCGTAATTGAATTGGATCGTCTACCCCCAGTTCAAGGTCGGAATCCTCCCGTCGACCACGATTTTGAAAAAATTGAACCGTCAATTTGGAATCGGCCCATCCACCCTCACAGTTCCAAGTCGGAATCCTGACGTAAATGAATATTCTTCTCCAAAATCGATGGGGACAAAAGTATATTTGGTTCTCAAAGAGATTGTCTCACGTGGATTTTGTCAGAAAAATTAAATGGATCTTTTTTATTGTAAATATTTTTGATCTCACACTGATAAAAGAAAATTAATTTTATTTAATTAAAAAATAATTGTAATATTCGTTATTTTCCTTAATTCATATATATAATAATATTTGCTAATTATTTGAAATCGTTTGAATTAATAAATTATGTAAATAATTAAATATTACGACAAAATTTGTCACAATCAAAAATCACATACATATCCTTTTATTTAAGTTGTAAAATAGAATCTCTATAAATTAAAAAAAAAAACATAAAGAAAAATCTCAAGAACGATCCACCATGCATAAAATACAAATTTTAAAATAAATAGAATAAATTATGCAGGATGAGCTACGTGGTACCCCTAACTAAGGAGTAGGCTCGATACAGCCAACTACGTAATTAGAAATGTCTTTTCGGGTAAGTCCCAACCCGCACAAAAGGCGTAACGATCAAGGCATTGTCTCGCCATGGTTCTGCGTTAGAACCGTCCCATTGACCACGACTCTGATTTATAAGAGCATCTACAATGAGGGTCTTGTCTATCCTTGATTTTGGTTATTTTGGTGGGATCCCAATGATATAAATTATGCAAAGTTGGAAACTCAATTATAAATAATGTAAAAATCAATTCATAGATGATGATTCTGGATTTTCGAAAATACATGAACAAAATGAAAAAAATTAAAATAAATAAGAATAGTGAGGTGTCACGTGGGATACCGAGTTGAGGTACCCGTCAGTTTGGAATTGACTTGTCTACCTAATTGATTGGCAAATTAAAAATTAATTATTTTTTCATCAAATTAAAAAATTATTAGACTACTATAAATTTTATTTCGACCAACCAATAAATTAGCTAAATAATTTTGGAACCATTTATTAAGCCAACTATAATAAATTAGTTCCCTACAGAAAATATTTTTTATTAGGCAACTAATAAATGGCCAAATTAAATTAAAATAAATTATAAAAAAATATATAGTTATTTATTAGGCGGACTAATAATTAAATTGGCCAAATAAAATTGGTGGAGCAAAAGATGAGAAAATACACATTGATTCTAGGTATTTATAGACTTTTGAATAGATGAAGTTTATTAAAAACCGATGTGGGAAGGCATAAAATAAAAAATCCAACATTGTGAAAAAATGAAACAAAAATCTGAAAAAATAGATTGTATATATGGTCATCTTAATTGAGGACGATTATTATTAGATTAATAATTGTTAATTCAAAAGTTTGAGAAATTAGATAAATAAGAATGGAAGAATTTGAGGTGTGCCACATAGGATAGAGTCGTTTTCGTTTTAATAATATATAGATTACAACAAATCATTGCTAATTTACGTAAAGGATCATCTCGTTACAAATAAGAGTTACATGAAAAGTAATCTTGTGTAAAATTCATTGATGGAAACACACTTTACGTTGTAATTTACAAATATAAATTTAAGAAAATAATCCATTGCTTTATTTCATAGTGATATACTTATAATTTGACAAATCATTGTAAATATGTGTTATATAAAGGATAATCTCGTTGCAAATAAGTGTTACATGAAGGATCATCTCGTGTAAATTTATTAACAAAGTATCACTTTACGTCGTAACCTATAAATATAATTTTAAAAAATAATTCAATATTTTATTTTAAAGTGATGTAATTTGACAAATAATTACAAATAATATTAAATGAATGATCATTTTGTTGTCAAAGTGTTACATGAAGGATCATCTCGTGCAAATATTGTTGACCGATAATCACTTTATGTTGTAGTAACTTATAAATATAATTTAAAAAAATTAATATTTTATTTTAGACATAATTTCACAAATCATTATTAATAAGTGTTACATTAAGGATTTATTGAAGGGTAGTTAAATTATATTGTAAACTCATGCTTTGTAACATATATTATAATTAGTTGATTGAAATTTATTAAATTACTAATATAATATGACATTAATATATATTAACATAAGTAAATATACATTACATTTATATAAACATTAATTATCGTAATTTATGATTTTGTAATATCTAATATTAATCGATTGCTTTACAATCATTAAAGTACAATTATGATAGTATTAATTTTTTATATATATATATATATATATCTTTTCTTTTCTGATGGTCCCGATACGAGTTTTGGTGTATGGGGGGAATACACCAGTTAAGAATTTTAAAAACAACCCCCTGAAAATTATCACAACCGAGTAATACGACTCAGCTGGAATCTCAACTCAGTAATGATACTCAGCTGGAAGTGAAGTGTTGTGCGGAATGTGGTGGAAAATAACAACTCGTATAAAGATAACTCACGCTCAGATGCACGGTCGGTCAATAACCAAGACAATTGATATGCAAAGATGCAGTTTTGTATGCCGGTTAGTTGGTCAGTTGAATATGCAATAAGAAATAACTGAACTGAAAACACAAACACACAAGGATTTACGTGGTTACTATCATTGGCGCCGTCTGTGGGAAGGATCGATCGACGGTTCTTTGGTAGCAGAACTATGACGGTAACGCGATCACAAAACGTGCGGGAGGACCAAAGCCAACGTGGGAATCCCAACGAAGCAGAAAGTCGCCCCGCGAACAGGGGCAATCGCCAGAAAGACAGCTCGGTCCCAAAGGAGGGGCACGGCAATAACCCTATAGAAGAGGATCCTTTCAAAGGGATGCCCACGCTGGAAGACATCCCTCAGAAGGGTCCACAGAAATCAGGATCGAAAGGAGAGGATTTTCTCGACGACTTCGACCTCGCCACTACATACGCCGCGACTGAATTCGCTAGAGCGAATAGGGAGAGCTTCAAGCACTTCCTCACAACAGCTAGGATGCCCCCAATATCCGAAGCTAGGGAGAGTTCCACACGGAAGTCTATACCCAAAACTCCACATCATTCCAAAACGCAGGAGCCCGAGCTGAGGAGAAAGCACGACACTCGGCGAAGCCCACTCCGCCGCCGGAGCTCCAGCCCACATCGGAGTCCCAAGCAACACCATCTCCCAAGGCGACATCGTAGTCCAGGCAGGGACCGAAGTCCGAGCTATTCCAGAAGTTATAGCCCTAAGGTAAGCCGACACCGACGTGAGGGAAGATCAGCCCGACTCGTCAGCCCGTTCACCGACGAGCTGCTTGATGCCAAGCTTCCCGCGACGTACAAGTTGCCCAACATACCACCCTACAATGGGTTGGAGGACCCCCTCAATTTCTTAACGCGGTTCAAGTACAACATGCACAATCAGGGCCTCACAGAAGAGCACATGTGCAAGTTGTTCCCAGAGATGCTGGTCGACTACGCCCGAGCTTGGTTCGACGGCCTGCCGACTGGCAGCGTAGGGTCCTGGGCCTACCTCGAAGGAATCTTCAAACAAAGATTCCTTATGAAAGTCCAAGCTCGCCGAGACACGGCCTACCTCCTGTCCGTAAAGCAAAAGGACAGAGAGAACATAAGGGAGTACGCCTCCCGATTTATGCAAGAAAGCTTGAAAGTCGATAAAATTGACGATGTTTTCCTCATCTTGGCTTTCCGAAACGGGGTCGCTCCTGGGTCCCTGAACCAGGAGCTCGCTAAACAGAAACCCGAGACGGCCCAGGAGATGTGGAGAATCGTGTACCAGTTCGCGGACGGCCAAGATGCGGACCGGTTGAAGCGGGAGGAAACAGAGAAGAAGAGGCCTGAAGGTGATCGGGGCCAGAATGATCGTGATCGGAGAAGTGCCCACGAACGCCTTCAGCGGGGACCTATCCAATCCCGGCTCGGACCTGGACCTATCCAGTCCCGGCTCGGACCACGGCCGGGGTCGGAGCTCCCTCAGCGACCTCCCTTTGTGAAAACAAATGCGGAGATCTTCGCACTTCATGAGGACTGGTTCACGAGACCACGCCCTATGTCGGGCTCGACGACCACGGGCACTACATAGAAGACTGCCGCGACCTCGCAGTGGAAATAGAGAGGTTAGCCCAAGAAGGAGCTCTGAAGAAGTACGAGGCCGGGGGAAAGAAGAACAGAAGGGGGAAGCGAAAGGGCGGACAGGGCCGCTGCGCTCCCGATAATAAGCGAGCTAAAACCAGTCATGATGAGGAGGATGACGACCCTCAGAGCGGCGTGCCACAGTACGACGGGGTGGTGTCAACCATCTCCTGGCTAACCCCGGGAACAACAAAAACTAAGCTGAGGTCTGAAGCTCGCAGACCACCAATTCCATCGGAAGAGGAACAGACAAAAAAAAGGTTCAAGAAAGGCGAAACAGTCACCTTTTCCGAGGACGATCCTGTACCTACAGCAACGCCCCATAATGACGCCCTGGTAATACAGGTCGGAGTGGCCAACAAGATTGTCCACCGCGTATTTGTTGATAGTGGGGCCAGCGTCAGTATCATCTTCCAACATTGCTTGGATAGGATGGGACTCGACCCAGCTCGGGTTAACTCAGCGCCCCTGCCCCTCAAAAGTTTCACGCAGCATGAAACGCGACCTGAAGGGATCATCGCGCTTGATGTCGTCATTGGCAGCCCGCCAACCAGCGTCAACAAGCTAATCCACTTCTACGTGGTCAAAGCGAACTCCCCGTACAACATCATATTGGGTCGGGATTGGCTGAATGCGGTCCGAGCCATTATCTCGTCATACCACTTGTTGCTGAAGATCCCGACCTCGGGTGGAATCCTAACTATCCGAGGCGACCAGAAAAAGGCCAAAGAGTGCATGCAAGTTGCCCTTCGAGGTCAACCGCAAGCATAGCAATCAAAGTATCCCGAGGAGTTGGAAGAGGCGACAACGATTTCTGACACCTCGGCGGAACAAGTCCCCTTATCCGAAGAAGACCCTACCAAATTTGTCAAGGTTGGCTTTGCAGGGGGACCCCAAACCCGCCTGCAGATAATCCAGCTCCTTAGGGAATATCAAGACGTCTTTGCTTGGTCGCCAACGGACATGACGGGGGTGTCCTCGGACATCATTACACATAAGCTCAACATCGACCCGAGCTCCACTCCAGTAAAGCAGAAGAGAAGAACATTTGCTGTCGAGCGGAACCAGGTCATCTATGATGAGGTGCAGCAATGGCTGAAAGCAGGGCTACTATTCGAGGTCAAATACCCAATTTGGCTATCTAACCCGGTGGTAGTCAAGAAAGAAGGAGGGGAGTGGAGGATGTGTGTGGATTATATCGACCTCAATAAAGCTTGCCCAAAGGACTGCTACCCCTCCCCAACATCGACGAGAAGATTGAATCCTTAGTGGGATACGAGGTATTCAGCTTTCTTGACCTTTACAAGGGGTACTATCAAGTCCTGATGGATGAGGAAGATGCGATCATGACAGCTTTCGCCACGAGCTTTGGGGTCTTCGCATTCAAATACATGCCATTTGGGTTGAAGAACGCCGGAGCGACTTACCAACGAATGGTCGACTTCCTCTTCCGAGATCACATTGGCGAGATCGTCGAAGTGTATGTAGACGACATTGTCGTCAAAAGCAAGGAAAAAGCTTCAGCGGTGGTCGATCTACGAACGACACTTGACGTGCTAAGGCAGGCAAACCTCAAGCTGAACCCCAAGAAGTGCACTTTCAACGTGCGATCTGGGAAATTCCTAGGGTGCTGGATCTCGCCGGAAGGACTCAAAGCCAACCCGTTGAAAATCAAAGCCGTCCAGGAAATGAAGGTACCCCGAACTATTCGCGACGTACATAAATTGACAGGCTGCATAACCGCGCTAAGCCGTTTCCTCTCAAAAGCCGCCGAGAAACAACTTCCGTTCTTCAAAATCCTCAAGAAGGCACCGGAGTTTGGATGGGGACCAGAGCACGAACTAGCCTTCGACGAGCTAAAGCGCCACCTTGGAGACTTACCAACTTTGTTAGTCCCCAAAAAGGAAGAATCCCTATCCCTATACCTCGCAGCGTCGGAGGAAGCAATAAGCGCAGTGTTGGTCTGAGATGAAGGAGATCGGCAGCTACCGGTGTACTTCGTCAGCAGAGTCCTGAAAGATCCAGAGACAAGATATCAGCCCCTCGAGAAGTTCGCTCTAGCCCTGGTAAATGCAGCTCGGCGCCTAAAACCTTATTTCCAAGCTCACCCAATACAAGTTTTGACCGACCTACCACTCCGGCAAGTCCTTACTAAACCGGAAGCTTCAGGAAGGATCGCAAAATGGGCAATCGAGCTCGGAGAGCATTCCATATCATTCGTCCCTCGCCGAGCTATAAAAGGCCAAGCTTTAGCAGACTTCCTCGTAGAAGCTCAGTATAACGTCGTGAATAAACCAAAAGAATCCGAGGCCAAAGCAAAACTCCAAGAAATACCAGAGAAGACTCCCCAGACTGCTGGGAGATGTACGTAGATGGAGCCTCGAGGAAGAAAGGGAGCGGAGCCGGCATACTCCTGATCAGCCCGGAAAAAAAGGAGCTAACATACTCGCTGCGATTCGAGTTCCCCACTACGAACAACGAAGTGGAATATGAGGCCCTCATTGCCGGACTGCGTCTCGCCCAAACACTCCAGGTACGAGCTATCCAAACCTATTGTGATTCCCAAATAGTGGTCAACCACGTGCTAGGAAAGTATGAAGCAAGGAGTGAGAAGCTGAAGAAATACCTGGAGAAAGTCAAGCTCCTAGAACAATCCTTCTAGTTCTTCAGGATAGTTCGCATTCCCCGGAGCCAAAATACCCGAGCTGACGAGCTAAGTAAGCTGGTGAACTCAACCGGCTCAACTCTAATAGAAGAAGTTTGGAATCGAAGTATAGAAGAGGCGGAAGTCAACGCAATTGAGGAAGACGACCCGAACTGGATGACCCCCTTGAAGAAATATTTGGAGAGCGGGGAGATCCCTGAGGACAAAGCGGAAGCCAGCAAAATCCTAGCTAAATCCACACAGTACGTCCTCGAAGGAGGAATCCTTTATCGAAAGTCATACCTACAGCCTCTCCTAAAGTGTGTGGGACCAAGGGAAGCGGACTACGCACTAAATGAAGTGCACACCGGGTCGTGCGGAAGCCACATCGAAGCTTGGATGCTAGCACAGAAAATCATGCGGTGGGGGTACTATTGGCCAACAATGGTAAAAGACACGGAAGAATTCGTGAAAAAATGCCTGAAATGCCAGCTGCATGCCAAGGTGACAAGGATACCCCAGACCGACCTCTCCACTATACAGAGCCCGTGGCCATTTGTGGAGTGGGGCATTGACATCGTGGGGCCGTTCTACCCGGCCCCAAAACAAAAACGATTCTTAATAGTCGCCGTCGACTACTTTACCAAGTGGGTCGAAGCCGAACCTTCCACAAAAGTCACAAGTGAGAAAGCCGTCGACTTCGTTTGGAAGAATATCGTGTGCCGGTTTGGAGTTCCAAGAGTCCTCATCTCAGACAACGGGACGCAATTCACGAGCAGAGCATTCCAAGAATTTTGCGAGGGACTCAATATCCAACAAAATTTCACCTCGGTCAACCGACCTCAAACTAATGGCCAGACCGAAGTCACCAACAGAACAATAGTGAACGGACTCAAGGCCCGCTTAGAGAAGGACAAAACGGAATGGATCTACAACCTCCAAAACGTCCTGTGGTCATACAGGACTACACCCAGAACTCCAACGGGAGAAACCCCGTACCGTTTAGTATACGGAACAGAAGCGGTCATACCCGTAGAGATCGGGGCACCAAGCCCCCGCACTATCAACTTCTCAGCGGAAGCCAATGAAGAGCAGCGCCAAACCGACCTGGATTTACTCGAGAAGAAGCGGGAACTAGCCAGCATAAAAGAAGCTCGGTATAAACAGCAGATGACCCGATATTATAATCAAAGGGTCAAACCCCAGCAGTTCCAGGTCGGTGATCTTGTGCTTAGAAACAATGAAGTAAGCCATTCAGAGAAGCTCGGCAAACTTGAAGCTACATGGGAAGGGCCCTACAGAGTGCACGAAGTCCTCGGCAAAGGAGCCTACAAAATCGCCTACCTTTCGGGCGAGCTGATACCCAGAACGTGGCACATCACCCACCTAAAGAGGTTCTTCGTATAAGCAGCAGAGTCTTGCATTTAGAGTCTTAAGTTTTTTCGTCTTTTCTTTTCTTTTTTAAGTAATAATGTTTTGTTTTTTTCGAGCTCGTCAAAATTTGCTTCGCTTTTCCTTTAATAAAGTTTCTTTTCGTTTTGCATATTCTCGTGTCTTTTAATTTGCTTATACGAAGTATCCAAAGACAAATTCCCTCATAAGGACGAACTAAGGTTCACTTTCGAGGTCAATAATGATCCGACATGGGGTAATTATATTTAAAGAAATGCGCATAAGATACCCTTTTTGAGGTCCGAGCTCGCCTCCCTCAAAAGGGAATATCTGACGAGGTCCGAGTTAAACTCCCTCCAAAGGATAAAATATTCTCAGCCGGGGTCAGAACCAAGTTCCCCCGAGAGACTCATAACACGAGGTCTGAACCAAGGTTCCCTTGTCATACAAAGAGGTCCGAGTTAGACTCCCTCCATAAAAAAGAGAAAAGCACGAAAACAAGGAAGAAACCTTCACGAAAAACAGGAAGTCCATAATAGACAATATATATTACTTTGTAATTGACTAATTACAACATTGCATGTAAATTAATTACAGGAAGAAAAAGCTACTCTACGGAGGGGGATTTGGCCTACTGAAGTTGAGCCATCGGTCTTCGAAGGAAGTATATCCCAGAAGGTCGTCAATGGATATGCGACCTCGTCCCCGACCTCGATTCCTTCCAGAGGAAAAACCACGACCTCGCGACGTCGCTGAACTCCGTCCCACGGACCGGCCACCGCGGCCCGGTCCGGTCTGACGTCCACGAGGAGCAGCTCTAGCCGCGCGAGCAGGCATAGTCCGGGAAGACGACGGAGCAGACTCATCCGCACTGTTGGACAGGAAGGCACGCAGTTTCGGCCGGCGGGATAGCACGCATTTATACAAGCTCGCGCTTTCCTTGAGCATCTCAAAAGCCCCTTGAAGCTCAAAAGACTTGGGACCGCATGCTGTTTTCAATTTTAGATACTGTTCCAGCAGCTCCTTCGTCTTCAGTTCCACCTCGGAGATGGTCATACCACCGTTGCGGCGGATGATATCCTCGTATTCGGCATGCTCCTCAACGATCTTCTCGTGGTCCTCCAGCACGCGCCCAGCCCTACCTCGGGCTACTTCCAACTCTTCCTCCGCATGAAGCAACTTGGCCTGAAGTAAATCTGCGTGCTCTCGACAAGCGACCTGCTTGACCTCAGCCTCCGCGCAGAGCGACTCGAACTTAACCCGCCATTCCTCCAGCTCAGATTCTTTCAACCTCAAAAGAACGCTCTTTTCGCCAAAAAGTGCCTCAGCTCGGCGACATTTCTCCATCCATAGCCGAGCTAGAGATCGTTGTTCAGATAGATCGTGAGAGAGGAGATTTATTTGCTTATGCAGAGAAGCTATATCAGGGAGATTAGAAATCTACACACAAAAGAAAGCGAAAAATTCGTTTATTCACAAACGTCTGAGTACAAATTACAAAAAAAACAAACAAAAAATCTAAAGAGCATCGACCTCCTTGTCCTGAGAAAGTGGCTGCACGGAGGGGGGGTCCTGCGAAGAACCATCAGCGCCAGCACCACCGAGGTCCTCTCCATCAGCCGAGGCCTCGCGCTCCTCTTCATCCTTATCTTCTTCTTCGTCATCACGAAGAGAATCGAAGGCGGCATCCAGATCGGAGTCCCGATCTATAGAGCAGTCAGCAATCTGCTCGGTAGATAGCAGCTCAGACGAGCTGGCGAGACTCTCCAAGACAGGGAGCTGACCGAGGTAATCCCGGACCACTCTGGTGTACCGGGAAGGGAGACTATCATCCCCAAGGCGCTCGAAGCCGTACTTCGCCACATCCACATCAGGGAAATCCTCGGCGGCCTTCTCCAAAGCGGCCATGGCGAAGTTCCCATTGATGAGTAGGGCCAAGTCATTGGCTAGGCTGGAGAAGCTCTCCGACAGCAGTAGCCTCTTCGTGTAGGCCCGAAGAACCTCCCCTTGGCTCGCCGCGAGCTGGGCCTCCGGTCCTTCACCGGGTTCAGCTCGGACTCCAGCTTCTGAAATCGCTCGGCCTCAATCCGAGCCCTCTCTGCCTCCGCCTCGGCCTTCGCGAGCTGAGCGACCAGCTCGGATCTCGTAGCCTTCACCTCCTCCTTGGCCCCCTTCAGCTCGGCCTCAGCCTTCTTCGCCATGGCGGTGACCACCATCAGCTTCTCAGAATACTTGCTCTTCTCGTCCTTGTGTCTCGCGGACATCTCCCCAACGTTGTTCTTCAGCCACCCCACGACCGTATCGATGCCCTGTCAGAGAGAGTACAGTTAGCTACACAGGCAAGAATTACGGGAAATTATGTACTAAAGGAAATGTCTTCACCTCGGGAAAAGGCAGATCGGCCAACTTGTTTGAAGGAGCTGCTGGACTCGCGTCGCCGCCCGAGATCTCGAGAATCTCTACGTCGACATGGTCTCCGCCCTTGGCTCGTTTCTGAGGTGGCATAGGGGGAGTAGCGCGAACATTCGCCGCAAGCCCCGCTACCTCAGAGTGCGGAGCTAAGTCAGAGAATCCCTCGAGCTGACTCTGGTCGGAGGGGGAAGCGGATTGAGCAGTCGACCTTGCTCTCTTGGTACCGCGAGCTGCGGCCTTGGCATCGCCCCCCTTTATCTTCCCGAAGTTCTTCACTGCAAAAACAGGCAAGAAAGGAGTAAGGACGACGAAAATCAAAAAAAAAAAAAACAACCCTAAGAGGACTAGCGGGGCCTCACCCGTCGAAGGATCCACCATCCTCTGGGGCTCGTACGGGCTTAACCCCGCTTCAACTAAGGAGTCTTCACTGTAGCGCCCCTCAAAAGGACCGTGATCCCTCATCGCTCTCACAGTGGACCCTAAAGCTTTATCCACCTCGCCAATTACCCACTTGCGAGGCTTCTCTACCCTCCAAACAAAGTCGACAAAACTATGGTGACGACAAAAGAAAAACTTCGTGTGCCACTTATCCACTTTATTTTGAGTTCGCCCCTTGAACTCAGCTCGGGCGGTGGCATAGTACCAGCCCGCACTCTTTTTGAAAAGGAAGAGCTCGTGAATGAGCTCGGCAGAAATTTGATAACCCTTATCAATCGCCGCAACACCCAAATCGGTAAATTGCCTAAAGGAATTCGGCATTATCTGCCCTAATGCTAATCCCAGCTTCTTCTGGAGCTCGGAATAGGGCTCGGGGAGGGGCATACGAAGACCAGCGTGTAGGCTGTCCTCATAAATAGTAACAAACCCCATTGGGGGAGAGCAGGCCCTATCCTCTGGGCGCGGTTCTATTAATTCAACATTCGAAGGAAAATTATAAGTTTGGGCAAGCCACCTAATCCTAACCTCGTCTAAGGATGAGGGGTAATCGGCCACCTTCCCCTTCGCAAGTGGGGGCACTGTTAAACTTTCCGTAGTGGGTTCAGAAGACTCTACGGTAAAAATCCTAAACTCTACGCTGTCGGCGACGGCCCTTGCCGGAGGAGAGTCACTATTACTACTAGACTGAGAGAGGGAGGCCATACTTACTTGTGAAAGTGAGCGGAAGTATTCTGGAGCGGTCGTGAATGGAAGTTTCAACGGCGTGAGCACCGGCGGCACAGCGATACGAGAAATTGAAGCTTTTGGGGGGATAGAGAAAAGTAGAAAGATGATTTTCTGGGACGGAAAATTTTTTGATATAGCGGCGGATGTGAAAAAGCGGGATAGGGGAGACGTTTCAAATCCCACATTATACGTATTTGAATCCCGCCGCTACCCATTATACACGTGTAAACGTGGGCCCGCATTTCTCGGAATATGGACCGTCCCTCCACCAAATTCAAAACGGCCCGCTACTTTTCCCTCCCTTTAAGTTCGGGTATGGGCCACGTCTATGCCAGCGACCTGACAACATAACCAAGCCGCTGAGGGCCAATTTAATCATCTCGTTCTATCTGCTAATTCAGCTCGGGCAATAAGCTCGGCAATCCAGTTCGTACAGGTGATTTGCGCGATCAATCACCTCGGGAAATTCGACCTCGTAGTCTGCGTCTACATGTCTTCTTCTCTCTTTTTTGGGGGGGAGGGGGGGTGTGATAGTACCGGCCTCTTCTTGGGCCTGATCTAAGACCCAATCTGATTGGGCCTATATATCAAAGCTCAGCCATAGAGTTCGGCCCAAGTAAAGTCATTAACGAAGCCCTACTTTGGAAGAAGATCGAATCCTATTATGGAAGGGAATTGGATATGCACGTACCAGGAAACAAGATATGTATAAGGAATCCGAATCCTAGAAGGTTTAGGGCTCAATTCAAGGCCTATATATAGATGCTAGATTAGAGGTGTAGATACGTTAAAATACTCATTGTACTCTCAAGTATAATAAAAGCTCTCTATATTCTCTCCCGTGGACGTAGATCACATTGATCGAACCACGTAAATCTTTGTGTTGTCGCATTTGTTATTTTCTGCTATCTCTACAAACCCTAGATCTATCAATTATATACAAAAGAAATCTATAGAAAAATAAGTAGCAAAAGAAACTAAAATTTTTACTTATAAATCACAACATAAAAATAAATTCCCGCTGAACATATTCGGATGGGTAAACCCTTGCCTAATTATCATTGTTATCTACTGCAGTCAACGACTCGGGATGACTAAATGCTAACCTCATTAATATTATTTTGATTAAATTACAAAAGGAACTAATTTACATGGCTTCTTTGATGCTTATATCTTCATTTTATATGTCGATGAAATAGTCTTAGTGATTGTTTAACGCATAAGGATCTATTTTAATTATTACCGTCCAATATATATATATATATATATATATATATATATATATATATTAAAATATGATAAAATGATTTTGAAGATTTGATGATTTTGAAGATTTGATTTTGTTAAGATTTTGTTTCCATGTCATATATAAATATAATAAAGTATAATATAAATATGATAAACCTCAATGCGCACAATTTTGAGTTGGAATTGGCCCGTGGATAAATTATTAGTAAATTTATTGCTAATTTTCCTACACATTCAACGTTTTCCGACGGAGACAATTAATCAAAACAATTTGAGACGGTATATTTAGGATTATTCAAACGTGTTTGAATACCCGTGCTTGTTTCAAACCTTATTAAAAAATCAGTCATTTGTGTTTCTTTAAAAAAAAATCGTATAGTAATACTCTTCAAGTGGGAATTGGTCCGTCTACCACCACAGTTTCGGTCTTTGTTTTATAAGTGTGTAATTGATGAAACTCACTTAGAATTTATATGGATACAAAATTTAATATTTGTTAATTACAATTATAGATTATGCAAAATTCAAAACACAACGATTCTAGATTTTAGAAATTATATGAAAAGATGCATAAATGAAAAATTTTCCGAGTTGAGGTACCAGTCGGTTGAGAATTGACCCGTCTACAGCCACGTTTTACGGGTGAAATCGGCCCGCGGACCACGGTTTTGATTTATAAGCTCGTAATTTGTGTAAACCATTTAGAATTTATATAGACCCAACATTTAACAACAACAAAAAAAGAAAGTTGTCGGTTGAGAATTGACTCGTTTACAACAACGTTTCAAGATCGGAATCGGCCCGCTAACCATGGTTTTGATTTATAAGTGCGTAATTTATGAAAACCGTTTAGAGTTTGTATAGACCCAAAATTTAACCAAAAAATTGATTGTACTATTCATTCTCGTCCTTAACTATATTCGCTAATTACATTTATGAATTATGCAAACTTGGAAACTCAACTACAAATAACGTAAAAATTAATGCATTGATGACGATTCTAGATTTTAACAAATACTGGAAAAAAATGCATAGAATGAAAATTTAAAATAATAAAAATAAAGAATGGAGATATGTCACGTGGTATCCCGAGATTAGGTACCCGTCGGTTAAGAATTGACCAATCTACCTAATTAACAGATCGAATTAAAATTAATTATTTTTTTCTCAAATTCGGAATGTAGATATGCCACGTGGTATCCCGAGTTGAGGTACGTGTCGGTTGGAAATTGATCCATCTAACTGATTAAATTGACCGAATTAATATTAATTATTTTTTTTATCAAATTAAATAAAAAAATTAGACTATTTTAAAAAACCAAATCTGATGCTCCATATCTAATGCTTATTTTTGAGTAAAATCTTACGTTATATATATATATATATATGGGTTCTAAGATTTGAGAATTAAATATATATCTTAGAATATACTGATATTATATTGATTTTTAATTGAAAATTTTGAGAATTTAGATAAATGAGAATGGAGGGATTTGAGATGTGCCACATAGGATAGAGTCGTTTTCGTTTATATAATATATTGGGGGCGTTTGCTACTTATGAAAGGATTAGTCTGTATAGTTTGTAAATTAGATACCTAACGTGGATAAAGAGTGATTAATATTATTGATTGGTGTTTGCTATTATAGTTAGTTACGCAAGTTTGTAGTTTGGTATTCACTAATATAGGTTAGATAAACTTAAGAAAGGACACAATTGGCCCTTTACAATTTTCGAAAATACCAGCGTACCCTTTAACCTACATATCATCACCAATCATGTTTTGAGAATATATATTGCCCGTGAAGCCAAATATTTCACAGATACGGAACGTCGCTCCCAATCGAAACAACAAGACGAAGGGCTGAGCTTTGCGAAAATGAGTTCGGCGACTCAAGGTTATTCATTGTTTTCTCTTCTCGCATTTCATTACATTAATATTTGATTGTGTTTTAACGAATATTGATAGCGTAAATGAGTGCATGCATGTTGAAAAACCATTTCTAGTTATGCGATTTGTGCTTAGGGCATTTTCAGATTGAGATTTGTTATATTGGTCGATCCGTATTTTATTACGTGCTGCTATTATATTCTGCCGATGAGGAAATTGTTCCTTTTTTTGAAGTTTAAGTTCATAATATGAAATGGTGTATATTTTAGTTAGACACTGTTGCATTATATTTGTTTCGAAACTTTTTATTCCAAACTCTTTATATATTTTGGTGAACAAATGTTACTGTGTTTACTAGTTCACCACAGCAAATAATCACAAGAAATGGTCTACATTCAGCACCATCATCGCATATTTTGGTGAAATGGTTTACATTCAGCACCTTTTATTCCAAACTCTTTTCAGCAGTATTGTGTTTATTTATTAAGCTATAATCATATATATTTCTAGCAATTGTGTTTATTTATTAAGCTATAAGATTGTCACAAACGTGGATGTGAATGAATTTTTTTTGCTGCCGAATATTGTGTATATATTCACAGGTAGCAAAGGATTCGTTGGCGGTGACCGTGTTAATAAGACGGACAAAACGCGCCGCAGTTGGTCCACTTGCGAAGAAGAAGTGCTAATTGTTGCATTGAAAGAGCTAGTCGCGCAAGGATGGAAATCCGACAACGGATTTCGAGCCGGCTATTTGAACAAGTTAGAGGAAGCTATGAAGAAAGACTTTCCTACCACCGACTTGAAAGGGATGCCTCATATTAATTCCAAGGTGACGACGTGGAAAATGAGTTACTATTCTCTGTTGAACATCCTCAAGTTTAGTGGAGTTGGCTTTAATGCGAAGGGCACGCACATGATCGATTGCGATGATGAACAATGGAAAAACTTTGTGAAGGTCAGTGAGTTTACTTTACTTAAAGTAGGCAGCTTGGTATGTGATGTATTGCTTAGTGATTTCAACTGTAATGCAGGCCGATAACGTGCGCACCTTCCGCTATAAAAGCTGGCCTTACCTTGAGGATTGGAAAATAATATTCGGCAAAGATAGATCTATGGGTGATGAGGCAGAGGATCTCATGGAGGCGGCACATGAAATGTATCGGAATATCGAGCTAAGCCAACAGAAGGCCGATGGTGATAACCACGTCTCACTGGAAGATATTTTCGAGAATGTTGAAATAGTGGGTGATAGTGTAAGCCACACAGAAAAATAAGAAGAGAGTAACAAGGCCGAACAAGAGGTGCGGGGGTCTAGCAAGAAGCGGCAACATGGTACGAGACTCGATGACAGAATGTATGAGGCATTAACTGAGATTAGCCGGAGTACGGACAAGAGACTTGAGACAATCGCCGGTAGAATGGGCTATGACTTCGATATCTCAAAAGCAAGAAAAGAAGTCTTCGCTCAATTGGGTGTTGTTCCGGGGCTATCAAAAACGGATAAGTTAGAGATCACGGATTTGCTTACAAAGGAGGTGGAGCGTCTTGACGTGTTTTCGAGTCTCCCGGATGACGAGAAGGCAGATTATGTGCGCTACTTACTTCATTTGAAGCGTAAGTAAGTCACCTACTATTAAGAGTGATTTAATGGTCTTTTTGTGCGTCTGCATCGCAAACTTCTTTTGGTTTCCTTTGCAAGAACTACCTTGACAATTGTTGCAACTATGTTTCGTTTTTGGTTGGGTATTTTAGTCATCCCAATCTTTTGCCGATGTTGGAACTTTGATTTATGGATATTTATTGTTCTTTTGGTTAATCTTTAACTTATCTTTTGCAAATCTGGAAACTTGTGTATCTGTTTTGCTGTTGTACTTCATATTATATGATCCATAGCGGCTTCGCGAAGTTATAGTTTCTATTACTTTTGCACTCGATTGTTAGCCAATTATTCAAGTTTTCTTATATTTTGTTGTTTACCATAAATATTGACATATAACAACTAAGGAATGCTACAAGTCACTAATCATTGATGCAGCCAACCTTAGGGAGCGGTATCTTATCGGAGTGGTGGCTGTGATTTTTTGAATTTTTTATGTATCTCGCGTCTTGTTTTTGAATTGCTTGTATCTGAATTCTGCTCATTTTATAGATGGAACTATAATTAAAATGGTTGTTGGGGTGTTGGGGATTAGCTGTCATCTCCCCATGATTCTGTGATAACACCTGCTATTAATGATATTTTTAAATCAACTAATGGTTAACAAATTGCAGTAGTTGGCATTTACACAAGACCATGAAACGACTAAAAGTTGGTGAAGTAAATAGTCAACAAAGAAATGCTTTCAAATATTACATAATAGACATAAAATGTCTCAACCAAAAATTGCCATCACATCAAAATGTCATCAAAATATTAGAATAGGCAATGAAACAAATATCATCAAAATATTAGAATAGGCAATGTCATCAAAATATTAGAATAGTCAACTTCGAATCATCCTCGGAAGCGGCGTCCATCCTACCAATGAAACAAATAAAAAAGACAATGCAAGTTAACTTCGAATCTATAGCAACCTGACGAGTCCATATTTTGTGCTCTTGTCGTGTGTGTTTTAGGTCTAGATCGAGTCTGTTTTGGTGTCTTTTGTGTCTGTTTTGTGTCTGGGAGGACACTTGAGTTGGCAGGGCAAGGAAAGGCAGGAATTGGGCAAGACTGGAGTTAAAATATGCAAAAAGAGAAGGAACTGGCGATACGAGGCAATGACCATAGTAGCCATGCTCGTGGCTCAAGCTACCGAGGGCATAAGTCCAAATCAAGATGAAGAGCTGCTCCACTTTCAGTGGTATGGTCAATCTAGACGTTTGTGTGTTTCACTCTAGAAGTCAAGGTGCAGACTACCGTGGGCAAGAGATGGCAGAGAGACTGAGGAAGGCAGAGTGCAGAGCTTGGGCAACGGCGCTGGCGCGTGAAGATGCAGCTGTTAGAGTCCTATAAGGAAACAAATTCCTTGCGGTACAAGATTGCGATCAAAGTTTCCTACTACAGCAGCAACACTATTTTGGCGATAAGGAAGGAGATCTTTCCAACCTTATCCATCGAGCTTTACATGGAAGCAGCCGGCCCGTTTTCTAGAAGGTCCGTTTGTGGGTTTGCCCTAGTTTTTGTACTCTATAAATACATGCATGCATCGAGGCGCAAGATACACTTTTTCAGCTTTAATCTCTTTAGTATTCCGCAGCAAACAATTTATGCTTTTGTTCTTAGATACAGTTTACGTTTATTGTTAAGTCCCAATAGGGCGAACTTCTTTTGCTTATCGTTATTAATTCAAGTATGATTTTCTATATCTCTTTTGCTTTCGTTATTTACTTTATGTCTAGCTAAGCCTTTAAATCCAGGTTTACGATAGATGATATGATGTATAACTTGTAAATCTCGTGAGGTCTAAGTGTTCTTGATAGTTGCATAAGTGTGTTCCCGACGCATTGGGCAACGATTCCAAAGAAGTTCGGTGGTCACAGGTAACTCGGAAGGCCAACGAGCCCTGGGCACATACGGATTCCTACATCGCAGGAGGGTTATCAAGTGCTGGTCGCAATTGCCTTACGTTCCTCGAGAGCGGCAAGAGCGGGTTGTAGTCTTGGCCTAGACCTGCAAAGATGTGTCAATGCTGGAGAAAGCCGGAAGAGATGTCCTCGTATCTCACCCGTTGCCGGAGTGGGCCCATCTAGAACCAAATGCTGCTTGACCAACATGCGCCTTATAAAGGTGGAATGCCTGGGGACTTTTGGGCAAGCAAGAGGATTGGCTAGGGTATGTCTGTCAAGACCTAAACGTAAGGATGGAGCTGGGCGAACTATGTAGCGTACGTGGCGACGTGACAGTGGGGACCCTGCATAGTTTTAGCCTATAACCACTGACATACATGTGCAACAAATATCTTTGAACCGATGATCGAGATAAAGTCATACTCATTGATTCGAAACCTAAATCTGGATTGTTTTTATTACTGATCTTTTTGCTTGTCAAGTTACAGTTATTTACTTTCAGCAGTTTGCCAAAGGTGATAGTGACAGTTACCCAAGGCCATAGTAGATAGATACTCAACACAACCTTTTTGTGACCCAACCAGAGATTATCGCGAGCAACTCCCTGTGGGATCTACCCTGTACTTGCCAACTAGCTGTTCCTAGGGGTAAGCATAAGAGTGAAATACAAATTGTATTTTGTCGCAGCTTAAACGACGGCTGCGTCAAAATTGGCGCCGTTGCCGGGGAGTTGATTATAGTGGTAATTTCTGTTTTGCTATTTTCTTTAATCTGATTTTATGCAAGAAACTAACCTCACAGGAAAGGGAGGAGAAATGTGGTACGACGATAACATCAACCTAACCTTGAGGAGGATTCGAGTAGAGAAGAGGAGGACGGAAGAGACATTGGAAGAAATTTCAGAGGAATTCTTTGACGAGGAAGAACTGTCCTTGTCAAGCGAAGCAGAAGAAGAAGAAGATAATCGAAGCGAAGCGTCAATGCAGAACCCAGTGGAGGAGGAGAAAACCTTAAGGGAGATGGTGTTCCCTAACACCATGAACCTGAAGCCTTTAGGCATAACTTTGCCTACACCCACGCGTGCATGGGAGCTGAAGTCCCATTTTATACAGATTCTGCCCAAGTTCAGCGATCACCCAGGCGAAGATCCACAAAGACACTTGCAAGATTTCGAGATGGCTTGTGGAACCATCCATACTGTTGGAAATCTGAGCGAATATGTAAGGCTCATTGCCTTCCCATTCTCTTTGCAAGACAACGCAAGGGACTGGCTTTATTCATTGCCCACAGGATGTGTTACCACTTGGCAAGAGCAGAAACAGAAATTCTTGGAGAAATACTTTCCAGCCACCCGAATTCAAAAGATGAGGAAGATGATTACAAGCATTAAGATGGGCATTGGAGAGGATTTTTACTCGTACTTCCACAGATTCAAGCAGATGCTAGCAAAGTGCCCACACCATCAAATTGCGGATCATGACTTGATCCAATGTTTTGTGGCTGGACTGAGAACGAGTGAAAGGGCATTGGTCAACGCAGCTTGTAGAGGGTCAGTTAAAAGAAAGCAGCCAAGTGTCGTGTTCAAGATGATTGCTGAGATGGTAGAGGAGCTGAGGGATGACGGAAGAGAATTGCCCAAGCTATCAACAACTGCAGCCAAAGCACCACCGACTTCAACTGGAATAGAGGATAAGCTTGACTAGATGTTTAACAAGATGGATGCCCTGGTAACCGTTTTATCAGGCAACAATAAGAAGGCGGTGAGAGCTTGTGGAATTTGTATGGCAATCTCGCATGCAACGGATTAATGCCCAAGCTTAGAGGAAGAGGACAATGCAATTGGATACAACAATAATAACCAAGGGAGGCCATATGATCCGAACTCGCAATTCTACAACCCAGGATGGAGGAATCATGAAAACCTAAGGTATGGAAACAACAACTACCAAGGGTTTGGGCAACAGCAACAGGCACAACCACAACAACAACAGTAGTATCCTCCTAGAGATCAGAATAAGCCAAGCCTAAGGGACTAAGTGACTTCCTTGGCCAAGGATAATATCAGAGTGCAGCAGGAGCTTGAGAAGTTTAGGACAGAGACAAGGGGAGCCATTCAAAGCATGACCAACCAACTGACTAACTTGGTCAATGCTATGACCAGATTCGAGAAGAGACAAGGAGAGCTACCTGCCCAACCTGAAATGCCTCCTCAGGCCCAAGTCAATGCAGTCACGCTAAGAGGAGGAAAGACGTTGCCCGATAGAGATCAGATGCCTGGTGCCGATACTGTGCTGCCCAAGGAAGAAGAAAGAGAAGTAAAGGGCAAAGATAAGGAAGTAGATGAGGAGAAGGAAGAAGAAGTAGAAGTTCCAAAATCTGTTTATGTCAAGCCTAACCCTATTGTTCGTGCTCCTTTTCCTACCAGGTTGAGAAGAAACAAGAAGGATGAAGAGTTGTCCGAGATGTTCAAGATTTTCCAAAAGGTGGAGATCAACCTGCCCCTCCTCGTAGCACTTCGCAACATGCCTAAGTGTGCCAGATTTCTGAAGGAGCTTTGCTCAAAGAAGGTGAAAAGTGCGGACGAAGCTAAAGTTCTCTTAGGAGAAAGTGTTTCAGCAGTTCTGAAGCGAGACTTGCCCAAGAAGTGCGGAGATCCAGGGATGTTTGCCATTCCCTGCGTAATAGGAGATATGAAGATTGAGCGTGCCATGCTTGACCTGGGGGCGTCAATCAATGTGATGCCATTGGCCATGTACGATGAAGATGTTATGGGACCACTCAAGTCTACTAGAGTGGTTATTCAATTGGCGGATAGATCTAATGTGTACCCTGAGGTCATACTTGAAGATGTGCTTGTCAAGGTGCAGGACTTAATTTTCCCAGCAGATTTCTATGTCCTCGACATGGGCAAGACAGGAGCTAAAGCACCAGTTATGCTGTTGGGGAGGCCATTCATGAAGACTGCCACGACTAGAATTGATTGCAACTCAGGGCAGCTAACATGTGAATTTGATGGGGAGTCAGTTACTTTCAATCTATATAAGGCAATGGAACACCCCCAGGACACGAAGATGGTCGAGTATATTGACCATGTTGATCAAGCTGTAGAAGAGGCAGTCCATCTTCTTGGAAGTCAAGATCCCTTGGACACGGTCATCCAAGGAGGAGTTGAAGAAAGCCCGGATAATTCTTACCAGGTTAGTCGAGCTTTAGAGTACTTTGGAGCAGAAGGAGTAGATGGACCCCGACTGTCACCATATGCCTTGCCCAAGATCAGAGATGAAGACAGATTGGTGCCTTCACTTGTTCGAGCACCTAAGTTGGAACTCAAATCTCTCCCCGCTTATTTAAAGTACATTTTTTTGGGAGAGAATGATACACTGCCAGTGATTATAAGTTCAGAGTTGAACAAGAAAGAAGAAGATGGAGTTCGAGATGTCCTTATGCGCTACAAAGATACAATTGGTTGGACCCTTGCCAACATCAAAGGCATTAGTCCATCTCTTTGCACTCACCATATCTTGATGGAAGATGATGCTAAACCAACTAGAGATCCACAACGGAAGTTAAACCCAACCATGAAGGAAGTGGTTATGAAGGAGTTACTCAAGCTGCTAGACTTGGGCATTATCTACTCAGTTCCAGATAGCAAATGGGTAAGTCCGGTACACATGGTGCCCAAAAAGTCAGGAATACAAGTGATCAAGAACGAGAAGAATGAGCTTGTGCCTACAAGGCTCCAAACTGATTGGCGGATGTGTATTGACTACAGAAAGCTTAACAAGGCAACGAGGAAGGATCACTTTCCTTTACCGTTCATTGACGAGATGCTGGAAAGGTTGGCAAGGAACAAGTACTTTTGCTTCTTGGATAGATACTCTGGATATATGCAGATATGGGTTGCCCAAGAGGACCAGGACAAGACAACTTTTACTTGCCCATTCGGGACGTTTGCGTATCGCCGCATGCCATTTGGTTTATGCAACGCCCCGGGCACGTTCCAAAGGTGCATGATGAGTATATTTTTAGACTTATTGGAAAATTGCATCGAGGTTTTCATGGATGATTTCACCATCTATGGGAAGTCATTTGATGCTTGTCTTGGGAATTTAGAGTTAGTTTTGAGCAGATGCGTGGAAAAGAGTTTGGTGTTGAACTATGAAAAGTGTCACTTTATGGTACGAGAAGGCATCGTGCTTGGGCACGTGATTTCAGAAAGAGGGATACAGGTTGACAAGGCGAAGATTGATGTCATCTCCAAGCTACCTTATCCAACCAACGTCAAGCAATTGAGTGGATTTTTGGGACATGCCGAATTCTATAGAAGATTCGTGAAGGATTTTGCTAAGATTGCCTAACCAATGACGAGATTGCTCCAGAATGAAGTAGAGTGGGATTTCAATGCGGATTGTCAAAGGGCGTTTGACGTGTTGAAGGAATACTTGGTCACGGCACCTGTGATACAGCCCCCTGATTGGGGTATGCCATTCGAGTTGATGTGCGAAGTAAGTGGGTATGCCGTGGGAGCAGTGCTTGGTCAAAGGAGAGGTAAAGAAATCCATGTTATTTATTATGCCTCTAAAACTCTTAATGCAGCTCAAATCAATTATACCACCACGCAGAAAGAGCTTTTGGCGGTTGTGTTTGCCTTTGAAAAATTCAGGTCTTATCTACTCGGAGGCAAGACAATTGTTTACACTGACCATGCAGTGCTGAGATACCTTATGAATAAGAAGGAGTCGAAGCCAAGGCTTATACGTTGGATTTTGCTATTGCAAGAGTTCGATGTGGAGATCAAAGATAAAAGTGGAGCTCAGAATTTGGTGGCGGATCACTTGAGTAGGATAGTCAGAGAAGAAGATTCCGTGCCCATTACGGAAACTTTCCCTGACGAGCATCTATACATGACGGAAGCTCAATTTCATGGAGAACCTTGGTACGCCGATATTGCCAACTTCAAAAGTATGGGAGAAGTTCCAAACGATCTTTCATACTATCAAAGGCAGAAAATTCTCAATGAGAGTCAACACTACGTTTGGGATGATCCTTACTTATGGAAGAAGTGTGCTGACCAAGGATTAAGGAGGTGCGTGCTCGATTGGGAAACCAAGAGTATCTTGAAGCATTGCCACAACAGGGAGTGTGGAGGTAACTTTGGGCACCGCCAGCAAGGTAGATTTTTGATTGTGGATTCTTTTGGCCCACGATTCTAAGAAATGCTTACGAATGGTGCAAGAATTGTTTCAAGTGTCAACAGGAAGAGAATGCAACTAGGAGGGATGAGATGCCCATGACTCCAATCATGCCGGTGGAGATCTTTGACATGTGGGGGATGGACTTTATGGGACCTTTGCCCAACTCAAGCGGGAATCAGTATATCATCTTGGCAGTTGATTACGTGTCAAAGTGGGTAGAGGCGAAGGCTACACCAACGAATGATGCCCGAGTGGTTGCTACTTTTCTTAAGGGGAATATTTTCAATCGATATGGGGTTCCAAGGGCGATTATAAGTGATCAAGGGACGCATTTTTGCAATGCCACCATTGATAACTTGTTCAAAAAGTATGGAGTCCATCATCAAGTTACCACCGCCTACCATCCGCAAGCCAATGGGCAAGCAGAACTGACAAATAGGATCATCAAGACCATATTGAGGAAGGCAATTGGGAAAAATGGAAAGGTTTGGAGTTTGCACTTGGACGATGCATTTTGGGCGTACCGTACAGCTTTCAAGACACCATTGGGCATGTCACCATACCGGTTGGTGTTTGGAAAACCATGTCACTTACCTGTGGAGTTAGAGCATAAATCATATTGGGCAGTGAGGAAGTTCAATTACGATTGGAATGATATTGCTAAAAAAGGAAGTTGCAGTTGCAAGAGTTAGAGGAGATTCGAATTGAGGCTTATGATAATGCCACTTTGTACAAGACAAGGTTGAAGAAGGCTCATGACCAGTTGATCAAGGCAAAGAAGTTTGAGCCTGGGCAAGCAGTTCTGCTGTATTAGTCAAGGTTCAAATTTATGAAGGGCAAACTGAAAACGAAATGGACTGGACCATATGAAGTGGTGATCCAGTTTCCTAATGGGTCTGTAGAGATTTATTGCCCAAAGAGCTCTAAATATTTTAGGGTCAATGGTCAGAGGTTGAAGCTTTTTTTATGGAGACAAAAAGGATAAAGAGGTTGACAAGGAGAAAGTCCATGTGATGATGCCTGTCTAAGGGCAAGCAAAATTGCGTCGTGCCCACGACGTAAACTAAGGTGCTGGCTAGGAGGCAACCTAGTGAGTTTTTATTTTCAGTTTTTCCCTTTACGTATTTTCTTTTCAGTAATTTATTTTAATTTTTATTTTCTAATAATAGGATAGGAGTTTTTGTTTTGGAAGTGCGTTTTGTGTCTATGTGTGTAGGGCAAGTATGCAGAGAAGTTAGGCAAGCGAAGAGTTCGTGTTGGTAGAGGAGAGTCTGAGCCCGGTGAATGCAAGGCGAGCAAAACAGGAGAATATGGCTGACGTCAGCACGTCCCATCCGTTGGCAATTACTATACCCTATTTTCTAGCCTATTACTATATCTCTCTCTCACAATTTTCATTCATCTTCTAAATTCAAATTGGAACTCTTCGATTCCCTCTCCCTCTCTACTTTTGCAGAAACAAAACCCTCACCACTCTCACAATGAAGAACGCGCGCAGCAGCAAGGCTTTAAAATCGGCCAAAAACCCCAAGTCACCCAAAGCTACTTCAAACACTACCACTCCCACCAAAGCTTCTCGAAAACCTCCAACCAAACAATCACCGATGTCCGGATCGTCGCACATGGAGGAAGAAGATGATGTCGCACGGATGCTCACGGACATGCCTGCTCCGTCGCTCAACGAAGAAAAAACTGCCGCGTCTGAAGCGGACGCATCGTTTGGCAAGGCGCTGGAGCAGGAAGAGATTGTGCTCATCAGAGACGGCAAAGAGGATGCGGCTATGGAAGAACAGTATGATTCAGAGGCTACGGAGGAGGAACATCAAGTGAAAGAGGAGTCGGAGGAGCCCCCGACCAAGAGTTCTAAGGGGGTAGGATTTGTTGCCCAGGGCAAAGAGGTGGCAACTGCGCCACCCAAACGGCGCATCTCAGTGCCGGGCAAAGCCTCGAACCACGGAGTAGGGAAGATGCCGAAGAGGGGAATCATTGTTCCCAAGTTGGTAGATCGAAGCGCATTAGAGGAGTTGGGGGTTTGGGAAAAAGTAGTGGGGTATTTCATGGCGATTGGATGGGAGAAGTTCTTAGAGTGGCAAGAGAGAGTGTACCTAGAGTTGGTTTATGAGTTTTACCAGTGTTTGCAGGTGAAGAGTCCTATGGTGGGAGGTCACAACACGAAGTGCATGCAGTTTAGATTCATGGGGCAAAGCGAGGAGTTGTCCGTGAATGATTTGAACCAGGCCTTGGGCATGGAGAATTTTCGCTTGATCAGGAGTGAGGAGTACAAGGGAGCATTGAGGTACATTCCTCAATTTGACGCTGATGAGTGGGCAAGGAAATGGGCGGAGTTCAGTGATGACCCCTTCTTCAAGGCTGGCACGGAAAAGGGGCATATGATGAAGGATGATGCTTTGAGGGTGTGTCACCGAATCCTGGCCTACAACTTTTTCGGAAAGAAGGATAGCAGCAACCAGTCACGCGGCAGGAGATTTTCATACTGTCAAGCATGGTGCACAAGTAGAGGCTCAACTTTGGGGCTTTTGCTTTGCACCATCTCAAGGATATCATGAACTCCCACAATCAGAGGTTTTCCCTTGCCCACCTGGTGACTCGCTATGCCAAGGAGATGCACGGATTTGACGAAGCCAATACGCAGCTACAGCCAATGCAAGAGGAGCTTCTGGACCTCGCTTGCTTGACTGCCATGGGCGTATGTGGAAGAGATGATGAAGGAACGCTGGTATTTGTGATTCCACCAGACGAGTCTGCCCAAGTTGCTGATACTACACCTCAGGCAGTTGGAGGTGGCGTGCCCAGTACCCCGGCGATGCCTGCCCAAGACGCAGCAGCGGTGATGGAGCGCTTGACCAAGCTGGAGGAGAGCAATGCCAGACTGGAGCAACATGGATTGGAGAACAAGCAAGCCCTTGCCGATATCATGAGTGCCTTGAAGAATGACCCGACCAGGTCAGGTCCTACCCCTGCCCAATGATTTTGTCCTCCCAGTTTTAGTAGTTTAGGTTTTCTTTATTTTCGTATTTTATTTTGTGTTTTTCGTATTTTGTTTTGAGTCTAAATGTTTTTAAAAGTTTTGTATAGAGTCTGAGTTTGTGTGATCTACCTTAATTTTCACTCGCTTTGCCTTAGGCAAAGTGTGTGGGTAAGAGAGGTAGATCGTCTGTTTTTTGTGAGTTTTTGTTTAGAGTCAGTGTGTGCCTTTCACCCACTTTGCCCAAGACGTGTGAGGGAGGAAGGAGTGTTTTTTATGTGCGTTTTAGAGGTCAAGCATGTTCAGGATGATTGGATAACGTTTGAGCATGGTTTGATTCTGAGTTATATGAGGAGAGCATATGTATATTCTATGTCCAAGCATGATCGTATGTAGATAGGGATGACGAACGAACTTGTGAGCATGTCGTTGTGAGGGTTTAAGCTTTACACTGCATGATTATGACCAAGCAGTTTCTTTCTTGTGTGATTTATGATGTGCTTATTTGAATGCTACCTAGAACTTGTCTGTCTACTTCTCGAGACCTCATTGACTTAGGCTAGAAGAACTTAGATGAATTAGGCATGTTCTTTCTTTTGTGAGCCCAACGAAGCCAAAAAGCCTACCCAACTGAATTTCCCTTGTTAAACCCCTTTGAGCTTTTATAATTTCTTTGATCAGATATATGCAGCCTATACACTATATCCTACCCGGTCAATAAGGACTTTGGTGCATAAGATGAAGGGAGAAAAAAAAATTAGTTGAGCCTTTGAGAAAAATGTAAGGGCTAGTGAATAAAGAACTTAGAAAAAGAAAATAAAAAAATAAAAAAGAGAAAGAGAAAGAAAAAGAAAAAAAAAGTCCTAAATAAGTTGTGCTAAGGCCCGCAAGAAGAAAAGGCGAAGAAAAAGAAGCTAAGGTTGGTCGCTACGCTTGGCCAACCGAAGTCTAAATGACTCAAGCCTAGTTCCAAATACTTCCTACCCTTGCCAAAGCCAAGTTACAACCAGATAAAAGACCTAATGATAAGTGCTTCGAACCTAGTCTAAGAGGTGGAGAGAGTAGCAGGCAGGCAAGCCTATGGTGTGGTTAAGAATGGCATATCTTGAGCGTAAACACTACCCCATACACAAGATTGAGAGTGTTGGTGAGGAACATCCTTGAAAATGCTCGCTTGTTCATTTTTGACCTATTTGATTAATTGCTTGGATTGGATTATTTGCTTGAGTCGTATGCGAACTGGATTATGCTCTATCTTATCTCTTTATTCTTTGATGTGCTAACCTCTATTTGTGTTTTGAGTCTAGTTTGTGAGTCTTTTCTGTTTTTCTTTTGTTTGGGCAAGCCATACACCATGCCTGAGGACAGACATGACTTTAAGTGTGTGGGTATGACGAGCCCATATTATGTGATCTTGTCGTGTGTGTTTTAGGTCTAGATCGAGTCTGTTTTAGTGTCTTTTGTGTCTGTTTTGTGTCTGGGAGGACACTTGAGTTGGCAGGGCAAGGAAAGGCAGGAATTGGGCAAGAATGGAGTTAAAATATGCAAAAAGAGAAGGAACTGGCGATACGAGGCAATGACATAGTAGCCATGCTCGTGGCTCAAGCTACCGAGGGCATAAGTCCAAATCAAGATGAAGAGCTGCTCCACTTTCAGTGGTATGGTCAATCTAGACGTTTGTGTGTTTCACTCTAGAAGTCAAGGTGCAGACTACCGTGGGCAAGAGATGGCAGAGAGACTGAGGAAGGCAGAGTGCAGAGCTTGGGCAACGGCGCTGGCGTGTGAAGATGCAGCTGTTAGAGTCCTATAAGGAAACAAATTCCTTGCGGTACAAGATTGCGATCAAAGTTTCCTACTACAGCAGCAACACTATTTTGGCGATAAGGAAGGAGATCTTTCCAACCTTATCCATCGAGCTTTACATGGAAGCAGCCGGCCCGTTTTCTAGAAGGTCCGTTTGTGGGTTTGCCCTAGTTTTTGTACTCTATAAATACATGCATGCATGCGAGGCGCAAGATACACTTTTTCAGCTTTAATCTCTTTAGTATTCCGCAGCAAACAATTTATGCTTTTGTTCTTAGATACAGTTTACGTTTATTGTTAAGTCCCAATAGGGCGAACTTCTTTTGCTTATCGTTATTAATTCAAGTATGATTTTCTATATCTCTTTTGCTTTCGTTATTTACTTTATGTCTAGCTAAGCCTTTAAATCCAGGTTTACGATAGATGATATGATGTATAACTTGTAAATCTCGTGAGGTCTAAGTGTTCTTGATAGTTGCATAAGTGTGTTCCCGAAGCATTGGGCAACAATTCCAAAGAAGTTCGGTGGTCACAGGTAACTCGGAAGGCCAACGAGCCCTGGGCACATACGGATTCCTACATCGCAGGAGGGTTATCAAGTGCTGGTCGCAATTGCCTTACGTTCCTCGAGAGCGGCAAGAACGGGTTGTAGTCTTGGCCTAGACCTGCCAAGATGTGTCAATGCTGGAGAAAGCCGGAAGAGAGGTCCTCGTATCTCACCCGTTGCCGGAGTGGGCCCATCTAGAACCAAATGTTGCTTGACCAACATACGCCTTATAAAGGTGGAATGCCTGGGGACTTTTGGGCAAGCAAGAGGATTGGCTAGGGTATGCCTGTCAAGACCTAAACGTAAGGATGGAGCTGGGCGGGCTATGTAGCGTACGTGGCGACGTGACAGTGGGGACCCTGCATAGTTTTAGCCTATAATTACTGACATACATGTGCAACAAATATCTTTGAACCGATGATCGAGATAAAGTCATACTCATTGATTCAAAACCTAAATCTGGATTGTTTTTATTACTAATCTTTTTGCTTGTCAAGTTACAGTTATTTACTTTCAGCAGTTTGCCAAAGGTGATAGTGACAGTTACCCAAGGCCATAGTAGATAGATACTCAACACAACCTTTTTGTGACCCAACCAGAGATTATCGCGAGCAACTCCCTGTGGGATCGACCCTGTACTTGCCAACTAGCTGGTCCTAGGGGTAGGCATAGGAGTGAAATACAAATTGTATTTTGTCGCAGCTTAAATAATGGCTGTGTCACAATCATATACATAAATATTGATATAACAACTGATTCATTAGAATAGAATATAAAACATCACCAACACTACATAAACACAAATATTTTTTGAATATGTATCAAATAGATCAGCCACACACCTAAGTATTATTCAAATAATGGAGCCATATAGTTTCGGCTAAGGCATTCTTCGCCGCGGTCCATTGGGGAGAACACTCAACGGCATCTATGAATTCATCATGTTCTACATCTATGCCTGTATCATTCTCTTGTGCCATAGCTTCAAAATGTTGTTCTATGGGGTCAATTGGCATCTCCATCCGAACAAAATTATTGAGTAGAAATGCAGCCATAATAAGTCTATTTTGAACTCGGATTGGATAAAAGGACGGAGATCTAAGAATACCCCATCTCATCTTCAAGATGCCGAAGGCTCGTTCAATCGCGTTTCGTGCCTTACTATGTCTCAAATTAAACAGTTCTTCTTTATTTTGTGGTCGTGCAGCATTCGGACCCCACTCTTTCAAATGGTATCTAACACCTTTAAGAGGCGTTAGAAAACCATCACTATTCGCGTAACCGTTGTCACACAAATAGTATTTCCCTATCAACGTGTCAATCAAGAAAAAGTCTCAAGTCATGTTCATGTAATTATTTAAACAAATCTAAGAAATGAATATTAGATATAAGTTATACCCTTTGGGACCTTTAGGCCATGAGGTCTATTTATGGCATCTCGTAAGATTCGAGAGTCCGCCGCCAATCCTTCCCAATCGGTGAGGACATAACTAAAATTCAAACGTCGATCACAGAAGCCTAGAACATTTGTTGATATTTGACCTTTCCTTGTTCTATATCGGGGTTTATTCTCATTGCCAACCATGACACTGACATAAGTGCCATCTAAGGGGCCTAAACAGCCCTACGCACAAGATACAATTTAAATGAGTTAACAACAACATTATACTTGAACTAAACTCTTTGTACTTAATGTAATTGCATATTTGTCTATGTATACCTTAAACCACCGCCACCGTGGGTCCGTGCAACCCTCGGGAACAGCCTCGGGTTTGGCTAAAAATACATCGTGTATCCGTAGAATTGCCCTAAGACCGCATGTACATAATGCGAGATTGTTTGGTCGGATCTCCAAAAATCAAATTTCACGACACTATTTTTTTATGATGCGCCAAAATTGAAAGGAACATTGCTATTTGTTCCTCAACAGTAACGTACCGGCCATCAACTAAACCCCCTCCTCTCTCCCCCTCCCCCCCCCCCCTTCGCGTAAAATCACACAAAGTCTAGCAAAAGTTCTACGATCCATACGAAGGTTCGAAATACACTCTACATCATTTACACCAACCAATCGACTTAAATGTTTTTCTTGATCGTGCATCTTACTTATCATCTCGTATTTTAGGGCATTTTCACCACGCTTTTTTTTTTTTTACTTAGCCTTAACATAATATGCGATCACAATAGCCAATTGAATGATGTGTTGATGCAAAATCTCTTGCAACAACAAGAAGCATATGTCACGCACACGGAGACATTCCCTCCCAGACATTAAAGACACCGCTTGGCAGGTATGTGATGAATCCTAGTTGCAAATAAACATTGCATTGTCAAGCCACATGCAATAACTAACACCGGAAAATAACAACATTCCTGGAACAAAATCACATATGCCTAAACCAGAGAACTAGTATTATTCAACTTTTCCAAGCGAGATATTTGATGCTAACAAATATAAACAATATAGCAATTCACCAATAAATCAACCACCAACCGCAATATATTTTTGTAAAGTGATTGAAACAAAAACCAATATGCAAAGCACGAACATGTATTTATGCCAACATATGCTCCACACACAAACATTATGGGACTTGTCTGAGTCGATAAACTGACCTTTGTTGTCTCACATTTTTCCTTGTTTCTCTTTCTGTTTCCCTATATGTGTGTTCACAAAATAAGGGAAATTTCAACATTATCAGCGAGAACCAAGTAATTAATGATAGCTCAAACAAACAAAAATGGAACGTATTCAATCACACTAGATATTTATATACAAGAATCTGAATTAAATCAAAAACAACTAGTAATTGAAGAAAATTGTTGAATTAAATCGGAATTAAATCAATATAAACAAGTTGACTCTGTCCACACATTAATTGGCATTTATACAAACATTTTGGCTACACTTCAAAAAGCAAGAACAAAAAAAAAGGCAAATCAATATTAATCAACAATAATCCTCGCAAAAAGGCAAAAGACTGCACCTCATCGCATTTCGGAGAAACGAAAAACTAAAAGATACATGTAAATGTAGTGATTTAGATCCAACCCACCAACCGCCTAAGAAATTTCACGAATGACAGAAGTTGAATATTGTTTTACTCAGACGCACGAAAAACTAAAAGATACATTTCGGATTTTGTCACAACATCAAACGATACAATACTCGAATGAATAAACCCAATTAACTCTGGTTCTTGCCGTTTGAAGTTCAAGCTTTGGAATTTTTTTGATGGAGCTACTCAGATTTGTAATGGAAGGAGGAAGAACCGAGGAAGAGGGTTATGTTTTATTTGAATGAATTTTGAATTTCGTGGGAAGGGTAGAGAAAATATTTTCAGCATCTGGATTGTGGAATAATCGGAGGGGGAATGCGGGATTCATTACCCTGCGTAATCCCAAGTTTTTGGTCAGGGCCTTCACATTTCGCCGGGCCGTACGTGATGCGCGTTTGCTAATCTGGATTATATTAGTTAATACGGTGGCTTCCTATGTAGCAAACAGATCCATATATATATATATAGATGAAAAATAAGGAAATAGCAGTTACCCTTAAAGGAAGGTTAACATTTGTTAGTTCCGTTAAATAAGGACTAGGTGAAATTAAATTAAATATAGAAGTAGAAGGATCTTTTAAAACAAAAAAAAATGTACAAGAACCTATGGAAACAAAAAAATTAAAACTGAGACTTAAAAAGTTATTTTGCCTTCGTTCTCTAAAAAGAAATGTAATTTGCCTTCGTTTTTTGCATATTAATAAGCCCACCGATGTTACTGATGCAAGGAGAAGCGTGTAAATAATTCGATAAACATTTATCTTCGTTGATTCAATAAATACCGAAAGCAACGTACGAGTTAATCTGTTGATTCTCTAAAGAATACCAGAAGAACACGATAAAAAGGAAATAAACTCTAACTTTTAATATTAATATCCAACGACCTTCGAAATTGTCCAAGTGATCCTTTAAATAAGGACACGGAATGCACAAAATAAAAATCTTAATATAATTAGAAAACTAAATAAAAAGATATGATCTAATCTAAATTAACCAAAATTAAGAAATAAAATATGAATTTTCTTATGCGTAGCTGGCTATCAAAGATTGTCCATAAACCATTGCAATCTCATCGCCATCAGTTACGTATACCATTATTAATATTAACAGATAGCATCGTTAGGCACGAAGTACATGACCGCTAGTAATAAGCCCATCAACACAATGGGCCATGTATCCAGGTAAATATATATTTATGAAAATTCCAGCCCATTAGTAAATCGTCGCATTGAGGATAAATGAGCTGTTCTAATATGAGAAAATTATATCTTAATTGGAATTTTGCTTTTTTTTGAATAAATAATCATAACATGGACGTTACAATATTCTCTCTCTTTCTGTCTCGTATGAACGATACCATCTTTTTTAGCTAAAACCTTGTATATTTGTTCAAGGCATCAGTAGCAATTTGACTTAAATTGACGTAGTCCATTTTTTTTTTTTTTTTTGTCAATTGTATTAGGCTAATCTTACAACGTTTTTAGCATTTTACTTTTTCTTTCAATTGACGTGTTATCCAATGTGTTTGATTGTATTATTGAATCTGACTTGAAATAAAAGATTGAAGGTGTAGTTTGGAAGAAAACAACAGAAACAAATGCCCAAAAATAAAAATAATAACTGGAATAATTGTCAATTACAAAGCCAATCCACTTAAACAATTTTATTTAAAGAAACAAACAAGAAACAAAAGGAAAGGAAAAGAGTAGAGTCGAAGAGTCAACGACTGGAATAAGAATTGAATCGAATCAAATGTCACAAAACGACTTTGGCTCATTTAGCAAATTCCAAAACGCACGAAAAAAAGGCAAACTTAAGCAACCGACATTCTCTCTCTCTCTCTCTCTCTCTCTCTAACCGTTGCAAACAGCCCCCGCCGACCTACCGACATCCAAACGGCCTTGAACTATCCGCCGTCGCGAGCACACACACACACTAGAAATCATTTGCATACGTGTATATAGATGAACAACTATGGCGGCTATGGTCTCTGAGAAGATGATGGACCCCACCCCAACGCACGCCCCCTCCAGCACTCGGAATTCTGCCGAACGGTTTTCCGGCGAATCTCCGGTCGGTTCACCGTTGCGGGAAACACCCGATCGATCATCCTCCTCCACTCCGAGTCCTTCCAGGCAGCTCGATCCTCAGGTAATTGTCGAATTTCAGTTGTTACTGATTAACGTGATGAGAAATTGTTACGGAGGAAGAATGGGGAAGTATGGTTTACTGTTTCGAAGTTGATATTTTGGCATTGATTGTTCAGGAGAAGATTCAAGTATCTGGAATTTGATTTTGTTGAAGCATAATCGCTTATGAATTTATACTGTGCGTAGATAAAATTGTTTAGTTTATCTGTTCTTTATGGATGATTCTATGCATTGACGAAACTTGCATTGAAGTTGGATGGTCATAACTTTTAGGAATGTAATTGGTTGACGATGCTGGTGAATGAAAGAGTTCTGCTAGTAGAAACAGGAGGGTCAAATCAATTGTTCAGATTATTCTTTTGAACTTGTACAGTAGAGGCTGTTCGCCTCCTCTTTACTGTTCTCATGGAGGGGGTCAACCATGAGTTCTGTATAAAGGAAACAACTACTGTTTCAGTGATTATAGATTGAGTTGATTAGCTGATGGCCAACCATTATGTTTTCCTACAGAGTCAACATCCCAAGAGAGAGGAAGAGTATCGGCAGCTGTTTCGTCTTCCACCTGATGAAGTAAGTAACTTCACTTGTCATATTGGTGTTATTATCAATGACTCTGCTTGCCAAACTGTATGGACATATCCAATATTTTTGGTCTTGCTGGGACTGTTTGAGATCAGTGATGATGGCCGATGGGCAAAAACATTTGGCCTGTATAGTGCAAACTCATGTTCGAATTAATTGTCTGTTGTCTTGCCATGTTTTTGTTCGTGGTTGATATTTCTGTTCAATTATTTCAAATTCTACTAAGATGGTCAGCTTAAAGTTCAGGACCGAATTTTATTTTTTGATAACTAAAAGTATCATAGAAGTATATAGAATGAAGAAATAGAGACTCACTCTGTCTACTTTTTCATGAAGACTTCTTAACTCTTGGTATTTAATTTCTTCCTTTCCATATCATTGGATGAATCCGTGAAGTTAAATCATTTAACCTCCGTTATTGAGTGCATTTATTTAGGGACAACAAATATTTAAAGTCTGTCAGAATGGGCTAGTTCTGAGGGGAAATGAATTTGTTGTAAGCTTTAGCATTCAGGAACAATAATTGGGCAAGGAGGCGATAAATTAACGAAATTGTATGCCCCTATGTTATTATTCTTATTGGAAACGAAAATTGAAAGTAACTTGTGGGAGGTTAAAACTGTATAATCTGTATTAGCATTTCCAGTAATGCTATATTTCATCATTTGCTGTCTATATGACTAATAAGTATTACCAGTAAATGATCTATTGCACAATACTTTTGTAACTTGCATTATGCTCCCTAACTATCTAAGTCATTTGTTCAATAATTCATTGAGTATATTCCTACCATGGAGGAGCTGAATGGGTTTCTTTTGTTGAAAGTAGACCCTGATCGGACCATCAGTTGCTTTTGCATCTGCATTGTTTAGTTATATTTTGTGTTAGATGTTGTATTTGGACTTTGCCCATCATTGACTTCATTGTCCTGAAACCTTACAGGTTCTCATCCAAGATTTTAACTGTGCCTTGCAAGAGAATTTTCTTCTTCAGGTAATTTATAATGTTGCTGTTCTTATTTCATCATTTTCTTTTTACTGCCAACCTTATTTTCTTTATTATTTCACAAGGTTTAAAGCCAGTGATATTCCGCGTCACTGATAGATTTATGTTCTTCCTTGTAGGGTCATATGTATGTTTTTGTTCACCATATTTGCTTTTACTCAAACCTATTTGGATTTGAGACAAAGGTATGCTCTTGGATTATAAATTTATTTCTTCTTTAAACGTATAATTTTAAGTAAGGGTATTGTTTATGATTTATGTTGTGGTTGATCTGATTAATACAGTATTATTATTTCAGTAATTTGGAATAGTATCATAAATTCAATGAATCCATGATGGAATCTACCAAAAGTTTAGGTAAATTATGTACGAAGGAGATATATTTTTTACTTTGGTGCGAGTAGAAAACGGAGGTATTCATGCTGTAGTTCTTGACTCATCCTTGATTCCTCATAGAATGAAAACACACAAAACAAAAACATGAGGCTGGCGTGTTTCTGTCTATATAATGAGGATAAATAGTTCTCTATAATGATTTGTTTATGGTCATTGATGATGCCTTAAAGACATATGTGATTCTCAACTACTCTATGCTTCTAGGCTTCTAATAGTTCTATAATATGCACAGACGGCACTTGTAGTTTTTTTTATGTTTTCTTGACTGCTTTTGCATGAAATTTCAGAAAGTTATTCCATGTAATGAAATCACAGCAGTACGAAGAGCAAAAGCAGTAGCTGTTTTTCCAACTGCTATAGAAATAATAGCTGGTGGGAAGAAGGTACCAGTGTATTTTTGTACGGCTTTGATTATCAAGAAAACACGATTTTCTGCATATGATTTGGGATGTGTTACATAAGCTTTTGTTTTTCTGCAGTACTTCTTTACCTCTTTTTTATTCCGTGACGAAGCTTATAAGCTTGTCAATGAAGGTTGGCTGCAGCATAACGGTGGATCTAAGGAAATTATAGATGAACAGGTAACCAATGCATTCATGTTTAGCCTTGTGATATGTTCCAAGCTGGGAATTACATGCTTGCTTTCTTAAGTTGCATCACATTCTTTTTTTTTTAATCCAGTTGATGTCATTTTGTGGCTCTGAATTACGAGCTTGGCATACAGTTTGGCCATAGCATGATAGTTGCTCTTAACTTGAGGCTGAGTTCCTTGTGTCATAGTCTTAGTAATATCTGTTATTTCTGGGACCATGAGGCTTAACCTGTGAATGAGGATAAATGGGCTTCTTGACGTCTGCTTATCATTGTCTGTTATTATCATTATATTATATTGTAGGAGCGTTTTTTGGTTTTTGTAGATTTGTACATATGTGCATGTATATGTGGACAGATATGATGGAAGTTTGAAAAGGTTAATATCATATTTATCATATTTATCATTCATCACTCATTTCTTAGACTTCATTGTGCTTGTTAGTTTTGCAAGTTTGTCATCACAAATGAAGCTTGTTTTCATTATATGCTAGAGTAAAATCATTGGTTTTATGGCCCCACACTTGTTATTGTTCATGACCGGACTGTATTTTTTTGTTTATGTCTTTGGAGCCAAAGCTTGATGCATGCAGTGAGGAAAATTGCAGCTATGTAGTTGAAGAATTAGAGAGCTCCAGACAATCATTGGATGAGTCTGCTATCACCGAAAGGTATATTTTCCTTTTTTTAAGCTTTCGGCTTATGTATAAATGTTTATTTGTGTAATTGTTATGTCTTGAATGGTTGAATTGAGATCACTGATGTGTGAAATATATGGACCAAACAAGTTAACTGCAGTACGGTTCCAGAATTGAGTGAGATTAACTAAGTGTTTTTAGAGCCAATTCCTGTATTTACCTTTCTCTGAAACATAATGATTTCCGCTGCTGCAAGCGTGACTGTAATGGTTCATTGATTGTATGGTACCTGGATATGAAACCTATAATCAATAGAAAATCTGAAATTGAGACTGCTTATGCTTCTGTGGAAAAGGTAAAATTAGTTGATCCTGGTTAGTAGATATATGGGAAAAATGAAGCAGCTGATAATTTGATGGGAGTGATTTCGGGTTTTATGACATTCAGAAGTCGATTTACGAGGAGAAGATGACATACTGATGAAATATTGGATAGAATTTTCAAGTTAATCTTAGCCATTGGCCACATGTTAATGGCCTTGGAAGTTGTACTAATGATTTCCCAATAGAATTGGGGTACATAGCATGAACTTACTTTTTGTTCTGCATCTTTTTCACTCTTATGTTTGACGTAGTAACACATATCATCAAATGAAGCAAACACCTAATCAGCATTTGAGTAATGTATATTTCAACTGAGCTGGTAGGAGTTTAATACTCTTCTACATAATAATGATACTCTGGGAGTGTAGTACATCACCACTTTAGATGAAGTGAGCCAAACTTTAATTTAAATATGAATGATAACTACCCTTTTCCATGCTTGGGTTGGCACTCTAATTCACTTTATGGTGTTCTGTGCACAGTGATAACAACCACCCCATATTGGAGGAATTCAAACATTTAGCTGATGGCGAAGTTGAAATTATCCCGACATCTTCAGTCATGGAAGTTAGGGAAGAACAAAATGCACTGTCTGGTCCTGTTATTGAGTGTTCATCATCACACAAATCTTCTACTTGGGAGCTCGAGCCTACTGATGCACCTGGAGGTTAGCCAATATTGTTTTGCAATCTTCTGAGTTCTAATTATATTAGTACTTATAATCAATTATGTCTTTGTATTTTGTAAGGAGTAGTTATTAGAGGTTATATGTAAACATTGATTGGAGAATGTTCCTTTTGCAGTTTCATGCTGCATCTTCAAACCCTTTTTTATGTATTTTCTTTTTTCTTTTTTATTTTTTCATTCTTTCCACTTTATCCTTATTTGGGTTTTTGTGATGCAGTTCCTGAAGGCTACACCAAAGTTGCAGACTCAAAGTTTCCGGTAGTTTAATGATTTCTACTTCATATATTATTTTCACCATATGTCATGTGAAAGATCGGTTTGCTCATTGATGGAGCTTCATCCAATTATTAAGCTTATTTTAAATTCTATTTTGATGCAGGTACGAGCAGAGGAGTTCTTTAATATATTCTTCTCCGATGATAGTGTCAATTTTCATGAGTCCTTTCATAAAAAATGTGGTGATAAAGGTGATTGGGTGAAGGCATATTCTATGGCTTGTTATATCCTTATTTTTTATCATCCTGTGTTAGTTGTGATCTCTTATAGGGTTGATTACAAATTAATCTCAGTCTCAACAATTCTTGTAAACTACTAAAATCACAACTTGAGTATAACCTGTCTGCATAAAAATACAACAAAGTTCATAAAATATTGAAATTGCAAGTAACCCTTGCTATTTGTTTCTTCTTTTCAAATTGCATCAGTGAGTGGGTATTTGTAAGACAGAGACAAATATTAAGGAGGTATTTGTACTATTTCGAGGGTGCATTTTTAATTCCAAAACTTAAATTGGTTCTTTTGTAAATAAGTACATGCCCAAGGGCAATGTTTTGCAGTTCACTTATATCTATATGTTATTTAACCACTGTGCTTGATTTGTTTACCTTTCCCCCTGACAGATTTCAAGTGTTCATCGTGGCATCCTCATGAAAAATTTGGGCAGACCCGTGATGTATCATTTCAGCACCCGATTAAAATTTATTTTGGTATGCCTTGATAAAGTAATATTCATGTTTAAAATGGTATTTCCTGCCTTATGTGACACCCCAGAGCTTATTTTCTAACTTCTGTTCATGCCAGGTGCAAGATTTGGTAGCTGTCAAGAGGTTCAGAAATATAGAGTCTATAGGAACTGGCAAGTTTTAATTGTCATAAGAAACATACCATGTTTTTGTTGTCATGATGGTGATTATTATTGCTGATGCAGCTTGCTGTCGACATTCTAACTTCATATTACTAGTTTTGTCAGGCTGCATGTGATTCTATCTCTTTGCACATGTTCATTAGCTATTATGTGATGCTACTTATGATTCCATACTTGGAAGTATTAGCACTTCGGAAAGCTTAAGCTCAGAAACATTTTAATAGTGTTAATACCCTGAAAAAGTGTCTCGTGTGAATTCTGCATCTGCACGAGTGCTTTTGATTTTTCGGAAAATGATCTTGTAGTATTTGAGCCTCATATTTAGTGATAGATCTCACAGAATTGGTTCTTTGCCATTCACCTAATCAAAGCCTGCCAATTTGGCGTAGTTAAAACCTGCATTTTGTGCTTCTGCGTGCAATGTCTTCAAATCTGTTTTCTTGGACTGTCAACAACTAAATAAGAGCTGATCAGTTGAATCCATAGGTTTACCTTTTAGCTAGGTCATACTAGAAAGATGTTCAAAGTAAATGATGATGTTAAAATAGAAATTTCGTAGATATCTCTTGCTATATGATAAATTGATAGGAAACCAATGTTGTGCTCTGGTCTCAGAAAGAAATGGTAGTGTTAGACCTTAGAAAATGGACAATGTTCAGATGAGAATAGACATTTTCATTTTCAGGCATTGATCTAGAGTTTTATCATTTTGATGAGAAAATCAGCTGTTACAGGAATGATTTTGAAAATTTTCATGCTCTTAGTTTCTTACCTAAGTATATCTGTACTTGAAAATAGAATTTAACCTGTATGTGTCCTTAAGAAATTGGGCATGACTATTCCATATACACTACAGAGTCTTAAGTTTAGCACATCACTAAACTAGTGTGGAAGTAAAAAATTATCTTTAGGTGTGATTTATAGTTCGTAATATGTAAGGTAAATTGTAGACTTGTACAACAAAGTCCATGTAACCCCTTGAAAATTTGTTTCTTATTTGTGCAATTCGTTTGTTTGATTTATTAAGGAAAAATGCATGTGTTTGTTAATCTGAAAAACCCTGAAGAGGTATTTATAGCTTGTTAGTGTGATTTCAAAATAGTTCCATTTTTTAGGTTGTCGAAATCCCAGGCTTCAATTGTAGTAAACTTTATATTTAAATTCTTCTGAGCCCAATTTCACTGAAAACATTATCATCCTGACATTTGGAGCTATCTCTGTAAAGAGAGAGACATAGCCAATATTTGTTGTTGAAAAAATGCTGAAGAAAACATATGACAAACTAATTACAATATCTAAATATGGTTCTTCTAGAAGTAGTCCAGCAATATTTGTGTTTAACCTCATTTTTGACATGTCTCTTAGTATCTGAGAATGATTATTAATTTATTATGTTGCTCAAAATTTCCTATTCATTGTTTCTTGGATGTATGATCTTCTATTCTTCTGTAAGTTTTGGTGGTTGCATAATATTTATTTGCTGGTAGATAACATAATTATCTCCCTTACCTTCTCATTTTATCATGCCAGTCATTTGATCATTGATACTTCTCAAACTATTAATGATGTGCCATACGGGGACTACTTCACTGTGGAGGTATTGATTTCTTACATACTGTTGAAACACTTTTAGCTAATTGTGATCGATGTTAGGAGCATACTGATTTACTCTCTCATTCTTTTTCATCGATATATATTTTGATTGTCCTTTTAAGGGACGCTGGGATGTTGAGCAAGAAGGAAGTGATTCAACACCTTGCTGCAATTTGAGGGTTTACACCAGTGTGACCTTTTCAAAGAAAACCATGTGGAAAGGTTTGCATTCACACATTTTCCTCGTACATTCTAGGCAAAATTCTTGTTTATGCAAAAGGAAGAATAAAAGTTTGACATGACTCACCGCATCCATGGAATGATATTATATTGCAAAATATAGAATTTATGATGACACTATTACTTGAATTTGATTGTTATTGCTGTTGCACCCTAGCTCGGTTGATGTTATCATATGACTCGTCCAGTCGTGTTATCCTTATACACTGAATTGGGTAGAGATGCTGCTGCTCAAGAGGCTATTACTGAATTCATAAGAAAATCTTTCCATGCTAGTATCTGTTATCTTACTGACACCTCTTACAAATAGGTAAAATAATCTAACTAAAGAAGAAAATTATACCAGGGCGGTAGAGTATTCTATTTAAAGTCACATCTTCACTCTATGTGTGCTTAAGCTTCGCCTATGCTTGGTTCCTCCTCGATATTCTGTTTAATCTCTTGCAGTTAAGCCGCTCGCCCTAGTCCGGTTTTTTTCCTTCCATTCTCAGACCTGTGTTTGTTATTATTGGACTTTGAGGCTTTGCAGCAAAGTGGATGAACTTTACGCAAAGTGCTGACTGGGTGCTAATATGCAGGTAAGATAGTTCAGTCTACAGTGGAAGAGTGCCGAGAAGCTTATGCAATTTGGATAGACTTGGTATCCTTCTTTTCTTGAACCAACATTTAAAATTTTCTATTTTGCCTTTTTCATCAAATACAATTTCCTGCAATGGTGCAAATGATTTAACAGACCTATAATTCAGGCACATGAAGTTTTGAAGCAGAAGAACTTGGAGAAAGGAGGTATTATTGTTGTTGTTCAGAAGTGGACATGAAATATTAATAATATAGTTCCTATCCAATTATGGAAAACATTTAGTTCACAGAATTTGTTATGCTTGCTCGACAGCAAAGAACTGGTCGGTCCTACTAGCTATCTGATGTTACATATGTCATCTATTTCATAGGGGTTTCTGCTCCCAACATGATTTCAAATATAGAAGTTCAACCAGAACTGCAAGCAATCAGTCAGCAACACCTGAAACCCAAGGCAAGTGATACAAGAATACCAACAACCGTGACTGACCAACTAGTCACTGATCATCCACAAGGAAATGCCAGTGAGGCAGTGGCTGGATCTCTATTCAGAGATACCCTTGCCAAATTCTATACATCTTTAAAACATATGAGCACTCCATCCCTACTTCTGGTCGTTACTATTGCTATCATTCTCGTTTTAATGCAGGTAAACTTGCTAATTGATTACATGGTTGGTACGCATGTATGCACACACAAAAAAAAATCTCGGGTTAGAACATGAAATAAGTGTCCAATATGCAATTCTCTGGATCAAAGTTCCTGTAGATGTTGAGTTTTACTTCAGAGATGCTATTTTTCTCTCATTATTGTACTTCTTCTCAAAATGTTCAATCATGGTGGGACAGTAGAAACCATATCCAATATAGAAACAAAGTTTGGTCTATTTATAAGTACTACTTTTTCAGTGTTTGTTTGTTCGTTTCCCGTCCTTGGCCATATCTTGCTGACTTGGGCTGTTACTCGAGTAACTAGCATATAAAGTGGGAAAAAAGAGGAGCTTCTTTATTTTTGATCTGAAAGTCATTGGGAACACTTTGCTATATATTAGGACGTGTCACATCTGTCAGTAATAGATTATGCAACGGAATTGAGCCTTTGTGTGTTATGTTTCTGCAGATAAGCATCCTCGTGTTGTTAAGTAGACCCCAGCGAATCCACGTGATCCCTCAGGCAGGGTGCACGAATGGCATGGAAAATAAAGGGGATGCGCTCGCCTCGGTGAATAGGCAAATGAAGTATCTGAAGGAGGAGATGCATTTTGTGGAGACTTTGCTGGAGAAGATGCAAAATGAACATGCCCAACTCAAAGGAAAACTAAGAGAATTAGAGGTGTTCAGGAACCAAAGATTCTGAGAAAAGGATGCTGCTGTACATGTTGACATTCTTTTATTTTTGGTGAAAATATATTAGTGGTGTGGTTTCATTATCGGTCTCAGCTGCTCCTCCACTGTTGGAGTTTAATTGTAAATTTGTAAACAAGGGCTCATCAACCAGGATTTTTGTATTTTATGGGCTCGTTTGTTAGGAGTGATTACTGAGTAGTGTATGTATACCATCTATGAGGTGGCACAACCACCAATTGTGAAATTTTCATATAACGGTAACAAAAAGGTCTGTCTTACTGATCTCTGAGTAAAATTTCCTACACTATAGACAACATTTACCTTGCTAGAATTGGACCATTCACCCCTTGAAAGACCTTATTATTTTATTATTATTGAAATTACCTTGTCGACGTGGGATCCGCAGACCTTCAATTTATATTGAGAAACCAAACCACTCGGGAGAGTTTATCTTTTTACGATGATGTGACTTCTTAACCATTTGAAGCTGAAAATAATTATTAAGCCATAATCTATCTATATAAATGTATTAAAACAGAATGTTGTTCACTTTTTTCCCCCCAAATACTGTACTTATTTTGCTATCAGCCCAAATTTCATATACTACTATCCAGCCCAAGCCCATTATTTGTGATGCTACAGTAGTCCATATACTTTCCCCCAACTACTATTTCACCAGCCCCATTCACTATTTCACTAGCCCTTTCAGCCTATCAATATGTGAGCGGGAAGTTACAGAAGGTTTGGAATTTTCAACTTTCAATTTTTTTTAAATATGGCCTTTTCACAGTAATATATATTCACTTTTTTTACCAGAATATTTTCCAGATTTCAGCTTGCAAAACAACCAGGGTAAAAAGCTTCTACACACCTTCTACATCTCATATATGTGATTTCAAGTTCATTTATGCTACTCAAATGAGATTATAATTTTTTTTCATGTGGCTATGTTCATTCTCCTGCATAAATTTCAGTTTTATTGCAAACAAATATAATTTACATTTTGAAAAAACTACATTGCATTTCTACTTCTGCATATACACACCATCACTAATTGCTACTTCTCTTAAATTTCAGATTTAGAGAATCATGAGAAGGTGGTGTGTCTTTAAAGATCTCACTCCTCTCACTCCATTTCCTACAACCAAAGGAAGATGTGTCAGATGCTATGAAGTTCCTTCAAACACAAATGGTCCAAGGAGTTTGTAGTTGATATTCCATGATGAAGAGGTATAAGCATCACTGAATTTAGAAAAAAGTTAAAACATATCATACATCTAGTCTACTTTGAAACCATTAGCATAAAAGGCAAGGAAAAAACAGGAAAGTATTACTTTATTTTAGGCCAGCAACATACATATTACTTTATTTTTCCATCTCGTATATATCATACACATCATATTGGAAAAAACCGGAAAGTATTACCAAAATATCATTTAACAAAATTTTGGGGCATTAGAGATAGATTTAGCATTGATATATTTCCAAAATAACATTTTTAGTGTTGTTCTTTAGAATCTATTAATTTTATTTACATAAATAATAATTTAAATGATATTTTATTTTTGCAGGGGGTTCGGATGCATTTCACTGTACCGCAAGGAATAATCAAAGATTTCAAGAATTTATTTAAAGAGGGACATGCCTATGATTTGCAAAATTTCATTGTCACACACAACATGAAATACAGAACCACGCCACACAAATATAAAGCAATTATCATTAGGGAAACAAAATTTTGTGTTGACGAAGATGAAACTTTTTCTAAACAAATTTACTCATTCAAAAGTTTTGAAGAAATCAAATCTATGAATGTCATCAATGCAGTACCAATTGGTAAAATTCATACACATTTTTCATTATAATCATTTATCTTATCATTATGATATCTGATAAATATGTTAACTTATATAATTTTTATTCGTTTCCAAATGTTATGGCGAAGGTGGTGCACAAAAATGGTCCCAAAGAAATAACAACAAGAGTTGGAGCCCAAAAACTACTTTATTGACCTGATTTTGGAAGACACCAAGTATACTACAAAAAAATATACATTACATTATAAACTTTTACTAATTATAGGAACTATAAAGTGTTTTTTTATGATGTGTAGGAGGGTTAAGCTTGACTGCACTTTATGGGAGAACTATCCAGAAGAATGCATCACAGAATTTATAGAGCGCGAACAAGCTATAAACATTATCATCTTGCAGCTATGTATACCCCACAATGGTAATGTAGCACAACAATTACCTATTTATGTTAAATTTCTTACTTAAACCTCTATGATTATTTCTTATTGTAGAAAAGTTAATATGGTAATAAATGATTCCTCTAACAGTGCAATTAAGCTAAGCAATGGTTATAATCACACCAAAATTCTCTTAAATTGTGATTTGCCTGAAGTACACGAATTTAGACAGAGCTACTTGCACAGGTATGTAAAACCATGAATATTTCAAAATTCTACTGCAACAAGTTCAAACATTGAAAAGGACTACTAAGTTGTTGCATCTTTCTAGAGTACTAATTTGTAGACTTTTAAACCGCTACTAATTATATGGACAATTGTTATATTCACATTTCTTGATATATATTATTTGTTTGAAAAAGTTTTCTTTCTATGTTGGAATGAAGAAGAGAATTTTTTTAAGAAATTTGAAAAGTTAGTACCTACATCCATACGTATGTATATAATTATTGCAGTGAAATTGATACATGTATGGGGAATGAAGATATAAAATATAGTACTATTATACTTAGTGAGATTTAAACTTTTATTTATTTAAAAAAAAAGTAAACTATTTCATAAAACATTGTTTAGAATCCTAAAAAAAATCACATTATAAAATATAAAAATTAATTTGAATTTACTCCTTTTAAACATGGCTTATTGGGAAAAATTGCACCCGTGTAAAGCACGGGGAAAAACTAGTAGTAAAGATGTAAGACTTATTTACCCTTTTAAATCACTTATTAAGTGTAAATATTCGTTTTGTTACTTATTCTTTCTTGTAAATTTGGATTCACCAATCTAAACTTCCCTTTCCCTTTTCCCTAATTTTATTAAGGGAAGGCTTATAAGACGGGTTAAAGATCCGGATCTAAACTTCAAATCTAGGGACTTGTTCGTATAATTATAAATATGTTATTCATAAGAATTTTGATCTGGGTTAAGTTCAAAAAAAAAAAAAATCTGGATCTTTGACCTCACATAAATCTGCACAAGAGACGAGAGAATACCCAATGCACAACGAAGATAACGGCTGCGGGTTAAACATTTAAAAAAAAAAAGAGAATATTTATGTTAATTTCTTAGACTACCAGCAGCGGCGCGCACTCGAACGCACCCGCTACTTTTGTGAGCTCCACGTGGAGCTCGCACACCATTATAGAGCTTGGAGCTCGCAAGGAAGAGCTCGTTGTAGAGAGCTTGGGGAGATGAGCTCGCAAGAGAGTGGAAATAAATTGGGGGACCACAATTAAATAAAAAAAGAGAGTTAGTGGCCACGTGACACATCTTAATTCGTCAATAACATAATAAGAGAGCTCCACATTTGGAGCTCGCCATTGTAAAAAAAATGCAAGCGAATGGAGGGCCCACAAATATGGGTTGCGAGCTCCAAATGTGGAGCTCGCCATTGCTCATAATCTTATAAATTCAATCCGGAAGTGAAATAAAAAAATGAGACGAGTGTACAACTTTGTTAGAGATTTAATTGAGGTGGTACTTAGGCTGCCCGCAACGCAGGTCTTCAAGGAGTCTTGAATGAGGCTCGAGATGATGGGGGGGGGGGGGGGGGAGGAGACGGTGGCGTTGCGGGCGACGGCGTCTCGAGACCGGCTCGAGTCGCACGTGCACGCCACGCTCTCAACAACGAAAAAGAAAAAATTAATGACGCATGCATTGTACGCGCCTAACGAGTGGAAAATTTAAGCCGGTAACGGCTAAAAACGGCTAATTCCTATTTTTTTATAAAATCCTAATTTTTTACCTATAAATACTACTATTTTCCACTCCACTCTTCACACCTCATTTCTTCATTTCTTCATTCTACAACTCATTCATCTCTTAAAAATGGATCCCAGCAATCCCTTCTCGTTGGCGTGATTTCCCGACATGTCCGACAACATGTATGTTTACACGGATGCGGGGCTTAATTCAATCAACCTCAATACTACGGCCTCTGTCGAGTCCTACCCATCCTTCTCCGTCGACACCGACAGTCCGGTTATAAATAATCGGCTAATGCTGCCGCCGCCACAACCTTCTGCCAAAGGAAAAAAGGACAAGAGCAAAGGCAAAGCCATCGCCACTTCCACCGCCACTGAAGATGATGCCAAACCCGATGTAGGCGGTAGCAAAGAGGGCAAGCGTCACAACTACACCAATTAAGAGGCCACTAAAATTATGTTATCGCAAAATATACTCATTGCTAGATTACTTTTTGTAGTCACTAATCAATTTATAAAATATTTTGAAAAATTATTATAAAAAATTGAAACTCCAACAAATCATGTTAAAGCAAAAAAAAAAAAAAAAAAAAAAAAAATCATTAAGAGAATATATGTGACATTGATATCAATGATCAAAAGAAAAATTACTATTACAAACTACTCCAAACTAAAAAGTAAAATCAAATAGTAGTAATTAATAAAAATGCACTGCAAAATTAATATGTACAAACTAAAGGCATAAAGGTCGTCTCACAGTAGACGTGATCACGCCTATTTATGAAGATTTGAAATCTCGCTAATTTCTTAATTATTTGCGGCTTCCCATAGCAACTTTGATTGACATCTCCATGTATTTGATCAAGCCTTCTTAATTTCTTTAAAATAAGATATAAATAAATAAGTAAACAAAAATGAAAGTGAAATTGATCTCTTTTTTATTACACACACACTAAAAACCAACCAAGCACAAACTAAAGCATACTGGGTTACATAACTAGACATAAGAAAAATCATGATTCCCTGTTTCACATTTTTGTGTTATTCAATTGTAGATATAACTGCAACAATTATGATATTAAATTATGGGAAAACAACACAACACGCTCCAGACAACTAATGTTAAAAAAAAATATAGAGAGAGAAAGAGAGAGATTATTTTCTCAGATACATACTCAATTCATTTTCTTCAATAGCCACCAACGTAGAGATTGAATAAATTTGTGAATTCTGTTAGATCGAGATGATGAATTAATATAGGAACCGCAGTGGATAGTGTATTGGGTTGCGCCGTCGACAATCAGTGGCAGAGATTGATGTCGAGGTCGCCGGAAATTGAGAGGAGAATTAGAGATTTGAGAGGAGAAATTTAGAGAACTGCCGATAACAATTTAGAAGATAGAAAAGAGAAAACTGCTACTTACTCCCTCCGTCCCGTTGAACTTGTCCCATTTAGGATCGGCATGGAGAATAAGAACAAGAGTATTAGATGATAAAGAGTGTGTTTAGTGTAGTAAATAAAGTGATATAAAGTATTTTTTAATTGATAAAGTGATATAAAGTATTTTTTAAGTGATATAAAGTGATTTTGAAGTGATATAAAGTGAATAAAGTGATTTTTTAATTATTTCCTTAAAAGTAAATGAGACAAGTTGAATGGGGCACCCAAAATAGCAAAATGGGACAAGTTAAACGGGACAGAGAGAGTATATAGTTACTTTATCTAGGGTTTTTTTAGTGCAGGCGGGAAAATGAAAACTTTTGTATTGCTAAATTTCATCCATTTTTTAAGTTTTGAAGTTTTCTAATTATTTTTCTTTGCAAAATAATTCGTTCAAAACACTATGTATGAGTTTATTTCTATTGATATAACGTATTTGCTTTTATTTGTTTATTTTGTTTTACTGATAAGGTTAGTGATTTAATTTAATTTTAGTGTTGATTAATTTTGATATACAATGTCAACTATATAATTCATCTTTATAGTACTTAGTTGAATTAATATTTATCATCTAAATTAATGTATAAATTATAATTTATTATATAATGTATAATTTATAATTATGTAAATTATCATTACATATGATTCTAGTGAGAAAAAAGACGATCACAAAAACAATATATATTGACAATAACAAAATTCATTTTGGCAATATTTTGCGACTCAATAAATGATTTTCACCATATAGTTACACTAAATACTCACAACGCATAAAGTTATCACTATTGTATTTGTTTTTTGTAACGAGATAAATTATTGTCACTATATATATGTTTGTAGTGACAAAAACATGACCGTTACTGATATAGAGTGACAATTAATATTGACGATAATAAAATTATCACTGTTATAGTATTTTGTGACGAGAAATATGATTGTCACTGTATGTCTGTTTATAGTGGTAAAATAAGTATCGTCACTGACATTTAGTGACAATAAATATTGACCATATTGTTTTGTGATGACATAAATTATTGTCACAATATGTATGTTTGTAGTGATAAAAAGACAATCGTCACTGACATATAGTGACAATAGATACTGACGATAGTAAGATTTATCACTGTTTTACTTTTTTGTGATGACAAAAATTATTGTCACTGTATATATACTTGTAGTGATAAAATCATTATCGTCACTCATATTGTCGTCACTACAAGCAGTTTTTCTTGTAGTGCACCATGGCCCAGATTTGGGTGGAGGAGACCTGCAACTCCGTCGTCGGATGCAACATGCCGTCCAAGAAATACTAGGGAAAAGTCACTGATCGTTTCAACGCTAGGTTCGGCACCAACCTCAACAAGAAGCAGTGCAATAGCTTCTTCGGCCGCATCCAAACAGCGGTGAAGAATTGGATTGTCGCTTTCGGCAAAGCGACTAGTCGCCGACCGAGCGACGTCGATGAAGACATGGTGAAGGATGGTGCTCAAAATATCTACAAGGTATCAACGAACCACATTGCTTTCTGGTATTTCCAGACTTGGGAAATTCTGCGCGACTATCCCAAATTTCTCGCCCAAGCTTTCCCCGACGTTCACTCCATGAAGAGGACAAAGACTTCGGCGTCGAGCGCCTATATCTCTTCGGTGTCGGTGCCGTCGACAGAGGAGGCCTCCATAGAAAGAGCAAGCGCGCCTTCCCGACCGTAGGGTCGAGATATGGCAAGAAGGGAGGCCAAAGGAAAGAAGCCGGCAAGTGAGTCGTCCCAGCTCGACTCCCTTTTGGATCAATACAACTCCTGACTTGGCCAGTTTGCCAAGACCAAACACGAGATGGCGGAGGCAATGCGCAAATCTGTTCGGGCAAAGCTCGAAAATGCTCGAGCGAAACAATATGCAATCGACATGAAAATTATCCAAAAGGATACGAGTCAAATGACGGGCGAGTAGCTCGAGCTTCACATGAAAATGTTGCACGAGGTGAAGGAACATCGGGGATGGGCATAATTTTTTTTTTTAATTTTTTGTAATTTTTCAATTTTTATTAATTAGTGTATTTGTTTTTTTTAATGCATATAATTTTTCAATTTTTAAAAATTAATGGAAATTTTGAATTTTATCGTATTAGTATTAATTAGTATATTTTTATTTTTAATGAACGTAATTTTTTAATTTTTATTTATTTAATAGAAAATTTAAATTATTTTATTAAAATTAAAAACAGTTAAATTACAGAAATAAATATTTTTAAACTGTCTTTAGTACAAAAAGTGAAGGAAATAAATATTTCTAAACTGTCTTTAGTACAAAAAGTGAAGATAGAGACATCTTAAAGATACTTAGGTGTCTTTAAAGGTTCTCATGTACTCTACTGCCGCCCGAGGGAGGAAAAAATGAGAGGATGAAAGAGTTTGAAAACTTTGAGAAACGCGAGACTTTCAAATATTTCAAACATGAAGGTGAAAGTGAGTAACACGTGTGAGTATTTGGATATGGTACGCATCGCTCCCCTCCATTCAACAAGATTAATGATTTCATGTGATAAGATGCACATCTTCATCATATAAAATGATTAAAACGCCTCAATAGGAAAAGCACAATACACCCAAAAGATACCAGATTTTCTTTTTAAAAAAATTCTTATTTTTGACCTGAAATATATTACTCCCTCTGTCCCGCTCATTTTGTCTCCCTTTCCTTAATAGACGTCCCACTCATTTTGTCTACATCCAAATATAGACATAATGAGTGGTTGTAAGAGTTTCTCTCTCATCCCCTTCCAATCTCATCCACTAATTTAGTATTAAACAAACAATTTTCCTTAATCTTCGTACCCAATAGTAAGGACATAAAATGAGCGGGACGGAGGGAGTAGAATCTATACATAGATTGCTTTTTGGGGAATATGCATGCTGCAAACAACATTGGCGATATTTCACATATTATTGGCAATTGATTATTATATTATAGGATAATGCTATTTGGTCATACTGTATCTGGTCACACAAGTTAAAAGTGGTAATATAAATTTTGAAAAATGGAAATATATCTTAATTGGGGAAGTATAAATCCTAGGAGGAAATGTGATTATTTCTATTTTTACAGTCAAATTTCATTTTTCTTACGCGTGTGGTCAGTCACATGTGACCGAATATCATTACCCTATATTATATTGCATAAGTTATAGAGTATAGAAATAGAAGATTAAACACTCATGGACATAGTATATTATCTTATTAATTTTCATTATATGATTATGTAAAATAGAAGTTATTACGTAATACTACTGTTTAGATGTCCAACGCCTAAATACCTCGTTAAGATTGGATCACGCTGCAACATTGAAATCGATTCAAAATAACTCCATTTGCCCTGAACAAGTGTCATTTCATAATTCTATTTAAAAAAATTTAAGTTAATTTTTTCTGTCATATCCTTATTCACTTTTTTAGTTGTTTGTCCCTTGACACTTACTCAGGATCGAGAAAAATAAGTAGTCGGAAAGTAGATCGGAATGAGTTCTCCGACCAAAAACTGCATCAAAATTATCTTTGTGTTCATTTTGTGCCCCCATAATATAGTCGTGGAACTCATGCATGCCAGACTATATAATTAAGCTTGCATAATTAATTTCGAGCTAGCTAGCTCTATTAATGATGAGATTGTTGTCAAATAAATTTATCATGCCCCCCATCTACTAAGGCTCGTAAATTGGTTAGTAAATTATCTACTAACTCAAATGTATCCTAATCACGATTTTTCGAATTATATTCTAAACTACAGATCTTCATCAATTAATACCCAAATTATAATTAAGAAACTAAACAAATTAATCTATTCTCGGAAAGAAAAAAAATTCGGCACCTGTGCAAGTTGTATAGGATCTTTGTTAAATTAACATGACCACCTGACGTGGAAAAATACGTGTGAAAATATTATCTTTTAAAAGGCTACATAATCTCAAGTTTAAGGCTAACTTTGTAAAATAATAATAATAATAATAATAATAATAATAATAATAATACTTTTTCACACATATTCACGTTAAATTCACGACAATCCTACTCACGTCAAATTTACACATTAATTTAATTTGCATAATTTTCTATAGTTAGGCTCGATCATATAAGGAGCTTCTTCTGAATCTTAATTTGGTTCTTTACATATATAGTTTGTAAGAATAACATTTTCCTAGATTCCATTCAAGGATAACGACAAAAATAATATTGCCACGTAACAAGTCCTTTATAAATGACATTTCATGCAAAACTCTCTTGTTACCAACTACTACTATAACTATATATTCATCTTCCACTATTATACAAGTACAAAAGAATTATTTCATTCTATACTAAAAAAAGCCTCCATCTCCTCAATTAATCAGAGAGGGCTTTGGGATCACAAAATAGCCACAAAAAATTTTTGGCCTCGCTCCCATCATAAAGAATGATGAATGTGTTGATGATATATATATATATACATTCACAAATTTTTATCCACAACAAACCTGTTTCTTCTCTTCTTGATGAGCTCTCTCTAGAACCCTCTTTGCCGTTGCTCTTAGTGGGCAATTCGAGCTCACGAAACTATCCACCAAATGTAAATACGTCTTGAGATCGTGACACGTGGCCACGCTCCCCTTGCTGAGATTGGGGCAGTCTCTGCTGCTGAGCCTCAACTCCTCCCCAATCTCTGCGTAAACCCATTGCGTCTCCTCCACGCGCTTTTGTAGCCAGTTCAACATCCATGCAGCTTTCTGCTCGTCGCTATTTAACGACGGGCGTGGGGCCTCGTTCTCGTTGAGGACGAAGCCTGGCACTTTAGTTATGGGATCATCAGAGTTGACTATTCTTAGCACTTTTGTGCCGCTCTTTTCTAGAAGGCTACGGAAGCTCTTGTTGCCAACCCTAGGCCCTCCGAACGATACTACCGTCACTAAGGGCGCATGCTTGAATGTCGTCGCTATATCGTGTGCCGTTAGCGTAGCTAGCGCCGCGCCAAGGCTGTGGCCCGTCACGGTTATGCTTAAGGGCTCGTCGGCATATTTTTGGAGGATTTTGTAAATTTCGTCCCTTATCGAATCTTTAAGGCTTTTGCGCGTGCTGCTGCTCGATGTGTACAAGCTCAAAAATCCGCTTTGCACCATCGAGTCATTATCGCCCCCGGACATGTCAGCGGGTAGACTTGTAAGCGTGACACGTAGGTTCTCGAGCCACTCCAAGCACGTGGCGGTGCCCCGGTAGGCAATCACCACGTCGCGACGGCCAAGCCTAGCAATCTCGTTCTTGTCATTGCAAACCGCCACGTAGCCAATCCAGCTGGACTCGGCCGAGGCCCACTCGGGCACGCGCGGGCCGGCCCACCTGGGCAGCTGGACCCCACACGTGGCGTGCAGGCTCCTGGTTACTTTATATCCACTCTTGCCAAGTCCGCACTGAGTCAGCATGGAGCCTCTGGCGTACTGACACGTGGCGTACCCGGGCGACGACGTATCGAAGTCGAAACACCGGTAGGCCGCCTCCACAAACTCGCCGTACCTTAAAATCTCGTGGCGGAGGTGGTCGTCAAGAGGGTCGAGCAATCCTTCCCAGTTCTTGATCCCTTGAAACTCCATCCATTTATCTCGAACTTTCTTGGCTCTGGAAACAAGAGATTCACCAGAAATGGATATATTTCCTTTTGGGTTCCAAGAATTGGCGCTTTTGATCTTCAAGCTACATTTGTGCGGCTGTGATTGGCTTGAGCTCATCATTAACACATTCAAGTTGGACTGCCGTGCAATCCCAGAGGCAAGATTCATAGTATTTAATTTGTCCGCAGACTGTATATATGTAGAGAGAGAGAGACAGAGAGAGTTTGTAGTTAAAGTTGAGGTGATGAGGTTGCAGAGGGATTTAAGGTTGTTTGTGAGTGAAGTTTTGGCATTGTTGTTTGGCTGCGAAGTGAATTTATAGAGAGAAGAGAATAGGGGGTTAGTCTTGTTTTAGAGAGAGAGAGAATTGAAGGAGAGAGGAAAGAGAGGAGATTAGCTGCTGAAAAAAGAAAGTTGGTTGGTTGGGTTTCCTTCCATGCGATTGGTGGGGACTACCTCTACTTCTAAAAATCTGGTAAGTCTTGAATTTGATAATAAAGAGTTGAAAAACGTTTTATGATTGGGATTCTGCTTACGCGTCACCCGATTCTATATATTTCCAATAATAGTTACCTATACAGTGCCGGAAAATGTAAACTTTCAAACAAATTCTCATAACATCATTAAAATCACACCAACCAACGACTTATTAACCAAAAACGTAGTATCTGAGAGCATCAATTAACAAAAAATCTGTCTATTTCGACCAATCCTAAAAAGAACGAGCGTATTTATTTATTTTGAATTGAAGACTGTAATATTTAATTACATATGTATTCCTCCAACAAATATTTAATTATTTATAAATATGTCTCTTTTTTTTTGTATGTAAGAGAAATTTATGGTTCAATTCTCAACATTTCCTTCCCGGCCTAACGGCCCCCAACTCACTATTCAAATATGTACGTGTGGTTCTGCCTTGACAATTAATCGCATATTTACATCACAAAAATAGAACTTACAGCTCAAGATTAATTTATAAAAGTTGAAGTAGAAGGATCTTGATTTAATAATCTTTTTTTTTTGAGGGAAAATCTTGATTTAATAATCACTTATAGTATATTCATTCGTTGTTTCTAATACACACTAGGTACGTACATAATACTCAGAAGACATGAGTAATAAGAGTAAGAAGCGGCCCCACAATTAAACCTACTTTAGAAGATGGAGGCAGTAGAGATCACTTAGGACCGACTTTAAACTCAATCTTCAGATGGAGATCGATCTGTTGATTTGTGCATGTGAAAAAATTAAATGTACGTAAATTCTCCGTCCAAGATTAAAAAAATAATTCAAATATATTTTGTACTCAAGTCAAAGAGGGTCAACATCAAGTGTGGAGAGGAGTAGTGGACTAATTAAGGGAGATTATATTTGACTGGGGCCGCTCATCAATACCCAATCAGGAGTCATGCATGCATACTATACTATATAGTAGTAGTTCCGACCATATAATGACACACATTCCGGCACGTGCGCTTCACTGACGCGTCCACTCTTCAGCTTCACTCTCATTTTACTGCGCTCTCTCTCTCTCTCTCTCTCTCTCTCTCTCTCTCTCTCGATTTGTGGTTGTGAGTCTTAATTATGTGCCTAATTACTCTCAGTCTCAGTATTGAAATTCTCTGGAAAAAATAATTACTATTACAACCACAAATTATAAAAATAAATAAAATAAATAAAATTAATACTAGTATCTTATCTATGTTGGTTATTATGTTCAGTAGGTAAGTAATGATTGAGAATGGATTTGACAACTTGAAGTCAAATTTATAAAGAAATAGAAAAATGAAAAGTTCTTGCCATTGTACGACTAAGAGTAATGGAACATCGCACGATGGGAGAGAGTTTATGACAAACTACTCGTGAGTTTGGATCATACCAACTTTTTTTATCCATCGAATCAGATATATACTTTTTTAATACTATCACTTTATCTTTCATATCTAGTTAATAGTTTAGTACGCAAATATGATGTTATTCAATGTACTCTATGCAAATTTGTGAGTTTCTGTGATAAATCACTCACATCAATCTATTTTAATAGTTTTGGAACAACAACAAAAAAAAAAAAAAAAAAAAAAAAAAACAAATTACTAAAATTTTGGAACAAACAAAAATGGAATGAAGGTCTATAATTTTGGAACGGTTTAAGTAACTGTTGGACGGAAATAAACTTTTAAGTACTGTTCCTCATTTTCAACAATGTGAAGAAAATAGTGCAATCTAAACTCTAAAATTCAATGACAAAACTTAAAGTCGAACCCCTAATTTAAAATAAGTAGGTGATTAATTATATAATGTGGAAATCGATCGTAGTGATATTTTAGAGGCCTAAAATAAACCCTCTGGATAAAAGTGATTTTATTTTATTTTCACATTTTAACGTTCATTCTTACAGGTATGGTCGGTCAAATGTATGGCCGAATAGCTTTTGTATAAATAAAACTGCTTCAACAATTAACCAATTAAAACACTTGAAATGATGTAGTATTAGATAGAAAATATATATGGTTTTGTAATTAAATTAGGACGCTAGTCTACTCTCGAAATTGTGGAATTGGTGCTTTCATTAGGACGATTACGCTAATTATATGTGCCAATTGATAATGTGATGACGTCATACAAGTTGATCGTGCACATATATAATATTTATATGTGGAGTTATGTGAAATTAATATATGCACTTAAAATCAGAAAATGAACCCTAGTCACATGGCGACTGAGATAATTACACAATCAAGTGGGTACATTAGATCAATCGTTCTATTTACCTATTAATTTAAATGATACTGGATCACAATGTTATCTATGATTCTATATGTAAGAGTAAATACAGATGGATTTTTTTTTATTTCTTTTCATGTTTTAATGTACGTATTTTTTTGGGGGAATATAGTAGTAGTAGTAGTATATATATATATATATATATATATATATATGTTTGGTACGTGTATTTATTTTATTTTATTTATGATTTTCTTAATTTTAATTTGTGAAACAATGTGTGGTTGCACTTTTACATGCATTCAAATATGAATTTTAGTTTGTCGGTCAATATTTTCTCACGCAAGGAATAACTTTACAAGTAAAAGATAAGACCCAAAAATGACTAGTAAAACTAGAATAACTAAATTTTGATGCAAAGGAATGCATGTTTGCAAATGAAAGTTCGAGGAACTATTATTCAAAAAAAGATGAAGAAGAATTATATTTAATCCAAATATACGTTTTGTTTTCAAAATATTGAATGTTGGACTAATACAAGTGATGACTATGAATATTCTTATCAAAGATGCCTAAAGGGAGGTTTCAAAACTAAAGAATGTTGTTTTAAATTACTTGTGAAAGGATTTAAAAAAAAAAAGAAATACTGCATTCAATGAATTCCTTTAACAAACTTTAGGAACTTTTTCTAAATTTGGTGCCGCCATAAAGCTTGTTCTACTAGAAATCAACAAATTAAAGGACGTTATTAGTTTATCAAAGAAAGGACAATATTATTAGTTTGACAAGATTAAAAGAAATAATAATAACACTTGGCTTAGAACCTTTTCTTCAATTTCGGGTAATTTTACTTTCTATTCCAATTTGATTTTAATTTTTACATCTTAAATATATAATAAATTAATACTATATACTCCATGCAGATAAAGTGCCTTGTCCAGATTACGTAATCTTGAAAAGTGTTTTTTCAGAGCATTTTTTTGAAATGCTTTTACTACTATATATGGCCATAATTAATACGTATATAATATTTTATACTCCCTCCATTAGCGAGGAGTATTCGACAAACTGCTATACCAAAAATATATTAAGTGAAGATAAAACAATACAACAAAAATATATTAAGTCAATTTCCCTTTTTATTTTTACCATTACTTGATTTATATTCAATATTTCGTTTTTACTAATGCTACACCTTTAGAAAGCTTGTTATGTTATACGAACAAAGCCTACTTCATGGCTGCTGGATTTCCCATTCAACTTCAGAAGTGATTTAGATAGGTTCAAAGTATCTAACCAAAAAAACAAAAAAAAAAACAAAAGGAAAAAAAAAATCAAATTTTACCTTTTTCTCGCTATTTATGTTTCAACCTTTTCGGTTTTATTTTTAATTTAATTTTTCCACATTAGTTTTGTTTTTTTTGGAGTGGTGGATTTCTTTGTGGATTGGCCAACTATTGTAGTTTTCTTTTGAATCCACCGTCCAATTCCATTCAGATTTGTTACAATCTTCAAGAGTCCATTTTTTATATCAATTTGACGGTTAATTAAAAATACTAACTCTTCTTGCAATAAATTGAGGACTAAAAAAGTTGAAAAGGCACAAATCAATGAAGTTTCTGAGGTGATGGGGACGAAGATATTTAACTTTAATTAATAATCTGATAACGATTTACAGAATATGCTTAATTCTCCATAATCTACTCTTTATTGTTTCAAGTCCTTTATGGAGGTACCAGACTACCAATACAGTTCCGACGTCAGTATATTTTTTTACATTAATCTTCCAATTAATGTGTTTTTTAAGACTATGAATTAACTTTACCAATTAATTTATTTAGTATTATTAATATAAATCACAATCCTGCGCTGTCCTTAATCCGCCTGCATGGCAATTCGGAACTAATCAACTAATCAAGTAGACATGGAGATGATAGTAACTACTTCACTTCAAACTGAGCATGACGATATACATCTACTTCCTCAGTCCCGTTCAATAAGTTCTATTTTGCCATTTTGTACAGTGTTTTTTCACTCAATCCATTTTAACATCAATAATAAAATACTACTTTAATCACACTCTAACTCTTTTTTTTTAATCTACGTACATATCCCAAATGAGACTTGTTGAATTGGACAGAGAGAGTATATCTTTGTGTGTGCGTGCGCATTCTGGCACAAAATTTATATATAAGAAAAGTTATCGTCATTTGTTATTTGTTGTTGATTTTTGTAGTTCTTTTTGTTGAGACACCTAATATATATATAATCTGAGGTTAAATGGAGTATTTAACATGACATCATCTATTTACTTACTGATGTATTTGAGACGAAAGTTTCTTACTTTATGACAGATGCACCTCAATCATATTACTTAAAAAAAATGCACGATTATCCTCGTATAGATTCCGATGGCTGGCTATAGCACAAAAAACACCTTTTTGAGTGATTGAGTTTTAAAGTTTTGTTCTTTAAATCCATAAACCCACCAATTAAATTCACTTTTGCTTCAAATATAGATTAGTGTTTGTGAAAATAATTATATTCAAATATGTACTTGCCTATATATTAAATTATTTATTTTTATTATTGTTATTATTATTATTATGACTACTATGTAGTATGTACTACATTATTATTTGCTATTACTCGGGTCTGACTCTTTTTTTTAGCTAGTATAATATGATATTTTGGTAAATTCATAATGGAAGAAGGAAATAACATTGAATTCGTATTCTCACCACAACTTACAAGTATATATATATATATATATATATATATATACACTGTAGCTAATTAACATAAGTAAATATGCAAAATGTTAGTTGAATTCGCATATAGACTGATTTAGAAAAGTTATCAAGGTTCATGAATTAATCTTTTATCATCTTTTCTGCCGAAAGAATGAGAGAGAGAATAAATTCTTGTTAGGTATACAAAGATTGACTTGATTACTAGGTATAATTCCCTCTAAATCTTAAGATTTGGGAATATTATACCAAAATTGACTCAAGAAATACTAAACTTGACCATCTAGTCCCATTTCAATTCACGAATGTTGTACTCCATATACTAACTTTCAATATTTTACTTTTCTCACGTATAAATTTCATCGCAGTTATTTACTTTGTATTTGCATCAAAGGATTCATTCATGTATTCAGTTAATTGATTAAATGGAGGCATAATTATTTAATCAAGTACAAGGTCTAGCATTTTTTAGCCTGCATGGTTCTGAAAGAATAGTATATTATATATATATATATATATATATATATATATATATATATATATATATATATATATATAGAGAGAGAGAGAGAGAGAGAGAGAGGGGAAATTGTTAAAAGATGACACTAACTTTAGCGTGGTTGTGAAAGTAGGACACTTTTATCTCGGACTTGTGATAAACACTCATTTTCGTAGCAACTAAACGTGTTTACTACCGTATTTTGCTTAGCTTTTGCCAAATTTGTGATTTGTTTGATATGAATTCATCTATTTTGGAATTGTGTCACGTTTGGTAGAGTCTTTTGCTTGTGTGTAGGTGAAATAAAGTCTTCTAAGCTAAAGTGGATGTTTAAGGACACGTGGAATTGAAAAGTCGGGATAAAGAAGTGAAGAAATCGGAATAGAAGAGGCTAAGGAGCTAATCGGCGCCTGGAAAAGCTAACCGGCCGGCTAACCGGCGGTTCAGGGCTAAACTGCAGGTTAGCACTTCAAACCGCTGGTTACGGTGGAAAGTTTATGAAATTTTTGCGTGTGTTAATGCTAAATGGCCGCTAACCGGCGCCCTAGGGTCTAGACCGCCGGTTAGCCCATTTTCGCACCAAATCTTCCCACTTTGCTCTTTTTACGTTTTTAACTTGTTTTAACACTTCTTATACCCTTTTATAAAGGGATGTTAGCCCCAAACATGGTACCAAGCCACCATAGCTTAGAACTCTCTTCCCAAAGTTTTCTTTTAGGGTTTAATTAGCTTTTAATCTTTGTAATCAAGTAACAAGGTTGGATTTGGATTGTTTGAAGATTTTATTGAAGATATTCTCCATTTGGGTTCTTAGTATCTCTTATTATGCACTTGATTATATTTTCTTTTGCTATTTCTCTTATTATGTCTAGCTAAATTCCTTTAGTTGGTTTTAGGGAGTTTGTGAGACTCAATTGATGGTGGATTTTGATTATTGATGTTATTTTGCCTTCTAATTTTGTGGTTCATGCTTCTTGGTGCTTATTTTTCATGTTAGAATAGGTGGCCTCTATTTTAGCATGCCTAGTGTTCGTAAAAATGCTTAATCGGTTTTTATGATCATTGAATTCAAGTTTGCACGGTATGTTTGATTAAGGATCCTAGCGGAAGTTAGTCAATGCATGGAAGGCTATAAATCTTGAGTGCTTTTGGGAGTCAACGCCTTATCTTGAGTCTTAATCGAGATAGATAAGTAGTTAATCAACTTGCATGTTCTTGTCGAGAGAGAGAGAGAGAGAGAGAGAGAGAGAGAGAGTGTGTGTGTGCATATGTGAGTGATTCCTTCACTACAATTAGATTAAATGGTTGAATGGATCGATAGTTAATTTCCCTATCGTTTTGAGTCGAGCAAGGTTCTTAGAACCTACCCTTTTCTATATTGTTTTATTTGCTTGTTAGTTGCTTATTTTCTCTTAATTGCTCTTTCATACCAATTTCTTTTTATTTTAGTTTGAAAATCTCACGAATCATGAAAATCTTAGAGCTTGAATAGTAGGAAGATGCATAAATTTCGTTTTCAACATAAATTCGATCCAATAGTCACTGAGGATACGATACTCGATACTAGTGCTACAATAGCCCGATAAAGTGCGGATTATTTGCTAAGTAAAACTAGTGATCACTTTTTGGCACCGTTGCCGGGGACTATTAAGAATTTATAGTGTTAATGATCTTTGCATTGAGAGTACTAGTTCAAGCATTACTTGTTTTTAAATTGTCTTGTGAATCTTAGTGTGTTCTTGGTTGGTTTGTGTAAGTGAATTGGTGCATGATCACAAGGAAAAAGGGAGGCGAAATCATTGAAATCACTCATAAGCGGGCTAGCCGAGAACGAAGAAGGAAGGCAATGGAGCACCAAAGGCCTAATAATATGGCCGACTTGGAGCGTCAAATGCAAGAACTCCGTCGTCAAATGAATGAGTAACAAGCTCAAAGGGACAGAGCACCATCGCCTCCAATCAACCAAATGTTTGAGCCTCAAGTGAATATGTTTCAAGATGGAGGTTGGGGCAATCGGTGCAATGCCAACAACTTTGAGCTAAAGTCGGGGTTGATTAATATGGTTCAAGCGGAGTCGTTTAGAGGAGGGTTCAATGAAGATGCAAATGCGCATTTGAGTGCCTTCTTGGACGTGTGTGAAACTATCAATATCTAAGGGGTCTCAAATGACGTCATTCGATTGAGACTTTTCGAATTTTCTCTACGGGACAAGGCCAAAGCTTAGTACAAGACCCTCGACCGTTCGGAGATAACCACTTGGGAGAAATTGTGTTGACTTTTCCTAGCCAAGTATTTCCCGCCTTCACATGCTCAAAAGCTTATTTCGGACATCTCCCATTTCTCTTAATCGGGGGATGAATCAATCTACGAAGCTTGGAAGAGATACAAGGATATGTTGAGGCGATGTCCTCAACATGGATTTTCAAAGGAGCAACAAATCTTGAACTTCTATCGAGAGCTTACTAGTCATACACGGGAGGTCGTGAATGCCACCGCCGGTGGTGGCTTGACTAACCGTCCATATAAAGAAGCGGTCTGGATTTTGGAGGAAATGGCGGCCAATAGTTGTCATTGGCTTCAAGAGAGGAGTTCTTCAAAGAGAGTTGCCTCCGTTTCGGATGAGAGATATGATGATCTTCTTGAGCAATTCACCTTGCTCAAGAGGAACTATGAGGCCGAAAGAAAAGGAAAATTGGATGTGAAGATGGTGTCCCAACCAATGCATCAAGGAGGTGAAGAGTATTCACAATTTGAGAATACTAATTATGTGATTCAACGAGGGTATAGCAACTATAACCGGTCAAGTTATCCTCCAGAGAATCAAGCCTATAATCCGAATTATAGGAATCCAAATTTGTCGTACTCTAACCCGAACAATGCTATCCATCCACCACCCGGATTCTCGGTGTCTCAAGGGATGATCAATGAGCCGAAGAAGCCTATGCCGACCATGGAAGAAATGATGCAATAACTTCTCCAAAACTAAAATGCTTTCATGGGTGCAACGGGGCAAAAGGTTACTAGTTTGGAAGGAACCGTCACGGCTTTGACTAAGCAAATAAAGATCTTGCAACAGAAATTACCTTTGAAGCAAAAGGACCCCGAGAGTTTTGTGATCGCTTGTGTTATTGGAGGCCAAGCTTTTGGGAGAGTCTTGTGTGATTTGGGTGCTAGTATTAATCTCATGCCCCTTTCAATATTTAAGAGGTTGAAGATTGGAGAATTGAAGTCTACTACTATCGCCTTGCAAATGGCCAATCGGTCTATCTCTTATCTTAGAGAAATTGTCGAAGACGTGCTTATTAAGGTGGAGGAATTCATATTTCCTGCGGATTTTGTGGTCCTTGACATGCCCGAAGATGACAATACTCCACTTATTCTTGGCCGACCGTTCTTGGCAACCGGAAGGGCATTGATCGATGTTCAAGATGGTGAGTTGACCTTCCATTACAATGATGAGAAGATGACTATCTCGATTTATGAAGCCATGAAGAAGCCACAAGAATTGGAGCTTGAAGAGTGTAATCTCATTGACTCTTATTCATCTTATTCTCAAGATTCCTTGGAGCGTTGTGTTGTGGATTCTATTCATTCTTATTCGAAATTGGATGAGGCTTGTGATGAATTGTTGGAATCCATTACCTATATGGATGCAAATCAAGTCATTCCTTTAGAAGATTTGGGTTATTTAGATCTTTATACACCTATTGAGGGAGGAGTGCCGAAAGGAATGTCTAAGCCAAGTTCTCCACCGACTTTGGAATTGAAGCCCTTGCCCGACCACCTCAAGTATGCTTTTTTGGGTAAGGATGAAACTTTTTCGATCATTGTGTCTTCATTTCTAAATGATGAGGAGTTGGATAAGTTGTTGAGGGTATTGAGGAAGTATAAGTCTTCCATTGGATGGTCTATAGTCGATATTAAGGGAATTAGCCCTTTTATTTACATGCACCGAATTTTATTGGAGGATGATGCAAAGCCGAAGGTCCAACCTCAACGTCGTTTGAACCCGGTGATGCAAGAGGTTGTGAGGAAGGATGTTTTGAAGTTATTTGATGCCGGAATCATCTATGCCATATTCGATAGTGAGTGGGTTAGCCCGACTCAAGTGGTTGCAAAGAAAGGGGGAATCATCGTTGTAGAAGATGAGAAGGGTGAACAAATAACTACTCGTTTGCAAACGGGGTGGAGAGTGTGCATTGACTATAGAGCCTTGAATGCGTCTACAAGAAAGGATCACTTTCCTCTTTCTTTCATCAATCAAATGCTTGATAGGCTAGCCGGTTATGAGTATTATTACTGCTTGGATGGGTATTCCGGCTACAACCAAATTGCCATAGCTCCGGAGGATCAACACAAGACGGCTTTCACTTGTCCTTATGGAATATTTGCTTGTCGACGGATGTCGTTTGGTCTTTGTAATGTACCGGTCACTTCCCAAAGATGCATGATGGCGATCTTCCATGGACTCATCGAGAAGATTATGGAGGTATTCATGGATGATTTTTCCGTCTTTGGTTCTTTCTTTGATAATTGTTTGAAAAATCTTTCTCAAGTTTTGCAAAGATGTGAGGAAACTTCTTTATGTCTCAATTGGGAGAAATGTCATTTTATGGTGAGAGAGGGCATTGTTTTGGGGCATAAGGTGTCTAAAGATGGATTAGAAGTTGATAGAGCCAAAATAGTGGCAATTGAGAAGTTATCTCCACCGACGAATGTGAAATCTATCCGAAGTTTTCTTGGGCATGCGGGGTTCTATAGACGGTTTATTAAAGAATTTTCAAAAATCTCCAAGCCTCTTTGCTCATTATTGGAGAAGGATTCAAGGTTTGAGTTTTCTAGTGCTTGCCTTGATTCGTTTGAGAAGTTGAAGAAGGCACTCGTGTCTACTCCCGTGTTGATTACTCCGGATTGGACGGCGCCATTTGTATTGATGTGCGATGCTAGCGATTGGGCCGTTGGGGCCGTGTTGGGGCAAAAATGATATAAGCTCTTCCGAGTGATCTATTATGCTAGCAAGACATTGGATTCGGCTCAATTGAACTATGCCACCACCGAAAAGGAATTACTCGCCATGGTGTATGCCTTCGACAAATTCCATCCATATCTAGTTGGGACGCATTCTATTATTTATACGGACTACGCCGCAATCCGCTACCTTTTTTCCAAGAAGGATGTAAAGCCCCGTTTGATTCGTTGGATTTTATTGCTCCAAGAATTCGACATGGAAATCTGAGATAGAAAGGGATGTGAAATTGTCGTTGCCGATCACCTATCCCGTCTTGAGCATCCGGTTGAAAGAGAAGATTCTCGGGTACGTATTAATGAGTGCTTTCCCGATGAACAAATTTTGAAGTTGGTGGATTATACTCCTTAGTTTGCGGACTATGTGAATTATCTAGTCATTGGTGAAGTGACAGGTGATCTTACTCATTATCAAAAGAAGACATTCTTGCATGATGTGAAGTTTTACTATTGGGAGGACCTTAATCTTTATCGTCGATGAGCTGATGGCATCATCCGAAAGTGTGTAAAGCAAACCGATTGGTTGAGAATCATGGAGGAATGTCATAACTCTCCAAGTGAAGGTCATTTCGGTAGCCATCGGACCGCTATCAAGGTATTCCATTCCGGTTTTTATTGGTCAACCGTCTTCAAGGATTGCATTGTTTTTGTTAAGTCTTGTGATAGGTGTCAAAGAATGGGAAACATTTTCAAGAGAGACGAGATGCCATAAAATATCATGGTGGAAGTCGAACCTTTCGATGTGTGGGGAATTGATTTCATGGGACCATTTCCCAAGTCTCAAGGGTATACTTACATCCTTCTTACGGTGGAATATGTATCTCGATGGGTGGAGGCGATTCCCACGGCAAAAAATGACTCGAAGGTGGTGCTTAAATTTTTGCAAAAGCACATCCTCGCTCGTTTTGGCACTCCAAGGGCTTTGATTAGTGATGGCGGTTCACACTTCAATAACAAGTGGTTGGGGAGTCTACTTTCTCGATATGGGATGAAGCATAAGATCTCCACTCCTTATCATCCTCAAGGAAATGGCCAAGCGGAGCTTGCAAATCGGGAGAACAAACAAATTCTTGAGAAGTCGGTGACACATAGGAAGGATTGGGCAAATCATTTGGATAATGCACTTTGGGCCTATCGCACTGCTTACAAAACTCCGATTGGTATGTCCCTGTTTCAACTTGTTTTTGGAAAATCGTGTCATCTACCCGTTGAGCTAGAGCATAAGGCGCATTGGGCCACAAGGAGGATCAATCTTGAGTTTAAGGAAGCCGGTTACACAAGGCTTGAGAAGCTTCTTGAGCTTGATGAGTGGAGAAACGAAGCTTTTGAAAGTTCTCGGATCTACAAGGAAAGGGCAAAGAAGTTCCATGATCAAGCCATTCGTTCCAAAGATTTTGCTCCCGGAGATGAGGTACTTCTTTACAATTCTCGTCTTCATTTATTTCTGGGCAAGTTGAAGTCTAGATAGACGGGTCCATATGTGATGTATAAATGCAATGGAAAAGGGACTTACGAGCTTCTCAAGTCCAATGGAGAAATTTTTGTGGTGAATGGTCATCGTCTTAAGTATTACATCAATTGTGAGCCGGATCGGAATGTGACGGTCACCCTCTTAAATGACCCTTGAAAAGTGAGGTATCGTCTAGCTTTAGACGTTAAACAAAGCGCTTGTTGGGAGGCACCCCAACTTTTTTACTCGCTTTCATTTTCGTTTTGTCTTTTTCTCGTTTTAGCTCTTGTTTTATCTTGATGGTTGTGATCTTGGTGGTTAGTATGGATTGTGTGTTTACTTTGGTTTTTGGAATGTTGTTTTTCATGTTGGTTTGTGTTAAGAGGTTTTAGTTCATTTGGTGTTTGAGCTTGTCTTTTCGTTTTTGTTTTCGTTTCTTCGTTTTCTCCTTTTGGTCGTGTTCGTTTGTGTTGTAAATATGTCGGTGTGTTCGTTTCGTCTCGTGTTTTTTGTGGTAGCAAAGTTTTTATTTCGTTTTTTTTTTTTAAAAAATCGGATTTTGGGCTAACCGGCGCCCTAGGCTAGACCGCCGGTGGGCTTGGGAAACTTTCTGTTTTTTACCGTGGGTTAATGCCGGTTGGCTGCTAACCGGCGCCCTACCGGGCAAACCGCCGGTTAGCGGCGGTTGACCGCCAGTTAGCGATTTTTCTAAAAAAAAAAAAAATCAGAAATTTTTCTTTTCTTCCTGCATGTTGCTGCTTCTTGTTTTCCTTTCCTCTTTTCTTTTTCTTTTCCTCCCTTCTCTTTTCCCCCTCCCAAACCGTAAGCCCCTCCCTCAATTTCTTTCAAAATTCTTCAACCTTCTTTACCCACCATCTTAGCTACCTTTCCATCCAAGTAAGTTGGGAGTTCATCCACTAAATCCTCTAAACCCAAGATTTGGAGTTTTGCCCAATTTTTCTTGTTTTTCTTCTATTTTAAGGTAAATTTCTTCTTTCTTTGTCATTTTTGTTGCATTAGTTGTTTAATTTCTTGGTTATTTTGGTGGTTTTTCATTTTTTATTTTTGGGTAATTTTTCTAGGGCATTATATTTCGAATTTTTGGGGTTTTTGGGTTTAAATGTTCAATTAATTATGCTACATTATGGAATATTATTGTTTTATCCTTGTTAGTTAATTGCTTAAGGAGTTTTTATATATTCTTGAATTTTTGGAGCTCTTAGGTGATTATCTAGCATGATATTTTGATTTTTTAAATGTTGAAAAAGCATGATATAGTAGTTTTGAGGATTGGTGGTAATGTGATGGTGTTACATTGTTGATAATTGGAGTGTAGTTGATGTAGTTCTTGTTTTCTTCATTTTGCAAGTGTGGATATTGCAAACTTGTTGCTTGGTGCATAGGATTTTGATGATTTTATTTGGAAATTGGAGATTAATATTGTGATGTGTAGGGTAGGTACCATAACAAAGACCAAGGAAGCCGTCAAAGCCAAGAAGCGAGCTCGTGTGGAGGCCGGATCAAGCAAACTGCCTCCACCGCCTCCGGGGCCTTCTTCCTCCCGTCCGGCTAGACGTCGGAATGAGTTGATAAAGAACCTCCCTCAAAATATTGAATCAAGATATGTCCAAAAGTATGATGGACCGTATGATCCGGCGGTGTATGATGTTGCTTTCCGGAAACAGACACATCAGACCTCTTCATTCACTTAGCCAAACGGGGCCTTGAGTCGAGCAAATTTCCCGATCAACAAGTCTTGAAGGATCTTGGTTTGTGGGATAATGTGAAAGAGTTATTTGATCGGATAGGATGGGGATCCATTTTGACGGGAATGTGGCCGACAATTCCAAGAGCTGCATTGGAATTCCTTGCTACTATGGTTCTTCCTATACCTTCCTCCAAGATTCCCTACAAGGTGACTTTCCAACTAGATGATAAAGTCCATACACTGACGATGCAAGAGATTAATAGGATGTTGGGATGCCCGGCGGGAGGCATTTGTTCAAAACATCGAGATTTTGATGCAAAGACAATGTGGGCATCTATGACAAATTCATCTAAGTCTTTTGACAAAGGAACTCCAAAGGCCACAATTATTCGCAACCCCGTCTTCCGGGTGATCCAACGGATCTTGGCCCACACCATTTTCCAACAAGGGGAAAACAGTTCGTTTAGAAGTAGCGAGCTATTTGTTATTTGGGCAATGCTCACATCCACTAGGCTCAATTTGGCTCAACTTCTTATGCGTCAAATCCTCGCTCAAAGGAATCAATCAAACGAAGTGCTTTGTTGTGGAGGGTTTATCACACCTATTGTCATGGCCCTTTGCCCGACCGCCGTCCCTAGATGGAAAACACTTTCGGATTCCATAGTTATTGATGCGGCCATGTGGACAAGTATGAGAGTTCTTGCCTCGACTTCTCCACCGTATTACTTTGTGCAACATAAAGAGGGGAAGCCTAAGAAGGGAGAAAAGGTGGTGGTCGAAGTGTTTCCTTTGCCCGATTCCGTTCTCACATCAGTTACTACCATGTCCGACTGGGATAATTGAAAAATGGACACACCATTCCATGAAGTGGCAATAGCTCAAGCCGGGAATCCAAAAATTGAGGTGAACAATGAGGATGGGGAAGATGAAATTAGAGGAAAAAAGCAAGAAGAAGATAATCTAGGAGACCACAATCAAGAAATAAAAGAACAAGAAGAAGGACAAGCATGGGTTGCCCAAGATTTTGGAGGGCACCATGATTTTGGGGGAAACCAAGATTTTGGAGGACCATCGGGGTTCTCAAGCTACTTTGGGGTTGAGTTTGAAAGTTTGGGGGCACGTATGGAGCATATTGAGACATATTGTACTCAATGGGACAATGAATTTGCCGTAATGAGAAATGATATGCAAACTACCCGTCTTAGGCAATAAGAAATCGTCGAGCTTCAAAGGCAACAATTGGCAAACCAACAAAACTTCCAAGCCGAAATATATCAACGATATGATGAGTTTCAAGAGGACTTGTATGCTCGGCAAGCCACTTTCCAATAAGAGCAAGGGAGATGTTGGAGCTTTTGCGCCGTTTCCAAGCTCACCAACTCGATCAAGGCCAAGCGGGGCCACCATTCCCCCCTCCCCAATGATGCCCCGATGTATGGTTGTATTTGTATCTTTTTCTTCCCTCCAACCTTATTCGTCTACCTTTGGTCTTTGAATAAGTTTGGGGGAGGGGAGAAGATGGATACAAATACCTTTGTGAATATGTGTGTGTCGTGTTTTTATTGCTTTTGGTAATTTGTTGTTTTTAAGTTTTGTGAAACTTTTGGAAAAATGTTGAAAATAATGTTTAGTGGCTATGATTTTGGGGGTTGAGCTCAATAGTGACTTGGTGAAATGCTTATGACGATATTGTTATGTTTTGCAAAATGTTGTTGAGATCGAGTGTCTTGTGAACGGCTTGCATGAATGATTGGTGTGTTGGTTTTGACTTCTTGATGAATGAATGAAACCCGTGAGGTTTTGAGCCTTGATTTGCTTTGCATCATGTTCCTTTCTTGTGAGTTTGATCATGCATGCTTATTTACTTCTAGAACTTGTTTTGGTTCTTCGTCAAGAATGCGTGTTTATGCAAGAATCTTGGAAATGATCTTAGACCGTCCTTGTTAGCTATCTAAAAACTCAAACACTACCTTGTGCTTTGAATCATCCGTTGTTAGCCCTTTTGAGCTTTAATAGCTTTCTTTGTCAAACCGGAGAAAAGAGGGTGATGGATTGTAGGGGTATCCTGGGTTGGCTTTTAGTGGAGAATTTGTTGAAACGGATAGCTAAACTTAAGAGGTTTGATGCTTTGAAAAATCCTAAATTCTCATGAGCTCGTTCAAAAGAAAAAAAAAAGAAATGAAAGTGAAAGAACTAAGTGTTGAGTTTTGATGAAAACTTTTGCTTTCAATGGAATGGAAAGAAGGAAAAAAAAAATGGTTGAAATGTGAGCATAAGGGAATAAATAAGTGTTTTGCTTGAAAAAAGTGTGTAATTGAGTCTTAATTATGGATTATTTGGTGTAGAAAGAAAAAGATTGGATTCATGCTAGATTTGAAGAAGATATAAGGTTGGTGAATAATTTGATTAGTCACTTACCCAAATTTTCCTTCCTAAACCAATGTCCTTATATTACAACCCAAGAAAAGCCCTTTGTGATTCTTGATCTTGCATAATTTGTTTGCAATGGAGATGTTAGACGATAAGCAAGCCTATGGTAAGTGGATTTGCATTGTGTGAATTCGATGAGAGTTTAAACCTAAACATTTGAGAGAGAGGGATACACTTCTTTGAGAGTTGCATTTGTTGAGTAGTTGAGATTGGCATGTCATTAGTTTGTGTGAGTTGTGAAAGAGATGCTCAGTTTTAGCATTGAAAGTTTTTGTGTAATCTGAGGCATTTAGGATCAAAAGTCGCTACTCCAATCGAGTTTATGTTCTTTATTTGATTATATTGTTCGGGACGAACAATACCTAAGTTTGGGGGAGTGATAAATACTCATTTTCGCAGCAACTAAACGTGTTTACTACCGCATTTTGCTTAGCTTTTGCCAAATTTGTGATTTGTTTGATATGGATTCATCTATTTTGGAATTGTATCACGTTTGGTGGAGTCTTTTGCTTGTGTGTAGGTGAAATAAAGTCTTCTAAGCTAAAGTGGATGTTTAAGGACACGTGAAATTGAAAAGTCGGGATGAAGAAGTGAAGAAATCAGAATAGAAGAGGTTGAGGAGCTAATCGGCGCCTAGAAAAGTTAACCGACGGTTCAGGGCTAGACCGTCGGTTAGCACTTCAAACCGTCGGTAAGCGGTGGAAAGTTTCTGGAATTTTTGCGTGTGTTAATGCTAAATGACTGCTAACGGGCGCCCTAGGGTCTAGACCGCTGGTTAGCCGGCCTAGACCGCCGGTTAGCACGGACTGGGCGTCGGTTAGCCCATTTTCGCACCAAATCTTCCACTTTGCCCTTTTTACATTTTTAACTTGTTCTAACACTTCTTGTACCCTTTATAAAGGGATCTTAGCCCCAAAACGTGGTATCAAGCCACCATAGCTTAGAACTCTCTTCCCAAAGTTTCCTTTTATGGTTTAATTAGCTTTTAATCTTTGTAATCAAGTAACAAGGTTGGATTTGGATTGTTTAAAGATTTTATTGAAGATATTCTCCATTTGTGTTCTTAGTATCTCTTATTATGCACTTTCTTTTGCTATTTCTCTTATTATGTCTAGCTAAATTCCTTTAGTTAGTTTTAGGGAGCTTGTGAAACTCAATTGATGGTGGATTTTGATTATTGATGTTATTTTACCTTCTAATTTGTGGTTCATGCTTCTTGGTGCTTGTTTTTCATGTTAGAATAGGTGGCCTCTATTTTAGCATGCCTAGTGTTCGTAAAAATGCTTAATCGGTTTTTATGATCATTGAATTCAAGTTTCCATGGTATGTTTGATTAAGGATCCTAGCGGAAGTTAGTCAATGCATGGAAGGCTATAAATCTTGAGTGCTTTTGGGAGTCAACGCCTTGTCTTGAGTCTTAATCGAGATAGATAAGTAGTTGATCAACTTGCATGTTCTTGTCGAGAGAGAGAGAGTGTGTGTGCATATGTGAGTGATTCCTTCACTACAATTAGATTAAATGGTTGAATGGATCGATAGTTGATTTCCCTATCGTTTTGAGTCGAGCAAGGTTCCTAGAACCAACCCTTTTCTATATTGTTTTTTTTGCTTGTTAGTTGCTTATTTTCTCTTAATTGCTCTTTCATACCAATTTCTTTTTTCTTTTAGTTTGAAGATCTCACGAATCATGACAATCTTAGAGCTTGAATAGTAGGAAGGTGCATAAATTTCGTTTTCAACATAAATTCGATCCAATAGTCGTTGAGGATACGATACTCAATACTAGTGCTACAATAGCCCGATAAAGTGCGGATTATTTGCTAAGTAAAACTAGTGATCAACTTTTAAAAGAAGGACACTATCTTTTAAGTTCGACAAAAGAAGGCCAAATCGAGATTTATGCGGGCTATTTGACGTGACTTGCACGTGAGTGCTGACTGTGGTTCGAATCTGACATGGCTGATGTATATGAGAGGTTTGCTGAAGATAAAACTTCCCTAAATGCATTCCCCCCAATCTGAGAGAAAGGGTCAAAGAAACACCATACTTTTTGACAAAATGGCATGCACCGACTCCTACTCTTGGGGGAAAAACTCCTCCAGTTCACGCGCTAAAGGACCACTCCTAGCAACTGCATGTTGTAGGGCAGTCAAGCATGTCTGCTTCGTTGTCGAGCCCGGTGTAGTTATGGTGGCGTTGCTTGAACTGCATGGAGTGCTCTCTTGTGTGCCCCTACACAAGATAAACATGCAATCTCATCGGAAGAACCGGATTATGCATTTAGATCGAGGAATTGCAATAGCAGCTTGATTCAGCAAATCGATATTGATTTAAATAAAATAATTATCTGATTAACGAGAACTTACTTTACATAGGTGGTGGACGTTTCACCTTACTTGACTGTCAAATATACATCATGCTTGCTTACAGTGGTGTAGCCAGAAAAAATTATCGACAGGGGGCTAATTTTTTACTTTTTTCAATTTTTATAATTTTTAGAGAGATTCGATTTGATGACGGGGGCTTTTGCACAATAATTCACACACAAATTTGATTATTTGATGGATATATAAGGTCAAAAGGCTATAAAAAAATTATTTTTGTGGGGCTTAAGCCCCACCCATCTCCTTAGTAGATACGCCTAGGGATGTCAATTTAGCCCGAAATCCGCGGGTTGGCCCGAATCGAACCGAATTCGAGGAGGGTTAGGGCCGAAAATTTTGAGCCCGAAAAAATTTTAGCCCGGTTGGACCGAACCGAAATTAGCCCGAACTCGATAGGGCTAGCCCGAAAATCAAGTGGGTTGGCCCGATAACCGAAATTTTTCATTACTTAGTTATTACATTTCATTACTTTGTTTATAAATTCAATTATAAGCTCTTTTTTCTCAAATATTGTTTTGATTTTTCATTTCTAAGTTGTATTCATCATATATATTATGACTTCAAAATTATAAATTAATAATAATTTTATAAAAAAAAGTGTACCAAATTATGAAAATACAATTATATATGTATTTAATATGGGTCAATGTTTTTTTTATAAGAAAACACTTTATATTTTTTTGCTATAAACATATGATTATCAAAAATAGCTATACATTTATTTATTATATCATAAATCTCTTGACCCGACGGACTAACTCGAAAACTGAAGGGTTAGGGTTAGGGTCAATAATTTGTAGCCCGAAAAAAATTTAGTCCAATTAATCCAAACCGAAAATAGCCCGAGACCGATAGGGTTGGCCCGAAAATCAAACGGGTTAACCGATTGACATCCCTAGCTACGCCTACGCCCCTGCTTGCTTACTTAATTACCCTTTCTTTCGACCAACGACGATGAATGCTTCAGCGATATGGAGTGCTTCGATGACAGCGATGTGGAATGCAACAGTTTTTTAAGGGAATTTTGGTCTAGAGTGGTCCGATTTGAGGAAAATCTAGATTAAGGTTCTTCGTCGGCAACTCAGATTGGGGGGAATGCGTTTATGGAATTTTTATCTTCAGCAAGCCGCTCATATACATCGGCCACATTACAGTCAGCACTCACGAGCAAGTCATGTGAAAAATAGCCCGGATAAATCTCGATTTGGCCTTCTTTTATCGAACTTAAAAGATAGTGTCGTCCTTTTATAAACTCGAAATAAAAGTGTCCTACTTTCACAATCCCCTTAAAGTTAGTGTCCTCTTTTAACAATTTCATATATATATATATATATATATTTGATGCTAACGAATTGGAGACGTGGCCGACCATTCTAATTTTTTATGGCAGAGGGGCAGGGAAGAATTCACCATCATATCCTAATGCTCAATCTTAATAAAAACTGAATAAACATGCATGCATGTTAGCGTGTGAGTTGTGATAATTTACTAACATAAGGGATTATTATGATTTCAATTGCAGTTTATCTTATTATATTATATATATATATATAGTGCATTCTAGTAGGACCTGCCCTGCCGCCGCAAATCACCCAAAACCTTTTTATTACTGTTTATTTAAACGAACTTTTTATTAGTGTTAACGCCATAATAGCGGGTAGAAGCGCTAAGTCACATGTATTTTGGGGTCGACCCTAAAATCGATATGATTGTTAAAATGATGATAATACAATTCCGTCCAATATAATAAATACAGTCTAATTTTGGTTGGATCATCACGCTTTTCTCCCTGCATCCGATCCATCAAACTTGAAGTTGTTTTAGATGCCAGTATCTTATTTAGGAAACTATTTTTAAAGTTCATATCTGCCCAATTTTAAGCAAAACTGACTTTCGACAGCCTGAAATATTCGGACTGAAAAAGTCCTATAATCTCCGATAATACTTTTTAGTTAGATTAGATAAAAAAAAAATGGAGAAATTTATTCTATCTATTTTGATAATATACCACCGCAAAAACTTGCATGCAACCGGTCGCATGCTATGCGACCGAACGTGGCGCGCAGTCTTTTAGGCGCTGGATATTTTTTTAATTCGCGCATGTAACCTTTTGTTTTTTAAATTTTCAGCGCGTGTTTTCATGTGCCTGCCGATTTTTTTTTTTTTCCAATTTTTTAATTTTATTTAAATTCCAGAATATTTTTGCCTCTTTGTTTTTTTGTTTGCTCTTATTCTTTGGTAAGAGATCGAGTGAGGGGAGCCGAAGGCTTTGGAGCGAGCCGAACGATCCAAATTATTGCCACTACAATTATCTTTATATCAGTAATCAGAGCCATAAAATCGGAGACAAAGGCAGAGTCAATTTTTTTTTAAATTAAATAAAAAAAATCTAAAGAAATTAAATAAAAATTAACTGGATTAATCCGTGTTAATCGGATCCGGTCTCATGCCAAGAGACCGATTGCACCCAAGTCTTCCTCTTATACCACGGGTTTTTTTTGTGTAACTGAGATCGAGTCGGATAACTCTAATAGAGTAATAGAGCAACCATGATGCCATTGCCATGTATTGGGATATGATGAAAAAAGAAAAGGGACGGTGCTCACTCCACATAGCATAGGTGATTTGGACCCTTGAGTTTTGCGGGCGGCTAGTGGATTCAGTCATCCCATTGGGGTCACTATAGGATGTGATGGAATCGAGTTGTCGCATATGATATTTTATTTTATTTTTTAATTACTTAAAACTGTCATTTTTCAAATTCACTGGAAAAATCTCTGTAGGAAGAAATTTAGGAAGTCGAACGAAAAATACATGAAAAACAAAAGGAAAAGGGAGAGAGTTATAAAAGGTGTTAAGAGCGTTGGAGTTGATTTTGCTTGGAAACCTAGGTCGCGAGATTTGGAGCTAATAGTTAAAATAGGACTGTAATTTTCAGTGTTTTTAAAAAAGGATTATATATTACAAAATTTGAAAATGAGGATCATATGTTATGAAATTTGAAAATGAGGATTATAACTTTCATTTTTTGTATTTACATTTTTATTTAAGACCCAAAACTACTCCCTCCGTATTACATATAAACTCTCATTTCACACATTTCACATGTATTTTATAAAAAGTCACATTTCACTTTATGGACTCATACACTCTCAATAATCTCTCTTATTTACACTCATTTGTCATTGATGGGTCCACCTTCTAATAACTTTATCACTATTTTTTGTCAATATCACTACCCCTACTTTCTAACTTTTACCCCACTCAAAAACACTTTACCAATTTTCTTAATACCCGTGCCCATTTAAATTGGGACTTTATAACTAATACGGAGAGAGTAATTATTTGGGCTTTCTAATGACACATAGAGCCCGTTGGTGACGTGGTTGTGCTATGTCACCTTTCTGGCAAAAAAGTTTCTCTTTTTTTGTTATTATCGATTTTTTAGCATATTTATTACTATAATAGAAAGAAAGAAAGAAAGAAATTATTTGTCACATTTGTAGCCTAACATGAAAATAAGGAATTGACGAGTTTCTTTCGGGTGTGCAAAAATGATGAGTTTCTTTCAGTTTAAGTCCTTATTTTTATTTTAAATTGTAAATGTGGCAAATAATTACTCCCTGTGTTCCGTTCATAATGTAACATATTTCTTTTTGAGGTGTCTCATTCATCTTGCAACGTTTCATTTTATAGAAATAATTAGAAAATCACTTTATCTACTTTATTCACTTTAAAACCACTTTATATCACATCAGTAACAATTTCTTCACTTTAAAAATCACTTTATATCACATCAACAACACTTTATTTACTTTAAAAATATTTTATTTCACTTTATTAATACACTAATCATCATCTTTACTCTTAATACTTTTTTTAATACCCGTGCCGAACAAAAACGTTGCATTATGAACGGGACGGAGAGAGTATTTTCTTTCTTTCTTTCAATAATAATCTCTCCGTATCTTTTCATTAAATCCATTTTATCTTATTAAGACGTATCATTTCATTAAGCTCATTCCATAAAATGAAAATGAACCATATATAAGTACCCTACTGTAACTTATAAAATATCATATATGCCATTAAAAAGTAACTAACTTCATTCTCTCTCCTACTTTATGAGGAAAAAATACCCCAAAAAGTTATTTTATCATTTCAACTTTATTATAAACAACTCATTTTCTTAACATGTGTGTCCAACCAAATGGTCTCTATTAAAAGATACAGAGGGAGTAACAAATATGCTAAAAAAAAGTCCGTAGTAACAAATAGAGGGGAAAACACAATTTGTCAAAAAAGTGACATGACACGGTCACATCTGCAACGGGCTCTAGGTGTTACCAAAGCTCAAATAATTAATTTTGGACCCGAAATAGGAGTGCAAATACAAAAAATGAAAGTTATAGACCTTATTTTCAGATTTCATAACATATGGTCCTCACTTTAAAATTTCATAGTAATATATAGTTCTCTTTCTAAAAACACTGAAAGTTACGGTCCTATTTTAACAATTAGCTCCGAAATTTGTCATAATTTTATCAATTTCCAACTAATATGGAATCTTTATAAATTCTAATACGAAGGCCTAACCCAGTTTAAAAAACTTTTAATTTCAATTTTCAGTTTTTTTAATATTATTCTATTTTTGGAAATAATTATTAATAATATTATATCCTAATTATTCATTAATATTTACAATTAAATATTTAATGTTAGATGTTGAAAAGGCATAATTTGTAGCAGAATAATAATTTCAATAATAAACTTTTCATTTCTCATACTATTTTCCTAACTATAAATACTAAAATTCTTCAAGCAATTTCATTCACAATACACATTCTTTGTGTTCATGCTTTCCCGACTAAAGGAAGCATGTACGGTTGATAAGTAAAAAGCTATTAAACCACATCAATGCAATAGTTTTGTTGTATTTTGGAGTTGGTTTTTGCATCAAATTTCAAATAAGTTCGAAGATGAAGTTGAAGATTCAAAAAGCTGAAACAAGAAAATTCGATCCATGTGATGGAAAAATATCAATTTTTTTTAAAAAGCACTATCCGATATCAAGATTGTGTGTTTGGCACTCGATCTCTATCAATATTGATGCATGAATGTATATGACAATCCAGATAAATGTAGATCGATTAAGTATTCAAAATTGTTTAGATGCTTTTAAAGAATATTTTACCTATGCATTTGATTCACGATTGTTGTTAAAGTTGGTGAATTGTTCGTCGAATGATTGTGATTGTATTTATGTTGCTTCACATTTTGTAAATGTACACTTTGTAAATAAATATTCTTGTTTTATAATAGAAGTTGTTTAGTGTTTTGTAATTTAATGTATAGAATATTTGTTAATGTAAATGAGAGATTTTTCACTTATTCGATAAAAATCTGGTACAATATTACTATTATTTGCTTTTAGTAAATATTTGTTTTGATAATTGTTTGAGCTTTTAACAAATATATTTCTATGACATGAAAAAGATGTCAATACTTTAATATTTGCCAAAATCCAATTATCATTATGAAATCTGGGGTTGGCAATAATTTCCATTACTTATAAACATTGTTGTTTAGCTTAATTAGCGACACCATGCATAGTAATCACGCAATCAGTTCCATTATTATTTAAGAAAAAGATTTTAAGACATAATATCTTAGTCATAATGGGGTTAAATTAATAAAATCACAATTTACTGTATTTTGAAATAAATTAAATAGTTTGAAATAAAATAAATTAGATGATTGATTTGAAATTTTGAAAAATCAAATCATATCTTTTTTTTACAGGAAATCAAATCATATCTAATCTACATATTCTCTAATCATCATCTATTATTATTAACGAAAACGACTCTACGTTAAAAAATCCTATGTGGCACCCCTCATATTCCTCCGTTCATATTTATCTAAATTCTCAAATTTTCTGAATATAAAATCAATATTTATCATATTTATTATATTATTATATATATTATATATGATATGGAAATAAAATTTTAACAAGATCAAATCTTTAAAATCAATATCTATTATATTTTAATATATTCTATATATAATTTTATTTTTTATATAAAATAATCTATGATAATACAATTCAAATCAATTTATAAAACTATCTCAAAAAGTAAGTTGACCGTCTTTATAACTTTTTTTCCTAAGAGTTATAAATCTATTTGTAAAAAAATAAGAGCTACTATAAAATCTTAAAGTTTTGCTATTTTTCCTAAAATCTGAACGTAACAACAATTTTTGCTAATTTCCGTTCAACTAAAAAGTTTATCATCTTTATAACTCTTTTTTTTTATTTGATATTTTTCCTCCATAAAAAAATTTTAATTAAACGACGTCTTTTCTAATATGATAATATTCATTTTTAAATAAACTAATATAATATTTATTAATGTATTTCTTTTACGTATATTTAATTATTAGTCCTATTTATTTTGAAAAATATTATTTAACTATAAATCTTGTATCCCACATCGCTTTTTAGACCAATCTAAATCTATTGAAAACCTATAAATATTTAGAATCAATATATATTATCTCATTCTTTGCAATATGTACCATGCACTAATTTAATTTGTCCAATCAATTATTGGGCGATTACATAGTTATAATTTTTATTATAGGAGTAATTTTTTTAGGTACAAAACGTAAATCATTTTTTTTTCCTCTAAATTAATATGGAACAAAGAAATATTTGCAACCAAAATAAATCACAACAATTCTCATAATTATTTTCTTCTCTAAATCAATACGGGATAAAGAGATACTCCCTCTGTACACGAAATAGTTGCTACTTTCGTTATTAAAGTTTGTCCACAAAATGGTTGTCACTTTTTCTACTTCACTCACATTTATTGTGGCACCCTTACTCCACTCACAATAATACTCACTATTATCTACTACTACCTACCATTTTCTTAAAACTCGTGGCGTCCACAATGTGACAACCATTTCGTGGACGGAGGGAGTATTTGTTGTCAAATTGATTAATCACAATTCTCATATAAAATTATTCCTCTGTTCCTATTTATTAAAATTCTCAAATTTTGAATATAAAATCAATATTTATCATATTTATATTATATATTATATATGATATGGAAACAAAATCTTAACAACATCAAATCTTTAAAATCAATATCTATCATATTTTAATATATTCTTCACTTACGGCAGTTCAACATAACGGGAGGATTTCGACTTGGAACTGTGAGTATAGACGGACCGATTCCAAACATACGGTTCAACTTTTTTCGAATCGTGGTCGATGAGAGGATTTCTATCTTGAAAAGTGAGGCAGACGGGCCGATTCAATTACGACAGTTCAACTTAACGAGAAGATTCATACTTGGAGTCATGAGGTAGACGGGCTGATTCCAAACTGACGGTTTAATTTTTTCAAAATCGTGGTCGACGGGAGGATTGCGATCTTGAACCGTGGTAGACTGACTGATTTCAAACTGGCCCACAAAACTCACATAAAGTGCAAACTCAAAAATAATTAATGAACAATATTTTTCTAATAATTTAAATAATAATTTCCCGTCGATTTTCGATGAGCTACACGCTAGTTATATTATTAAAACGAAAACGATTCTTGCTTTGAAAAAATCCAACGTGACACCCCTTATATTTCTCCATTCATATTTATCTAAATTATCAAATTTTTGAATTTTTAAATGTAAAATAATAGATTTTAAATATCTATACTAAAATCTTGTGTCCCACATCGGTTTCTCAATTAAAACTTCACCAATTGAAAAACCTATAAATACTTAGAATCAATGTGTATTTTCTCATCTTTTGCTCCACCAGTTTTATTTGGCCAATTTATTTATTAATCGGTCGAATAAATAACTATATTTTATAGTTTAATTTAATTTAATTTGGTCAATTTATTAATTGGCCAAATAGATAATTATTTTTTGTAGGAGTTTTATTTGGCTAATTTATTTATTAATCAGTCGAATAAATAATTGCTATATTTTTATAATTTACTTTAATTTAATTTGGTCAATTTATTAATTGACCGAATAGATAATTATTTTTATTAGGGAACCAATTTATTAGTTGACAGAATAAATGTTTCCAAAATAGTTTGGATAATTTATTGGTTAAAATCAGTATTATTGACAGAATAAATAGTTCCAAAATAGTTTGGATAATTTATTAGTTGACCGGATTAAATTTGGAAATAGTTTAATATTTTTTATTTAATTTGATAAAAAAATAAGTAATTTCTAATTTGTCAATTAATTAGGTAGACGGACCAATTCCCAACTGACGGGTACCTCTGGATCCCGCGTGACACATTTTCATTCTTTATTCTTATTAATTTTAAAATTTTCATTTTATTCATTTTTTCATGTATTTTCTAAAATATAGAATAGTCATAAATTGTGCATTTATAAATCAAAATCGTGGTCAATGGGTCAATTCTGACTCGAAACTGTGGCGGTAGACGAGCCAATTTCCAACCGACACTCGAGAAATTTTTCATTTTATGTTTTTTTTTCCATGTATTTTCTAAAATTTATAATCGTCATCCATGAAATAATTTTTACGTTATTTGTAGTTGGGTTTCCAACTTTGCATAATTTATAATTTTAATTAACGAATATTACTATACGATTAAGGAGTTAAAGAATAGTACAATCATTATTTTTATTAAATTTTTGGATTTATATAAATTTTAAATAAATTTTATAAATTACACACTTATAAATCAGAGTCGTGGTCAACGGGCCAGTTCTGATGCAGAACTGTGGCGGTAGACTAATATACGGATTTTTTTCAGAAAGGAACACAAATGACAAATTTTTTAATCGGATTTTAAACAAGTACGAGTATATAAATTTCAAACAAGTTTGAATAATCTTAAACACATCATCTCAAATTGTTTGATTAATCGTCTCCGTTGGAAAACGTAGAATATGTAGGAAAATTGGCAGAAAATTTACTAATGATTTATCAACGAGTCAATTCCGACCAATAATCGTGCGCGTAGATGGGCCAATTCAGTACTTGCGGGGCAACTTTTTTTTAATATATTATATAATTTTGAACTCATAAAATTAAGAATATTTATGATCAACTTTTATCTTATATCATTGACTAAATAATTTTATGAATCATAATCATTCCACATAAAGTTTTGTAAAAAGAAAAAACTACGAAGTACATAGTGAAACAATTCTTGATATTTTATTCTCAGTTAAAAAAGTTATTCTCGAAGCTGGTAAAAAAGAAAACGAATCTCATCATTTATTTTTCTATGAATGTATTTGGAAGATGATTATTTATATAATACTACAATTTATAATTAAATTTTTATTTATTAAATATTGTGTGAATATTTTTGGAATATAGTTATGTATATAATTAAATATTAATTTTAGGTAAAAAGAAAACAAATGTCATCTTTAATTTTTTTGTATATATATTTGGAAGTTGATTATTTATATAATCCAAAATCAGTATTGTAGTCAATAGGCCGATTTCAGGTAGGAACCGTCGGGGTAGACGGGATGATTGTGAAGCGGTGGTTTAACTTATTTTTTTTCCTTAATCTTGTGTTGAATTCATAATGTGGGGTATTTAGGGTCACTTTCATCTTATAGACAATCTTAACATCTATAATATTATTCGCTATCTATATATCTCTTCTCTCTCTCACTACCCGCTCCTTCCCTTGCCTCTTTTTCTTCATAAAAAGCTAAAAAATTTCAGCTTAAGAGTCGCTTTCCTTTGAGAGAGAAATATATTTTTGCTCACATATATTTTGTAGAAAAACAAAGCTTTAACAATTATCGAATGTAATGAGAATATATTAGTTATAATTTTTAACAAACATAACTATATGGGTTTGAGACGTAAACATGTGGTAAAATTACTTTTTAATTAAATTTGAGATGTGTTCAATGGATATAAATTCTAAGTGAGTTTAGTAGATTGCATAATCGAATTATTTAACGCTAAAATAATTAACAAATAATATTTTTATTAATCTATCACATATTAGTACTATTTAATAATTTTATTAATTTTTATAATTTCCCGTCGATTTTCAACGGGTTATATGCTAGTTACTATCAACCATGTTGGAAAAAGAAGATTGTACAAATATTTGATTAATTTATTTTGACAATATTTTTCATTTTTAATGGCAATTAAGCAATGTAGAGGCTAAATCTACAATTGATGATGATGTCAGGCACGTTCGGATCAATCGCGCACTAGCAACCTGTCAACACAAAAAACACGTAAGAGCCCTAGGTTGAGCACCGGTGTGGGTGTCGACCGTAGAGCCTCCGACGCTCAAGTTAGTAAACGAATAATGAGTAGAAAAGATAAATAATACAATTGAGAGAGAAAGGCAGGTTGGAAGCAATGTCTATTTCAAGTTGTCGGCTGCGTTCGGAGGGTGGAAACGGTGACAATGAGTAAGTAATAATGGCAAGCTGGTGGTGGAGTAACTCAAGTTGGCTAGATCCGGTGTGTGAGAGCGAGTTGGAAAGGTAGCGGAAGTTGAGAGAATTCTTGAGAGAATATGAGAGATTTGCGAGTCGGATTGATCGTAGGTCGTATGAAAGCCTGTGTGGTGTATGGATAGATAAAGATTGATCGTAAGATGATGGAGACAAACCGGATGTCAGTCGGCTACAAGCAGAAAGGATGAAATGTGTGCAAGTCGGATCAACATAGGTCGATGAAGCGGCCGTAGCCGGCTAGACTGATGTTGATGTATAGGTAGACATAGCCGGATGTAAGCCGGCGTAGTTAGATGGAGACCAGATGATTGATGAAAGATGTATTATAAGTGTAAGTGGATGTAAGCCGATGTAGTCGGATTAAGGTCGTAGCCAAATAGCAATTACGGTTGGATTGGCCGTAGCCGGGTAAACGTTGTAGCCGGATGGATCGTATCCAGATCGACCGTAGCCGAGTGGCGGCTGTTAGGGGTGTTCAAAGTTTGGTTTAAATTGTAAACCAAATCGAACCAAACCGTAATTTACGGTTTGGTTCGATTTTTTGGTTTAAAAATATGGTTTGGTTTAGATTTTTCAAAAATTATGGTTTATGGTTTAGGTTTGATTTTTAAGAAAATTCAAACCAAACCAAATCGTAAACCGAAAAAATAATATTTGATATAATGATATTAATATTATCATTTTATTTATTATATGAGGAAATAGAGATTTTCTTGATTGTATGTCATATCTGAGTGTTATACAAATTTAATTAATGAAATTGTACATTTTAGAATCATTAAACCCTACAATTTACTATACATTTTCAATTAATTATTACAGTGACTTATCTTCACCTTTGAATACAAGGTACGAATTTTTATTTGTTTTCTTTTCTTCTATATCCTTTTCAAATTTAAGTTGTTTTAGATAGAAAAAAGTAGAGAATGTGAAATTATTTCACTGTAATTTATTATTTAGCTAAATAATGTTATCCTAGACTCTTAGTATATTTATTCTAGCAAAAGAGAAAAATATACATGGTCATGACAACAATTTTATTTAATTCGTTTTATTTCTATTACGAAGAAAATGAAAAAATATCGATAAACCGCACCAAACCATATTATTACAGTTTGGTTTGGTTTGGTTTTACTACTTAATCAGTTCAGTTTGGTTCCAAAAAATTACCAAACCGTATTTTATGATTTGGTTTGGGTTTAGTATCAAACCACACCAAACCAAACCGCAAACACCCCTAGTGGTTGTAGCTGGATAGTAACCATAGCCGAGTGGCGGCCGTAGCCGGATTGGCCGAAGCCAGATGTCAAATGTAGCCGGAAAGATTGTAGCTGGATATGCAATTGGGCGGTTGCTAAGGTAAACGGATGTGGGCTGAGGAATTATCTAAGTAAGTGTAGGTGAAGGAAGAGTACAAGAAAGTGTAGTCGATGAAAGCGTAGTAGCCGGATAGGCCGCTGTCGACATGTAAGTAAATCTAGTCGGAAGTAAGCCGACATAGCCGGATGTAAGCGGCGTTGAGAAAGAGAATGAACAATAGATAGTTGAATGCAAGCGAGTTCGAATGAAGTCTAATGACCTAGACATTTGTTATTTATGGGCGGCTAGTAGCCGCTTAGGATTTTAGGGTTTTCGCCTTTATTCCTTCTTAGTTGGTTGCAAAGCACGTGGGTTGTTGACGGCTGATAGATCCGTCTGTTATAAACGAGCTATATCCGTTTTGACTAGGTCAAGTCGTTCGAGTAGCTGTTGTCACCCTTCAGCTTGAGCGCGGAGTCGGGCTATGTTATCGAGTAGCTTATCGGTCTAGAATGAGAATATTTATCAGGCTAGATCACCGAGTAGGCTATCAGAATAGGCTTTTGGATCCAGCTAGTCAATTGAGCCAACTTATGAGGCTTGTCAGGCTTGGACCGAGTAAATAGATTCCGTTTAGTCGTTCAACGTCAAATTATGATTTATCGGACTAGATGATTGATACCGCCTAGTTAATTGGATCGAGTAAAGGTGTTTGTCTGATTAGTTCGGCTAGACAGTTGAATTTGCCTAGCTATTCAATATCAATATATGGTTTATCGGACTAGGCGGTTGATTCCGTCTAGCTAATTGGGCCGATTAGAGATGCTTATTTGGCTCGGACTAGATAGACGGATTTTGCCCACTACAAACAATACAAAAAAAAACTATTATGGAACATAAAAATAAACTAAACTTATATACTTCATCCGTCCACGAAATGGTTGCCACATTGTGGACGATACGAGTTTTAAGAAAATGGTAGGTAGTAGTGAATTATAGTGAATATTGTTGTGAGTAGAGTAAGAGTCTCACAATAAATGTGAGTAGAGTAATAAAAGTGGCAACTATTTATGAACAAATTTAAGTTGCAAATGTATCAACCATTTCGTGGACGGAGTAATTCACAATTGTTGTTGCAGGACTATTTTCGATTTGATTGTTCATTAAACATATATTATATTATATTTATAATTTGGGCAAGTGGTTATTTCTAAAATAGCCATTTATTCGTGGGAAAATACAAGTGAATTCAAATAATAATATATAAAATTGTCACGAACTGCTTTTTCGATTTCATTTGTTGATTAAGAGTATATTATTCTATTTATTTCATTATGTTATATATTTAATTATTGAAATAGTTGCTAGATATTTATCACCAATTAGGCACAAATTTTAAGGTTACCACGAGTTTTCATTCTAATATACATAAATAGGAGAGTTATTTTTTCGTATTAAAAATATATTATATACTCTTTTTTTGTATAAAATTAACAATAAACAATAAAATGATAAGGATATACATTTTGAACGAAATAAATGGCTATTAAAAAATATGAAAAAAATGGATAAAAATAAATTAACAATATTTTGGATAATTATGTGATTCCTAATTTTAAGGTTACAAATTATATATACCTAATAAAGATTATGGTAAGATTAAAACATTCCAAAATAACATAAGCATAAATTAGAGAAGAGAATAAAAAAAACCGAAATTTGAAGAACCGGTTCAATCAAAACCAATTTTTATTTTTATTATATGGGCAAAAAAACTAATTATGTTTAGGACATTATATCCCATTATCACTACCCAATTATTTAATTACATTCCATAGTAAATTTGGTAATGTACGACCTAATAAAAAAGTAAATTTGATAATATGAACAATGTATACTTAGTTCAAGACATATTTCTCATTGTAAAATTATCATCAATTAATTGATTAATATTTACTGAATATTAAATTACAGATTTATGACAATTAGATTATGATAGCGTTAATTAATATTTCACGTGAATCTCCATTTATGTGATTAAAGGGAATTAGGGTTTGCTAATACGATTCCGGATTTTCGGGTAACCAGGTCTCGACTTGAAACCTGGCAGGTAATTAGGTGACCAATATGCAAAAAAAAAATCGTCACACCACCATATAGGTGGGAATTCTGCATCATACAAAGGTGAGACTACTACTCCGCACACATACAGGACCACTACTCCACCAAATATGGTGGGAATATATTACAGCGCACTTTGGCGCGATTGAATTCAGGACCTCTTACTCATATTACAAGTGATAGTCCCTGTAACGAGTATCTGATATATTGGGGGGAGAGATGGGGAATACACCAGTAACATTTTTTGCCAAACATAGACTACAAAGATAAAGACGTCATGCCAACTATCCACAATCGGTGTTCCAAAGACAAAGACGTCATGCAAACATCCACAATCGGTGTTCCAAAGAGGACATACAACCAAAAATCATTGCATTAACTGCAAAAAATCTAGTCTCACCGCAGTAATTTAAATAAATGAAAAAAAAATGCAATAATTAGTCTAAAAAGTATATGTAGCAAGCCTGTCCATCTTCAGATTCCAATGTGACAACACAGTAAATCTAGTATTTGGAGACATTAGATGTTGATGATTTAGAAGTAGACATTAAAAGTACAGTCGGAATCTTACAATAACTTTTCACGAATAAGTAAATCCTACAATAAGTTCAAGTTATTATGCTTTTTTTATCCTATTTATTTTCAAGAGTGTTTTTGCAATTATCAGTTAACAAATCCTACTTATAAACCGCTAGATCTAGAGCACATTCTCATTGATCTTCTCTATTTTGTTATCAACTCAGTCCTCAAATCAATTCACGATCTCACTGACAGAGTGGATAGAGATAAGATTTACCTGATTTTGGATAGCAGAAATGGAGAAGATGAATGAGAATGTGTTCTGGATCTATCCTTTTATAAGTATGATTTTTTAAATGATAATTGCAAAAACACCAAGAACATAAATAGAATTACTGAAAAAATATATTATACTTGTGTAGGATTTAATCATTCATGAAAAGTTGTTTCCGTAACTTCAGCAGCAAAAAATGTGTATGGGCCGACCGCCGTTAATACTCCTATCTTCGTTAATCTTGATCTATCTTTCTTAAAAAAAAATCTTGAATCTGTTAAAAACCAAGGAAACAAAAACTAAAGAAAAAATCTAACAAATCCAAAAAACTTCATACTTTTTAAGCACATGGGTGACAGACTTAACATATATAGGCATTAGCAAGAATTGAACCTGAGACTTTTTGACATCATGCAACCACATTTTACTACTAGGCTATCTCAAGGGGACTCGAAACATTGATCTTCAGTATTGGCTCTTGTAGAATTACTATATACTCCCTCCGTCCCTCATATTTATGCATAGTTTTCTTTTTTCATATATCCCCCAATATTATGTATAGTCCATTTTAGGAAGTAAATATTTCACTTGTTACCCTTACAATGTGGGACTCCATCTCCACTTACACCTACCTTTTCTCTACTTACATCTCACTTTTTAAGATTTTCTTAAAACTCGTGCCCACCAAAACTATGCATAAATATAGGGGATTGAGGGAGTATATAGGAGAATGATTAAATAAAAAGGGATTTTATCCTAAAAAATTTGTATTAATCTCCACCATAAATTTAGGAGTAATGGATGATCATATTTGTCCGGGTCAAACCATTGACTTTTTTCGAACCTTTTTTCTTTACGGTCAGCTCTTATGCACCACAACATGTATTTATATGCACCATACTGTATAATGAGATGCACCACTAAATGCATTGAGATGCACCAGATTTTTTTATTTTTTACGATTAGTTCGTATGCACTACATCGTGTATTTATATGCACTGCACTGCATAATGAGATGCACCATTAAGTATATTGAGATGCACCGAATTTTAATTTTTATTAATATTTTTTTCACTATTTTTTAAAGATGCACCACCTAGTGCATGCAGATGCACCACCATGTGTAATGACATGCACCTCCATGTATACTGAGATGCACTACACTGCGATTTTTTGTTTCAATAAAAAAATCGAAAATAAAAAAATGGTGGATCTCAATGCATTTAGTAGTGCATCTCAGTATACAGCATGGTGCATATAAATACATGTTGTGGTGCATATGACCTGACATTAAAAAAAAAGTCAATGGGTTGACCAGGGTTAGATCTTGACCGTCCATCACTCATAGATCTATGGTGAAGATTAGTACACATTTTTTAGGATAATGATGCTTTTCACGAGAAGGACTCCATGTATATAAATATATATATATATATATATATATATATATATATATATACATCATTTAAGAATGATCATTATCATAAGAAATGAAAATAAATCTTCACCACTCATCTAGTGCATCTTGCTAAGCACTACGGTGCATGTAAAATATTTTTTTTTCAATTTTTTTCCATAGAGCAGGGTGCATCTCATTTCAACGTATGGTGCATTTAGTTTCACGTTGTGGTGCATCTCATTGTACAATGTGGTGTATCTACCACATTGTGGTTCATAAGATGCACCACTACGTGTACTGATATGCACGGGACAATGTAATGAAATGCACCACTAGGAATATGGATATGCACCTAGGATTTAGATTCTCTAATTAGGGTTTATAATCTCCAATTAGGATGTAGATCTCCAATTAAGGTATATTTCTATATCCAAAGCATATGTTACATTTTTTAGCTTAAATATAAAAATGAAAATATGAGATGCACTATACTATATAACGAGATGTACCACACAATGTAATGAAATGCACTATGCTTTACGAAAAAAATCAAACCTTAAACAGAAAAAAATTGTACATACACCATACTGTATAACGAGATGCACCGCACAGTGTAATGAAATACATCATGCTTTATGAAAGAAAAAAAAAACTTGCGTGCAAGATTCACGCGCCCGCCTTCCCTTTGCAATGTGTGATCCAGATTCATTTCTATTCCTCACTTTAAGGACCCTTTTCACCATAAACCATCAAAATGTATATATATATATATATATATATATATATATATATATATATATATATATATATCATAGATCTTCAAAAAAAAAGAGAATAAATGTTAAGAAAATATCTAATACATTCAAACTACTCTATTCATCAATCTATCAATCTTAGCATCACTATTTTATTTTATTCAAATTTTTGTTTGTTACGATCCATTTCGTGATATAGAATCATTATTTTATTTTATAAGGTCCATTAGTATTGTGCCCGAGCGATGACGCGGGAAATTTTAATTTTGAGTACAACGACATCATATATGATTATCGTTGAATAAAATTAGGTGTGGTATAATTACAAACTGATTGATCATGATATTTTAACTCGCAATAATGAAAAAATTATATGAAAATTATAAAATGATGTGGCGTCAGAGTCTCCTGTCACATCATTTTACTGTTCGGAAGGTTCCTCACTGTAGTTGCTTGATCGACCTTCGAGATTCCCTCATGATGGTTCCAATTACGAGTAACTGATGTATGGGAGGAGGAGAGAATACACCAGTAGCAATTTTCGTTTTGCTCAAAGTCTTTTCACTGAGTTGAACTGCTCAGGCCAGTTGGCTCAACAACTGGAAAAGTCAGTCGGAGCTGCTCTACGACTGAGTTGCTCAGTTGGAGCTGAATATACAGTTGGCAGCACAACTGGCTCATATGCCTGAAGGTCAGTTGTATGCACCAACTGAGGTTTTAAACAGTTTTGTGTTGCGGAAGTTGGTGGAGTTTAGACTCGTTACAAAAACTGAAACCTTTGTGAAAACGGGAAAGGTCAAATTCACAAGTTAGTGCAGTTTGATAAAGAGGCAGTTTGTGCAATATGCTGGGTCAGTTGGTTAGGTAAACTAAATGTAAAATACTGAATGTAAATGCAGAAGGTAAAGTACACAGTATTTTAACGTGGTTCAGAGATCGACCTCCTACGTCTACGACTTCTTTTTCGGGGAAGTAATCCACTAGATATGCTTAAGAGTGCTTACCAAACGCCCCACTTGGATTATGGGTTCCAAGCAAATCTAACCAGTTTGATTACGAGTTCGAACAAGACCTTAAAACACTTTTTCGGGCAAGTGTACAGCCTGGTCTTACATTCTGGGTTCTAAGGGACCTAGTCTTGGATTCCGGGTTCTAAGGGACCTAGTCTTGGATTCCAGGTTCAACACTAAGGAAAGGGACCTAGTGACTTTGATTACGGGTTCAAAGTCGGACCTAAGGGTTGGGGGTTGAGGATTTTCCAACTGGGAAGCCTTCAACACTAAGGATAGTGGAGGCTTCGACCTAAGGCTTCAGACTCGATCTCTTGGGAGAGAGTCTGGCCAGACACAATTTAAGCAAGAACCTAAACTCTAGACTTGATCAAAGAAAAGATATCCTGAGAGGCTAGATGGAAGAACAGGAAGAGGCTTGCACACTCGACTTCTACTGGTCTTCAACTGAGGTCTTCTTGGTGAAGAGAGAGGTGGTCTGCTATTGCGACTTCACTCTTTATTTTGTCTCTCTTGGCACTTTTACGTGCTTCTCTATTCTTGTATCTGCACTGAGCTTTGGTGTGGAGACCTCTATTTATAGAGGGAGATCAAACTAGCCGTTGGAAAGAGTCGTTTGACTTCTGCCAAAAGCATGACACTCCACCTGCTTTTCTGGAAACTTTCCTAAAATAGAAAATGCGAGCGTTGCTTTTTGCACGTCGCTGTTGTCAGTCCATTTATAGTAAGTTCTCCAGCTAACTTATGCTTGCGAGTAGATTTGAATCTGGACTGCAACTCTTCTGCCTTTAACATCTTCAAAGTTTTCTCTTCTCCGCTTTGCCACGTCTGAATTCACGCTGGCTGTATGCCTTCAGCTGCGTGGGTCAGTTGAGGAGTCAACTGAGCTGCTGTCCAACTGAGTCTGTGCTTTAGCTGAGGTTGAGATCTCAACTAAGTTGGTTAACTGAGTTTGGGTCTCAATTGAATTTGTGTCTCAGCTGAGTTTGGGTCTCAGCTGAGTTCTTCACGAACTTCATTCATCAGTCCGACTGACTTCTTCTGCTTGAAACCTGTATAGATAAAATCTCTACGCTCAAACAGTGAGCTCTAGCTAAGATCAGACTAAAGACAATCCTCTACTCGGTTGGGGTCAGTTAGGATTTTGGAATCGTTCGAAATCTTTTACTCCCTCCGTCTCACGGAAAATGTCTTACTTGTGTTCGGCACGAAAATTAAGGAGAAATGATAAAGAATGTAAAAGTAGTGTGAATAAATAATAAAGAATGTAAAAGCAGTGTGAATACAAATGTAAAAGCAGTGTGAATGCATTTAATTATTTTCCAATAAGGAAAGAAGACATTTTTCGTGAGATAATCCAAAAAGGAAAGGAAGACATATTTCGTGAGACAGAGGGAGTACTAATTTTCCCAACACCTCATATTACCAAATTGCCATTTATTTATCTAGGTATAAATACGTAAATCATTATAGAAAAATAGGTTTTATCTCATAATCTCAGCTGCTTTCATATAAAGTTCTCTCGTTCAGAACTAACTTGATCGTCGAGGTAACGATGCACACAACCCGACGTTCTCGTGCAGAATTTGGATTTCTCGAAGAATCATACCACGTGGAGAAGCTCTTCCCACCGTTAAATCTTCAATTCAAATCATACCAAGTATTTTTATGTGAATATAATTTATAAATATCTGTACGTTCATGAATGGATATATTGAACCCTATCAAGTTTGAAAACGGGATAGTTACATTTAACATGATAATTTTTACTCAATGTTGGTTTTCAACTCGTCTTTTAACAAAATTACAAGCTTAACACACTATACCTATTCAAAATTTCCGATCAATTGAACCTAAGTGACCTGAAATAATATATGTACATGCATGATGCATACATAGGCTACCACGTGTATATATAGTTTGGGTCGTGGCATCCAATATCATAAAAATAAATGTATGTTATCAAATTTCTTCATGTTTTTATATCTTTTAGTCTTTTACATTGTTTCATAATATAATAATTAATGAATAATTTGTATATGAGTCTATGTTGACCTGTCTTTGTAGTAGTGACGTTTTTAATAAGGAAACATTGAGAAAATGGTGTGAACTTTGAAGTTTCAACGAGAAAATTAAAGTGAAAAGTTTCCAAACTTTGAAAATAATTATGATTCATTGTGATAGACAGTTAAAAAAGGTTATTGAGGTGGAGAAAAGCAGGAAAGTTTGGCCAAGATTTTGTGCTCAGAATAACTAATTTTGACAAAGTTGTGAAATCAAATATTTACACTTGACATTTGAATTTTATTGAGTTCTTTCGAGAGAAGTAAAAGAAAAAGAGAAACTTTCTTTGGAAAAACATCAAAGTTGCTATTGCTTTGAAATTGGAAGACATTTTGTCTGTTGAATATAAATACATTGAAATATTGAAGTGTTAATGTACTTGGAAAGTCAAATCATATTTTGATCCCGGATTCTATTTTTAGAAAGTATTACAAATTTAAATTTCTAGATTTTACAAATTAAACTTTCTTTCCAAACAAATGACAGAAAGTTCAAATTCATATGATCATTTCGGCATTTCCTTTGCATTTTTATTTTCTTTGCCCTTTTGGTTAAAATTACAAAATCATGCTTAGCTGGAACTTGGCCCATACATGAATTATTATAGGCCCAATAATTCTCAAAGTAATTAAAAAAGTGATATGGACTTTGTCTCTAATGCCTAACTTTTGTTTGTAACGGGCCCCAAACTCAAATTAACTTTAACCCAATCGTAAATTAATTGTAATCTTATTAAAATTTTAATTTTAATCGAAATGCTATAACAAAATCATATTCACTACGTACAAATATAATACAAAATGCAATGATTTATTATTATTATTATTATTATTATTATTATTATTATTATTATTATTATTATTATTATTATTATTATTATTATTATTATGACAATCGTAAAACATATTAGATCAATCGAATTGTTATATACAACATGACACTGTATAATTTGCTGTAGTTTTTCCCATCTATGTATATAATTATATGTGTGTAGAATTTCTTGCAGTAATTACATACTTTTACGATATCAGAAATATGTACTGGATGTAGTTGAAACCTATATTCGTAACCTCATAAATCACAATCCTTTTCTTTTAATTAATGACTTGTATTTGTAGTTGTGTAATTATTTTTGCGTTAGAAAGTCTTGAGTAAGACTACTAATCGGTGTCTCACGATAGACTAATTAAATTGAAATATTTGTGCAAATTAGGGTTATTGTGATTGTGACAAAAGAGGAAAAAAATTTTAGTGCCGAAACCCTAATTTGACTTTAAATTAAATAAATTGTTCACCACAATTATGTCGTTGTTTGACAGATTAGATTATTCACCACAATTATGTCGTTGTTTAATACAATTAAATAACTATATGACCTTTTTTATTTGATATGATTCTTACTTTTTTACCGACTTTTCTCAATTAAGAAAAAAGAAAATATGTACGTCCATTTAATCTTTGTACTGATTTATGATCATCATACAAAATATATATAATTGTAATATATAAAAGCATTTTCATTGAAAAGTTGTCATTGATAGTCTAGTAATTGTCGTGTATACATATTAATTATGAGGACTTGACCAAATATATTAAATTATATTTGTTGAGTTGAAATATGAACAGTACTACCCATCTACATAGATGGACAATTCTAATGAATGCCTACCAAATTATATTTATTCATGTTTGGGCCAAAATCAATCAATTGAACTCTTTCACAGTTTGCTCAAAAAAAAGAAAAAAGAAAACAAAAAGTGTTGGGGGGGGTGGGGGGGGGGGGGGGGGAGGTCCTCTTTCACAGGCATCTTAAATCAACCTTGAATACGTTCTTTATTAAATTATTATATTTTAAATTATCATGCCTCGTGTGCTGTTAAGTAAAACATTGAAGAAAAATAAGGGATTAAACTTTTCGTATATATTCTGGATTTCCTTTTCATTTTAAACTCAACTAAACTTAGTATAAGTTAATGATATAACTATTAAGAAGAGAAGACACTTTGCTTGTTAGTTTAATTTAAACTTAACGTATATGTTTAACAACAACTAGCGTATAACCCGTCGAAAATTGACGGAGAATTATATTTAATAAAATTATTAAATAGTAAAATGCAATATACTAAGAAAAATATTATTTATTAATTATTTTATAGTTTAATCATTCGATTATACAACCTACTAAACTCGTTTAGAATTTATATGTCCGCGGTTTCGGCTCGTAATCGGCTTGTTGATCATGGTTTTGATTTATAATTGCATAATTTATGAAACTCGGTAAGAATTTATATAGACCCAAAATTTAATTAAAAATAATTGAGTGTACTATTTTTTCTCGTCTTTAACTGTATAGTAATATTCACAAGGTAAAAAAAATTGAACCAACACTTTGCAATCATCCAGTCTACTCCAACGGTTTCGACCCGAAACCGAATCGGCCAATTGACTACAATATTGATTTTGTATTATATAAATAATCATCTTCCAAATATGTCCAAAGAAAAATTAATGATTACATTTGTTTTCTTCTTTACCTGAAATTATATATATAAGTAACTTATATAAGTAATTATATAAATAACTATCTTTCAAAAATATTCACATAATATTTAATAAATAAAAATTCATATTATAAATTAAAGTATTATATAAATAATCATCTTGCAAATATATTCACTAAAAAATAATGATAACATTCGTTTTCTTTTTTACCAACTTCAAGAACAACTTTGATTTAAATAAGAATATAACTTCAGGAATTGGTTTCACTATGAACTTGGTAGTTTTGACCTTTTACAAAAGTTTACGTGGACTGATTGGTTATATTCAGTAATTACATTATAGATTATGCAAAGTTGAAATAGTTGACCCATCGATTGGAATTAGTCCGTCTACCTAATTAATTAAGCAAATTAAAATTAATTAAGTTTTATCAAATTAAATTAAAAATTATTAAACTATTTTAAATTTTAATTCGGACAACCAATAAATTAGCTAAATTATTTTAGAACTATTTATTTGACCATCTAATCAATTGATACCCTACAAAAACCTACGTGGCACCTCTCTTAATCCTCCATTCCTATTTATCTAAATTTTTAAATTTTTAAATATAATAAATTTTAAATATTTACTAAAATCTTATCTCCAACATCAATTTTTCAATGAAATTTTACTTATTGAAAAACCTATAAATATCTAGAATAAATATATATTTTATCATCTTTTGCGCCACCAGTTTTACTTGGCCAATATAATTTATAAGTCGGTCGAATAAATAACTAAATTTTTTAGTTTAAATAATTTAATTTAATTTGGCCAATTTATTAGTTGATCAAGTAAATAATTATTTATTTAGGGAACACCGAATAAATTGTTCTAAAATAATGTGGCTAATATATTGGTTGACTGAATTAAAATTTGAAAAAGCATAGTAATATTTTTTTATTTAATTTGATAAAAACTAATTAACTAACAAGATTATCGTAGGTTCGAATCACAAACCTAAATCATTATCCATGCTCGACTTATCGACGATTGCTCATCTCTTACTAAAAATAGTACGTTCTCCGTTTTCGTTCAAATTTTACAACAACGATCATCATCTAACGGGCATTACTAATATGTAAACCATATTCTCAAAACATTAACGAGTCTTGACTTATCGATGGATTTCCGTCTCTTACGTTTTTCAATTAATTTTTAGAAAAATTCCAATTAATTATATATTCATCCCCAATCATCCTACGTACCATTTCTATCAACAATTCATGCATATCATATCATCTTCTTCATCAAAACCTCACTTGTTCTTCTCTTACACTTTCATTTTTGTTTTTAGAAAATTCTAATTTAATTCATGTAGTTATCTAACAATATGTAGAACACTAATCCATTAATTAAACATCAAGAAAATCAAACTAGGAAAAACCCCTAAAACTACTAAAAATTTCAGTATTAACATGGATTAAAGGGGGATGATTTTCTTCATGATTCGATCCATAAAATCTATTCTTAAGCATACTATGTCATGAAATAAATAAGAATCAACATGCTTCTTCATCCTATATGTTTCGAAAAAAATGAAGTTAATGGAATCAAGATTTTGTTCGGTTTATAACGTAGACGATGTTCCTACCTTGTTGATTATGAACTCGGAAATGAAATCGATCGGTAGATGGATGACTTGTAAAGCTTGAGAAAAGCTTGGATGAACTCTTCAATGGAGAAAAATGAGAGAGAATGGTAGAGAGAGAGGGAAATTCGGTAATGAGGGAGAGAGGGAGAGAGAAGGTGATGACAAGGTGATTTACTATAGCATAAAGTAGAAAATATCTCACTTAGGGTGGTGACTCATTAAGGGCGGTTTGGGTGTGAATTATCCGACGGAAATATCGCGTTTTCGGGTCTAGAACGACGTTATAAAAGCCGAGAAATAATTTCTTAGATGGTTATATATTCGACGAAAACTAATTCGACCGTTAGATTAGAAATAAATTACATACTCGGAAAACCTAATTCGTCTTTCAAAATCCGAAAAAAAGTCGGGACATCACAGTCCAAATTTCGTCCGAAAAAATAATAAAAACTAACTTTCTCCGGTGAACTTGTATTGCGAAAATAGTGAATGTAAAGTGTGACGCTTTTTCGATCTGAGTTCTCGAACTAAAAAGTTTTCGTACGCGAAAACCCTAATACGGTAGTCGTTCAACCGACTTCTGGAATTTATTTTCTGAAACGGATTTCACTGTAAATCTTAGAATCGAAAATCCTTAACTTCGGCGTGCAAAGCCTTAATTATTAATTAATTTTTTTTTATTTTTTGTCGGAAGAAAATATCCGGGGTATTACATTCTACCCCTCTAACAATAAATTTCGTCCCGAAATTTGCTTATCTTTATCAAACTGTCCGGGGTACTTCTTCCCCATCTTTTCTTCGAGTTCTCACGTGGCTTTTTCTTGCCTGTGGTGATTCTATATTACTTTTACTAACTGTACTGACTTGCTTCTTAACTCTCACACTTTTCGATCCAAGATCGATTGCGGCCTTTCTTCACAACTTATCCTACTCAAGAACAACGTCTTGCTGAAGGATTACGTGTTTAAGATCGAACACATACTTTCTCAAACGAGATACACAAATATAATAAACAATCTATAGACTTGGCAACACGGCCAATCTATACATATTAGAACTATCTTTTTCAAGATATCAAATAATCACATAAATCTTTGTCTAAGCTTATACTTGACATGAAATTAATGATTCTCTTTTAACGGAGAAATCTTAAGAAAACTTTATCTCCCTTTTTGAATTTAAGTTCCGATCGGCGTATCTCACATACGACTTTCGTCTTTTCTAAACTCCTTTCATTCTTACTCGAATCTACCGAATGATCTCGATCATTTTACTGACCGTATCTGGTCCTAGGTTCTTTCTTTCATCTACTTTATTACAATACGGTAGTATTCTAAACTTATTCCTATACAAGGCCTTGTAAAGCGCAATACTCATCATGTTCTGATAACTATTGTCGTACGCATATTTAACTAATGTCATAATCTTTTTCCAAATTTTTACTTAGATCCAATACTACCGTTCTTAGCATATTAATGAGTATTTAAATCGTCCTCTCGGATTGTTCATCCGTTTAGGGGGTGAAAAGCGGTATTTAAAATTAAGGTTGGTACTCGGCTTCTTCTGCATAGTAGTCCAAAACCTTGAAGTAAATCTGGCATCTCTATCAAACCTTATCGACTTTTGTATTCCGTACAGACGTACAGTCTCACGAACATACCACTGAGCTAACTTTTTGATCGAAAGGTAATTGGAATTGGTAGGAAGTGAATTGATTTTGTGAACCTAGCCATAACCACCCAGGTGGCAGTATCTCCTTTTCTAGGCTTTGGGCAAACCCGTCATAAAATCCATGGCTATATTTTCCCACTTCTACGTTGGAATACTTAATGGTTGTAACAATCCGTATGGTCTTTGGTGTAAAGCTTTCACTTGTTGATAAGCCAAACATTGTTCTATAAACGAGGCAACATATTGTTTCAATCCGTTTTACCGGAAATTCTTTCTTAAATCTTAATATATCTTCGTACTCTCTGGGCATGCTATTTATGGCGTATCGTGAGTCTCACTCATGATATCTTTCTTCTATTTGTCGTTATTAGGGATATAAGGTCTACCTTCAAATAAAATCGCATGATCTAGTGCTTTGAAATAACTGTCTGGTTTATCCGTTCTTTTCTTAAGCCGAAGCTTTTTGATTGACTCGTTCTTTCTCTGGGCACTAAAGATTCTTTCTCGTAAGTCTGGTGTAGTTACTAGTGCTGCTTATATGGTCTGTTATCGTTTCAGGTGCATCGAGCACTTCTAAGTCCATTTCCTCAAATTCTCTTACCAGAGCTTCTTTCTCAACAAAGAGGCATCCTAACTTGGTTGAAGTCTTGCGACTCAGCGCGTCGGCTACAACGTTTGCTTTTCCTACATGGTAATTGATTCCGCAATCATAATCCTTGACTAATTCGAGCCATCGTCTTTGTCTCATATTCAATTCCTTTTGCTCAAAGAAGTACTTTAAACTCTTATGATCCGTATAAATCTTAACCCTAACACCATAGAGATGGTGTCTCCAAATCTTCAGCGCATGCACAACGGCTGCTAGTTCTAAGTCGTGGGTTGGGTACTCAACTTCATGAGGTCGAAGTTGTCGTGAAGCGTAAGCTATCACCTTTCCATCTTGCATCAAAACACAACCTAATCCGTTCTTTGAAGCATCTGTATAGACCACGTATTCGTTATTCGCTTCTGGCAAAGCCAACACTGGTGCTGTGATTAACTTCTCCTTGAGTATCTGAAAACTCTTCTCGCATTCGTCCGTCCATCTGAACTTATTTTCCTTCCGAAGTAGTTGCATCATAGGTCTAGCAATCGTTGAAAATCCTTCGATGAATCTTCTGTAATAACTGGCTAAACCTAAGAAACTCCTAATTTCGTTCGGACTTGTTGGCGATTTCCAATCGCGTACTGCCTCTACCTAGGCAGGATCTACTTTGATGCCTTCTGCTGACACGATGTGTCCAAGGAACATTACTTCCTTCAACCAAAACTCGCACTTACTGAATTTGGCGTCAAGCTTCTCGGCTCCAAGCATTTCTAAAACTATTCTTAAGTGTTCCTCGTGTTCTTCCTCATTCTTGGAGTAAATGAGAATGTCGCTGATGAATACTAAAACGAATTTGTCTAAGTATGGGTGGAAAATTCAATTCATGAGATCCATGAATACTGCAGGGCGTTAGTCAAACTAAATGGCATAACTAGGAATTCGTAATGGCCATATCTGGTTCGGAAAGCAGTCTTAGGTATGTCCTTGGGTTTGATTTTTAATTGATGATACCCGAATCTTAAATCTATCTTTGAAAAGACTCCTGCGCCCTTAAGCTGATAAAAAAGGTCTTCTATCCTTGGCAAAGGATACTTATTCTTAAGGGTGATTTTATTTAACTCACGATAGTCTATGCACATTCTCATAGAACCATCCTTCTTTCTTACAAACAAAACTGGTGCTCCCCATGGTGAAACACTCGGTCTAATAAATCCAAGGTCTAACAATTCTTGCAGCTGGATCTTAAGCTCTTCTAATTCTTTCGGTGCATACTCCATATAGAATGGCGCAGTTAATAGATAATCAATCCATCCCATGGATTTTATCTATGTCGTATATTTTTATTTCGTTCAGATTGCTCACTATGATCTTAAAAAGATCCTAAGTCAAATTCTCTATTCGAGCAAAACTAAGGATGTGACGATAATTTCTCCTAAAGCGTGGTTATTTTTATTTTATGATTAGCGCACTCTATTCCTACTCTTATAGTGTCGACAGGTACTAGAAATAACGAATGTAAAGTTCTGGTATGAGGCAAAATAATGACAAGGTAATTAAGAAGTTCGTCCTATACCTGCCTAATTTCCTTTGCCCTTATTGCGCTTCTCTCGCCTAATCATGAATGCCCTAATGTTCTGTTGCTGTTGGTCGTACTGTTGAAGCTGCTGCTGCGGCTGAGCCTGAATCGCCCTCAAAGGCTGGGGCTGTCCATACTGATTTTGTCTTGCCGCTTGCAACGGTTTCGGGCATTCTCTCCTAAAGTGCCCCTTCTGCCCACAGTTGAAGCAACTTCCCGAGTTTGCTTGACAGATCCCGAAGTGTACCCTATTACACTTGGGATAGGTAGGAACGGCAGCTCTTCCTCGGTTGTTTCCTCCTTGGTTATTCCTTTGTTGCCCTTATGGCTGACCTTGCTGATTATTTCCTTTCCATGGTCCCCTTTGATTATTTCCTTGTAAGTACAGTTCCGACTGACTGTTTCCTTGTCATGGTTTCTTGCCATAATTATTATTCTGGTTAAGCTGCTGATAGCCCTGCTGATTTCCATTCCTTGGGTTCCCTTGATTATTAGAGTGCTGATAGTAGCCATTGTTGTTTCCTCCTTCCCATTTTCATTTTCCCTGGTAGTTATTATTGTTGTTATTGTAATAGCCTCGATTCTGGGTTGGGGCTGGTGCGGGTGTTATAGATTTCCTTTCATCAGGCACTACGGCCTCCATCTCTAGGGCTCGTCCTAAAACCTCGGTGTAATTCAGTTATCCATGACTAGCTAATGCTATTCCATACTCATGCTTAAGTCCCCCACGGAACTTATTCGCTATCTTTTCTTCGGTATCAACCTGAGCAGGTGCATACCTTGACAATTCACAGAACTTGGCGTCGTACTCAGTTACTGTCATCTTTCCTTATTTTAAATTATAGAACGCAGCCTCCTTCTGAGCTCTATAGGATTTAGGTACGTACTTATCGTACAATGCTTCCTTAAATTCTTCCCATGTAAAATGAGCCAGATGCTCTGCAGGTATAACTTTCTGCCTGGCCTCCCACCAGTAGTCAGCTGGTCCGGAAAGCTGGAATGTGACACATGACAAACGCTCCTTATCAGTACATCTGAGGAGTTAAAGATTTTCTCTATAGTTCACACCCAAAGCTCAGCATTGCTTGGGTTACCGGTTCCTTTAAATACAGGTGGGTTTCGTTTGAGGAATAAGTCCTCAATACCACGACGGGGTGGTGGTGGAGATGGTGATGGTGGTGGAGGGGTATCATGATATTCCTGTTCCTTTTCCCTATCATTCTGAGTTTGACGTCTACCACATCCCCTGGGTCTACCAGGTCCTCTTCGGTTTACTACTCTTGGCGGCATTTCGAAACTATTGAAAACATAAATTCTCATTAGCACTTTTGCTTTTAATCATTTACTTACTTACTTAACCTTCTTTTATTTACTAACCCTTTTCTCAACTTAAACAAGTTCATAGAAAAGAAAACTGATAATAGCTTCGATACTTAACTCTTTAAACTTTTAACTTCTCGGTTAAACCGGAATATTCATCTAATACTTTTCTTCTAATCACGCTTAGAAGAAACTTTTCATAAGATTAAGCCCACTCTCGGGTCATCATATATATATATTATATACACGTCAAAAAGAATATTAGTTTTGCCCCCAACGAGGACTTATACAAAAAGGTTTAGACTACGACTAGTCTAAACTAGGCTAACTGCCTATCTATGTATAGGATGCACTAACAAGTTGCATCTCCTGTACTTACTGGAAGTACTAGAACGGAAACGATCCCAAAACTTCGTATCCGCTTAGAGTACTACAAAAGAATGGTTACTGATCCGACTATTTACAAGACAAAAAGAAACTTCTACTGCTACTACGCGTCTAAGACGCTCTGCTCAACAAGATGCAGTCGAGTCATTACTGCCCTCTATGGCTTGAAACTCCTCGTCCTCCCGATCCTCGTCCGGATCCTCCTCAGAATCTGTACCAAAGACGAGCTGAAGTGCCTCGTCAACCCTTAAAGTAGTGTCGTCCAAAAGTGTAAGTGGTGGTGGTGAAGGTACGTTTGAAACTGTCTTTCCCGAGTCTGAAACCAAGTAGTCCAAACTGGTCTCTACTGTCCTTTTCTTTGGAGGCAACAGGTGCTCGGGAGGTGAACTAGACTCGTATTCCTCTGTAGAACGGACCCTGGATGGTCCTGCCTCAAACTCTCCTCGGACCCTCGCCAACTCTGCACAGATCTCCTCAAGTGGTTTAAATAGGAATGGAAATTCTATCATAGTAGCAAGCTCCGTGCCGATTTCCAGGTATCCTGTCTCTGGAACTAACTCCTCACTGGGTGAAAGGACTAGTGCTAACTCTAACAGTGTGGCCATCTCCGGATCCATGTTTAAAGTCTCTGGCTCTGGCTCTGAAAAATGACGATAGGGTTGGTGCTCCTGAATGGGAACTGACACTATGAATCTGCTCTGAAAGAAACGCTCGTGTATGGCGAGAGCGAATCCTGAGAAATCTCCTATCGGCTCAGTGTCATCGCCGAACAGTGCAAGGAAGTACCAAGACACATCATGTGCCCATCCGTGCCACTCATCTGGTAGTCGAACAATCAAATCTGCTATAGCCTGACGCTCTGTAATACTGTGTCGGGCTGCATGGTAAAGCGCGGAAAAATTACTAACTATCTGTCCAATGTCATCACTTGGGCCTGCCTTGTAGTCACGATACTCATCCAATATCTTATCTGCCCAAGTACGCTGTGGCGGGGATTGATTCTCCTGAGTCATGTCACTACTAGAAGCCATCCTAAAAGGTTTTAAGAAACACGGATCAGTAACTGGTAGGATAATAACTTATCTTAAGAAAATTCTTGAATTTACCATTAGAATACTCATTTATTCAAAATTGCAACACTTAACCACTTAATCATAACTTATCTTAATCATCTAGTAATTTCGAGAAATTGCACTCAAACAATATATATATATATATATATATATATATATATAAAATTCACGATTTTACTTTCATCCTTTTGCTTACTATTCTTTTACTTTCTTACTTTATTTCTTCCTCAAAGAAAATTTCTTAACGATTTCTTTCCTTTCTTTTAACTTATCAACTTATTTGTTCTTATTCTTCTTTTTATTCTTTATTTTATTTCCTTAAAAGGAAATTCTTACGGCTTTTATTTTTAAAAACAAGTCGACTCCGACGAGTCTGTTGTTCTGTCACTCTACGCAAGTGACATTCGTTTATTCTCTTTGGTTCCCTTTATTCTGCCCTTTCCGATCCGATCGTTTCTTGGAAATTTTGGAACCAACGCTTCTTAGAACAACTATATTCTCAACGAATCGGGAAGGCCTTAGAATTCGTCTAAATTCTCATGCCGAACAAACATCTTGAATAAAAGAATTATAACTCACATACTTTCACTTTAGCATAGCATTCATGCTTTCACATAGTTCACGTAATATCACAAAGTATAACTCTTATACTTTAATCAAATCATACTTGGCATACTTAATCTCATCATACTTTCATACTTAATCAAAATTTCTTGCTTACTTTAATCAAAAATTTCTTCTTAAAAGAAATCATACTTCTGAAATTCTTTCCTTACTTTTCTTTCTTTCTTTCTGTTGAGTCGACGTAGCGGGAGGTTGAGTTGTCGTCTACACTCTTAAACTTAGTGTTACGACTTAACTTTACTTGAAAGAAGACTCGGGTGTAGAGTATATACAAATACTCTATCTTACTTACTCGAAAGAAATTCGTATGCATAGCAGAAACGATTGCTCTGATACCACTCTGTCACAGCCCCAAATCCCGAGGGACGGCAAAAGCCGGGGTGCGACTAGGGGTTGGATTAAAGAAGCGGGGAAGAAGAGGGAATGAATAAAATGAACGAACAAACAGACATTAATAACAGAGTAACTACTATGAACAAGACTTCAATTAAAAAGAAAGAGTTGATCTCGAAGGATCACTCGACAAGGTTCTCAAAAAGAAACTGAGTTAATTGTACGGGGTTTAGACCCAACAAAAAGATACATTAACTTCAAAAAGAGATTGGCAGCGGAAAGCGTAAAGCTGAATACAAGTTCTTATTCTAATTACGACTTCTTAACTCAACATCAACCACCGCCGCTCCCGTCGCTCAACCTGCATATTTTATAAAACATATGCAGGGCTAAGTACAAAAGCACTTAGTTGGCCCATTGCCGAAAACATATAATAAGTATAGATAAATCAGACATCTCATTTCTGTAGCACACCGGGGTTTTTCAATAAAGGCCCGTGTCTACTAAACATTTTCTTTTCTCATAAATCACTCGCGCGAGCATTTTCTGACAGATGTTACGTTCAATTTGCCCAACATTCCTCACCGTGGCTGGCTACCCCTCAACAGGGTACCACACACACCGGCTACCGTGTACACAAACTCTGGAAAATCCCCCTTGTATACTAACTCAGAGTACGATCGATTTAGTTAGCCCCATTGTATCTCACTCATAATTTCTAGAAAGCAGTCGGCTAACTCAGAATGACACAAATGAACTCACATAAAATAAAATCATTTCATGCTCTGATTATCACGTTGAAAACACAATTATCAAAGCTTGTAAACAAAGATTTTCGAGCATCGCTCTTTTATTTTGTATATAGAAAAGCCCACCTCAATCGTTTACAGAACAAACTTTAACCTTCGGTCTTCCGTCCTGTCTTCAACTCCAACTTCCTTCTTTTATCGTAAATATTCAAACTTTAATAATCGATCAAGATGATTAAAGAAAAGAAATTGAATTCGTTTTAGACTTTTAGGCCTTTGCACTTAACTACATTCTTTTGATTAACTAATAAACGAGACTTCGATCAATTGTCGTCTACAAATTGACTCGGCTCATTACTCAACAGTTAGGTCAATAGATAATGGATGTCGATAACTTATAACGACTTAAAAGTTCACAAGGAACGAAGTTGAAAAGGATTCAACTTAAGAAACTTAAGCTTTGGAAATTTCTGCACAGGTCAGTAAGTTCATACAGAACAGGGTACTTCGAAACAGGGGATGAATCTTATACCAAAAGAAATCCATGGGTGTCTAGTTTACTCTCCAATTTACGGATCTCGATTTCGTTGAGCGAGCTAGAAGTTATGACAGTTTTCGTGAAACGTCGCAAAATAGTCGCGCGAAACCCTAATGCTCGACAAATCTCGACGCACGATTCCCTAGGTTCGATCAATACTATTCCACTTTTATTTTCACGAAATTTTCTTCTTAATACAGTCTATATGCAGTATCCCTTAATCAGGTTCACATTCACGTCTTTTGATTAAACAAACGACGAGCATTTCCTCGTCATTTCCAACTAACCATTTACTATACCAAAACAATTCCATATTCAAATCCTATTTCATTTTCGTTTATCCACTTCTCCTTTTTTAACTATAACTTATAACATCTCGTATCTCGGATGGAAAAGTCGCCAACTACAAACTCGTTCATCAACTAATAACAATCATTATTATTAAAAAGGATTTCCTTATTCGACTTTTCTACCGGCTTTTAAACTCGTTTCTTCGTCTCTTAACGAAATTTGAAACTTCTTAGAATTCGTTCAAACTTTACGGTTACGATCGTTAACTAACAAGATTATCGTAGGTTCGAATCACAAACCTAAATCATTATCCATGCTCGACTTATCGACGATTGCTCGTCTCTTACTAAAAATCTTACGTTCTCCGTTTTCGTTCAAATTTTACAACAACGATCATCATCTAACGGGCATCACTAATATGTAAACCATATTCTCAAAATATTAACGAGTCTTGACTTATCGATGGATTTCCGTCTCTTACGTTTTTCAATTAATTTTTAGAAAAATTCCAATTAATTATATATTCATCCTCAATCATCCTACATACCATTTCTATCAACAATTCATGCATATCATATCATCTTCTTCATCAAAACCTCACTTGTTCTTCTCTACACTTTCATTTTTATTTTTAGAAAATTCTAATTTAATTCATGTAGTTATCTAACAATATGTAGAACACTAATCCATTAATTAAACATCAAGAAAATCGAACTAGGAAAAACCTCTAAAACTACTAAAAATTTCGGTATTAACATGGATTCAAGGGGGATGATTTTCTTCATGATACGATCCATAAAATCTATTTTTAAGCATACTATGTCATGAAATAAACAAGAATCAACATGCTTCTTCATCCTATATGTTTCGAAAAAAATGAAGTTAATGGAATCAAGATTTTGTTCGGTTCATAACGTAGACGATGTTCCTACCTTGTTGATTATGAACTCGGAAATGAAATCGATCGGTAGATGGATGACTTGTGAAGCTTGAGAAAAGCTTGGATGAACTCTTCAATGGAGAAAAATGAGAGAGAATGGGAGAGAGAGAGAGGGAAATTTGGTAATGAGGGAGAGAGGGAGAGAGAAGGTGATGACGAGGTGATTTACTATAGCATAAAGTAGAAAATATCTCACTTAGGGTGGTGACTCATTAAGGGCGGTTTGGGTGTGAATTATCCGACGAAAATATCGCATTTTCGGGTCTAGAACGACGTTATAAAAGTCGAGAAATATTTTTTTAGATGGTTACGTATTCGACGAAAACTAATTCGACCGTTAGATTAGAAATAAATTACATACTCGGAAAACCTAATTCGTCTTTCAAAATCCGAAAAAAAGTCGGAACATCACAGTCCAAATTTCGCCCGAAAAAATAATAAAAACTAACTTTCTCCGGTGAACTTGTATCGCGAAAATAGTGAATGTAAAGTGTGACGCTTTTTCGATCTGAGTTCTCGAACTAAAAAGTTTTCGTATGCGAAAACCCTAATACGGGGTATTACAAAATACCTAGAATCAATATGTATATTCTTATCTTTTGCACCACCAGTTTTATTTGGGAGTCGGTCAAATAAATAACATGTTTTTATAGTTTAATATACCAATTTATTAGTTGAAATCTATTATTTTATATTTAAAAATTCAGAAGTTTGAAAATTTAGATAAATAGGATGGAGGATTAAGAGAGGTGCCACGTAAATTGCCAAATAAAACTGTTGGTGCAAAAAATGATAAAATACATATTGATTCTAGATTTATAGGTTTTTCAATAGGTGAAGTTTTATTGGAAAACCGATGTGGGACACAAGATTTTAGTAGATATTTAAAATCTATTATTATATATATATAAATTCAAAAATCTGAGAATTTAGATAAATAGGAATGGATGATTAAGAGAGGTGTCACGTAGGATTTTTTCGAAGTAAAAATCGTTTTCCTTTTAGTAATATATATATAATGATTGTTTATACACTTGATATTTATAATCAAAATCAATATCACCTCTGAATATGTTTAATATATAACGCCCATAAAATTCAAATTTTCATAACAAAAAGTAAAATTCGAGCAGGGGCCAAATTTAATGGGCATAATATGTTGCATAACTTTAAAAATCAAATATTCAAATAGAAGAGCACCCTTAAAAATCCTACTATATATTTGTTCTGACACTATACTCGTGTATTAGTATATTGTATCCATGACTGCTGAATACATAATTAATGAAGTTATTTCTTATATAGCTTATATTTATAAAACTACAATCATATGAGCATGTATAAGTCAGTGTCCGAGTGTGTTATCAGATGTTAATTTATAACTTTTGCAAATAAACGACAGGTACTCACCCAATAAAATCGGATTAATTACATTCTTACATTATAGGTTTGGCTCATTTTAGAAAATCAAACACATTTTTCACTTTGGTAGATGATTACTTTTTTTTTTTTTTGGCGAGTAGACTTTTTCGGTACTACAGCAGCTGCGTACGTAGTATAATAACACTTTGATTTATTGACCATATTTAAAAAATCATTATAAAAACTAAAAAGTCCAACTTTCCGACTTCATGGCCTTTTTGGGCTTCTCGATTGAGACTCATCTCTAATTATTCCTTTTCGGAGGGTGGGGTGGGGTGGGGTGGGGTGGGGGGGGGGTGGGTTAATCATATTTGAAGCCGCAATTTCGAGCATGCATGTTCGCGAGGAAGCATTATCAGCTTGTCTTTCTCAGAGGGGACTGTTTCAAGATTTCCAAAATCTACCAAAACTCTCTTATCCTTTTCGCAATAACTATTCTTTTTATTTGTTGTGCATATAGATCAAACGAGTTCAAATTATTATCTAATTTATTGAATACTAGTATGACTTTAAATTCAGAATTTTTAACTCGCTCGCCATTATAGTGGACCTTTTGCACAAATTTGTGTGTAATATTTCATTATTGTTCAAGGGAGATGAAATACGCAGATTGCTGGATCTTTACAAAAGGTATATTTTCTTTTACAAATGATACTCTCTCTGCCTTCGTATTGATGATTTTCTTTTTTTTTTTGTCATGAGAATTAAATAGAATTGTGATTTAAAGGATAAAGTGATAAAAGTTGTCGAGCCCACATGTTTTTGTGATGGAGGGTAATTTCCAAAAAGAAATAAAAATCATTAATAACGGTACACTTCAAAAAGGAATACAGACCATCAACAACGGGACGAGTTATATATCGCAAAATTGGGTTACGAATATATATTAATTTATTTTAATGATTTTAGCATTTTGTACATTAAAAAACATTTTTTAATTTTCAATTATAAACTCCCTCCGTCTATCAATAGTAAGATTAGCTATCCATTTTCGTCTATCTCTTGATAATATGATTATTTTATTTTGGGACATGACAAATTGACAACATCACTATCATACTTTTTTTTGTTCATTTTTTCACTCATAAAGGTGGGTCAATATCTCCACTAATTTAACCGCCAAACTTTTACGTTTTTTCTCTCTTTTTGTCCAATTACAAAGGTGTTTCTCGTTATTCACTAATTTAACAACCAACTAACTTTTACTAAACACATTTCGCTCCAAAATAATTTTACTATTAAGGGATGGAGAGAGTAATAATTATGAGACGTGGAGTATAATACAGTATTGCCGTGGAGGAGGTAGAAACATATATACAAGAAATTAACCATGATCTTGACTATGATTACGCTGTATTTAATTGGGACGTAATAAAAATGAGGTTGACATCTGATTCTTTGATAGTTACTACTGTATGTGAAGAGAGATAATGCAATATATTTCTGACCACCGACCGCGGCCACTTCTTTTTCTTGTGCCAACAATAAAATTTTTTATTTGGCTTACTTATTTTTATGTTTAATAATTTCTCCACACAGTGTAGTGTACTACTGCGTTCTACCTCCGAACGATAACAATTATCTACAGTATTACGGTTTACAGTGGCGTAGCCAGACGAATTCTTAACGATGATTAAGTTTTATACATAAAAATTTTCAGTTTTGAATTTTTCATATCATTAAATTTGATGTGACCGCCGTCGTGTCAAATTGGATTGTAACTCGACTTTTTGGTGTCGGAAATCACTGAATGATCATAATATAATTGTCCCAAATTAAATAGTTGGAGCCTAAAATTTGTAGTATTATGTTAAGTTCGTGCTACATATGTCATGTATTGTATATATATTTATCTTTAAAATTGTGTATTTTGCCTATTATTACATATATTTTGTTAATGTGAACCCTTATATATAGAGCTAGAGGCTTTTTTAGGACACTTAAATAGGGGGTAGTGCACATTCATGACACTTTGTTGTGGGTCTTCAATTTGAGGACAGTAAACAATTAGTAACCCCAAATATTCAGCTATAGAGAAAAAGCGTGAGGGTCGATTTTCTCTCCTCCATGGCTAGGGGAAGAAAGGCGATCCAGAAGCTTGTACCACCGACAGTAAACTCGAAGTCTCCTTCAAATCTGAAAACTGACGCCGTGGATGCAGCGGTGACTGATAAGGATGGTGTGATTGAGAGTATTGAAAGTTTGGCTACTTATTTGAACCCGGAATTAGGTAAGTCTCTTAATCCTAAATCGAATTTGAGTGAGGAATCTCAGAATTTGGGGTTTATTGGAGGGAGTGATAAGGTTGCAAGGGACATTCCGGAATCCTCTGGTAGTAAATCCTGGGCTGAAGATAATGAGGAGCAATCTCTCCAAAACTTAGCGCAGAGACACTGGCGGCAGTTTAAGGAAACGTTCACGAGCTCTCAGGCGGCGAAACTCCACTTTACAGAGCCAATTGCTAGGGATGGGAAGAAGATAGCTCAAGTTGATGTGCAGGAAGTGGCTGAGGAATCTCAGAACTGGAATACCTCCATTATTTGCATTGTACTTGGGGCTAACCCCCCGTTGAATGTTTTTGAGGGTTTTGTGAAAAGAATTTGCGGGAAATTGGGTGTAGAGAGAGTTGCCCGTATGAATGGGGGATTTAATATTGTAAATTTTCGAGACGAGGCTACCCGTGATTTAGTACTGGAGTCTGGTGTGGTTCACTTCGACAGGAAGCCCGTTATTGTGAGACCATGGACAACGGATTTGAATGTTGTGCATTTGGTTCGCTCTGTTCCAGTTTGGATTCGTTTACATGACCTCGGATTGCAATATTGGGGTAAAAAGAGCTTGAGTGCTTTAGTGAGTACAATTGGTAAACCTATAATGATAGACAAGGTTACTAGAGAGAGGTCCATGGTTAAATTTGCTAGAGTTCTTGTTGAAATGGAGATTGCTGATAAACCTCCTCAGATGATCGAGTTCCTTAATGAACACGGTCGATTGATGGAACAAAGAGTTGAGTACGAATGGTTGCCTGTGAAATGTAAGAATTGTTGTAGCTATGGGCATACAATGGGTGATTGTAGGAAGGAAAATAAGTAAATTTGGGTACAAAAGCCAAGTGATAAAGAGAGGAAAAAGTGAAAATAAAACTCCTACTAAGGAACTGATGATGCAATCTGATCCTCAGGTTTCTACAACTAATACTAGCACTATTACTACTGAAATGGTTGCTCAAGATGAGTGGAAGACTCCGAAGAAGATAGGAGGTGGTAAACTAGTTGAAAAACAAGTTGAACTACCACATATGAAGGATGCTGCCTTTAAGAATACATTTGAGGTTTTGAAGGACCAACCTCGGTATGAGAAGAAATCTGCTACTACCTATTTTCAGCCTGACTATGGAGGTATGCAACTCTCTTTGTTGGAATGTTAGGGGTCTCAACAAAGGGAATAAGCAGAGGGCCATTGTGGACCTTTGCAGAGTGAATAATGTAGGTTTATGTGCTTTGCTTGAGACTAAAATGAAAGATAATATAATAAATGATATGATGGCTCACATTTTTATTGGTTGGGAGCATTATAGTAGTAATATTATTGAAGGTAGACTTCTTTTACTCTGGAAAAAAAAACTTTTGTGAGAGTTGAGGTGCTTGAGGAAGCTTCTCAATATGTTCACTGTCGGGTTTGGTTCTTTGGACATCAACATGACTTTTGTGTTACTTTTGTATATGGGCATAACAGTATAATTGAGAGGAAGCATCTCTGGCATAACTTGGGGCAATTATCTTTCCCTATTAGTCCGTGGCTCCTTGTCGGGGATATTAACATGGTTTTTAACACTGAGGATCGAGTAGGTGGGAGAGAAATTACAGAGAATGAGATGGAAGATGCTAGGAATTGGCTTGCAAAAGGTCTTGCTGATTCTCTTAAGAGTAATGGTTCATTTTTCACTTGGTCTAATAGGCAACATGCTGGAGATCGTATATTTTCTAGAATTGATAAAGCTTTCAAAAATGAAGATTGGTTAGAGTTATTCCCAAATGCTGAGGCTTACTTCGAATGGAATGATAGTTCAGATCACTGTTTTTATCTTATCAAAGCTATGAAGATAGAGAATGTCGGACTTAAATCGTTCATATTTTTGAATTTGTGGACTGAGCATAAAGATTTTAAAGAGTTAGTTGTGAGAGATTGGTTTAAGCCTATGCGTGGGGCTGGTCTCCTTAAAACTGCGAGGAAACTGCTCCGGGTGAAACATGTGCTCAAACTTTTTAACAAGCATGAGATTGGAAATGTGGAAATGGGTTACCAACAAGCTAAGGAACGGTATGAGCAAGCCCTTTTCAAATCACAATAGGGGTTTGGAGATAATTCTTTTATCCAAGAAGAGGAAGCTGCCGGGGAAAATTATGGGTACCATTCCAAACTCTATGATAGTTTCTTAAAGCAAAAGAGTAAGATTACGTGGTTGAAGTTTTGTGATGAAAATACGGCTTACTTTCATGCTAGTCTCAAGAAGAGAAGAGAGGATAATAGGATTGCATCCTATATTGATACTAATGGAAGTATAGTTGATAATTACAATGATGTGATCGAGCACTTCTTAAGCCATTTTCGGAGTTATATGGGGAGTTCCAGTTCAGCTACGTTATGCTTGAATAATCAATGTCTGGAGCTTGGTCCAAAATTTGATATGGACAAACAACTTGCCCTTATCAAACCTTTTACTGGAGCTGATGTGAAAAGGGCGATGTTCAGCATTCCTTCAATCAAAAGTCCTGAACCGGATGGTTATGGTTCTGGATTCTATAAAGTTATGTGGGGGAATATTGAAGAGGAGATTACTGCAGCAGTTTTATCCTTCTTTGACTCTGGTAACATACCTCACATGCTTAATGAGACTACTATTTCCTTAGTGCTGAAAGTTGAATGTCCTTCTAGTGCCGTTGATTATCGCCCCATAGCTTGCTGCAATACTTTATACAAATGCATTTCTAAAATGCTCTGTACGAGACTTGCTCAGGTTCTTCCTTTTTTGATAAATCAGAACCAAGGAGCTTTCATCAAAGGCCGATCAATTGCTCACAATATTATGATCTTCGAAGATCTTATCAAAGGTTACACTAGGAAGAATATTTCTCCTCGTTGTGTCATGAAAATTGATTTAAGCAAAGCCTATGATACTATAGATTGGGATTTTCTGGAAGCTTTGATGAGAGGTCTCTGTTGCCCTGCCAGATTTATAAATTGGTAATGGTATGCCTGCGAGGAACATCTTATTTGCTTCTTATGAATGGTCGGATACAAAAAGGTTTCAAAGGTGAAAAGGGGTTGAGACAAGGTAATCATATCTTCCCCATTTTATTTGTTATTGTAATGGAATATCTCACTAGATTACTACAACATGCTGTATCTAGCACATCTTTTAAATATCATCCTCTTTGCAAAAGGTTGAATCTAGTCAACCTTTGTTTCGCTGATGATTTGATTATCTTTTGCAAAGGAAATAATCAAACTCTATAGGTTGTTATTGAAGCTTTTGTAGCATTCTGTAGTACCTCGGGGCTTGCTGCCAATAAGACCAAATCTCACATTTACTTTGGGGGTATTGAGGAGGAAAATAAGGTGAGATCACGCAATATTGTTCATATTAAGGAAGGTACGTTTCCTCTTAAATATTTGGGTATTCCTCTTCGACCGACCAAATGGAGAGCTGTTGGTTGTGGAATTATTATTAAGAAAATAAAAATGAGGTTGCACACTTGGGCTAGCCGACACCTTTCTTTTGCAGGTAGAGCTCAACTCATTCACTCGGTGTTGTTGGGAGTACGGAGTTACTGAATGAGTATCTTTATTTTGCCTCAAAGTATTATCAAGGAAATGGATAAGCTGTGTAGATGGTTTCTTTGGGGTGATAATGACACTAGAAGTAAGTTTCATTTTGCATCTTGGGATAGAGTTTGTCTTCCTAAGAAATTGGGAGGTGTTGGGTTTCGAGAAGGAACTAAATGGAACAAGGCTCTCCTTGCTAAATACATTTGGGCCATTGAATCTAGGCAGGATGTTCTATGGGTGAGATGGATCCATGATGTGTATATGAAAGATCAAGAATTTTGGAATTATACATTGAAACCAGACACTAGTTGGTATTGGCGCAAACTTGTAAATCTTAGAATAGTGTTCTCTCGTACTGCTATCGTTACGGCCGGCAAAAGTGGTAAATTTAAGGCATGTTAGATTTATAATTATTTGCTGAATGCTGAAGAAGTGGAGTATCATCGAGTGGTTTGGTGTCATGTTACTGTACCCAAACATCATGTTACTGTACCCAAACATCGTTTCATCTTGTGGAAAGCATTCAATAATTGTCTTCTCACACGTGACAAGCTTGCAGCCTGCAGTATCCGCATTGACAACCCTCGCTGCCCGATTTGTGAGGTACACATGGAGAGCCACCGTCACCTTTTCTTTGAATGCAAATTTTCTCAACATGTTCTTCAACAAGTTGCGAGCTGGTTTGGTGATTATGACTAGCCTTCAACACTAACTGAATGGCTTGATTGGATTGCTCATAAAAGCGGTATGCTGAGAAGCATATATTCGGCTATTTTGGCAGCATTTGTATATAGCATTTGGTTCAATAGGAACAAATGTATGCATGATGATTGCTCATATACGATTTTACACTTAGACGGCTTTATTAGAAGAAACATTAAGTATAGAGTTTTGATGCTTGAAAAGAGTAAGCTTTCCAAGTATGATCAGAGGGTTATTAGCAGGATAGGGAATTTGTAAATTTGACTGACCATTTTGTTGGCAGTTGGTTGTATGGTGGTTGATTGAATGAAAAGTCATTTCCTTGGTTCCATAAAAAAAACAATTAGTAACCCCTCCGTAGGACATTTTTTGGTCCGAACGGGCTAAATCGCACGTGTTGAGCACGTGATGGCCCAATCGCACGGATTTCTCTGCGGCATTTTAGCAAACATCTCGCAAGCATTATGCAGGGACTCAATGGGCACTGCCAAAACCACCGATCTCATTCCCAATGCATTCAAGCTCAACGCCTAACTAACTAATTTGATCCCGTCCCATTCGCAGGGTTCATGGAGCACTCCAGATTGGGGCGCCTCTTCTCCGAGCCTAAGAGCTTTCATTTCCAGATGAAGATTCTAGAACGCTCCGGCCTCGGCGAGAAGACCTATCTCCCCCAGACCCTCCGTTACATTCCTCCGACGTCCACCATGGAGCTCGTCCGGGAAGAGGCCGAGCTCGTCATCTTCTCCGCCATGGATTCCCTGCTCGCCAGCACCAATCTCAACCCCAAAGACGTCGATTTTCTCATACTCAACTGCAGTCTGTTTTCTCCTACGCCGTCGCTCACCACCATGGTCATCAACAAGTATAAGATGAGGAGCAATATCAAGAGCTTCAATCTCTCCATTGATTTGGCCAAAGATCTCCTCCAGCGCTACCCTGACTCCATCGCTGTCATCATCAGCACTGAGATCCTCACCCCAAACTGCTATAAGGGGAAGGAGAGGGCAATGCTCCTCCCCAACTGCCTCTTCAGGATGGGCGGCGCCGCCCTCCTCCTATCCAACCGCCACGCCAAGTACCGTCTCGCGCATGTTGTCAAAACTCACCGAGGAGGCGACGATAAGTCGTACAGATGCGTGCCTGCGAGTTGTATGCTAAAATGCCGCAGAAAAATCCACACGATCGGGCCATCACGTGTTCAGCATGTGCGATTTAGCCCGTTCAGGCAAAAACTTATCCTACGGAGGGCTTACTAATTCTTTACAATTGTCCTCAAATTGAAGGCCCGTAATGAGGTGTCCTGGATATGCACTACTCCCTATTTAAGTGTCCTAAAAAAGCCTCTAGCTATTTTATATATATATATATATATATATATATATATATATATATATATATATGCTGATATAAAAGTATTTATCAATTTGTGCGATATATAATAGTATTAATCAATTATATCAAAAAGATCAAGTTAAAAACCTCATCATTCTTGGTAATGTGCTAATATTTTATGCACTTCATTACAATGTTTTGTTTTAACTTTTAAGCATGCAATAATTACGCTCATTTTCCTTGTAAAATTTTGATTTTATGTTGGAAAAAAGATTTACTTTTTAGCTCACTTAGATTAAGATTTACTTAGAACTTATTGTAAAGAGCAGACATGAATAAATGAACATCGTGCATTTCTATACTGTATTCTAAGAAAATGCGATAATTTACAAAAGGAAACATTATTTCGCAATCGGTATCGAATAAGGAAAAAACATTGTTTCCCGAGTGTTTTTTCACCTGTCAGTATTGGAATTTATATTAATCACATTAAATATATGTTTGACATAACCATTAATGATAGTTGAAATTAATTTGATGTACGTACGTGTGATCATGGAAATTACTTCACTTTTAAATGCCTCTGGTACATGTAGAATATACTGTACCCCATAATTTACAATTTTCATTGGCGGAACATGAGCCATTTAATTCATCAAATGTTAACTGATTTAATTATTTAATGCATTCACAAAAGGAGTCCCCAAAAATTCTTTATCCTTATTTCATGACAGGCAAGGCTTGTTACAAGAATACTTACTTCGTCAGATGTTCACAATGCTTTTATTTTTCCCCATAAATTACTATTCCATTTTTTTTAAGTGTCTTCTGCCGTCAATTACACATATCAAAGTAGAAAAATTTACATATGTTACCTTACTACTAGGTACCATCATCAATATATATATATAGGAGACAGATCATACGAGAATAAATATTATCCTAAAAAATGAGAATAGATCTCCATCATAGATCTATTGGTGATGGAGGGTCAAGATTTGGCAAAGTCAAAGCGGGTCAAACCCGAGTCAACCCGGGTCAACCCGTTGACTTTTTTTTTCGAATTTTTTTTTTTTATAAACTGTCACCCAAGATGCACAACTTCACATATTCGGATGCACCACTCTACATAACTAGATGCACTACTAAGTGCATTTAAATGCACAAGATTTTCAAGTTTTTTTTTCAATTTTTTTTTTTAATAAACTGTCACCCAAGATGCACAACTTCACATATTCGGATGCACCACTCTACATAACTAGATGCACCACTAAGTGCATTTAAATGCACAAGATTTTCAAGTTTTTTTTTCAATTTTTTTTTTAATAAACTGTCACCCAAGATGCACAACTTCACATATTCGGATGCACTACTCTATATAACTAGATGCACCACTAAGTGCATTTAGATGCACAAGATTTTCAGTTTTTTTTTTCCAATTTTTTTTTTAAAACAGTCACCCAAGATGCACCATTTCACATATTCGGATGCACCACTATACATAATGAGATGCACCACTATGTGTAGTGAGATGCACCGAATTTGTAAAAAAAAAAAAAAAACTGAAAAAAAATTGGATGCACCACAATGCGTAACTAGATGCACCACACAGTGTAACTAGATGCACCACATAGTGTAACTAGATGCACAATGTTTTACGAAAATTAAAAAAACGAAAACAAAACTAGTGCATCTTAATGCACTTAGTGGTACATCTCATTATATAGTGTGGTGCATATGACCTAACTTTAAAAAAAAACGAAAAAAAAACATAAAAAAAAACTTAAAATCTTGTGCATCTCAATACACTTAGTTGTGCATCCGAATATGTGAATTTGTGCATCTGAATATGTGAATTTGTGCATCTTGTATGACAGTTTAAAAAAAAAACGAAAAAAAAAAAGTCAACGGGTTGACCAGGGTTGACTCGGGTTTGACCCGTTTTGACCAAGCTAAATCTTGACCCTTCATGTAGATAAGATCAATGGTGGAAATTAATTCCTATTTCTCACTTTAAGGGGAATTTGCATGGGAATCACTCCCAATATATATATATATATATATATATATATATATATATGTATATTTGTCTCATGTAAGGTGACAAATTTTTCACTTTGGAGTGTATCTCATAGTATATAAGATGACATATACCCATAAAAAAAAAAATTGTCAGATAAAAAATTGTGTGAACCCAACCATTTCGATCTACCCACTTTAATTATATCCGTGCCGAAAAGTTCTGTGTCATTTCTACTAGAAAAGAGGGAATTCAGTATGAAATTACGAAAAGCATCTAATAAGTGTAAAACGAGAAGAATGTCATAATCTTACTCTCAAATTTTAAACTTGGACACTTATTGATAATCAAAGAAAATAAATATCAAAACTCAAAAAATAATACATGTAGGTATATAAGTAATAGTACTGGTATATAATATTGACTACCGCTTACGTCCTTCATTCGAAAAGATAATTCAACCTAATTAATTTGATGGAATTCCGATTTAAAAGAAAATATAATTAAGCACAAATGCAATAAATAAATATTGGGAGAGAAGCACTTGCATGCAGCAGGTCGCATGGCAAGCGACCGGATCTAGGTCGGGTTGACCCGGTCGGTTCGGATTGACCCGTAGACCCGATCAAAATTAATTTATTTTATTTTCAAATTTTGTTTTTAATTTCATATTTTTTCCCGGCTCTGCCTTCGGTTCCGATTTTACTGCTCCGCCTTCGCTCCGAGGCCTTCGGCTCCCCTACCCCTCGCTCGAATCTTGACCAAAGAAGAAGCGGCAAACAAAAAAACGAAGAGGCAAACAAAAAAAAGAGGGGAAAAAATCTGGAAATTAAAAAAACTCAAAAGATTAATTAAAAATTAATTAAAAAATAATTAAATATTGTGACATAAAAAAATACACTGTAAAACACTTATTAGGACACTTAGAAAAGCATCACAATAAATCGGACGAATTAAAAAAAATAATATGAAGGCACGTGAACGATTATTTTTGGGCTCATGTGGCGTGCGAGGAGGCGGTCGTATCGCATGCGACCGGGGTCTTATACAAGTTTTGGCGATATTGGGAAGACCAGCAACATATTAACGACTCCCACACAGTCTCTCATCAACTAAAAGCGTATCACTTGAGGATCATTGAATATATATGAGGTGTCGACGCTGCGCCACTATAGTAGTCTCGATCATTATACACTTTATTTGATTTCCAGTACATATATGTAGTGTTTTCCTATTTTAAAATGAATTTCCTTGAAATTAAATCGGACGGTGGTGGGAATTGATTATTAAGTGATTTTATCTTTCTTTAGTCAGAAAATTGGTAGTGGACGGCGGTCCGGTTCGATGGCAGCTGTCCTGAACCGGGTCGGTGGAGAGACTGCGACTGCGTGCGATATTATTATTTCTTTCAATACCATTACCACCCTCCCAGCCTTTTCTAGTAATCATTGTTACCACTTTTCTTTCCTTTTTCCTTTTCCAAATAAAACAAAATCAAACTTTTTCAAGTTCCGTCCAGAATATATAGAAACTTACAGTACTATATAGTATCTATCTCCGCGCTTTTCAATTTTTTTTTTTTTTTTTTAATAATATCGCCTCCGCACTTTTACCAACCCTAGAAAAATAACCAGGCAAAAACATTCAATCTTCTTCCATGCCACACGTAGCTACTCTGATTTAGAAATTTTGTGATGGAATATTTCCTATTCTTATTTATTTTGTACAACAATTACTCCACGTTAACTAGTGCCAAATGAGTCACACCTTTACAAATTTTGGGGTTTTCTAGAGTCGACACTGTACATCTACGTATGTATAGTTCCCGTGTAAAATTCACTTTTTGCAGATAGACGAATATTATACACGTATTTGTGTATAACTAATCGTCCATGCATGCACTTCTGGATTTTTTACTCGGGTCTACCTTCTACGAGTCGTCTAAATTAAGTTAAAAATAACAGCAAGTAAAAAAGAAAAAATGGATGGAAAAATTATCAATTATTGAGGAGGGTTTTGTTCATCATTTTTCTTGCGGTGGCGCGAAAGGGGCAATTGGAGCTGACAAATCCGTTGACGAGGTAGAGGTATGTCTTAAGCTCGTGACACGTGGCAATGTTGATGCCGTTCAACTCCGGCGCATCGCGGCTGCTCAGCCGCAGCTCGCACCCGACGTCAGCGTACACCCACTGCATGTCCTCCACCAGCTTCTGCACCCACCCGGCCAGATTGACGGCCGCCGCCGCAGTGTACCGGCCGGAGAACTGGCTGCTCTCGTTGTTGTCGATGACGAATCCGGGAAGTTTGGTAATGACGTCGTCGGAGTTGACAATTCGAAGGATTTTGGTTCCTTGCTCCTCAAGGCGGCACCGGAAGCTCCAGTTCCCCACCCGCGGCCCCGCGAAGGAGATGACGGTGACCAGCGGCGCGTGTTTGAACGTCTTCTTTATGTCGTAGGCGGCGAGCGTGGCCAGCGCCGCCCCCAGAGAGTGGCCGGTGACCGTCAGGCTCAGCGGCTCGTCTCCGTATTTGTCAATGATTCTTGATATCTCTTCTCTCACTAGATTCTGCAAGCTCGGCCTGTTGCCGGAGCTCGAGGTGTACAAGCTCAGGAATCCACTCTCCACCATTGGTGGCTCGGAATCAGAATGAGAATGAGAATGATGATGGTTGTCGTTCAATGGAGTTAGAGTGGCCCTCAAATTTTCCAACCACTCGAGGCCGGTGGCGGTGCCGCGCAATGCGATGACCACATCGCGGCGGCCGAGGCGGGCAATCTCTTTCCGGTCCTGGCAGACGGCGACGTAGCCGATCCAGCTGGACTGCATGGCCATCCAGGTGGGGGCCCAGCCCGGCAGCTGAATACCCGAAGTGGCCGTCAAGTTCTTGGTGACCCGATAACCCGTGGCCGGGAAGCCCGAATTGGGGAGGAGTTTGGTTTTGGAGAAGCGGCAGGAGGCGTAGGAGGCGGAGGAGGGGTCGAAGTTGCAAGAGCGGTAGGCGGCCTCGACAAAATGGCCGTAGCGTATGATCTCGCGGCGCAAGGTGTCGTCGAGGGGGTCGAGAAGCCCCTCCCAGTTCTCCACTCCTTGGTAGTCCTCCCACCTCTGGCTCAGCTTAGGCGGCGGAGGAGGAGACGCCGATGGCGGAGGGGCCAGGAATGACCAGTTGTTGAGTTTGAGGAGGTCCAAATTGTTGGGGGATTGGGGTTTCAAGGTGATGTTGGTGGGCTTAGAAATGGTTGCAACGTTTTGGAATATTGTGGGATTTGCTAATTGGCTGCATGGCCGTACGCATTTTGTAGTCATGGCTCGCTTGCCTTTATTTTATTTCGAGATTGGAGGCTTGCTCGCGCTCTCTCTCTCTCTCTCTCTCTCTCTCTCTCTCTCTCTCTCTCTAGATTTATATATATAGTATGTCTTTCTCTCTCTATGGATCGGATACGACGTTTTGGAGTAATTGGTGAGCATTGAGTTGGCCTTTTTTATAGAAGAGATCGAATGTACAATAAAGTGTGCATATGGACTTAATATTGGTCAACTGAGATTGGTGGAGTACCTGAAAATTAAGGACTAGCTAGCTAGTGTAATTGTGTAAAGTCATAGCTAGCTCAATATGAGTATAATAAATGATTTTCTTTTTTTTTTTTTCCCTTAAATCGCATGTAATCATACTTCACGATTATCCCAATCCCATCCTAACATTTCGTTCACTTACGTACAAGGGAACGATACATTGTACGATTATAACATCTCACATAAATTAAAGCAACACTTACGTGATTATAAAAAAATGTTTATGGAGTACTTTTATGTAATGTTTAAGAATGTCAAAATTACACATCGTCATGGATGCATATAATGCGTCAACAACAATTAATATATGATGTGTAATATTGGTGAACATATATATACTAGCTATGATTTAAGAGAGAAGAAGTGAGTGGTTGGAAGTAGGAAAACTAGCTAATTGCGTATGTTGATGTGTGCGTGTGTGTGTACACATTTATAGTTATAGAGAGAGAGAGAGAGAGAGAGGGAGGGAGAATTGGGAATGATGGGGTAATTGTGGTACGGTTGGTAGGGAGTGTATAACCGGAAAAACAGAAACTGCTTATACTAGTGCTAGTGCTGATCTCCTCCATCCCTTGGGTTGGGCGTGTGGGGTTTGGTTGGTGGGTGATCAACGGTCCACATTCAATCCTTTGGACGGAGAAACGCACCCATAGTCAAATTTTATATTTCTTCTAAATCTATTGACGGCAGCCAACATGGGATGGACCATTTACTTACTGCCACGTTACACTCTACCCGTTCAGACCCTCGCAACATTTTATGTATTCAACAAAATTACTACTACCATTTTCTCGCTTCCGTGCAATTTGTCACGTTATTGTCCAACACTGAGATCAAGAGATAAGATAAAAAGATTAAAAGTTCATAAGTTCAATATTTTTGAAAGGTTTTCAAAAATTAATTTTTTTTTTATTTAGTAGATGACAAATAGAGTGAGATAAAATAGACAAATTGAGTGGGACGGAAATAGTATAAAAATAAATTTTCTTGTATAACTTGTAGGTTAGAAAAATTATTCTACCCTATAATGGGATACTCAAGTATTAACTATATCTAATAATAATAACAATGATATAATTGGATATAATAATGGTTACAAAATTAAATTAAACCACAATAAGTTTCAACTAAAGTAAAAAAACCATAACAAAATGATAATGGAAGACGATGCGACACTATCGAGATTATTGATTTATAAATTATACTTAAGTTATACTACTAATTAATATGAGTTTTTGAGAGATTTAAATTTAAATTAGTATACGCGTGTAAGTGTATAATGGGACGGCGCTTGGTTTATAAACTTTAGGTTCCTTTTGGTAATTTACTTACGAGACGGAAATAGTAATAGAAAAAATGAGTTAGAAGTTGTTGGGATTTGGTAAAGTTAAAAATGAAGATAGTTTCGTCAGTGAACAATAATAGTAAAAAAGGTTAAATCACGCACATGAGCAACACATTTGTACTGCGTATAATTTCCAGACAGATGATAATAATAGCTCTCAACTTCAGAAATCAATGCGTCTCTCAACAAGTCTTACCTATTTGTATTTAAAAGTCAAATGTGGTACGTTTCTACCTATTACTAACTTATAAGTGACGATCAAATAAAAACTTTCCTATCTAGAAATTATAAATCAATCTGAAGTGTTTAAATGGTATGATCTAAGTTATCATCAAAAATAAGAATTATTATTTGGAATATATAAAATTCATTAATCATGAATGAAGCAATAGGAGACGGGTGATTTTTGTATAGTCTACCGTCATTGTAAACCACTACAAAAAATTTCACGATTTATCGCTGTAATATATGATATTGCATTTTTTTTTACATGATATGATAAGCATTGTTCAACTTGGAAAACAATCTTAACCATCTATTTAATTCGTTAAGATCTCTCGACCGGATTCATTCATATTTCCTACACTAGGAATAGTTAAAATTATAAAACGAGTAATTAATTAATTAGCTGTAAGAAACTAGAAAAGAGAGCCATATCGAGAATCTCAAGCAAGCCATATTCCATAAATATGGAGTATCAATTCTGTCATTTAAATTAGGTATCAATCTTATCATTTTTCGGCGTGAAAGTGATTCAATCCCAAGCATTATCATGATTAATTATTATAGTAAATTATTTATGTATCATTATCGTCAACTACCAGTATCATTCGGAGTTAGATTTACAAGATTAAACTGGTAATTTAGTAATGCTGAATTTTTCATTAGGGCACGAGGGTGGTTGGCTCTAACATAGTAAAACATGCCCTTTTGGAGCACTCCCAAAATTACTTTACAAAAAGAGAGCAAAAACTAAATCAATAAAACGATTCATGCAAAATGCACCCCACCAATTTTGCATGTGACCTTTGGCAAATTTTGTTATATTGTCGAGGTCCCATTAACTATTTTTCACAATCTACTAGTAGTATGTAATACAACGTTTCTTATATCATTATTTTGTCCATGCAAAAACTTAAAAAAAAAAAAAAAAAAAAAAAAAAAAAGCAGATACGAGATTTAAAGAATATGATGGGAGTTGGAATTGGGGACAATCAACTTCAAAGTATGGCAAGGAAGTTGGATTGTAAGATCGGATCTCTCCCGTTCAAGTACCTTGGCATTAATGTTGGTGATAGATTGGCGAAAACGGTGAATTGGAGCTACCTTGTGGAAAAAAATAAAGAAGAAATTAAGCGGGTGGAGAAGCAGGAAGTTCTCGTTGGCTGGGAGAATTACTCTGGTTAAATCGGTATTATCTGCTATTCCGACATATCAGCTTGCTTTTGCGATAGCGCCAAAAACAACAGTGAGATTAATCAGGTCCATTTTATGCAAATTCCTTTGGGGGGGGGGGGGTGTGAGAACGCAAGCGCGATCCCTTGGGTTAAATGGGACGAGCTGTGCATGAAAACCAAAGACGGGGGTCTTGGTTTTGTAAATCTGGAGTGTTTCAATTATGCGTTGGTGGGGAAATGGCTATGGCGCTATCTTATGGGGCGAGAGAAATTGTGGGCTAGGGTGATTAGATCATGTAATGGAGAGATTGATTGGAGAGACGATGGTCTATCTTTTGTAAGATAGAGGAGACTTGGGTCTGGGTGGTGGGTAAAAATAGTGTCTAGTGAATTGGGTCCTAACGGGAAGTGGTTTCGTGACAATCTTAGTCGCAAGGTTGGTAATGGTCTAGATGTCAAATTCTGGTATCATAAATGGGTTGGGTCAGCACCTCTAAAGTCTCTTTATCCTAGGTTGTTCAATCTGAGCATGAACAAGGATGGTTGTATTAGTGAGATGGGGAGTTGGGAAAATGAGATTTGATCTTGGAAATTAGTGTTGAGAAGAAATCTGTTTGAGTGGGAGTTAGACGTAGTAAACCAATTAATGTCACTTATCTCTAACATGAACCCAAGTGCAGGTACAATCGACGGATGGAACTAGGAGGCCTCACCAGACGGAAATTATTCTACAAAGACAGCCTATGCCAAGATTATCGCGAACAGAGCTGAGGGCAGGGCGAATAACGAGACCTCACAACTGCTGAAATCTGTATGGAAAGCGTCAGCGCCTAACAAAGCTATCGTCACGGCTTGGCGAATATTACGAAACCGCCTCCCTACGTGTGAGAACCTGGAAAAAAGGAACGTTAGGCTATTAGCTGAGGAGATGAAATGCAAACGAGACAGCAAAGCACCTCTTCCTCCAATGTAGTAAGTCATCCGAACTATGGAATGGAATACAACAGTGGCTTGGCATTGATTCGGTTAGACCTCCATCTCTTGGTGCTCATTTCCTTATGTTTTCTCATTTGGGCAAAGGAAAGAGGATCACAAAATTTCTGAAATCACTTTGGATTTGCACGACGTGGGTCGTGTGGAAGTAGAGGAATGAATGTAGGTTCAGGGGGATCAGCTGAGATACATCGAAAATTGTCATGGAAATAAAAGCCAGAATGTGGAGCTAGTGCAAAGCGTTTCGGATACCGATCGCGGAGGCAAATTTTGATTCTTAGTAATCTAATTTCATTTTTCTGAGCAAAAAAAAAAAAGAAAAAAAAAAGAAAAGAAAAGACGAGATTTAAAGAATATATTTCAATTATTGAGAAGGTGGCCTAGTACAACATTGTCACCTTGCTACTTTATATTTCTAAATAGGGATATGCACTTTTGGCGTACCTGCAATAAGTACTTTACGAGACGTGCATTCGTGTTCGTGAAATATATCAATAAAAAAAAATGTAACTAAAAGTTTCATAGTAGTAATTAATATTTTGTATGCGTACGTTCCTACCAGATTTTTTTAACCTTAGTTTTTCACGAGACAGGAAGAGATTTTACGGCCACCATTTTCATAACATACTTTTTATAAGTATACCCATTTTTGGGAATTAGTTTAATTAACTTAAAAACTATTTCCCAATTATATACTACACATGCATCTTAGACTATCTGCAACGCGGGGGCTCGAGACCCCATCGAGTTGGAGATCATGCTATGCAATGATGAAGTCTCGAGCCGGTCTCGAGCTCCTTTCTTTTCTTTTCTTTTTTTTTTGTTTTTTTACCTTTTCTTTTTACATATATTATATATATTTTAATTTTATTATTATTATAAATACCACTATATTCACCTCATTCTTCACATTATTATCCATTCTTCAAATTATTCATCCTCTACTTTTCAAATCCTTCAGTCTCATTTCTTCATCTCTTCCTTTCTTGTGAAAATGGATCCCAACAATCCCTTTTTGTTGGCGTGGTTTCCCGACATGTCCAACAATGGTTATGTCTACACACCGACGGGGCTTAATTAGCGAAACAATATGTCATCGACATGAAAATTATCCAAAAGGATACGAGATACATGATGCCCGAGCAGCTCCAGCTTCACATGTTCATGGTGCAGGAGGTGAAGGAATGCCGAGGATGGGCATAATTTTTTTTTATGTGATTTTGTAATTTTTATTAATTAGTTTTTTTATGTAATTTTCTAATTTTTATTAATTAGTGTATTTTTGTTAATGAATGTAATTTTTCAATTTTTATTTAATTAATGGAAAATTTTAATTTTATAATATTAAAGTTATAGACAGCTTAGAGACAGTTGGGATTCAGAGGGAGTGTCTCTAAGCTGTCTCTAGTGCTGAAAGTGGAGTTAGAGACACCTTAAGTATCTGTAAAGGTTGCAGATAGCCTTATACTTTTTATTTTTTTGAACAATATTACAAAAAAATTTAAATGCCGTGTGATAGGGGACTTGAACTCGTGACCTTTGGCCCGTGCATTAACTACTCTACCACTAGGCTAACACACACTAGTATTATGTTTTTATTGCTTAAGCAGCGCCAGCGTTTTACTTTTATTGAAAAAAAAACTCATTTTTTAAACCCCATCTAAATATAACAGTAACCAACACTTACAATGAATTTTAAAATTGATTGATCTTAATTGATAATAAGCTTTTTTTGTATTACCAATTCATTTTAAGGTACCGCTTTCAAATTGACAGAAGCAATTATTTCGAAGAACTTGATTGGATTTATGAATCTTGCTTTGAGTTAATTATTCTCGAATGCTTATAATATTTTCTTTCTCAAGTCCTTCATTGCTATCAATTAATCAAATCCCGCATACAACAATAGTACAGTTTTTAACTAGATAAATTATGTGTATCAATTAATTCTTAGCCACAAAATTTTGTTTGCGACAAAAAGGCAAGTCCAGACAACCCTTCTTTAGGATATATAAGAAAAAAGAAAATGGCAATGAAAAGATGAAATTTTATTGCACATGAATGTTGTGGTTCAAAATTTCTCACGTTAAAATTACCGCACGTGTGTTGCTTACATATTTTCATACTCAAATTTACACTATTCATCATTTGTTCAGGCGTGGTGATTACCCAATTAAATTAAATTTCTTGTGGATTTGAGTTTTTCCACGTTTTTATCAAATCTAATGCTTTAATTTCAATTGTGACGTTACAATATTTTGCTATGATAAGAGCTGTTTAATTTTGGGTTTTACATGCTTGTACATAATCAACAATTAATGTAATTAAATACTCTTTATTAATTTACTCTGAAAATATTGATGTAATTACGTCAGTAAAACCTCTATTAAGGAACACTTTTGGGGATGCGGAAAAATATGACAAAATGGGAGGTTATTTATAAATAGAGTTCGAAAAAGAATTTTTAATTTTTTTTAATTTTAATATACATGAACAATAATTAAATATTATAATTGCGAAATACATGTATTGTATAATGTATTATGTGAAAATACATGTATTGATTTATTTCACCTAGAATATGTAGAGTCAATAACTTAAAAGTATGCATTTAACTTGCTCAACAAGTTGGAAATATTTTGGGTTCAACAAGAAGATGGTTATATGGACGAGCTATTGAAGATATGCAAGTTAAAAGATATGATTACAGCAAAAAAAGATGAAGTCATTTTCACAAGTAGCTTTAGAAAAGTATTTTAAATCAACCTAAATCTATTGTAATGATATATATATATATATATATATATATATTGTGGATCTGGTGAAAACCATTCCTTATAAGAGAAATTAGAATTAATCCTAGCCACTCATTTGTAAAGAATACGTGGTTGATATTAAATCTAAAATTTAACGCAAATAATTAAAAGAAGAGGGGAGAGGTATACGGCTAATAATGAAGTAAATCAACTACACTAAAAACATAAATTGATTTGTTGTTTCTCTCTCTCTCTCCTCCTTCACGCGCGTTTTCTGTATTCTGTTTTCTTCTCTGCAAATCACCATCATCAAACTGTAAATTATTTCTTATTCTCGAATCCACAGCCATGGCTGTCTCTCTTCATATCTCTCGACGTTATACAACCCGCCGCCATTCCTCACGTTCGTATCTGTTTCTCCTCGCTCTTCTATTTCTCTCTTCACCACTATCCTTGTCGTTGATGCCGCCACCACCACCAAACATCGTCGACAATATTCTTCATCATCATCTTCTTCTTCTTCTTCTCCTTCTTCTCTCTTCCTCTCTCTCTATATATATACATATATATTTTTTTTCAGATTTTTTGCTACCCATTTCCCCCATCAATTTCACTGTTATCTCCACCACCACTACTCCGCTCGTTGGATTTACGAACCAGATTAAATTTGAATTCGCTGAAAAAATCTTGCTACATTTGAAGTGTGCATAAAATTCAGCATATTGGAGAGATATTCAATTTGTTTGATGGCTCAAATTGAAGTTTTTTTTATATGAGTTTTTGTTGATATTGAAATCCAACAATGGTGGTGGTCTGCCGACAGATTTGGGGGATTGTTGGGAGGCGGTTGTGGGAAAGAAATAGATTGTAGAACGAAATTCATTGAATTTGTATCTATTGCAAAATTTATTAAGTTAATTGAGCAAAAGTGTGGTATATATGCATTGCGTTATTACTATTAATGTATTACATTAATATTGTTTGTGCAGTATTAACCGTCGCACTGAAGTATAAAAAAATACACAACATAATGCATAAATATATACAATGCGAAGCACAAATATTATATATAGCATTAATTATGGTAATTAGTCATTTCTTATTTTGTGCATTTACAGAATCATATTGATGCATCACATAAATTGTGTTAATGCATCACAAAATTGTTCCTAAAATATCAAGTACTACGAAAATAATGTATGTAATACATTAATTATGATATCATATACGAATACAAATACAAATGCAAATACGATATACATAATTCATTAATTGTATAAGTACACACTTTTATAAAATTTATTTGTTCTTTATAAACAATATGCATTTATGCATCACTTTGCACTAATTTATGCATCACTTTGCACTACTTTATGCATCACGATTTTGCACCGCATAAATGGCGAAAATTACTATTCTTACCCTACTTAAGTAAAAGACACGGAATTGACCAAAAAAAGCGGGTTTGACCAGTTAATTAAGAGATTAAATCATATTCATTGATCTTATAAGATGAATGGCTTAGTTTGATTCCTAGTTCTCATATAAATAGGAGTTCCTATATGATCCTCTATATATATATATATATATATATATATATATATATATATATATATATATATACTCCATTCGTATGTGAAATAATGTCCTACTTACTCATTTTTTTTTCGTACGTCAAGTAATGCCCTGTTTCACTTTTTGTACATTTATACCCCTAAAGAATCTCTCTTATTTACACTCATTTGTCATTTAATAGCCCCACCTCACAACAAATCTATCACTATCTTTTATCAATACCACTACCTTTTTGTCAATATAACTACCCCTACTTTTTAACTTTTACCCCATTCAAATTAACTTTACCAACTTTCTTATTCTACGTGCAAAATCCCAAATGAGACATTATTTAACGTACGGAGGGAGTATTATTTAGTGTGATTTATTCCTAAATGGAGGTGTATTTCCTTTATGCGAGACCAGAAAAAATATGAATCATGACAAATATAAAATTTATTCCTGTTTATAACTGATACCAAGTTGGGACCACCAAAATATATGACAAAATAGGAATTTATTCCTAAATAGAGCATGTAGATATGAAAGAGTCAATATTATCATTATATACAAAATTTCTGGTAAATCTGGATTACTCTTTAAGTAGTAGAGATCAATTCGAAGTATATATAATTGTCTTCTACTTTTAGTGAATTAATAGATAAACACAAACTGCTAAATAAGCCTTAAACGTAAATTGATACCATTTGAATTGACGCCTAATTATAATAAAGAATTAATCTTTACACGTGTCAAACATGCATTTTTAGTTAAACATGCATTTTTAGCACGTCTTTATTTATTTCACATATATATATGTAATATATATTTATTTATTGCTTTATATAGGTGTCACGTGTATCTAGGTACCGTTGTAATTTCACACATAACGTATGTGTACGCTGAAAATCGAACGGTAAGGAGAAGAAGCTATAAGAATATATTTTATGAAGAATGAAGGAAAAGGTGAAATTTGGTCATGTTACGTAGCATTTTTTACGGTTTGAATTTCATCTATTTATAATATGTGCATGTATTGAATGATTAAAATATGCACTATTTTCATTTTATTTTTTTCAACTAGAAGACACGGTGAATTATTCATAGGAAAATATATAGAAATATAGGGATATATTAAACAATAAAATAAATCAATGGGCTCAAGATAATTTCACGGCATAATGCAACTCTGTGGGCTTTATTACGTAATCAGACAAATTATACTACCAATATTCATTGAAAACAATAAATTCCTCATCATTTTGCATAAATGCACAAAAATAATCAGTTCATATATATATATTTTTATTGTGAATCATTTTCTATGCAGCAACCAGCCCACATAATATATATATATTTATAGATATATAAGAGCATGCATGAGATGAGAATAGTAGGTGTAAAACCCACCGCTCGAGCAGCTGCTCTACCATCATGATCATTAATCTATAATGATAAATCAAATCAACCAATCCCCATCATATTTATACCCTTATTGATTGAGACATTCACATCAAGATGAAAACAACCACAGATAAGAGCAACTGTATATTGGATTAATGACTTGTAAATTTTCAAACTTTTTGAGTTGTCTCGTTTTGCATTTCAGAAAAAAAAAAATTGTCTCACAATTTCCAAACTTTTAATTTTGTCTGTTTTTGCTACCTGACTCATTTTCCGGCGATTCTGAGCTGACGTGGCTGTCGGAGAAATGACGTGGATATCTTTAATTAAAAAAAAAGTTGATTGTCTATAAATTTTCAAACTTTTTGAGTTGTCTCGTTTTGCACCCCAGAAAAAAAAATTGCTTTACAATTTTTAAACTTTTAGTTGCGTCTGATTTTTCTACTTGAATTGATTTAATTGAAACGACGTCATTTAATCAAGCCCGTAACTTGAATTAGAGAAATACACATTGCTTATTTCTTATAAATTTATCTTGATATTTAGATCTGTAAGAATATTGTTCCGATAGATAACTCTTCCATAGAGTTCATTAATATCTGAGCTCATTAATTTACCCCCATCTATCTTAATGATAGGTCTTAACTCGGGAGGAAGAACTGGTAATAGACACAAAATCATCCATTCTGGTTTTATATTTGTTCGAAGAAAATGCTTAGCCAATTCCATGCATTTAACTAAAAAATTCATTCTTCTTCCAACCTTTTCGATCTTCCCATTCATTCCCCGTAGACCATTCTTCCCCCAACTCTTTCCATTCTACCAACGAATTTTCTAGAATAATGTTTAAATCTAGACCGGTTAATTGTTCTCGATAGCACCTGCACCAGTAGAGATTTCTCGATGGGAGCGGTCCAGACGAGCTTACTTCGATGGAGTTGCAGGCGCAAGGCCAATTCCTTCCTTGGATCCTATATTTATTCGCTCTACATTACAGTCAGATGAAAGTAGACCAGCCAGGATCTACAACACCCGCTCACCCACCCTTACTTTTGTCATAAACTTGATTTTGAGATTGCAAATATCAAGATAAATTTATAGTATAAAAAATAAGCAATGTGTGTTTCTCTAATTCAAGTTACGGGATTGATTAAATGACATCGTTTCAATTAAATCGATTCAAGTAGCAAAATCAGACGAAACTAAAAGTTTGGAAATTGTGAGACAATCTTTTTTTTTGGGGGGTGCAAAACGAGACAACTCAAAAAGTTTGGAAATTTACAAGCCATAAACCTTTTTTTCTAAATTAAAGATATCCACGTCATTTTTCCGACCGCCACGTCAGCTCAGAATCGCCGGAAAATGAGTTAGGTAGCAAAAATAGACAAAATAAAAAGTTTGGAAATTGTGAGACAGATTTTTTTTTAAAGTGCAAAACGAGACAACTCAAAAAATTTGGAAATTTACAGGCCATTAACCCTTATAAATTTGGTTTCGTCAATATCACATGTCAGACTAAAATCAAATACGTACATTAATCAATACATCAACAATTCATCGTTGATGGAGTGGGATGTTTGTAGTCGAATATCTCAAGTTCAAATATTCTCAGTACTTTATAAGTGAGTCTCACATAAACAATATTTTACTCAAAGCACATCCTTATATAATTAACAAATGTGGATCTTCATCATCATTAAATAATAATAATAATAATAATAATAATAATAATAATAATAATAATAATAATATTGCATGCTCATCACAAGCACAACTTCTCGTGCGTGCCGTTCACCATGAGTGAAGACCCTCATCGTAATCATCATTGACATTTTGCACATAAGTTATTTCTATTTGGCCATAAATCAAAACAATGATATGGACTAAACGTCAACAATGCTCATATTAAATATTAATGATCAACGACATCGATCATTCTCATAGTGATGGTCTCGGTAACGAGTATTTGGTGTATGGTGGGCGACGGGGAATACATCAGTAGCAATTTTCGTTTTGCTTAAAAAATCTTTTTACTGAGTTATTGCTCAGGTCAGTTTGCTCAACAACTAGGAAAGTCGGTTGAAGCAGCTCAACAACTGAGATAGTCAGTTGGAGCAGATCACACAGTTGGGTGCACAGCTGACTTCTTGGACTAAGGGTCAGCTATGTAGACCAACTGTGGTTTTAAACAGTTTAGCATTTGCGAAAGTTGGTGGAAATTAAGCTCGTTACTTAAACTAAAACTTTTGTGAAAACGGGGAATGTCAAGTTCTCAAAGTTAGTGCAGTTTGTAAATATGCAGTTTGTATGTCGGGTCAGTTGGTTAGGTAACTGAATGTAAAATACTGATGTAAATACAGAATGTAAATGATACAGTATTTTAACATGGTTCAGAGATTGACCTCCTACGTCCACGACTTCCTTTTCGAGGAAGTAATCCACTAGATAAGCATAGACGTGCTTACCAAAGTTCCACTTGAATTCCGGGTTCAAAGCAACCTAACCAGTTTGATTACGGGTTCGAACAAGACCTTACAACACTTTTACGGGCAAGTGTAGAGCGTGGGCTTAGATTACGGTTTCTAATGGACCTAGTCTTAGATTGCGGGTTCTAAGGGACCTAGCCTTTGATTACGGGTTCAAAAGGACCTGATATTTGATTACGGGTTCAAACTCGGACCTAAGGTTTGGGGGTTGGGGGGTTTTTCCAACTAAGAAGCCTTCTACACTGAGAGAAGTGGAGGCTTCGTCCTAAGGCTTCAGACTCGATCTTTTGGGAGAGATTCTGGTCAGACACAAGATATGCAAGAACCTATATTCTAGACTCGATCAAAGAAGGGGCTTTCTAAAAGGCTAGATGAAAGAATAAGATGAGGTTTGGACACTCTACTTCTACTGGTCTTCAACTGAGGTCTTCTTGCTGGGGAGAGCGGTGGTCTGCTGCTGCTACTACTTCACCTTTGATTTTCTCTCACTGTTTTTACCCGCTTGTATCTGCGCACGAGCTTTGATGTGGAGACCTCTATATATAGAGGGAGATTTAACTAGCCGTTGGAAAGAGTCGTTTGATCTCTGCTAAAAGCATGACACTCCACCTGTTTTTCTGGAATTTTTTCTAAAATGGTAACTGCGACCTTTGCTTTATGCACGTCGCTGTTGTCGGTCCATTTATGGTAAGTTCTCCAACTGACTTGTGCTTCCGAGTAAGTTTGAATCTGGACTTCAACGTCTTCAAAGTTTTGTTTTCTCTGCTTTGCAACGTCTGACTTCGATATAACTTCTCTTCACGCTTTGAGCTGCATGGGTCAGTTGAGGAGTTAACTGAGTTGTTGTCCAACTGAGTCTGTGGTTTAGCTGAGGTTGAGGTTCAGGCGAGTGCCTGTTCAACTGAGCGTTCTCAATTGAGTTCTTCACGAACTTTCATCTTCATTCGGCCGACTTCTTCTGCTTAAAACCTGTAAAGATAAAATCCCTACGCTCAAACAGTGAGCTCTAGCTAAGTTCAGAACTAAAGGCTTTCATCTACTCGGTTGGAATCAGTTAGGTTTTGGTATCAATCGAAACTTTTTACTGATTTTTCAACAATTTCCCCCCTTTTTGATGATGTCAAAACTCTAAACTGACATCACCGAACTTTCCTAACTGATACCGTAACTGATACCAAAAAGACTAAAAGAAAATCTCAATTCTAGTCTATAAGAGGAAGGGGGTTAGCACAAGATAAAAATTAACCTCAAACTTGGACAATGAGATAGTGGTCATCAAGCGAAGTTAATGATTCAAGAATATCGTCAAAAACCACAACTTATCATTAATAATAATAAGAAAGGCATATTACATTACAACTGATTCTATGAGTTCAGAACATCAAAAACTAAATGCATTAGTTGTATTATCTTCTCTTCGCAACATCAACTCTCCATTCCTTGATCTTCTTTGACAGTCAATCCGTACTTCTAGTAGAAGTGCTTCATGAACTTCTAGAAATTCTCAGGATCTTGGACTGAGTCAATGTTAAGCTTGATAGCAAGCCTCTCAGCTTCCATCTCAATCAGTCGGAGAGCAATCTGATTGGTTCCCGGAGTCAAGGGACGAGAAAATATCTTCTTAGCTGGTGCTTTTGGTAGATTTTGGTTTGTCTTTTTCAGGACATCCAAAATTCGTATACCACCAACGTCTTCCACTATAAATAGCTGAAGATGCATCAGCCAGGCTTCGTCGGCTTGAATTTCTCTGTACTCCTGCTCATAGTAGAAATCTTGAATGAACTCCTCCTTCAATGCTTCCCAAGTGTCATTCAATTCTGCAGGAATCCACGAGTCACTCCTAGGCCAGGCTGCTGAATGGACTAAGTCTTTCTATCTTGACACAATTGTTTTCTTTCATCAGCCAGGCTTATTTTGTGCTGGAAGATTCTTTTCTTTGGAGCTTCCGGTAAGTTGTCCACAGTCTTCAACAGTTCTTCTTTATAAGCGTCAAGTCGAGCCATTAAATCAGTCTGATCCTCTTCGAGCATGTGATGTACATCTCTGCTTCCAATGTCAGGTTCTTCCACCCGAAGACCAGCTTCCCGAGTCTTTCGTTCTTTTGAGACAGACTCTTTGATGATAACCATTGCTTCTTGTTGAACTTCAGGCTCTGTTTCCTTCGTCAGTTTCTTCTCTTTTCCCTTTTTGGCATTATCAATAAGGGAGGCAACATGTGCTTTGAGAAAGGAGATTTCGTCATCAAATTTGAGTTGGTGCTGAGAAAGTGCTGGAGAAGCTATTGAGAGCTTGTTTCTTCAAGTCCATTTGAGGATTCCTGAGCTTTAACGTCTTTGAGGTTCTGCTGAATGGACTCGATGATTTCGTCTATGGCCTTCATCTTGGACTCCTGATGCTGACTAATCTATATGTTGACGTTGAGTTTTGTCTTCATGCTCTGGAATTCTTCTCTGGTTGGAAATGTCTATCCAAAGACATCGATCATGTTGCGAATCTGAGACATCTGCAACTCATGCTTCTCATTTACTTCAGCAACAAATTTTTCATGGGCATCAGCCATGTCATCAGTTGTTTTCTGAATGCGATCTTGAAAGTTGATCTTGATCGCTTCCAGAATTTGAGTTAGCCTCTTCAGTTCCACGAACTTGTAATACCCCAGACTTTTTCTACAGTCTTTAAAAATGAAAGTTAATAATAATTATGGCTTTGCACACCTAAGATCATGAAATTAAATTCTAAGATTTACGGTGAAATCAGTTTCCGAAAATAATTTCCAGAAATCGGACGAACGACTACTGTATTAGGGTTTTCGCGTCCGGTAAGTTTTTCATCCGAAAACTCGGAATCAAATTCCGTCAGAATTTACATTCACTTTTTCTTCCAGACGAGTTCACCGGAGAAAGTTAGTTTTTATGATTTTTCGGACGAATTTTTGGACTGTGATGTCCCGACTTTTTCTCAGATTTTGAAAAACGAATTAGTTTTTCCGAGTACGTAAATTATTTCCAATCTAACGGACGAATTAGATTTCGTCAATTCCGTAACTATCTAGGAAAGTATTTCTCGACTTTTAAATCGACGTTTAAGAGCCGGAAACGAGTTTTTATCGTCAAATAATTCCACGCCAAACAATCCTTAACGAGTCACTATGTTTTAGTTGGATATTTTTTTAGCTTTATGAGTCACCATAGTGACTCACCATCCCTCTCTCCTTCTCCCTTATATCGCCATCAACCCACACACATACACACTCTCTTTTTTCTTCCATTCTTCCATTGGAGATACAATTTCAAGCTTTCTTCAAGATCAATACTCCTGCATCTACCGATCAAATCCATATCCGAGTTCATATTACGAAAGGTAAGAGCTTCGTCTATCATTTGAACCGAACAAATCTCTTTTCCCCCATCTTTTATTTTTTTTCGAAAATTAGGGGAATGAAATAGCATGTGATTTCTTGTTCGATACATGTTCTAGGATGTTTAGAATCGATTTCTATGGATCAAATCATGAAGAAAAATCAAGAACCTCTTTGTCTAGTTATTGCCGATTTTTTTCAAAAAATTGGGGCTTTGATCGTGCTCGATTTCTTTGTCGATTGAATGATAGATTAGTGTTCCTTATGATGTTAATTGACTCTAGAAATTGTTTTAGATTTTTCTAAAAATAAAATCCGAAACTTAAGAGATGAAGGAGGCTCGATTTAGGATAGTAAATGTGTTGATATGCTCGATTGTTTAACGGAAATGAGATATATAATGCATGAGGACGAATATATATTTAATTGAGATTTTTCTAAAAATAAAACGAGAAATGTAAGAGACGAAGATATGACGATAAGTTAGAGCTCGATAATATTTGGATATTATGATTTGCATGTTAGTAATGCTTGATAGATGATAATCGTTGTCGTAAAATTTGAATGAAAACGGAGAACGTAAAATTTTACGTAAGAGACGAACGACGGACGATAAGTCGAGATTAGATAATAGTTTGAGATTATGATTTATGTAATTATGATCCTTGATAGATGATTAATAATGTGGTAAAATTTGATTGAATTCTAATAACGTTTGAAATTTGGTAAGAGACGAAGCGACGAGAATAAGTATTGATAGAAAAGACGAACCAAGGAAATAATTGGATATTGATGATTATTAATGATTCATGAACGAGTTTGTAGTTGACGACATGTTCGTCCGAATTATAAAATGATGAGTTGTAGTTATAATCGAGAAGTAGAAACAAGAAGTTAGGATTTTAAACGAGAACTTGAATTGGTTTAGTAATTGTATAGTTTGAACAACGAGGTTTTGATCGTCGTGCTTATGAACGAGAAATAAAAAGGGGTCTATCACATATAATGATACGAGTAGACTGTATTGAGTCAGTAAATTCGTGAGAATTTAGGTTCGATAACATAGAACTAACCTAGAAAACAGTGCGTCGATTTTATCGAGCTTAGGGTTTCACTTGGCAGTTTTGGCGACCCTTCACGGAAACTGATATCTCCTAGCTCGTTTATCGGAATCGAGATCCGCGAATTGAAGAGTAAACTAGACATCCGAGGCTATCTTTTGGTACAGGGCACGACCCCTGTTTCGAAATCCCCTGTTCTGGGTGGACTTACTGACCTCGTGCAGTGAATGTTCAAAACATAGTTTCTTAAGTTGAATTCTCCTCAACTTGAACTCTTTCGATCTTTTAAGTCGTTTCAAGACATCGACTATCTTCTTTCTACCGACCTAAAGTGCCGAGTACAGAACCGAGTGAGTGTCAAAAGAGATGCGTTCGTATCTCGTTTCTTTTTAACTAAAAGAGTTTAGTTTAGCGTGCAAATGCCTAAAACGTCTAAAGAACAAAAACTTAACTCGACTTTTTCGTATTCGTTTATCGTTTGCGACCGAGCTTTAAAGTATGATTTTTACGGTGAAGGAGGAAGTCGACACCAAGGATAAGACGCAGACCAGAAGACGGAAGCACATATCTTTGTTCTGTATTTAATCAAGATGAGCTTTTATATATGAAATAAAACGAGCAATGCTCGAAAATCTTTTCTTTATCACTTTGATAATCGTGTTTTCAAAGTGATAATTAAGGCATGAACTGTTTTGTGTTTTATGTGAGTTCTCTTGTACCTTATGAGTTAATCAAAATAGATTAACTAACGATCGGCTTTGAGTTAGCTATTATGCTTTCCAGAGTTAGTGCACTTTGTAGCCTGTGGTGTATGTGGTATCCTGTTGAGGGGTAGCCAGCTACGGTGAATTATGACTGGTCAAGATTTGAACGTAACATCTATGAAAAATGCTTGCGCAAGCTAATTTATGAAAATGAGAAAGAAAATGTTTAGTAGACACGGGCCTTTAATGAAAAACCCCGATGTGCTACAGAAATAAAATGCCTGATTATCTATACTTATGATTATGTTTTCGGCAACGTGCCCACTAAGTACTTTTGTACTTAACCCTGCATATGTTTTCTAAATGTGCAGGTTGAAGCGACGAAGCGGCGACGGTTGAGTTAGAGTTGAATAGAGTTAAGGAAGACTCTTGTGTATAGTTCACAATTCCGCTGCTAGACTCTAAACTCTTTTTAATGTTGTGTATTAATCACTGTGGTCTAAGTTCTGTAATATAACTTAGAAGCTTTTGATGTATCTTGCTCGAGTAATCTTTCGAGATTAACTCTTTCCTTTCGTCAATAAAGTCTTGTTCATAGAAGATAAGTTGTTATGTATGTATGTTTATTCTTTCATCCCCTTTCTTCCCCGCTTCTTTAATCCAACCCCAGTCGCACCCCGGCTTCTGCCGTCCCTCGGGATTTGGGGCTGTGACAGAACTTCTCTGAGAAATCCTTCTGAATTTCTACCTAGTTAGAGAGAAGCTCTTCCTTGATTGATGATGATTAGCTTTCCAAATGCTCGACAGACTTCTTGAGGTGAATGACTTCTTCACGCAAAGTTTAGAGTTCTGCAGATGCTAGTCAGCTGGTTAGATCACATTTGTTGTGTTGGCTGTGAGGTCTTCTGTAGAGATCACTACTGGTTGAGAGACAGCGTTCAGTGGAGGATCTTGAAGAAGAGGTTTCCATCCATATTTTCTAATATTCTCATGAAGAGAATTGAGCATGCTGTGGGAGACATTTTCAAATGAGGGATCAACTGCCATTTTGCTTGCTTGATCTTCAGAAATGCTCTGATGAGCTTATCTTGGCGTTGAATCAGCTCCAGTTTGGTGTTGAATTTGAACAAGCTTTTCAGAATACCTTCTGAGGTCTGCAGCTCAGAGATCTTGTGAAGCTTCAAGAAATCTGCCAGTACATAGTAGTCTCCCAGACTAACTTAAATGTACATGAAAAAAGATCCACAACTTTGGTGAGAGTGTTTGGAAGATCTTTCAGTTCAGGGAACTTTGTCAATCCCTGCTTTAAAGATGAAAGATACACTCTCTCGAAGGAGGCATTGAATGTCTTGAGTTCAATCTGTTCTGCAGAGAGAACTGGACTTGCTTCTTTCAGATGATCAAAGAGCGTGAAGATAAATTCTGATCCGTCTTCTTGAGATACCTCCTTAGTTGAACATGACGCTCTATATTCTGAATCTCTTCTTGTTCAGATGATTGATAAACAAGATTCACTTCATTAGCAAACCGAGCACTCATTTTCTCCTGTGCTGGCTCTTTCTCTACCGTTCTGACCGGTTAATCTTCTTCGTTTTCGTCTTCAGATTCTTTGCAATCTTCAACGATTAGTGCATCTGGATCAACACCTTGACCTTTGTCTTCACCATGCACCAGAGTGGATCTTCTCTGAGAGCTAAACCCATCTTTGTTACTTTCTTCGCTTTGAGAGGCAGTTACAGCTCTAGCAGTTGCGGCCAAATGTCCCTTTTGAAGCTTTGACTGCAGTGATGGCTAGATTGTCTGCGCTAGCTCCTCTGTGAATGACTTCGAAACTGAGGATGGCGAACTTGATGTGGAAGCTCCGCGTCTCTCTGCGGCTACTTTGATTGCCTCATCTTGAACAATCTTGCTTGTCATCAGAGTCTCGTACTGATTGAATTCACCAATTGAAGGCTGAGTTTTTTCCCAGATGTGACAAGTTTCTGCCTCTTTGCTTCCCGCTTTTGCTTCTCTTTCTGATGGGAGGTCGTCATCGCGGTGACTGAATCAGTCTTTGCTGGGATCTTAATTCTTTTAAGTCCTCGCTCCAGCTTCGTTTCTTCAGATTGATTTGTTCGATTCCTCTTCACGCCTTTCTTCGATTGTGATTCTCCCTTGACATTCAGAGAGAAAATTTCCTTGATGGCACGTTGTGAGCTGAACAGTTTATTCCTTTCAGTCAGTGCTTCCTTGTCCATGTGTCTTAGTTCACCTTCATTTAGGGAGAAAAGAATGATTGAGCTGATCTTGGTGCCAAAAGATAGATTTTCAGTGCACTTGAAGATAGGACCTTCGAACTTAATCTTGCGAACTTCTGCCCAGAGAACATTCTTCATGTAGTTGAACCAGTCAGTTTCAACATTCTTGATAATAGCCATAGTAGGCTTCATTCTTGATATACTGATGTTGGTTGGGAATTCAAAGATTGGATGAACTTAGTAGGAGACAACATCGAATAGTAGTCTTGACTCGGGCTCTAGTTGAGTGTGATGCATCTTTGTCCTGTATTCGTCTTTATCAATGGTGACTGAGGAGATAAATCTCTTTACTTTTGAGTCTTCCTTCAAGGATGGATCCTCTACGGATGATGGAAGATAAAATAATTCCTTCAGGCATTCATCGACATTGATATCCAGCTTTTCTTCTTAATTGTTTTCATCGCCTCTGGACGAAACGGGTAGACTGACATAGGAAAGGAGGGTTCCAGTCTTGTCCTTTCTCAAATGAGCATAGAATTCTACGACATTTGAAGGGAAGAGATTCTCAGGCTCATGGCATACCCAACTTCTTAGACCAGAATGATCGAGAAGATTGGGTAATTTCTTCATAGCATCCATCTCTTGTTGGGAAAGAGAAAGAACTGGTTCGAATGAAATCATTGACCTGATTTCTTCTGATTTGGCGATGATTGGCATGGAAGATGAGGACAATCTTCCTGCAACATGAACTACCATAGCGGTGATGAATTATGATATTCTGAGATCTTGAAAGAAGGAATGGAACTCAAACTTCAGTTATAAACTAAGTGAAAAATTTTCTTGTGTAGAGGAGAATTGCACACTCAGAGATAGTACTGGTATTAAGGGTTTGTGAGATCTATTAATGAGTTTGAGAAGAAGATCCATGGAATCAATGGACAAGGATGATTCCCGCCTCTTCATGATCAATGACTTGGATTGGAGATGATTCGCCTATTGGGAACGTGGCACAGGACATAGGTCCGGCAGTGATGGGTACTCGCACGTGAGGCTTGAAACATCTTCCATGTCAGCCCACTCACAGTCTCAAAAGCTTAACCTATTGAATAGGGAATGCTTTGCATTGAATGCGAGTGCAAAGCTTAACTCAAAGTGATCATTATCGTCAGAGGATGTTTGAATTTATTTCAAAACACCTGCCTTAATTACTAAGGGAAGAAAATGATTTTTTTCTCAGTCGGTCTGAATCCCAACTGAATCGGCATACATTCAACTGACTCGAGTTCGTCTATTCAGTTGAGGTTTGATCTTCACGTCCTCCATCGAACTGTAATGTTGTCTGTCTCAGTTCTCCCTCAAATTGAGATTCCCTCTCAACTTGTGATCTCCATCTTCTTTACTTTTCTGAGATCGGCATGAATTTTCCCAACAATCCATACTGACCCTGCAGGAGAGTGTGTTCTAAGTTCATCCTGTTCCTACAGTCTACACGACGAACTTCTGTTCCAATACTCAGTTGGATTCAGGTTTGGAAGCATTTGTTGCTTCCTTGAACGCTCGAAATGATTGGTCAGTTCGGATCACTTTTCCTTCATTATTCACGTAGATTGCCGACTGAAACTCCTTGGGTGCACGTGCAGTCCAGTTGAGTGGTGGATAACCTTGTCTCTGAGGAGCTTGGTTTCGAGTTAGCTGAGATGGTCAATTCTTCTGAGGTAAGAACTGTCTGGGTGTTGCCCAAGCTGTCTAGCTCCTTGAGCATACCCAAACTGTAGATAACTAGGACCATTGAACCGATCACCATAATGTCCATGTCCTTGATATGCTTGCTGGTAGTGGTGAGACACTGGAAATGTCTGATTGTAGACGTGACGATTGTCCCAGTTCGGATGCATTTGCTGATGATGCTGAGTTGAGTAGTTTGGCCTGTGCCTGGGCTGTGAAGGTCCACTTTGTTTGTTCCCCCTCGCTCTGCGACCTCAGGGTGTCGACTTCCTTGAGGATCTCTAAGCATCCTTTGATGTACCAGCTTCATGCTCTTTAGGTTTTTCAACTAGAACCTTCTTTTCTTTATCCTTCACAAGAGTCTCGATAGTCTGAGGGATGACTGGAGTCTCTTGAACTATGACTTAGACTGAATTCAGTTGAACTTGAGGTGCCTCAGTCGGTGATCTAGTTGCCTTGACGAACTGTGTTGGCTGAGCTCCAGAGTTTGTCGCTGGATTGTATCCAAGACCTTCAACACTCTTGTGAGGTCTTTGGTGGCTTAACATGCTCTCTAGAGCTGCGCTCGAGGCATGAAGAGATACTAATTTCTCATGTGCAAACTTCAGCTTTATTTGCAACTGAGAGATGTATTCCGCCTGAGTCCTGGTCATGTTGATCAAGTTGATGACTTGTTTATTGGTTGACTGAGCAACTTCTTCATGGAGTCTCCAGCTTTCCTCTATGAGCTTCTCTATGTCATGACCCTTCATGATCAGCTCGTTGCTCATGATGTCAAACTCAGCTTCAGTTCCTTGCATTGTGCAATTTGTTCAGTGCACAATCTGCTTAGATGTTCGACCTCATCCCAAGACAGCTGGACTTCTTCTTCTAATTCTCTTGTACTTTGATTAACAAAAGATACAATACGAGAGGAATGGAAAGAAAAGTTTACCTCATCAGTTGACTCTTCCGGCAATGCTATGAAGCACTGGTCTTTTCCTGTTGAGCTTGATGGCGAGTCAGTTTCTTCTCCTTCTGACTCCGTGAATACGTCGGTGTCATCGACGTCTTCCTCAATGATCATGCTATTGGTCTTCTCCTTGGCCTTTCCTCGGAGGACTTCTTTCTCCTTAATAGAGAGATCAGGACAATTGGCTTTGAAGTGTTGGGCTTCCCGCATTCAAAACATTCTTTGCTTTGATTCCTTAAGTAGGCAGTTGAGCTTCGCCTGCTCATGTTGATCCTCCTATACTTCTCGATCCTAAAGTTCATATCCTCGAGTTGTTTGGTCATTTCGTCGACCTTCTTTTGAAGTTCGGACCTTGTCGGTCGATCCCTAGCTGAGGAGTCAACGAACCGTGAGGGTCTGACGAACTTGGATCTGTCTGATTCAGCTCGAAGCGCCACTGAGTTGGCAGATGAGCTCTTCTCGGTCTGCTCTGGTTTCTGAAGCTTGCTCTGCTTCAGTCGGAGAATGTCACACTCATTCGCCTTGAGCATGGAGAACAGCTTCTCAGTTGTCATCGAACTGAGGTCACTCCGATTTTGATGGACTACTCTGTAGACCGCCCAGTCTTCGCCTAGCGCGGAGAGAACTTTCAAGTTCATATAACGGTGAGTATTTTCCCTTCCTAATACTCTCAATGTCCATAAGGACCTCTGTGAATCTCAGCTCCATCTTATCGATGGACTCTCCGGTTAGCTGAGAGAAATTCTCAAACTTCTGACAAGCTAAGGTGAACTTGTTCTCCTTTATCTCATCAGAGCCTTCACAGAGTGCAACTCAGGCTTCCCACACATCTTCTGTTGTGGAGAAAATGATAATCTTCAGCAGGTAAGCTTTGCCGACTGTGGAAGAGATGACACTCTTTGCTATATCATCTAGCTGCGCGATGTCTCTTTCTTCCTTGGTGTACTCTACCTGGGATTTTGGTTCGACCTTCATGGTTGGCTCTTCTTCTCCTGGAGTGACCGAAGGGACCAAAACCGTCTGAGTCACACGGATGGGACCATTTTCAATAATCTCCCACATCTGATGATGACTGGCAGTTAATTCCATCTTCAGGCGAAACTTTCACGTGGGATACTTATCCACGGAGAACTCTGGTAAGCTTCCTAGCAACGTCGGGTTCATGTTTCTTGCACACCACAAGAGACAAACAAGAAAATATGCAGCAGAATGCACTAAAGGTTTTCAAAAAAGATATGTTCAATTGACCACTTAAAAATCTACTCTACTCACACCTTGTGAATCAGTATCAACAGTATTTGGAACCACTATTCTGATACCAATTGATGGTCCCGATAACGATTATCTGGTGTATGGAGGGAGGGGGGAATACACCAGTAGCAATTATAATTTTGCTTAAAAAATCTTATCACTGAGTTAATTGCTCAGGTCAGTTTGCTCAAGAACTGGGAAAGTCAGTTGGAGCAGCTCAACAACTGAGATGGTCAGTTGGAGTAGATCACACAATTGGGTGCACAGCTGACTTCTTCGATTGAGGGTGAGCTGTGTAGACCAACTGAGGTTTTAAGCAGTTTAGCGTTGCGGAAGTTGGTGGAAATTAAGCTCGTTACTTAAACTGAAACCTTTGTGAAAATGGGGAAGGTCAAGTTCCCAAAGTTAGTGCAGTTTATAAATATGCAGTTTGTATGTTGGGTCAGTTGGTTTGGTAACTGAATGTAAAATACTGAATGTAAATACAGAATGTAAAGGACACAATATTTTAACGTGGTTCACTGATTGACCTCCTACGTTCACGACTTCCTCTTCGGGGAAATAATCCACTAGATAAGCTTAGATGTACTTACCAAACGTTCCACTTGGTTTCCGGGTACCAAGCAACCTAACCAGTTCAATTACGGGTTCGAACAAGACCTTACAACACTTTTACGAGCAAGTGTACAGCTTGAGCTTAGATTACGGTTTCTAAAGGACCTAGTCTTAGATTGAGGGTTTTAAGGGACCTAACCTTTGATTACAGGTTCAAAGGGACCTGATCTTTGATTACGGGTTCAAAGGGACCTAGTAACTTTGATTGTGAGTTTAAAGTCGGACCTAAGGTTTGGGGGTTGGGGGGTTTTTCCAACTAAGAAGTCTTCTACACTAAGAGAAGTGGAGGCTTCGTCCTAAGGCTTCAGACTCGATCTTTTGGGAGAGAGTCTGGTCAGACACAAGATATGCAAGAACTTATAAATTAGACTCGATCAAAGAAGGGGCTTTTTAAGAGGCTAGATGAAAGAACATGAGGAGGTTTGGACACTCTACTTCTACTGGTCTTCAATTGAGATCTTCTTGCTGGGGAGAGCAGTGGTCTGCTGCTGCTGCTACTTCACCTTTGATTTTCTCTCTCTGTTTTTACCCGCTTGTGTCTGCCCACAAGCTTTGATGTCGAGTCCTCTATTTATAGAGGGAGATCTAACTAGCCGTTGGAAAGAGCTTCAACGTCTTCAAAGTCTTCTCTTCTCTGCTTTACGACGTCTGATTTCTACACAATTTCTCTTCACGCTTTGAGCTGCATGGGTCAGTTGAGGAGTCAACTGAATTATTGTCCAAATAAGTCCGTGGTTCAGCTGAGGTTTAGGTTCAGCTGAGTGTCTGTTCAGCTGAGCTTGCTTCTCAACTGAGTTCTTCACGAACTTCCATCTTCGGTCCGGCCAACTTCTTCTACTTGAAACTAGTAAAGATAAAATCCCTACTCTCAAACAGTGAGCTCTAGCTAAGTTCAGACTAAAGGCTTTCATCTACTCTGTTGGGGTCAATTGGGTTTGGTATCAATCGAAACCTTTTACTAAATTTCCCCACACATAATATATACTCCCTCCAATTTTAATATAAGTCCTTTTAGTGATTTGTACAATTATTAATGAATAAAATTTATACTCATTAACCTTATTTAATTATTCCAAAATCTGGAGAAGTTCAATTTGAAAAAAGAGAAAAGAAAAAAAAACTATGAAGAAGCAGAGAAGGCGTTTACAATAAATATTAGGAAGAAAAAGAAAAGTGAGATATTAACAATCTATTATATCTATTATCTATTATACAAAGAGGGAGTTTCTAATTGAGAATCTAATTGAAATGACGATTTTTCACATTGTTGTTACTTAAAGGATAAAGTTTGAATACATAGTGTTAACAAATTTTTTTATGTAAAGCGTGCAATTTACTTGAACGATAATTGTATGTAAATTATGGAGAGAGAAAATTTTAGTACATAATGTGAACAAAAATTTATATAAAGTATGCATTTTGAGATACATAACTGCATCTTTTATTTTTATTTTTGAACAAAAAAAACTGCACCTATTATTATTTTTTTTTTGGAAGATTGCAGAAATAACACATTATAGGATTAAAATATCAATTATAGTAGTAGTTTATAAAAGTAGCAAATAATAGCAATTTTAGACTTTTGTACCCTTTATTGATTTTTCCATTTATATAACCAGATTTCATTTTTTAATTCCTCTCTCTCTTCACACGGTTATTTCTCTCCCTCCCTCTCTCCCTCTCTCTCTCTTTCTCTCTCTCAAATGTACGTCACCACAGGAAATTTTTCTAGTCCTCAAATTTCTTCTCCACATTCAAATTCTTCACACCAATTTGGTTTATCATAATATTCTGATAAGACTGGGTTAATGCCTTATCAACAACACAAAATGAATAAAACAGTACAAAATCGATAAAAATGCTCTTCGCCTCAAGGTTGAGTGAACTACCTCGTCTTTTACTCTTTGCCTCGGAAAGTGGATCTCAATTTTTGCAAAAGAGAAAAGTCCCACACCGGGGATTTTGTCCGGTGAGAACCCTCCGATGCCTAAGTCAGATAACTTGGGCGAGAAAAAAAGAGAAAGAAAGGTAAAAAGTGTAAAAGAGTGAGTGTGTGAGAGATACATTCAGCTGAGAGGTGTGACAATGTTTTATAGTGGGTTGTTCTAAGGGTAAATTGGTCCTTTTGTTTAAAGGATGGAATCTGGGCTTTAAGTTCGGGCCCGTGCTCTTCTTGCAGCCTCTCCTTTTTTATTTTGGTTCAGTTGGGCCGAGACTTTACTGGGCCGCAATGCTTAATGGGTTCAAAATAACCCGTCCCATATCAACCACCCTCCCCTACTCTTAGTGACGTGGTAACATCGAGTCACTTAGAGGAGAGAAAAGGCGAACAAGCCTGACACCGTGTTTGAATATCTCAACTGCTGCTTTGATCTGAGCCGTCCATTTGAGAAAGACCCTTGAGGTTCAGCCGTAGGATTGTGATCATATAACTGCGCCAATTTTTGAAAATTGGGCGGCTGGCTCCTCTTTATCGGTCTGTACATTTTTACCTTTTCAATTTCTCTCTCTCTCTCTCTTCCTTAATTCCTTCTTTGTTTTCCCCATTTCCACTATTGCGACTTGTTTCGTCTGTTATTCGGGCGATTTTTCCTGTGATTTCCGGCGATAGGCGGTTCTCTGTTTTGCTCTTCTTCTTTTGATTCCTTCCTTCCTTGCCTCTTCTTCAACGTCATCAGGTATTTTCGTTAGTTCTCGACTCCTTTCAATAGTCAATTTTTCTTTTATATTTGGCGATTGCATACTTGATTTTGAGGGGGAAAAATGTCGAATTCCGCCAAGCGATCCCTCAGTACTAGCTTAGAAGAGGAGATTTCTAACTACGCTGACTAGGCGGGAGCCACCTCTTCGGAGCGCTCCGAGTCGAGTACTTCCACCCCCAGCCCTGAGCGAGAACAAGTTAGGGTTAGCAAAGAAATTGGGGAGAAAAGGCTAAAAGAATTCTGAGGAATCCGGTAAATACTGCAACTAAGCCGGTATCGGGGTCCTCACAATTGATGGGAGGTGAATTTGCAACTCTATCTTTGTTTGCCGATATTGAGAATCCACGTGAGGGAAAGAGGGGAAAATCAAATAATTTTAACATCATAAAGATGTTGCACTCCCTGGGCATCCTTCGACATTTTGGACTTCTGGGCAGTCCCAGTCGCCCCCTCAAGTTCTACAAGACTGGTAGTTCCCCATTCTTGAATGCATATTTATATTATTTCTTTAACTGTCTTATCAAGACTTGCTGATCTTCTTTTGGTAGCTATGGCTGAGGGATCCCTTGCTCAGAAATTTCACCTAGATGTGGACTTGGACTCTTTACTGGCCAGTCTAGGGGTGCCGAATGATCCCAACGCTGGGGACTTGGACTCAGCAGTAGAAATCAAGCAAGATGATCTGTTTGACAACTTGGCCGCAACGGACGCTGATCATTCCTCCACCAGAGATCCTCCTGTGCTGACTATGACTGGCGATTCAGAGCCAGTTCAGGCTGAAAACAGAGTGGCATCACCCGCAATCCTGCAAATTGAGGACAAGGTGGCATCACCTTTAGTCCTGCAGATCGCGGATAGGGCTGAAGCAACCTCGGTTTTGCGGGCTCGCTTCGGCCCTTTCCCTAAAAAGAGAAAATTGAACTCTGGCCACGGTCACTCTCTTTCCGCGGCGGCTGAGCTGAAAGAGGAAAAATCGACCAGAGAGATGGAGAAGAAAAGAAAACATCATGACGACCGGGCTCATGCTGAGACGACTTCTGCCTCCGCCCGAGAGAAAAAGAAAAGGAATCGCAATTTGCAGTCTCCTGCTCAGCAATCTGCAGCCAAGAAGGCGTCTGGTTCCTTGGTGCCTCCGGGAACTGCTCCCACCCCTTAGCTCTTTTTGGGTCAACTCCTGCCTGGTCTGCTTCTCCGCCTTTAATCCCAACCACGATTCTGCAAGAAATAGTGGAGGCTTCTGCTCAGGGATCGGGGTCTGCTAACGGCAGCTCTTCGTTTTTAAGTGTAGTAGGGAGCAACTTCCCCGAGATGCTTGAGCTTTCCCTTGAGAAATGCGAGGAGTTCATTGCTCACTCCCTGCCAACTCTCTAGGATCGGGAAAAGATTCAGAAAGAGACCTTTGAGTGTCGGCAGGCCCAAATTGGTATTCGCTTGATTCAGGTAAACGTCCTTCCTTTCTGTTTGTCCGCTACCAATTTTTCTTGATGCTCTGTTTTATGTTTATAACTTATTCTCTGCTACTTTCGTTTGTTAGGCTCTAGCTTACTTGAGCGCAGAATTTCACGAAGACGACAACACTATGTCGCAAAAGCTAATGGCAGCTGAGTGTAAATCTGGGAGGCTTTCCCAAGAGCACTCTAAGGTGAAGGTTGATCTTACCTCTCGCCTTCAGGGGTAAGAGAAAGAGGTGATGGATTTGCAGCGGGCTGAGCAGCGGGTATCTGCCGCACTGCGACAGGGGTATGAAGTGGGCAGGACAACGGGGTGAAGGACTGCTTTCGCCGGTTATTCATTACCCCTCAGGGGTAAGGCTTACTCCAGACTTTGAGAGATAGGATCGTACAGGGGTGTCGTAGCAGCGTTCAGTTTTGCAAGGATCTCGCTCCTGATATTCGTCATTTTACGCAGGCGGGGTATCTTCAGGGCTTCGCCTACACCTATGGACTGAAGGGTGCTCGCCCCAAACAGGAAAATATGGTGTCCCAGGTTCCTGAGATGCGAGCGCACTGGCCGGTTCGTGATCCTTTTACAGCTCCAGATCTTCCCTGGTGGGAGGGTGTTCTGGAGACGACTCTCAATGAATTTCTTGTGTCTGCAAACCTGGATTCGAGCTTGCCTGCTGCAGAGGAACCCTTTGTGCGTTTGAGTCCAGAACTGACAACCTTTGTTGATGGTTCCCTTCCCAGTGCTAGCTCAGTGGCAGTTCTGATGCTTAAGCCGTGGGCCGGGATCAGGATTTTTTCCTGCCTTTTTGTAATTTCCCTTTAGTAATTGTGTCATTTTGCTTTAGATAAGGGTGTGATATTTAGGCATGCTTTATGCTTTTGTTACGAACATTTCAACATCTTTGTTAGGCGGATATTGTTTTCCTTTGTCTAATGTTGGGTGATTGTCTTGTTTAATTTTTAATTCTTAGCTCCTTTGGTTATTTTGCATTTTTATGCCCCAACATGTGTTGCTTTGACTCTTGTTAAGCTCATTTATTACTGGCATGGTGTTTGACTGGTAGGTGAAAATTTATGCCCAAACTTTCACTTCTGACTCTTATTTGTCGTTTTTTCAACTGCCTCCTAGGCTCGTCCTTTCTTCACTATCTTAATTAATGAACATTTGGCTCTCTATAAATTCACGCGTGCTGCGATATTCTACGCATCTTATATTGAGGAAAACAACATGGAACTTCTTCCCTTGCCCCACACTGGGCCTTTTTTCGCAATTCTGCTTTTTACTCGCTCTTCTTGTTGTTCTCATACATCTGAGGTCTTTCGCCGATCTCATCTCCCCCCAACTTCGAATGGCGGGAGTCGTTGTTCGCCTCTGACCCTGAAGGTCTCTAGAGTTGGCTTCGGTCTTCGGCTGCCTTAGAGAGCAACCTCCCTTCCCCCGGCGTTACCAAGAAAAGGGGGAGCATCCCGGTCTTGGGGATAGTCGTTGGCGCGGTTTCATCTCCGCGTCCCTGTAGTTGCAGACCTTTCTAAGGAAACCTCCTCATTGGGACTCTCCCAATTTTTATCGAAGAGCCAATATTGCTACTTGCCACCGTAGTATTTCAGAATCTTTTGGCCTTTCACATTTCAGTGACATTTTTTTTACATTTTAATGTTAGAGGATTGATGCAGCTGAATTTGTATTAGTACCACTGGATTAGGCTGACTGTTAGCCCATTAGTACCGTATCTTCCGTTTGTATTTTAAATAAATGAAATAAAATAGAATTTTTTCCGTGTGCACAGGTCGTGTTTTGCCCCCTTTTTTATATGTTCAAGTGGTTTCTGACACATCTTGCCTAATTTTTCTTTCTTCCCTCTTTCCTCTTTTCGAGGTTGTCTCGGGAATTCGAAAAAAGGAAAAAAGACTGACAAAAAGAAAAATTGTCTCCAAAAAGGAAACTTTCTTTTTATTTTTCTTCCGAAAGATAAGAAGCTTTAAACATTCATAAATAACCATGACAGTTATTGTTCCAACTGTCCTCCGCATTATTAATTCTTAGGTCATTCTCTACGCCTATAAATTCCTTATTTTATCTTTTACTTTTTACCTACGATCTTTTTCGCGAGTGACTTCAAAGTAATTTTTATTTTTATTTTTATTCGTTCCATTCTTCTCGTGTGATCGTTATGTTCCTCTTGTTTTTTCTATTCATTCCCTCTCCCAGCTCAGCCCTTGAGCTATCTCTGAGCCTCATGTTGGCCCTCTTCTTGTTGTAGTCATATATCTGAAATACGACTTTTGTTGTAGTCAGACATCTGATATGGGTTATCAATGTCTGGTTGCTAACGGTTTAGGTCTCCATCTCTTCTCCTCTGACTGTTACCTCATCATCGTGCATGGGGAGCAGAAAATGAAGATCCTAAAGGAGGTGATTGACCCTGCCGTTGTCCAGCTCTTTAGACGGAAAGGCATGTCTCATAGTCCCTTTTATTTTCTTAAGCACTTAGGCATGTCTCCCCCTGACTCCTCCTAACGTCAGGAATTAGCGGCTGATTCTTCGGGTCAGCTCTGACTTCCAGGGCTCTTACTCCAGTGGGGGAGAGTGATGGGTGATGAGACCACGCTGCTCTTTTGTGGCTCCCGGGGCCTGCCTTAGCGCTTTTAGCATCGAAAACAGGGTTGAGGACGTGGAAGCCAAGGGTTGGAGATCTACGCACTTTAGAGTCTCCTTCTCTATGAACGGTAGGTCTGGTTTTCCTCATCCGGGTTCTGTCTAGATGTGTGACCTGATGATTGCAGCGCAGCAGTTATCAATAAGGTCTGCCAGGGGACTTTCGGTCTTTCTTCTGTTCGCTAGGTCTGCTAAGACAGATCTAGCCTACCATGTGTTTTGCAAGGATTCAAGGTTCGGGGTTCATGTTTTTTCTTTTTCCGTTGTTCTTTAGATGTATTGGTGTTGTTATTTGTTAATAAATTATAAAGGTATAAAATTTCTTATATTCTGTCTTTTCGGTGGAATCCTCTTGAACTTTGCTTATCGATTTATTTGTGATGCCAATTACTATACAATGGTTTGATTTGATCCATGTGCACTGGGCTCTAAGCCTTTCGAGATGCTCTGACTAAATTTTGGAAAAATAAAGTACGCAATTTATTCATAACTCCATGAACACGATTACATCCGTAAAGGGAGAAAATGGCTTATACAAACGCCTTGATTAAAATTAACAAGCTCTGCAGGACAAAAGAAATGGTGTATACTACCACCTTGATTAAATCAATAAGAAAAAACCTGGCATATCTCTCGCTTCTCAAAACATAATACTTTTTCAAGTTATACAAGTTCCAAGGGCGAGGCAACTTCTTTCCTCCTGGACCGATTAGTTCGTAGGCCCCACCCTTCAGTACTTTCGCCACTTTATACGGTCCTTTCCATGATAATTCCAACTTTTTAAAGGGATTCAACGCGTCAGCTCTCCTTAGTACCAGGTCTCCAACTTCAAACTTTCCTTCTTTCACTTTGTCGTCGTGCCGAGCTCTGATAGATTCTTTGTAAGCCTCTGATATTGCCTTTGCGACACTCCGAGTCTCCTCTACTAGGTCCAGTTCTTCCCTCCTTGCCTGGCTATTTTCAGCCTCGTTGTAGTTCAGGATTCTCCAGAACTTCGCTCCAATTTCTACGGGGGTGACTAGGGTCGTTCCATATATCAGATCGCTTGGCGTTTCTCCAGTAGCACTGCGGACTCCAGTTATGTATGACCAAAGGACGGAGTCTAATGAATCAACCCAATCTTTCTCGTCGGTTTCCAGTCGTGCCTTAATTCCACTTACGATAGTTCAATTGGTGACTTCTACCTGCCTGTTAGTCTCAGGGCGCCTGACGGATCCGAATCTCTGAGTAATTCCCATGCTTTTGCACCATGCTTTCATCTTTCGGCCATTGAACTCGGACCCATTATCTGAGACCAGAACTCGTGGTACTCCAAACCGGCATACTATATTCTTCCAGATAAATGTCAGCACTGGCGTTGTGGTGATTGCAGACACAGCCTCGGCCTCTGCCCACTTACTAAAGTAGTCCACCGCAACTATTATAATTTTTTTGCCCCGATCTACTTTCGGGAATGGCCCTACGATATCTATTCCCCATTTATCGAATGGACAGGAGACGTACATACCCCCCATGTTCTCTGCTGGAACGTGTATGACTCGCCCGTTTTTTTGACATTTGTTGCACTTTTGCACGTAATCTTTGGCGACTTTTACAAGCGTGGGCCAGTAAAATCCGGCTCTGATGATTTTCCTGACCATGTCCCTGTATCCGGAATGACTGCCAGCACCACCCTCGTGTACTTCCCTTATAGCGTAGCTAGCCTCCTCTTTTCCGATACACTTCAATAATGGGTGCGTGAAGGATCTTCTCATGAGATGTCCTCCGGCCAGGCAGTATTGCTGATAATTGATCTTGGTGGACTTGTCCAAGCCCAACAGCTTTCTCCATGTTCACAGATAATAAATTATAGGGTTCTCCAATCTTCTTCGCCTTCGACGGCTAAGGCTTCTATTGTTTGAATCTTTTTTTCCGCGACCACCATCGTGATCGTATTTCCTGAAAGTAGTACGTTTATTTCGAATGCGGCGTACCAATCAGAACAGGACATATTTTGATTGTAAGAATGTATATACCTGCAGTAAGGTTCGATGTGCTAGCAAGCTTAGCTAGCTGGTCAGCTCTGACATTTTGCTCTCTTGGCACTTGCTCAATACGACAGCTGTCGAATTTGCTCCGTAGTTCTTTCACCACTTCGGAATATTTTATCCTTCGGAGTCAGATTTGATTACCACTTTCCTAGCTCCCATCTCCCAGAGCATTCTTAGCCCTGTGATCAGTGCTTCGTATTCGGCTTCGTTATTAGATACTCTGAACTGGAAATATATGGCGAAATGCAATTCCTCTCCATCGGGTTTGATAATCACCACTCCTGCACCGCAGCCCCCGATGTTCGCTGCTCCATCTACTTCTGCAATCCAATCCTTTTCCTCCTGTGCTGCTCTGGTAGATTCTTGGATGAAGTCTGCCAGAGCCTGAGCTTTTATGGCAGTTATGGGGTTAAAAGCTACGTCGTACTCAACCAATTCGACTGCCCATTTTACCATTCTTCCTGACAGATCGGGTCTGCCCAAGACTTGAGTGAAAGGCCAATGGCTCCGAATGATTATCTTGTGTGCTAGGAAATAATACCTGCATCGCGATTATTTAGGCATTGAGTTTATCCCGTTTTGACTTTTTGTTGTCCTATTATTACTCGTCTATAATTATATTTGTTCCTGTTACCTTAATCGTCTCGCGGCGATCATGATTGTCATGGCTGCTTTTTCCACTTCGGTATATCTTTCTTCTGGTCCCTAAAAAATAGGATTTCATTTTCTTCTTAAATGAATAAGATAAAGTTATTAGCGGTTCCCCGTATTTCAATATTTATTTACTTACTTGCAGGATCCGACTAACGTAATAGATGGGGCACTGCTTGGTGCCTTCTTCTTTTATCAGCACTGAGCTCAGAGCCTATTTTCCCACGGCAATGTATAGATACAATGTTTCTTTAGGTTCTGGCTTAGCTAGTAATGGAAGCTCTGCCAAATGTTTTTTTAAGTCTTCAAAAGCCTGCTGACACTCCGTTGTCCATTCAAATCAGCCCCCTTTTCTCAGTGTCTGAAAGAACGGATAGCTCTTGTCTGCAGATCTGGAAATAAATCGGCTCAATGCTGTTATCTTGTCGTTCAAGCTCTGTACATCCTTGATGTTTTCGGGAGGTTGCATTTTCAGTATGGACTGTACCTTCGCGTCGTTAACTTTAATTCCCTTAGGAGTAATCATATAGCCCAGGAACTTTCCCTGCTTGACTCCGAACACACATTTTGCCGGATTCAACTTCAATCGGTTGGCTCTAGCAATTGCAAATACCTCCTCCAAGTCTTTGGCGTGAGAGACAGCTTTGGTGCTATGCACCAGAATATCATCAACATAAACCTTGGTGTGAGTGTTGAGGACTTTTGCGAAGATAGTGTCCATCATTTTTTGGTACGTGGCTCCCGCGTTTTTAAGCCCAAAAGGCATCCTAACGAATCCAAAAATTCCAATAAAGGTAATGAAGCATACGTTTACGACATCGTTCGGGTCCATCTGAATTTGATAATACCCTTGGTAGGCATCCATCATTGAGAGGAGTTCTGCTCCAGCAGTAGCATCTACTAATTGGTCAATGCGGGGCAAGGGATAGTGATCTTTGGGACATGCCTTGTTTAAATCTCTGAAATCGTTACACATTCTCCATTTACCTCCTGGTTTCTTGATCATTACTACATTACATAGCCAACTGGGGAACTGAATCTTGACTATGTACCCTGCCTGTAAGAGCTTCCAGACTTGCTCTCTCAGGGCTGCGTCTTTTTCATCGTCGAATTGCCTGAGCTTCTGACGTACAGGTCTGACTTTCGGGTTTATGTTTAATTTGTGGGTCGCCACGTGGGGATATATACCTGGCAAATCATCTGTGTCGAAGGCGAAGACATTTGCATTCCGTCGTAGGCATGCTATTATTTTATCTTGCTCCTCAGGTGCCATTTTTACACCCACCTTGGTTACAAAACCTACCTTGTTTTCATATAACTCTACATTCATAGTTTCCTCTACGGGCATCATGGTAAGTCTGGGCTCTGGATCCATCTCCAGCTCTTCCAATATTTCTTTCTCGATTTTCACGACGGCTCCTAGATCACCGGTTCTGGCAGAATATGGCAAGGTCTGGCTACTGGCCATGGATACTGGCTCTGTCGATTCCTCGTCTTCCTCTCTCGAACGTTTCCCTTTCTAACTTCTGGCTCTTTTCATTTCACTGGCGTAACAAGATCTGGACTTAGTCTAATCTCCTCTGACCTTTGCAACCAGTTTCCCTACAGGGAATTTTAGTTTCATGTGATATGTTGAAGCTACGGCTTGGAAAGTATTCAGAGATGGTCTGCCTAAAATGATATTATAAGAACTGGGTGCATCAACTACCAAGAATTGAACCATCTTCATTTTCCTTACTTCTCCGTCCCCTATTACCACTGGGAGACGGATCATTCCTAAGGGCGCCACTACCCCTCCTGAGAACCCCGATAACATCGCGGCGACGGGTACCAACTTTTCATTTATCTCCATGAGCTGAAAACAGCTAGAGAAGATTATATCCGCAGAACTTCCGGTATCTATCAGTATCCTTGCGACATCATGCCCTGCTACCTCCGCTGTAATTACTAATGCATCGTCCTGCGGGGTGATAATTCCTGTCAAGTCTTTATCTCCGAAGCTCAGATCTGGTGTACTGACTTGAGGCTCGACTGCTCCTACATTCCAAAGGTCGGGGTTCCGTACCATTCTCTGTGCTCTTTTTTGCGCCTGTCCTGAGTTTTTGCTGATAAGGCCTCCAACTATCATCATGACTGACTTCTGCTTTTTTGGAAGCGGCATTTTTTCTTCTGGAACCTCTGGCCTCTCTATCGCCAATGGCTGGGGTTGTGGCCCTCTAATCACTGGAGGCTCGTCTCTTTTTCCCTGCGGGTAACCCCGTCTGTCCTGCCCTCTCCAAGTTCCAGGCCTGTTGTTTCGGTTTAGGCGTATGTACTCCTGCGGGCAACCCACACTCATAAGGCGGGCGCGTGGGCTACACGCGCCACTTACGGCGCGTCCACGCGTCCAGCCAATTTTTTTTTTTTTAAATCTCGCTTCAATAAATTATATATACTAATGTTTGAGGATGCATTACATGATGGGCTGTTAGCCCAATGGTAAAGCTTTAGTCTAGCAAAAGCGCACACTTGTGTTCAAATCCCAAGTGGTGTAAATCGTTTTTTTTTTTTTTTTTGCTTTAATATTCTGCTTTTTTTTCATTTTTTTTTTCCTTCTTTCTTTTCTTAATTCTTTTATTTTCCTTTGCTTTTTCTTTTTTATTTCTTTTTTTACATTTACCTTTCTTTGTTTTTTCTTATTCTTTTTTATTTTTAGTTTATTTTCCTTTCTTCATTTTGTTTTCTTAATTAATTTCATTTATTTATAGTTATTAGTTACTTTTACAACTATTACTTTTATTTGTGAGAATGTTGACTTTTATTTATGATAACTTGTACTTTTAGTTATTTAGGTAAGTAATTATTATCGTTAAGAAAAGTAACTATTGATATGAAGAAAGGTAGTGTTTCACAATCATTACTTTTTTCACTATAATATTTACTTATATTCACGACAACGTATGCTATAAATTATTTGGTAAATTAATTATTGTCGTGATTAAAAGTAATCATTGACATGAATAAAATTAATATTTAAAAAAATTTATTTTCTTCACGACAATATTTACTTTCATTTACGAGAACTTATACTTTTAGTAATTCGGTCAAGTAATTATCATCGTAATGAAAAATAAACATTGATATGAACAAAGATAACATTTCAAAAATATTACTTTTGTTCACGACAATATTTACTTTTATTCACGACAACTTAAACTTTTAACAATTCGGTCAAGTAATTATTATCGTAATAAAAAATAATCATTGATGTGCACAAAGGTAATGTTTAAAAAATATTACTTTTCAAATGTAAATAATTAAAAAAATTAAAAATTAAAAAAAAATAAATAAAATGAATAATAGGACACAACATAATCAAATAAATATTAAGAGAAAATGAAAAAAATAAAAATTACTTTAAAAAAAGATAATATAAAGAATAAATAATTAAAAAATTAAAAAATTAGAAACAACAAATAAAATGAATAATTTGTAAGAAACAACATAATGAAAAAGAAAAATTAAAGAAAGAAATGGAAAAACAAAAAAGAAAAAAAGAAAAAACGAATTAGTCTTTAAAAAGTAAAAGCCCTTGTCCTATAAATATACATATGTACGTAATAACAATCAAAAGAAGCAGTGGCCTGGTGGCCATGCGGTGGAGCTTAGAGCTCTGCTGGATATGAAGGTCGTGTGTTTGAGAGCTCTAAGGAGTGCTGACGGAATTTGTTTTTTTAATTAAATGGAGCGCGGGTCAGCAGGACAAACTCAACCCGATTGCATACTATAAAACAGGCAATTCCTATCCTTAAAAATAGAACCAATCTCCCATGATCAATTTTTTAACTCCCACGTTTGTTTACTAAAATATGTGGGAGAATTTTTGCTTTTATGCAATAAAATTAAAAACATGACACTTCTCAACTCCCACTCTTTTACAAATAAACAGAAAATTATTTTTGTTCTCCACGAATCCATGTATAATCGGTTAATTACATGAGTAAATTTAAAAAAAAAAAAAGAACTAACTACAATTACTCCACGTCCAAGAGTACTACAATTATAAATAGCAAATCCAATAGAAACATTTCTACACTGACAAATCATATGCATTCAGCTACAAAAAAGAGTACTAAAAATGCCTGCAGTTTTTGACAAAGTCGAGGATCTCCAGTTTGGAAAAAGCAAATTTGGATTGCAGCTAAGGCTTATTTGCAAGTATGAATTGCCGGAATTCAGAAATTCAAATCGAACATTCAGTCTAGAGGTCGTATCCCACGGTAAAATGTTACAATATTATTAACTTTGGGTTATACTACATGTCTTGTGATAGTAGATATCTTGCCAATTTGTCAAAGTTTAATCTTCACAACCGTTTTAATCACTTTGTCGTCTAATATTACATAGATAAGGAAGAAAAATTGTGTATGACGTGGATGTTGTTGTATTTTAAGTAAATTTTGAAATTATAGTATGACAGTGTATGTCATGGCTGCAGTTCAATTGGTAAATGCGTTTACGCCATTGATTAACTGAAGATGATTCTAATTTAAAATGTTTCTTTTTTCCTTATTCCTCTGGCTTGATATCCTTTCTTTCATTTCAAGTATAAGAGCATCCACTGCGGTACTCGATCGCCTGGGTCGAAGCCGGCGTCGAGCACCGCTCGACACACCCCCCTCGGCGCAGGGGTAGGTCGAAGCCATAGTGGCGGCTCGACACAGGGGTAGGGCGAAGGGTGCATCGATGGCTGTGTCGATTTATCGACACAGCCTTCGACTCAGCGATGATGCAAGATGGGGACATATGGCGTGTCCCCATTGATCCGATGCAATTTTTTTTTCTGATTAAAAAAATAAAATAAAAGCAGCAACGGTAAAATAAAACTCAGCAAAGACTATATACATATACAGCGGCTAAAATCCCTCATTTTTCACTATATATACCTCTTCACCATTCATTCATTCTCCACACAAATTCCTTTCTTCATCCATTCATTCTCCACACAAAATTTCAAACTTTCAATCTTATTTCTTGCAAAAAAAATGGCTGACGAGCAGTTCAATTCCTGGTACTAGCGGTATTGCGGTTCAAACCCACCGATCCCAATCCGGCGGATCCAACTCCCAATTTCCCCCTTCTCCCAGTTTCGGCCAATACTCGGCCCCTGCCGGGTGACGCCGGGTTTCTCTCAATTTCCCCCGTCGACTGGGTTCTCACAGCCGCAGGGGTTCTTCTAATTCCCCCCGGTGATTGGGTTCTCGCAATTCTCCACGCCAGGGTTCTCCCAATTTCCTCCGTCGGCTGGGTTCTCGCAGTCTCCGACATACTCCCAATTCCCTCCTTCATACAGCTACTCGCAGCTGCAGGGGTTCTCTCAATTCCCCCCGACATCCGGGTACGAGCAATTCTCGCAACAGCCAGGGGCTACTGCTCGAGTCAGACGTTTCAACCTCAACGACGACAACGACGATGTTGAGATGGAGGAAGAGGAAGAAGAAGAGCAAGAGGCGTACGGAGATTCCCAACAAGAGGAATCGGAGGAACACGAGCCAACACCACCGCCCCCGTCCCGCCGCAAGGGGAAAGCTCCCGCCTCCTCAAGCACGGCCACTTCTCCGGCCAGGGGAAGGGAAGGGCTGCCGCAAGGGGAAAGCTCCCGCAACCTCAACCGACGAGCATAATAAGCCACTGCGAGGTCCTAACTACATTGCTGCTGAAATTGAATTCCTCGCACGGTGCTACATTGATTTCGGGCTGGACGCGGTCACCAGCAACTACCAAACCTCAAACGTGTTCTGGGAGAAAATAATGCACCGCTTCAACCAGTTCATAGCTCTCGCCTACCCAAGAGAAAATGATGCGATGAGGAGCGCATGGGGCCGTGCCAAGAAACAGATCCAGAACTTCGCCGACATCTACATCCAAGAAGAAGACGAGCTCGGAAGCGGGCGGAACGACCTCGATCTGTACACAAGGGTCCAAGATAGGTACACCGCTAAGCATGGGAAAGAGTTCCCGTATAGGGCTGCGTGGGAGCTCTTGAGGCATATCCCGAGTTTCACCAACCCAAAGAAGCCGACAACTCCAAAGCGGACGAAGATAAATGAAGCTGGCGAGTATACTTCGTCTACTAGCGGCACCGCATCCACAAGATCCGCGAGCGATGCAAACACGCTGCAGGTTCGCCGCGAAAGAGTGAAAGCTGTGAAGAAGGGGAGGAAGGGCAAAACAGCGTTAAGGGAGGCGGCGGCAAGAGAGTTGACAACACTCAACGAGAACTTCGTATCGGACGCCGCTTCAGCGAGGGAGCAGTGGACGTACAGTGTCTATATTACAGACACGTCGAATTTTACACCCGCTCAGAAGGAGGCGCACGACCGAGTCGTTCGCAAACTTGCAAAAGAATTCAATTGGGAGGATTAGTTGTCCTAATTTTTTTCTTAATTATTGTAATTCTGCAATTTTTAATTATTATATTTTTTTTATTAATTAGTGTATCTTTTAGTTTTTTTAAATTCAATAAAATTGTCATTTATTAATTTATAATTTAATTAAGTAATTTTTAATATTAATTATTACAAATAAAAAAAATAACAACAAAATAAAATCTATTCAATCATTAAAATCACGCTTCCCGGTGCTTCAACCTAGGTCTTACTTAACACCACCATAGTAGAAAAATCAACCTAGGTCTTACTCAACACAACCAATTATTAAAACTACGCTTCCCGATGCTTCAACTTTGGTCTTACTAAACCACCGTAGTGGATGGTACTGTTAAATGAATGCTCAAACATCCCTAAACCCTCATCTATGGTTGTAGAAAGTTTCCTAATTATATTGATCTAAATCCAGGTTGTATGATTTATGACGACTTTTCTTAACATATATGTTGGAACAGAGAAAAATAACTTTGGAGTTGAATCATTGATTTAAGAAACGGTGCAGTTGTGGGGTTTGGAGCTGCCATGATGAACCAATTTTTTTTTTTTCATTGTGCAATCTGTAACTCCAATTTCAATCATCTCCCTTTTTTCCACTTGTAAAACCACACAATCTTCTCTTAAACTCCTCCCTCTTGTCTATTTTCTGTTTCTTTCAATTAGATTTGAGCGACAACATTAATATTTATTATTATTAGATATGAGTGTCAACAAAAATGAGTTGTTATGCTATTGTTTTGTTTGTTATTTATAAATTAGTTATAAGTGTCCTTTATTATTTTAGTTAATTTCATAGTTCTATAATTTCAGATTATAAGGTATGTGCTCCAGACCTTTTATATTATCAAATTGAATTGTATTTGGTTCGTTCAAAAATGTGGTTCGAGGAATTATAGGTGGAGGAATTCCAAATAAAGTGATTCCTACTCCTAAAAATTTGATGACTTCGGCTCCACACATTGGAGGGAGTATATATATGATATCACAAATGTAATATCAAAACCTTGAAAAGGTAATGCATGTATTCATCATTTAATTTATTCAAATATATTGTGTAATAGTAACTGATTGGAAAATGTAGATATGGGAAGCCAATTATTGATAGGTGAATCATGAATGGAGAGATTGATTGTACGAAAAAAGTGGAAAAGAAAAGGGGCCAATTTATTCATTGAATGGTGACAAATTAGCCACTACAAACAAGACAGGCTTACGATTCCTTTTCGCAAATGAGCGTCTTTAGTTACTCCAAATATTATTCATTTATGTATGTGACGAATCGGTCAAGGCCTCTTAAATTCATCCAATAAATAACATATTGAACCACAATAATTTTTCTTAATCATAAATTGAAATTCATGATTTACTTAGTCAATTCACGGAAAAAATATCGGCATTTCTTCGAATGATTTTCTTCCAATAATGGCATCTAAGATGGTGTCTTGATTAGGGTGACTAAACGGGTACCCGTGGATACTCATACCTGCATTTGCGGGTACCCGTACCCAAATAAGCAAAAAATAAATACACATATCCTTTTCATTTTAGTTGAACGGGTACTCAATATCCGGTCTGGTATACCCGACCCGGGTATAGGGTACCCGGTGTACCCGTTTAGAAAATAAATAAAAAAGACAAAAATATGGTAAATTTCCACCTGCTCGATTTTCAATAATTTTCAACGACAAATTAATAACCAATTATGTAACAACAACTAGACGACAACAACAAATCAATACTAAATGTAGTTTAAACATTTAAGTTTAACAAACAAAATATACAAAGTTGAGATAGAGATGGTAACTAGGTGGCTGTCAATATTTAAGTTAATGGTGATTAATGATTATACTGCATCATGTTCTAATTAACTATATTAATAACGATCTATTACATCAAACATAAAATCTGTAAAGCGTTCATCAACAAGTTGAAGATTAATTAATTAATTGGACGAATCCACCTTCTACTAATTTTTAAAGGTTCGTAGAGATAATTTGTGGATTCCAACTCCAATCTACATTCTGTTTTCAAAATTTTGCAAACCCTTAAATATAAAAATTTAAGCACTAAATATTATTCCCTTAATTCTGAATAGGAAATTGGGATGTTAAGAAATAAGGATGTAGATAGAAGTTAGAACAATAGAATTGGTGTTAGATGAAGATGGAAGGGTCCGTATAGTTATGTTTAGTTTTAGACTTTAGCTTAAAAATAAATATATATTATTAATATATTTATAATTTATATAAAATTAGTAATTATATATAATAAATAACTGTATATTATTGACCGGGTGTTTGATCGGGTATCCAATACCCTAACGGGTATATCCGTTAGGATATTTTTTAAAAATCTCATACACATACCCATCCAATACCCGTAAATTACGGATATTGAGTACTCAATACCTGACCGAGTACGGATAAGATATGAATAACTTAAAAACCCGTTTTCCATACTTTCAACCCTAGTCTTGATGATAACTCAAATTCTACATTTTTCGAGGTGACTTATGAATATATTTGCCGACCCAGATATTTTGAAACTTAAGCCACCTTGATTTTTGAATTTAATAAGACAGTGGGAAATCTAGTTTGACAATGTCTGATGGGAGACATGTCAAAAACTTAGATTTAAACTCAGCGCATCATTCATAATAATTATAAACTTGTCATCCAATGTCAATTTTGATCTGATATCTCTGTTAATTTTTTTAAAACAAACTAATAATTAAATTTAAAGATCGTAATCTTGGGCTTCGGGCATAGACAATAATTTAGCGCCAGAAAGATATTTTCCTATTTGTTGGGCACTTGGGTTTCCGTTTTTAGTTAAATAGTATTCATGCACTTTTCGGAAAATTCTATTCTTGGTACCTTCTTCAAATATAAATAAATTTAAATATAGATATTATTTGTCTGGACTAGGCTCACAACCGTGAATTCTAATAGAGCCAACAATATGTATGCATACCCCTCACTGTTGATCGTTTAAAAAGGGGCAAAAGGCTTAAAACAACACAGTGTTCTAAGAGTAGGGAATTACCCTTTTTTTTTTTTTTTTGAAGAACATGGTCCCAAAGGTTTCGAAGTTTGTTTTGTTTAGTTTCTAGAAAAATGAGATTCACTTAAATCTTTACTGTTTCTTATTGTGAAGGGGGGAAAACTCATGCAAGACGATCTAGTAAGATGGGTCTAACATCCGAATCCAAACTCATATCAGATAACATATCTATATACATTTATAAATTATAAATATATTATTAATGGATATGAATTTGGATCCACATATTTGAATGGTCTCGTCTCACAAGTAATTAGAGTAGCAAATTAGGTATTTGTTGCCAGCAATATCAACCTATTGGCAAAATAATGTCACTCAAATAACATTGCTAACTAAGATTAAATTATCAACTTCGGAATCTCATTCTGTGTGAAAAAAAAAAAAAAAAAAAAAAAAAAAAAAAAAATCTACTTCAATGGAATAAAATCTTATTTCATAAATGAATGATTACTTATTAAAATTTCCCAACCCCGAACGTGAGTGGAACACCAACTATGGACTGGGGAGGACCCAAAGAAATTAGCGGTGATTGCCTTTTCTAAATTTGATTTCAAATTTTTGAGAATACAGTTTTCCTGTGATTCGGTTGGTGATAGGAGCTTATGCAAGACAATTCATAAAACATAACCAATATTTTACGATTTAGTAAGGGAACAAAAAAGGTTCTGGACAATTGGACATGGGTCGATAATATTGATACTTTGATAGTGTTTTATGCAAGAAAAAACTTGGTAGCAGAAGTTAAGAATACTGACAGACTTTACTGTGTATCCCGTTTTATGCAAGAAAAAACTTGGTAGCAGAAGTTAAGAATACTGACAGACTTTACTGTGTATCCCAGTAAAATGCTAATTATTTTATTTCCATGGTTCTTTTCTTATCTCTATGTATCTTCTAGACTCTCTTGACTCTTGTTATTTTGTTAGCGTACTCTGATAGTCTAGAATGGGATTTTCATTATTACATTAAAAAAAAAAAAAAAAAAAAACCCTCTTGGCTTTTTGATATACGAAATATTTTGGTCTAAAGCCAATTTGGTTGATGTCAAAAGATCAGTCAAAAGCTGTCAAATATCACCAGGATTCATTATCAATATGTTTGTAGGAGCAAAGCATTTACTCTCTCTAACACATCCAGCCAGTAAGTACCAACTGTTTTGGAACCAGTTACTTATGATGTCATTGTCTAGGTCTCATGAAATGTAGACAGAGAATGATAACTGGGTGAGATATCATCATCTCTATAGATGATCAAATAACAACACTTTTTTAGGAAAGAAATAGGGATAAAATTAGACCGCTAATCTAAATTGATCTATAGTCCATTTTAACAGGTGCATTAAAATACTACAATTTGTGCATTTAAATGGTACATTTTGTGCATTAACATATTTTTACATTAAAGTAATACAGTATGTGCATTATCTGATGTGAAAAATCATAATTTTACGTTCCTACGGGAAGGAAGAAAGGTTATTGCCCATGCATCTCATCGGAAAAAAGTTTTACAAGGGTTCATGGACTCAATTGTCTGAAACATTGTCTTTCTTAATCCATTGTCCTACTTGTTTGTTTGAGTTTTGTGACCTGTGCTTCCTGTGAGAGTTGTTGGGCTTCCTAGACCAGCGCCGGCCGGACGAACTTTCTGGATTGGTGTTAGATTCTGCTGCCGGACTTTTGTTTTGTAACTCACTAGATATTGATATTCCTTCAGATTCTGTGGAGGGTAAGCCCACTGGCTGCGGAAGAAACATACCAGGTAATAGGACCTCAGTTTTTTTGGGCTCAATCAACCCATTGTTTTCTTGTTGGATTTTTAAAATGGCATCAAATTTTTGTTTTCTAACTATTTCCGACTCCGAATGAAGAAAGCCTCCATCAATCTCAGTTCCAGCGCAGTCCTGAGATCAGCAAACACGCTATTAATTTCTAAAAGAAAAAAAAAAAATAACATGCTGATGAAAAGAGAGAGCACCGCTAAGTGTATTTTTGTTCAGTTGTCTCTTTGTGTCGAACACAAACATAAATGGAACAATCAGATTTTTAAGCGACAGCAACAGAATCCTTTAATGGAATCAGGTAGAGACACTAATTGAACTATGACCTGATGAAAAACTTTTAGTGCCTAAGTCAGTGAACTTAGGAACCGAGAAAGCTTGCCAACTTTTGGTAGACTTTGTCAAGCTAGTTTCTCTTAATAATATCCAGACCCTCTGTGGTTATCTATCTTAATTCTAGACCTAAACTATATGATTTCAAACCTATCCATTTTTTTCAAGAGTTTCAAGGAGTTTATAATTTTCCTCATCCAATCCATACAATATTTCTTACCAATAGCTCTATAAAGATAAAATGTAAAACATAATATAATTACAATCAAATGAAATACCTAGAAAGACATAACTGAAGAACAGATATGTAGAAAAGCCTTATTTGACATACCAAGTTGCCACTGGTCCCAACTAAGTCAAGCACATGTTCGATATCCTTGGCAACAAATATTTTCCGGCAGACTGGGCATTGACCCATACTTCCTTCCATCATTTTACGAATACCTATGCAAGACATCAATTATGTTAACCTTGAGAAATGACAAGACGGGCAAGTAAATGAGAAACCCAGACAAACGGGTGAAACTTCATTGGGCAAAGAGAATTGGAACAAATTTTGTTTGCTCTAGCATTGAGAAAAGGTAGCAAGAAGTTCAAAAGCATTGTTCCCATCTATTCTTTGTCTGTCTCTATCCCATTATCATGGAGTAGCAAGTGGAAACAAAAGATTCTGCCACATTAACGTATGCTAAGAACAAGGCTAGATATGAGGATTACATCAATGTCATAAAATTATCGCCTGTAAAAATACCAGATTCTCTCTATATATACAACCTTGTTGGTCTGGGTTACTCCTAGCAGTTGACGATGACGAACTTGAACTCTCATTTTCATTTTGCATCTGGATCCAATTCCACCACCTGATGATGCAGTCACTGCAACAGTTGGAAAAAAAAATGAAAATTTTAATTACATTCGAAGTTACCTTTTTTAAATGATGTAAGAACTGGAGAGAGCATTACACGTACTTACCAATGAAAGCAATGGAAACAAGACATTAACTTCATAAAAGGTAACGAATTGTTGCCAGGACCTTCATCAAGTAAAGGAAATAAACATAAAGGGCAGTCTCCATCAGGGTGATTCATAATAGAAAGCTTCTCCACTGCTTCCTAAATGATTAAGTAGCTATTAACATCTTAAAATGGATAGGGATAGCCATGGTATATGATGAATTTATGGATTGCATTCATGGGTAAGGACTAACAAGTGCAGTGTGTCGATATAGCACAAATTAAGGAGTAAGGACACTAGTATACAATTCATTAATACGATATTTCCATCAAGTCAGACATGTCACATAATTTCATTGACCACTGAGGAAAAAAGATAAATGATCTGAAGCACACATATCATTACCTCACAAAGTGCTACAAGCATTAAATACGATGCAAGTTCGGAAGCTTTGCAACGAATGCTCTGTATGAGATGTTTCTGCCTCTGCTCATCAAGACCCTTGGAATCACTGATCCTAATCACAGGTGCCTCTTCAGGGTACTGCATGGAAAATGATTAACAGTAAGAATACTGAAATTAGACTCGCATCAAATTATATTCTCCATAGTTGCAGAAACCTAGATTAGATTAAAGAACTTAGGAACTATAACCCAGCAGTGCATCAAAAGGAAAGCGGGAAATGTGTTGCTACAAAAGGAAAAGAAAATCAGCAGCGTCTCTAACTGCATCATGAGCAATGAATAAAACCCACAGATCAACCAGTTACCCTGCTCCCAGCTCAACATTTTATGTTTAATTGAAGGTACCCTAACGATATATTACAAGATGTACAATCACCTTAGGACCAGCTTGTATCTCAATAGTTGCTTCCACAAACTGCAGAGAAGGGCTGTCAACATTAGTTGCTGAAAATAACATGTATCAAGGAAATTATGAGAACATCACCAATTTAAACACAATGAAAAAAATACATAGTGCAAGAGAAAACATAGAAGATGAAATTAAGCATGTAATAAGGTGCAAGAAAAAGAAAGAAAAAAAAAAATGGAACAAAGTAGGGATAATAACAATTTGAGAAAGTGCACTGGTCTTTTAAGTCTTTCAGCACCACTGCATAGCATTTCACTCGTTTATGCAGCTTAGCTTAGATCAAAACACAAGACATTCGGAGTCAGAAGCACTGCAGATAAAGAAAGACATTTCGTGCAATGATCGCACTCGCAGAACGTGAATTCATTAAACCCTGACTCGTCATCTTCTTTCAGACAAAGTTTTTTTAATCTCATATCTTCTTCATATCAGAATATTAAGGATGTCTCTTTTGTGATATTCCAGGAAAAAAAAAAAAAAAAAAAAAAAAAAAAAAAAAAAAAAAAAAACCCATATCTTCTAAGAAATTCGTACTATTTCCGAACTCAGATTCCTCCAAAGTCTACTAACAAAGTATCAATTCAACAGCATAACAAATTCCAGCAAAACCAGAATAGAGAAGACGCAGAATTACTTCCACGAAAGCAAGCCAACAGAAAAACAGCGGCCAATCATCAAAGAAAACAGCAAAATGTTTTCCAGAAGGAAAAACTATTCAGCGTGCGGAAAAATCGAGATACCTGCTCAGAGGAGACCTCGGCGGTGCGCGGCTTAAGGTGAACGCGGAGATGGGGAGGGTAGGTGTTGATGACATGGCAATCGTCGACGTACACCGCCTGGACTGCCTCTACTTCAGCCATAACTTCTTCTTCTGCCATCGGCGGAAGATTACGAGTTCATTGGTTACGGTCGGCGATGGCGTCGAGCAACTTGATTTTTGTGGGTCGGTTCAATTAACAAATCAGATATTTACTGTACCTCTGTGTTTAAATCCTTTTAATCAGCGGTGCTTAACAGCAAAAGCTACAATTTAAAATGGCTAATTACTCATAAATCATAATAATCTTATTTGCGTCTCTTCTCTTTGGATTCTCCTTTTCTGGACAACTCTAGGCCTAGGGTTCGTCGGAGTGGACTACAAGCACGAAATGTATCATATAAGTCTAGTACTACTATAAGTTATATTTTGCACAAAATATAACTTTTTTCGTCTATTCGGATGAATATGAGTGGGGATGACAAGGGTTGGGTATTCACTAATCAAGCATTTCGCAAATTTAAACTTGAAAAATTTTTCCATTCAAATCGGTCCCAAATCCGATTAAAAAAAAATTAATTCATACTTGACCCGAACTTTTTGGATAATATTGGTTTATTACCCGCTAAAAACTCGAATACTAAAAAATAAACATCAAATAACAAAATATTATAAATATGATGAAAATATAAACATTAGTAAAAAATTTTACTAAAACTAATCTCAAAGCAAAGTACTACGAACCTACAAAACTTTAAAACATAACGTGAAAATTATGAATTATTGATGTTGTTGTTGTGTCGTCATATTTCGGAAGTAGATTTACAAAAGTAGTGGAGAAACATTAAAAACTTGACTCTTACGGAATGTGTGTGTGGGTTAAAAAAATCAAATAAAATCCTAAGTCTACTATATTTATACTAATAGTTATTTGGGTAGTGCTATTTGGACATATTATGTCCAGACATACGATGGTGAAAATAAAAATTTGACAGATTTTTTTAACTAATAATTTAATTTCATAATTTCGACATTTTGGTTATTAATAAACATACACTTTTTAAATTTTAATTATAAAATTTTATACCAATTTAAATTCACAAGTTTAGGAGTTGGGTGTGGATGAGAGTAGAATTTGGGAGCGGCTGTGCGTGAGATCGATATTTCGGAAGGGAGTCTAAGTAGAAAAGAAGTTTTGAAGTCATTCGGATAATTTTTTTCCTATTTCAAGCACGTATGTCCAGACATAGTATGTTCGAATAGAATTATTGTATTTATAATTATATAATAAATTATACATATAATAATATCTTTTATCTTATATATATAAATGGATTTGGGTAGCGGATACCCGGAGGTGATTTTCCAAACCCGATCCAAACCCATCACGGGTTTGCATGTTTCTATCCAAACCCGTCTCAAAACCATTTAATATTTCTCAAACTCGTCCCATCAGAATTTGGGAAGTGCGGGTACCCATGAAAACCCGACTCATTGTCATCCCTAAATATGAGTATTTTTATTTACTCCCTCCGTCTAAAAATAATATAATGCTCATTTGGCTCCTGGCACGCGTATTAAAAAAAGCTGAAAAGATTGTTTTGAGTGGGTAAAAGTTAAAATGTAGGGGTAGTGTTAATTTTTTATTTAATTTTGCTAATCTTTGTAGCTTTTTTTATTGTTTAAATTGGATGAGTGAGATTCATTTAATTTAATTTGTTCTTCTCAAATTTCTATTTTTATTTAATTTCATTATTCATTCTTTATTCTTTTTCCTTAAGTGTGTGCTTGAATTTCTTTGTTTATGTGTTTGTTTAAATCATTGCTTAAATTAACGGAGTTAATTTCTTTGATGTGTAAATTTCAGCTTTTATTTAAATTTCTTGTTTTATTTTCATTTTTTAGGAGTTATTTTCATTTATTTGTTTGTGATTTCTGTATGTGTATATGTGTGTGAGTGTGAAAACCTGTACATGAACACACGAAAATTTGTATGTGTGTGTGAGTGTGAAATCTGTATGTGTGAGTGTGAAAATGAAAACAGGAAAATAAACATTGTGCGGTTAAGGAGGGAAAATTACTTTTCATTTCAGTATTTGGAGGCAAAACACTCCTTAAATTCCTTAGAAAAAGTGGGGGGAAAATCAAACACCACCCATCCTATAAATATAGCCTTTAAGGCTCTCATTCAATTCATTACAACCACCATAATTCATTACAACCTAAATTAGAAGAAAAACAGCAGAAATGGTTGATCTACGAGCCAAGCTGAAATTAAGTGATGACGAGGGAAATACCATTGCACACTGGTTGATGTTACATAGCACGAATGGAAAGCTCAACTGGGGAGCCAAAAAGGAGGCATCAAAGCTGTTTCATGTGAGTTTGAACACCATTTTGCACATTTGGAAAATCGCATCATTCAGCTAGCCCAAGGAATTCCTGTCCACGTTAGAAATATGAAAAAGGTTCAGAATGGGCAACAAAGAAAAGTATCGATGCAGCGAAGGTAAAATCTCTCTCAGTTCTTCAAAAAAAAGTCTTGTGCATGTGTAGGTGAAACAAAGAAAAGCTAAAGCCACATACCAAGGGCACAATGGATTCAGCCTATTCTAGCAATCACAAAAGCAGTCATGAAAGATCAATTAATCAATGAGGTACAATGCAACATCAATTTCTTACAGAAAAATGCATCAACGGGACAGTCTTGAACAATCAAGTGTAGTATCTTGTTCTAAGAGTTTAATGCATCAGTTGTCATTGAAATGAGACATCATATGCATCAATCAAGTGCAACATCCATTTCTTACAGAAAATGCATCAAAGGGACAGTCTTGACACTCAATCAGGTGTAGTATCTTGTTCTAGGAGTTTAATGCATCAGTTATCATTGAAATGAGACATCATATGCATCAATCAAGTGCATCATCCATTTCTTACAGAAAATGCATCAAAGTCACATAATCAAATCATAATCAAGTGGTGTAATACAGATGGTCCCTGTCATCAAAGCAAAGTGGCCAGATTTCCTGCCCAAAATCATATTCATACAACAAGACAACGCAAAACCACACATTTAAGACAATGATCCAAATTTCAGAGTAGTTGCAAGAACTGATGGATTTCAAATCCATCTAATATGCCAACCTGCCAATTCACCAGATACAAATGTGAATGATCTAGGCTTCTTTAGAGCCATTCAATCACTCAAAGATAAGATACCGGCCAGTGGGGTTGAAGATTTAATACAAAATGTGAAACAAGCATATGAAGACTACCCCCCAAGTAAGTTAAACAATGTATTTCTTACTTTACAAGGCTGTTACACAGAAATCATGAATGAAAAAAGGTGGCAACAACTACAAGATTCCTCGTATGAGAAAGGATATACTTGCAAGACTAGGAGAGCTACCACAATGACTAGAAGTTGATGAACAACTTGTGCAGGATAGCTTGAAATACTTAAACCAACATGCAAGGGTGAGAACATGTTTTATAATTTGGACAATCTGATTGAGGAAATGGAACAAGTGGATTTAGAAGATTAGATGCAGATGGTTGGGTAGTGCAGATCAGGATTTACAAGAACAAACAATATGTGGCAGTTTTTTTATTGTATAGCATGTAAACTGATTTTTTTTTTGTTGGAAATGAACATGTAATTTGTCTCAACAATGACATTTTGCATCATTAACTTTTGAATTAACACTTTCAACATTCTAAATCAACCTCCTAAACTAAGGAAAGATTCACCTAGTGGTGGCATGATAAATAATGCATCAACTGCAGTATCTTGTTCTTAGAAATAATGCATAAGTACAGGACAAGTGTAGCAGTTTCAGTAGCATGAATTAATGCATCAGTAATGCAAAATGTTCATCATATGCAGGGACAGAGCAAATCATAGAAAATGAGAGCAAATCATATGCATCAATATCACAGATATGGTCAGATAAGTGATCACAGATCACTAGTAGTCTCAAATTCAGCCAAAAAAATACATCATTTCACTCATATCCTTATTCCGATGCATCAATATCACAGATAGAAAACATATAAGTGATCACATATCACTAATAGACTCAAATTCAGTCAAAACAAGTGCATCATTGCCACAATTACTCACAAATCAGTTATCATAGATCACAAACCAAGGGGCATCGAATCCAACAAAACGAAATTTGGCATCACCAGCTCCCACCAAGAGATAAATTAGAAGAGAGTCACCTGATTATATGAGTCTTAACACGTTGGGGAAGAACATCCCTAGAATTTGTAGATATCTCACTCGAGCTTCCTCACTCTCTCACACATTTAGGATAAAAGAAAGAAGAATCTACAGGAGATCAAATGCAAGCATTAGTATTTGAAAAGAAATGATAACGAAAATATAGAAAATGCAAAAATTAGGGTAAAAAATACCTCTTGAATCTCAGTCTCCGGCACCACAGTATCGAAAGCAAGAGATTCAGTCTCTGGCACCATAGATTCGTATGGTGGAGACCATGGAGGTTCAACCACCACCATCGAACCACCACCATAGATCTCTGCAAATCCTTCATCTGCTAAAATGGAGTCAGAGGGCACCGGCACCAACCCCTTCTCCGTCTCCGCCGCCGTCGAGTCATAGGGCGGCGACACCATTCCCTCCTCCATTTCCGAAGACGTCAAGTCAGAGGGCACCGACATCATCTCCTCCTCCGTTTCCGCTGCCTTTGACTCAGAAGCATAACAGATTTGGACAGATCTAGCCTCCTCCGCAGCCGTGTTGATTGATTCATCGACCAATTCCCAACAAAAGTTGGAGATTTGTATGAATGAATATTTAGACATTGAAGAGAATCGAGATGAGCAACATATTCTAGATGTGTGAGTGAGAGATGACTTGGGCGAAGTAGAGAGACATATGGTGATTAGGGTTCGACAAATGGGGGAGACGAATTGAGAGAAATGAAAGAGTCTGCTAGATTAGAGTGTTTGAATTGGGCAGAAAAGAGAGAGATTGAGTAGGGTTATTTGGCCTAAGAAGGGGATTTGGGCTGGGTAATTAAGTGAATAATTAGTGGGTTAATTAATTAGGATTAATATTATGGGGTGGGTCCAATAATGGCATTGGGTGTAATTTTAAGAAAAGTGGGAGGGTATGGTTGTACGAAAAGGTAAACAAGCATTTGATTTGTGGACAAATGAATATGGGTAAGTAGGCATTTTATTTTTGGACGAAGGGAGTATTTTTTATTATTTCACACTTCAGTCCTTAATTTTAGAGTTTTCAAACATAAAAGATGAATTATGTCAGTTTGTAAAAAAAATATTTTGTAATAGCTTTTTGGGTGTCTTTTTACTTTTATACCCTTCTAGGTATACAAGAATGTTAACTTTAATTTGAATCATACACGAAGACTAACTTCATGTATGAATTTCTGACGGTAAAATTTTCCGACGCCGAGAGAGGCGCGGTGGTGCGATCGCCGGCAAAAATTTCCGGCAAAAATTTGAATCATACACGAAGCCTAACTTTATGTATGCATCATACATGAAAACTTATCTTTGTGTGTGTATCATACATGAAAACTAATCTACATGTATGATACAAATTTGAAATTTTTTGCGGCGAAAATTTTCGTGTATGATGCATACATGAATGTTAGGCTTCGTGTATGATGCATACAGGAAAGTCAGTCTTCGTGTATGATGCATACATGAATGTTAGGCTTCGGGTATGATGCATACAGGAAAGTCAGTCTTCGTATGTGATGCATACATGAATGTTAGTCTTCATGTATAATGCATATATAATGCATACAAGGCTTCGTGTATAATTCCAATTTTTGCCGGAATTTTTGGTCTGAATTTTTTTGCCGAAAGTTCGTACATGAAATTAATCTTCGTGTATGATTCAAATGAAAGTTAGTCTTCTTGTATACTCATTAAGGGTATATTAAACTTTTAACAACTCAAAATGCTATTTTGAAACTAAAAAAGTGGATGTGCATTTTGAATTTTTTGTTTAGAAAAAGTGTTAGTACTTTACAACATTCCCTCTTAATTTTTACTTATTTAAATTCAGCAATACTCATTTAACTATAATTAGGTTAAGGACGATAAGGAAGAGTACAATCAATTTCTAACTAAATTTGGATCCTACAATTTTAATTTAATACTTGAATTTTATTTTATTTTTTTTATCTTTTATTATTTATACTAGAAGCTCCCACAAAAATGGTCGGGCCTATTCGGACCCGAAAATTTGGTGGTAGACGGTTTAATTCAGAACTTGCAACACACACGCGTGTCCCCACGCGCGGCGCCCGTGTATTTTTTTCATTCTTTTTTCTTTTTAATTTTCAGATTTTATTTTGCGGCTCCGCTTTCGTCTCCGATTTTACGGCTCTATTTTCGCTCCGATTACTAATATAAGGATAATCGTCGGACAACAATTTAAATTTCTTCGGCTCGCTCCGAGGCCTTCAGCTCCCCTCGCTCGAATCTTGACCAAAGAAGAAGCGACAAACAAAAAACGAAGAGGCAAACAAAAAAAAAAGAGGCGAAAAAAAGTTTGGAAATTAAAAAAAATCTGAAAAATAAAAAATAAGAAAAAGAATCTGGAAAATAAGAAAAACAGTTAAAAAAAAGAAAACAGAAAAAAAAAGAAAAAGAAAAAGAAATCTGGAAAAAAAAAGAAGAAAAAAAAACTGAAAAATAAAAAAATAAAAAAAAAACAGAAAAAAAAGAAGAAAAAAAACGTGGAAATTAAAAAAAAAAACAGAAAAAAAAAAAGAATAAAAAAGCTGGAAAATAAAAGAAAAAGGAAAAAAATACTAAAATTAAAACACTAAAAGATAAAATACACTAAAGACAAAAAGTGGGTGATTGTATATAACGGTTATATAGAAACAAATGTCTTTTTATAATGAGTATTAATATATCTGTTTGGAACGGGAACATGTGGTAGAGTTGTTTTTTACTAGAATTTGAGATATTTTCGAATAGATGAAAATTCTAAACAAGGTTAGTAAAATTACTTTTAATTAAATTTAAGATAGCTATGTTCATATATACATAAATTTTAAATGAGTTTAGTAGATTATATAAATTTTAAATGAGTTTAATAGATTGCATAATCAAATACTTGAACCTTATTCAAGTATTATGTTTCATTTGGAATTTTCCAAAATTTTTGAAATTGACATGAAAGTCTATGGAAAATTAAAATGACAAGGCCAAGGCATATTTTTTGTGGACAGACAAGGGCAAAGAATACATATAACACCAAAACAAAGCATTTCAATTTTTAACAATTAAAAAAGAAATTGTAAACCCGCCTCAACTCCCTTAAAAATAAAAGAAATAAAAATTGAAAGATTTTGTACCTTCTAATTGGTTTTTTGGGTTACGAACTGAAATTAAACAATTTTCACCTTCGATACATTCAATTTTTCTTTTTCTTTTTTTTTTTTTTCCTTTTCCTAAGGTGTCGAGGCCTTTTAAATATAAAATGATTCGAAAAAGACCATTAAAAGAAATATTTAATACCGAATACTATTGCGTCATTCATCCCTGCTATAAAGTCAAATGCACAACATGAATCCTCCCTCACCTTTACTTGTTTTGTACCAAAGTCCTCAGCTAATAAAAACATTTACAAAATTTCAGAAAAACCTCATGAGACTAAAAGTAACTCAAAGCCATAAGACTAGAAAGAATGTTACAGATTTCATGATTTCACATACTGTAGATAAGAGATGAAGAATAAGTTGTTTTCGTTCATTAGATGCAGACTAAAAGCTATTTAACGACCCTCACAAAACTTGCATATGCTAGTCATAGTTTTCTTGTGCTGACCTTCCCTCCTTTTCTATTGGAACGGTGCCAGACTGAGCTCTATAAATTAGACAAGACTACTCTCAGAATCCAGGCAGAATCGAGAGGTCTACTATTCCCTTTGGAAGAAGTGAAATGTCTCGAAGGAGAGCAAGCCTGTTTTTTCTGATTCTTTCATCTTCCTGCAACAAGAACGAAGAGCAGAGGTCACAACTTAATATAACCTCATCTGATATCCAGACTCGAGACTATATCGTTTGGGTTCCTAACGGCAAAATTCAGGATTAGACGTGCAGATGGACAACATGTGTCATCAGGCAGACAGCGGAGTGCTAGTTACTTCCTACAACTCAAAATAAGTACATATATTGAAGCAGAAAGCACATATCAAACAACAAATTGAAACACCTTGGTGGGAAAAGAGTTGGCAAAAGTAACAAATTACAAGTCAAATTAATGGAGATAAACGTAGATTGGAGAGTTATGGATATTAATATTCATTTGGTACATACATCAGAAATTAGTATCAATCGTATGAAGCCTATAAATAATTAAAATAAATATAATGGTATTATTTAGGTAAGGAAGAATGTGAACATGAATATGATACTGGAGCTTCAAGAATAAGAGAGGACCATTTCTTTCTCTTTTAACTCTCTTGTTTGTAAAAAATAAGAGGATGGTTGTATAGGGGGCAATCAATAGACAATTTCCGCAACATGCCAGTCCAAAGGGGAAGCCCTTCAATCCGAAGGTTTAGGGTCAGCACCAAGAATTTCTAGTGCCATAGCCGTATCCCCAAAACCAAGTGGATTGGTCCATTTAACATCCCCTAGTCGTTCTCTTTTCATATGTAATGAGAAAGGAACATGATTTTTGGCTGAGTTTCACGTGTTTAAAAGGAAAACATACCACCATCACAAATACATGGTTAAAGAAATCCTCCAGTGGCTGCAATAAACAGGAAGATGCTTCAACAAAGTCATCGACCTCCATGTCTGTAAATGGACAGACAAGTTAGCAACTACGGAGGGAGGTAAACAATATATAAGAAAATGGAATCTACAGATTTAGTTCTGAAATTGAATTATGAATACAGTACAAAACAAAGTACTCATAAGAGATGAGGATACCCGAATAAATTTTACTCCTTAATGATGTATAAGTGCTCCACAAATTTCTCTCTTCCTCTGTTTCGAAAGCTGCCTCATCCACCTAAAAGAATGAATTTCAGTGTCAGACAAAATGAATACTGAAAAATGAAAATAGTCACATCATCAGTGGAGAAAGAAGTATCATATATTTCATTCCTGACTTGTGTAGATTCAGCATATATTTAGAATGTAATTAACTATGGAATATGCAGAATAAATAAGAAACTAGAGCATAATGGTGACTTAATAATTTACAGATTCCTTTTTCCGATTTTTACATGATTGTCATCATTCAGAGGGAGAAGCTTAGAAAAAAGGAAGAGCATACAGCTAACATTTTGAGTGATCGGTCAGTTTCTCATTACAGAAAGAATATTTTCCCCGTTTAAAACTTAAGATGGGAGAAAAATGAATGCATGCATATATATGAACTCCATTCTTGTGATTCTTGCACATGTAACCCCAGCCTCTTCCAGGGGAATAACAATCTACGTACAGTATTTATGAAGGTATTCAAAAATCATTCAGCCTCCCATAAACTATTGACAGATTATCTTCATCAAACTAGCATGTGCTGTATCTCCTCCGATCAATGATTTTCAAAAGATGGAGACTATTTCTGTTTTCATGCTACTTCACAGTGCAAAAATATACCAGTGTCAAACATACAAAACTAACTAGATGGAAAGAAAGCATATATTACGGGTAAAACTCAAATTGATTCTCCACCAAGCTCCCATAAAAATAAATCAGATTCTCCTTAAAGTGGGTCAGAAAAGGACAACTACCACTAGAAAAGAGCTCCAATACTTATTGGTCCTTGGGGGCTATGGCTGGGTTGCATACAGAAGAAGCAGATGGGACTGGAAGTTACGTATGAATAGCATGATGTACTGTTCTCTAGATGCTATATGGAAAAATAGATTCTATCATAGCTGATAAATATTCATTGCTTGTGCACCAAACAGTTTTACCCTGCTTTTAGAGGCAGAGAGCAGTCACTCCATGAAATATGCTTCTACGATAAAATGTCATCACACAACGAAGTCAAGAGGAATTGACAAGACAAAAAAACATTGAAATGCTAAGAGAACATGGGACATTCTATGAGGCACAGAGAGAACACCCTGAGATTAAGTTGGCATTGCAAACATTGTTGATAAGTCGGCACAATGACTTAGCTTAATGGTCACTAAAGTATGAATGAATAGCTTGGATAAAAAAGGATTTTTGAGCAATGTAAATATTGTTTTAAAATGCAAATGCATAACCCATGTTTTTGAAGTTCTGCACCTCCAGATCATGAGTGGCATCTTTCCCACGGACTATTCTTGTTGGACGAGAATATGCCTCAATAATTTTCGGTAGCAGATCACCTTCTGCCAAAATTTTCATCTGAAATTAAGCACAAAAAGGAAAAGAAAAAAAAAATTATAATGGAAATAAATTTAAAATATTCCTTATCAATAAATTCAAGCATGCTCGAGCTAATTATAGATATCAAAAGCATTAAACAGTTAGCCATTTGGTACCTAAAGGTCATATCACAATAAAAGGATAATAAGAGTTTTACATGATTCACAGAATGAGATGTATTGAAGAGTCAAAATGTAATACAAATTTGTTGCATAAATGGAGCAGATGGGGAGAACTCAAGAATGACACTCACTCCAAAGACTATTGTTGCTGGGGCTGTAAGGAACTTAAATGGTACAGCTGTACAGGCAGTACAGGTGTATCCGTATCACCATATCATTTGATCAATCTGATTTATCCATCCACAGACTCAGCTGATTAACATCATGTCTAGAGCACTGATCTTGAGATCAAAGTACGAAATATTTTAGGACCACGCTGAATGAATAGTTGTGAAACCTTGGGGTTTATTGGATTTAGTGAAGAGGTAAAGGACAGCATCCAAACAGAAAAGCATATTTATCTTTATACAATAACTTTGGTATTAAGACAATAAACAGTTTCTTATGATTATATCCCAAAGCACATGCCAACAGAAAAGACATACTCTCTTTCCACCATGACATATAGATAAGTTAAAGAGCTACATACCTACTTGGCTGCAACCTGTTTAGACACATAGAAACGAGAAGAAAGCAGCACTTACTTTATGTGCAGACCTGGATGCCAGACGAGGGCAATTTGCTCGCTCTGCAAGGACAGAGCGCACTAAATCTGGACTTATTCCTTGGTCTATCTGCGAAATATCGGAGAAATTCATCAAAAACGTACCAAAATACAGCAACTTCATAAAAATGAAAAGCTTAGACCTAATTGTAAGTTCACAGATTACAAAGCTCATTGAGTAAAGGCATTGAACCACCATCAGAACAATTGTCAGCATTAAACAATGAAAATTTGCAAGAATGGAGAGTGATACATATGCAGGTTTCAAGGCGGAGAATCTATAGCCAAGGATTCCCTCCTTCCCCACCCCCCAAGAGAAAAGCAGATGTCCAGCAAGAGTGAATATGTAAAGAGCTAAATTAGTTTTCACTAAAATTATGTATGGCCCTATAAAATCTGCCTTAAAAGCATGATTTATTTAATCGGACTTGGTATCTTTAACCATGGCCAGTAGAACATCTATGTAGAAGAAGATTCTTTTTATAACTAAAATAGAGATGTTTGCTCCACCATCAATTAATACTGAGAATTTTTTTTTGTAGAACTTTACAGCCTAGTTTACTATATTTCTTGTAGCCAAAATCTTGTAACCTCTGACCATAGCATTTCCCAGGTAGAAGATTCAACTTACCAAAAGTTGTTCAAGTCTCCTCGTAACAAACTGATGTGCCTGCAACAAGTGAAGAAATTGTCATATGTGATTAAGCTAAATACTAGACTCCAACAGATGCAGCTTAAAAAATGTATTACGAAGGAAATAGGGTGCCATGTGATTCAGAACAGGAATGAAATATGACATCAAACTTCGGTATGACGTGTAGAAAGTTAATTGCCTCAGAACAATGAAAATAAAGGCTAGACCAATAACAAAAGCATAGAGCAATAGCTTTCCATAATGAACAGCAGAAATGATGTATTTCTTACATCATCTATTGTTTTTGCTTCAACTTTTATGGGCTGAACTGCAGCAGCAAGTTCCAGAGAATGCCTTAGTCCCAAATTTTTATTGGTCTCTACTAACAGTTGTACCTATAACACAAGGAAAAAATTATTTCTAAACTCCCAATTGAAAATGAAATGCCTATCATTATATTGGTTTCGCCATACTAGACCGTAAGAGATTCTTCGCAGACCGAATGGATCATTAGTAGAGTTAGGTTGACAACCAGCAGCAAACAATCCAACCAGGCTTTCCAACCTGAAGAAAATATTTCAAAAAAAAAAAGTATTAGGCAGAAGATTAAAACAGTAATGTGAATATCTCCCGTGGAGCACTAATATCAGTCCAAGTGTGGTTCATAAAGATAGAAAAAGTGCTGAGAATGCAAACTGATATTGATGGAAATTATACTAGCAAGCCCCCAAACCAATTACGACAGAAAACTACCTACCTAATTTCTAGGCTAGTTCACTGATTGAAACTTGAAAAGATATAGCATAGATCTATTTGCTTCTTGTTTAACTCATATTCTTCATCTCCTTTTCGACATCTTCGATATTAGTTTGATTGTTATGGTAAAAAAAACACATGAAAAGTATAATGATGAAATTTCATGAAAGAGAATATCATGTGCTCCCAAATGTACTGGCAAAGAATTACTATCCATCTTGGAAATAAATAAAGTTTTTATCATATAGAGATATACATCATTTAGTTCAAATGTTTCCTGCGTCATCTATAACTTTTATGTCCGGAAAGGAAACTATGCACCCAGCCTTTTCCAAAAATACCTGGCTCCAGTTCTATATGTACCGATAGTTGTATGTGAGATTAGCTTTAGGATTAACAAAAGCTATTTTCAAGCTCACGTTTAAGGATTATTTAGAAGCTTAATGATGGGTTTTGTTGTGGCCTTTGCATCTGACTATGTCTTCCACATCATTATTCATATATTTACATAAACATATACATGTCTTATGAAGATCATATCATTCAGGGACCAACAATGTTGGTTCAATTACGAAGTCCAGTTTAATAAAACACATACCCAGTTTTAATTGCATTTCTCTTTCTAAATCTGATCATATTGTACAAGTCCAACACATGCACAACCAAGTCAGTAGTAACAGAATCAATCCATGAAAAATGCAACAGGTTACAGGAGCGGAAAATGTGTTGAAGATGGTTTTGTTGTTACTTCATATGCACAACAATGTATATATAGTACTATACAGTGTGACAAACAAAAACCAAATTAACTTGCAATATCTGCTTGTAGTCAATATTAACAGAGCCACTTAGAACCATTACGTTTTATCAAGGTGTGTGGTTTTGGTCCTATTAAAACTTAAGATGTCCTTGTATAGATTTGTTTCTATGACCACAGAATCTATATTTTGATTACTCTCTCTCAGTCAGAATAAAGACAAAACATCTAAATAGTTACAAAAATAACTTGTTCAAAAAAAGGTGTTTGTCTGACCACGTAACTTGTCCCCTAGACAACTATCAAGGTCATAAGATCATTTAATATATCCTAGTTCCTTAGTCAATTGAGGGCAGATACATAATTAATAGCAAGAATCAAAATAGCTAAATATGATAAGTTGTAATGCTAGCAAAACATTCAGCAAAAAACATGCAATAGAATATCAAACTCATAATGGAAAAGTCGATAGTACTACCATTTACCATTGCAGAACATCTATACAACTTCAATGCAGTTTATCAGGGAAAAGATACAGTTCTGGTCATACCTGTCAGTAATTGCCAATACTGTCCCAGCAACAGTTTTGGGAAGTATATCACCCGAAAATCTAGGAAGCATAATCTCAAACAGCGCATCAGCAATCTGATACAAAAAGAGAATAACCACTTAGAAATACTAGTTAAACAAGCAGAAAAGTACTGTTTTGTGGGCTTGTTTTTAGCTACAAATATAAATATATAATAAACAGGAATTTTATGCTAAGATAGTGAAGGCAGATCAAGTGAAGAGATATTCATCCTGTAAGGTTGAACAGGAATTGCATTTCTTGTAGGCCACTCCAATCTCATCCAGTGGGTTTTGTCAAGATTTTAGTGAAGCACCGGACAAAAAATGTCAACTTGAAGAAGTCCAGCACAAGGAGCACCTAATTTAACTTATCTTGCTATGGCCCCTCTATTCAAAAATTCAGAGCTGATTAATTATTCTTACTTTCTTAGTCTGTAAGAAATCATTCTCTTAAACCGTAACTGTAGTTACTATTAATGTCAGACAAGTCTTACCAAGCAACAAAGGAATGCAATTAGAAAGAGGTATAATTCAATTGCAATTTATAGCAATTACAGGAGATGTATAATTCAATTTCAATTCACTCTGCTCACAACCTGCTCCGAATAGCCATCTCTCAGAGCATAGTGACGTGCCATCACCCCAGCAAGAGAGGTGAACTCTGTAACAACTGCAGATGAGAGATCTGACATGGCTAATGATGCAGCATCATGAACAACTCGGAGTGTATCTTCAGTTGTCTCCAGAGACAATCCAACTTCCATAACCAGGCTTTGAACACGTGTCATCTTGTCCAGCATGGTCCCCAGTTTTTCCTGTTCATCACTCTTATCAGAACATAAACTTCAAGGATTTCGAAGATCATAGTTGAAATTTGCATCTAAATTATGCAGTAATAAAGTGCTATGTACTTCATATGAAGATGCTAAAACAACTGAAGGCTCTGTCACTTCGGTTTGACTTCTCTGACGAATTAATGACAATGGGAAATTCCTTCTTTTTTTCGAACCAATAAATGGGTAGCACCACCAAGATAATAAGAATAAGAAACTTACATGGAAAAGGATCCCTTTCAGTTGATTGCGGAATTCAGAAAATCTCTTACTTGTGTCCAACTCATAGAAGAACTTTGCATCTTCATATCGAGCTCTGTAACCACATATTTATTTACTCAATCAGTCCAAACCAAAGCCAGTGAAAGATATGTGGAATAAAATTAGCAGTTTCCAAGATGATGAATTCTCCAGCAAAGCATTTGATGCAGCCAATTTCTATCAAATTTCTATCTAGATGTGAATTGTGAAAAGGGCACAACATTAGTTCAACTAGTGGACTAGGTCCACATTCAACCTGAGTACAGCTTCATTTCCTTTTCTCGCAACCATTTCATTAATTGCTCCATTTGCAACCTAAGCCAACAGATGGATCCACGAACCAATGATTATGGTGTCAGAACTAATATAAAAAGGTTAGAACTTAATAACAATATGATTAGCATGACTCACTGCAATAAAATATGGCAGTAGCTTTTCATCCTGATCAGTTATTGCAAAATACTTCTGATGCTTCTGCATGACCTGCAAGTTTCATGAGAAGACACCCAACTATAAGGAAAAACCTCAACTGCATATCCATGCATTAAGAAGAAAAGAGCACGAGAAAATACGGGCATGTATTCTTTTGAAGATACAGTATCAGAAAACCATCATGAAACTCATAAGAAGTGCGACAAGGTAATCAACTTCTCAACCAAAAGCAGGAAAGGGTGTGAAAGTATCTAGATGAATATATAGGCTTCCAAAAGAAAATGATGTACCATTATTAGTAGGTCTTTCGGAAGCTCCAGGAAGGACTCGCTGAACTTGCCAAGAACTGGATGGGGTGCTTCAACAAGATTTACAACCTAGTTGTGATCAAAATGTTTTAGAATTGTTTAGGATAAAAAGTACAGCGGAAAACTGGAAAAAATTGTTTCTTACCTCATCAAGTAAACCACTTTGCATTACAACAGATCCATTAATGCCTTTTACGATGGAAGTAGCATTCTCCAAGATTATCCTCTTGCGTTGCTGCACAAATAAATACATGAAGCACTCTGTCTTAGAGAATATGTTGGTTCCGGTAAGCATATAGGGAAAAAAAAAAAAAAAAGTATTAATCACCTCAATGCTGATGGCTATTCCAGCATTCTGCATCGCACCAGCATAAGATTCTGCACTTCCTACCTGCAGTCAAGACAATTATACAAAATAGAATAAATCCTTCAATATAAGAAATCAACAGATGAGATTTTTATCGACATTGCATTGGCTTCAAGGGGGAAAAAGTAGGCATCAAATCAAGAGAGCAAACAGTAAGGCTCAACGGAAGAGGCTTTTCATGTAACCATACATGGAAGTTGCCCTTTCAGCGTGTCATATGATCAGAGAAGTATTCATCAAGCTGTTTACTTAGAGTGCTCTTGGATACTGGTACTGTAATATAATACCAAAAAGATATTGAAAATAAATAAATAAAAGGGACCACCAAGCGCGGTAATTGGAATAGACAAAAGATTTTTTTTGGAAAGCGGTCGAAAGTTTTCCATTCTACTAGTTGCATCAAGAAAAATAGAGCCTCAGACATACATGAGCAGCTTGTGAAATAGTAATGGCATCAGAACCTTGAAACAACTTCCACTTACAGTCAGTTTAATACTATTATAGGTTATTTCTTTTTCTGCCTTTTCTTTTATTTTATCTGCCCGCTTCCCATTATGCAACAACTGCAGCTAACTGCAGCTTCTAGCACCACAAGAAGAATAATAAAGCAACAAGAGATGGCAGATACAGGTTCACAAACTTACCCTAATAGTAGCTGATGGAGTGTTTCGAAGTCCATGAGAAAGATCGCCACTGTGAGGGAGAACTTAGGTAAGTATCGTGTAGAGATGCACAATTTAATACATAACACAGTAACAATGTGACAATTTACATGGTCTGGATTCCAGGCTTCATAAGGAAATAAGACATGGAAATTACACGGCATGAGAAGTTATCTAAGATCAAATAATAGGTCAGAAAGAAGCAAGGAGTTCCAAACTTGCTGAGCATACCAGGAGTAGGCATTACTTACTCTAATCAAAAGCAAAAATTACAAATTGGAACTCAAAAAGTGCAAAGAGGAAGATGAAACATGATCTCATGTTTTCAGCAACAGTGAAAAATAGGTACAGAGCCATAAAGATTATCTGAATTTACCTAAGAACACCAGCAAATGTGAAAGGAACAACTGCATCTCCATGTAGCGCCAAAATCCATCGAATGGGTCTACTGAACATAACCTACGGTTACAAAATCAAGATTAAGCATGAATCAGCAGAATTTATGAATGTAAGTTGATAAATGAAATGTGACTGTGTCAAACAACAGAAAGAAGCATGCATTCATTTTCTTTTTACGAAGATAACCCCCATCAGGAGAAAAATAATAAAAGCGAAGCATCACAGCGGTGGCATCAGGACAGAGTAGATATAGATATATATATAGGATTTGGTTCATATAAAAACCAGTTCCCAGGTAGAAAGTACAATCTAATCTAAACCGTTGATCTTTGCATGTTTACGGTTGTGATTAATCGAAGCATGAATGTAATATATAAAAAGCATGATTTTATATTAAAAGCATGAAACGAAAATAGACATTATTAAGCATCATTATATATATTAAAAGCATGAATATATATAGTTTGAAGCATGGTTTTTAGTCTATACAGGAGGACTAGTTTTTATACATTCATAAATGATTGTGAAAATGTCAATCTACAGAAAGATTCGTGCATTCATTTCCTAAAAAATTATGAAGAAACCCCCCATATGAGAAAAGAATGAAACAAAGTATCTATATTCGAAGTCTTTGATATAAATGCCAAGGCGAAATGTCGCAAAATAGCAAGAAACAGTCAACCAAGAGAAAGAGTTAGACATCAGAAATTAAGCTACGTATCTGAAAACAGCACGGACCTCAGAGTTCCATCTCATCGACTTAGGGAATGATATTTTGCTTAGGGTCGTAGGTAACTCTTCACATAACACCTGTTCAACATCCCGACAGTATCACGTGCTCACAAAACAAAGTAAAGTGACTTGAGCAAGGATCTTCAGCAAAAGCACATTCAAAAACTTGACTAGCTATAATAATGATATATGAAAAAGTATGTATGTCATTTTGGACAATATAAATGTGGTACCTGTGTTCAGCCACTGCATAACGGGAATCGAAATGATTTGATACGGTAACATGCAACATACAATATCCTCACCCATCTTAAGTATGTAAAACAACTAAGAAAAGGAAATGAAGGTGGATTCTTATTTTCTGTCTTCCTACTATTCTTTTGTGGAATTACTGAGAGGGAAGAAATACCTCCAAAGCAAGCCGTGACGGCTCCACTGCTTGAACATAGACATACTCTGTTTTACCTGAAGCATTTTTTTTATGAACAGATTATGGGAATTATAAATGATAGTTAATGTTGAAAAGCAAGTAAATAATGGCAATATTAAGCTATGGCCAAATACTGCAGTTTATCATAAGCTTGATGTTGAAGGATATTCTGGTAGTCCAGACAGCAATACTTGCCAACCATTAATATCAATTCTAGGAATTATAATTTTGCTCTGGCTTGACATTATTATAAGCTGGTTTTCATATTGTCACAGACTGCAACCCTGAAAGTGTTTGTGAGCCATAACAACAGATCCTTTATCATCCCAGCAAAAAGTAAGCAACATAGTAAATACAAAATCTTATGGATTCACAGGATCACTAATGTGTAACTTTATAACATACAAAGATTTCATGTAGTAGAGACCTAATGATAAAACAAAATGTTTCTAGGATAATATAAAGCAATATGCAGATCAAGCTTGTGAGTTGATGTGATCTTAAATGTTTGCATGACTTGCCTCAAATTCTTAAAGTCTGTAAAAAGCAAGGAAAGATTTATAAACCCTTTATGATTGGTGATGGCAAAAACGCAACAAAACGAGTATTATAGTAGATACACACCACGAAGATAGATGTATGTATGTATGGTAAGCATGTTATGTATGTATGTTATGCATGTTATTTATGTATTTGTGTGTACTATATATGATATGAAAATATGTTATGTATGTATGTTATGTTATGTGTGCATGTATGTACCCAAAGAAAGAAAGCACATAAAAAGTATTAAGGATAACAAATAAAAAGTGGGAAAGGGGAAGGGTGCATTGCACATGCGCAGAATAATACCCTCAACTCTTCGGTACAAGGAGCTCAAAGGCACTCCATTTCTGCGGCAAAAACCTTCAGCGGCCTGATTGATCGATAAAATTAGAAATCGATAAGGATAGGTGACAAAACAAGCTACTTTCAAGACACAAGTTAGCTCGATGGAATACTAATGTTCTTCCAAATTGACCATTCTCAACAAAAATCGATCAAATTATAAAAATGTCTTTACAGGAATACTGGTTATGATTGAATCCCAGCCATTTAACTACTTAGAAGATTCTAGTCATCATACCAGAATATAAAGATGTGCAATAAATCAGGATTGGTCATCTCTACAGTCTACAGGAAAGATATAAAAGTGTTCTGCCCAAAATCAGTCAATTCCCATTAGTCTCACCAGTATAGAAAGCAAGCACAGCAATAAAGTTGAACTGTTGAAGGTAGAGAAGAATTAGCCTTAAGAAACAACGTTTATGCATGATCATGCAAGATTTATGTAATTATTTAAGGGTGAGTGGACAGTGTTCAAATGCACTTTCAATAAAATTGGGAGACATTGATCTTAGTTTTAACAGTTGAGTCACCTGGGCTGGGCATTATACTGTGCAAGGACACATCGAAATAATATGATCGTAATTGGCGATCACCTAATGTGTCAGGAGAAGTGGTTTAGCAACACCGAATATTCACTAGGAGGATAAAAAGAATAGAAAACTAAAGGTTAGCAAAGGCAGAATGAGGTGATTGAGATAAGCCTTTATGAGTGCAGATAAAAACTATAACAAATGGCCTTAGGCATAACAAAGGTCATTAACATCTCTGATGTATTCAATCACACAACTCAGCCAAAAAGTCTTTCACTTGCGTGGTCCAAGTCTTTCAAAGTTAACATATTATAAATTCAGTCGACAAATCAAATATATTCCAGTAGAAGAAACCTTGGTGGGATTTCCTTGCTGATCAAATGCCTTTGATGCAGGAGGTCCCCGAACCTCAACTTGATTGGCCACCTGCTTATTGCTTAAGTTATCAACATGAACCTGCACAGGCAAACATATGAGCAGATTGTATAAGTGAACCAAAACTGAAAGGCACTATCAACAAAGGAATCCAACCATACCACAAGCCTACGTGGAGTTCCACATGTTTCCACATCTCCATGACTCAATCTTTGTTTATCCAATAACTGCTTGACTAAATCTTTTAGCTGCAATAAACCAAAAAGAGATAAAAGATACATGGCAGAACTGTAGACTTTGGAGGACAACGACTATTATAAAATCATGACCTAAATCAACTACGAAATGAAACAGATACTAAGCAACAGACCGAATCACAAAGAAAAAAAAAATATCAAAATGATACAATAAGAACACGCATGAAAGATGAAAAGGGGGGCATGAGAATAAAAAAAGCTATTGGCTGTAAAGCCTACATAATGTAAGTCATGAGACTCAATTTATGGAGAAGAAACATTACTTGATTGCAAGCACCAATAACATCATTTGGCGGCAATTCTTCCGCCCCAATTTCAAGAATAAAAGGCCGAGGTGCATCCGGCACCTGTGTGAAATAGGAAAAGACAATGAAAATATCACCAGCCAGGAAAAGAAGAGGTAACACTTCAGAAGCAGAATTGTACCTAAGCTAAAGAGCCTAAACCCATAATAAGTATTACCGTGCATGATACTACAAAGAATGGAACCAAATGACCCAGTTACATGTTACATTGTACCTTTCTTAGAGTTGATAGAATATTTTGAGCTATTTTTGACACTACGAAACAAAACCACGTATAATGATTCCGACAAACACAGAGGTTCTGAACAAAACCTTCTTCTTAAGTTCCTCTATATCTTCTTTCTGGAAACCAATGGGGTCAGGATTAGAAGCAATGCCCAAAGGGTGCCCAAGAGATTCCCTTGTCTTTAACCACTGTTGTGCACATTGACGGGCTAAACTGAAAGGAGTCAAGAATTTTACATAATGATAATAAATGTCGGTGACCATGATGAGAAAATAAATTATGAGCTTCTACATGGCTGAGAAGAGAATTGACAATGGTCTTGCCTTCAGTAATAATAGATTCAGTGCACTAACTAAACCAGAAAGCACAATAAATTCATGATTTCAAGAGAAAAGAAAGGCTCTAAACTAAAAATAGACTTCCCCCTCCCACCAAAAAAATAACAAAACAAAAACAGACATACATATAAATATTACTCTAGGATGAGCTCTTGGATTAACTTAATAGAAAAAAGGATGGCCAACCTACGCATACGACCAAAATAACGAGCACGTTCTGTTACCCCAACAAATCCTCTAGAGTCCAAGACATTGAAAGCATGAGATGTCTTCAAAAGCTGATCATACCTAACATTAAGAAAAAATATGAATATGGACATGAGCTGCAACATCAAAAACCAGAAGGTTCCTCAATTTATTACTTTGCAATAAAGTAGGAAGTAGTAAAGAAAAATACGCAGGAATTGCAAGGCCCAAGTCAAGCAAGCGACGAGATTCAGCCTCAAATAAATCAAATTGACTATGAATGTGGTCTACACTGGCATGCTCCAGATAATATGCACTCATTTCCTTCCTGAAATAGATAATAAGAGTCATCAAGATTTTTCCCCAAGGAAAATAGGATAACATCCAACGTGTAAAGCAAGAAGACAACATAAATATATCGGTATAATTACCACATAGATATAATTGGCTATGTACAGAAACTGAAGCAAAATATAAAAGAAATAAGATATTGAAATGCATGGAAGATAAAAGTAAATGTATATTGAGTACACACAGTCCATAATGGGGAAAGGGAGCGAGAGCAGGGAAGGAAGTAGCATGGTGGGAAGATCAACTTAGCTTTGTGCTGCAATTAATATGGAAACAACTTAAAAAACAAGTTGAAAGACTTTTTAATAAAAAACAAGAAAGATTACTAAGACAACTCCAATCTCTTGCTCATCTGGAGAGAGAGAAAAGAAACCAACAATAATCTTGAATTCTTTATTCTCAAAGATTCACTTATTCTTTTCCAGTCACAATGGCCAACGGAGGGCAGCCACTTGCTCTTTTGCAAATGGGACTGCCACGTTAGACAGAAATAAATCATTGGCTAAACGTGGCAGGATCCACAGTATTTTTAATTTGTTCACCACTCTATGCAATAAAGGACATCGTAGCAAGACATGATCTAGGTTTTCAGACTGATTTCTGCATATGTATCTTTGTAACGCATTATTTGTGAAAAACTTACCCAACTCCAGTGACCATGAAAAGTCTGAACTTTTCAGGGCAATGGAACCTTCTAGATAGAATTAAACAAAGGGGATGATGAATTCAAAGGAAATATAGATTTGAAATAAGATTTGCAAGATAACATTCCAAAAGGAGCCAAGGCCAACATCCTAACATTATCCATTTTTATGAGAAACAAGAAATTTATAAGGAAAATTAATGAGCTATTGCAAGAGATGAGCAATCCCCAAAAAAGTTATGAAAACTAGCTCAAGATACAAGTTCGATCTCTGGCAACATCTAAAAAAATGCCCAACATCATCCTGATCATGTATGGGTTGAAATCCTTCCGATAGACTAAGGAATGAGCACAATTACTGAGTTAATGGTCTTTGTGATTATGGGATAAATCCAAGTCCCAAGAAACAAAAGAGTGAGGGAGAGGTTCATTAATTGGATAGACAAAAAAAAGGTACAAACAGAACAACTAAAAACAATGTATTTTTATATTTTTTAAATAAGTTTTTATGTTATAAATAGATAAAATGACACGAGCAGGAGCATAATAACCAGCATTTATCAAGAAAAAAAAAAGGGAAACTGCTTGTTTACTCATTTTCCAGAAAAAGCTCTCCGTATGTTATCCCGTCAGCATATTGAATTTTCTTGAAGTGATCAACTCCCTGCAAAGAATCACGTTAGCTTCAAGCAAGAATGTCTAAGGGGACATAATACACAATGGAATAACTAATGATGCATGAAGGACCTGAAGCAACATAATGATTCGCTCGAGACCATAGGTAATTTCAACAGAAACAGGCATAAGTGGAAGACTTCCAGCCTACAAAGAGAAGGAAATAATTGCAATAAGAACAAAAAAATATCCATATTATGATGACTGAAGCTCCAAACCCTAAACTAACAAAAGATTGCAAGGAACAACCTCAAGAGTATATTCTTGTTAAATTTCAGAATGGAAAGATAAGAGGACCTGCTGGAAGTAGGTGAATTGAGTAATCTCCATCCCATCCATCCAAATTTCCCAGCCCAATCCCCAGGCACCTAATACCTATAAGGAAGTCAGAAGATAGGAAACATTTGTTAATTATTGTACAGCTCATAATCATTAAAAAACAAAAGTTGGATGGTGATGAAAAGAGTAGCTCAATTGTAGGCTACAGACAAGGAGCAATGGCCATCTAACATGAAATTAGAAGATAAAATCTAAAGTCTTCTCCCAAATCACCATAAGAAATTTTTACGTAACATACATAAGAGGTGTAAAACAATTAGCACAAAGCCTCACCGGACTCTCCCAGTTGTCCTCGACAAAACGAATGTCATGGTCATGAACATCAATACCTACAGCGATTAAAAATGTAGCTTAGGAACATGTATAAACAAGATAAATAATATTGAAGAAATGCTCTATATGAAATACACTATCCACAAATTGTAAGAAAATGACTGTTATTAGTACAGAACCTAAGGCTGATAAACTTCGAATGAACAAGTCTTGTGAATTCCCAGGATCAGGCTTCAATATCACCTGACATAAATTTGGGGTAAGCACTGCAAAGTAAATAAGAGAATGATGAAATGAAACATATATGTCAAAAAAGTTCAAATTTTAAAAATTAATCACTCCTGGGTCCTACACCTCTAACATAGTCAAGACTGTCAAGCTTAAACATTTACCTGAAATTGTGTATGTCTTTGAAGTCTATTCGGGTTTTCACCATAACGACTATCATCTGGCCGGATACTAGGTTCTAGGTACCTTCCATCATAAACTAATACATCAGTCATGGCATTAAGAAATTAAAAAACCATAAGAGAACATAGAAAGCATCACATCAAAGCTAGCTCAACATTTAACTACCCTTAAAAAGCCTTTTCTCAAGTCAAAAACAACAAAATATAACATGATAGAATTTGGAATTTTTTTTTACGGCATAGATTCTTCTTTAGTTCATAAGCCAAAAATCAAATCAATAAAATATTTAAATCAATTAAAGGTTCGTCATATTTGTCGAATCCAAATGAGAGGCCACTAAGCTAAGTCTGAGCTATTCATTCATGTTTTCCATTTTCTAGGATTAGAGATCAACATCAACACCAGGTGGACATGAGCAAAAGTGCCTGGAGACAGAGCACGAGAAAATATAAAGATAGAAATTTCGTCATGAGGGAAAAGCATACTTACGCAACATTCCAAGGTTCTGGGCCAAGTACCCTTAAAAATGTAAGAGGATTCATAGTCCCAGCTCCAACCTGCTCAACATCAGCTTACACTCAATAAGTGAAACAAGCTACAGGGATGGGGCCTCAAAAACATGTAGCAAATCGGAAAGAATATCGTTAAAAAAAATATGATCTCGACAGAGTACTGCAGAGTGAATCAATTGATCTATTTGAACTTTTTCGCAACAGAAGAAAAGAATCATAAACTCATTCTTACAATAATATACAGCAACCTACATTCTGAATACTCATAACATGTGCAATGAATAGATCTCTCAATCTTGGCCATAATGCATGTTTTATAAAAAAGAAAATCGCCAATATAATACTCATGGGACGAGGTGTCCACCCAAATCCAAAATATAAGGAAACTCTAATTTTAAATACAAAACATGTTAATCATCAAGAATAGCTTATTTAAGTGCCAAAATATTTTTTAATCAACCAGAATGATTCTTTACTTCGAACAGAAACATGAGGTATTAAAAAAAAAAAGCTATATTAACTTTGACCAGCCCTACTGGAAAGAAGAAAAGAATCAGATACTGACTTTGAAAACCGGACATAGTATTTCTTAACCTTCTTGGACAGGAGAAAAAACCAAGTTCAGATTACCTCAGTATTGCTGCATTGCATAACAGCGCATCCAACAGAAGCCCAATATTCCTGCAAATATAAAACTCAAGTTCCAAAAATGCAGATTCAAAATATCCTAAAGTATAGTCAATATTCAACCATGAGAAAACTCTACACAGGAGAGATTTCCAAGGTTCTTCTATTTTGACCTTGCACACTTCAGAGAGGTTGTATTTACGGTAGTAAGTTGTAACAGATTCAAGTATCCTAAAGAAAAGGAAGACGACGGCAACAACAGTGAAAACGAAGAATGATGAAAGCTATACCCATCATTGTTCTACTGGCCCCTCTGGTAAAAAAAACTAACTAAGAAAACAAATAACGAAGTTGATATAAATAGAGAACCCCAGTATTCCGATAATTTTTAATTTATATCTAGATTCAACTTCTTAAAGTGTTTCTACTTAATTCACATTCACTATGATCACATATTCCTATTGATCAGTCACTTGTGCGTCAATAACTTAGACCGAAATCCTCACAAATTAACATGCACAACACAACTGCATAACTAATTGAATTGCATGAGACCTGGAGTCGCTGAATGGCTTGCTGGAAAGTGAGTGTAGACGATGACGACAGCGACGGCTTCTGGCTGTCCTGTTCCGTGGTCTGGGCGGTTTCGGAGAGAGACAGTTTTGCCGCCGCGGACGAAAACCGCTTTCGCCGGAAAATCACAGGCGAATTCGGGTAAACACTCCTCTGGCCTGCTGCTATGATGAAAGAGAGGTGGTGTCGGTAATCCCTCGGCGAATATTTTAAGATTGAAGTTACTAGCGGCAGCGATAGTATCGCCATTGTAGAATGGAGAATTTTGTGCGAGTGGAGAGCGCAAAAGCAATGAGCGCCGAGCGCTAAGAGTGGGATGGGGTAGAGAGAGAGAGAGACTCTCTGGTTTAGCAGTTTTGAGGGTTTATCCTCTGTTTAATTGATTGATAAATCGTGGTTCGGACTTTGAAGCCGTTAATTTTACCGGCTGCAACTCGGTGTGTATTCAATAGTGACTTTCATTGAATTTTAAAGACTCCTAAACTCTACAAATTTTAAAAGTCAATGTATTTTTGTTGGAGTTGAGGATATATTTCGTTTGGAGTTTTTGGGGAGTCTGAAGAGTTACTTTCGACTTTTGTTTGAGTTGTGAATTCCAACATCCAAGCAGTCGCTCACACTAAGCGCTCGCTCGCAGTGCCGAGCATTCACTCGGATCCAGTGATCGCTCGCGCCACGTCAGTTGGTGTTTATAATACCCAATTTCCCGCCCCTAATTCCACCAATTCGTAATGTTTAATTTCGTTTATGTCGTCGAACCGGTGCATTTGTGTATGATTCATTTTTGTATGTTTTTATTTGTTGTTTTTTATGTTTTTTATTCCGTGTGTAAGATCGCTATTGATATCCAATGAGCCATGAAAATGGTAAAATATGAAAAACAACAACAATAACAAGTCTTATACGTTGCAACAAAATAAAGAAATAAATAGCTCCTATCAAGTCTCATCATTTCAAACAAAATAACACAATATCATTCCACCAACATTCGTTCCAAAAATCTTGTACTAGGCATTGTCATCTTCATTCCCATCGTCTTCATTTTCATCACCGTTTTGTGGAGGCCTATTCTCCCACATAGCATTAGCAATGTTCATTCTCCATGCATTAGCTTCCGTTCTTTGTTGTAGTTGACTTTGAGAAAGCCACTTAGGATTTTCATCTTCCATGTCGTCACGTTCTTCTGTTTGATCTTCTTCATTCTCGACTGGAAATTCATCAGAACGACACTCTTTTCGAAGAAAGTTGTGTAATCCAGCACAAGCCAATACTAATTCTGCTTGTGTTTGAAATGGGAAGGGAGGTGCGGTTTTGAAGATTGTGAAACGAGATTTGAATATTCCAAAAATTCTCTCAACAACGTTTCTCAATGATGCATGCCGAAGATTGAATAACTCACTTGCATTTCTCGGGTGATGACCTTGACCCCCAAAATCTTTTAAGTGATACCGAACCCCACGTAATGGTGCTAAAAATTGACGTCGATTAGCAAAGCCACAATCGACGAGAAAATATTTACCTACAAATGTTTTCAGATTTATAAATTAAAAAACTTGATGTAAAAATAAAATTATGTGAAGATCGAAAATATTACCTTGAGGCACGTGAAGTCCATTTTGTCTGGATAGTGCATCATTCAAAAGCTTCGAATCATGTGCCGAACCTTCCCATCCGCTAAGCACATACATGAACTGCAAATCAAAGTTGCAAGCCGCCAAAACATTCTGTGATTGAATACCGTGACGGTTACGGTAAGAGCTTACATCTCGGACTATTACCGTTGCTGGTATGTGCGTGCCATCAATAGCTCCGACGCAATCCTAAATAAAACTTGAACGTTAGACAATCAAAATACAATAATCAAACCCATTCGAGCGAATTGTAGTAGCAAAATGCATACCTTAAAGTATGGGTTAAACCGTGTACTTTCCCTAATTTTAGCGGGCATCACAGTAGAAGCCTTAACCATCATATCCGGTGCAATAGTGTTCAATGCCTTTAAAACCTTGTGGAAGTTTTTACTTGTAGCAAAATGCGAACGACCAAACCTTTGACGAACATTGCTATATCGATCATTGTGTCCTACGATGATAAAAAACGTGGCCACCATTTCCTCAACACTAATGAATCTTGTGTCCTGTAGTTGAGTTTTCTCTCTAATGATATAGCATAACTTTGCGAACACATCCGGATACATTCTATACAAATAACGAAAATTTTGTGGATCTTCTTCGATCATATTACGTACAAAACGCGTACCGTGTCTAGTTTTAGGTCATCGCAACAACGTACGATCAAAACTCGAATGCCTCGTAGCTAATTTTTCCAATAAAATTAAAATCACCTTGATTACCAACATCAAGCTCCTGAGGTTTTCATACAGGTATGTCTCCTCTTCCTCGTGTATTTCTTGTTCCATTTCTTCGTCTTCTTCGTCTTCTTCTACTATTTCGCGATAGTCCATGCTGCATGTTCAAGTGATAATAAATCAAATTCGTTTTATACAGTTTAATTCGTTGTATATGAGAATTACAGTAGCTTTTCGAGCGTTCATTGGAACCCCGCGTTCGCTCGAATTGGTTAGTGGACTGAATTCGAGCGCTCGCTCTAATCCAGCGGTCGCTGTATTCGAGTCCAGTAACCTATTCGAGCGAACGCGGGGTTCCAGTGAACGCTCGAAAAGCTACTGTAATGTACATAAATCAACATATCCAAATTTCATAAGATAAGTTCAACACATCCAAATTAAAAAACGTAAGTTCAACATATCCAAAATCCAAAACATAAGTTCAACATATCCAAAATCCAAAACATAAGTTCAACATATCCAAATTCCAAAACATAAAAACATAAGTTCAACATATGGAAATTCCAAAACATAAGTTCAACATATCCAAATTCCAAAACATAAAGGCAACATGTCCAAAATCCAAAACACAAGTGCAACAGCCAAGTTATCCTCGAAGCTTATATGCTATCCAACTTGCTCTCTCCTCAACGGTCATCTTCAAAAAACTATCCTTCTTTGACTTGGTGTCAAGCATATCAAGTGCCTTGAGACGAGTGTCTTCATCCAAATTTGGGATCTCTTTAATAGCATCCCAAGTTGTATACGACCTTTCTCTTTCTCTTTTCTCTAGCATGCTCTCTCTTTTCTCTAAAAGACTATGAACTCCATGAAATGTGTTGGTTAATTTTCTAATCTCTTCCACAAACACATTTTCAGTAGAGCTAGAATTTGCTTCATATTGCGTTCTAGTTCTCTTCGGCTGAGTCTTTTTTTGACTAGAGACCTCGGGCACTTCATGAGTTACAAGAGGTGGTGTGGAACCGGATAGTGGGTCATTTTGAGAGAGTTCGACGTGTTTCCGGGGTACAAATAATATTTATAAACATTTCTTGCCCAACAAGGTAGTAGTCAGCGGCAAGCGGGATCGTACCCAAGGGACCTGGTGTAATCTGTTCTTCAGATGTTGCTCAACAAAAGGGTTTTGGTCACGAAGTATCTAAATAACCTGTACTCGCCATCCGGTTTGTAATCTCGTGGCCACCATCTCGTTCTTGTCGTTCTCAACAACTTGAATTCCTGACTTCTTGGGCACCACGTGCACAGGGCTCACCCACCGGCTGTCAGACACGGGGTAGATGATCCCTAAGTCGAGAAGCTTGAGTATCTCTTTCATTACCACTTCTTTCATGGCTGTATTCAATCTTCTTTGTGGATCTCGTACGGGGGCAGCATCCTCCTCAAGCGAAATGTAATGAACACAGTCTAAAGGGTTAATGCCCTTTATGTCAGCCAACGTCCACCCTAATGCCTCCTTGTATTTGCTCAGCACCTTGCCAACTCTGACCTCCTCCATGCTTGATAACTCTGATGATATGATCACGGGCAAGGTCTCGTTCTTGCCAAAATATATGTACTTCAGGTGCTTGGGCAAAGGTTTCAACTCCAATGTAGGGGCTTTTTGTAAGGATGGCATCAACCTGTCCTCCGGTTTCAACTCAGGGATGTTGAGTGGCTCGAACCCTTGAGGCTGCATGTTGCCCGGAATCCTTGCATAACTGCATTCTTCCACATCTGCTGGTTTTTCGTTCTGGGTAAGATCCTCTTCATTTTGTAAGCTGGCATCCTCCTCAAGAACTGTTTGTTGCCAAAATTCCTCTACTAACTCTTCAGTCTCATCATGGGGTAACTCCTCAAGTTCTTCATCAAACTCATCAAGGGGTTCTTGATTCCCTAAATTCTGGTCATCATCTTCATCCGTGAAGTAGTCCACGTTGGTGGAATCAAAACTATGTCCATAGACTGATTCTTCCCAAAAATCTTCCTCACTCTCGTACTCATCTCCTTCGTAGAATTGCATCAGAGCACCTTCATCCTCATTATCTTCATGCTAATCAGGATTCTGTTCAAGATCCTGAGCTAGATTGAATTCCGCCTGGATTGCTATCTTCATTGTTTTCTACGAAATAACTTAAGCTATTCAAAGTCTCCACCTGCTTTCCACATGCACTGAGGGTGTTGAGGTGTTCCAGGGCATCATCTTGATTTTGCCTATAAGCGTCGAACTCTACTACTTCTCCTGCTACTTGGACTGTCAACTTCCCCGTATCGCATTCAATCTTGGTACATGTTGTCCTCAAGAATGGCCTCCCGAGCAAGATCACTGGATTCTTGATTGCTTTCTTTCCCATGTCAAGAACATAGAAGTCGGCTGGGAACAGAAGATCTCCCACTTTGACCAACACATCCTCCAACACTCCATCCGGGTAAACTGTGGATAAATATGCTAATTGGATGGCAACACGTGTAGGAGAAAGAGGTCCAAACCTCATCTCGTCGGACATGGCTCTTGGCATCACATTTATCAAAGCTCCAAGATCAAGCATCGCCTTGGGTATGGACGTAGTACCAATCGTGCATGGGATAGCAAACATGCCGGGATCCCGCTTCTTGGTCGGGATCTGGAAATTCATTAGGGCTGACACATTCTCCATATGGAAACGGGCATTATCTGGGTACTTAGTCTTCTTTAAGCACATTTCTCGCAAAAATTTTGCACACTTTGGCATAAATTGTAATGCCATCAACAACGGTAGGTTGATCTTCACCTTCTTGAACACCTTTATCATGTCCTCCAACTCCCTCTGATCACGATCGCGGGCAAAACGTCTTGGATATGGGATCTTGGCCTTAGTAGTGCGAGGAACGGTCCTTTTGGCCAAAGCCTCTGCTTCTTTCTCAGCCTTCAAAGATTCCAGCATCACGTCATCTTTGTCAAATCCCAGCTTAGATCTCTCCATCTTCACGTAATCAAACAAGGCCTCATCCTCCTCATTATCAAAGACTGGGTTCTTGTTGGTCTTTATCCCTTCAATTCCTCGTAGATGTCATTGATATCTCCTGAACTCATTTTGGTTTCCTCTACTCGAACTGGTTCCTTAGGTTGGGTCATGGGCAACATCTCTGGCAAATTCTTCCCACTGCGCAATGTTACAGCATTGACTTGCTCCTTGTTGGCCTCTACCTGGGCAGGAAGTCTTCCTAGCTTGTCTTCTACCAACCTTGATAAGGTTTGGTTGATATGAGTCAATTGAGCTTGAAGGTTGTTGGATTGTCCTCGACTTTCTAGTTGGAAGTTCTCGAAGTCTCTCCTCGGCCTTTGGTTCTCGTTGGTAATGGTCTCCTTCATGAACTCCTTCTTTGCTGGTTCTCGATGTGGAGGTACATAATTATTTGGTTGTTGAGGCTGTTGTTGAGGTGGAGGCACGTATTGCTGCTGAACAGGCTGCTGCGGTTGTTGGTGGGCAGTAGGCATTTGATAATGGTTGTTACCATACCTCAGGTTCTCGTGCTGATTCTGCCTATAGCCGTAGTTGTTGCCATAGTTGTTGTTATTGTCATACTGGAACCTTTGTTGCTCACCGCCTTGCTGGTTCTGACCTATTGCCTTTACCTCTTCTCCTTCTTCCACGAACCAACTGGGGCATTCTGAGGTGACATGTGATGTTGCTTGGCATACTTCACATCTCTTCACAGTTCTTTGAACTTCCTTGCCATCTACCTTCTTCTTCAAATCCTCCATTTGGTCAGACATCTTGGTCATGAAGTCTTTCATGGTGCTGACCAAGTTGTCTTGGTTTCCTTTGTTGCCTTCGTACCCCCCTCTTGGGATATCATCTTCATCTCGTGATTGTTCAGCCATGGCGGCTATTTTCTTGAACACTTCAGATGGTAGTTGATCGACTATGGCTCCTCCACATGCTGCAATTATATACTTCCTCTCTGATGCCCTTAATCCCTTCAAGAAATATTCGATCAAATCAATTTCCTCAATCCGATGTTGAGGACATCTTGCCAACAGCTTCTTGAATCTTTCATAATAGTCATATAATGACTCATTCCCCCCCCCCCATCTTAATCGATAAGATAGCATTCCTCCCACTTTGTATCCGGCCAACAGGTATGTATTTGTCAAGAAAGGCCTGCTGCATCTTGTTCCATGTATCAATGCTTTCCTCTGGCAAGGTGTAAAGCTACTCACGTGCCCCGTCAAGAAGTGAGAATGGGAACGTGAGCAACCTTACGTAGTCAGGAAAGGTGTCTTGGGCAGCATCTTGGTTCCTCATAACTTCAGCATCGTTCCTAACAACTTGTCTATCCCCATTGTTCCTAGTAGTAGTGGCATTGTTCCTTGTTGTGCTAATCGCCATTTCAAAGTTTTAAAGATGAGTTTGGGGGTCTTCTCCATGATGGTCACTGAACTTGGGCAGTATGTGTATCAGCGAGTGCTTGAGCTCCCAATTGCCACTGATGGTGGGCAACTGGATACTTGATGGTCGGATTCCCTTGTTGTCAGGGAACATGATCTGACGGATGGTTCTCTCCAGTGTTCCTGCCATGATTGTTGATGTTTTTGCTTCTGAACTGGATGTTGACTTCTCACTGTCTGTACTGGCTGTTGAGCAAGATTCGACTTCTTGCTCAGTATCTTGCTCGTTTGTCAAGCTCTGCGACTCTGAAGGTTCGTTGACGCCTTCCTCCAGATCTCTCTTCTTCTTGTATTGTTATGCTCGATTTCTCCTAGCTATCACCTTCGGGCAAGCACCATGATCTTGTGGATCTCCGTCACTTCGTAGATGTGGCTTGGGCATAAACCGTGCTCAACACAAGCTAGAAGAACAAACTAGCTTAAAACAAAATCCCCGCAACGGCGCCAATTTGACAGAGCGCTGTCGTCACACACTTCGTACAAATAATATTTATAAAACACCTCTTGCCTAACAAGGTAGTAGTCAGCGGCAAGCGGGATCGTACCCAAGGGACCTGGTGTAATCTGTTCTTAAGATTTGCTCAACAAAAGGGTTTTGGTCATGAAGTATCTAAATAACCTGTACTCAACAAGTAACAATATCAAATAACAAAAGAGTTTGGATTGGGTTTCGAATCCATGATCCTAATTACTCTTTACTCGTTCATTGGTGCAAAGATATTCAATTAACTGATTTTATCACTTGGTTTAAGGCAAAGATTAGTTAACACCCTAAGGTCACGAAGTCACGATGCTAACACACTTAACCTATGTCTAATCAATTTTACAGATCTTGACTAGAAGGCAAGATCTCTTCTCTTGATCAGCAACGTCACGAAGACACTTCAGTAACGATGCTGCCCAACAGGCATTAAGAATAAACAGACCCAAGACATCCAAGAGGTAGGTCAATACCGACTGCTCTCCAACACCCTTTACCTTCTTGGGCACGGAAGACACTCTCGTGTTAATCCCAATTTCTGTTAATGACTTAATCTCAATTAATCCTAAGTGTTTCGGGAACAAAATCAATTAACGAACTAACATAATTAGACCTCACAAGTTTGAACGAGTAATTTAGAATCACTTCATCTACATCCAACCCAAACAATAAACTTAGCTAGACATAATATTAAATAAGAACACAAAGCAAATTAAGAAAAACATGCTGAGCATAAATCTGGAAACGGGTTGCTGCCCAAAAGTCGTGGATGTAGGAGGTCAATCTCTAAACCGCGTTAAAATATTGTGTACTTTACATTCTGCATTTATATTAAGCATTTTACATTCACTTTACCTAACCAACTAACCCAACATATTGCATACATATTGCATACGAACAAACTGTACTAATTTGGGAACTTGACCTTCCCCATTTTCACAAAGGTTTCAGTTTTTGTAACGAGTCTAATTTCCACCATCTTCTGCAACGTAAAACTGATTTAAAACATCAATTGGTGCATACAGCTGACCTTCAGGCATAGGAGCCAGCTGTGCTGCCAACTGTGTGAATAGCTCCAACTGAGCAACTCAGTTGTAGAGCCATTCCAACTGAGTTTTCCAATTGTCGAGCCAACTGACCTGAGCAGTATGACTCAGTGAAAACACTTTGAACAAAATGAAAATTGCTACTGGTGTATTCCCCCCCCCCATACACCAGATATTTGTTACCGGGACCATCAAGCAGTATCAAAGCAGTAGTTCAAAAGACTGTTATTCCTGATTCATAAGGTGTGAGTCGAGTAGATTTTTCAGTGGTCAATTGAACAGATCTTTTCTGAAATCAATTAATGCATCGTGCTGCATATTTTGATGTTTGTCTCTTATGGTGTGCAGGAAAGATAAACCCAACGTTGCTAGGAAGTCTACCAGAGTTCTCCGTGGATGATTATCCCACGTGGAAATTTTGCCTGAAGATGGCACCGACTGCCAGACATCACAGGATGTGGGAGACCATAGAAAATGGTCTCATCCAAGTGACTCAGTCACTGCTGGTCCCTTCAACCACTCCAGAAGAAGCAGAGATGATGATGAAGGATGATCCCAAAGGCGCCCACCAGTACAACAAGGAAGAAAGAGACATAGCGCAGCTAGATGACATCGCCAAAAGCGTCATCTCTTCCACAGTCGGCAAAGCTTACCTGCCGAAGATTATCAATTGCTCCACATCAAAAGATATGTGGGAAGCCTTAGCTGCACTCTGTGAAGGCTCCGGCGAGATTAAGGAGAACAAGTTCACCTTAACTTGTCAGAAGTACGAGAACTTCTCTCAGCTAACCGGGGAGTCCATCGACAAGATGGAGCTGAGATTCACAGAGGTCTTAATGGACATTGAGAGTATTAGGAAGAGCAAATACTCTCAGCATGAGATGAACCTGAAGTTCTCTCTGCACTAAGCAAAGAGTGGGATGTCTATAGAGTCGTCCATCAAAATCAGAGTGATCTCAATTCAATGAGTGAGGCAAAACAAGCTTCAGAAACCAGAACAAACCGAGCAGAGCTCAGCTGCCAAGTCAGTGGCACTTCGAGCTGAATCGGGCAGATCCAAGTTCGCCAGACCCTCACGGTCTGCTGACTCCCCAGCTAGGGATCGACCGAGAAAGTCCGAACTTTAGAAGAAGGTCGATGAGATAACCAAGCAACTCGAGGAGATAAACTCCAGGATCGAGAAGTATAGGAGGATCAACTGGAGCAGGCGGAGCTCAACTAACCCCTCCTCAAAAAATTAAAGCGAAGGATGCTTTGAATGCGGAAAGCTCGGACACTTCAAAGCCAAGTGTCATGACATCTCCGTGAAGGAGAAGGAAGCCCTCCGAGGAAAGGCCAAGGAAAAAATCAAGGCCATGATCATTAAGAAAGACCTCGACAACACCGACGTATTCACATAGTCATAAGAAGAAGAAACTGACTCGCCATTAAGCTCAATAGGAAATTACCAGTGCTTCATGGCATTACCTGAAGAGTCAACTGATGAGGACCAAGATGAACAAAGAAAGAGAAGAGCTGCAAAATCAGTCTGGGTGTTGGACAGCGGATACTCCAGGCACATGACACCCTAGAGGAATCTTCTCACACACATCAAGTTTTGAGAGGGAGGTATTGTAACCTTTGGTGATGACTCGCACGGAAAAACCAAAGGATCTGGTACATTCGAAACTCAACTAGTGTCTATCAAAATGTTTCCTTGGTCAATGGATTGAAGCATAACTTGCTCTCCATAGGCCAACTGTGCGATAATGATTTTTCTGTGAAGTTTGATGCACATGTGTGTAGGGTGAAAGACGTCAAAACCAAGCAGATTCTTCTATATGGTAGACGATTTTCATCAGGTGGAGTTTACTACACAAACTGGTCGAGTAGCTCCCCATAAACGTGTCTCGTGTCCAAAAGCAGCTCAGAGACAAGCTGGCTATGGTATAAGAGACTCAACCACCTCAACTTCAAAACCATGAACAAGCTAGCTCGCCAACAGCATGCAATTGGAATACCAGTCTTGAAGTTCAGTCCGACGCATCACTGCAGTGCGTGTCAGCTCGGAAAGTTGGCTAGAGCATCATTCCGTCTTAAACTGACGCCATCAACTGATCGTGTTCTACATTTGATCCACATAGATCTTTTCGGTCCGATTACCCCAAAGAGTGTGAGTGGAAATCAGTACACTCTCGTAGTCATTGATGACTATTCGAGATACACCTCGGTGATCTTCATGGCATAAAAGAATGAGATGAGAGAAAAACTGCCGAAACTGGTGGATATACTTGCAAATCAACAAGAGAAATCCATTGTATCCATGAGATCTGATCGCAGAACTGAGTTCCTCAATGAGACCATCACTAAGTATTGCGAAAAGAAAGGCATATCTCATCAGACCTCAGCTGCAAGAACTCCACAGCAGAATGGAGTAGCTGAAACGAGAAATCGAACGCTGAAAGATGCAGTGACCTGCATGCTTACCAGCTTAGCCCTGCCAAAACGATTTTGGGCTGAAGCAGTCAACACAACGTGCTTCACACAGAACAGCTCCCTTCTCACGAAGAGACAAGGAAAAACTCCATATGAGCTGTGGAGAAATAGGAAGCCAAACATTTCCTACTTTCGTGTATTCGGTTCTAAGTGTTATATTCCCAATAATGAGAAAGCTCAGTTGAAAACTTTTGAGCCAAAAGCTGTAAAAGGCATATTCTTGGGATATGCAGCTAAGATTAAAGCTTACAGAGTTTTCAACTCTAGCACCAGAATTGTGAAGATAACACTTCATGTTATTTTTTATGAATCTACTTTTGAGTGCAGAGAACATGCTAACTTGCACGCAGCTGAAGGAAGCGCACTAGCCCAGCCAGCTGAGACAAGATGTCAAGCTTAAAGATTAAAGAATCTTGTAGAGCCGCTTATCTGGTCAACTGAAGATCCTGCCTCAGTTTGAGGGGAATTCTAGAGTCAACTGGCCAAGTGCCAAATACAGCTAAAGCTCAGCCAAGATCTGCAACTAAGCAGCCATCCAGTCCAAGACCAGTCAGCTCCCAGTTCATCATTCACCTCCAACTGAGGATCGAACTGCACCAGAAGTAAGAACACCAAGATCGGCACCTCAAACATCTCCAAGACCGGATTACTCCATCACAATGCTCAAATTAGCTAAGCGAGCAAGGAAGCACAAATGTTGGTATGAAGACCACGTCAAAGATCCCGTGATAGGAAATCTACAAGTTGGCGACCGAACCAGAAGATCAACTCAAATTGTAGATCCCACAGCTTACATTCTGACTCAGTCAACCCAGTCGGGAACCTCAGCTGATGATGAACCAACTTTGGAAGCACAGTATGCTGACGAGCTCAGGATACTAGGAAAACTAGAGCAAGCAGAAGATGTAAGCATGATTGCATGCTTTGTAGCAGACGTGCCTGAACCCAAGAACATCTTGGAAGCTTTAGGATGCATCCACTGGACTCAAGCCATGCAAGAAGAGCTAAACGAGTTCCTCAAAAATTGCGTGTGGGAACTTGTTGAAACACCCAAGGGAGTCAAGGTGATTGGCATGAAGTGGATATTTAAGAATAAGCGTGACGCCATTGAATGTGTAGTGAGAAACAAGGTTAGACTGGTAGTTCAAGGTTACTGCCAGCAAGAAGGAATTGGTCCCTTAGAACCCGGAATCTAAGACCAGGTTGTGCACTTGCCCGGAAAAGTGTTGTGAGGTCTTGTTCGAACCCGTAATCGAATTGGTTATGTTTGTTTGGAACCCGTAATCCAAATGGGGCGTTTGATAAGCATGCTTAAACTTATCTAGTGGATTACTTCCTAAAAAAGGAAGTCGTGGACGTAGGAGGTCAATCTCTGAACCACGTTAAAATACTGTGTACTTTATATTCTGCATTTATATTTAGTATTTTACATTCAGTTTACCTAACAAACTGACCCAACATATTGCATACATATTTCATACAAACAAATTGCACTAATTTGAGAATTTGACTTTCCCCATTTTCACAAAAGTTTCAGTTTTTGTAACGAGTCTAATTTCCACCATCTTCCGCAACGCAAAACTGATTTAAAACCTCAGTTGGTGCATACAGCTGACCTTGAGGCATAGGAGCCAGCTATGCTGCCAATTGTGTGAATAACTCCAACTGAGCTACTCAATTGTAGAGCCGCTCCAACTGATTTTTCCAGTTGTCGAGCCAACTGACCTGAGCAGTATAACTCAGTGAAAAGACTTTGAACAAAACGAAAATTGCTACTGTGTATCCCTCCATACATCAGATACTCGTTATCGGGACCATCAGTTACAAAATTGTGATTTAATGCGTAAGTTTAACACATTTAATCAACCAAGTTTTAGATGTGATAAGAGTTTATGTTAGATTGTAGTAACTATTATTTGGGGTGTGTGAAATGTGTACGAAAATGAAAAAGACAAAAATATGAAACTGAGGCTAGTGCTAGGCACTATCTCTGTAAAGCAATATACACCAGTATTTATGTGTCGATGGACTACTGCATTTGCTTTCAAGATACAACGGTTTATCAAGATGAATCAACTGCACTGGAAGACTCGATCTTTGCAGCGAACATATAGATACGACTACACTGGAAGACTCGATCTTTGCAGCAAACATATAGATACTCAGGACAAGTACTCGATCCTAGACTCGACTTTATATGAAATGTAAATGTATATGTGTGATCGAATGAAAATCGAGTCTGAAGATGTATGAAATCGAAATATGTGGGGCCTTTTATAAGCTCTACGCGCTCGTTCGGAAGGGTTGCCTCCATGGGAGTTTTGGCCGCAAGCCTACCAGAGAGCGACACGTGGCATAGGCGAAACAACGCCTTACCACCACCGGACTGCACCGTGCAAACTGTCATACCAAGCGCGTGTGCGACACGCGCGTAGCCCATCCTTATCCGAGCGAACCACCATAACAACCACACCATGAGCGAAGTGCCAAGTGCACCTCAAAGCGCCCATTGCGACGTGCACGACGTTGGAATTGAGTCACTAGGGTGTACCATAAGATAGTATTTCCAATGTTGGACAAACCACATTTTTTAGTTTCAAGTAGTTATATTAATGAATTAATTGTTCATTCATTCCATAATGGAATTGAACAAATAAATATATTAAATCATAGTGCTCAAACCTTAGATTTTGTTTTTACCATTAATTTCTACATAATCCCTAAGGATTTTCCATAACTTAATTGGTACGTCTTGTTTAATTGCTTACCTTGCGTACTAGAAAAATTGTTACGAACTTGACTAAAAACGTACCGTCGTACTAAGTTCGAATGTGGTACACCTGGTACGCATTTACAATTGCATATCAAGTTCGCTTATCAGAAATTGGTACGCCAGTACGCATTACACATTGCGTACCAAGTGTTCGAATTAATCTTGGTACGTTTTATTTAATTGCTTACCTTGCGTACTAGAAAAACTGTAACGAAATTACATTTGTGTACCGTTCGTACCATAATGCAAGTACATAGTTATTTTATGCATAATACCAATAAAGATCAAAAATATACATGGCATCAGTAGCATATGTTAATAGTTATCCAAAATACACATTCAAATATACAAATGTTTATGAATTCAGAAAATACTATCCATCATGGACAAAATATTAACACTAATTCACTGTTCATTCTTTGACTCCATCGAAATCCATGACTTCCGTTGTCACCTCCTCCGTGTTATGGGCATAAATGGACAGGACTGCTTCAGCTTCTCCAAGGTTGAGTTGCCATTTGCAACGAGGCATGCTCGAATGTCTAAAATAAGTGACTTATAACCATGAGTCATGACCTTGTTTTTCAAGGTGGCAAGCTCCAACCGCTTGTATGTCCATTCATGCTGCAATAAGACAGAAAACAATTCAATAACAAATACATATTCACTGTTTAGTCATAATCTGCTTGGTAAAAGTGGTAAACTTTTACAAATACGTACTAAAATTCCTCGGTACACTCGGTACGTTTTTGACAATGCGTATCAAGTTTACAAGTAAACTAGGTACGCTTTTGCAAATACATACTTGAAAATAATGAAATACTGGTACACTCGGTACGTTTTTCACAATGCGTACCAAGTGTACCAATAAAGTAGGTACGCTTTTGTAAATACGTACCTACATTTCAATGAAATACTTAGGGGTGGAAAAACGGGTTCGGATTTTCGGGTAATTACCGTCCGACCCGATACCCGTCGCGTAATCGGTAACCGAAAACCGGCAAAAACGGTGTCGGCGCGGTTATCGAGTGAAAGTTTAGGCTTATCCGGTTATCGGTTAAAACCGAAAACCGAAGCCAATTACCCGAATAACTGACTTTAATATATATTATATAAATTTAATTTAATACTAACCATTAAATTGGAAGCCCAACTAATATATATTAAGTTAAGGACCACCAATTCCCAAGCCCAACTCAGAACCGGGCCCAACAATAATTGGAATGATGAAAGTAGTCCTTTATAGTTGTCTTATCCTCTATTCCTTTAACACATTTTCGATGTGGGATGATGAGATGCAATAGTTGTGGAAAACCTTTATCCCACATCGAGAAAATAAGAAACATGAGAGGTGGAAAATGATTATAAAAGGAGTGGAGGGATGGATCCTAGGTCACCGGACACATCTAGCCTCTATTAAACACAAGATGAAGAGGAAATTATAGTAAACTATTGTTTTTATAATTTATAATTTAGTTAAAAATTTGATATTTATTTCAAGCAATTATGTTTTCGGATATTCAGTACCCGACCCGATTAACCGATGCGGTTAACGGTTATCCGATTATGCATTTCGGGTCGGTGTACGGTAGCTAATATCGTTCTTAGTCAGTATTCGGGTAATCGGGTATCGGGTCGGTTTAACCGAACCCGTGCCGATGTCCACCCCTAGAAATACTGGTACACTCGGTACGTTTTTCACAATGCGTACCGAGTGTACTAGAAACACACTAGTTTTCTTGGTACGTATTTGCGAAAATCGTACCAATTTTAAGCATACAATGCCATATTCAAATGGACCGAATGCAAAATACATCATGCATAAATAATTTCAGAAATTCAACAAGAAGCTATCCACAATTCCAGAAATTACAGATCTGGAATTACCGGTACGTATTTCACAAAACGTACCCGGTGTACCAGTACAATTTTCCCCCAAATTTGCAAATTGTACCCTAATTTCCATTCTACTCAACAAACTGGGTACGCAATCGACATTCAAAACATAGTAAACCCGCGAAATCGAGGAAATCAAGTGATAATCAAACATAGTACATGTATTTTACTTGACAACTCTGTACGTATTTACAAAAACGTAACAAGTTTATTAGGTACGCAGTACACATTTATAAATACGTACTGCGTACTGAGTAAACTTGGTACGCATTAATAAATGCGTACTGCGTACCAAGTACACTTGGTACGTACTGGTAAATACATACTGCGTACCAGGTAAACTTGGTACGCACCAGTACGCAATTACGAAAACGTACCAACCCTGAACCAGAAAATTCAGTCGTCGGAAATTTACAGCAACATCAGATCTGCTCGGAATCTACCCAAATACATCGAAATCGCTCAGAATTCAACCCAAATACACTAGAAATCATCAGAAACTCAACAAAAAACCTATAAATGAGTAAAAATAAGGCTAAAAAAATCATGAATTGAAAAAAAATTCAAAAAAATTCATTACCCCAATTTTAGATCTATGACTTTCCGGCGAGATCTATGGATTTCCGGCGATAATAGTTGGTGTAGCGGTACTGGATGTTGCAGACGGTGGCGGAAAAAATGAGCGGGGATGAACGGAGCTTCGCTCGTCGTCGCGGTGGTTGTTTTCTCCTTCACCACTTCGACGGATTTTGCTTTCTTCGAGCGCGGCGCCATCTAGGTTGGTGGTTACAAGAGGTTGACGGCGGAGTAGAGGTGGTTGACGGCGGAGTGAGGCGGAGAGGCGGAGAGAATTGAAATCTCCGCAGAGAAGAAATCGTGGAGAGAGAATAGGGGGAAGAGAGAATGAGAGGGAAGAGAGAGAAAATGGAGGAAATAAAACTGTACAACCCTATCTATAAGGGTATTTCAGTTAAATTGGGTACAATTTTACCCAATTTTTGTCAAAAGTGAACTTTTGACAAAATTTGTTATTACCATGTAGGGTAATGACATGTTACCATTTGCCTCATAATATATAGGGTAATTTTATACAGAGTCCTTAATCTCTCATTATAGACCCCTTAATTAAAAATATAATAAAAATATTAATAGATTTACCATAACACCATCATAAACCCCAAATTAGAGAAAATCAAGTTGTATACTTATCGTATCTACATACTACACTCCCTCAATTCCATCTTCTTCTTGCATATCCGTTAACACATTCATCAAAAATTAAAAAATAAAATAAAAAATGAGGAAAGCAACATAATGTGTTGATAAACATGTTCGGATAAGAGATCCAATGAAAAAACCGACAAGAATCCCCAAATATTAATCCTAATGCATACAACGTATATTAATCTCAAATACTAACTCTTTAAGGTTGGAATACAGAAAATCATGTCACGCCCCACTTAATCGAGCAAATAATTAGCACCACTGGAAATACACGATTGGTATTTAATTTGACTAATTCAATCATGGGGATTTTAAATAATTTCAAAATTTAAACGCACAAAATTCAAATTTTAAACCAACAAATTTCGAGTTGATTCAAATTTACAAACGTAAAGATCATCAATTTGAAATTCACCAACATCCCCCTAAAAAAGAACACATAAGCAATTGCTTCCGATCTGCAACAAAAGATGTTCAAAATTCCTTGACAGAATTCAAAGAGGATAGAGAAAGAAGAGAAATTGATATTGCATGTTTTCATTCATTTGTTGTCGGCAAATAAGTAGTGGTAAATTATTTTTTGCATATTATAACTTAAATTAAGGGGTTACAAAGGTATAATAGAACAATTATAAAAGCCAAATAATTTGTCCATACCTTTCCCGCCCAAATTTATGGAATTCCTTTTTCTTTTTCTTTATCTATAAAATCAATATTAATATAAAATTCTGCTAATGATTACTTTCATTGGGAAGCGAAACGTCTCTCTTAAAGTTTTCCTTCCTTCTGATTCAGAATATGGACAAATTTTTTTTTTGTTCTTTTTTTTGTTTTTTCGGCCTTTACCTCTTATCGGCAATTCTCTTCCATCTATTTCCCCTAGAGACTTTCGCCATTCTCTTAATCGCTCTCTCTCAAATTGGCAATCCAATACTGTAACTACTCGCCAACATTTTGCACCCCCAATTAAAAAGAAGACGACTTGATACTAGAAGATATTCTAACACAAGATTCATTATCTGCAAAGGAATTTCACTTTTTCTTTATTTTTCGTGGTTTTCTTTGAATTTCATTTCATGTGTCCTAATTTTTTGCACTAACAATTGTATTTGGAGTTATCCATTTTCACCACAGCATCTGTGGTATTTTAATGGGGAGATCTTCATTTTGTGTATTGAGAAGTTTGTTTTCCATTTATGTGTGTTCAGATTTTGGTTTCTGATTTTTCTATGTTTGAGGTTCGTGCCTTGCCTATGTAATCACCCAAAATATAACCACCCTGAAAGAAAAAACATGCAATTTTTTCATTATTTATTTAATATTACTTTCATTTGTTTCTAATTTTTGTTTAGAATGGCTGAAAAGGGTGTTAATGATCAAATCATATATGGAGTGCCAAAAAAAAATGCCAAGTGAGTCTTTCAATTATGCCTTGATTTTCTTACTTTTTATTTTTTAAATCAGTTGGAAATAAACGAGAGGCTTTAGTCTAATATTGTAACTTTTGATAGATTTAATGTTTCAAGCTATAATCTTTTAGATAATTTTTTTTAAAGTTAACGAAGTAGAAAAATGTAACCTCATTTGTCCACTGTACACTGCTAACATCAAGAATAATTGGAGCAGTTTGGAATTGGTGGTAGCCATTTCTATAACATAAAACTCACAATGTCTTGCCATTGTTTCTCATGTTCTATTCTTTTTCTTCCTTATATTGAATATATATATATATATATATATATATATATATTACATTTTTGTGTTTACACTCTTATTTCTAACTCGTGAGAGATTCTTTGGTGTTTATAGAATTTTTGAATTTGTGTTATGCTTTATCAGATATTCAGAATATTTAATTCCCTTAGTGTTGTATTGTTAATGTCTTTTCTATTTAAAATGTTGGCAGGGTGTATGACAGGGCTGGATTTTTGAGGTGAAAATTTTGCAATAAGTGGAAATAGATGGAATAAAAGGATATATCAGAGTAATCCTCAACCATATTATTCAAGTGCAGTGCTCAAACAATGTATAATATTCGTTTAACTCTCTATTTTGATTAGTCATGATTGTCTACATAAATCTTTGTCTCCCTTTCTGAATTGTATGGAACGAATACATGTAATGCATGTAATTTTAAAGAGTTGAAAAATATAATTAGTTTATTAGTTTCAATCAGGCTTGACATTCCATCTTGATTTCATGTAGACATGATTATATTCTATTCATTTTAAATGTAACACATTTTTTTGTAACCTAATTTTGGTGTGATGATTCCTTTAAATGCTTTGGATTTAGGATCTCTATATTTTATGGTTTAGGATTGTATTTTAAAAAGATTGTTGTCTTTTTTTTTAAGTTCGTGGGAACCCGCAACCGCTACTTTTGGTGCACACTGGGTAAACATGTTGGAAATGGTTTAAATGTTAACCATGATTGAGGATAAATATTGTTGATTAAATACTTGTTATTTAATTAAAATATTTATTGGATGTTAATCTACGTCGTGAGTAGATGAACGTGGTATATTTAATATCTCTAAACCGATTTCTGGTGAGTGAGATATTGTATGCTAAAGGTTGGATGTTGAAGTAGTAATTAACATGTTATTAATTATAATAAATGTTAGTTGTCCCACATCGGTTATATGTGGATGATTTGACTAGTATTTAAGGCTATGTCTGTATGGGCTTAATAACTTGTTGGGTTGGTGTGTATGGGTGCCTACGCGCACACACACACGCGCGCGCGCCGCCGCCGCCGACGACGCCGCCGCCGTCCGTCCGGACGGGCTCGGGCTCGGGCCTGGGACTTGGATCTTGGCAACTGGTGTTTGGGCCTTATCTTTTTGGACCAACTTTACAAGCCCAATTCGATTAATTGTTGAGCCCAATCCGGAAGCCCAGTGTATGAAAAGCCCATCGGCAGAGAGACTCTTGGCTGCTGTAACCGCCGGAGACTCTTCACATCCGGCAACCTTTGGTGTCTGAAACCGCCGGCCATCATGGCTGAATTGATGGCGACGAGTCCCTTCACTTGATCGAGAGCTGCTATATATAGGAGCATCTTCATTTGCAGAATTTGCATTCCAAGCAATCTGCACTCCTCTATAGCATTTCATAGCATATCATACACTAGTTCAGTTTTCGTTCCTGTTCAGTTCGCCGGAGCTCGGTTCTGTTTGTGGTGCTACTACAACCGAGACGTCAAGATCGTTTTAACCTTTGGGGACGAGCCGCCTTACTGTGAGCACTACCGGGGCGTATTCTCGTCTTGCGGGCAGAAGTTTTACTTCGGACGATCTTTGGTTTATTCTAAACTTAGTTCTTCAGTTTCATTGTAATACTTATAAGCTTGTTCGTGTTCAAGTAAATCAATAAAGAAGTATTGTCCATTGTTATCTACACGAGCAAGTACCTGATTCCTAACAATCGCAAGACGAGAATACTAAAGTTACTTGTTCGTGTGCTTCCTCAAAACTGAAGTTCACCTGAATCACTGCTGAAAAAATGTCTACCAATTCGAGCACCGGCGCTTCCACTCTTTCTTCCACCATGTCTGGAACCATTGGCTCCTCGAGCTCAACTATGGCTCCTGTTCAACCTACTGCTCGGCTAATGCCTATCGCCGAGAAACCTCCCAGTTTTTCGGGAACTGATTTCAAAAGATGGTCCCAAAAGATGATGTTTTACATCACCACAATGGGGCTTTCTAGCTTCCTACGTGACGAAAGACCTCCTGTCCCAACCGAAGACGAGGCAAATGTGCAAGTTCGTTTTGACTACGATACTTGGGTGCATTCTGACTATCTGTGTCGGAATATGTTGTTGAACGGGCTTGATGATGGCATGTTCAATGTGTTCAGCATCAAGGAGACAACCAAAGAAATTTGGGATGCTCTTGAGTTGAAGTACCATGTTAATCCTGCTAGCACGAAGAAGTTCGTAGTGACAAGGCTCACCGAATTCCAAATAGTGGACAGTCGTCCTATGATGCCCCAAGTACAAGAGTTCCAAACTCTTATACACGATGTTCATTCCGAGGGGATGCCTCTTCCCGAGGCGTATACTGTGGCGCTCTTGGTTGACAAGTTGCCGCCAAGTTGGAAGGAGTTCAAGGGATATCTTAAGCACAAGCGAAAGGAGATGACCCTTGAGACGTTGGTGGCTAAGCTTCAAACCGAAGCTCAAGTCCGTGATCAAGACATGAAGGCCAAGGCTCCAATGGAGGCTAAGGCAAACTTGACCGATGGTAGGGGCAGACCTTCCAAGAAGCGTCCTTACCCTGCCAAAGGCAAAGGAAAAGAAGTGACACCTCCGACTAAGTTCACCGGAACGTGTTACAATTGTGATAAGCCCGGACATATGGCGAAGAACTGCCGTCTGCCGAAGAAGAAAGGAAAGAACAAGGTCAACCATGTCCAAAAGGACTTCGACACTTGGGACAAAGACGACCTTGTTGCCATGATCACCGAGGTAAACCATGTCTCGGACCCTAATCCTGTTACTTGGTTTCTTGACACAGGTGCGACCGTTCATATCTGCATGAACCGGGACTTGTTCTATACCTACAAGGAAGTTCAAGACCGTTTTGTCACCGAGGCGAGTGATCGTACCTCACCTGTTCTTGGAGTTGGGACTGTTGTTCTCCAATTCACTTCCGGTGTGGAGATAACTTTGAAGGATGTGCTGCATGCTCCGGCAATCCGCAAGAATTGGGTGTCAGGCGTCAAACTAGTTAGGGCTAAGTTTGATATAGATCTTCGTAGTAATTTTATAATCATACGTAAGTTTGATAAGACTCTTGGAAAAGGTCACTTTGTTGATGATATGTTCAAGTTGAGTGTTCGTACTTGTAAGCCTTCTAAGGCAGTTGCTAATGATAATAAAGCTACTACTTCTGCTTACTTGCTTGAGTGTTGTGATTTATGGCATTGTAGACTTGGTCACGTAAATCTAAATGCTATAAAAAGACTTGCGAACATGGACATGTTAAAAATTGATTTATCTAAGACACAAGACAAGTGTGAAGTTTGTGTTGAAGCAAAAATGGCTAAGTTACCGTTTAAATCGGTTGAACGAAGCACTAAACCTCTAGAACTTGTTCACACCGATGTGTGTGACTTAAAGTTTGTGCAAACTAGAGGTGGTAAAAGGTATTTTATTACCTTTATTGACGATTGCACAAGGTATTGTTACCTTTACTTGTTAAGAAGTAAAGATGAGGCTATTGAAGCTTTTAGAAACTTCAAGAATGAAGCCGAAAATCAACTTGGTTGCCGAATCAAAATGGTTCGAAGTGATAGAGGTGGAGAGTATGTTGCTCCGTTTGCTGAATTATGCAACGAAAGTGGTATAATCCATCAAACGACTACTCCTTATTCACCACAATCAAATGACGTTGCTGAACGTAAGAATCGTACTCTTAAAGAGATGATGAACGCCTTGTTGATTAGTTCAGGATTACCCCAGAACATGTGGGGGGAAGTTGTTTTGACAGCTAACTATATCTTGAACAAGATTCCACTCAAAGGGAAGGACGTGACTCCTTATGAACTTTGGAAAGGGAGGAAACCTTCGTATAAATACCTCAAAGTGTGGGGGTGTTTAGCTAAGGTTGAAGTGTCTTTACCAAAACAAGTTACAATTGGACCTAAAACGGTAGATTATATCTTTATTGGTTATGCACTTAACAGCAGCGCGTATCGGTTTGTTGTACACAAATCCGATATACCCGACATTCATGTGGGTACGACGATGGAATAAAGGAATGCTGTATTCTTTGAGAACATCTATCCTAATAAGGATAAGGTTGATCCTAACTCTAGGAAGAGAGTTGAGGATGAAGCTACGAGCTCTAAACGTGTAGATGAATCTATGAGTTCTGAACCCATAGATGAAGATGTTGCATCGAGTTCTAATCCGGTGTTTTATGGACCGCCGAATAGAAAGCGACTTAGGTCTATGCCTGTGAATGAGCCTAGACGTGGTACTAGAGTACGGAAAGCAAAAATTTATGGACCGGACTACGTCGTTTTAATGTTAAACGGTGAACCGGTATCCGTAAAAGAAACCTTATCTGGTTCGGATGCGGCTTTGTGGAAAGAAGCTATAGACATTGAGATTGAGTCTATTATGCTTAATCACACTTGGGTGTTAGTTGAACTACCACCAGGCTGTAAGGCATTAGGATGCAAGTGGATCCTAAAGAAGAAGTACAAGTCTGACGGTACTATTGATAAATATAAGGCCAGACTTGTAGTTCAAGGCTTTAGACAAAAAGCCGGTTATGATTTCTTTAATACCTATTCGCCCGTGACGAGACTTACTTCTATTAGGGTGCTTCTCGCTATTGCTGCTTTGCGCAATCTTGAGATTCATCAAATGGATGTTAAGACTGCATTCTTGTATGGGGAGTTAGATGATGAAATCTATATGAAGCAACCGGAAGGGTTTGTTGTACCTGGAAAAGAGCACATGGTATGCAAACTACAACGGTCTTTATATGGATTGAAACAAGCGCCTTTGCGTTGGCACTTGAAGTTTGACGAAGTGATGTTGTCAAATGGTTTCAAGATCAACGAGAGTGACAAATGTGTCTATATTAAGAAAACGGGTGACGATTATGTTATCGTTTGTCTTTATGTAGATGACATGTTAATCATGGGTAGTAACTCTCGTGTGATTGGTGAAACCAAGAGGATGCTAAGTATGAATTTTAGCATGAAAGATATGGGATTAGCTGATGTTATTTTTGGAATTAAGATTCTAAGAACGCCCAATGGAATTGCATTGTCGCAATCTCACTATGTTGAGAAAGTGTTGAGGAGATTCAACGCTTATGAGAAACCTATTGCTAAGACTCCTTGGGAACTGAATGTTCATCTAAGTGAGCACAAGGGGGAACCTGTGGGTCAAGATGAATATGCTAAGATCATTGGGAGTTTGATGTATTTGTCAAACTGTACCCGACCTGATATAGCATGCTCGGTTCACAAGTTGAGTAGTTATACTGCTAATCCAAGTAAAGAACATTGGAGAGCCCTAGAGCGCGTACTGGGTTATTTGAAATATACTCAAAACTTTGCGATTCACTATTCAAGAGAGTCTGCTGTACTTGAAGGGTATAGTGATGCTAATTGGATATTTGACTCCAAAGACTCGTTTTCTACGAGTGGATACGTGTTCACTATTGGGGGTGGTGCAGTATCTTGGAAGTCTAAGAAACAAACTTGTATTGCCAGGTCTACCATGGAATCTGAATTCATAGCTTTGGATAAAGTTGGTGAAGAAGCCGAATGGCTTAAAAATTTCCTCGAGGATATTCCATGTTGGACGAGGCCTGTGTCGTCTGTGTTGATACACTGTGATAGCCAATCGGCTATTGGACGAGCACAGAATATGTTTTATAACGGTAAGTCTCGACATATTCGTCGACGACATAATACCGTAAGACATTTGATCTTGAGTGGGGTTATCTCAATTGACTATGTGAGGTCAATAGATAATCTAGCGGATCCGCTGACTAAGAGCATTAATCGAGATCAAATGTATAAACTGTTAGAGGGAATGGGTGTTAAATCCACATCTTAAGGATGATTATAGCGGATACCCAACCTTGCAGATTGAAGGATCCCAAGAGCTTGGTTCAATGGGACAACGAAGTTATAAGAATCCGTGTGTTAAACACTCGAACATACCTATTCTTTGAGAACAGTGAGTGTTTGTTTACCTACAAGTGGTGAGATTAAGTCTTATGACTTTTAATGATTCTTGGATATCTCGGAGAGGTCAAGTATAGTAGGATACTTGGAAGTAAGAATCACCTATATAAGTGTGAAGTGAGGGCCGCTTCAATTGATACACTTATGAATCCAAAGGGGTGTCCAAGGCCGAAAAGGACACAAAACGTTAGAACGAACAGAATTGAGATGATATTGTGTCAATATTGTTGTCTCGGTATACACCATGGAGGACTAGTTCAAGGTTTTCATAACCACTATGCCGCCGGTATACTCGATAATGTTGATTATGGATAGGTTCAAGGTCGCAAGCTACCTAGCCAAATGCAGTATTGTCTCTTGAGGACTGAACTTTGCATTTGCATTCATTTTGCATTGGCATTCTCACTCATGTGGGGGATTGTTGGAAATGGTTTAAATGTTAACCATGATTGAGGATAAATATTGTTGATTAAATACTTGTTATTTAATTAAAATATTTATTGGATGTTAATCTACGCCGTGAGTAGATGAACGTGGTATATTTAATATCTCTAAACCGATTTCTGGTGAGTGAGATATTGTATGCTAAAGGTTGGATGTTGAAGTAGTAATTAACATGTTATTAATTATAATAAATGTTAGTTGTCCCACATCGGTTATATGTGGATGATTTGACTAGTATTTAAGGCTATGTCTGTATGGGCTTAATAACTTGTTGGGTTGGTGTGTATGGGTGCCTACGCGCGCACCGCCGCCGCCGCCGTCCGTCCGGACGGGCGGGCTCGGGCCTGGGCCTGGGACTTGGATCTTGGATCTTGGTAATTGGTGCTTTGGGCTGGTGTTTGGGCCTTATCTTTTTGGACCAACTTTACAAGCCCAATTCGATTAATTGTTGAGCCCAATCCGGAAGCCCAGTGTATGAAAAGCCCATCGGCAGAGAGACTCTTGGCTGCTGTAACCGCCGGAGCCCAATCTGAATTGATGGCGACGAGTCCCTTCACTTGATCGAGAGTTGCTATATATAGGAGCATCTTCATTTGCAGAATTTGCATTCCAAGCAATCTGCACTCCTCTATAGCATTTCATAGCATATCATACACTAGTTCAGTTTCCGTTCCTGTTCAGTTCGCCGGAGCTCGGTTCTGTTTGTGGTGCTACTACAACCGAGACGTCAAGATCGTTTTAACCTTTGGGGACGAGCCGCCTTACCGTGAGCACTACCGGGGCGTATTCTCGTCTTGCGGGCAGAAGTTTTACTTCGGACGATCTTTGGTTTATTCTAAACTTAGTTCTTCAGTTTCATTGTAATACTTATAAGCTTGTTCGTGTTCAAGTAAATCAATAAAGAAGTATTGTCCATTGTTATCTACACGAGCAAGTACCCGATTCCTAACAAAACAATCGTCCTTGTGTAGTAGCCTGTAAAGATTGTTGTCTTATAATATTGGATAAGTTGGTGATATATGTACTTAGTAGTATGTAGAATGATTGTTGTGATTTGGTTTGAGATTTGAAACTTTTAGCTCATTGTGTTAGTTGATTGTGTTAATAAGTACCGTTTTAAATCATATTCTCATTCTACTGAACTTTCCAGCATATAATGAATGGTGGATCTACTGGAGACAAGTCACACTCGTTCAAGAGGATTTCTTACAGATTTTATTTCTTGATAATGAGGGACTATGGCAACTGTCAAAATGTTGAGTCTACTGATGATATGATCCTACGCCAGAAAATGGCACTCAGTGACACTTTTTTTAAGGAAAGAAATTGAGTGACGTTGGTACAATAGGTCATTGGAAATGACTCGCTTATGTAGTACGATTAGTTATTGTGTGCCTGTACAATTGTAAAGAGCATTTTTCTTGGTGTTGCGAGGGGTATTACTATTTTTCTTTATTTATTTATTTCTATTTTTTTTAATTTATTGAGTTTAGATAGTTTGCAATTAGTAGAATAATATTTTCCTTTAAAAATAGTGAATTTGTTTCTTATATTAATACTGGTGTAATGATATTTTTTGTGTTTTTTAATACTATAACATTAAATAAAACAAAATTGTTATGTTTTTGTGCTTGATCATAATGGCTCTCTCTTTAACTAATTTGACTAAATTTAGTAATTTATCTACATTACACCATGTTCAAAATTTAAGTTATGTGAATAAATGGATATTTTTTTCAATTTTTTTTATTTAGTAGGCCAGCGCAATGCGCGCGGGTAAATCTAGTAATGAGAGAAAATGGAGCTATAAATAAAATGACCCTGATATTTATTTATAGATGGTGTTTTTTATCTTGCACCTAAAACATATACATTAAAAGCTTATATGCACATAAAGTTTGCATGAAATGTTTAGAAGATCGTACATCATTGCAACATAAGCTTCACCGTTTAGGCCATGTTTATTGGCGGCCAACCGACCGCCATATGAGTATTTACATTAAAAAAAAAAATTGAAATTGGGCTGAAATGGAGAAATAAAAGCCAACAACTAGCACTCTCTCCTCAAGTTGTTATCCAATGGGATGAAGACACTTGTCTCCATTTTATTGATCTATGATATTGTTTTTGGATATTAAGATAAAATCATCATATCTTTTACATATTACCTTAAAAAATAAATAAAAATTAGTATACCAAAACTCGTAATTTTTCATACTCTATAAATAGAGACCAAATTTATTATAGTCTTTACATAAAAAATCTCTTATTTTCTCTACACCCTCTATTTTCTTTATTGTCTATTATTATTTATTATGGATGATGAGAATAACTCTTTCTTCAATACCTTTATTACCAATATATATATTAAAATAAAGAATAATAAAAATATATAATGTTATTGTTTTTGGGTAGTTGGGATGAACATTGATAAATCACAAAAATAGATGTAGTTGACTTGAAAAAAAATTTAAGAATATAAAAGACGGAGAAATTAATTAAATATTAAAAAAGGTGGTTGATTGGGTCGGTGGGTGGTATGTCATCTCTCAAATAAACATGGTCTTATGGTCTATCGAGTCAAAAATGACATTCGATGCATACTTATCCGGCATATGAATACAGATCAAGTCTTCCAACATAAGAAACATGTGTTAAACACATAATTTAATGCCATAATATTTTGTGCAGTGATACACTAAATCATTTACAAAAGACACAATTTATGCATGTCTTTCATATAACAAACAAAAATATCAGTAAATATACTCGGGTTTGACAGTTTTTCAATCTTCTATATACGTCAATTATGAAACTTCAATATCTGTGCAAGACAATATATATTTATTCACTATATAAAGATAGAAAATATAAAACATGTACACATGAGTGGAAATCATATTTTTCTATCTTGAAATAATTTCACAATAATTCATATAAAATATTAAATAGAAACTTTCATGTGTAACTAACTTTATGGCATATTTGGAAGAAAAACCGATGATAGAATGAAATAGATATGTTTTGGATTGTTGAAAATAATGGTTTGAAAATTATTATTTATGGCGGTTAATTATTTAATTATTGAGAATTAAATAATTGAAAATTATTTTACTTGTCGTGTAAATAATCAAAATATTTTCATGTTATCAGACCATTATTTGGTGAGTGAGAAATAATGTATTGGAATTATGTGTTGGAGATGGATTTATTGTAGGCAAATTTGTGGAAATAATGAATTTTGAATTTGAGTCGAGCTTGAATTTATTCTTTTGAATTAATTCTTGGACTAGCCATTATTTGAAATTAGGCTTTGTAGAAGATTTAGAAATTGGTCACAACCAACTTGTTAAATTCATAAATCAATTAAACATTGGTAATGTCTAATTGTAAATGAATTTGTCGTCCCATTTTATTCCAACATATAAAATGAATTAAACAAATTATTTTTGTTTAATGGAATAAAAAGTGGTGTGAGACTTTTCGTTGCCAAAAACCGTTGTGGTTAGTATGAATTAAAGCAAATTGATTCCAATTCAATTTCTTTTGTTCAGTAACATATATTTGGTTATTAGAATTGACCAAATGAATCTAAACAACCATTTTGGCTCTTTAATGTGTTATTTGGCTTTAAATTCCCCACAATATGAGGTTGTATATAAATTGAGTTTCATTTTGCATGGTTTTGCATCGAAAACTTGCATATATTTTTCATACGGAAAATTGTACTTTTATAGAGTCAAGCTTTAGTTTCTCGTCCAAGTCCAGTTCGTCGGGGCTCGTAGATTTGTGGTGCTACTATCTGCGAGACGTGAAGTCGTTTACCTTTGGGGATGAACCGCCAATCCGTGAGCACTATCGGGGCATTTTTCGTCTTGCGGACAGAAGGATTCCTTCGGGCAACTTCTTTGAGTTTGTTTTAATCGTTTCTTGTTATTTCAGTTTCGTATTTTGTTTTTTCTAATATTGTTACTTTAGTCCAACTCTTGTTCTTCGATTTTCTGTTGTAATTTACACGAGCGAGTAACCCAATTCTAACAATCGCAAGACGGAAAAAAATAGCAAGTTACTTGTTCGTGCTGTGAAGGAGAGCGAATTCTGGACTATAATTGTGACCTTAAGAATATCAAAACTTTTAATCCTTTGCTTGGAGATGACATGCATCATTCTGGACTATAATTGTGACCTTAAGAATATCAGATTTCCGAATCCCCAAAATCCCTAAGCAAGTCATCGCCGCCATTATCATTCAACTGCACAGTCGCATTATACAAAACGCCGCAAACCCCGTCCGTCTCATCCACCAAGCCGCCGCCACACGCCGCCTCCTTCCACCACCTGAGCCACACAAAAAAAAAAAACTTCTTGAGACCTCTCGCCAAGAAAAAGAGGGAGAAGAAAGTAGGAACAATGTTAAGTAACCTGGAGAAGACGAGGTAGAGTGATTCGTCGGGGTCAGCAAACGAAGGTGGCAAAAAGGACATTGTCGTCATTGTTGGTGGAGAAGATGAAAAAGTCCATGAAGTTGATGGATTTAGAGAGAAAACGACGAAAGACAGAGAAAATCAAGTTTGCTGATTGGTTGAAGAGGAGAGAAAGGGGTGGAAATGGAAATTGAAATTGAAATCGAAATTCAAGGGCTTTGTTTATTGCAGCAGTAATGGTGAGTCGCTTCAAGCAACGACTCATCTAGCATCTAGTCTACAAACAAAATTGAAAACCAAAGAAAACCAGCGACCGAGGGCATAGACCTCAAGACCAGCGACCGCGGCAAGAGTTCAATTATGCACGGTTGCTGATTGATCACAAAACCACCGACCGTGGCATGCTGGCGATCGTTGGCATTACACATCGCCAGCGATCGGGTGTGTCAGCGCTCGTGTATATCAACTCCATCGAACTCCCATGTCCAGAGGCCGGAGTTCATTCTTTATATTTTTTTGCTCTGAATTACGTTGAAATCCATGAGATAGTAAAATCAATTGAAATTCTTGTGACGTTGAATAAAAGGAGAATTTGAGGGAGTTGAAAATCAATGGATTGAATACCCCAGGATTTGTAAGAATTTTGAAATTTGAAATCCATCAATCCAATACACCTGTATTTCAAACTCCTTAAAAATCCCCCTAATTCAACAATCCAATACACCCCCCTAAATTGATCTATGTGACATGCAATTCCAATCTATGGTTTAAGATATATTAGCATATCTCTTTCAACAACAAAAAAATGATTGATCTATTAGTATAATCTTACATGCATGCTTTAAAAAATATAACTTAATTATTTATTCAAGTGAATAAAATGATGGCATTATATATAGAGGCAAAATTCAAAATAGCTCTTTTGAAATTCAAAAGATGAATTATGTCCTCTTGGAAAAAAAAAAGTGTTAGAATAGCCTTTTGAGTTATTTCATGACTTTTATATCTCTTACTTTACCTCAATTCCCTTCCCTCTCCCAAACTATCACATCTTCACCTCTTCATTTAATTTGTATCATATACGAAGATTAATTTCTTATATGAATTTCCAATGAAAAATTTCCGACTAATTTTTTTGGCAAAAAGTTCCCGGCGAAATTTTTCGGCGAAAATTTGAATCATATACAAAGCCTAACTTCATGTATACATCATACATGAAAACTTATCTTCGTGTATGTATCATACATGAAAACTTATCTTCATGTATATATCAAGACCTTCTCAGCCCTCAATTATTCCATAATTTGCATGGCTCGTATTAGCGTTTCATAATCAGCTTCATTGTTTGAAGCTTTGAATCCTATCTTGATCGAAAATTGCACTTCTTCTGAGGTGGGAGGAATGATCAATACTCATACACCACATCCTTCCTTAGTAACAAAACCATCCACGTAAGCTTTCCATTCAACCAATTATGCACTTCGGGTAGTTTCCTGAATGAAATCTGCCAAAGCTTGAGCTTTATAGTAGGTCATGGCTCAAATTCGATATCGTATTCCCCCAGCTCTACGACCCATTTTACCATTCTTCCTGATAAATTCGGTCTGATGAGAATGTTCCGGAATGGGAAGGTTGTCCTCACAACCACCTTGTGCGCTAGAAAGTAAGGATGTAACTTTCGAGCAGACGTCATAATCGCCAAGGCTGCTTTTTCCACCTCTGAATAGTTCGCTTCAGGGCCTTGAATCATTTTACTGGTGTAGTAGATGGGTTTTTGCTCACCGCCTTCTTCCCGTATCAACACCGAACTCAGCGACTCATTTCCCACTGAGAAGTACAGATAAAGAGTTTCTCCCATCACATGCTTTGTGAGCAAAGGCAATGCAGTTAGGTGTTCTTTCAAAGCATTGAACGTTGTTTGACACTCTTTCATCCATTCAAACTTATTACTATGACTGCATTGGCAATCCACTCAGGGTACTGTACTTTCACAATATGCTCAGCTTTGAGCAATTTTTCCACTTCAACCATGATAATCTTGCCCTTCTCCGGATCAAACCTCCTCAACTTTTGTTTGACGGGGTGGACAGCTGGATCCACGTTCAAATGATGCATAGCAATTTTAGGATCAATGCCCTTTAAGTCACCTGTGCTGAAAGCAAACAAATCAGCGTTCCTTCGTAGGCAAGCTATCACTGCCTCAGAATCCGCATGTGTCATCTGAGTTCCTATTTGAGTAGTATAACCTTGCTTATTGGGGTAAAGTTCCACTGGCATAAGTTCCTCTCCGGGAGACATTTGCATCTATGGGTGTGTTTTTTTCTTTTTCATCTGCTTCATATTTTTTCCAGTGGAGTCTCTCAGTCCTTCATTAGGTCGCTTGGCAGCCTTACCAGACACCTTGACTTCTTTGACATAACATGCTCTGGAAGCATCTTGTTCTCTAGTCAACTCTCTCACTCTATCCTTTACAGGGAACTTCAGTTTTCATGTGAAAAGTGGAATACTACTGCCTCGAATTCATTGAGGGCAGGCCTGCCTAAAATCACATTGTAAGATGATGCTGTATTCACCACCAAAAAATTTATCATGCGCACATTCCTCAAGGGGAACTCTTCCATTGCCATAGGCAATAAAGCTAATCCTCGAGGATGAATAGCTCCTCCTGCAAATCTATACAAGGGGGTTTTGATGGGCTGTAAATCAATATTTAACTTCATGCTTTCGAAGTAATGGCCAAATATTACATTCGCCGAACTTTCCGTGTCCACAAGTACTCTAGAGACGTCGTAACCACCAATCTCCGTGGTGACCACAAAAGCATCATCATGTGGTCGTAGAACAACAATCTCATCTTCTGGGCTGAATTGTATCAAGGGGTAGTTTCGCGCACTCCTTACTTCGTGCACTCGCTCCACTGCCTGCATATCTAAAATGCTGGCTAAGGCCTTTCTTGCGTTGTTGGAATCTCCTCCTGAAGGTCCACCTACTATCATGTGGATGTGTCCCTTTTTCTGAAAAGGCTCCTCTCTTTTCGGAAATCTAGGATGCTTATATTCCTTCCTCGGTGAACGAGGGCATTGGTACTCTTTCCCGTCAACCTCATTCCTTTTGTAACCACGTTCATTCTTCACAAATTCCACTAGTTTGCCATCTTTTACCAATCGTTCTATGGCATCCTTCAAATGTTTGCATTGATTTGTTTCGTGACCAAACTCATTATGGTATTCACAATAAGGACCCACTCTGGGATTCGAGGTTCCCTCTGATAGCTTCGAGGTAGAGGGAACCCTATCTGCCACCTGGACAATATTGCAAAGAGCTTAGCGGGTGCCACCGTGAGGGGGGTGTAAGTGTAATTGTCTTTATCAAATCTTTCATTTCTTAGAAAATTACAAGGTTCTTTTCTTTTATCATTATTTTCCTTCTTTTCCTCTACCCCACGAGGAATCGTTTTTGGGATGGATAAGGATGCTTCTTGGCGAGGGCGGATGGTTCGATCTTCTTCCTTCTTCATCCCCCTCGCCTCTTCCAAGTTTACAAACTTGTCAGCTCTAGCCAAGAGATCTTCAAATGAAGTGCATGTCTTCTTGGCCAAAGAACTAAAGAAGTCTCCATCACACAAGCCTTGTGTTAAGGCATGCATCTTGACCTCCTAGAAAGCAGTGGGAACTTTCAAGGCGGCAGAGTTGAACCTTTGAAGGTAATCTCTGAGGCTTTCATGGGAACCTTGCCTCAGGGACATCAAATTTACAGAAGTGTGAGTCTGCCTTCGTGCACTTGCAAATTGATGTCGGAAAAGGTTGCTGAAGTCAGTAAAAGTTCGTATGCATGCCGAATTCAACTGACTAAACTATCTTTGCGCCGATTTAGTGAGAGTTGTGAGGAAGACTCTACACTTGACTCTATCGGTATACTGGTGGAGGGTAGAACTGTTCTCGAAACTCATGAGATGTTCCATAGGATCCGTAGTTCCATCATATTGCTCTTGTATCCCTCTGAAATTCACGAGCAAGGTTTCCTGCAGTATTGCATCACTGAACGGAGAACCTATTTCATCAAAATCATTTGAATCAGGCTTAAATAAACGCCTCTTCATCTCTTTCATTTCTTTTCTCAAAGCAGCCACCTCTGTATCGGTGGCTGATGCCAATTCGGAATAAGGGTGGTAGGAAGCAGACTGGCCTTTTTCATCAGGTCGGGCTGCCGAGGTAGTTTCCAACCATTCTTTTCTGTTCATGCGACCCTTTTCGGGAATGTAGGGCACTCTTGATCTCAGGCCATACCCGGAATGTTGCCCCTCATGAATCTTCTCTCATCGGAATGTTATCTTTATTCTTGACTAGGGTTTTCTTGAATTGTTTCTAGGCATTCTCTCTGGCCATTTTCATTTTTTCGCAACAATCTTTCCAGTAGTTGACGTATCTGAGTCGGATCCAAACCAAACATGTGCTTTGTGTTTGAGGATGAGGCAACCATGCCGGGTTGAGTAACCTGATTAGGTCGACTCTGCGGGAGTGCTGATAACCCCAACTCTTCTCTGAGAGTTAAAAGTCTTTGGAAGCTTCCTTGCCTGACCCCAGTTGTAGAGGGAGGGACTCCCAAGGTCGTTTGACTATGTGGTGTAACAGATTCCTCGAATTCCTGCCCCAGATCTCGGGCCTCCCAAGGTCGTTTAGCTCTTCGTTTCGCCTTTACATGGCTCAAGCAGATAATGGGTAGCCAAATAATATCTCATAATATCCATGCAAATATACAATCAAATATATCCATCGAAATTATATGTTTCTAGCAAATAATCATGCTTCGTCATGCTTTATGGTCAGATTCTTCTTGACAACAAACAATCATAGTCATATTTCTCTTGACAGCAAATAAACATGCTTCGATATGCTCCGATATGCTTCAATATACTTCGATATACTCCGATATATTTCGATATGTATGTATGTAAGAAATATTTCTATATTCAAGCTTATTCATGGGTATATCCATACGAAATTCAGCATATATGCAGATATGGGTTTGGGAAAAGCCAATTCATGCATATATCGATTTTGATGCTCAAGATGTTTTTGGAAGAAAACGATAAAGTGGATCGCATGCCTTAGTTTTAATTTCCCACAGACGACGCCAGTTGATGGGGTCGAGATTCGTAATCCTCGAACACACAGGTGTTCAAGAATCGTAAACACATAATGAGTACTTTGTGTCGACGAGATTGTGTTGAGAAGAGCCTCTCCACGTGGATTTAAGCCTTGAATTCTGACCTACAAAACGTAACGTCGGGTTGTGTGCTAGCGTCGCGTCTCCGACATCAAGTTAGTGTGTGTTCAACACGAAACTTGAGAGAAAAATCAACGAGTTCTATTGTAAATCAGAGGTAAAGATACGTGATACATGAGATTCTGCTGTAAAATCCGTATATATACCTGTAACGATAAGGGTATTTTAGTCATTTCAGGGTGACTTAGGAAGTCTCCAAGCCGACTTAGGTAGGGGAAACTTCCCTACTTTAATTGATGTGATAGGTCGGTACCGACGTCTATCTGACATCTTTATGCCTCGAGAAGACAAATTCGTATTGTACTTTAGACCAACTATCGATAAACTATAAGCGAGGAAGATTACCGCGAGGCAATCTTCCGTGAGAGCAACATTCCATGATGCAGGGCATACTTCTCCCGCTACTACGAGCATTGGGGCAAGGTTGTCATTCAAGTTGGGGAATACTGAGAGTATTACTGGGAGTTTGCCTTCGGGTAACCATGCCATACCGAAGGTGTCCCATCAGATGCATACATGAAAATAGTCTTCGTGTATGATTCATACATGAAGTTAGGCTTCGTGTATGATTCAAATTTTCGTCGAAATTTTTGGTTGGAAATTTGGTGTCGGAAAATTTCGCCGGCAATTTTTCACCGGAAATTTCGCCGGAAGTTCATAAATGAAATTAGTCTTCGTGTATGATTAAAATGAAAGTTAGCTTTCTTGTATACTCATTAAGGGTATATTAGACTTTTAACAACTCAAAATACTATTTTGCAACTTAAAAGCTCAAGGTGGCATTTTCAATCTTTTGTTTTAAAAAAGTACTATTTCACAACATTACCTCTTCTATAGAGAGTGTGATTTTAATTGTTTTTTTTAAGTTAGTGTGATTTTAATTGTTAAAAGTTAAAAGTTTGAGCAAATTACAATGTTTCCAAATTCGTAAGCATTCCTCCGTCCCATTCAATATAACATATTCTTTTTTGGATTGTCCCGTTGAATATAGTTTGTTTTCTTTTATGGAAAGAATTAAAACTTTCTTTAAGTTAAAATGTACTTTATTAATTAAAAAGTACTTTATTAACATTTTATTATACTTAATACTCTTTTTTTAATTTCGGGGAGTACTATAGTACTCTTTCTTTCCACGAAATGGTTGTCACATTCCTTGTAATGTTGTTAAAAAAAAAATGGTTGTCACATTTATTATTTAAGTTTGTCGTGTCACTTTTACTACTTCACTCATATTTATTGTACAACTATTACTCCACTTACAATAATACTCATTATTATTCATTACTATCTACCATTTTCTTAAAATTCGTGCCGTCTCGCGAACAGAAAGACCAGTAAGTTAGTAATTGGATAAATTTTGTAATTTGAGCTGAACGCCATCCTCCTCCTACTCACTGATGGTGGGGTGGGGAGGCGTTGGGCACCCCACTCTTTCCGCCTAAATACGCGATATTTCATATTTCCCCTAAAAAACGAAATCTGTAGTATCTATATAAATATAAATATAAATATAAATAAAACTAAAATATGAGTATATAAACCAAAAGGGAAACGACAGTCTCGCACGGCGTTTAGATAAACCTCACTCTCTCTAGTTCACAGTTTATTGCGGCTAGGGTTTCCTCAAAACGCTTTCCTCCTCTCCTCCTCTTCCTCCGTTATCCTTTTTTCAACACTGCTAGATCTGTTGATTTCCATATACTCTGTAATGAATAAAAAGCTCCATTGAGGATTTGTGTCGTTGATAATTTGGAAGCAGGGTTTTGCGTTGTGCTGTTATTGAGCGAGAAATGGCGACGATAAACCCATTCGATTTGCTGGGCGATGATACGGAGGATCCCTCACTGCTTGCGGCTCAGCAGAAGATCGAGCCCAAGAAATCCGAAGCACCACCGACCAAGCAGGCGTCGCAGCCTAAACTTCCATCCAAGCCGGTTCCTCCTGCTCAGGCTGGTCAGCTCTCTCTCTCTCCCCATCTTAAGGAATATAAATGATTGTTTTCAATAGATTTACTATCGTGTTTAGCTAACAGAAAATATCTGAGCATTTCTCTATCTATTAAAATTAATAAAAAATGATGTTTATGACGTTTTTGAAAAAAAAAAAAGATTTTTATGATAATGTACAAGTAATTAATTTGTAACATGTAGTCATTGAAATTTGAACTTGTCACGATTGAAATGAAGTTTGTCTATTTTTTTGGGTGAAAAGACGGTCAGAGTATGGACGACATTAACCTAAAATGGATATGTCTGGAGCTGTAGTCATTTTGCTTTATTGCAATAATTGGTGTAGGATTCGTGGGATATCTATTTTCTGGTTTAACTGTCAGTTAAATGTAATCTAGTTGCACATGGGTTCTGTGGTTAAATTATTTCCCCTGATTGTGTTGCGGTTTGTCATGTGACATTTCATTTTTGTATTATTGTTCACTTTTGACTTGTTAATCCAATCAGTCAGGGAGGCAAAATCTGAATCTGCCCGAGGTGGCCGTGGTGGTGGTGGACGTGGCTATGGCCGTGGACGTGGTGCTGGTGGAGGTTCCAATAGAGACTTTACCAGCAATGAGAATTCATACGGTAATAGGGAATTCTCTGCTCCTCAGGGTGCACCCGACCAGGGTGATGGAAGGCCTTATGAAAGGCGTGGTGGCTATGGAGGGTCCCGTGGATCTTCTCGCGGTGGCCGGCGAGGTGGTTTCAGCAATGGGGAAGCTGGAGATGAAGTGGAACGCCCTCGCAGGACATTCGAACGTCGTAGTGGAACTGGACGCGGGTATGTATGGAATGTATTTCAGTATCTGTACTGCTCTCTGTGTTTGATCTTTTATCCATGTACTCACTTCTATATTTATTTTACGCACAGAAATGAAATGAAACGGGAAGGATCTGGTCGTGGAAACTGGGGTGCAGATACTGATGAACTGGCACCGTAAGAATTCAATTGTCTTCCTTGGCCATTAGAGTCCATTGATGATACACCAGCATGTAAATGATTCTATTCGGCCAACCATCTGCTGGTTGTTAACTAGTTTTTCTATTACTAGATTGACTGAAGAGATTGTCAATGACGAAGAGAAAAATCTGAATGTGGAGAAGCCTGCTGGGGAGGGAGATGCTGCTGTAGAAGGTGAAAAGGAAGCTACTAAAGATGAAACTGAAGAGAAGGAACCTGAGGATAAGGTGATTGTAGAGAAGCCCTTTAAACTTGTTCGATGAACCTAAAAACTGCTTTCTTTAACCTGACTACTATGCAAGGCTTATGAGTAGCTTTATTGATTTTGAGGTTTAAATGTTACTGATCTTGCATCTGTCATTACAATGGCATTGGCTCTATATTTTATAGAAATTAGTGTTAATTTTGTGAAATAACGATTTTCAGGAGATGACATTGGAAGAATATGAGAAGGTTCTGGACGAGAAAAGGAAGGTTCTGTTGGCTCTTAAAACTGAAGCATCAAGGAAGGTTGATGTAAAAGAATTTGAATCCATGCAACAACTCACTGACAAGAAAGCTAATGATGACATCTTCATTAAATTGGTGAACCTCTTAGCTGCATATTGGATGAATTTCTACATATTTCAAGATTTTCTTATCAATGTCATTCCTCTTTGCAGGGATCTGAGAAGGATAAAAAGAAAGATTTAGCTGAGAAAGAAGAAAGAGCTAAAAAGGTATCTTTGACTTTGATGCAAGCTAAATAGTTATGGTTTACTTTTCTGATGCATATAGGCTGGGGCTATACAATTCTTGCATTTCTGTTTTGCTTGTGGATCACCCCTCTTGAATCTTTCAAAGGATGCTGGTCACACTGGAGCTGCATTCTCATTCTTCCTACTGTTTATGCAGCCACTTATTCATGTAGCTCAGGATTCTAGCTATCCTTGTTTATTCATAATTTCATGTTGTTGACCCCGAAGTTGTGATTCTTCTGTTTAAGAAGATTATTTGTTAATGTAGACGTTTGATATTTTGAGTAAAATTTGATGCGTCTTCCATTGGCCCGTCTAGTCTGTCAGCATCAATGAATTCTTGAAGCCTGCTGAGGGTGAAAAGTACCACACACCTGGTGGTCGTGGGCGTGGCCGAGGCCGTGGTCCAAGAGGAGGTAGCGGCGGCGGCTATGCTGGTGGTGGTGACAGGAGCTACAATGTCCAAGCACCGGCCATTGAAGACCCAGGTCAATTCCCTACCTTGGGTGGCAAATGAGATGTTGTCTGTGCTGCTTCTGCCCCGTATTATCGAGTTCTTACCAATTGAGCTGGAGGTATACTGGAATAATGGAGTGGCCTGTATCAACAATTTTCTATATATTTATGCTCAACATGTATGTTTGTGATCTTTACATAGCATATTTTCGACTGTTCTACTTTGGTTTTTTGTTTTTAGTTTTTCTAGAGTTAGGGGTACGAGAACAATTAGTTTACTCCAGACATTGATTCTCAGTTTTGCTTCGTGAAATTTGAAAAACACGTTTTAGTTTTAACTTTACATTTTCTTAAATCATTGCTTCTTTTCTATTTCTTTTTGCTATTATCGATTAGGGTTAATTGCCTCTAAATTTAATTTTCTTTTCAAATTCTGAAATCGCACTTTTTTTTTGGTGTGGTAAATAAAGATTTTATTTCACCAATGAAAAGAGTACAAACTAAGAAACTTGACAAACATAGACTAGCTGATCCTACCTCTAGCTATGAAGCAAACTCATCAATCTCCTATCTTGCTGACATCTAGTTGCTATTATCAACTGACACAGCTTAATAACATGCCCCTCGTCTTGTTTAACTGCCTTAAATCTTCTGAAAGTTCTCTCCTGCCAAATATGGTATATCACCACAGAAAAAGCCACACGATATAGTCTATATTTACTTCCGTTATGGTTGCATTGACTTATCATATGCTCTCTCTCAACTTCCCAACTCACTGCAGTCCTAGGGTTCCACACCATGCAATAACTTCTTCCCATACCCTCAAAGAAGAGATGGTCTCGTGATTCTATTCCCTACTCGTACAAACTACATTCTGGATCCACAGTGATCCCTACTTTCCTCAAATTATCACATGTTGCTAGCTTTCCCAAAATCGCTAGCCAACTAATGAAAATTGCCTTTGGAGGAGCTTTATTGCAGCATAACATCCTCTTCCAAGGAACTGTTGGAGCTGGATCTCTCCAATCTCTATAAAACTTCTTTATAGAAAAGTTATGACAATGTAGAGCTTACTTCCTTTGATTTGAAGCTGCAAATATATCTCTGGCTTCAAGTATTTTCTTGACTATCCTTGCTGCTTGTGTTTGAATTTGCATGGTAGTTGGATTCTGAGCCTTGATATAGAATCCAAGGAATTGTTGGAGCTGGATCTCTCCAATCTCTATAAAACTTCTTTATGGAAAAGTTATGACAATGTAGAGCTTCCTTCCTTTGATTTGAAGCTGCAAATATATCTCTGGCTTCAAGTATTTTCTTGACTATCCTTGCTGCTTGTGTTGGAATTTGCATGGTAGTTGGATTCTGAGCCTTGATATAGAATCCATGAATCCACTGGATCCATATCTTGTCTTTTCTCAAAGCTATACTCCAATAATGTTTATAGATAGCCGCTTTGTTACATATCAATGATATTAAACCCTCCAGCACTCTTAGGAAGACAAAGTCTGTCCATGCTACCAATGCCCGCTTTGAAATCTCACTTTTCCCAGTCCATAAGAAAGTTCTGCAGATGGATTGGATGGCTTTGATGATTTTCTGAGGGAGTAAGAACACTTGGCTCCAGTAAGTTTGCAAGCCAAACAAGATAGACTAAATCAGTTGGACTCTTCCAGCATAAGAGAGAAATTTAGAGGACTAGTTGTCTATCCTTTCTGAAAATTTCTTGATTAAGGGTTGACATTGTTGAATTGTTAACTTCTTGGAGGAGAGAGGAACTCCTAAATGACAAACATGATTTTTCTATGCTTTAAGGGTGTACTCGTTGCTATTAATTTCAAGAAAATCATGCTTTGTTTGAGTATTATTGCATAAGTGTTGTTATTGTGAAGTTGTTACGTTTGGTTGCTTGTTTCGGTCAAATTTCAGGAAAATTGAGTTAGAATTGGAGAAAACGAATCTTAGATTTAGAAAGAGGAGCTCGATACGAAGCTATAGGAAGAAACGGAGGTCAAATCGGAGTTCGGACGAGAGAGAATGAGTCAAAATAAAAAGGTTGCACAACAAGCTACCAAGCAAGGGTGCGCGTCGAAAGGATGAAAAATGGTGATTTGAGCAAGCTAAATGAGCACCCTCAACAGAGAGATATTTTGAAGAAGGCTACGAGCAACCTCCCTATCGTACCTGCGCCCACGAAACTCATTTTCGAATTTGACTTTTGGTCACTCAATTTTCTCCTATTTTTTTGAGTTTATTTTGACTCAACTACTTTCCTTTACTACCCAACAATATAAATACTCCTCCAAAACTCAAGCCCTAGCATCCGAGCCACCATCCACATACAAACCCACCTCCTACACACACCAACACACTTTTTCATACACTACTCCATTTTCACCATTGTTGGAGCTTAGAGCTTTAGGGAAGAAGTAGACAAGTGAACAACATTGAAGATTCAAGACTAGGATTTGATTTCTCTACTCCTATTCTTTTGTATTTAAGATGTTTAGTTTTCTTGACTTGGGTATTTTGTTGATTATGAACATGATTAGCTAAATCTCTTAGTTGGCTCTAGGGAATTGTTGAAACTCATAGATGATGATGGTGTTAATCTATTAATATTGTTTTGCCTTCCATTTCATGATTGTGGTTCTTCGTGCTTGATTTTCATGTTAGAATAGTAGACCACTTTTCTATACATGCCAAGTGTTCGTATAAAGTTTTAGCTGATTTATATGTTCATTGAATGCAAGAAGTATCAATATGCAAGCAATTGAGACCCAGTGGAGATATTTGCAAGCATGTGAACATTTAATCTACTTGTGCCCTTTGGAGTTAGTTGATTGTCTCGAGTCCTAACCGGAGAGAGCTTTTTACTAATCTACTTTTGCATTCTCATCGAGAGGTGGAGTGTAATTACTTGTGTAATTGTTCCTCATGTTTTTGATTAAAATTGGCTGAATAGATTAATAGGATTAGACCATCATTGTTGCTGAGTGGAAGCATTCTCTAGAATCGACCCTTTTACTTCTTGTATCTTGCATATCTTTCCTTGTTTATTATTTGCTTTATTTGTCTTAATTGCCAAATTTTCTTTCTAATAAATCACCTCAATTTCCGATTAGTCTAAATAGAGTTGAACAACATAGTAATAGTAATCATGAGAGTTGAAAATTAGTCTCCGTGGATACGACCTTACTTGCCACTATCTATACACACATCGTACACTTACGAATTATTTATGCTAATTAAAAGGTGAACACTAAATATTTGAAAGGCAAAGCACCTTTAACAAGCTCACATTCTTCCACAATTTGATCTTGAATCTCACTTGCCACTCCACCAAAGTAAATATTACTTTTCGTGGGGTTAGCTTTGAGCCGTGAGACTTCAGTGAATTTAGAGAAGGTTTGGAGTAGAGCTTTCACTGAGTTTAAATCACCTCTTGAGAATAGAAGCAAATCATCCGTAAAACACACCTCTACAAATCCAAATCTTTTACACCTCGGATGATATTGAAACTGTCTCTTAGTGTGAAGCTCTTTGAGAAGCTTGTGCAAGTACTCCATGCAGATAACAGATAGGTATGGAGACATGGGATCTCCCTATCTCAATCCCATTTTTGCTCGAAATGGAGGAGTGACTTCTCCACTTATACAAATGGAATAAGAGGCAGTAATTAAGCAAGTCATAATCCAATCAACAAACTTATATGGAAATCCAATATCCAACATCAGGAACTTTAGGAATGGTCACTCCATCGAATCATATGCCTTTTGGATAACTATTTTAACCATACATCGTGGAGCTATCTGTCTTCTGCTATATCCTTTTATGATTTCATGACTCAATGTAATATTGTCAAAAATCACCCTTCCTTTAATGAAAGCAGACTAATTCTTAATACTAATAATCTCTGGGAGCACATTTTGCATTCTATTGGCTATGATTTTAGAGATGATCTTGTAAAGCACCGAGTAGCAAGAGATAGGTCTAAACTCCTTAATTGTACTAGCATGAGCATGCTTTGGCAACAGAGTAATCAGAGCAATATTAACTGCTGAAGGAAGCTTACCTGTTTGAAAGAATTGTTGCACATCTACTATCACTTATTTCCCAATGATTCCCCAAGCAATCTTGAAAAAATTAACATTATAACCATCCAACCTAGGGGCTTTGTGAGAGTTCATGCTGAAGAGGGCTTGTTTGACTTCTAGAGAAGAACAACTTCTGCATAGTTGTTCTTGATGATAATGAGACACAGTAGGTCCTCTCCCAACCACTTTTTTATCCACTCTAGGTAAGCTCTAGGTTCTGATAAAACTTTAGAATTTTTTCCACTATTTTATATTGAGTAATGCATCTATCTCCATTTTCAGAAATGAGTAGTTGAATAGCTTTGGTATGCTGTCTAGATTTAGCAAAATCAAAGAAAAACTTGGTATTAGTATCTCCAAGCTTTACCCATTCATCTCTTGATTTCTGCTTCCAGATCTTCTCCTCCACTTTATCCCATTTCTCAATTTCTTCCAATAACCTCTTTTCTTCAGTAATGAGAGGTGAGCTAGTGTAGTTCTAAGCAAGTTTGGTCTGAGTTTCCGACAGATTGCTTCTCAAAGCCTTTAGTCTCTCTGGAATATTTCTAAAGTGATTGTTGCTTCTCAAAGCCTTTAATCTTTATCATTAAAAGAAAATTAAAATAAAATTAAACCTAAAAATTCTCTATTCTCTTCTCTCACCTTCACTAATTCATACTACCTCCTTTCTCTCCTTCTTCAGAGACTCGACTGGCAGTCGTCGTCGCTAACCAGCTGTAATATCCCGGATATTTCTTCTGTCGCTAAAATAAAAAGTTGTTAATTAATTAAGGCTTTGCACGCCTAAGTTAAGAAAATTCAGTTTTAAGACTAACAGTGAAATCCGTTTCTAAAAATAAATTCCGGAAGTCGTTCAACCGACTACTGTATTAGAGTTTTCGCGTCCGATAGAATTTTCGTTCAAGAACTCAGATCGAAAAACCGTCTGACTTTACATTCACTTATTTTGCGATACGAGTCTACTGGAGAAAGTCAGTTTTAATTATTTTTCTAGGCGAAATTTGGACTGTCATGTCCCGACTTTTCTTTGAATTTCGGAAATCGAATTATGCTTTCCGACTAAGTAAATTATTTCCAATCCAATGGTCGAATTAGTTTTTGCCGAAAACGTAACCGTCTAAGAAAATAATTAATCGATTTCAATACGCCGTATTAAACCCGTAATCGAGATATTTTGAATTATTCCACCACTCACAAACCGCCACCTACACCCCCTTAGTCATCCTACACTTTATTAAGTTAAATAACACCTTATTAGTCATCACACTCCCTCTCTCATCCCTCCCCATTACCGCCCCCCCCCTCTCTCTCTCTCTTCTCTCTCTTGTTCTTCATCTTCATTCAAATCTTCATCAAAGTTCATCAAGTTCTTCAAGTATTCATGTTCCGTAACTTTTTCATCTACCGATCGATTTCAAATCCGAGTTCATATTTAGAAAGGTGAGAGCCTCCTCTTCACTTCTATCCGAACAAAATCTCATTCCCTTAATCTTGAAATTTTCGAAAATATGTAAGAGAGGAAGAAGATGATGTTCTAAGTTTATAACTTGATTATGTATGCTTAGGAATAGATTTCCATGGTTAGAATCAAGTGAAAATCATCCCCCCCCCCCCCCCTATTTTTGTCAATACCGAAAATTTAGGGTTATAGGGTTTGATGTTTTAATTTCATGATTTTAGATGATTGATTGGTAGATTATCACTCTAGGTATTAGGTGTATGAATTGTTTTAGAATTTTCTAAAAATTAAAATGAAAATGTAAGAGATGAAGAAGCATGAGTTTGAATGAGTAAATGTTATGATATTGATGATATGATTTGATATTTATGATGTAGGAAGCATGTAGTTCAACATAGATTTAATTTAGATTTTTCTAAAAATAAAAACGAAATCATTTGAGACGAAGAATCGTCGATAGGATTAGTTTTGATGTTGATATAAGTTTATGGTTTGCATATTAGTTAATCTATGTGGTTAATAACGATAATTGGAAAGTTTGAAGGAAATCTAAGAAAGTCGAACTTTTCGTAAGAGACGAAGAGTCGATCGTAATCGTCGATAGGAAAATCGAACGAGAAAACTAATCAAATATTAGTAATTGTTGATATGTTAGGGTAATTGTTGAATTAATTGAGAATTAACTAACAACTTTGGAAAATCGAGTTCTTAGACCGATATAAATGACGTGGGTTAGTTAAGTAATGTTGTTAATGCGTTAAGATGTTCATTACTAAGTAAGAAGATGATAGAAACTAATTTGATTTGAATTGAATTAGTAAAACTTCAAGAATTGAAGAAAGTAAGTAAGTACGTAAAAGAAGAAATAAGGAATCGAGACTTTATATGTTGATTGATTTGAGTTCGTAGTTGATTAATAAGTAGGAATGAAGTTGATAAAGATTTCATATAGGTTGTGAAATAGAAAATAGAAGTTGAATATTAAAATTGAATTGAAATTGAAATGAAAATTCTAAGTATAAATGATTGGTTGAAAAGACGAGAAGTCGTAGTTTTAATCGAGGAACGAGAAAGAATTCACGTTAGATAATTACGAGACTTGACTGTAATATGATAGAAATTTCATGCACATAAAGGTTGTATAGCATTGATCGAACCTAGGGAATCGTGCGTCGAGTTTTACGAGCGATTAGGGTTTTTCGGCAGTTTTGCGACCCTTCACGGAAACGGCCATAACTTTTAGCTCGTTTAACGAAATTGAGATCCGTAAATTGGATAAAAAACTAGACATACATGTCTTTCTTTTGGTACCAAGAACATTCCCTGTTTCGCCGAATTCTGTTCTGCAGAGACTCCAGACTTACTGCCTTGTGCAGAAAAAATTCCGAAACTCATTTTCTTAAGTTGAATTCTTTTCAACTTAATTCCTTAAGAACTTTTAAAGTCGTTAAGAGTTATCGACTTTCGTTATAATCTAAATGTCGAGTAAGGAACCAAGTTAGTTCTAAACGAGATGTGTTCGAGTCTCGTTTCTTCGTTAATCAAAAGGGATTAGTTAAAGTGCAAATGCCTAAAAGACTTAACCGAATTCAATTTCTTTTTCTTTAATCGTCTCGACCGATTGCTAAAGTTTGATTGTTTGCGATAAAAGGAGGAAATCGGAGTTGAAGACAGGACGGAAGACAGAAGGGTAAAGTAGTTCTGTAATTCGTATAAGGTGGGCTTTTCTATATATCAAATAAAACGAGCTCGAAAATATTTACTTATTGCTTTATAACTGTGTTTTAAAGTGATTATCAGGGCATAAATGAATTTGTTTTTGTGAGTTCTATTATGCCTATCTGATGTTGGTTCGCCTACCAGTTAATCGATCGGATTCTGAGTTAACCGGAAAGGTTTTCCAGAGTTAGTGTATACGGTAGCCGTTGTGTGTGGTACTCTGTTGAGGGGTAGCCAGCCACGGTGAGGAACGTGCGAGGGAGAAGGCCTTCTTTCCCGGCGTTTTTAACAGATTTGTTCTGATATGAAGGAGACAACAGAAAAATCTTGATATCAAGTAAAGTATGAGAAAATGTTTAGTAAGCACGGGCCTTTGAAAGAAAGACCCCGTTGTGTTACTGTTGAGAATGCCTGATTAATCTATAAGTATGTTATGTTTTCGGCAATGTGCCCACTAAGTATGATTATACTTAGCTCTGCATGTATTTATAAATATGCAGGTTGAGTGACGAAGGCGGAGGAGGTTGAGTAGAGGTTGTTTATAAGAAAGAAGAATAGTTAGTCAAGTCTACGTTTTTCCGCTGCAAACTACTTCATTTATGTTGTATAACTCTTCGGTTTAAAATTCATACTTTAAACCTAGTTTACTCTGAAACAATCTTGTCGAGCGATCCCTCGAGATCTACTCTCTTTTGTTGATGGAATCAGTTCATAGATATCAACTTGTTTATTAATATCAGGTTAATGCTTTTATTCATTTATTTCCCCTTCTTCCCCGCCTCTTTAATCCAATCCCTAGTCGCACCCCGACTTTGCCGTCCCTCGGGATTCGGGGCTGTGACACCAGCGCGCTTCTGCAACACTTAAATCTTCACGCCTCTCTATTCCTATCTTCTTAAATCATAGAACTTGAACCCCTTCCCAACCTTAGAAATCTGGCCACTGTAGCCCACCATCGTCGCTCACTCTCACTCCCTCTTCTTAGCATGTACAGAGTCTTGGCAAAGACTTGCTAGTCCGCCACCGTCGCCCTTGCTAACGGAGTACATACATTTTTCCTATTTCAATTTATATGTGTATTGAAAACCTGAAATATAGAGAGCTTAGATTAATTGCTTATTAACCATGTCTTGAAATAGAGGGGCGAATTTTGTAGGAGGCCGGTTGTGGAGGTGGACGGTGGCGATTATGAGAGAGATGTGGTTGTGGGGGGTAGTGGTGGTGGTTGCGGCGGTGGTTGTGAGATATTTCCACCATCGTTCTAAACCCGGTGGTGCAGCAGCTGCGGAGATAGGAGATGAGGGGTGGGAGAGGAGAAGAGAAAACTGACGAGAGTGGGAAAGAGAGTTTCATTATTTTTTATTTTTATTTTTAAGTTTTTCATTCAAAACGATGTCGTATTGTGAATTTTGGCATCTAACGTGTCATTTCGGGAGACCACGTCAGATTTAAATTGGGGAAAATCGACGACAGTAGCAAAATTAGAAGAAAACTAAAGGTTATATTTGTTAATCCCAATCGATTATCGTTATGCATTTTATATTTCGTGATAATATAAGATTGACAATTTGACATAGATTAGTGACCCCTTGGTTTGGGTTTGTTTTATTTTATTCTTTTTCCTTGCAAGTGCAGTATACGAAGGGCACTGATCTTATTTCGGATGTGAAGAATTGTTAGATTATTTATGTGTTAACTAGAAACTTAATTTAAGCCATTAATCATGGTCTCATCAATAGATCAAATTAATAGTTAGTTTTAAATGAATTTCTGGAAAAATTTGTATCACCATTTGGTTGAGGGTATTTTAGTGCACATGAAAAATTCTATTTTGAGATCAACCGTGATTTACTCATGCCCAACCTAAACTACCAAATTTATGTTTGAAATTCTATCAAATTTTACGATCTTTAGCTATTGTAATGGAACCCTTTCATCAACCCCCTTCCAAAGGAAAACCCAGAAACCAAAAAACCCTTCACTACCGCAATATTACAATATGTTATTTGAAAGCATTAATTTGAGAAAGGATTATCAGACAATCGGAGTAGCGACATAGATATGGACGAAGGTTTCGCTTTTGTTTTTAATTAATTCTTTTTTTTTTCTTCGTTTATTTGAGGCCTCAATGTGATTTAATGCTTTTTATTAATTTATTGGATTTGATTGTTTGAGTGAACTCAGTGTTTGTGTTTGTGTTTAAGTTTAATACTTTGTTTTTTGTTTTTTGTTTTTTTTTTTCCTTTTTCGACTATGCATGTCAATTAATGTTGTTGAGGCTACAATGGTTTTATTCAAGGTTTTCTGTATTGTAAATGGCGTAGTATTTGTGCACCTTAACTAAACATGTATTTAAACATGTTTAATTTTGATGTAATTACTTGTAATTTTTTATTGCAAGTCTGCTAATAGGTTCATAAACTCAATTTATATACTACAGTACATTTTTTTAGCTTAACCGTATTGAAGATATATAATGCTGATTTTGTAATAATTTTATATATTGTTCGGTGCTATTGTTTCGAATGCTTTTGAGTTTTTTTTTTTTTTTTGTAGTATGTTTCCAGTTGATATAATGATTTTGAGGGTCATGATATTTTGTGCAGGCATCAAATTGGCTTCATCAATCTATAATGTCTTATCAATTTCAATATCAATATATTGATAAATCCACGTTCCACATCAGGCTGGCTGGACGACTCCAAATATGGAGCTTCTATGTGAATAGCATATATTCTGTTCTTCAAAACATTATTTAATTTTGATGTACAGATTTATGCATTATATTAATTTACAGTTGTAACAATATTATATTTTATTTGTGAAAACATGATTTATTACTCTATTAAAGTAACTTTATTAAATATGTCATGTGATATTATTACATATTATTCTTCAAAGTAGTAGTTTATAGATATTTTAATTAACTAAAAAAATATTGAGGGAAAAGTTAAAATAGCAATTTTGAAAAGTAAAAGATAAATTCTAGCCATTAAAAAAAAAGTGTTGTAATAGCCTTTTAGTTTATTTCATGACTTTTATGCCCTTAGGCTATTAGTTTAAGACTTGTCTACCCCTTAGTGTTTCTACTCTCTACTTTTGTATGAGATATGCATTCGTGTATGTTTCAAAAATTTTCGGCCAAAAAATTCCGGCGAAAGTTTTCCAGTCAAAATTTTCCGGCCAAAATTTTCCGGCGAAATTTTCCGGTGAAAATTTCCGTGTCAATGCCGACCCATGGTTTTCATATTTCATGTATAATACTATTCTTGTATGTTTGATATGTCCATGTATGCTCGTTTTTTCCCTCTATGCTCAATTTTTTTTCCTGTATGCTCTATTTTGTTCTTGTATTCTCGATTTATATGATATTGTTCTTGTATGTTCGATATGTTCCTGTATGATATTGTTCTTGTATGCTCGATTTATATGATTTGTATGAAACTGTGCATGTATGATATTGTTCTTGTATGCGCGATATGTTATACTGTATGCTAAACTGGTCCATGTAAGTGTTTTTTTCCTGTATGAACGATTTTGTTCTTGTATGATCGATTTGTTCGTGTGTATGAAACTGTTCTTGTATGATATGTTCTGTATGCTCGATATGTTCATGTATAATAGACTGGTCCCTATATGCTTTTTTCCCCTGTATGCACGATTTTGTTCTTGTATGATTGATTTGTTCCTGTATGATTGAGTCGTTCGTGTATGCACGGTGTGGGTGGAAACAAATTCTTGTATGATTGATTTGTTCATGTATGCTAGATTTGTTCGTGTATGAAATTGTTCTTGCATGAATGCTTTGTTCATGTATGTACGGTTTTGGAAGCCACAAATTCGTGTATGTAATTGCTCATGTCTGTTTGAGCTGGTCTTGTATGCAAGTTTAGTATGCTAAACTGGTCCATGTATGTGTTTTTTCCTGTATGAACAATTTTGTTCTTGTATGATCGATTTGTTCGTGTATGAAACTGTTCTTGTATGATATGTTCTTGTATGCTCGAAATAGCCGCCGTGCCGGAAAATCGCTCCGCCGTGCCGGCTGCTCAACCACCACCAGAAAATTCTTTGACAAATAAAAGAAAGTGAAGGAAAGTAGAAAGAGGAGTAGATGGATAAAAGTAAGAGAGAAAAGTAAATAAAGTAACAAAATTCAAATTAAAGGTGGCATAAGGGTATTTAGGTCCTTTCAAAAACTAAAAGGCAATTGTGCATCTTTTATAATGTGTGTGACATTTTAGCTTTTTTCTTTAGAAAAAGGGTTATTTTACAACATTACCTCAAAAGTATTTAACCTCCTCATAGTAAATTAGTTGGTGACATTGTATATTGTTAAAAAGATATTTGTTCAATTTTAACATTATATTAGTGATGCAACAACATTACATTTTATTTTTCAAAACATTATATTATTGATGCAACAACATTAAATTTTTTTTTTCAAAACATTATATTACTAATGCAACGACATTACAGTTTTTTTTCAAAATATTATATTGGAACAAAATTACTAACTAAAAAAAATTGGAACAAAATTAATACCAAAATATTAGTTACATATAAATGACACCCTGATAGTAAATTAGTTGGTGATATTGCACATTGTAAAAAAATGAAAATTTTGTTCAGTATTAACATTACATTAGTGATGCAACAACATTAAGGTTTATTTTTCAAAACATTATATTACTAATGCAACAACATTAAATTTATTTTTCAAAAAATTATATTACTGTGCAACAACATTGCAGTTTATTTTTAAAACATTATATTGGAACAAAATTACTAACAAAAAAAAGTTGGAACGAAATTAATACCAAAATATTAATTACATATAAATAACCCCTGATAGTAAATTAGTTGGTGATATTACCACTTGTAAAAAATGAATATTTTTTCAATATGATTTATTAGTATTAACAACAATATAACATTTTAATTTTCAAAACATTATATAACTGATGCAACAATATAATAATTTATGTTTTAAAACATTGTATTACTAATACAACAACATTACATTTTGTTTTTCAAAATATTATATATTATTCTTGCACTAATAATCAACCGCATCTTAATTGGAACAATATTAAACAAAATCACCAATAAACACCTAAGAAAATGTCATTCTTCATATGAAAACTTTTAAGCATGAATTATGATTTTAACGAAATCTGCAATCTAAACATCTAGATAGTATAACATAATCATTTCACATGGACACTAAATCTTTACATGAATGCTGCAAAAATATAATGTTATTTTCCAAATGAAAATAAGCAATAAAAAATATCCTTTATTTGATTAGTGCAATATAAAAAATATGCAGATACGTGAATAAATTCCATACAGAGTCATATGTAGATGGAAGAAACCTTAACATTAATGCAATATAATAAATCTATAAATATGCAATAAATTATGCCTTAGTTAAGGACATAATCAGTGACATATCTATCTTCAATTACAAGAGTACCCTCACATGAACTAAAACGGTACAAATCGGCTGGAGAATTGTAAGTAATTCACAACCGTAGATTAAAACAAATAAAGGGCTAAAAATTGATTTTTAGTTAATTCTTGAAGATTGGTTGTTAAATGATCCTTCCCCCCTCTCTCTCTCTCTCTCTCTATATATATATATATATATATATATATATAATGCTAATTATTATTATTATTTTTATATCATCGTAACCTACAGTCCCTATATTTGGTACATATTGGATAAATTTTCGTCCATGTACAATAGTTTGCAAATTACACAGGACATGTAAACTACATTTTTTAAGTACAAGTGACACGTTAGCGTAGCTTCAGAGAATTAAATTATTTTTTTTAGAGTGAGAGAATAGACTATCTTAAGTATAAGACGCTGCACTGTTTTCTTTTTTTGAAGCCGAATAATGCACTATCCTTTTTTTATATTACAACACGCACACACATGATTTCAACAATCAACTTTAAGGTTGGAGAGAAAACGTCTTTTCACTTAATTGCTTTTCTGAATTGGATAAACACTATATTAATTAGTGTATCAGACGTTTCATATCTTTTTTTGTTCATAGTTGGATTTCATATCTTTTCTAAAAGCAAATGTTTAAGAATTTGTTTTTGAATTTGACCATGTTTTTTTAAAGCCACTTGCCGAAATCAATAATACAAAGTTTTAGATTAATTTATATTATCAAGCTTAAAAAGATTGATTTTATGTAGAACCTAAATCTAATTTTACGCCTCTTCAATCTTCTTTGACTATATTCTTTTGATAAAGAAAAAATTAAATTCGGTCGAAATTGAAATTGAGATTAAATTTGATCACTTGGTATCAACTATAGACCGAACCAACCAAACTATATATATGGTCCACCATGGTCTCACGCTAAGTGGGTGTATTGGATTGCCAATATGGTGGATTTTAATGTAGTTGAACTTCATAGAATTGAACTTCATGGAGTTGAATTCAATGGGATTTCGGGGGAGTATAGGGGAGTTGACGGTGGGGTTTGGGGGATTTCGGGGTCGATTTTTAAGGAGTTCGGGAGAGTTTAAATCCACACACACGCGATCGCGTGTCTTCATTGGTCGTTGACGGCCTCCCCGCGATCATGGGCCATGCGCGGTCGTTGGCTTGCTAGCGCCTGGCTTTCTATATATCACGCAAGGAGTGAACGACGATGGATTTCTCTTCAACATCTTCAATCCATGCCTCGCTAACTCCAATTCCCTATTCTCACAGGTCATAACAATAATCAATTTAATCAATCAATATAAGATAAAAGTCAGAAACATTAACTCAATCAGAATCAGAAGGATTGATAGAGATTATGATCGTGTGAGAGTGTGTGTGTGTTAAGAGAGAGAGAGACCGGTGGGGCGGGGAGACTTTGGAGGTAGCTGCAACGAGAAAACTTGAAACCAGGAACGAGTTCCTCGGTGACGGTGGCGCCACCAATGACGTGGCGGCGCTCAAGGACGGCGACGGAGAGACCGGAGCGGGCGAGGTAGGCGGCAGCAGTGAGTCCATTGTGGCCACCACCGATTACAAGAGCGTCCCATGTATCCTTGGTCAATGTGCCGGCGGAGTTCGAAGCCGCGGTGCAGGTGCTGAGCTACCGGCTATGTCGTCGCCACATGCTTGCTTTCGCTCACTTCGTCTCTATCTACGAAATTGCTAGCTTTCTGTAAAATCATAACCATCTTTCTTCTTCTTTGGCCAGCGATCGCTCATGGATTGATGCAAATTTGATCGCGAGCATGCCATGGTCGCTGATTGATCTCAAAACCAGCGACCATGGCATGCTCGCGATTGCTGGAATTACTCAAAGTTAGCGATCGTGCAAAGCTGCGGTCGTGAATATGAATTACGTCGAACTCCCCTGTCCAAAGGCCGGAGTTCACTCTGTGTATTTTGCCTATGAATTACGTCGAAATCCATGGAAAGTGAATTACGTCGAAATTCTTATCACGTTGAATACCGGGAGAGTTTGAGGGAGTTTAAAATCAACGGATTGAATACCCAGAATTTGCAGGGATTTTGAATTACGTCAAACTCTTTGCATCCAATACCCCAGGATTTTTAAGGAGTTGAAATCCACCAATTCAATACTCCTTGATTTCAAACTCTTTAAAAATACCTCCAATTCCACCATCCAATACACCCCCCTAATATTACTATTCTCTCTGACCCATTAAAATTGTAATATTATTATTTTATACGAAAATTAAAAATAAAGATAAAAAATAAAAAGTAGGTAAGTTTCACTATTTTTGAAGTGTTAAAACTTTCCATATTTAAAAGATTAGAAATTAAAATATAAATAAGATAAGTAAATAAGTAAATGATGACAATATAAATAGGTACGTTGGTAAAAAATAAAAGTATTTGCTCAAATAATAATAATAATAATAATAATAAAACCAAAAGGGAAACAACAGTCGCCGCACCGCGTTTAGATAAACCTCACTCTCTTCCCCATAGTTCACTGATTATTGCGGCTAGGGTTTCTCTCCCTCCATCTCTTCTTTCCGTTGATTCTCTCTCACCTCTTCTCCCGTCCTTTCAAGTATCCTAGATCTGTTAATCTCAATAGACACAATAATGAATGCAACGGTAAATTAAGATTTGATTATTAATAATCTGAAAGAGAGGAGTTTGCTTTTGGTGCTGTTGCTCAAGAAATGGCGACGATAAACCCATTCGATTTGCTCGGCGACGATACAGAGGACCCCTCGCTGCTTGCGGCTCAGCAGAAGATCGAGCCGAAGAAAACCGTAGCACCACCGACCAAGCAGGCGGCGCAGCCCAAGCTCCCCTCCAAACCGGCCCCCCCGGCTCAGGCTGGTCAGTGCGCTCTCTCTCTCTCTCTCTCTCTCTCTCTCTCTCTCTCTCTCTTATAGTATAATACTAGGAAATGTAGAATGACATTTTCTCAATAAATAATTTGTTTGTCTTTTCGGAAATATTTGTATTCGACCCTCTCTATTCATCTTAACATTAAGGAATGGAAACCTACTACTTTTTCAATAATTTTTAGTATTGTACATGGCTTCCCGCATTATTTTGCGAGTAAGGAATTTTTAAGTTGTAAGCCGTGAACTCTTAGAAATGAAATGGTTCGAGCTGTAAATGTGAACATTTTGATACACTATATGGTCTGTATAGGATTTAATTTCTGTCATTTGGTTTTAAGTATTTAATTTGATTAGTTTTTGCTGCCGTTTCAATCGTCACTATGTTTGTTCACATTTGGACTTGTATATCCAATCAGTCAGAGATGCAAAATCCGATTCTGGGCGAGGAGGTGGCCGTGGTCGTGGACGTGGATATGCTCGTGGTGCTGGTGCGGGCCCCAATAGAGACTTTGGCAACAATAGGGATAGAGACTTTGGCAACAATGAGTCATATGGCGGCTACAAGGAAGTATCTGCTGCACAAGGTGCACCTGATGAGGTTGATGGAAAACCTTCTGAAAGGCGTGGTGGTGGCAATGGTGGACCACGTGGTTCTTCCCGTGGTGGTCGGCGAGGTGGTTTCAGCAATGGAGATGCTGGAGAGGGAGAGAGGGGCCCTCGTAGGCCACTTGAGCGCCGTAGTGGAACGGGACGTGGGTATGTATGTTTCTTGTGAGCTGTTGTAATAGTTTTTAACTTTTGTCTCTTTGAAATTAGAAGCTGTCACATCAGTCACCCACCCCTTTTTCTTTATGCAGAACTGAAATGAAACGTGAAGGATCAGGTCGGGGAAACTGGGGAGTGCAGTCTGATGAATTTGCACAGTAAGAATTTAACTATTTTTCTGTGGCTGTTAGAGCTCATGGATTCGCCTTGATGTACATGTTTCCATTTCATCAGCACTCTAATAACTTTTTTTTCCTAGAGCGACCGAGGAAGTTGCTAATGAAGATGAGAAAAAGCTGATTGTGGAGAAGCCCTCTGGAGAGGACGGAGCCGCAGAAATCGTAGAGATGGAAGCTATCAAAGATGAAAATGAAGAGAAGGAAGCAGAGGATAAGGTTAGAATTTGTAAATTTTGAATACAATGCGTGAACATAAAAAAAATGCCTTTTTTAACTTATGCTGCTTTATTGATTTGAGTTTGAGTTGACTTTGAGAAATAATGGTTTATAGGAGATGACACTGGAAGAGTACGAGAAGCTTCTTGAGGAGAAGAGGAAGGCTTTGCTTGGTCTGAAAGTTGAGGAAAGGAAGGTTGATGCAAAAGAATTTGAATCAATGCAACCACTTTCAAACAAGAAAACTAATGATGATATCTTCATTAAATTGGTGAACTACTATATTCCCTCCTGAATGCATTTGTGCCCGTCTCTCTTTTCATCCCTTTTCTTTTGGCTATTGATTCTTATTATTAATCCGATGCCTCTTTGTAGGGCTCTGAGAAGGATAAGAAGAAAGAGTTGGCTGAGAAAGAAGAGAAAGCTAAAAAGGTATTGTTCATGCGTGCTGAGTATCTATCGTTTATATTTGATGATGTATATATCTGTGGCTAGACAATCCATGCATTTACTTTTGGGTTGTGGATCACCCCTCTTGAATCCAAGATGTTCTGTCACATGCAATTCAAGTTATACATGTTTGTTGATATTTCTGTTCCTCAAGTTCTAGTTTTTGCGAACAATCAACATATGCACCACCTAATTCAAGAAGTCTAGCAGTTATGTCAGAAAAATGATGAGATTTGTTTGAGTGAGAAATCTGATGTATATGTATTATTGGTTGTTGAAGGCTGTAAGCATAAATGAATTCTTGAAACCTGCTGAAGGGGAGAAGTCCTACACCCCAGGTGGTCGTGGTCGTGGCCGCGGTGGGCGTGATTCAAGAGGACCCTATGTTGGGGCCAGTGAAAGGGGCAATTTCCAAGCACCAGCCATTGAAGACCCTGGGCAATTCCCTACCTTGGGTGGCAAATGAGATGTTTCTTTTATTGTCGAGTTCCCATCACTCAGGCCTGAGATTATTATGAACAATTAATTGTGACGTTAAAATGCTCAGTTTTGCTTCTTGAATCTAGTTTGTTTTGACATTACATTCTGAAATCTCAAGTATATTACCTTTTATTACTCCTCTTAGATCTCTTTTTGGAAGTGTGAATTTCTTTGCGCTTAATCTAATTGAATGATAAAGTACCGAAAAAAGGAATAGAGAAAACAAATGATTCATACTTTTAGGTTATTTGAGTTGCATTTTTTTTTTTTTTTTGAGAGTATGAGATGAGATTCTATTTATTAGTCTTTGCAAGGTACAAGAATCTATATACTGTAAAGATTTTATCATATGACTTTAGGCAATAGACTCGAGAATGTGAGTGGAAGAGAATCATACTTTGAGACTTTTAATCTTTCCCATTTTTGGGAATCATTCATGCCCTTTTTAAGCTTTTGCGACTTTCGGAATCAAAACTAAAAGGACGGTGGAGTTACGTATGAGATGCTCTCAGGATTTGAAATTCATCCATAATTGGAAACTAGGTGTGTTTTGATAATTTTTTTGTAACCAAATCAAACTGATTAAGTATTAAAATCAAATTAAATCAAACTGTAATAATACGGTTTGATGCGGTTTGATTGCGGTTCATCTATATTTTTTCATTTTCTTCGTAATAGAAATAAAATGAATTAAATAAAGTTATTGTCATGGCCATATACGTTTTTCTCATTTGCTAGAATAAATATACTAGGAGTCTATGATAACATTATTTAGCTAAATAGTAAATTATACTCCCTCTGTCCCGCGAAAGATGAGTCACTTTCCTTTTCGAGCTGTCCCACGTAAGATGAGTCATTTCTGTTTTGGGAAATAATTAATTGCATTCACACTGCTTTTACATTCTTTATTATTTATTCATACTACTTTTCCATTCTTTATCAATAAAATACTCCACTAAATACACTCACTACTATTTCTTATTAGTCTTTGTGCCCAAACCAAAGGACTCATCTTTGGTCGGACGGAGGGAGTAGTAAAATAATTTCACATTCTCTACTTTTTCTATCGAAAATAACTTGAATTTGAAAAGGATATAGAAGAAAAGAAACCAAATACTCCCTCCATTCACAAGTAAATATCCACTTAGTGCTGGACACGGAGTTTAAGAAAGCTGATAAATTGAAAGCTAGTGGGGTAAAAGTTATGATGTAGGGATAGTGAGATAATGACAAAAAAAAAACAGTAGTAATGATAAAAAAGATGTGGTATTGACCAAAAAGTAAGAATAAAGTTGTTGGGATGATAAAAAAGTAGAAATAAAGTTGATGTGAGGTGGGGTCCTAAATGACAAAGGGTAGTAATTTCTGTAAATTAAAGAGGGTAGTGTTGTACGAAAAGATAAACTAGACATTTACTAGCGAACACGTGTACTGTAGCAAACTGGACATTTATTTGTGAACAGATGAAGTAGAAAATTGTACCTTGTGTTCAAAGGTGAAGATAAGCCATTGTAACAATTAATTGGAAATGTATAGTAGATTGTAGGGTTTAATAATTTTAAATTGTACGATTTCATTAATTAAATTTGTATAATACTCAGATACGACATGCAATCAAGAAAATTCAGATTTATAATAAATAAAATGATAATATTAATATCATTATATCAAATACGGTTTTTCGGTTTACGGTTTGGTTTGGTTTGGTTTGAATTTTCTTAAAAATCAAATATAAACCATAAACCACAATTTTTGAAAAATTTAAACCAAACTATATTTTTGAAATCACAAAACCGAACCAAACCGTAAATTACTGTTTAGTTCGATTTTGTTTATGGTTTAAAACAAACATTGACACTTAATTTTGATTTATTTTATAGATATATAATTAAATAAAAAGGGATCTCATAATGAAACGTGTTTAAAGAACTTTGACTTATTTGTTACTCCCTCCATCTACGAAATGGTTGCCACATTGTGGACGACACGAGTTTGAAGAAAATGATAGGTAGTAATTAATTATAGTGAGTATTGTTGTGAGTGGAATAAGGGTCCCACAATAAATGTGAGTGAAGTAGCAAAAGTGGCAATCATTTCGTGGACAAACTTAAGTAGCAAAAGTGACAATCATTTCATGGACTGAGGGAGTATCAATTCCTTGTGTCCCATTGAACTAGACCTAGTTCTTTTCGGCACGAAAATTAGGAAAAAAAGATTAGATATAAATAATGTGTTTACTGTATTTTGTATAGAATATTTTATTATTGATAATAAAAGAGTTTTTAGATGAGATAATATTTTTTTCACAAGAACATAAAAGATTAAATGGATAAGTAAAACCGAATTTTTGCTAAGAAATTAAACAAGTCAAGTTGAATAAAACGCTAAAAAAGAAATACATACCAAGTTGAACAAAATGTGCAAGTATATAATGAATAAAAGGAATGTAGATTTACGTATGAAGCGGTTTCGTGGTGAAACGGATGAAAAATATGTATTTAAGTTTGATTTATTTGTTATCAATTATAGATATACTAGTGTGTAGTCCGTCGAGAATCGACGGAGAATTATTATTTAATAAAAATTATAAGAAAAATATTATTTGTTAATAATTTTAGAGTTTTTCGAAGATAAACCATTATGTAGTTTTATAAGTAAATTTTTAAATATATTTGAACATTCATTTTTATAGATAATTTTAAACCTTAATTTTTTTTGAAATCGATATGAAATATTCATATGAGAATATTGGTGGATTCTTTGACATCAAATTAATATCTCTTTCTTTCATATTGATTTCGAGAAGAAAAATTATTATAGAGATTATCTATAAGAATCAAATGACGTTAAATATCCTACATGATGAAATTAACATAAGATTTTTTTTTTAAAAAGTTGAACCGCTAGCTTGAAATCAACCCGTCTAACCCCACGGTTCGGGGTCGGAATTGTCCCGTCAACCACGATTTTGATTTTTGTGGGCAACTATAAGTAACAAAACTTAAAAGATATAAAATTGAATTTTAAGTCCCCAATTCTATCAATAATTTTTAAAGTTCTCTTTCTTCTCAAAATTAATATGGGACAAAGGCATAATTGACTTTCAATAATATTGTTCCACATCGATTTTATGTGAGAATTAAAGTTGATCTTTTGATATCAACATCAACATTAATTTATAGAAGAAAAAGAATATTAAACGTTGTTTATAACAATGAAGGTGACCATAAATATCCTATATTATGAGTTCAACATAAAATTATTATAAAAACATAAATTGAACCATCAGTTCAAAATTTGTCCGTCTACACCCACGGTTTTGGATCGGAAATGGGTCGTTGACACGATTTTGATTTTTTGGGCCACCATTATTATACACAAAAATCTTACTAACAATAAAATGGATTAGATCAGAAATAGGGTCACGTGTCTGTTTTTTCCTCTAAATTTAATGAGGTTACAATTTTTTTTTTAGAAAATTTGCAAATTTAGATAAATATGAATTGAGCGATTTGGAGTGTCACACAGGATTTTTGCAAAGTTATAATCTCTTTTTCGTTATATAATTGAAAATAAAATATGGGATCAATGATTTTATAATTAAAAAAAAATATGTGTAAATGTTATAAATGTCCATGCACCTAATTTATGGAGGAATTTGGAGGGTGCCACATATAATTCTTGTAAAGCTAGAATTATTTTCCTTTATATAATTGAAAATCAAATGTGGGATCAAAGATTTTATAATAGAAAAAAATGTATAAAAAAAGTGCCAAATAACATTAGTCTCTTTCTTTTCGTAATTTACAATTTGAATTAATACACATTAATACTAAATATTTATAAGTTTTCGCGATTATTCATCCCTTAATTTTCATCAGCCATTAAAAGGTCGGGATTTAGAAGTGAACCTCCACATAGACGGCATCTAACATATAATATAACTCTTTATTCAATCAACTAATAAATTGATCAAATTACTTTTTTGGGATACATTGATTTCAAGTATTTATAGACTTTTCAATAGGTAGATTTTATTGGAAAAACGATGTGGAACGGAAGATTTATAATTATATATAAATATGATTAATAAAATTAGAAATTGGAGAATTTAAGTTAGTGTAATTTTTTTTAAAATGAATATATATATATATATATAAAAATTAAAATATTATGAACCAAATAGAGTAAAAATAGTAATAAAAAACACATTGGAAACAATCATCACACGTTAACACATTAATATAAATTGATAAATGACATGAATGACATGGAAGATTTCATCTCATGATCGTTATTAAGAAAGATAAAATGTTGATTTTGTTAAGATTTTGTTTTCATGTCAAATATAATATATAAAATATAAATATGATGAATATTGAATTTAAATTCAGAAAATTTGAGAGTTTAGATAAATAAGAACGGAGGAATATGAGGGATGCCACATAGGATTTTTTTTAGGTAGAGTTGTTTTTTCCTCTAAATTTAATGAGGTTACAATTTTTTTTCTAGAAAATTTGAAAATTTAGATAAATATGAATTGAGAGATATGGAGTGTCACATAGGATTTTGCAAAGCTATAATCTCTTTTTCGTTATATAATTGAAAATAAAATATGGGAACGATGATTTTATAATAAAAAAAAATGTGTAAATGTTATAAATGTCTATGCACCTAAATTATGGAGGAATTTGGAGGGTGCCACATATAATTTTTGTAAAGCTAGAATTATTTTCCTTTATATAATTGAAAATCAAATGTGGGATCAAAGATTTTATAATAGAAAAAAATGTATAAAAAAGGTGCCAAATAGCTTTAGTCTCTTTCTTTTCGTATTTTACAATTTGAATTAATACACATTAATACTGAGTATTTATAAGTTTTCGCGATTATTCATCCCTCAATTTTCACCAGCCATTAAAAGGTCGGGATTTAGAAGTGAACCTCCACATGGACGACATCTAACATATAATATAACTCTTTATTCAATCAACTAATAAATTGATCAAATTAATTTTATGGGAAGATTTCTTAACGATCATCAGATGAAATCTTTCTTAACACATTAATATAAATTGATAAATGACATAAATGACATGGAAGATTTCATTTGATGATCATTATTAAGAAAGATACAATATCGATTTTATTAAAATTTTGTTTCCATGTCGAATAATATATATATATATATATATATATATATATATATAGAATATAAATATGATGAATATTGAATTTAAATTTAGAAAAATTGAGAATTTAGATAAATAAGAACAGAGGAATATAAGGGGTGCTACATAAGATTTTTTTAGGTAGAGTCGTTTTCGTTTATATAATAATAGACAATTGATATGAGTTTGGATACGGATCAAATATATAAAGAAATAATGTTGTGAAATAGCACTTTTTTAAAATAAAAGATTCAAAATATCCCCTTGAGTTTAAAAGTTACAAAATAACACTTTGAGTTGTAAAAAGTCTAATATACCCTTAATGAGTATACAAGAAGGTTAACTTTAATTTGAATCATACACGAAGACTAATTTCATGTATGAACTTCCGGCGAGTTTTTCTGGCGAAAAATTCCGGTGAAAAATTCCGGCGAATTTTTCCGGCGAAAATTCGAATCATACACGAAGCCTAACTTCATGTATGCATCATATACGAAGACTAACATTCATGTATGCATAATACACGAAGACTGACTTTTCTGTATGTATCATACACGAAGCCTAAGATTCGTGTATGTATCATACATGAAAATTTTTGTCTCCAGAAAATTCAAATTTGTATCATACATGAAGATAAGTTTTTCATATATGATACATACACGAAGATAAGTTTTCATGTATGATGTATACATGAAGTTAGACTTCGTGTATGATTCAAATTTTCGCAGGAAAAATTCGTCGGAAAATTTTCGCTGAAAAGATTCGCCAGAAAAATTTGCCCGAAATTTTTCGCTGGAAAAATTCGCCGGAAGTTCATACAAGAAATTAAACTCCGTGTATGATACAAATTAAATGAAGATGTGAAGATGTGAGAGTTTGGAAGAAGGAAGGGAATTGAGGTAAAGTAAGGGATATAAATATCATGAAATAACTCAAAAAACCATTTCAAACTTTTCATTTTAAAAGGCTATAATTCATTTTTTATCTTTGAAAAGTGCTATTTGAGTTTTGCCTCACAGTAAATATGTAAACTGAATTTGGATATTTTATGAGCCTCTTATTTTGTCCTCCTCATAAAGTAAGTAGTATTCGTTATTTTTAAAAGAAAAGAATGAATAGCAACTTTGTTAAAAAAGCAGAAAAATAGTTGGAAATTGAATAAAATCAATCAAATTCAGTTTTCGATATTTGACCAAATTGGTTTCATAGTGGAAAATTGAACAAATTGAATTTATTTTATATATGATACTAATACCAAATGATTCTTATCTTGTTAAATATGTTTAGATAAACTTATAAGTTCATTAACACCTCTTATAAATTGGAGCTTAATATCTCTTAACTTTTTTTGGACAAAAATAATATTTTGAACAACTTATAAGCTCTAAAAAAATAGGTAATAAGCTCTTCAAAGAGTGGAGTTCACATCAAATAAATTATAAAATATTGTCGATTCCTTGTTCAACTTTGTCCTTTTTATCATGTTAAATTTGCTAGATATGATTATAATATTGTGGCTCATACACTAGCTTGGGGGGTCAAAGAAATTTTACTCTACATATGTTTGGGTGAACCTTCGTCATTTGATGAGGGTCTTCTTCTCATTCCATGTGTTTTTCTTAGGGGGTCAAAGAAAAGTTAATTATTTTTCTTAAAAAAAAAAAGCTCTAAAAATAACCTCAAGGACCTTATAAGCCCCAAAAAATTAGTAGCTCTCTACCTCATATTAATTTTCAACTCATATGCTCTTGAACATCTTATAAGTTATAGGATGTTGGTACTTATAAGCTCTTAACAAGCTTAGCCAAACACTCCGTTCAATTATTAAAATCTAAATTGGGATTCTAAAAATAAACAAGTAAATAAACAATAAAACTCGGAACCATTTGTAACGAAGTAGGCCTTTGTGGGGCCCGGCCCATCAGTAAGTAGACCACAGCCCGGATCCGAATCATCAACACTAGCAGAACACTCGTCAATAGACGGGCGTTAGATGGAATAGCCGAAAAGGAAAGGATGAAGCAGTTACCAGTGGCGGAGAAGAGGAAAAAGTTGCCTCGGCTCCGCCGAAGACGGAAAAGTAGCGGCAGCGGCGCTAAACTTTGGTACGTGACCATATCTATTAATGGTTAAATCCTATTTAGCCTAATTTGAGAAAACGCGCCAAAAAAACCTAATTTGAGAAAAACGCGCCTTTTTGGCTTAGAGGAGACGGTCTTCGCGAAGGCCTTCACCTCCACCGTTTTGAGTGCCGATGATTTTATGTATTTCATCGATTTCTTAGTGATTTTGCAATGTGCAAATGAAACTGTTGTAAATGCACGAATATTGGATTTTATTTTATTTTTTTTCTGGGTAAATGAATTTCGTAAGTTTAGGTTATAAGTTGCTGCATGATGATTTCGTTTTCGATCCATTAACGTGTTGCATTTTTGGAATATTTTTGGTAATGCCTGACAAAATGTGTCCTTTACGTTTAGCTGACTAAAAAAGTAAGCCAAAATGAAGAGTAATAAACAAACACTAATAAAGATGGAAATATTAATTATAACATGAGATTCAATTTTTGGTTTTGGTTTAAGTGAATTTATTAGCAGCCATTGGTATCACATTGGCTTCAAGGTATGCTTTGAGCTTGGTATTGCTAAACTCAAGCTCGACTTGATAATAAAAATCAAGTCGAGCTCAGCCTAGTGAATTCACCAATGATATTCAAGGTTCATGTGCTCATTTGAGCTTTATCAAACATAGACAAGCTTTGTAGAAATACTGTTAATCTTAAATATTTGTCGATTTTTAAAAACTGAATTATTTTGTTCTACAACAATCAAAAACTTAAAAACATTATTTTTGTGCAATAAACAAAATTAATTAGATAATTATTATACTCATCATAATTTGAAGTATAAAAATACATGTTCAAAATAAAAAAAATAAAAAGATGTAGTATAATATTTGAACGAGCTCACAAGTATACTCACAAGCAATATGTCGAATACTATCAAGCTCAAGGTTGCATTATTCATGCTAATTGGCCTCACAAACGAGCTTCAAAGAGTTTTTCTTTATCTGAGACCTTAGCAGCTAGCAAATAATTGACTTATTTACAGCCTTACTTTCCACTGACAAATATGGTGTAGGAAAACATTAAATGTCAAATAAGAGGCAGATCACCTCCAAATCTAGTGCAATCACCCTCTCAAGTTTTCAAATTTGACACTCCGGAGACTGTGTAAAGTTTTAATCTTCTCTTGCAACACCCTCAAAAGGCAAAGGTTATAAGCCTTCACATGATTTGGAAATTGTTCCACCATTTAGGTACCTGGAAAGAATTATGTTACAGTTACGGCTGGAGGTTATAATTGATGTGGAATTTGTCGTGTTGTTGTGTTCATTGTACTAACATATGCATGCGTACGAATTGTATTACGTATTTCTCATCTTTATTAATTAAACACGTAGCTCGAAATATAGTGTCACATGTCTGAAAATTGTCATTTATTTAAAAGATAATTGACATGATGAGAAAATAGATATGATATACGCTCACAATATATAACCAAAATGGCATAGAGTCTGGATGAATTTGTGTTTGGAATGCAGGCTCACATAATTAGCCACATAGTGCAGTCATAAGAATCTGAAATTGCATTTTTCCATTAATTATTTGTTTATTTCTTTGGCTTCTGTATATTTTGCTTTATTCACCAGCTAAATAGTCCTTAACTAATCATCATGCTTATGTGGAATAATATGCACGATAATATGCATGCGTATGCCACGAGGTCACATTAAGCATTGATGGTCTCTTATCACATAATGTCTTATTGAATTACTGAAGTTAAACAGATTTCATGGAAGCGACTGATTAATTATCTAGTTTGATTTTGGAATGATTAATATGCATGGAACTTCTTGCCATTTGTCACAGGGCACACCTTTGGCAGTGTGCTAATGTAATATATTTGTAAATTTTTAGAATAATTTTGTGCTTATGTAGAATAGTATGCACAATAATATGTATGCATATTTCATGACGTCACTTTAAGCATTCAGTTTTTTTTAGATGGGCTACGTTTGACGAACTCACTCCAATGAGAATGGTCTCTTATCACATAATACTATATATTTCAACTACTGAATTTAACAGACTCTTGCAATAATTTCCTGGAAGCGACCAGTTACTTATCTAGTTCTTTTTAAACTGTTGATGGTCATTTGCTATGATGTCAGACATTTTTATGTGATTTATTCTGCACCCAAAGAGATTGTGAAAGATTGAATAATATATGTGCAATTCTAAGCCGTTTTTTTTTTTTTTTTTTTTTTTCCTTTCTAATATTTGCTAGAAAGAAAGAATGAAAAAAGGAAAGCTAAATAAATAGTTTTTTAACTGCATGGGACTTCTTCGCAGTTTAATCTTAATTATAAATGTTTGTTAAGTTCTATTTTGGAATGATTCATATGTTAGGAACTTCTTTCCTTTTGTCACATGACACACCTTTGGAGTGTGCTAATGTTCCTCTCTAACGGTAGGAGGATATAATTTTTTTTTTGAGGGAAACGGTAGGAGGATATTGACAATAAGTCAATTAGTAGATATGATGCTGGATAAATATTCATAAAAGATATCAAAACGTGTACAATGTTTTCCATGTCTTCTTCTACCATGACAAATATTTAAATTATCTATGCTATATCGCGAATGATTGCTTCCGTCATTGCTCTTGTTCCAAGAATCGTTGCAAACCCCAGTGGCACTTATTGATATCCTAATGTGCTTTTCAGCTTTTGAAATATGAATCATTTAGAAGAATGACGGATAACATCTTTACTTGCTCTCGTTTTGCTCCACAATGTTTTTTTCTGGATTCTGTCTCAACGTGTCTATGTATCTTCCTTCCAGGATGTCATTATCTGAAAGGAAGTTCAGAAAATCTTTAAAGCTGCCTTCTTTGTAGGCCAAGGGATGTTGCTCATCCACTAGTTCTGGGGCTGGTGCTACTTTACTGGTCAATTCCAGACTGTGAAGGCTAGCAATTGAAAGCCGCTTCTTCTCCGAGTTCACAGTTGCTCGATGAACAACACTTTTGTACCGGCCATTGCTCAGCACTTCAAGTTGATCCCCTACCTGAACCACTAATGCTTCTTTAACTACTGGAATAGACTGCCATTTCTCATCGCTGTCCATCACTTCTAGACCCAGTTGATTTTGGAGTATGATTGTTAGCAATCCATAATCTGAATGACGGGGCAGGCCTAATGCTAAATTTGGTTCTGGGCAAGCAGGGTAACAATTGACGGCCATGACTTGGGACCCTTGCTCCATATCTTTCTGTAAGTAGTCTGCTCGTAGACCCAAGCTCTCAAATACTATCTGAATGAGGTTTGTATGCAAAAGAAGCAAAGCCTTCGCATAATTTCCCATTTTCGTCCTGAAAAAATAACACGTACTCTTTGAGTCGTTACCTTTTATATTTCCATATAGGATAAGGAGGACAGGAGCAAAATAAGAACGTAAGCGGTAACACATGTTAATTATAAAGGCATAGTGTAGTTGTGAATTATATAGGGACTGCATTAAGTTGCTTACTTGTAAGTTGGAGGATCTGATGGCCACAAGTCGATCCAAGTTGAAATTGGATTGGCGTAGTGTTTGATGAAGTCTCTCCAATATTGAACTTTATCATTGGTTTGATTTAAACTTGTCCCATACCTTACAGGTTCATGAACATTAGTAGAGGCCAGCTGCATCTTTGTCTCATTTGGCATGTCAAAGAAATCTGCAGCAACATCTAGAGCCTCATCTGTTATTGAAGCAGGAATTCCATGGTTGACCACCTGCAGAAAATAGTATAATAAAATTAGTGCATCTCCCTAGAATAGAGTTGTTAAACTGCATGCATGATTTGGTTACGTTGAAACTACTTATTTAATCGACTGCTCGTGCAATGATTAGGTAGTAAACTTGTCACAAAGATGCTACATAAGATGGAAATTGTACTGTGAACTTATCTGAACTGCTTCTGGATCATACTTTTTCTTATTTCTTATTCAATAGTTATGCACTCTCATTGCTGATGTTAAACCATGCATGCCATCTAAGAATATAAATATGGCAATTATGCGAAATCTGAAGTTAAACTTACTTATAGTTGTAGCCTGCAAACTTTTTTCTGGAATTGCTGGAGTTCATATTGGTAAAAACTAGTGGTTTTATGCGACTATATGTGATTGTTAGTATACCTGAAAAACTCCGTATTCCTTGCAAGCAACGTGCACTTGTTCGATCACCTGTGATCGAAGAAGTGGGTTCTCTAAAGAGGCGAGGTCTATGACTGGCAAAGCACTGTAGGAGCAACGTGGTGTCTGCTCAAGGGTAGGGCGTTCTGTTGGTGGGAGAATGTAGCTATCGGGAACACTGCTTCCACCCATTTGTGAAAGTGTCATTGCACTTGTGAAAGTGTCTGGTGTGGGCTTTGTGTTATCTGCCATGTTAAACTAGGGTTTCTTCTTGTGCTACTCGAACGCTACAATTGGTAAGTTGATGAATGAAACATAAATATCGTGGGCCTATTTATAAGCTGCAGGATTTACTAATACGAATATATTCATGTTTTTTTATACGGTTACATTGTATGTAGGATGCATGGATCCCGGGGGGCCAATATAAGTTCTCATGCTCTTACATACGTATATCAATAGCTGCTGGGATTGATCATTTTGTTTCATTCTGAGGAAGAGAGGGACAGTGACAAAAGGATTTAAGTCGCCCACTTCTTCTACTTTGAGATTTATTTATTACGCCGGAAAGAGGCACGAATTCTCAGGAAAATATGGGGGGGAGGCGCATTTATTTAACTTGAACAAAATATTGATTGCGTCGTAAGTTTATATTATCATTGCATTTGCATATTAGGGGAAGACTACTTTTCTTATGTGCAGCTTTCAAAGTTAAACTAGTATGTTTAGTTTTTTTTGTGGAATATGCTGCTTGTGAATGTTTATCTATCCATCTATGTTATATGTATATAATAAATATTGTTCAAAATTTTCTTTGTTATTAAGATTTGGGTGGTGGATTTAAAAAATAAAATTGCATCGTTTTCGTAATTCACGTGAAGTGAGTCATTTAATTTCCGAAATAGTGATAATGCTGATGTGTGGGTTGTTCCGGGAGATACTTTGTTTCGGGGCGGACTAGCTACTAATAGAATTCTGGGAAATTGATTTGGTTCTTCCTTTGATAGAGGGCCGTAGTGACGTATACCAAAACTAATAAAATAAAATACAATGAAATGAAAAAAAAAGAAAAAATGGTAGTCATTTTTAATCTAAAGGTGGTAAGTTGCATCGGAGGGGAAAAATTGGGCTTGAGGGGTGACGCCATGAGACGAGAAACCAGCAGCTGGTTTGTTGCATGGTTTTGGAATTTTGTACCAAATTGGTGGTGTGAGCCGTGAGGGTCGTGGCCTTTCTAAACCCTAGTACTACTACTACATTACATATATTGAAATTTAAAAAGGAAAACCCCATGGAAGAAAAGAAATGAAGCACTGGTTTGCTAATTGTTATACTAGTACTACTATTATTTTATTTTTATACACAAATTACTCACCTCAGCAAGTAACTTTTGGATTTAGTTCAATGCACTTGCCAATCGTTGCGGTTTACCGGGAAGTTCGTTAGCGGCTGATTTTTTTATTGCGAAAATTAATACTACTACTATATGTTGTCCAAATGATATTTCAAAAAGATTTATCACATTTTTTATAGTTCTCACAATTTTTTTTTTATTTTTTTTTTAATATTTCATACTTTTAGTTATATACATAAATACCAATTCAATAATTTTGGTACAGAATGATCGGGCTGGCCCAAGCCTATCAGGCTTCATAGCATATCGGGCCTCCTTTTTTCAGCACGGTCAAAATCAGATTATCACAGCCAACTTTGTTTTTATTTGGAATAATATAATATGGTGAGTACTGTATATTTGTGTATTTCAACCGACGGAAATTCTAGATGTAACCCTCATTTTATTCTTTATAGCCCGTAATTTAATAAAATAATAAAGATAATAATAAATTTACTATTGTAACCCTGTAGTCCCTAAATTAAAATTTTCATAAAACAAAAAACCTTTCATCCAAATAAAGTCACAGCCAACGAGCGAAATCTTCGAGCCTTGCAGCATAATTCTCTTCAGGCATACCTCACGAACATCTATTTCCTCAAGATTGTTGGGGCTTTTGATATTATATGTACTGTTTTCAAATGAATTTATTTTGTGTCATGTGCACAAAGCACAAGAAAAATGAATAAAGAGAACCAAAAATCTGAATATTTATGTTTAATCAATTTTGGGGAAGTTATGTGAGTGTGTAATGCGTCGTGACCTTTCAATATCCACAAGCCACAACCATGGAAGTTCAATCAGACTCCATAGAGAGATGTTGCAAGGTTTTGACGATTTCAAAATTTTTGAATGGGTGTGACTCCAAATCGCTTAGATTTGCAGAAGAATTTCTGAAATAATTGTGCTTTCCACCACCAAAAGTTATTGGAGTCTTGGGATTGAACGCTCCGAACTCTCATCTTCGTCCCTCTTCAAAATTAGGTTTTAAAGTTTTTTGAATGGGTATCTACGATTTATTGGATGAAAGAAAGTTTATTTATTTTTATGAAAATTTTAATTTGGGGATTATAAGGTTACAATAATAAAATTATTATTATTTTTATTATTTTATTAAATAAAAGGCTATAGATAGTAAAATGTGGGCTATATTTAGAATTCCCCTTCAACCGACAATTCAATTTAGGCCCACAACAGTTTACCTCCAGCGCCTAATTATGAGCTCGATATGGTAATGGTAGTGCTTTTGGATTATTTTTCTTACTTTTATCTTTATTTTTTTCTTATTGTACTATAAACGTTTACATGCTAGATTAATTATCAACAATCTATAAACAGTTTTGACCCAGTTAGAGAATTTGACCGGGAAGGAGTAAACGAACATCAAAAAATTGATCTTTTAAATGACGTTGTTAAAGAAAAGGTAGTCAAAGGTTTGAATTTGTCTCTACATTTCAATTGTGGTAGTTAGATGAAGTTTAAACTAGAGAAACTAATATTCCAAAATCACTAATTTACTTTACGACAATGTAAATTTGCAAAATTGATATTTGATAATGGTGTACTCCCTCCAACCCATGATAATATCTCTTATTTTCTTGACACGATTATTAAGGAATAAGAGTAAAACGATGGTATTATTGAAGGGCTAAATATTTTCACTTAAAGAAATGAGACATTGTCAATAGGACTGATGAAAAATGAAAGACAAACTTTATCAGCGGGTCAGAGGGAATAGTATTGTTTGCGAAATTTCTTCTATGACTTGGCCTACGGTACTTCCACCTTAGAACATGCTAAAATTCGTGATTATCGATGTCGGATGTAATATAAGATTCATGATTGAGCTTGGACGGCTTCTAATTAGTAAGATAATAAACTAATAGAGGGTTCTTGAGTTTTTATAAAATCAATTAAATTAAGAAATATTCTGATTAGAACAAATTGTCCCCTTTAATATCAAGTATTCGACAAATCAGAACAGCCTAAGCATAATTTAACTGAGATTTGGTTAAGGTTTGGTAGTATTATTATTGACCTAAATGTTTTATATTCCACTTTGTACCCACTACTGATAATAAAGTACTACACAAAGTTGACAAAGAAAGGTTTGCTTAACTCAGCAAATAAAAGAAGAATATACAGAAATGGGGGAATGTGAAGAGTAATTGCAATATCGAGTGTATGAGATGAGACAATCTTACAAGGAGTCTGGTAAAAAAAAAAAAAAAGTTTCGAATCCAAAATCATATGTCGCTCAAATTCATATACTGGATTGACGGGTATGAGTATGAATTTGGAATTTCGACTAGTGTTGTACCTTAAAAAAATGTTATAATATTAATGTAGTAAGTATACCGGCCCCAGGGCCTGAAAAAGTCAAGCGAATGAAATCATTTCCTAAACTACAATATAAATAATACTCCTATGACCAAGAAAAAAATGCCATGACAACCTACACACGGAAACAATTATAATCATCTTCTACTACTACTTAAAAATCATATTAGGTGGGTATTAGACTCGGACTTGTTAATACAAAATAATTAAATGGGGGCGATTATAATTTTTTTTTTTATATATTTTTTTCTATCATGTGAATGGATTAAAAGTCTTTTAGGTGGTGTGTTTGAATGTGTATTAAAAAAGAAGTATACCGTGGCAACATCTTCAAAGATTCTCGCAATATTTCGTTTGCAAGAGATTATCACATGACTTGGCTTCGCTAATCAGTAAAATTGATAAAAATTTCTTATTCTTTTCAAGTTTCAATTCCTTGTAGCTTGGTATAATAAAATTTATGAATATAAAGCTTTGACACAGTAGTGTTCCAATAACAGGCAAAGTTCAATAATACTTTAATTTACGGTCATTATTTGTGGTGCTCATCGATTAACACTCATTTTTATTTCGCGACAATTTGCAAATTAAACCTGAAATTTAAATTACATTAGAAAAGTATAGTACGGCATTCTCTTTGTATAGAGGTGTCGGTGAGATTCATACCGTCATCGACATTCTTGCTGTAAGAGTTTGTGAAGTAATATTTCCTTGACACTGAAGCTAGCACTTTAATTAGCTGATTAGTTAGTTCTCAATTATATGTTAATTTTATTCCAACATAATAGCATTCGCTCTTTGATTGATGGTACACTCTTTGAGGCTTTGTACCATTTCAAAATTATGATCAAATTTTAATGTTTTACTGTGTAAGAATTTAGTTTTATGAGAAATCAAAATACAGCAATTTTTGCTTCTCGATCGGTAGTTTAAAAAAAAAATGAAAATGAACAATAATAGGTCTTCCTGTGTCATCTTCTGATTGTATTAGTCGCTTGTAAAGCTTGAAGCAAAGGCCCAATTCAACTTTTTCATACAATTTGTAACATACACGGGTAACGAACGATACACCCTATAATAAGGTCCTTATCCGCAAAAATATGTTGAATTTAATGTTACAGTTGCCCAAAAAAACAACAATAAATTAATATGTAAAAACAAATCACATATACTACGTCAAAGGTGATTATGACTATCATCTACAAAACGAGAAACTGTCGGAGACAAAAATATTTAAAAAGTAGTTTTAGATTATGTAAATAAGTATCACGGCTAATTAACGACTTCATTAAATAATTCTCGACTCCAAACAATACATCTCTCTACATAATGCTGCCTTCTATATAATGTTGCATCTTCCTTACATTAGCACATTTGAGCTCCACAAACTTTATTATACAATATATATAAAGAAATTAGTAAGACATATATATATATATACATATACATATACATAGTAAATAAATTAAAATGGGTAGAGGCATTGTCTTCCTCTTTGTTCTTCTGATTTCACCGGCGGCGTACGGGCAGACGTCACACATCGTCGGCGACGATTCCGGCTGGGACTCCAACGTCAACTATGTCAATTGGGCAAGGGGCAAAACGTTTTCTGTTGGTGACTCCCTTGGTATGTTTCTTTTTCATCTCAATCTTATCACTTTTTTTTTTTTTTCCTTAAATTCTAGGAGTATTATATTTTTATGACGAGAGTAATTAATTTCAGATATTTTCTCAATGATTAGATTGGAGAATTATTGAGTACATAAGGGTGGTGTGTGTATGTATGCGGTCAATGTAACTCGAGCAATCAATAATTATTTCTACGTTTAATAATTTTGTTTTAATTTTTAGGAAAAGATTGACTTAGAGGGGTGGGGGGCATCAGGCAGTGGGCCCTCCAACTAAATTGTAAACATTGCAGGTTCACTTAGAAACATGCTGTGAATTATATCCTCAACCTCAAGTGCTTCAATTTCCTATTAATTATAAAGTTTATTTCAATTCTTGATTTTGGTCTTTTAAAAATAACCTATTAATTTTCTATAGCTTCAAATTTAATCAAGATGGAAGTAAGAATTAGTCAAACTTGTTATTTTGTAATTGAGGTTATTTTTGTGAATAAAATTGTAGAGTTGTTTATACACATGACATGTATCGATGCAACTCGAAAATAAGAGGCTTTAATTTTCAGTGTTCAACTACGATATCAGCCATGGTGTGGACGAGGTAAGAGAAGCTGACTACAGCAGCTGCAACACCGCCAACGCCATCAGCTCCGACGCCAGCAGCCCCACCACCATCCCCCTCTCTACCGCCGGCACCCGCTACTTCGTTTGCCCTAGGTCCAACCACTGCGCCCAAGGCCAGAAACTCACCATCACCGTAGTCGCCGCCGCAGCCACCCCATCACCCCCAGCCGGCACCGCCCCGTCGCCTCCCTCCGGCGGCGCCACCCCTTCGCCGCCCTCCGAAGGCACCGCCCCGTCGCCACCTACAACCACAACATCTTCTCCGCCGCCTCCGGCAGGTGGCGCCGCCGCTACTCTGGGCGGAGGGAAGAGCTTGACGGTTGGTTTAACGATTGTTGTGGGAGCCATGTTAATGGGCTAGGCAAGAGGCAGTGCTGTTTTTAATTTCTTTTTCAATTTAAAAAAAAAAAAAAATTTAATCTTTTTTGAGGTTATATTTAGTATTATTATTATTATTATTATTACTATTATTATTATTATTATTATTGTGTGTACATGAATCATGATATGGTGAGTGTTGGCTGTTGTTATCGCCATCATTGTTATTTGCTTCAATAAATTCGTCATGCTTTTTAGTAGTTGTTCTAAATATATTATGCATTAATGGTTCACGCTTAGAAGTTAAGATTTCGGCTAAAGGAGAAAATAGATTAAGCAATTCAACGCTGAGAGAGAATAGATTAACTCATTACTTCGTTTATCTTGATTAATATTATTCTACACATTTAGTTATGAGCACCTCCGCAAGCACTCGTCGTATAACATAATGTTAACTACTACAAAATTATCATAACATACAGCATGTAGAATGACAATTCAAGTGGCATCTATAATAGTAATACTCCTACATTATTTATTTTTTAGTAGTAAGTAGGCAGCCCATGAATTCTTCATACCTAATTCATTTTTTTAATATTCAAGTCCAAAACACTAACCAAGTCAAAAAGTATTTCGGTGCACTCGGAAATACGTCCTCCTTTATTATTATTATTATTATTATTATTATTATTATTGTTGTATTTTTTTTATTTTTGTAATAGAAGTATATAATTATTTTGTGTGCTTGTATTAGCCTAGTGGTAGAGTGGTTAATACTCGAGCCAAATGTCAGGATTTCGAATCCACCATCATGCAGCCTTTAAATTTCTTATAATATTATTAAAAAAAAAAGAAGTATAGAACGACGTGATAAATTCGTGTTGGGGTGGTTGTGATTATTTATTTATTATTTTATTTGAGAACATGGTGGTTGTGATTAAGCCCAAGGACAGCAAAATATACGTTATAACGTGCACACGTCTTTAATCATATTTAACTACTTTTGCAATTCTGTACTTTGACCGGTATACATTGGAACAATTTTTGTAATAAAATTGCAAAACCAATTTACTATAGGTAATGATATTCGATCACACGGTGACCAGCCACACGTATAAAAAAACTATGGCTGCAAACCTACAAAGTGTTTTCAATTTTCAACATCACATATCACACCCATGCAATATGTTTTCTAAATATAAGTGGTGAAATCACATAAAATACTAAAAAAAAATCACTTCTTTCTCTTCTTCTTCTTCTTCTTCTTTTTAAAAAAAATATTTTGCCCTGTATACCGGTTAAATTGAAACTGTCGGTCTAAGTAAATTGTTTGAACCAGAAATCAGCAGGAAAAAACTACATGAACAGATCAGTGAAATTACCACATCCATTTAATGACATCAAACGTTAAATAAGCATGGAAAGAATTCACATGGGTGGAGGATTAGTCCATCTTCTCTTCATCTCTGATTTCGATCTAACCTCCTTAAGTTTCCCATCTAATCCGTAGTCCCTTTCCATCACTAAGTTCATTCCTTCATCCGAATACCACCCAACACCTATACACAGCACGCCTTCCTTTTTCACGTCCACATATGCAGTCACGCCCCCGGGTAGCCACATCACTGACACATCTTGCATATCCACCATCTCTTCCTCCCCAAAATACACGAGATTCTCGGGCAAGCTTCTCTTCTTGAGGTTCTCAGTGCATAGATACACATAGGCTGCGCTTTTGCCTTCTTCTATGGTCATATCCTCACCATATATAGGCGTCGCACTCACCTCAAACACCTTCCAAGACCCGCTCAGTTCTGATGGTTGGACTCTCTTCCTCTGAGAAAATGGCTTCAGATCCAACTCCAACTCACTGTCAAAATCGGTAATGATCAAAGTCAGATAGAAACTAAAGACATAAACACTGAAGCATACTAAGAAAGCTTCCACTTGAAAAATTATTTAAAACTTCTCAAATCAGAATGTGTGCTCAGTTACATTTTGAAACAGAATTACACAATAAATAATCCACTAGAACCTCCGTATGGCTTGAAGAATTTACCAGCTACCACAAAAACTTGAGATGCAAGAAAGAACATATTCAAAAAATTCCAAGTCACCAAGTATACCTTGTGTCAGGGATATCGGCTGGACTAATCCATTCTTCTTCATAAACAGCAATTCTCATTATTTGGATATCTGAACCCCCATTACTGAATTCTATAGTATGCACCACACGCAATCTTTTGTGGCAGCCTTTAACCAAACACTGGAAATGGGAACACGAAGCACATGTTTTTAGCTCGTGCGTAGAAAAGTAAAAATGGACCGCATAGTTACATGCAATTAGAGCTTGTAAAAAGGACAATCATTACATACTATGTTACAATACTAGAAGATGCCAGAGAAATGCGAAAAGAAGAGGCGACTGTGGATACTTAGTTTACTTACATCAGGTGTAATCGAATCATACATTTTATTTTGACTTCTATGTAAGAGTAGAGATGGTAACTAGATTTCATTCAAGTAGAGGGAACTGGGATTTCAAACCTTCAGCATCAAAATTTGATGCACTTAATAATTATTATTTGCGCTTTTTCGTGAGTCCAATTCTGGTAGAAAATTTTATTTCATCTTTCATCAGTATCCTATCATTTTTTTTTTTTTAAATCTGTTAGCTCCATATCTTAGACCCCTTGTTAGAGGAAGCAAATTCTAGCCAGTCTAACTTGCCACATATAATTAATAGTATTTTTGAATTACTACAACAATGGTCCCCTTTAAAGCAAGCAACATAAACAAACTCTATGGTAAACAAAGACATACTTGTTCAAACTTGAGAGTTGGGGAAAGGTAATAATTGGATTCATCATATTCGCCAATCGGAATATCCACCGGGCCTCTGGAATAGGATCCATCCTGCAAATTCATTTCTCAAACTGTTAGATAAAAACTTAACCTTCATGATGATATTAGCAACATCACTTGGTCTTGACAGACGCTGGATTTAAGTGCTCTCACCTAATCCACTAGTTAAGATTCATTTCTGCGAATACTGATATATATAGGGGACTACATATCAGTTTAAAGAAAGCCATATGAGTAGTACCTCAAAATAAATTAGACCCGCTTCCATCCCCATGACATCTTCTTCCATCACATCACTTCTTCCAAAGTCAAATGATTCAATTTTTGGCAAATTAGGACCTGCTGATACTCTGTTAGATGTTGTCGTCGTGGTAAAAGATGCATCTTGTTCTTTAAAACCAAAACTACCTGTATTATTCTTTGTTTCACCATAAGGATTCAAAGTAACCCAATTTATTTTCCTGTGTATTTGAGGAGTCAGATCACCAGAAGTAGACGGCAGTGCCTTGATATGAGACAACGTATAGCAGTCAAATAAGTTTTCATTCTTGCTCCCGATCTCTATAGGCTCCATTTCAGCAGTGTTGGGAGAATATACAGCTCCCACTCCCTTCCATATGCCACTGATACTACTTGCAAATGTGTGCCATGCAGGCCGAATTACTGGTTCCTGCACCACTACATCTCATAAATCGATGCACAAGGAGGAGAGTCATGCTAAATCAAGTGAGAAAAATACTTTTCACATTGCACTTGGCTTGTTTAACCACGTATGTATTTATAGTGAACTTTGTATACAGCATACGAAATGAATAAAACATCATTGCAACACACTTAGAATACAAAAAAATAGAGAGCCTTCTGTAGGAATAAAAACAAGTACATCAGGTCTGGTAACCTTACAGCAGCTGACATATTCAATGATGTGTGACACAAACTCGGGCAACACCACTACAACCAGACTCCGGTCATAACAACAAATTGAAACTAAAACAAAAAAAGGGCCATCTTTAACAAAAAACACTACCGCTTGAATATTCTACTAATGAATCAAGGCTCCAATAACAAGTTATTCACTTATCACACGCCCTCTTCAAAAGTTGAACCGCAACATTGGCTGGAATGACGAAAAATGGCCAGCTTAGTAAAATTTCGACACGGAGCATTCATCAATTACCAAATGCATAGCACAAAACACAATGGCTTGCAATATCATAAGCCTTATCCGTAGATTCTATACTCCGCATCACACATCCATATCTCTGTGAACTAAAAAAATCCTCAAAACCTTGTCACAACTAAAATCCCCTTGGTTTAATAAATTATATCCGAGTTCAACAACAGATAGACCAAATTCATAGCATCACCGAAGTAAAACATACGAAAAACAAGCAATCGGCAATTCACAAAAATTAGCTTATATTACCTGCGTCTGTAAAACGGTTTCGACTTCCATCAACATCGAACCGGAGACAAGAACTCTATCACCTCTCTTATTTACATTTCTCACTCTCTTCCCTCCCCTTTTTCTCCTCCGCGTTCGACCCTTTTCCTTCTCTGCCTTCGCCGTCTCGTTGTCGATACTCCACACATTGTCCTTCCCCTTCGCCGCCACTTTCCCTCTCCTACAATTAACCTTGAAATTCTCCCTCGGCCTTCCCCGGCCGTCGACAAGGCGGCAACTTTTGTCGTCAAAGTTGCACGAAATACAGGGATAGGAACCGTACCTATGCGTTGGAGAAGATGAAACTGAGCGAACATCGAGATTATTCGCGAGGAACTGCTGCTGTTGGAAGCCTTTTAGGAAGACGCCGCTGCTGAAAGCTTTGCAAACGTCTATACATGGTGATTGCATGGCTCGTACTGTTCGTGAAATTGAAAATTGGGGGTTTTAATAATATTAGGGCTTTGAAAATTGAGATTATCTGGTTATGGCGGATAGCGAGCTGAGTGCTGGAATTGGGGATGAATTCGTTTGTTTATTCCCGCGGCTTAATCTTCAAATTAGTAAACGAAATAAATGGATTCGATTTTTTTACTTTATTATTTATATTTTTACTATTTGTTTGTTTTTTTTTTTAGTCAAATTATAAAATACTAGTCAATATTCGGATGAAAAAACAATACTCCCTCCGTTCATGATAAATAGACCCATTTGGTGTCTGGCACGGAGACTAATAAAGCTGAAAAAATAGGAGAGAGAAGGATTAAAGGTGTAATTAAAGGGTAGTGTTAAACAAGACTTTTACTTTTCTTAATTGTTGATTAGCAAAAACTGCACCCTTTTTTATTTTATTCATTAAAGGGTAGTTGTTGTGTTGGGTTATTAATTTTCGGTGCAATTAACCTGTGGTTTTTTTTTTCGATTGTGTATGCTTTTTTTTTCGATGTCTTTTTTTAATGCATTGTAAATCTATAACAGTAAATTAAAAAAAAAATGCTTGAAGAAACCTCACACGTAGCATACATAGAATCTGTATCAGTTTCACAATCATGTACAGTGAATCCCGTTTTTGGAGGCAAGATAGTAACAAAAAAAATAAAATTGGAGCCAAACTTGAAAAAGAGAGGGAAACAGGACTTTTATTTCATTAAACAAAGCATAAAAGTACAAGTGATGTGATCAAATGTTGTAGAGGGAAATTCAAACATCATTCTAATCCACAAAAAAACATCAATAAATACAAAGTTAAATGTACAATCTGTTCATTACAACCACCCTCATTAACTATTCTAAGATTATGCAGTAATGGCAATAGGAAGGCCAGACTTAACCGAAGCACAGCAAAATACAGTTGCTCAGTTTCTCATCCAACGCAGCAGTAATGGAAAGCTGAAATATGGAGCGAAGAAGAACGCTGCAGAGTTCTTTGGATACAGTTTATGTACCATTTGGAGAATATGGAAGAAAGCAGCAGCTCAGAAACATGAGGGAATTCCTGTGCATGTAAAATCAAAGAAGATGGGGTCAGTCCACAAAGATAAAAAACAGCTTGATGAGCAGAAAGTGAAGAACCTCTCAGTCTTACAAAGATCATCATTGAGGATCATGGCAGGTAACCTTGGTGTGAGTAAGAGTTTAGTTCATCAGTGGGTGAAACAGAAGAAGCTAAAGCCACACACAAATGTTGTTAAACCCTTTCTTACAGAACAAAATAAGTTGTGCCGACTGTGTTGGAACCTCAGTCAATTAGGGTTAATAGTAGAGAGTGGCAAAATTAAATTTCAGACCATGTACAATACCATTCATGTAGATGAAAAATGGTTTTATCTTACCAAGACAAAGGGTAGATACTACCTTCTGCCCTCAGAGACTGAGCCATATAGAACATGTAAATCAAAGAGGTTCATCCCCAAAATCATGTTTAACTGTGCAGTTTCAAGACCAATTATTGACAAGGATGGCACAGTTATCTTTGATGGAAAGTTTGGCATCTTTCCCTTCATTGAAGAACAACCAGCTCTAAGAAATTCCAAAAATAGAATCAAGGACACAATAGAAATTGATCCAATTCCAGCAATCACCAAAGAAGTGCATAAAAGCAATTTAATCAACCAGGTCAGTTTGCATTCATTACCACAAAGTCATCAGAATTTACATGGTAAATTCATCATTTGGTGCATTTTATATCCATGAACATACAGATGATACCAGTCATCAAGGCCAAGTGACCAGATTGTCTGTCAAAGCACATATTCATACAGCAAGATAATGTAAAACCTCATATCCAAGACAGTGACCCTGATTTTCAAGCAGTTGCAAATTCAGATGGATTCCACATCCAACTGATCTGCCAACCTGCTAATTCACCGGATACCAATGTTAATGACCTTGGCTTTTTTAGAGCCATTCAAACTCTGAATGATCAGAAACCAGCTAATGGTGTGAAGGACCTACTAGCCAATGTGAAAGAGGCATTGAAGAATACTCACCAATTAAACTTAACAATGTTTTTCTGACATTGCAAGGATGCTATGAGGAAATAATGAAAGTGAGAGGGGACAACAAGTACAAGATACCCCATATGGGAAAGGAGAGGCTGCTAAGGCTAGGACAACTTTCAGAGTGCCTTGAAGTTGATGAACAACTTGTGAGAGACAGCTTTGAGTTCCTGAATATGCATGGAAGTCAAGAAGAGAGGTTCTGTAATATGGACAGTCTCCTAGGACAACTGAAACAAGTTGGTTTAGAAGACTAGTGGGAGGTTTGCTAGGAGCTTAGTTGATAGTTTACAGGGACAAACAATGTAAGGAAAGTTTTTGCTATGTTTGGAATGTAAACTTACTGTTTTTGTCAAGGAAAGATGACTGTTTGTATCAACAAGATCATTTTGCATCATTTACTACTGATTTTACACACACAACAAGGAAAAGGTGCTTCTTAAACTAGGGAATAAATCACCTAGTGGTGGCATCCTTTAGACTGCATGAAGTGCATGTGCACAAACCTTTTGAGTGGGAAACTGATACAGAATGATGCTACTCTTGTTCTATGTCTCAGCAAGAGCAATTTGCATCATTGACAAGTAGCATCATTCTGTATCGTGTCAAATTCAAAGCACCAAGACATAGATCAAGAGTAGCATAGAATCTGTATCAGTTTCACACACATATAAGGAAGACATAGATCAAAAGTAGCATCATTCTGTATCAGTTTCAAATCTCAGGGCAGGAAGACATACATCAAGAGTAGCATCATATTGTATCAGTTTCATTACTCAAAGCACCAAGACATAGATCAAGAGTAGCATAGAATCTGTATCAGTTTCACACACATATAAGGAAGACATAGATCAAGAGTAGCATCATTCTATATCAGTTTCAAATCTCAGGGCAGGAAGACGTACATCAAGAGTAGCATCATTCTGTATCAGTTTCATTACTCAAAGCACCAAGACATAGATCAAGAGTAGCATAGAATCTGTTTCAGTTTCACACACATATAAGGAACATATAGATCAAGAGTAGCATCATTCTGTATCAGTTTCATTACTTAAAGCACCAACACATAGATCAAGAGTAGCATCATTCTGTATCAGTGTGAAATTCAAAGCACCAAGATATAGATCAAGAGTAGCATAGAATCTGTATCAGTTTCACACACATATAAGGAACACATAGATCAAGAGTAACATCATTCTGTATCAGTTTCGAATTCAAAGCAGGAAGACATAGATCAAGAGTAGCATCATTCTGTATCAGTTTCGAATTCAAAGCAGGAAGACATAGATCAAGAGTAGCATCATTCTGTATCAGTTTCACACACATATAAGGAACACAATAACCTGTCAATATACCCAGGCAACACCAGCCAATATACCAACACGCATCAGGCATCACCGGCCAATATACCCACACGAATCAGGCATCCATAAGCCAAAAATAAGACCATAATAACCTGGTTATATGAGCCTTAGAACGCTAGGGACGAAGATCCCTAGGGTCTGCAAATACCGAACTTGTGCTTCTTCGCTCTTGTACTCATTTGGAATAAAAGGCGGAATCTCCCACTCGAAGGTTGGATAGATCTGCTCTTCGGTGAAGGCAGTTTCTGGGACCACGGTTTCAGATCCAACCGACGCGAATGCATCGCAGGTGAGTGGAGATTCACCAAGGCGAAGAATATCGCCGGTGAGAGGAGATTCCGGCACCACCTCATCCCAATCCTCCTGTGTCTCAGTTTTCTCCCACAAATACGTGGGTAATGGAGACAAATGAGTTGCTACTGGGCACGATAGATCGTCCAAGGACCAAGAAATTTCGAGATTATCAACGGAAGGCAGTGGGAGGGGCGATTGAGAGTTCATCGAGTGAGAGTTTGAGAAAAGAGCGAGAAGAACTAGGGTTGTAGACGGCGATATTTGGGGGAAATGAGAAGAGAGATTTGGGGTTGGGGTTAGGGTTAGATTAGTGTCGAGAAGGGGTGGGTTGGGTGGGATAATTAAGACAGTAATTAGTGGGTTAAGTGGGTGGGGTAATTTATTTTTGGTGGGTCTATATTGGTAAGGGTAGTGAATAAGGAATGGGTATGAGGGTATAAGTGTAAAAAATTAGAAGTAGGTCTATTCTTTGTGTACAGTTTTTTTGTGCCAAGTAGGTTTATTTATTGTGGACGGAGGGAGTATTTAACAACCTCCTTACAAGTATTTGTGGCAATCTCTATATTGGCTTGTAGTATTTCTTTTTAGGATGTTCCATTATTTTTGTCATATTTCCTTTTTTATAAATAATTAGGAGATGATTAGGATTCAATTAATTGTTAAACAACTCATTTTACACCTTTCATCCTACTTTTTCACCTCATTGTTTTCTCCTTAAATTCTGTGTCCAAAAGAAATAACGAAGCCTGATGGGACGGGGGAAGTACATTTTTATCCCTATTTTGTCTATTCACCTATTAAACACTCTCTCTCTCTCTCTCTCTCTCTCTCTCTCTCTCTCTCAAGGTTTAATTGGTAGGAGTTTGAGTAGAATTAGTCGCATTAAAATAAACAATTAGATGTTTGTTTCCTTAAATTTGTAAGCGAAGTGTTGAGGTTTGAAGGCTCATAAAAATATAATAATCCTAGGAAAATGAATGGAAAATACGCGAGGAATTGAACTCTTTGATGAAGATTTCTCCATGAGAAACAATAAACTGTCAGTTTCTCACAATATGAGTATGAAAAAATGGTATGTTACAGAGAATTAAAAAAAAAAAGTTTAAGAAATTACACATGGTGTCATTTGTTAGATATTTGAACTACTTTGCCTTTACGCCAATTGCACTAAATAAACATAAGATTGATTCTGGATGTCAATTTCAATTATCCGCATATAAATAGTCTTTCTCATGCTTATCTTATCTCTCTGAATCGCCACTTCAAAATTGCTCTCATCACTCATAACAAAATCGTGCAGTTCGTTTACCAAAATATCATAATTTATTTAAACTAATCTAAATCGGATATTCTTTTTTTTCTTTTTTCAGAACACTGAATTAGATATTCTCAATCATTTTATTCTCATTATTTTTTAGTGATCGTCCAAATTTTATTGTAACTTTCTATCTTACTAGTGCCACGCTCCCACCATCATTTAAGTAGGAATGTTACAAAGCAGTCGTCAATCCATATTTTTTGATGTTCCTAAATATTTCAGTATGACATGACTACGGAAACTCTCTATAAAGTCGATTAGCGATGAAATAGATAGGTAGTATTTCATCTATCCACTATAAGTGTAGTTTTTTCTCCTTTTTCGTCTGTTAATATGATCGAAAGATCGTGAAGCAATGCAGCTTCACCAATGAAACAGTAAAACCTAAATCTCAAAACTCATATGCATGAAGAAGTAAAACACACCAAGAATTTACGTGGTTCAAATCAGATTGATCCTACATCCACGGGGCAAGAAGAAGGAATGATTTCACTATCAAATCAACGTGACAGATCGTCACTACAAATGCAGAAAACAAGAACTCTCAAGAGATGAAAACTGATCTGCTACCTCCAAGATCAATGGCAGATCTCACAAGTTCTCTCTCTTAGCTCTCTTCTGCAAAACTGCTCTCCCTCTCTCTCTCTCTCTCTCTCTCTTCTAACTACTTACAAACTTAGAAGAATCGAGAACCTCTCCAGTAAGTGCCAAGAAGAATAGGAACAAAAGTATTTAAACTTTGCAGGAAAGAAACAAACTCCTCCAGCTGCCTTCTCTTCTGGTTGTGTAGCTCATTAAGTCGGTTATACTCCTTAACCGCTTCACAACTATTAGATCCCTCGGCCTTCGATATTTGCATTCAACTCCCTCAACTTCCTTTTATCTTCTTATGCAATCACATACCAACAATTCTCCACCTTGATTGCAGAGAAGATCAACTCCTTTTCTCCTTGCCTTTTCCAGTTTATTAAAACTAGAAATCTAGTGGTTGAGCTCTTGCGAGCTCAAACCTATCAACTCAAGGCAATGCTGAAATTTTGTTGCAGGCAAAGCCTTAGTTAACATATATGCATCATTCTCAAGTGTAGAAACCTTTACAATTCTGACTTCACCTTTCTCCACTATATCCCTCACAAAATGCATCCTCACATCAATATGTTTAGACCTTTCATAGAAGACTTGGTGCTTCACCAAATGAATAGCACTCTGACTACCACACAGAATATCTACACTTGCTTGATTAATGCCTAACTTCTCATGCATTCCCTTCAACTAAATATCCTCCTTAACAACTTCAGTAACATCCATATACTCAACTTCAATTGTTGAGAGAGCAACCACAAACTGAAGCATTGACTTCCAACTCACTGTTGTACCAAACAAATTAAATGTAGGAACCGGTTTTTGATAATCAATCCGTTCTTTACCCATGGATCAATTATGGATATCTAACAAACACATACAAAATCCATACCTAGCATGCTCCTATGAATTTAATTACAATCATAGGATGTTTATTCGATATACCTGCAAATTTGATGCACAACGACTCCAGATTTGATCTTCTGAACTGTTCCCGGCTAGAATACGACGATGGATGGGATCAACCTCGTACTCTCTTTCTCACAGTGGGGGGCGGCGCCAGTTCTCTCTCTCTCTAGGGTTTTATTGCTTAGAATGCAAGTAAGTAATGAGTCTTATAAGCCTTGTATTTATAGATAAATAACTGCTCACATTCATTGAACCTAGACAACCCTCACGGGCCGTAGGAGACAGACGCCTAGCCCACTAGAAACACAGGCCATTGGGCCAGTTCAGGGATCTACTAGCTTAAATAAGATTGGCCCAATAATATCTGATTTAATCCATTCAGCCCAGAAATATAAATCAGATATAAATATTAATTAATTCCACTAAAGAATTAATACTGACTTACCCTCTTATTTAATTATTGAGTCGGGGCTAGTATTAGACTTAATTAATCTCCGTGTTTAAGATTCTCGAATATCCATTAATTAATTAAATACTTCTGACAGTAAATTAATTAATCAATTAATTATTCACTAATAAATAATTATCTCGAGTGCTACCACTTAAACTTATTATCGTATTAGAACTAATTCCACCTGCAGGGTTTAATACGACAAACTTATTAAGTTCCTCGAGAGGATATCATCATCCCATTATTCATAGGACACGGATCCTTATTGCAGCTCTATCAATATCAAATAAGAACTGCTACCGCCCAAAATACGAAATTTTGAACCACGATTAAGTTCTCATTTATAATAGATCAAAGCAATAGTCAGACACTTATTCATACTGATAAGCCCAATTAAGGTTAAGACTATTTAAGTCACCGAGATCTTTAATTCTCAATAATTCAGAACAGAGAATTAATCTCACTGTGATCCTTTCAATACGATTAACGTACTAGCATAAATAAATAGTCAAGATAAACTATTTAATACTATTATGCTACAATCTAAACCAACAACTCGTCCAAGTTGTATCAATTGTGAATATTAGTTTATATCTCATAAAATGCCGATTATATAATCTTCTGTGATCTACAACACACTATATAATCTATAATATTGAGATAATTGGACAAATAATAATTATGCAATAATAAACATTTCAGATAGGAGAATTATAGTGAAATAAATATCAATTGTATATAAACAAAAGTCTTGCTTTCGTATACAACCCTTCAATTCTCCCACTTATACTAAAGCAAACTTTTAGTATACAATGAGACTAATATTCATCTAGCCATCTATTACAACTTCTCCCACTTATACTCAAAGTTTAACTTAGTGTGGGAGGAAATGCAGCCCCATGCCTTCAACGTGCTTCTCAAAGACAACAGCTGGCAGACTCTTTGTAAATGGATCAGCCAGATTATCAACTCCTGCAACCTTTTGCACATCCACATCACCATCTTGGACAAGCAGCCGAATGTAGTGATATCTTGCATCAATATGCTTAGTCGTCTGATGAAACCTCGACTCCTTGCAATTTGCAATTGCTGCCTCATTATCAGAATAAATCGTGATACTTCTTGGCAAATCAGGAATCACATCAAGCTCCGCTAAGAAGTTCCTAAGCCAAACAGCCTCTTTAGCAGCCTCAGTAATAGCCACATATTCAGCTTCCATAGTAGATAATGCAATGCATTTCTGCTTCACACTTCTCCACACAATGGCTCCACCTCCTAGCTTGAACACATAGCCAGAAGTAGAAAACCGCTGATCTTTATCTCCTTGATAATCAGCATCTACATATGCTACCGGAAACAGATCACCGGATCGATATACCAGTCCATACTCTCTAGTCCGTTTAAGGTACTTGAGTATGCACTTTACAGCAATCCAATGACCCTGACCTGGATTAGCCTGATATCTAGACACCATGCCAACGGCCTGGCAGATATCGGGCCTGGTACACTGCATTGCATACATGGGACTTCCCACAGCCGAAGCATAAGGAATTGTCTTCATGTCAGCTACCTCCTTAGGCGACGTAGGACACATCGCCTTAGATAGATGAACGCCATGTCTGAAAGGCAAGAAACCTTTCAGACATGCTGCATGCTGAAACGCGACAATACAGTATCAATGTAGGCTGTTTGAGACAAACTCAACATTCTCTTAGATCGATCACGGCCGACCTTAATTCCAAGAATGTATGCTGCCTCTCCCAAATCCTTCATTTGAAACTGCTAGGATAACCATGCCTTAATCTTAGCCAATACACTCACATTATCATTAATAAGCAGAATGTCATCGACATAAAGCACGAGAAATACTAAACTTCCATCAATACACACCCTGTAAACACAACTTTCATGTTCACATTGTACAAAGCCATAGCTCTGGACAACATCATTGAAACGTTTGTTCCAGGATCGTGAAGCCTGCTTAAGTCCATAAATGGACTTCTTTAGCTTCCACACGAGATGCTCTTCACCTTTCTTAACAAATCCTTCAGGCTGTAGCATGTAGATGTCCCTATCTTGTTCAAGATACCCGTTCAGAAACGCTGTTTTGACATTCATTTGCCAGACCTCGAGATTCATGTGAGCGGCCATTGCCATAAGAATTCGAATGGATTTAAGCATGGCTACTGGCGAAAATGTTTCATCGTAATCGATTCCCTCTCTTTGGGTAAAACCTTTCGCCACTAGTCTTGCCTTAAAAGCCGTAACCTTTCCATCCGGTCCTCTCTTTCTCTTGTACACCCACTTGCATCCTATGACTTCACAGCCCTTAGGAAGTTCGCATTTCTGGTATACATCCATGGCAGTGATAGATTCCAATTCGACAATCATACACGCCTCCCACTCAAGAGCATCCGGATCTGCTAAAGCTTCGGAGTAAGTCCAGGGATCCTCTTCGATCACAACTAATTCCGATGAATCCGTAGATTCATTAAGTAGAGTGTATCGACTAAGCAACTTTCCCTGAGCTATCCTCCCACTACGACGAAGCTTTACAGCAGATTCAGTATTAACGGTTTGTGCAGGTTCTGACGATTTCTCGTCTTGCACAACTGGAGCACTAGTTACCTCCTCCCCTCTAACTTCCTGAAGTATGATATCGCTTCTCTTATTATGCTCAATCACATAGTCCTCTTCCAAGAATCTCGCGTTAGTGCTAATAACGACTTTCTGATCCTTAGGACAATAGAAATAGCCACCTTTCGTTCTTCTAGGATAGCCTACAAACAGCATCACCTTGGTTCTCGGACTCAACTTGTCAGCGTCTTTATTTAAGACATGTGATGGACTACCCCAAATCCGGATGTGGTTAAGACTAGGCTTGCGCCCGGACCACAGCTCGGACGGGGTCTTAGGCACTGACTTTGAAGGAACCAAGTTTAGCGTGTGAGCCGCTGTTTCCAAAGCATATCCCCAAAACGATATAGGCAGAGATGCATAACTCATCATGGATCGAACCATCTCTAGAAGTGTTCGATTTCTTCTCTCCGACACACCATTCTGTTGAGGCGTTCCAGGTGTAGTCAATTGGGATGTAATCCCACTTTCCAACAAGTACTCTTTGAACTCGTTGCTGAGGTATTCGCCGCCGCGGTCAGATCGCAACGACTTGATACTCTTACCATGTCGCTTCTCTACTTCCGCTTTGAATAGTTTGAACTTTTCAAAGCACTCGGACTTGTAGCGCAACAAGTAGATGTATCTGTACCTTGAGTAATCGTCAATGAAAGTGACAAAATACTCGTAGCCTCCACGAGCTTGAGTTGACATAGGTCCACACAAGTCGGAATGAATCAATTCCAACACTTCTTTGGCTCTATACCTCTTGGCCTTGAAAGGCCGAGTCGTCATCTTTCCCTCTATGCAGGATTCGCAGATTGGGATAGAATCAACTTGGAATGAATCCAAGACTCCATCGGAAACCAATCTTTGGATCCTCCTTAGACCAATATGACCCAATCTTAAGTGCCAAAGAAGAGTTTGATTCATTTGAGAAGAATTCGATTTCTTTCTTTGGTTAACAGTTAAAGCATTACTTGAAGAACTCATAGCATGTGAACAGTAAATAGTATAAAGAGAATCAACAACATGTGCATAACCAATAATATTATCATCCTTCATAAAAGTCGCAAAACCTTCAAAAAGAATAGAATATCCGTCTTTCCACAACTTAACCATAGAAATCAAGTTCCGCCGAAAGTCTGGCACATATAAAACATCTCTTAAAACTAAAACTGAATTCTCAAAAGATAAATGAACATCGCCTATTGCCGCAACGTCTGTTTTCGCTTCCGTTCCCATGGCAACACTCAACTCCCCTCTACTCACTTCCCTTGTCCGCAGGAACCCCTGCAAGGAATAACAAATATGGTCACTTGCGCCCGTATCTACTACCCATTTATGGATAGAACTTGAACTTAAACATATTTCATTAACAAGAGCAGAAGACATACCTTGAGCCTTCTTCAACAGGGGGCAGTTAGCCTTCCAATGTCCCGATTTCTTACACTTGAAGCATTTTCCACCCTTCTTCTTTGGCTTTTTAATGCCGCCGGTAGGGCCAAGCCTCTTGCTCCCACTGCTTCCTTCGCCCTTCTTGCCTTTCGCAGGGCCCTTCCATTTCTTTCCACCTTTCGGTGAAACATGGAAACCCCTTGAGGAAGAAGCAAGAGCTTGCGGACTCTTTCCCATAACCCCTTCCGCCGCAACAAGTTCATTGAGCAGTTCATTGAGAGTGAACACTTTCTTGCTCATTATTGCATTAAGGCGGAAGTTCTCATAGGACTTGGAAAGAGTGTGGAGTATCATGTCGACCTTAGCTTCATCCATGATACCGCCATCGAGCACGTCTAACTCGTTGAAATGATTGATCATTCCAAGCACGTGCTCGCGCACAGACGCGCCCTCCGTCATCTTCGAGCTCATGATTTGCCTCATGATCTCGAATCGGGTAGAACGGTCACTCTCACCGAACAACTCTTCAAGATTTGTCATGATTGCAGCAGCCGTATCCAAGGACTGATGCTGCTGCTGCAACCCCGAGGTCATAGTGGTCATCATGTAGGCTTTCGCCATACAATTGGCCTTATGCCACCTCTTAGACTCCTCTTTCTGAACCTCGGTAGAGTCTGCAGTGAGAACTGCAGGCGCAGGTGTAGTGAGTACGAAGTGATAATTTTCGGCATCTAGGACATATCCCAAATTGCGCTTCCATTCCAAGAAATTTGGTCCGGTAAGCGGCTTAGCAGTAAGCACATTCAACAACGGAGTAACAATCATATCTGAAAAAATTAAACATACAAAACGCACATAAGCCACAATTATTGCATAAAACGTTCGTAACATTTATATTGTAACCTTTTGATAAAACAATATTAAATGAAACCTTCATTAGCTCAAGTGACTTACACGCAAGCCACGATAGTGTGGACGTTTACGTGCGCATCACTCAACCAAACACCCAGTTTTTAATTTTATCTCATGCCAAATTAACCTTATGACAAATAAAATTAATAAATGAACCTTACTAGACCATATCGTCTCGAAAAGGGACTCCGATGGGGAGTTGTATTCGAGACAATATCTAAGCACAGACCACAATTTAACTAATCCAAAATTGTCCCACATATTGATGCAATTACTAGAACGACATCTCCTTGTAAACAATTTCATTAATTATCTTATTCTAATCTCTCCTAGAATAAACTGTGAGAATTAATACGCACAAGCCACGATAGTGTGGACGTTTACACGTAAAACTCCCACTATTCACGAGACTAAAATACCTTTAGAAGTTTTACTCGACAAAATCTATAAGTCAATAGCACCCATGCAAGCCACGATCGTGTGGACGTTTACACGAGCCTACTAACTTAATTCGTCTAAAACCAATCGTGGAGGTCTAATTTTGATTATTAAAAATCAAGTTATCATGCTTAGTCATTTTTAATTCAAAAGGTTTTCGCATGCAAAACACGTAAAACACGGAATCACTAAACATGTTTTTTCTAGAACTCACATAATAAATCATGCTCGCTTGAATTCATAACATGCTTAGAGAAATACGATAAAATCCTAGCATGCATTTTCTAAACGCAAATAATTACAAATTATATCATGCTTTAGAAATAATAACACCTTAACGGTGATTAAATCCCACGACATGCAATTTATAATAAATAAAATGTCGTCTCGTCGTGGATGATTTGTACCTGCCTAAATTATTACAGAATAATAAAGGAAATAAAAAACAAACTATCTATTACAAGAGATCTTCGTCTTCAAGTCTTTCCAAATCCGTCGCCTTGAAGCATCCCCCAAGAAGGAAACGAGATCAAAAGCATCTCGTTTTTCCATCACGACCCGACCCACGCGAGAGGCCTCACCGTGCGGCTGTCCATACGCCTAAACCCTAGGTTTTTAAACCTAGGGTTTCGCATGGAGCAACCCATACCGGCAGCCCCCCCCCCCCACCGTCGCCGGAATCGCAATCCGGCGAGCACGCCAACGTCTCGCCACCGCTGCCCACACCACCATCCACCTCGCCGTCGGAACAGCAAGGCGGAAGGAGGAGCAGCCACGCTGCTGTGCGTCGCATCGCCGCCGTCAAGTTCGCGACAACGGCGCGATGAGTCGCACGACACGCAGTCGTTGCAGCGCTCGTCACCGCCGCGATCGCCTTCCGCCGTTGCTGCTGCTCGTCGCCACTGCTGCTGGTTGCTTGCTGCTGCTCTGCCGCTGATGGTTTTGCTCTCGCCGGAGAAGAAGACCCCAACGACGACGGTTGAGGCGATAGCGATGAAATCGCCTCCACCGCCCCGATCGTCCAGTCACCAGACACAGGGGTTAGACCCTTGCGTCTTGCCAAACACGACGAACCCAGCAGACCCACCACAAAGGCAGATCTGCCGCCGCGATGAGCCGCACGTGCCCAGCACGCGCCGTCGCGTTTTTGGTGCGCAGCCGTCACGCCCCACCTCCGTTCGTACGTGGATCGAGATTGGCACCTTAAACGTTGGAGCAGGAGCTCCAACGAGTCGGATCTCTGCCCGTCTCTCACCACGCACGGCGGAAACCTAGCGCGTGAAAGCAACGCGCCGCCGCCGGCCTTCCTCCTCCTGCAAACTTGTCCGTTTCTCAACCCGTACAACAATTACAAATCGAAATAACAATTTACAACTGAAATCTTATTCTAACCACGGATTTTCTCGTGGTAAAAAACAGCCAAAACGGCAAACCAACAGAAAATAAAACGAATCCACGACGAGACAACGAACATACATGCATAAATGTACGTAAATAAAATCAGATTTTATTTAATAATGGATTTACTGTTCGTTAATCCGACAGAGCCATAATATACAGACCAGGGCTCTGATACCAACTGTAGGAACCGGTTTTTGATAACCAATCCGTTCTTTACCCATGGATCAATTATGGATATCTAACAAACACATACAAAATCCATACCTAGCATGCTCCTATGAATTTAATTACAATCATAGGATGTTTATTCGATATACCTGCAAATTTGATGCACAACGACTCCAGAGTTGATCTTCTGAACTGTTTCCAGCTAGAATACGACGATGGATGGGATCAACCTCGTACTCTCTTTCTCACAGTGGGGGGCGGCGCCAGTTCTCTCTCTCTCTCTAGGGTTTTATTGCTTAGAATGCAAGTAAGTAATGAGTCTTATGAGCCTTGTATTTATAGATGAATAGCTGCTCACATTCATTGAACCTAGACAACCCTCACGGGCCGTAGGAGACAGGCGCCTAGCCCACTAGAAACACAGGCCATTGGGCCAGTTCAGGGATCTACTAGCTTAAATAAGATTGGCCCGATAATATCTGATTTAATCCATTCAGCCCAGAAATATAAATCAGATATAAATATTAATTCATTCCACTAAAGAATTAATACTGACTTACCCTCTTATTTAATTATTGAGTCGGGGCTAGGTATTAGACTTAATTAATCTCCGTGTTTAAGATTTTCGAATATCCATTAATTAATTAAATACTTCTGACAGTAAATTAATTAATCAATTAATTATTCACTAATAAATAATTATCTCGAGTGCTACCACTTAAACTTATTATCGTATCGGAACTAATTCCACCTGCAGGGTTTAATACGACAAACTTATTAAGTTCCTCGAGAGGATATCATCATCCCATTATTCATAGGACACGGATCCTTATTGCAGCTCTATCAATATCAAATAAGAACTGTTACCGCCCAAAATACGAAATTTTGAACCACGATTAAGTTCTCATTTATAATAGATCAAAGCAATAGTCAGACACTTATTCATACTGATAAGCCCAATTAAGGTTAAGACTATTTAAGTCACCGAGATCTTTAATTCTCAATAATTCAGAACAGAGAATTAATCTCACTGTGATCCTTTCAATACGATTAACGTACTAGCATAAATAAATAGTCAAGATAAACTATTTAATACTATTATGCTACAATCTAAACCAACAACTCGTCCAAGTTGTCTCGATTGTGAATATTAGTTTATATCTCATAAAATGCCGATTATATAATCTTCTGTGATCTACAACACACTATATAATCTATAATATTGAGATAATTGGACAAATAATAATTATGCAATAATAAACATTTCAGATAGGAGAATTATAGTGAAATAAATATCAATTGTATATAAACAAAAGTCTTGCTTTCGTATACAACCCTTCATTAAAAACATACCCCGTTTGAGATTTCCTTGTATCAAGATTTGTAGCATATAATTTGAGTCTACATAGTCCATGAGACTTCTACTAGCTTCAACTTCTTTCCTCTGATACAACAAACCACAATTACTTGTAGTCTTCAAATATCTTAAAATATACTTCGCAGCTTCTCAATGAGCTCTTCCTGGATCTGCCATATATCTACTATGTACACTAATAGCATGAGCTAGATCAGGTCTGGTGCACACCATGCAATACATGATACTTCTTACTGCATTAGCATAAGGAACGTGACTTATGCCAACTCTCTCATCTTCAGTTTTAGGTTTCTGTAGCTCTGAAATTCTCACATGCTGTGGCAAAAGAACATTGATACCCTTGGACTTATTCATATTAAATTTCCTCAGAATTTTATTGATATAATCAGATTGAACGAGAAGCAATTGACTCTCCTTCTTGTTTCTATAAATGTCCATTCCAAGTATCCTCCTTGCCTCACCAAGATCTTTCATGTCAAATTCCTTGCTCAGAGTTGACTTGACCTTCTCAACTTCTGACTTCTGATTACTTGCTACAAGCATGTCATCAACATACAGTAAAAGATAAGTGAGTCTTGAATCAGAATGCTTCTTAAGATATACACATCAGTCATGTTGTGCTCTAGCAAATCCAATGCTCAACATGTACTCATCAAATCGTTTGTTCCACTGCCTAGGACTCTACTTCAACCCATACAAGGATTTCTGTAACAAACAGACTTGAGACTCACACCCAGTGACTTCAAAACCTTCAGGCTAATCCATATAGATTGTTTCCTCCAACTGACCATTTAGGAAAGCTGTCTTTACATCCAACTGATGCAATTCCAAATCAATGAAATATTTCGTCTGTTATGAAATATGATTGAAAGATCGTGAAGCAATGCAGCTTCACCAATGAAACAATAAAACCTAAATCTCAAAACTCATATGCATGAAGAAGTAAAACACACCAAGGATTTACGTGGTTCAGATCAGATTGATCCTACATCCACTGGGCAAGAAGAAGGAATGATTTCACTATCAAATCAACGTGACAGATCGTCACTACAAATGCAGAAAACAAGAACTCTCAAGAGATGAAAACTGATCTTCTACAGCCAAGATCAATGGCAGATCTCACAAGTTCTCTCTCTTAGCTCTCTTCTGCAAAACCGCTCTCTCTCTCTTCTAACTACTTACAAACTTAGAAGAATCGAGAACCTCTCCAGTAAGTGCCAAGAAGAATAAGAACAAAAGTATTTAAACTCTGCAGGAAAGAAACAAACTCCTCCAGCTGCTTTCTCTTCTTGTTGTGTAGCTCATTAAGTCGATTGTACTCCTTAACCACTTCACAACTATTAAATCCCTCAGCCTTTAATATTTGCATTCAACTCCCTCAACTTACTTTTATCTTCTTATGCAATCACATACCAACATCGTCCGTTCACAATAAGTATGGTTTTTCCTTAAATGGAAATGACTCAACTCATGATAAATATGAGCTCATTCTATACTCACAATACATTTATCTAACTCACTTCTCTGCAAAACTCATGTCACTTTTTTCGGACCACACTTATCATGGATAGAGAAAGTACATTATTTTCTAATTTAGCTCAATTTTATTGACATTCAGGCTTAGTTCCTCACATTTGATGCATTTTGTGTTTGTTTCTCATATAGTTGTGGAATTTTAGCAGTTTAAATTTATCAAATGCTGATATCTGATCATAAATTGTGACGTCTCATATTGTGATATGAGTTCAATGAATAAATTGAGCCTAAGCCCACTATCATACTAAACACTGGATAAATCATATTTCTTCAGCCCATAAGAGCATGTACAACAAGCTTCCAAGGGGGGGTGTCGATCGGCGGTGTCGAAGCCTTCGACACACCCCCCCCCCCCACTCGACACACCCTGTGTCGAGTCCACAGTGGGGGATCGACACCCCCCTGTATCGATGGCGGTGGCGAGACCGGTGTCGAGGCTTCGACCCAGCCTTCGACTCCATACGGCTGAAATATGGGGACACGTGGCGTGTCCCCATTGGTCCTCTCCTATTTTTTTTTTCATTTTCTGATTAAAAAATAAAGAAAGCAACGAGTAGATTTTTTTTGTGTCCAACGTATATATGTGAAAGAGCAACGGTAATATCTCCAATTTTTTCCTATATATATCCCACCACACCACCACATCAATTCATCTAATTCATTCATCATACAAATTCACTTGTTTTTTCAAAAAAAACTTATGAGTTGGCAGGGTGCGAGCTACAATCCTGAAGTTGGGCAATCATAAAAGGCCCTGCTCGCTTGTGGTTTCGGGAGCATTTATGTGATGTCATGTATGCCTGCATCATTCTGCATAACATGATTATTGAAGATGAAGGACCGAGGGCAACTGAATTCCATGTTGAATCGAGCGCAAGGGGCGATGCAAACGTGAACAAGGCACCAGTCCATCAAGGGGGGCCAGTGCCACTCCGCCAAGTTATTGAGAGAACAACTTAGATTCAGGATGCACGTGCTCACGACCGCCTTATGGAGGATATGATTGAAGAGATTTGGGCACGTTTTGGTCCACTCTGCGAGTAGTTGTTGTGTTTTTATTTATTTCCTAATTATTGTATTTTTTTAGTTATTGTCTTTTTTTTAATTCAATAAAATTATCATTTATTAATTTATGAATTTAATTAAGTTATTTTTTTATAATATTTATTACAAATAAAAAAAACAACAAAATAAAATCTATTCAATCATTAGAAGCACGCTTCTTAATGCTTAGACTTAGGTCTTACTCAACCCCATTGTAGTGTGAAAATCAACCTATGTCTAACTCAACATCACCAATCATTAAAATCACGCTTCCCAGTGCTTCAACCTAGGTCTAACTAGACCCCATAGTACATGCTCTAAGAGCCTACTTTCTACATCATAATAACCCCCAAATTAAAAAAACTTGCACTTTTAGTTTTAAAAAAAAAACTAATGAGAAAGTTGTCATTCCGAGTATTTTTTTTTTTAAAGACATACCATAAGAGATCTTGTTCTCCTCATTATAAAAAAATAAAAATAAAAAATAAAAAAAAAGGAAAAAAGCTACCGATATTTGAATTTATTTTAGGAAAAAGAAATACATATTCTTTTAGCTAAAATCGGGGTACTACAAGTATAACCTCTTTAAATAAATATTCGATAAATTAATAACACATGTAAAATAATAACTTCTTCTGATCTCGATATGAATACTATTATTTAAAATTTAACTCGATAAATTAATAATTTTTATATGATAACAATGTTTTAGTTCCGATTGGATTAATTTATAAAGAGTCTGCTGTATTTGATGGAGCTTATAGATGATTTTAGCTCCAATTCCTCTTAACGGAGCTTATAGATTTTAACTCCAATTCCACTTACTAGTTACTACCTGGGTCTATCGAGATTCGACCAAGTGCTTGAGATTGAAGCTTCAACCATTTAGATATATATTCCTCAAAAGCAAAAGATAGGCTCTAGAAGATGGATCTGGAGAGAGAGAATTTTGGGTTTTATTTATGTTTAGTATATATACTACTATTATAAATATTATTCTGAATTCGGCCCACAAATGAAAACTAAGCACACCTCAAATTCCGAGCGAAAATCTATCGTATTCATCCTCTTATTTAAAAGATTCACCCCGCTAAATCCGTTTTGTTACGAGGCTCGTTTGATATCCATATACGTATATAAGGTATGAATATCAATATAGCTTATATTTATACTTTGTGTTTGGTATTTCAGTATATGGGTATGAAATTGATATACTTGATAAACTAATTTTCAATATTTTCATATACCAATTTTTTCTAGTATATGATACATATCTCTACTTTCTTTCTCACTTGATATCAATAGATATCTTCAACATATCAAACATAAATACTACCAAATATCAATCTGATACCCATACCTGATATCCGATATTTGATATACTGGTATATAAATACCAAACGGGCCCTGAGTTTATTCACAAAAGAAACCACACTAGATAACAATAACTTTGTCAATACAATAATTTTATTCACAAAACATTAACTTTGTCAATACAGAATAAAGATGAGAGAGAGTATAAACTAAAAATAAGGGTAGTTTAGTGTCAAACTGAAAAAAGTTGGTCTCTTTTGTTGTAAATTAAATTTTCTTACAAAATTATTATTTTACTATCTAGAGTGGTCATTCTATTACTCAACTCTTTTATTATCTCGTAAACTTATATTTCATTGCATTAAATTATGTTAATAGTTAATGATAACATTAAATTGGACACAATTAAATGTTTTTTTTATAATTTATTTATTTACTTGTAATATGCAATTATATGTGTGTGCCAAATCTTTTGAAGTTTAATCCATTTTTAAAAATCCAATTCCAATCTTTTTAGGTGGGGGAAACACAAAGATTTGACTTTGAGTAGGCTTGAGAAAGGAGGTGGCGCTTTCATGGCTCCACACAAATCTGGACCATCCACAATTTTCATGTAAATGAATCTTAACGTTTAACTAGTAAATTTTTTTTTAATCTAAAACTTTTGCAAATTGCAGTCACAATCTTTTTTTTTTTAAGTGGAGTTTATGTTTGTATCTGATTTTGCATACAATTACTGAAAGTTGGACTTTTGGATTATAAGTTGAAATTGAGATGTTTCCTGAAGGGTCAACCAAAGCTGTATCTTCAATCAATTTCAATGTTCATTTTCAATGCCATTCAATTTATTATGCTAATATGTCTCCATCGCTTCCTCTCTCCAGATCTCTTTATACCTTTTTCCCATTAGTATACTCCTCTTCCCGATTGAAGTTGACCTAGTTCTTCTCGTCACGGAGATTAAGAAAAAATGAATTATATATAAAGGGTATATTTTTTTAAAAAAACGATATAAAGGATATGTTTAGTACATGTTGTATAAAATATTTTATTGTTGATAACAAAAGGGTTTTTACATAAGATAGTATTTTTTCACTGTACCCTTTAATTAGATGGGTAATTAAGACCTAACTTTTTGCTAAAAAAATGAAACAAATTGAGTTGAGTGGGGCGCCCAAAAAAAAATACATGACAAGTTGAACGATGGAGGGAGTAATTTTTATTCACTTCTCAAACTTCCATCATATCTGATAAACCATGTATTTTTATATTTTATTGTGTTTTTCTAAGGATCAAGTTCCTATCACGAAATAACGAAACGAAAAGAAGGATTATATTACAATTACGTTCTCCATTTTACATTCTCTATCTCAATAGCGATCCTCCAAAAATGGAAATCCATTCGCATTTTGTTGAAACACCAAAACGAAAATGAAGAAGGGATAAAGAAATCCATTATTCTCCACTATTTATGTAATTAAAAAAAATAAAAAAATCCAAAAAGGAGGTTGGGTTGGATATGATTTATTAGGCCCTCTTACCTGTAAAGCAAAAATCGAATGGTCTTAAATTAACATTAACACAATTATAACTTACATTACGTGCCCATATTTTTTAATGGATGTCTATCTTTTTCGGCTGATGATTTATGAGTATCAAATCACATTATTTGGACTATTTATGATGAATAAGATCTTATTATATGTACATTAGTCGTCAATGATCTAATTATCCGGCTATCACGTCTACTCAATAACGTTTTGAGCGATTTTATATCATGATATCCAACGATATAAAGCTAATTAAATTATCAAAACTATAATTTTCATTCGGTAAAAGACGTACAAATACAAAAACGCCTCATACTTTATAAAAAAATAAAAAAATTAATTTGAAATTCTTGACGAAATACAAATAACATTCATACTTTATCATCGAGAAAAAAAGATCTGAATTACTTTTCTACTTAATTATTGGGAGTAGTACTATTATCCATAGGGATTATTTAACAGGAAAGGATCACTAATTAAAGAGCACAGCCTTTTGTGGGGCAATGCATGCATAATGTAATTGATCCAATGTTTTTGAGATTTGAGAATGTTGAGATTTCTAAGACTAAGTATGATGTTAAACAAATATTATCCCATGCATGTTTCTATCGTTACAAGATTAGATCTAAAACTTCACCTCCTATCAAAATTAGATCACCGTCCTTAAAATTAATAGCTTAGTTGGTGGATTAATATCCTAATATTTAAAATGTAGTTATATATATATATATATTATTATTTTTTTGAGAAAACTAATATATATCAATTTTATCCTAATGAAATCTTCAACATTATATATCAAGGTAAAAATAAATATAGTAATTCACAAAAATCGTAAAGTGTATTTTATAACACATAGAACTATTATATATACTATATAGATTTGGTTGCTACCAATTGTCTAAATACTAGCACTATATTTTTGTGATAAAAATATTGGCATGTACAATATGAGGAGCTCTGAGTTTGACCGGGTCTATTTGGAAGACCAACCGTTGATGGTATTGTCGGAGGTAGTGTGGTTGTACCTTTTCTATGTTGTTAATTTTCATCTAAATGAGTTGTACCTTTCTATGTTGTTAATAATATATAGTAGAGTACCAGACCCACACTAAGCAACTTGTCTACTACTATTAAATAAACCAACCAAAGTACTAAGGAGTAAGGACTACTACTACTTAAACTAATATCTTCATTTTTGGGATCCAACAATGCGTTAGTAGATTCATCAATAAAATAAAATGAAAGTTATCAAAACCCCTATGGTTATAACTCCATTATTTAGAAGGTGATACTAAATTACAATTTATTAAGAAACATTCGACATTAATTAAAGAGCACGACGTATTTATAATACCCCGGTGAAACCAATGTAACGGAAGTATTTGCTCTTCAATAGAGAAGATAGGAGTTTTTTACAACATTTTATCTATTGGGAACTTAATTCTACTTTTGATTTATTTAACTAATCTCTAAATTATTTTGACTTTGATTTAGAACAAGATAAGTATCGAAACCCAAACATTAAACAAGTAGTCCTTAAAACTTAAAAGTAAAAGAGGAATGAATGACAGTACACACGCAATGATGCGATTATTGCTTGAATGAGAAAGAGAGAAATGAAACCATGCGTGTTAGGCCATGATAACTAAATTTGAGAAGGTTTGGTTTGGATGATGATAATATAATGTAACACAAGCAAAGTACAAACATTTGTGTATGTGTGTAGGGTCAAAATTAACTTTAATTTTGGTCTAACACATTATGACATGGTCCCTGCTTCCGCAGCATACCATGTGACCAATTCACTATTTTGCCCTTATCTAACCTTCCTTTCTCACAATTTACTTATCTATTTATTTTTTTCAATGTTTTTTCGTGACTTCTTTGAGATTTTTCCACAATTTGTTGGTATATAGTAGTACTATTTTTGTCTTTAAAAAATTTAATAAGAATTTATTGAATGATAGTGACCATTTGATAGATAAATTAAATGGCTCAAAAAACTCACAACTTCAAATTGGGACCTAGATGTCCATTACTTTCACCCTACAATTAAATCAATGTTTCATCAGCATATTCTACAAGACAAGACGTGCACTTGCTTTATTTAATAATGTACTCTCTCCTCCACGATATGGTTGTCAAATTGTGGACAGTACAAATTTTAAGAAAATAGTGGATAATAATGAATAGTAGTGAATATTGTTGTGATTGGAGTAAGAATCTCATTATAAATGTGAGTGGAATAGTAAAAAATATAAGATGAACTATAATGTAGGGTAGTGCTATTTGGACACACTATGTGCAGATATACAATGGTAAAAATAGAAATTTGACGAATTTTTTAACTAATAATTTAATTTCATAGTTTCGACAGTTTGGTTATTAATAAATATACACTTTTAAAATTTTAATTATAAAGTTTCATCTCAATTTAAATTCACAAGTTTAGGAGTTGGGTATGAATGAGAGTAAAATTTGGGAGTCGCTGTGCGTGAGATTGATATTTCGGAATGAGGTCTGAGTAGAAAAGAAATTTTGAAGGCAATCGAACAATTTTTTTCCTATTTCAAAAATGTATGTCGAGACATAGCATGTCCAAATATAATTATTATATAAAGTATTATGTGGACAGTATTACTATAAATGAAAGTGATAATTATAACGTGGGATAGAGTTAAACGGTAAGAGCGACAATTGGGGGAGTACTGTATTTTTTATCAGGTTAATATGTTGTTTCGCAGGTAAAATGATGTCGTTCTTTTTTTTATGAAAATGTGTGATTAGAAAAATAGAATGATAATATTATAATTGTAACAATTTTTAAATCGTTAATCGAACAATTGAACATATTAACTTCTTTTTTGCAGTCAATACTAATTTTATCACGTAAAACGATGGACAGAAAAATAAATGAGTGAAATGTTAAAATACCTCTTTTTGAAAATAAAAGATAAAAAATATCCTTCAATAGAGAAAAGATAAAAATTACCCCAAAATTCTATAAAATGACTAGCATACTCTTTTCCTTCCTTTCTATTTCTTTTCTAATTTTAATTCTAATTTTTTTGTTCTTCCTCTCTCATCTCTCACTTCTAATAACAATATTCACCATTTTTTCCGGCGGCAGCGGTCAACGCCGGCAGTCAACTCCAGCGAGAATTTTCCGGCGACCTTCCGACGACTTCTTTCCGGCAACATACATGAGAAGCATACATGAATACCATACATGAGAAGCATACATGAATACCATACATGAGAAACATACATGCAAAGCATATATGAATATCATACATGAATATCATACATGAATACCATACATGAGAAGCATACATGAATACCATACATGAAAAGCATACATGATAGTATTAAAGCATACATGAAAATAGTTTCATATATGCTATCGAAGCATACATGAAAAATACATGCATGAACAACTGTTCAACATACATTAAAATAATAGGAAGCATACATGATCGTACGAAAGCATACATGATGTAATACATAAATGTAAGTATGAGTAGCATACATGAAAAATACATAAATCCAAGTATGAGTAGCATACATGAACAACTACATCAACATACATGAAAACTATTGGAAGCATACATGATAGTATGAAAGCATACATGAAAAATACATAAATGCAAGTATGAGTAGCATACATGAAAAATACATACACGAACAATTGTATCAACATACATGAAAATAACGGGAAGCATACATGATAGTATGAAAGCATACATGAAAAATACAAAAAAAAAAACTGTGAAATGTTCCGTCGTTGGGGATATATCTGCAATTTCCGACGACGTCGCTGTGAATCGAGGGTCGGGGATTACACGGTTGGCTTCGTCTCATCATCGCGCTTCATTTGGTGGTGGTGGTGAGGACCATCTCGTCGTCGGAAGTGGTGGTGGCGCCGCCACCGTCGCGACTAGGGGTTTCAGCCACAAAACCTGCATTTTTCAGCGCCGTCACCGGGAATCGTGGAGCGGCGACCACACCACTGAGGTCTTCGCATGGATGAGAAAACTGCTCTTCTTGTAATTAACGGTCTGATTTGACTGCAGATCCTCCTCCGCCTGCACCCAATTGCTAGCTATAGGGGAGATCCTAGCTTTGCTCTTCCGCCGACGGTCAATCTGGTCGAGCGCCACGCTGGCCTTCACGGCCAACACCGCCATGTCGGAGGCGGCCAGCCGGTACTGAAGCCTGGCGGTAGGGAGCGCGAAATAAATCTGAGCGGCGTCGAGCTGTTCGTGGGGTGCGAGAGATGGAATGAAATAGTCGAAGGAGAGGCTGTCGGAGTTGCAGAGGAAGAAGGAATTTGGGGATAAATCGCGGGATTCCAGAACCTGGGAAATGGTGACCGGAAGACTGAACCGCCACACTTCTCCACTGCCGATGGCCACCACATTCTGCAATTGAAAAGAGATGGTAGGAGGAAGTTGCAGATCTGGGGAGAAGGAAGAGAGAGAGAGAGAGAGAAGAAGGGCGGCGACGAGGTGGTGGTTGCCATGGTTGTGAGAGAGAGAGAGAGAGGAGGAGGAGCAAAGAGCGAGAGGTTTCTTACGGCAGAGAGAGAAAGAAAGGAAAAGCTAAATACTGGAGCAATTTGGTAAATGAGGGTAATATTTATCTTTTATTTTAAAAAGGGAGTATTTTCACCCATTAACTCAAAATAAATTCAGCCATTTAAAACTCAAAATCATCGATCAAATCTCCTGTAAAAATATCATTGATCAAATATCAAGGCTTGTCTAACTTACAATATTGATTGATTATATATATACATCATATTAATTGAGAAAGAAAAGTATTCAAAATTGTTTTTATGTGATGTGCCCACATGCTGACATGGAATAAAATTGTGCTCTGTCAAAAACTTTCTTGACAATTCATATTGCAAAAACTACAAAGTTGACGTATTTTCTTCTTATTTTAGAAGCATTGAAATTTACAATTTGGTACAAAAGAGTTTGTGATTAAAAATGGGTATTTAAATGAGATACAACTAACTATCTACTAAAATATGCAATTTAATACGATAAGATTTCACGACGGCAATATGTCGATTGAAATAAACAATTTAAATAAAAATTCTTTTTTTAGAATAAAAGATCTGGTCTAAATTTAGATACAATGATACTGCGTGTGCAACTATTGTGGCGGATACGAATATGTATATAAAATCATGGGATAAAATGGAAGCCACATACAAACTTTACCCAAAGCCAGATCATAAACCGTCAAAATCTCTCCACTCCACCATCTCTCTCTCTCTCTCTAAAAAACAGACGCGCAGGCCACCCAACTCAACAGAACGCACCAGAATCTACAATTATAGAGAGAGAAATGTAAAGGAATATACTTACTTATACACAAAGATAACATACATATATATATATAGAGAGAGAGAGTATTCAGTGCGAGAGTATTTGAAGGTCTGAAGAAGCTAATACAATCACGACAATCTCGACATTCTTCCTAATGTGTAATATTCGGGCGCAAAATGCCAATAGACTGCAGAGGTTTTTTTCGTTATTGTCCTTTGATTGATGTATTGCAGATCTTGATCTAAGGAAGTCATCTCCCTTTTTCTTGATAGCTAACGGTGCAAGAATAGGCATCGCTTATCCAATTAGTTCCGCATTGAGTGTCAGTTATCGAGATTTGAATTCGTAGTCGAAGTTTTGAAATCTAATAGGAAAACACTGGTGAGTTGAAGCTGGTTTTGAGTTTGGATTGGAGGAGTTATCGAGAATTTCAAAATCGACTGAAAACGGAGGAGCGGCGGTGCAATGGATGATAGAGGACAAGGAGGAGGAGGATCGTTTGTGGCAGTCCGGCGAATTTCTCAAGGACTCGATCGAGGAACTGCCTGTCATTCTACTGGTATGTTCCTTTTTCTCATTTCGCCCCATCTGTTATGTATATTTTCAATTTCTCTTGATTGATTTATCACTTCTCTCTCTCTCTCTCTCTCTCTCTCTCTCTCTCTCTCTACTGTATATGTATCTGTATATTGTCTGCAAAACGTTCCCGTTAATGTTTAAGATAAGTCTGGTGAAATGAATTGACGAAAATCTACGTTAGTTGATGCCTCTTACATTGAGATTTGCAATTAGTATGGATACACTTCAAATTTTACTGTTCCTGCAACTTCCGTGTTCTCTATCTAGATTAAAGATCAACGCAGCAATCTAGGAACTTAATGTTTTCTCATGTCTTTCTCTGTTTTTGTTTTTGGAAGCATTATTCATTCGGTGTGTTAAGACCGTATACAATAGATATGCTTAGATATCATTTTGTAACTTGTTTCCGACCTATTATCATTTGCATGTTTTACTACTGTACATAATACTAAGAAACTGTCAATAGCTATGCTTAGATATCAATTCCATTCCACTAATGAACTCATATTTGAGCAGAGTTTGTCTATTGAACTGTAGCTATTTGTTTAGTTGACAATTAGACATCGTGAGCTTCTACGCCATCGAGCCAGGGTACCTACAACAAAGTTATACATTTTGGTGGTTGTGCTTATGTCATTATGATTGTTTGATATTTCTGCTTTAGAGTCGCTAGCATTTCTTTCAACAATAGAACAAAATACGTGCACTCTCTCTTTGTGTAGTGAGCAATCTTATGTTTAGTGATTTTAGAGGGGAGGACATGGTTGAGGTTCTTTTTACTCTGGATTATTTTGAACATCATTAGTTGAACTTATTCAACATTGTTATAGATAAAAAAAATTGGAATATCAGAAACCTATACTTGAATAATTGGTTGAAAGTCATCAATACTACACCTTCATGGGTGTCTATTCCTAGCATATTATCTAGCATGGAAAACATGTATTAGCAAATATTTGCATATTTTCTCCATTCATTCTCCATTCATTTTCTTTTGTTACAATAGAGAATGTTGCAGGATCTGCTGCATGGCTAGGCAGAGGCCTTTCATGTGTTTGTGCTCAAAGAAGAGATATTGAAGATCACCCATCATTTGATTTGACGCCTGCACAGGTAATATTTTGCTTGGTATATTAAGTTCTTTTTCCTTTTTGTTTCCGGCTTTAGTTGCTTACAGTCTCTCACAGCAGTATCAACAAATCTTTAATGAGCTCTGTTTATTCAGCATATTTTCCATGTTGTTAGTATCTTTGTTTCACTGATTACTTCATGATCACCTCCATTACTTTTGAATGATGTATATTCTAGTAAATCTGGCGCACCGTGAATCAGCCAAGAATGTGGCTAGCCATACTTGTATGTTGCCTGTTAGTTGTTAGATGCTGCCATATCAGTTTTACTTGGTGGACCAGCATATATTGTGATTGATAGGACACCTAAAACATGTGGATTGTATATCAACGTCACGCGTTCATAGTGGTTTTCTATAATGCTTTTCACTGTTAACTTTAACCACTGACTAACCTGCTAAACTAGATCCTGATGTTGTGCTGTAATTTATATGTATCAGGAAGAATGTCTGCTCAGGCTACAGAACCGGATAGATATTGGTTATGATAGTTCTATTCCAGAGCATCAGGTGTATTTCATCATACTCCTAACTTCTAAGATTTTTTTGTTCTAGTAATATTCTGTGGTTACTTAAAGCATTCTTCTTAGCTAATATGGCCTTTTAAAAGTTACTTCTATGCACCTACTTTCTTCCTTAGGAAGCTCTGAAGGAACTGTGGCATGCTGCCTTCCCCGGGGAGGAACTACATGGTTTAATATCAGAACAGTGGAAGGAAATGGGTTGGCAGGGGAAAGATCCATCCACAGATTTTAGGTATAGCATCATTCTCCTGGACTTCTTGGGTTGCTTGAACCAAATTTGGTCGTATCTAGTGCCTGTAGCCCTCAACGTATAGCATCTTATTTCAGGGGTGGTGGTTTCATATCATTGGAAAATTTGTTATACTTTGCGAGGAACTTTCCGGTATGTTTATGTTCTATCCTCATTTTCTATCTATTTCTTCATGCATGCATATTTATCGTTTGTACTTGTAATGTATGAGTTGTGAATATGTAATCAAATTGAGATTTCACGATTTAATTTTTAATTAATTTGGTTGGTTGTAAAATATATATTTCATAATCCTCATTTGCTTCAAATTATATCGTGAGATGGATCCAAATTTTCGGAAGAAATTTTTATATTCCTGCTCTTTTCCCCAAAATTGTAATGTCATGGTGTATTTAGTTGGATAGTGGTGAGCACCATTGCCCTTGCATGGAGCTTGATAGAGCATTTAAAGTTCTCAAAAATATAGGATGAAGCCTGGTTTACATAAACGAGAACTTCCTTTCGATGGACTTACATGGCGTATGAAATTGTCATTTTTGTTTTCAAGGGATTTCTCATTTTGCCCATCTTTAGTTTGTCTATAGGTTTCCTTGAAATGTATGATATCATTTGTTCTCATAAAAGCTCACCAAATATTTTCACAGAAATCTTTTCAGGATCTTCTTCAGAAGAAAGAAGGTGATCGGGCAATGTGGGAATACCCCTTTGCTGTAGCTGGTGTCAACATCACATTCATGCTTATTCAGATGCTTGACTTTGAAGCAGGTAATTTGTTGGCCGTTGTACGGCCCAATGGTGAACACTGAATCTTATAGAGAGCTTGTTTGATCATTTCTCTTTCTTTTGAAAATACTCGTCTCAAGTGATCCCAATCCTCCTAATTCTTCTCCAACCAATAGTTCTCGTTATCTTAAATTAAGATGCAGTTCGTCTAATACGTTCTCATGCAGTCTGAACCTATGTTAGCTCCCAAAATTTAATGACAACTTGACCTTGATTTAAGTATTCTTTTTATACCTTGTCAGCTTAGAGTGTAGTTTCAGTTGTTTCTAGCTCCTGTGGATGTAAATTTGCTAAAAAGCAGGCAGTAGATTCTCTGCCGTGTGAGTTCATGCCTGCTAATGCAATTGTTAAACGTGAGGAAAAAATATGATGTTGCTGGTACATAATCTTTCTGTCATATTTGCAGTGAAGCCCAGAACTCTTGTGGGAGCAAACTTCTTGAAGTTGTTTACAGGTAACGATTTCCATCTTTTATCAGTACTTTTTTTTTTTACATGTTTTATGCTCCAAATGAAGTTTCACTTATTGATGATTTCATCTCATTTGTCAGAAAATGAATCAGCTTTTGACCTTCTATATTGCATCACATTCAAGCTAATGGACCATAAATGGCTTGATATGCATGCTTCTTACATGGATTTCAATGTAAGTATTCACTAATTTGTAGGCCATCACGAGTACTTTGAGAAAGGACCATACAATGTTGAGTTGTGTGTTTTCTTTTGTGATAAACTCAGACTGTGATGAAAGCTACTCGTCATCAGCTGGAGAGGGAGCTACTCCAGGAAGACATCGTACGCCTTGAAGACCTGCCTTCTTACAGCCTTCTCAGTCGATAACGAAGTACCCAACTTCCACATTTTCTAATGTACGAGTCGATATATCCCACACCAGAGAATGATATCTGCTGGAAAAATCTCAATTTTGTGCTTCCAACTAAATAGATAGTTTAGCTGATGGAATTCGAGTGGCGGCGCACCAGTACTGGAATTCCTGCTTGTTTTGCTTTCTTCTTACCTTTTTTCTGGTTTTACGTATGGAGGAGAGAAGCTTATCAGAGGTCTTCATTGCTGTGAGGTTTTCGTAGCAAACTAGAGGCATACGGTCTTTGTTAATCTATGTGACAATCTCTAGACACAGATATATGAATAGTTTAGTGAAGGCGAATCCAATATGTCTTCTTCCATAGTCTCATTGATTTTGGACTTGGAATTAACTTGTCATTCTATTTGGAAACAGTAATTTTTTAGTTGTTGTATCGTCTATTTTGACTCCTATTAAAAGTTTGGTCTATATAAGGAAAAAAAGATTTCCAAATGTTGCGAATTTATCACGATAGGAATTCATGCTAGGAAACCTACAAGGCTACAGCTTCGTGCTGCGTGAACCTTTTCCAAATCTGAGTCTTATTTTATGGTGTTTTATATTATTGGATCAATTTTAGATTTATTTTGTGGTTTTATTCATACGTGTACCCTTGTTAATCTCGAATTCAGAAGAAAAATATTTGAAAAAGAATTCAAGATTGCAAATAGAACCCAAATCAATAATAGGGTCTACGAATACTAAGGAAGTGATTGGTATGATGGAATGGAATGGGTAAGTTGATTCTTATGATTGATATGCACGAAGAATAAGTAAAGGAATGGAATCGATATTTTTTTATGCATTGTGTGTAAATATATGTGTGTGTTTGTGTTGAGTGTGTGTATATGCGTATATGTGTAGTGTGTGTGTGCGCGCGTGTGCAATGTGTGTATTTGTGTGCAGTGTGTATATATATGTGTGTGCAGTGTGTATATGTATGCAGTGTGTGTGTATATGTGTGTGTAGTTGTGCAGTATGTGTGTGTGTAGTTGTGCAGTGTGTATATATAAGTTAGAATTAATAAAAATAAAATTTCTTGATTTTTTGGAGTATAATTAACAATATTGTAAAATATATGAAAGTAAAATAGTCAAAATATAAAAATAGAAATATTAGAAATAACTAATACTATAGTCTTGCCTGACTAAGGAATAACTAAACCCTTGAAGAATGAAATAACCATTCCGAATGAAATAGCGTTTCCTCCTCATGAAACATACTACCAAATAAAGAAATGGAAGAAGGAATATGGCCATTTCATTCCGGGCTCCATTCTATCATATCAATCACTACCTAAAAAATTTAAATAGAGGGATTCAAAATTGCACGATGCAAAACTCTCAAATAATGTATGATGCGATTTTCTAGCTTTGTTCGGTGTGGACAAAAAACCATGCGCAGAAGTTGAAATATCTGGCAATTCAAGTATTTATTGTTATTATAATATATAGGAGTAGTATATAGAGAGAGTAGTTAGTGATACATTACATTATAAGTATAAGCATCATCAATGTTCTGATATAGAATCCAAATTCCAAAGGGCAAAACAAACTCGGAAGTGAAGTCTAATAGCATAAGCAGAGGTTACAGAAAGCCATATTAGACTACGTTTAAATTCATTCATAGATCCAAGAGTGAAGGCTGCTCCTCCATTCCGCCAGTCCTTCTGTGAACCATAGAGCAATCTCCTTCCTCGCACTCTCCACTGCATCACTGCCGTGAATCACGTTCCTGCACAACAAACAAACCCGTCTCAACATTCCTCTTTCGTGGCAAATACTTCACAAACACCAAATATGTTACTATACTACTTGACACAATTTGGAAGCACTCGAGATATTGTCATTCAAGGATGGCAGGGAAACCCATAAATCGAACTCTTGTTACCAACTAGATAGGATAGGTAAGAAATTAGAGATGGCATAAAGTGGTGAAAGAGTTTGGAATAAATAATTTCAAAGATTTAAAGTGCAATCAATCTTTTGTCAATTAACATTAAGATAATAAAGCATTGTCTTTACCTGCCAATATCAATGGCATAATCACCACGGATGGTTCCAGGGGCAGAATCAGCAGGGTTGGTGGCTCCAATGATCTTTCTTCCAGTAGCTACGACATTCTTGCCCTCCCAAACCATAGCAACTACGGGGCCCGAGACAATGTACTCAACGAGGCCATTGAAGAAGGGCTTTGCAGATAAATCGGCATAGTGCTTCTCAGCAAAAGCACGATCTACGCTGATAAGCTTCAACCCTGTTTTCAAAACAGATGCACTGTTTAATCAATCTGCACATCAATGGTGGCCCTAACAGAACATAATCACTCAGTTCTATAACAGATAAAATGCCAATAGTCTCGTGTGTGTGTGTTGTTGGAAAATACAATTAGCAACACAACTATGGCTTAAGATCAGCATTAGCGACTGCATACTCAGTGATTTGAATCAGCAATTAATAATTTACTTTTTGAATAGTCAATGAAACACACGACTAATTAATTATATACTAATCAAGAGCAAAAGCCAAGAGTCTGAAGTAACATTAAATTAAATCAAAATTAAGACGAGTTGCAGAAAATGATACCTTTCAGAGTGAAACCCTTCTTCTCAAACCTTCCAATAATCTCACCAACCTGAATCAAAGCAAATAAAGTTGAGCGCAACCAAACAGTTGAGAGATACAAAGTTTCTGGCCATTAAAACACTAAGATAAACTAAATCAATCTCAACAAAATTAACTTACTACTACAGTAAATCAGTAAATTATAGTAGTAGTAGTAGCAATCAGTTATCAACTTTACCAAAGTTTAAAAAAACTACAAAATTCGACCGCGTGCACAAACTAACCAGATTTCTTTGAACACCGTCAGGCTTGATCATGATAAAAGTCTGCTCCATTTTTGCTCAAGGATTTTGGTTCTGCAACTGCAATAGAGTGAGGGTTTGAGGAGTTGTAATCAAGCGGCGTGTGCGTATATACATATATAACGTCGAGTGAGTATGTGGCGAGCAAAGGCACAAACCCTAGAAACCTTTTGCTTTGGAATATTCTATTTAGCGCCAATTTTCTTTATTGCTTTTTCTTGCTTTTAAATCAATTCTTAAATATTTTTCTTGAAAATTCTTCATGAAATAAAAAGGTTTTTACTTTCAAGTAGGAAAGAGGGTAGAGTGACAATCAAGAGAACGTATAACTTTTGCCTTCAAATTCCCCAAAAAATGAGACTTTTGCCTTCAAAATTGCTTTGAATATTCTCAAAATTTTGGACAATGGTCCAACCAACTCTCCTAGATACTAGATTGGTTCTTTCAGATATAGTATTCGTACATTTATATATAAAATTTACAAATCCATGATTTATCATCATTATTAACTGAATATTGCATGTAGTTTCTCTGTTTTCTTTTTCGTTTTTCTGAGGAGCGGTTGACCTGTAAATTTGAAGTCTTATAAAATCGAATTTGCTTGTTACTTGGGATATTATATAGTGTGAGCTAGAAGTGACAATATGAAAAGAAAAAAAAATGACAGGAGAATTTGAAATTTGTTCTGATACAATTTTTGAAGAAACAACAAAACAACACCAAAAAAACCAAATATTTTGGCCGAGCATCAATAAAAATGTATGTGACATCCTTATCGACAATGAAATATTATTCAAATCACCATACAATTTGTATTCCACCAACATAACAATAAAAACTATTACCATGTTAGGAGATAAAAATTTCACCAATCTAACAATCCAGAGCTCCAAATAAAGTTTCCTGATCAAACAGATGCATTTCTCCGCACCTCAATGCAGGCATAGGATTGAAAACTTCCCTATTCAGTTTCAAGAAAATCGCGAATATCAAACTTTGGATGATCGAGGTGATCGAGCCAAGATTGTCTTCCCAGAGAGGGATTATACATCTTGTTTCTCTCTCTGCACTCGTGACTGTAAAATATATATCTTCCTCGTACGTACATCTGTTTCAGTTCCACTACTAGCAAATCATCACTCGTTCTTGAATGATTTTAGACGAGTAGATATATCTGTAATTCAGTATATCAGTATATCTATCACCAATAGCCTCCACACGAGCATGTCCCGTCCTTGAAATGGTGGAACCTGTGCATATCTCGGACAATTATCTCACGCTTGGTGAGGAGAGAGATGAACATGGTTGCGTTGTGGCAGTCTGCACAAACCCGGAGATTCTTCCTGATGTGAATGGTGGTGCCGGGCTTGGTATTAATGAGTGCAAACGCAATAGCAAGCTTCTCACTGTGAGTGTTGAGCAGTTGCTCTTGCACGTCATCTTCCACATCATGAATCGAGCTGGTGTCGGGGCTGTAACCAGCTGCTTTAATCCTCTCAATAAGTTTGGCAAGGTATGCATAGATCTTCTCCGATTGGGGATGGCTCGTGCTCCCAGAATAGAATGTGTGCACCTCGTTCTTCAAATCCACGGAACTGCAACCGGGAGTTTTCTGGATTCCCTTTCTCTGCATCAAAGTTCTCACCTTCGCCACTTTCTGCCACATTGATGCTATCGCGTAGATGTTTGCAAGTAAAACGTGGTAACCACCTTCGTCTGGCTCTAACTCAAATAACTTATCGGCAGCTTTCTCTCCCAAATCCACATTCTTGTGAATCTTGCAACCTCCCAACATGGCGCCATACACATTGATTCCCGGCTCAACCGGCATTGTCTGAATGAAGTCCCAAGCCTCATCGAGTTTACCAGCTCGACCAAGAAGGTCAACCATGGCTCCGTAGTGATCCATTGCAGGCTCTAAACCATATCTCTCCTTCATGATGGTGAAATAATCGCGGCCTTCCTTTACAAGGCCCGAGTGGCTGCAAGCCGAGATTATGCATAAGAATGTCACTTCATTTGGGGATATTTCCCCTTCCCCTATTCTGCACATTTCATCAAACAACTGCATTGCCTCCTTCCCAAAACCATGAGTTCCATATCCATCTATCATAGCATTCCACGTTGTGACATGTCTCTCTCTCATCCCATCGAATAGCTTTTTTGCTGTACGAATTGCTCCACACTTAGCGTACATGTCAACAAGAGCAGTCATCACGAAAACGTCTTTATCCAAACACGTCCTTATGACCAGTCCGTGGATCCACTTCGCCTGCCTCAACAACGACAACTCAGCTACAGCAGTGATCACACTCACCAACGTGAAGGAATCTCGTTTCACGTTCTGTTCGTGCATCTCACCGAAGAGGCTAATAGCCTCCATTGTGCGGCCATTCTGTGCATAGCCTAATATCATGGCGTTCCAAGAAACTTGCGTCTTCACTCTGAGTTTACTAAACAATTGAGCAGCTACATCAACTCTTCTGCACTTGCAATACATTGAAATCAAAGAATTCATCACAGAAACATCAGAATCATGGCCTAACTTCTTAACCAGCTCGTGGATGAACTGACCACGTTTAATGTCACCCAAATTCACACACGCGTGCAGAGCTCCCATGACAGTAACATTAGTAGGCCTCAATCCTTCATCTTGCATTTTTTGGAACAAATGCAGTGCCTCCTCTGAATCCCCATTTTGAGCATAGCCATCTATCATTGAATTCCATGACACGACTGTTCTCGAACTCATTGAATCAAAAATCCGTCGAGCAGTCTCAATCGGCCCACATTTTGCGTACATGTTCAACAAGGCAGTAGCCACATTCACGTAAGACTCCAGCGCGTGTCGCAAAACGTAAGCGTGAACGGATTTCCCAATCCTCAAATTCCCAAGATCAGTAATGGCTGGCAAAATGGAAACCACAGTAACCAAATCAAGGCTGTGCCCTTCTTCTTGCATCCTCACAACATAATCTAACGCCCCTTTCGACATCCCGTTCTGCGCCAAACCGGCAATCACAGTATTCCAACACACCAAATCTCTCACAGGCATTCTCTCGAACATCTTGCAGGCATCATGAACCACGCCGCATTTCGCATACAAGTTCATCAAACCAGTCATGGCGAACAAATTCGCCGGCAATCCGTTCAAAACCAACTGCGCGTGAATCTCCCTACCCCTTCTAGCATCAAAATTATTCGCACAGGCTTTCAATAAATACGAATAGTTATACACGACCGGCTCGACCGCGTCGTGCTTCATTCGAACAAAGAATTTCATAGCGTTATCGTGATTGGATTGCTGCGTGTACCCTTTGAGGATGGTGTGGTAGAGGGGGTCGATCTTTGATTCGATGGGGTCGAACACCTTGACGGCGTCGCTCATGCTCCCGAATCTGCAGAAGAGGCTGACGAGCTTGGTTTGGAAGTAGTGCTCGGTGTAGAGGCCGTTTTTGATGATGAGAGGGAGGAATTGGTGGAGTTCTTTCATGGAAGCGCAGAGCTCTAGGAGAATGGCGGCCGGGTGTTTGTAGACGTGTGGAGGGATGTGGACCCTCGGTGAGAGGGGGGGCGGCGCTGTGCGCGGCAGTAGCAGCGAGCTCATGGGTGGCGGTGGCGGTGGCGGTGCGCTGCTGATGATGCGCCGAGCCCTTCCGTTGAGATTTTTTAGTTAAATCCGTTGGTCTACGTTCATTTCTTTCCTTGTGTTTTGCTTAAAAGCTGATATTATGGTGTTGGTGGAATTATATGGTGTAATCTAGTAGTGTTAATCAATGGTTTTAGCTTGTTAATTTGTGATCAAGAAAAATTATTTTTAGTTAGTGGAATAATTGGTATTGCCTTATTCATTTTGATATACATTTTAATTGGTTTTTTTACGTGCATTTAGGGTTGTATTGGATTGGAATTTTATTGGATTGTTTTGGACTTTAAAAAATTTATAGATTTTCTAAATTCATTATCTCGATTTCATGTGGATTTGTGATGATTTTACTAGAATTCAAATCAATTATCCCAAAGCGTAACCCAGCAGACGCTGGATCTCAGCCGCGGCTGAAAATAGTAACCAGCGACCGCTGAACGTAAGGGATCGCTGGCTTTTATAGTAAAAGTCGCATACTACCAAATCGTAGAAACAAACTTAGTTGGGTATGTCTTTGTAAAAATAGGGTATTTAATAAATGAACTCCCAGCGATCGTTGGGTCTCACCCAGCACTTGAGTGTTCGATGTTGAGTACATCAGCAATTGCAGGGTGACAATCGGCGCTGAGGTGAATGAATCCATCGAAATCCGATGGGGGAAGGTCAAATTTCATCCTTTGTATTTTTTGTCGAAATCCATCAGAATCCATAAGATTTTAAAATCCATAAAATGTTGAATACCACTGGATTTTATAAACTTTAAAAAGTCTGGATTGAATACCTCTGAATTTTAAAAGACTTTTAAAAGTTTGGATTGAATACACCCAAATTTTCAAAATCTATTAAAATCCTACAGAGTCTTGATTGAATAATCTTGTTATTTTTTTATTGTCTTATTCCTTTTCGGATTGTTGCCTTATTTATTTAAGGGATTTTGGCGAATTAAATTAGGATCTTTAGGGTCTTTTGCAATTTTAACCCGAACTTTCAACTCTGGCAAATTAAATTACGAACTTTTCAATTTTACAATTTTAACACAAACTTGCAATTTTGGCAAATTAAATCATGAATTTTTCAACTTTTTTGCAATTAAGACCTAATCAAACTTTTCGGCAGTCGGGACATCTTCAAAAAACTCAAAGCACTTAAAAGAAAAATCACCTTGCAAATGCTTCGAAAAACGGAAGCAAAACCGGTACCCTCGAATCAACTGTTAGCACAACATGCGACTGAAAGGTTATTGCTGATTCAACCGTCTCTTTCAGCCTGAGCTGGAATTTTGCATTTTAGACCATAACATAACGATGGATAGCAATAAGTACTGAAACAAAATTAGAAATATGTATGAAGTTTGATAGGTGAAATTAGAATGCTCTCATATTAGTCATTACCCTGAACTTGCTAAAATGCAACAATGACTCCCAAATCCCCGTAACAAAAATCTCCTCCATAGGAAACAATGTATCTAATCCTTGCTTCGACATCATCAACCTAAGGATACAAACACAGAAATCATGATGTTGTCTCTCTCAACTTAAATATTAAATTGAGTAGCATTCCAATGATTGTAACTAACGGAAGGGGGTAAACCATGTCATGTCAGCATCGACGGTCTTAGTGGCATCCTCGTCAGATTTCCGATCGCCGAAAAGTTTGATTAGGTTTTATTGCAAAATTTGAAAAGTTTGTGTTTTAATTTGCCAAGTTGAAAGTTTGGGTTAAAATTGCAAAAATTGAAAAATTCATGATTTAATTTGCCAAATTGAAAGTTCGGGTTAAAATTGCAAAAGTTCCTAAAGTTTGTGATTTAATTCGCCAAAACATGAAAAACAACAGAACAATAAATGCCAAATATTGGAGGCAAGACTAAAAAAAAAAGGAAGCAAATCTCAAATTTCATTCAATAAACAAACATTAAAAGTACATAGATGTGATCAAAAAATTTGGTGGGAAATTTTGAACCATACCTAACCCATTAAAACATCAACAGATACACCATTGAAGACAAAATTCATTCATTACAACCACCACCAAAAACTACAAATAGAAGGCAGAAATGGTAGTGCCAATTACACGAAGAAAAGATCTTATAAATCCACAACAAAATAGAATAACATGATGGCTTCTCAAGCACTAATGGAAAGCTTCATTGGGGAGCCAAAAAAGCTGTTGCAGAGGAGTTCAACCTCAGTTTGAAGACCATTTGGACTATTTGGAGTATGGCAGCAACTCAACAACTTCAGGACCTTCATGTTAATGTAAAATCAATAAAGAGAGGGTCAGTGCACAAAGACAAGAAGAAATTTGATGGAGAGAAGTGAAAAGCCTCTCGGTAAGAGTTTAATTCATGTCTGAGTGAAAGAGAGGAAGCTAAAGCCACATACCAATGCTATAAAACCATTTCTTACCCCCTCCCAAAAAAAACAAAAATCAGTTGTGCAAACTCAATTGAAGCATTAGTCAACTTGGAAGCATAATTGAGGGTGGCGAAGTAAAGTTTCAGACCATGTACAATACAATACATGTAGATGAGAAATGGTTTTACCTTACCAAAACAAAAGCTATGTACTGTTTTACTGTAGACAAGATGACATGCAAGTCAAATAGATTCATCCCCAAGATCATGTTCAACTGTGCAATTTCAAGGCCAATCATAGATAGAGAGGGAGATGTCATTTTTTGATGGAAAACTTGGAATAATTCCATTCATCATGGAGCACCCAGGTCAAAGAAAGTCAAAGAACAGAAAGAATGGAACCCCTTGAAACCAAACCAATCAATGCAATTACAAAACCAGTCATGAAACATCAACTAATCAATCAGGTCAGATTGGTTTTGTTAGCATTTTCTATCAGAATATCAACGTATCATCATTTTGTTATCATTTGTACTATGAAAATAACATGAATATCATTATTTAGTCATCATTTACTAACAGTTAAGCACGCATATCATCATTTAGTTATCATTTTCTACCACTTCAACATGCAGATGGTGCTAATAATAAAAGCCAAGTGGCTACATTGTCTAGGCAAACATATCTATATCCAACAAGACAATGTCAAACCCCATATCTTAGACAGTGATCCAAACTTTGCACCAAATGCAAGATCAGATGGATTCCATATCCAACTTATCTGCCAACCTGCCAACAACTCGGACACCAATATGAATGACCTTGGAGTTTTTAGAAGCATACAGTCATTCAAAGATCAGAAACCTGCTAATATTGTTGATGAGTTGTTGCATAATGTCAATGAATCATATGAGAATTGTTGGAAATAATGGTTTGAAAATCATTATTTGCGGTGGTTAATTATTTAATTATTGACAATTAAATAATTGAGTAATATTTTACTCGTTGAGTAAATAATTAAAATATATTCATGTTTTCAAACCATTATTTGGTGAGTGAGAAATGATATATTAAGTTGTGTATTGAAGACGAATTTATTGTAAGCAAATTCATAGTTGAAGGAACGAGCTCATGATCGGTTCATGGATATTGGGCTTCGGATTATCCTAAATAATTTGAGCTTGTTAAATATTGACCCAATTGAGGGTTGGGCTGGCCCATTTATCCAAATCTATAATCCAATAAACTTTGTTATTGTTAATTGAAAGTGTAATCAGCATTTTTGATATTCAATACACAAACAACAATTGTTTGATATGCAATACACTACGTTGCATGAAACCGCCGATTTTGATATCAAATTGATGGAAATTCAATTTGGTGTAATAGCCATGTTTTGAATGGCTTTTATTTACGTGTTATGTAACAACCACATTCTCTATTAGTGCACTCAATTGTGTGAATTCCCCATATGACTGATTTAGGCTATAAATAGGCTTTCGAACTATGCATTTTGTATACGAAAAAAAAAATCTGCACTCTCTCAACTTGTTCGAAAAATTGCATAGCATTTCATTTGTCAAAGCTCAGTTCTTCTCCTCGTCCAGTTCGCCGGAGCTCTGTAGTTTGCGGTGCTGCTACTGTAGAGACGTGAAGTCGTTTACCTTTGGGGACTAGCCGCCAATCTGTGAGCACTACCAGAGCGTTTCTCGTCTTGCGGGCAGAAGGCATCTTCGGGCGACTTCTAAAAACCTGTTTCTATCTTGTTTTTTTGTCGTTTTTCTAATTCTTGTACTTGATAGTTCAGATTTTATTTTCTATTTTCTTGTAATTTTCACGAGCTTGTACACCAGTGCTAACAAGAATTACCCACTACAAAAGTTAAACAATGTTTTACTGATATTGCAGGGCTGTTATAAAGAGATCATGAAGGTGAAAGGAGGCAACAATTATAGGATTCCTCATGTAGGAAAGGAAAGGCTGCTTAGGCTAGGTGTGTTACCAAAAACCTTTGAAGTTGATGAACAACTTGTAAGAGACAACTTGGAGTTCTTAAACTTGCATGGAAATGCAGAAGACAGATTCTACAATCTAGATCAGCTAGAAGAGGCAATGGATCAAGTTGTGTCAGAGGAAGATTGAAGACAGGAAATGATGTGCTTTAAAACACAATACTTAGGGGGGTGTATTGGATGGTAGGGTTTGAAGGAATTTAAAGAAGTCTGAAATCCTGAGGTATTGGATTCACGGAGTTTGAAGGAGTTTAAAATCTGTCAAATTCTAGCGGTATTCAATTGATGGATTTCACACTCCATCAAATTCTCATGGTATTCAACTTCAAGCTGATTTTGCTGGATTTGTGAAACTTATAGATTTCGACGGATTTGGTGATGAAAAATACAAATGATGAAATCTGACCTCTGGACCTCGGAATTCGATGGAATTGGTATCAGCGGGCGTTGATGACACGCGATCGCGAGGAATGGTCAAGAGTCGCGGGTCGCTGGCCTGCCCTTGGTTGCTGGCTCCATTAGAGAAAAAAATATTTTTCTTAAAAAGTGAACACCAATGGCGTAGAAACAAACACACACCAAACAAAAGCTCATCCGCAACAAAAGTTAACCATGGGTTGCTGTGGTGACGACGACGAAGCACCACAATCTCGCCGCCGCATGACCTCTTCCAATCTCGCCGATGAATTCTAATTTCTGGCTGTCGGTGGCCTCCGATAGCCAGATGCAGATTCAAGCTTTCATTTCCCCGTGGAAGCTCCGAGACATCGTCGGAAAACCTAGCTCTAGCGGCTTCTGGAGAGATAATTCCCTTTCGAAATTCGCCGTCTCTCGCGATCGGATTTTGCAGGTGTTTGATGGGCTAATTCAGAAGGCTTCTTCGCTGGTACCAGCGATTGTGTATGTCCCGCGATCGCGGGAGGCCATCAGCGACCGAGAAAGACACGCGATCGCAGGGATGTGGATTTGAAGTCGGCCGAACTCTTCAAAAATCCATCCCGAACTCCTCCAAACTCCACACTCAAATCTTATGAACTCCACCCAATTCTATGGAGTTCAACTTCATTAAAATCTACCAAACTCCCAATCCAATACACCCCCTTAGTGTATTTGGCTTCATTTACATTTTCTTTTATATAGGGAAAAGGGTAATAGGGAATTGCCTCAAATTATGAGAATACTAACACCATGATAATCCCTCCCATCTTAATAAGCTATAACTTATACTGTACTTACTAGGTAATTCAAGATATGTATAAAATTCATCACAAATTACTGATTCGTAAGTTATGACAATATAATTTCATTAAATTAACACATGAATTATGAAATCTGTACATAGTAGTCTAGTATAGGTAGTAGATCATCTATTGATGCGCAATATCTCTGTTACAAGGGCAATACATAACATTATATAGTGCCTAGATATTGTTTGTGAGTTTTCAATAAGAAAGGGGCGAGACATCTTAGTATTTACATGAAAGTAATCCTTGAGATGCTTGTTTCTTTTTTTTTGCAATGTAGTAGTATCAAATAAGTACTACCTTTCCATTACTTTGGATTTTGAAGGGTTAAAATTTTCTCTATTTAAAAGATGACAATATGAGTGAGACACCTACATAAGAAAATGATGATAATGTGAGTGGATCGGAGGAAGTACTTATTTACGAATTCTTTAAATTATTGTTTAAATCTAATTCAATTCAACTATTAATATTCTGCTTGTTTACGAATTCTTTTTTACGACGTAGATTATAGTTTAAATCTAACAAAATCAATTTATTTTCCGAAGAATGAGAATTTTGACAGAGAGAATGCTGCAGGATCGCGTAAAAATCAAATCTTCATCAACGGGTGAGTATATATAGCTTAATTATTATAATACTAGTCTGTAAAATTAATACTTATTGGTGTAAATTTGGAAGATAGAAAAATATTTATTTTATGAAGTAGTTGTCTTTAATTTGTTGGGGGTTCTGGTCTAATTAAACTTAAATCATCAACTCTTATTTGTTGGGTTGAATTTGGGGAAATAGTAAATAAATAGGGAGTAGTATATATTAGTAGTAGTAATATTGATTTGTTAATCCTTTAAAAAAAATATTGATTTGTTAAATTTGAATTTAATTTAAATTAAGTTAATTTTTGGATACAATATTGGAGTTGAAGGCGATAATAGGAGACAATTGTGTGTGCAGTTGGGTGCTTGCTATTGAGCTTATTGATCTATCTCTTATTTATTTGTACTAGCATAGTTACTGGAGAATCATCAATGCCAGTGGTGTTCATTTTTAGGTTGTATCTGCGTTTGATTGTGTTAGTACATTGATGTTCATTTTTAGGTTGTATCTACGTTTGATTGTGTTAGTAGAGTAAGGCCGTGTTTGGTAGGTAGTATTAACCCATATTATATTATTAATCTGGGTTAGTACTTTGTTTGGTAGCAAATATTATTATTACTGAGAACCCTTTATTAAAAGAAAGCCCTGTGTTGTAATGTGTTTGTAAGCAGATTAATAAAACGACCAACCCCTTCGTATTATTTTCTACTGCTACAACAGTGAGTTGTATTATTGTGAAGAAAGACTTCAGCACCCTCGCCAAAATCATTTCCTCTCCACCATATCCCAACTCCACGTCTAGTATCTCCACGGCGACATATTTAAATTCCTCCCTGCCGATAGGAGTTGCTATCTCGGACTCCGGCTATTCATTTCTTCGGTGAGTTTAATTTAAATCCCTATCCTTTTCTCCCTTTTTTTTTTCATACACAATTTCATGAACAGATTTATCAATGAAAACAGGCCCCGCTTGTTTCTCCCCTACAAATCGTGAATCTGACCAAATTGCGATTGGAGAGTTTGTCTTCTCCCAATAGATTTGACTCGCTATATCGGAAAGTTTGTAGTCCATTTTCTTCGGTGAGTTCAATTGTGGATATAGAAATCCCTAATCTGGTTTTCCCCCTTTTCTTTTAAGCGAATCATATTATTTTACACGCGAAGAAGATCTCGTTGGGTGAGTTCCATTCTGATATAGAAATCCCTAATCTGGCTTTCCCCCCTTTGCGTATTGAGGTCTTCGTCAATTTAGGGTTTCTGCAGAGAACCGACTGGCGTCTCCCCTATTCTTCCTCAATCTTTTGTAGCCAGTGTCGTGGGCGTGAAAGACTTGTCCCTGCCGATTTGGAAAGGTAATTTTATCTACAACTTTGTACGGGTGTGTCCTGATTTCGTGCTAGGTAAATCATCTGTTTTCCTCATTTCTTGTTCACATCGGTGACTTATGTGAGTTATATATATATATATATATATGTATATATATATATATAGACGTGGTCTGGATTCCACACCTGGAGTAATTTGATTTGTTGTTCGAGTATTTTCTTCTACAATCCATGCATTGCCCCATTTTTATATATACCTACGTTTTTCTGTTTTTTGTCTTTCTTTTGAATTCTAGATTTTTCAAAATAAAGAATATGCACATTTTGTTATAGTTTGTCATTTCCTCATTAAATATGTCTGTTTGTTTTGTTGGCTCCTGTCATATTGCACTGTACAGGTAGTTTGTTATAGTTTAGTGTGTCTGTGTTGTTTGCTCTTGATCTTCTTTATAAGGTCTTCTGAATTGATGGATCCATGTCTGGTTTTCACAATATATTTGTCTAATTCCTCTAATTTCTGGTTTGATGAGATAATATCTAAATGTATATAGTACTGTAATATGTGAATATATTCATCTTGCATGTGTTTATGGATCTCTTGTAATGAATACATATTTCTTATGTGATTGAGCCTTATGTGTAAGAAAATAAGATGAGAAATAACAATCTAACTAGCTAGATTATTTTACCTACTAGTAGTACTTATTACAATCATGTAAATTTGCTTGTTGATTGTGAAGTTTGTGATGAAATATTGTGAGATATGGTAATAACTTAGAGGACACTATTGTATGATTTGGATGGTGATGAGTTACAGCATGTCTGGTTTGTATTATAATGGATTGAACCCTATTGTCTGTATCATATATATGCAAGAATTTCATGGGCAGATTAGAGGCTTACCTATATTATCATTTTGTTACAAGTTTGATGTTGTGATTACGAATTTTTTTTTTAACCCAGTTACCATAGCATTATAATTTCACTGATACACACTCCTAAAACCAGAAACTTCTTAATAACATGCATATAAATGATACATCCCAGGAGCTCTAATTCCAAAAAGACGAATTCACATCAACCATGCCACACAACAGCTCGTACTACGCATTCATCTATTTATTGGTAGAGGAAATCTTGTTTCTACACATGATTTGTCTTTTTATTATAGTTGAGATGTTCCTTAAGGATGATAAAACCAAAAAAAGAAAGCGTAGTCACGAGGTACAACCTTATAGTATGATTGAAAGGATCCCTAGTCAAGTCAGACACCTCCACAGACTCATATATGCAACTGATACAGATTGCATACTGAATTTGAGAATGGATCGTAATACTTTTGGAAGATTATGTGTTCAGTTGAAAAATCTTGGTGATTTGAGCGATGCCAAATATGTTAGCGTAGAGGAGCAAGTCGCGTTATTTGTAGAAATCTTAGCCCATCACAAAAAAAATAGAGTCGTTAGATTTGATTTTTTGAGGTCATGGCAAACCATATCCCATTATGTCCACATTGTCATGAAAGCCATATTAAAGTTGCACTATCTGTTGTTAGAGAAACCGAAGCTTATAGGCGATGACGAAACCGATGCAAGATGGAAATGGTTTAAGGTATAACCTAATAACTATATGAATCCTTTTATAACTCCTAATGAGCATCATTAATAACATCTAAATTGCAATTTAAATATGAGTAGGGCTGCCTCGGGGCATTAGACGGCACCTACATTTCAGTAAAGGTGGCCACTACTGATAAGCCCAAATATAGGTCAACGAAAGGGGAAATTTGTACAAACACCCTCGCTGTATATGATCGCAATTTGAGATTTGTCTATGTCCTTCTCGGCTGGGAAGGATCAGCTGCAGATTGTAGAGTTTTACGAGATGCAGTTAATAGGCCCAACGACTTGAAAGTCCCAAAGGGTACCTTTTTTTTTGAATTTTTCTTTTGCATTTTGTAAACACTAATTTTTTTATTCTGTATACACTTCTATTCCTCCACTTAGAATCGATTCCTTTTTTTCTGTCATAGGTAATTATTATTTGTGTGGCAACGGTTACGCAAACAGTGAGGGTTTTCTAACACCATAAAAAGGTGTAAGATACCATCTACAAGAATGGGGTCCAAGTGCCGCTAGGCCTCAATCCCCACAAGAAATCTTTAACATGAGGCACACAAGAGCTCGTAATGTGATTGAGCGTGCCTTCGGTATCATGAAGATGCGATGGGAAATCCTTAGGAGTGCATCTTACTACCCGGTGATGGTGCAAAATCGGCTTATAATCTTGTGTTTTTTAATCCACAACTTTATTCGCTCCGTTGTGAAAGTTGACCCAATAGAATTACAATATGATTCCACAGACCATCAAACTGAGGAAGAAGATGAAACTGAATATATTGACTATGTGGAATCATTAGCCGAGTGGAATAGAATTAGGGATGACATAGCCATGGCGATGTGGGTGGGGGCAGGAGGCTTAAACTGATGTGCTGGAAATCTTAGGCAGTTTCTGTTGCTGATTTCTGTTTAGATTAATTTTAGGCAGTTTCTGTTTTGTTGAAAATTTGTAGGATTAAATACTTTTATTCACTAGTTCTTTTTAATTTGTGGCATCATATATTTGTTCTACATGGATCATTCATCTTTTGTGGCATCAATTGCTGAATATATAATGCAGTGTTTCAAGTTCTTGTCACCATATAATGTGGATTGAAGTATATACTTGTGATTTGCCTACATATTTGTGTGTTATGTGTCTTGGAAAAATGCTGTTTTGCAGATTTCAGTTTCTGTGAAGCTGGTGCTTGACCATATAATTGTCGATTGGAATCTACACTTCTGATTTGCCATTATAACTAGGGGTGAGCAAAAAAATCGAAATCCGAAAATCCAAACCGAACCAAACCGAAATATGAAATTTGGTTCGGATTTTTTCGAATTTCGGATCGGATCAGATTCAATGTTTGTGAAAATTCAGATTTCGGATTCGGATCGGATCGGTGCTTTAAAAAACCGAACAAATTCGAAATCCGAATTACATATAATATATTATTATTTTTATTATTAATAATTAATATTTTAATATTTCTATTGAATTTATTATTAATGTTTTTGATTATGAATTATAAATTATTTAATATATTTATTCAATTTATTATTTATTATTTTAAATTTAATATATTTTGAATTTTTGAATTGTTTATTTATTTTTCATTAGAATTTCGGATTTTCGGATCGAATCGGATTTAGCGTTCGGATTTCGGATTTTTTCGGTTCGGATTTTTTCGGATTTCGGATTGAATCGGATCCATTTTTTTCAGAAATTCGGATTTCGGATTCGGATCGGATTGAGCAAAAATCCGATCCGTAATCCGAATGCTCACCCCTAATTATATCTGTATGGTATGTGTTATGGGCAGAAATGTTGTTTTGCTGATTTCAGTTTCTTTGAAGCTCCATGATGGATGTTAGTGATGAGGATTGGAACATGATTCCGGAATGTCGATGCGGACGAGGAAAAATGCTTCTCAAAGAAGTTGGAAAGGATGCAAAACACCCGGATCGCTATTACTATAAATGCCCAGCACACTTGAAACACGAAAGATGCTTCATATGGTGTGATGAGTTTCACCAACGGTTCCCCGGAAGCAAGGCTCCGACTTTTTTAGCGAACCAGCGCTATTTATGAACTATCGCGCCAAGCTTTACCGAAATCACATCCTCTGCCACACAGTCTATGGGTTCAAGGCCGCTCAATATAGCTCCACCAATGCGTATCTTGACTGACCTTGAGGTGGTCATCGCATGCACGTGTATGGCATTAGTGTTTGTATTATTAGGAGTTGTGATTGGTAAATTGATATAGAAATTGTATTAAATTTCAGCGGTGCGTGGTTTAACATGTAAACTTATCGTTGTTTTTGTAATTTATGCTTTCGACGTAATGAAGATTTGCAAACATTACGATTGTAGGGCACTAAGTTGTATTATGTGGTCAAATTATTTTGTCATTTGAAAAGCTTTTTGGCAAGGCTATGCATGTGTTCAGTTTTCAGCTAATGGCACTAGTCTCATTTTCAGATTTTTGCATTTTTACCAGTTGGCCACATGCATAGGATGTTAATAGCTGCCTGCTTGAGGTACCAATTTCAGCACTTTTCATGCATTAGAGCATCACGTGTTTACTGTAGGGAAAAATCAAAACATGTATGCTCAAAATCAACATTATTTCCACCACAAAATTTGGTCAAAGATGCCACTTATCGAACAACTTTTAATTCATGCTTTTTTATTTTAGACAGGCAGTTTCTATTACTATATAAATGAAGCCTCCACATTGATGAGTGTAGAAGCATAAATCATCTAAGATGTCATTGAGAAACATCCCACCACAAGAGCATTTCCTCTATGGTGCGAACTAGAACGCCGAGAAGGATGAAGCTTTCATAAGGGTACTAGTCGCGGCGAAAAATCAATACCAATGGTTGCCACCCAACATTCCTCCAGGCAGTGCCATCATGAGTGCACGAGGCGTCATGAATGCGCAATTTCGCGAATCCTTCTCTTACCCATGTTGTAGAGAAAGAGTGTCTTTGTTGGAGCATCGCTACAACACGTTTTGAGAAATTGTCAATCGCCAGGAGACTCACTTGGATCAAGATTCAAACTTGATGCAAACTCATCCGAAAGTATGGCTACGTAATGTAATGCGTTAATGTTTTGTATCATATATTTCTCGACATAAACTTCTTTATGTAGTTGATTTGATCTTGTTTAGAATAACGCCCTTACCAAAGCATACTATCATCAAGGCGAGCCGGAGTTTTACCATCTAGTACAAATTTTTGGGGCTAATGCCGTTAAGGATGAGAATCAACCTCCAGTGATCATCATAAGCGAAATGAAAGTGTAATTAATCATTCATGCAAATGAAAGTGTAATCAATCATTCCAAGTAAAAAAAGTTAGAACAAGTCTTCTGTAAGAACTTAATTTGTTTTTTTTAAAGGTGTAAGAACTTAATATTATCACAGTGAACCGTAAACTAAAAAGAGTGAACTTTGTCGCTGTAATACACACATATAAGCGAAATTAGCATATATACACAGACATATATTGAATTCTCTTGTACACAGATATAAATCATGAAAATCCAAAGCATATAACGCTCTCGTCAACAAATTCATTGGCATCAAGTGCAACAAAGCATATAACATTCAATTCATCAAATTCATTGGAATATGTACGTTTACATATACGAATTTCTTAAATCCCTAAATCATTTTTCTGTAGTAGTGAGATATGTATTTGCCCTAAATCGTAGTCTAGTTTTCACCCAATATACATCAATATTACATCTTACCTTGGATACTCGAACTCATTGTCGGATTCTGATTTCCGCCGAAATCTTTCATTGTGGATGTCGATGCAGTTCCTTTTTTTCTTCGTGAGCTCTAGCTGCGTGAGCTTTTGTGAAGAAGAGGCAGATGAACTATTGTCATTTTCTATAACATTGTATACTTATATATGATGGCAATGTGTGTAATTTATTTGGTAGGGTATGGGTAAAATGGAAATTACATAACTTAATATTCATTTTAACATCTTTTACCAAACAACAAACTTTCATAAAAAAAATTGTTATATTTCCTACCAAACACACAAATTTAATAATCTATCATACAATTGTCATATTATTTGTCTATATATTATTTATCCCAATATTATTACTACACCCCACCAAACATGCCCTAATTGTTGTAAATGCATTTTTTCTTTTTGTCTTTTAAAGATGGGTGTTGGCATATTATCTTATGCTTCATGTCGACACTTTCGTTCGCGTACAAAGAAACTTTTACTACTCATACAACACGAGTTTGAACAAGAAAAAGAAGAAGATTCTATAGTTTAATCCAAATTCTAAAGTTTAAGTTTTCAACATACCATTGTTGTTGTGTATAGCCATATTTCAAGATTGATTTAATTAATTTAAGTTTTTTTTTCTTTTCTTGAATTACAATGCGCACACACATGACTTAAACCTTCAACCTCAAGGTTGGAGGGAAACGGTTGGGCTTCTGAGTCTTTAATTAGTTTTGTTAATTGTCACTATGTTTAATGTTCATCCATCTATATTCTATAGTAATATCAAAAAGGTTAACTTCAATTGAGTGATCAATTTCAAATTGATTTGGATGGCCATTTTTGTGATTAAATCAATACCAGGGTTACAATTTAAGTGATATTTTAAGAATAAATTTAAGAAAATAATAGTGTAACTAGCGTAAAATTCATGAAGAAAAATAGTGTTCACTTCCCACCTGCAGGGCTTCAACTACATCTCCAGTTACTCCCAAGCAAGGCCCAACCCTATCAAATGTATTCTCTCGCAATTGTTGTTAATAATGTGTTATGTGTAATACACTAATAAATAAGTGTACTTGGGATAGTTACAATAATATTAATAGGCCAAATTGCATACCCAGTACGCACCGAAGGTAGCGGTTACGGGTTGCACGATATAAAAAAAAGGCCAAATTGCATAAAAATTACTGACTTTATACCAAAATCGCACATTAAAATTGACTTTTTCAATTTAGCCCTACATTACGGACCTTTTGAATTTATCTCAATTACAGACTTTACACATCATATATCTTCCTCCCCTTTCTTTCTCTCATCTCTCTAATCTCTCTCTCACAAAATCTCAGCCAACCACAAACCCATGTCCGAAGGAAAATGGCGAGTGAGAGGGCACTACAAGAGGCGACGGTGGAGACGGAGGTGGTTTTAGCATAGCACTGGCGTTTTTCTGTACAGGAATGGTGATTCTCATCGGAGAATCCATGTTCTGATCCGAGAAACTCGAAATCCGCGGCGATGATTCCAAGTTTCCCTTGTAACTTGGTAACAATGATTAAAACCAATCCAAACCCTAAAAGGGAAACTTTGGGAAGAGAGTTCTAAGCTACGGAATGAGTTATCACGTTTTGGGGCAGGTTTCTCCTTTAAATAGGATACAAGAAGTGCTAAAGGGAGTTAAAAACGTAAAAAGGGCAAAATTGGAATTTCTGGTGCAAAATATGCCAAATCGGCGGTCCAGCCGCCAAATCGGCGGTCTGGCCATCCAAATCGGTGGTCTGCCGGCAGGGTGCCGGGTAGACCGCCGATTGGCATTAAACCTTCCTCTCTTGTCCAGTAACTTCCGGCGGTTCATCCCTAAACCGCCGGTTTGGCACGCGAACCGCCGAATTGCTATTCTAAGGCGCCGATTTGTGTTTTCTCTTCCTTTCGCCTGATTTCTCACTTCTTCGTCCCGATTCTTCGATTCCACTCTTCATTGATCCTCTTCTTTCAGCTTAAAGAACCTTGATTTACCTACACAAATGCACAAACTCTACCAAATGTGATACAAATCCAAAATAACGATATCCATGCAAAACACATCACATTTAAAGGTCAAAGCTTGACAAAAAGTAAAGATAAACAAGTTTAGTTGTTAATAAAATGAGTGTTTATCACCTACCCAATCCGGAAGCAAAAGAAGTGTAAGTTGATGAAGAATTCGAAGTCGAACCATTAAAATTCTCCACTTCTATGTCTTCGAGAAGTTGATTCGGCGCCAATAGAACTCTCCCTACCGTTCAACGAGCCTTTGGAAGAGTAGAACTCTTCAGCTTCATCGGTGGGTGGTGGATAGGAGATTGTGCAGCATCGATGATGAGAGAGAGATTAGAGAGAGAGGAAGAAAGGGGAAGAAAATAGGTGATGTGTAATTTAATTTTTTATTTTTTAATGTAAACGACGTAGTTTTGGGCCAAATTTAAACTATGTCATTTCATCTTTGCCATGATTTGCCATGTAAGCTTCCCGACTTCCACCTCAACAACAAAATTAGGAAAAATTAGCTGGAGGAACTTAATTGAGACAAATTCAAAAAATCCGTAATTTAAAGCTAAATTGAACAAGTCAAATTTAAAATTCGATTTAAAATTTGATTTTTATGCAATTTGACCATATTAATATTAATCTTCTTTATAATAGGACAATGGATTCCTAAGCCCACAATCATCCTCAATCTTAGGCGGATTTTTCTTTATTTTTCTTTTCTAATTATCTAAAAATCTCAATTTTTAAGTGTGTATTAAATAAGTGTTTGGCGGTTACAATATTTTAAATGATATATCACAATTATTCATTAATAACTTACAATCATGCAATTAATAAAAAAACATTACAAAATTAAAATTGATGTCAACAAATTAATTTATTTCCTAATTTTACTGTTTTTGTGCCTATATAATCCCGGATTCTGCAAGCTAAAGCACCTACACCTCATCTTCTTTGTATTCATTCATTTCAATATTCCAGACTAGAGGAAGCACAAAAGTGATATGAAAGGTGATACGACACCGAGATCATTGTTATCAAGCAATTTTGTTGGAGAAGTGATTGTAGAATGAGAGACACAATATGCGCATAGGTTGATGTTGCACAAAATTCATGTAATCAAATGTTTCTTTACTAGCTCTTGAATCAAATGTTTTGATATTTTGTTGGTGTAAAGAATGTTGGATGTTTTATATTTGCTAATTGACTATGCGATTCGAGTTTCATATTTTTAGGCATGATTTTCATTATAATTTCGTTTAGTTTTATATGAGAACAAATTGTTTTTAAGTTGTATAATTTGAATAGTCTAACATAATTATAGGCATGTAATGTTATTGGTTTATATTTTATTTAGTTATTTTCAATTATAGGAGGAATTGTTCAGTTTTGTAGGGAGATATAGTTCTCCCCACCCCACCCTACCCTATTTTCATAAGACTTTTATTTTGTTCAAGTTTTTCATAAGTTTATTACTTTTTAATATTTTAGCATTTCTGTTATCAATCGCCAATCCACAAGCAACAACCTTCAATCTATGTCCATTTCGATCCATATCCACCACATCCAAAAAATATAGTCCAGTTTCTTATAACACAGATGAAAAAAAAAACTATTCACATTTTCACGGGAACGAGGGAATATAAATTTTTAAATGTGAGTTAAATGATCCTTAGTGAAATATATATTTTCAATGTGATGACCATTCATGTAATTTTTATTTACAAGGATTTGTTAAATTATCTCTTTATCAATCTTTATTTTTAAATTTTTTAAATTACAAAATAAAGTGATTCCACGACAATGAATTCTACATGAGATGCTCCTTTGTATAACACTTATTCACAATGATTTGTCAAATTATATCACTTTGAAATAAAATATTGAATAAATTTAATACAAGTTGATATTTCATGTAACACGTATTTGTAATGATGACCTTTCACGTAACCATACTCATTTTCAACGATATGATCATATACATTATAGACGAGCCTATGTGATTAAACCATAACCTTATCATTTCAATTCATCACCATGCATCGCAGAAGTATCAATTCACAAAGATTGAACCTTCTTAACCACCTATAATTTTAACTAAGTAAGTATTAATTTATTTTTTAAATTTCTACTTATAAATTATATAATTTCTTCGCCTCACTCAATTTGTCTACATTTCTTTAAATGCATGTTCCTTTTAATTTGTTTACTTTTAAATAATGAAAGAAATAATCTTTCAAAAGTGTTGAGACCTACTACTTTATACTTTTTAACCATTATTTTCAATTTTCGTACCGAATTGTAAATAGACATATTAAGTGGAATAGAGAAAATATAACATAAAGTTATTCATAAGTTGGCGTTTGTGATATTCATATAAAATGAAGTGTTAAACTGCCAATCACAACTAGCTAGGGTACTATAACTATTTTTAATATACTATTTTGTTGAAAAGTGTTGTCTTCGGTTGGCGATCCGCATCCGATGTCTTCGGTTGGCGATCTGTGTCTGAGATCCCCCCTTCATCTGAGCTTCTCCCTCAGATGGATATCTATCTCTTCACCTCAGCTGGTTCCTCATCTGATGGATCCAACAATCCAAGTAGATAACATAACATCTTGAACCGCGCTTCGGCTAGAGGTTTGGTGAAGATATCAGCTCGCTGAATCTCAGTTGGAATTTTCTCCATAGATACGTCCTTCTTCTCAATATGATCTCGGATAAAATGATGTCGGATGTCAATGTGCTTTGTCCGAGAATGGTGAACAAGATTCAAAAAGATAGCAATGGCACTTGAGCTATCACAATGAATGGGAACCTGTCCAGTTGCAACTTCATAATCTCTCAGCTGTTGCTTGAGCCACAACACTTGCATGCAACAACTGCCTGCAGCCATGTACTCTGACTCGGTTGTAGAAGTGGCAACACATGCTTGTTTCTTGGAGAACCATGAAACCAGCTTGCTTCCCATGAACTGACAGTGTCCAGATGTGGACTTCCTGTCCAACCGATCTCCGGCTAGATCCGCATCTGAGTATCCGGTCAGTTGGATGTTGTTGTCAGTTGGATACCACAACCCAACGTTAACTGTACCCTTCAGATACTTTATGATGTTCTTTGCTGCCAACATGTGTGCTTCCCTCGGTTGAACTTGGAACCGAGCACACACTCCAACCGCGTAAGATATGTCTGGCCGACTAGCGGTTAGATATAGCAAAGAATCGATGATCCCTCTATACTTACTGGCATCCACGAGTTTTCCCTCAGATCCGGGTTCAATCTTCCAGTTAGTATTCATCAGGATCTTTGTGGTTTTACTTGTCTGCAATCCGAACTTTGTGATGAGCTCCTTTGTATACTTGGACTGATTGATGAAAATCCCTTCTGGCGACTGCTTCACTTGTAATCCAAGAAAATAATTCATCTCGCCCATCATCGACATCTCGAACTTCTCCTTCATGAGATTTGAGAATTTTTCACACAGCTCCTCCGACTTGAAACCGAATATGATGTCGTCAACATAGATTTGCACAACAAGTATGTCTTCTCCAACTTTTATGGTGAACAGTGTTTTGTTAACTGACCTTCGTTTGAACCCCGAGTTCAGAAGAAAACCACAAAGAGTGTCATACCAAGCCCTGGGTGCTTGCTTCAATCCATAGATAGCTTTCTTCAACTTATACACTCTTCCATCTCCAGTCTCAAAATCGGGAGGCTGTTCAACATAAACATCTTCCTTAATATCACCATTGAGGAAGACACACTTCACATCCATCTGATAGACCTTGAACTTGTGAAATGCGACATAGGCTAGAAATATCCGGATGGCTTCCAACCTTGCAACTGGCGCGAAGGAGTCCTCGAAATCGATTCCCTCTTGTTGGCAATATCCCTGAGCTACCAACCTTGCCTTATTCCTCACTATGAATCCAATGGCGTCTCTTTTGTTCTTGAAAATCCATTTTAATCCAATGAATTTGACACCATTTGGTCTTTCTACCAACTCCCATACACAGTTGAGTAGAAATTCATTCAGTTCTTCTTGCATGGCTGTTGTCCAGTGAACACAGTTGAGAGCTTCCACAACATTCTTCGGTTCTGGCACATCAGCTACGAAACAAGAAATCATGGCAACATCTCCGGCTTGCTCGAACTCTTCCAGAACTGCCAACTCCTCAGTATATTGAGCGTAAGTGTTGGAATCTTCCTCGGTTGAATCTGGATTTACAACTCTGCTCCTTGTTCGCACACCTTCGGTTGGATCTCCGATGATGTTGTCAGAGGAATGATCTTCATACCATCTCTTGTTGCGTCTTCCTTTTTCTTCCAACAGTGGCTGTTTCAGGATTTCAACTGATGGTGAATCCTGAGCTGTGGGAGATGCTGGAATCTTCAGAACTGGTGATTGAACAGCTGTTGAGTCTGAATCCTCAACATTGACAATATTTTGAATTGAGCATGGTTGGGCTTCGGATGCTGATGCAGTTGGAGAGACATCAGCTGGAGTTTCCCCTTGAGATAAGTTGGGGTCCTCGCATTCATCTTCAGAGGAACAAGGATCATCATCCTCGGTTGCCCATACCAATGGTTCAACTAGATTCTTCTGCCTTAGAATCTGCAATCTGGTGAGAACAGGTCACATCAGAACTGCTTTTTGATAACAGGCAGGTGTCAGGGAGGCTGCTGTTCCAGTCAGCGTAATAGACATTCCCTGTTGGTGATCGATTTCCCAACAATATCACCTGTTTTGATCCGACATCTTTAACTCTGCAACCCTGTGCATCAAACTTGACAGAGAAACTATTATCACAGAATTGGCTGATGGAGAGCAGGTTATGCTTCAATCCATCAACATAAGAGACATTAGAAATTGAAACATGATTGGTTTCAAGGGTACCGTAACCTCTGGTATAACCTTTTGAGTTATCACCAAAAGTAACTGATGGACCTTCTTTCTCCACGAAACTTCCAAGCAAATCCTTCAGATTCGTCATGTGTTTCGAGCATCCACTATCCATCACCCACATTGTAGCAGACGCCTTCTTCTTCCTCAGCTGTTTCTCCTGCACCTGCAAAGAGAAACTCGCTTAGGTCCCCAATTTCAGTTGGGTCCTGGAGGGTTAGAACCAGTTCCCGCTGGAACTGTGCGTCGTTTTTCCCTGTAAACTCGGATGGATTTATCATTCCAGATTACTTTTCCTTCATCATCAACTATAACAACACCTCGGTTATCCTTAGGCTTGTTGTTAGTAGTGATGTTCTGTTTCTTGGGAGGAGTTGGATTTCTCCCATGTTGAGCTTTAGGAGGTGAGGCTTTCCCCCTGTTTTGATGGCGATTCTTATCCTGTTGAGTTTGTCTGTGAGGTCGGACGCCATGTTGGAATCTTTGTGGCTGATTATGATTCCAACTTCCTGAGGGTTGTCTGTAGCTATTCATGCCCTGTTGATGATTCATATTATGGCATGAATATCTCCAGTTGTTCGACCAGTTCCTCATTGGTTGACTCGGTTGGAACCTTTGGTCGAACTGATGTTGGAATCGCTGTTGCTTCAGATGATTGAGCCCATGTCTGTTCTGAGGTCGGTTCCATTCCTTATGATGTTGACTTTGAGGTTGATGCAGAGATCGGCTCTGATTCTGAGTTCGGTTGCGATTGTGCCTTCGACGCCTCTGATTCCGCTTCTTACTTTTGGAACATTCCCCCTCGGTTGATATCCCAACCGATGGAACATTCTGTCCTACATCAGCTACTCCTTTTCCCTTCTCAGTTGTACTCCTATTGGTCGGTTGAACTTGCTGAGAGGTGGAGGTTGATTTAGCTTCAGGAGACTCAACTGTGTCTGGCTCGACAGCTGTGACTTCTACAGCTTTGATGAAGGTTGCTGGTGGAATTCCAGTATCCTTGACAACATCATAGCCGAGTCCTGACACGTCATCCATCTGTCTACTATAACTGATAAGATTCTCTATGATCTTGGATGACTGATACAGCTTGATTAGATTGTCCTTCTCAGTGCATGACAAATCACTTACCATAAGCTTGCAGATTGTCTAACTTCTCCATCGATAAATTGTGCAAGAACAAGGATCAAATAGGTATTTTTCAAGGTTGTAATGTAGGCACATTGGTCAAGGTAGGGAAATTTGGCTAAGTAGCTCAATAATCAAGCACCAACCTTATATCTACTTCAAACCGAGTATGGATTCTTATCCATCTTTCTTCTCACCCAATTATTACAATATAAGGCTCATTTGTGCATACAAAACCAACAAGCACAACTACTTTAATATTCTCTCATGCTCAATTGTTTTCTTTTCATTAACAAGGCACATCCTTATCAAAACAACTCAAATAGTTGCTTCATTTTTTTCTTTTCATTCATTTTCTTTTTCCTTGAGCTTATGAGAATTTAGGACTTTCAAATCATAGAGCCATCTTCTTATTTCCAAATCCACCAAAGTTAAAGCACACACACAAGGGTTCCCATAACCTTCATCAACCCCCTATCATCCGGCTAACAAATAAAGGCAATAAAAGCTCAAATAGGATAGCAATGGATAAATTTCAAGTAAAGGGAAGTGTTTAGGATTATACGGTGGCTATGAACAAATGGTTTATGATCATTTTCAAGTTCTTTGCACAATATTCAACCTCAAAATAGAACCAAAGCAAGTTCTAGAAGACAATTCGCATGCATGATCAAGCTCTCAAAAAAGAAACTTGATAAATATATCAATAAAGGCTCAAATCCTCACGGGTTTCTCTCAAAGCTTGTAAGTCTAGATCAACATTTCACCAAGACTCATGCAAATTGGATCAAGAATACCAAACAACAATTTATTTCACAAAAACTAACAATTTCATCATTGGCATCTCACTTAAGCAACGTGGAGATTAAACAAACATTTTGAAACCCACAAAAAAAAAAAAAACTTAAACACAATTTTTTTTATTTTTTTAACAAGTGAGACACATATCTTATCTCACCCCCCTCCCCCAAACTTATTGAAGAGCATAAAGTTCGAAAATATGTTGGAGGGAAAAAGAAACGAGATATGTGCATCACGACACACAAACAAAAGCAAATAAACAAATAAACATTGGGTTGCCTCCCAACAAGCGCTTAATTTAATGTCTAAAGCTAGACGGTACCTCATGTCTTCAAGGAGGATACGGTGGCGACCACTTTCTTTCCTACAAGAGAGCTCAAGTACCGAAGATTAGAACAATAATGCAAAATAGAAATACAATGCTTGAACTAGTGTTTAGAACCCTAAATAGCAAGTGTTTCAAATAGAAATTAGGGTAGGAGTGGAGAGATCTCCGTTTTTGGGCTGCCAACCTCTATTTATAGGAGTAGAAAAGTGTCAATACATGTAAAAATCGCAAAAATGGAGGAAAAAAACACGCTTTTAGGGATATTCAACAGAAATCGGCGGTCGGCGGGGCAAAATCGGCGGTCGGCGGAAAAAACTCGGCGGTCCAGGCTGGACCGCCGGTCCGACCGCCGATTCGGCATTTCTTCTTGGACTTCCAATACAGTGATTTTCGGCCCTCTACCCGGCGACCCGGCTCTGTTTTCCGGCGGTCCAACTCCAACCGCCGGTTTTGGTGCTTGGACCGCCGGTTTTTGCTGTAGAGCTCCGTTTCGTCCCGTTTTCGACTTTTTCGTTCCATTTCTTCGTCTCCGCTCTTCTATATCCTTCCCTTCTCGACTTGGCATCCCGTTCAACCTACACACATGCGAAAACTCCACCAAAACGTGAGATCCATTCAAAATATTGAAAACAATATAAAACCGCTCACATTTAAAGGCAAAGCAACGCACTTTGTGCTATAAAAATGCGATAAGTTGCTACAAAATTTTCGTTTATCAATTAATTTATCCTCTGAAAAATATAGATAGATTATTTTTTTATTTGGCTAACTTATTAATTGATCAAATTAAATATGTTTTGCAAAATAACTGGAGTATGAAAAAATATTGATCAAATTAATTTTTTCAACAAAAATAAAATTATTTTATTCGACCAACTGATTAATTAGCCAAATTAAATTTGATGTGCAAAGCATATTGGCTTTGAATATTTATATAGGCTCGTCACGAATGAAGTATTAATGTAAAAGCAATGTGGGATATTTTTGTCATCCATTATCTTGAAAATTATGAAAAAAACTCATTATTAAATATTGGGATTATATGGTATGTTGCATACATATCGTCATTTTAATATTTTTCATTCCCTTACTATGCAAGATTGTGAAAATAATATATTAAACCTTGATTGGATTACATATATGATATATTTTATACGTATGGTCTTTACAAATATTCCATATATATTATGTAAGAAAACTTATACTAAATATAAAATATATATTGACAGAATTTATGAATTAAAAATACATAAAATGAAGATTTAAGATAAATAGGAATACTGAATCGTGGTTGCGCTACGTAGGATCTAAAATTAAGGTAAGAGCTTGAATCAACATTGCTTTTAATAATATATTGATTCTCAAGTTTTTTAAATTTAAATAAATAGGTTACATATTTGAAATTAAAACATTTATTGAGACAACATTATTTAACATTATTGACTTTGCAAACCGCCATCCAAAAAACAAAAATTGACTTCTCAAATTAACATAAAGAAAGTATTCTGCAGCAGTGAAGTAAGCAACATAACAGCTCGAACATTTAAAATAAAATCAAAGTAGAAATTTTTAAACAAATTTGACTAATTTATTGGTTGACCGAATTAAAAATTGAAATAGTCTAATAATTTTTTCTTTAATTTGATAAAAAAATAATTAATTTTATTTTGGCCGATTAATTAGATAGACGCGCCTATTCTCAACTGATGGGTAGCTCAACTTGGGATCCCACGTGACACATCTGTATTCTTTATTCTTATTTATTTTAAAAAATTTATTTTTGCATTTTTTTCCATGTATTTTCTAAAATCTGTAATTGTCATCCATGAATTAATTTTTTCGTTATTTGTAGTTAGGTTTCCAATTTTGCATAATTCATAATTGTAATGTGATCGTAACATCATTTAGATTGTTTGGTATTGTGATCTTGTCATCGTATTAATGTTTGATTGTGGGCATGCACGAGGTTAAATTTGTACGACGTGTTGTTGATGTTACAAAGATATCTCTAATACTAGTGTACAATTGGATATATCGTATCATATATTGTACGATATACATAATATCGTAGTGTGATATATTTGTATGACATTCATTATCAATACGTTATCATGTAAGTATTTTTATATATCGTAGCTTGTGTTTGTACGATATATGGTATAGCGCAACATCGTTTGATATCTGACCGTGTGATATTTTGATGCATACTAGACATTGTTGTTTAATTGTTGCTCATGGTGGATCATGGAATGAGTATCTACATGAGGGTGAGAGGAAATAGTACATACCTATACCACTTGATGGGATAAGTTATGAAGATTTATTGAGTAAGCTTGAGATTCGGATGAAGAAGGACAAGAGCATCTTTCTTTTTTAGATTGATGCCCTTGTTACTTCTCATACCGACGAAGTCATGCGGATGAAGGTAACAGACGATTTTGAGTTGAATACTTTGATGAAAATGTTGGAGATTCCTACTATTCATGTGAGTGTTTATCCTAGAGATAGAGAAGCTTTACCGAAGCCGACTCATCGGAATGATGTTAGAGTCGCGCAGAATGCGTTTGTTGATGATGTAGATTGTAATGAAGATGAGCCAGTGTTGGGTTTAGAATTCGGTGACGATGCTGTTATTTTGGATTCTAACCCTAGTTTGGATGATGCTCACTCATATGAGGATGATTTGCATGATAATTATATTGCTGAAGATCATGATCTGATGCTGCCGTTAGATATTTCGAATGAAATGAATGAAGAAAATTCACAGCCAATCCGGCAATGGGTTGTTCCTGGTATTATTCTCATTTACAATATTAATAAATCATAGCAACGTATGTACGATATTGTTAATATCGTACACTCATATTATGTACGTAATATCCTACGAGTGTACGATATTACAAATAGTTGTTTATCGCATGAATAGTTGTACGATAGTAATAATATTGTACATCTTACGATAGTCCAAATTGTTGGTTATCGTAGCATTAGTTGTACGATATTTATAATATCGTAACACAAATGTAAAATATTACTATCATAACAATCATAGATGTGTATAGTTACCTATGTGTTTTTATGTTATATTGTGTGATTTTCTTAATGCATGCGCTTCACAGCAAGCATCGATTCCATGTAAAGATTTAGTTATAGCAAATCCTTTGGCTCGTGAAGAACTAGTTGTTGGTGGTTTTTTTTCCAAGAAGGCACGTATGAAAGAAGCTCTTGGGATTTATCATTTGAAAAATAATTTGGAGTTTATTACGAAGAAGTCAAATAAGCGATGGTATTATGTTCGATGTAAATATGAAGAGAGATGTGATTTTATTATGAGAGCTAAAGGAATTGGTAGAGCATGGAGAATCTATGAATGGGCCATTCATACACGTGATATTGACTTAAGATATCGTCCTCATCCAAAAGTATCTGCTAAAGTCATAGCGTCGTACGTTAGTCCTAAGTTGGAAGATGTAGTTGATCTTACGCCAAGAGAAATTCAAGGACAACTATTGAGAGAACATGGTGTTCATGTCAAATATCATTCTGCTTTGTCGAGTAGGAATCAGGCACTTAGTTTAACATATGGGAGGCAGATGACTCGTTTCAGGTAACTTTTCATGTTTATATGCTACGATTTATATAATTTTGTAAAGAAGTATATTGCATTAGTGTAGGACTTGATAATATCGTATTATCATTTACGATATTATGATTCTCGTACAACATGTAGTACGATTTTCTGAATATCGTAACATGAGTAGTACAAGATTTAGTATATCGTACTATTATATTGATCGTAGAAGTTGATTTCTTTCTGTATGTTTCAATGCAGGACTTGTCTAGATACTTGTATATGTTAGAGTATGCAAATCCTGGCTCGGCGGTTGAATTACACACATCTTTCGTTCGTGTCGTCTTGTATTTGTGATTGATGTGACTCATTTGAAAGGGAAGTACAACGGTGTATTGTTTGTTGCAGCAACAAAGGATGGTAATGAACAGATAGTTCCACTAGCTTTTGGCATTTGGGACATAGAAAATGATTCGTCGTGGACTTGGTTCCTTTAGAGAGTTCGACGATCATTTGGTTGTCCGGAGAACCTACTTCTTGTGTCTGATCAACACGTTAGTATCAAGAATGTTGTGGCCTCTGTTTCTAGGTGCCCATCACGGGCTTTGTACATTTCACATTCAGCAAAATATGAGGACTTGTGGTACTCCTATTATCGATTTATTCCGGGTTGCTGCTAGTTGCTACAAGACTATTGACTTTGAGAAGCATATGAAGAATTTGAAGGTCATGGCTCCTGGCACTTATCAAAAGCTGCTGAAGTTGGATCCTTATAGATAGGCCCGTTCGAAATGTCCGGTGCGGAGATATGAATATGGAACTTCTAATGGATGTGAGGTCTTGAATGCTCGGTTACGATGGGCTAGAAAATTAACCGTGTGTCCCCTTTTGGAAAGTGTGCGTACATTGCTCCAGAAATGGTTTTACGAGCATTGCACTATAGCTGCAGCTAGAGCTATGGAGTTGACAGTGTGGGCTGCTACGAGATTAGGGAATGCAGTTGAAGCGGGCTGATCAATGAGGGTCGAATCAATTTCTGATGTGAGGTTTAAAGTGATTTCTGGAATGAAGAGTAACATTATTGATGTTGCTGTTAGGGAATGCTCATGCCTCGTGTTTCAGCTGCGATAAGGTGATTTTTCATGATTATTTTTTGCTACGACATTTTTAAATATCGTACTACACGTGATTATGTGTGATACGACGTATTGAATCAACTAAATTGTATCTATTAGTTTCTCGTAAGAGAACGTGGTCATAAGTAGTACGGATAGCTAACCCAAGTCGTATCACATGGAAAGCTTAATAGGGCAATGCATTCATGCTAACATAGAATATAAAAAATGTCCTAAACATTCTAACCAAGTTTTTGTTGAGTTTTATAGCTAAAAATATTTAATAACTTGAGTTAAACAGAAATACAATGAATTAAAACGTCTAGGATTTAAATCATTCTCCTCGGAATTACCAAAGCAAAGAATTTGTTATGCTAAATCGATTAGTTACTTAAAAACATTAACGAGTTTCCAATCTACTAACTTTCGTATTCATAGAGTTGAACTACGCCAATAAAATTACTAAAACATGCTCGACAATTAATCTATGCGTCTCCGATCAAGATTAACTCTATTTCAACCACAACTTGTAACGAAATCATCTCTCGATCTCATTCATTACTAACACATTCAAACATTGATCAGATGTTCAAAAGAAATCATACTCAATTGAAATAGAAGACAAGCATTAACAATTCACAAACAAATAACCATTCCGAGTCGAAGAACTAAATCCTAGAATATAAAATCTAGTTCATATTGCAGTAAATGAAAGAAAAATAAAAGTTGGAAATGAACATTGCATAAACCGAAATAAAGATTCTTACAAAGTATGAGAAGCCTTCAACGATCAACAGAAACGAAGTCTAAATCAAAATATAAAAGTGTTTGAATAAGGAACTTGAAAGAAACATATTTTTATAGTGTATTTTCTATCTTCCCTAGGCTAGAAACGAGATAAAATGGAAGATGCCGTCCAGAAAACTGACAATTTCCATTTATAATGCTGAAAATAACTGCTCGCCCAGCGCCGGTGGAAATCCTGCTCCGCAAGAGTTTCCAGCGCCGACAGGGCTTCCGCGCCGGCGGAACTCTTCTAGCGCAAGACGTTCCCGCTCCGACGGGGCGCCCGTGCCGGCAGAAATCTTGTCTTCCTCCCCTTCATCAATTTCATTTCTTTTTCCACATTTTTCGACCATTCTTGCCTCTTCCGCCACCTTCGTACCTACACAAACTAAAACACCAAACACCGCATATACGACCACAACTCGTGGCAAAAAACGAACAAAAACATGTAAAACAAGCACAAATAATAACACACAATGTAATATCCCGGTTACTCGATAATTAACTAATGAATAATTGGACTTTTCTATGATAAAATTTAGTTAGTTCATTTCCAGAAAATAAAAAAATAAAAATAATATATATATATATATATATATTGTATTTACGGGTATGTGTGTGTGGGGTGTTTTGAGTGAAGAATTATGAATATATTTAAATATTCTTAAAACTTAAAATATTGGGATAAATACAAGTTAAATCCCATGTCTGTAAGCATTACATCTCACCCTTGTTTCCATTAAGAGTCATCACACCTGATATAAACAAAAGAATCTGCATCTCTCTTATCAAGTAAAAGCCGACCGACTTGAAAAAATAGAGGAAGTTGATAAATGAGAGTTCAAAAAGAAAAGGGGGAGAAAACAGAGAGAGCTTTGGTCAAGAGAAAAAGAAATTCTGTTACAAAGAGGAAAGGCAAGGAAGGATTTTGGTTTTGTGAGAAGAGATACAGATATGGATTAGACTTAGAGAAGCAAAATAGAACAGAAAAACAATAGAGAAACAGAGCACAATAGCTGAGGGAAATAGAGAGATTTTGCAGAGGGGTTTCAAGAGAGATCTCAGAGAGAGAATGATTGAAGGTTTGGCCAAGAGGAAAACAAAAGGATGGGGTCGACTGGTGCTAGACGAAGGACAATTTACAAGGTTTGAAAATGTATCTTACCTTTTGAATTCAAGTTTTGGAATTTACGATTAAGATAGGGCTTGTAGTTCAAATTAGAAGGAAATGATGTTGGAGCATTTCTTGATCAGTTTAAATGATTTATATATGTCAAGTTTATGACTACAAACGTGTGTGGATGTGTATGTATCTATATTATGAGGCTTCAACTAAATAAAGATAAAGATAAAGAGAACAAATACTGATTTTCAAAATTCATTCACCAAATGTTTGAGAAAATGTGCAAATGAAAGGGAGAGCTTTTGTTGAAAGTTTGTGCAACAATTTATCTATATGCATATATGTATATCTTAGTGTAGATGAATGAAGTGTGGATAAGTGTTGTTGTGGTTCAATGTTAGAATAGATAAAGCATGAGACTGATAGAAGTAATTGATAAAGCATGTGAAATTGTGATAAATTTCGCATCAATCTGCCATTTTGAGCAGTCTGTCTTTAAACAGCAATAACTTTTGGCTCGAATAATATTTTTGAGTACCGTGAATTTCGGAAGAAAATAGACTCATGTACCTTTCCAGATGTATCAAGTACACCTTCTAATTCATAGTGCATAAAATCAATTTATTGTTTGAAGTGGACTGCTCTGTTGAAAGATTTTGTGTCAACGTGTTTAATGTTTTGGAGGAATGCTAAGTTTTGGTGTTATTCTTTTATTGTAAAATAATACAATAAGATAGTATGCGTACCTATGCATGTTCGTGTGAAGTTTTAGCAAGTTATGAATAAGTTTTAATCCGGAATTGGTGTACTATGTTTTGTTCAAGGCTTAGGTTTGGAAATGAAGTCTAAGTAAGGGCTCGTTTTACAGGCCCGTTTGGAAGAGAGCAACAAAGAAATGCTTTGAGATTCAGTGCAGGTTATATTATTCAATTATCCAGGTGGGCTTTTCTTCCCAAAGTTATTGTTTGAGTTATTAAGCTCTAATGTTTTATGTGCGCTCAATGTGTTTAAAGCTCTTATATTATCGATCGAGGCACTCTGATAATCTAACACATTTGATGAGTGTTGTGTACACCCCAGAGTCATGATATGCAATGGCCGATCACCATTGTGTACTTGACATAGTTTTGTGATTTCTTGGAGCTTCGGCTCGAGATTCACCCAGAGAACTCTTTGAGCTCCGGCTCGAGGTTCACCAGTGAATTCTCCAAGTTTCGACTTGAGATTCATAGTTAATAAGAGTAACACAAGAACGTCACAAATAATGGCGCCAAAGTGAAAGAAATATTCTAGTGAACTTATAAGCTTTTCGTTTTAAAACCTTCTAAGTATCACTTTACGTTATGGATATGCTAAGCTTACATTTTTATGAAATGTTTATAAAATGCATAGCCCACTGAGTACATTAGTACTCAGCCCAAGCGTTTTCTAAATGTTTTTAGGTCTTGGAGCACGTGTGGGCAAGTGAAACTGAGGCTAGGATTCAAGATTTGAATTCGCTTCCGCTAGTTTAAGCTTTTGAGCCTATTCGACTATGTCGACTTGTGATTTTCTATCTTTTGAATCCTAGTTTTGTTGTATATAATATTGTAAGCCTTTCTATTTTCGGATACGACTAGAACTTCGATCCTGTACTTGTTTGTGTACGAATTTTCAGTAAATATTAATATAACTATCATTGTCAAATGTGATAGTTTTCTTGAATAAAGTATTGCATATAATCTCATTCACCATTAAGTCATTGTTCTAAAAGTGGGGTATGACACACAAAACGCACTAAAACGAACTAAACAACTCCCCCTTACTTAGTATTTTGCTTGTCCTCAAGCAAACCAAAGAAATGAAATGTGAATCAATACACATATTCATCAAATCAAGCACACAAGACTTCCTTTCCAACGCAAAGTCCTAAAATCAACCAATGTCAACTTTAATGCAATGAAATCTAACCACGTATGTTTCCCGTCAAATAGAATTATCAATTCGATCAAAATGTGACCCACCCTTTAAACTTCCTACTTCATCAGTCGTTTTTACCAGAAAGTCCTCATAGTAACAAACATTTAATAATAAACGAGGAATATAAGGATGAATCAACGAGACACAATCACTAGGTTCAAACCATCAAAATTTCAATCCGAGTCTCGTAATGTGGTTTTCCATACTCATCATTTGAATTTCTCAAAATGAGAGGAGTAGAATCTCAGATTCATCTTATTTATAACCCCGTTCTTTTTTTTCTTTTTATTTTTCTTAAAGAATAGATTAGGATATTTTCACGAGGTTTAATCTTCAAATATTCTTCAAAGCTTCCTCGTGTGGTTTCCCATGCTCATTAATCATGTCTTAAAAAGACGACGACTAAGAGGAGCATAATCCACACTACTCACATTTTATTATTATTTTTATTTATTTATTTACAACAAAGACAATCATCTAGGCAATCAATGAAGCATATTTATTAACAGGATCACAATTATCACGTTAATCAAACTCATCAATGACATGCCCCACAACAATGGTTATCAAACAATCGCACCTAAATCGACACTAATCAACTAGGTTCTCACGATTCAAGGAAGATCATGCATTCTCGAGTGATTCACACAAACATATCCTCAGTCATACTTGAGATCATCAAAATGCTAGACTCACACACATAACACAATTTAGACCAAAAACATAGCACAACTCATACCATTGCTAACACCCCCCCCCACCCCCACCCCCCCCCCCCCCCCACACTTAAAATGAGTAATGTCCTCATAGCTCAATAAAGGAAAGAAGAGTGATAAAGAAAACTCCCCTGGTGAAAATATAAGATTCGGTAACTATACGAGCGGCATAACACGACACCAAAATCCTACAAGAAAATCAAAGAACAGTACTCAAAATTCTACGACACTAAAGTAAACATTCATGGGTTGCCTCCTATGCAGCGCTAGCTTTTAGGTTCCCAGCCCGACCAAGAAAATATTATCCGAATTCAAACTCAAGCTTAAGCCATTCCATCAGTTGGATTAACTCGTCTTCATCTTCCACACTTGCCCATCCTAAGGTCGATGGAATCGTGCTCGTCCAATTTCTACGTGTGAAGTTCTCATTCACACTTAATTTTGCAGCCTCTTTTTGATATAAGTGATCTCCTTGCAATACAATCTCAGTAAAGAAATCATCAGAAGCAATGATATAATGACAATGTTCAACAGTAGGAGCAGATGGTGCAAAAATATTTTCAACTTTAGCGGCACTTGATACATTGGTTGTGATCATGAAAGACTCTTTCAACAACTCTATAGGCTCTTCTTCCAAGTTCGCCAAAAATCCATTCACAATTTCATTCTTGTCCAGTAGATCAATTATTCCAATATATGAGCAATGTTCTTGCATAAGAGTTGAGGCTTGCAACTGATCATGGCTAACCAAATAGAAATCGGTTGCATCCTCAATTATCGGCTCCATAAGCTCATTCTCCTCTTCTTGTTGAACTATCTTTTTAACATCATCAGCCAACTGTGCAATTTGAGCATCGAGGCGGTCAGCAGCCTCAGCTCTCTGTTGGCGTTCTGCCTCTTTTTCCATTCTTTGACAAATTAAAGCATAATGCCCATATTCCCCATAGATCGCACAAGTTGCAGCTACAAATTGTTGCTGCTCTTTAACTCTTTCCAATATGTGAACCTCGTGAGTCAATGCTGCTATCTGCTTCATTATTCAAAATTAGGAGTCTCCTCAATTGTAGGGTAAGCGTAATCCCACACATTTCCTTGATACAATGTCATTTGTATACGTTGTGCTCCAGAGCTAAAGTTGTTTGGCACGTATCATTCAAAACTTTCTCCTCCAAATGTACTAATCGCTGCGCAAACAAAAATACAAAAACCGATCAAGCGCACCTGGGGGAGAAAAAGAAACTACAAATAATATAAACAAAAATTACAAAAGAAACACAACAAAAATCACAAAAGCACAAAAACAAACAAATGCACAAAAATACAGACAAGAAAACGAACAAACACACCTGTGGGAGAAATAAACAAAAACAAGAACAATAAGCACACAAACAACAAAATATTTACAACACGAAATCACACAAACATAAGCACAAAAACAAATGCCTAAAACCTTCCCCAGCAGCGGCGCCAAAATTTTGAATCAACAAATTGTATCTATTAGTTGCTCGCAAGAGAACGAGGTCCTAAGTAGTACGGATAGCTAACCCAAGTCGTATCACACGGAAAGCTTAATAAGGCAATGCATTCATGCTAACATAGAATATCAAAAATGTCCTAAACATTCTAACCAAGTTTTTGTTGAGTTTTATAGCTAAAAATATTTAATAACTTGAGTTAAACGGAAATTCAATGAATTAAAATGTCTAGGATTTAAATAATTCTCCTCGGAATTACCAAATGAAGGAATTTGTTATGCTCAATCGATTAGTTTCTTAAAAACATTAACGAGTTTCCAATCTACTAACTTCCTTATTCATGGAGTTGAACTACGCCAATGAAATTACTAAAATATGCTCGACAATTAATCTATGTGTCTCCGGTCAAGATTAACTCTATTTCAACCACAACTTGTAACGAAATCATTTGTCGATCTCATTCATTACTAACACATTCAAACATTGATCACATGTTCAAAAGAAATCATACTCAATTGAAATAGAAGACAAGGATTAACAATTCACAAGAAAATAACCATTCCGAGTCGAAGAACTAAATCCTAGAACATAAAATCTAGTTCATATTGCAGTAAATGAAAGCAAAATAAAAGCTGGAAATGAACATTGCATAAACCGAAATAAAGATTCTTACAAAGTACGAGAAGCCTTCAACGATCAACGGAAACGAAGTCTAAATCAAAATATAAAAGTGTTTGAACAAGGAACTTGAAAGAAACATATTTTATAGAGTATTTTCTATCTTTCCTAGGCTAGAAACGAGATAAAATGGAAGATGCCGTCCAGAAAATCGATAATTTCAATTTATAATGCTGAAAATAACTGCTCGCCCCGTGCCGGCAGAAATCCCGCTCCGCAAAAGTTTCCCGCGCTGGCGGAACTCTTCTAGCGCAAGACGTTTCCGCTTCGGCGGGGCTCCCGTGCCGGGAGAAATTTTGTCTTCCTTTCCTTCACCAATTTCACTTCTTTTTCCACATTTTCGACCATTCTTGCCTCTTCCGCCACCTTCGTACCTACACACACCAAAACACCAAACACCACATATACGACCGCAACTCGTGGCAAAAACGAACAAAAACATGTAAAACAAGTACAAATAATAACACACAAAACGCACAAAAATGAACTAAACACATATGTATATATTGTACCATTATTGTTATGTATATTATGAAGTCGTAACAATATTGGCTTCAGCTAGCTCGTGTGTTGATACAAAAATCAGTAATGTCGTACTATGTTTGATGGTCCCGATACGAGTTCTGGTGTATGGGGGGGATACACCAGTTAGGAATTTTAAAAACAACCCCCTTAAAAATATTACAACCGAGTAAGAGGACTCAGCTGGAATCACAACTGAGTAGGAAAACTCAGCTGTGAGAGTGGTGCTGTGCGGAATGTGGTGGATAAAAATAACTCGTATAAAATAACTCACGCTCAGATGCAAGGTCGGTCAATAACCAAATTAGTTGAGAATGTAAGAATGCAGTTTGAGTGCTGGTTAGTTGGTCAGTTGGATATGCAATAAATAACTGAACAGAAAACACAAACACACAAAGATTTACGTGGTTCGGAGAGAACTCCTACGTCCACGGGGAGTTGTGAGTCCACACAACTCAGTCCAAATTCTTCAGGACTGTAACCACAAAGCTTACGCGGGCTTTGCAACCGTTAAGATAAGTTTACGGGTACTTATCAACCTTACAGATAAGTTTACGGGTACTTATCAACCTATCTACTCAATTTCGAGAAGAGTAGGATCCTAACAACCTTTTTAGGGGTGTGAAAAAGGGTGGGGTTTCCAACTGCTAGCTCGAACAAGGAAATGAGCTAGGATCTAAGCTTGAACAAATGAAGACTCAAACTAGGATCAAAAACACCAAGACAAATTCTAACACTCTATGAACCCTCAACTAGTGATGTTCTTAGAGATTGAATGCACTTTAGCTTGTGTGCAGTTTTTCGTTCTTTCGCTCGTTTAGACTCTTATTGCACTTCTTTTTGGTGTGTCACTTGGTGAATGAATGAAGACCTCTATTTATAGGCAGAGAGAATCAACTAGCCATTGGATGAACTGTTGATCTCTGTTCTGTGAAAGCGATGGCTTGTCTCTCATCTCTGCAGATTTTCCCGATTTGGCAACTGTGAACTTCTGCTTTCCATCTGAGACAGCCTTGTGTTGGGCCAAATGAGGTAATGACAAAACGTCAAACCTTCACGTGACTTCCTTTTTGAAATTCAAATCTTCAATCTTTGACTTTCAACCTTGTTTAGTCGGTTGAGAAGTTTTGGTCTTCATCTGAGTGGTCTTCAGCTGATGTTCCATCTGATCGATATCTTCATCTGACCTTCTGTCTGAATAAGAACAGATGAACTCTCAGCTGTCTTGAACTTCATGTTGACGATCTTATCAGTTCGAGTCCTGCAACTGATGTTCTGTATCTTGACAGTTGATTTGAACGCTCAGTTGACTTTCTTCCATCTGATGTTCTATATCTTGAACGCTCAGTTGTCTTTCTTATCTGATGTTCTATCTCTTGAACGCTCAGTTATCTTTCTTACATCTTCCCCTTAAATGCTCAGTTGTCTTTCTCACAACTGATGTTCTCTTACATCTTCTCCAATGAACGCTCAGTTGTCTTTCTTACAACTGATGTTCTATCTGAGTGTAGTCATGATGTCGTCTTCAGCTGGAGACCTGTAAAGATAAAATCTCAACATTGCTCAAACAACGAGCCTAAATACTAACATTAGGATCTGGCAACATCTACTCGGTTGGGGTCAGTTGGTTTTGGAATCAATCAAAACTTTACTTAAATTTCCCAACAATTTCCCCCTTTTTGATGATGTTAAAACCCTACTGATCTAAACCCTACTGACTTAACTAAAATCTCAGCTGAAATTCTAGACAGTCTATAAGATTAAAACATCAAAGGGTTAGCACAGTTATAACATGGTATTGAAATAACTTTGCGATTCAGAGCTTGGACAACTAGAGATTGTACATCAAGGTGAATCGGATAACTGATGAAAGTTTTCATTACAACTGATGGTTACAAAAATGTGCACAAAAATATCAAAAATACATCAGTTGCTCAAAAACTCTAACATGGCTAAAACTTTAGCCCATACTTTCTAAAAATTCTGACAAAAATTTCTCTTTTCGCATTTGACTCCTTCGAAATGTCAACTCCATGTTCTTGGCAAACTTTCCTTGCTTCAGCTGCTATCTTTTGTTGGTTGGGATTTCTTGAGTCTGGAAGGAATGGAGGAAGGTATGTGACTTTCTGAGGGACGTGGACAGTGTTCATATCCAGTTTCGCATCAATTATTGCTCGCCTGAAGTGGCTGAATATGCCCGGATCCCCAGAATGTAGCTCGGTCAGGGCTTCCTTGAAGGCTCTTCTTGCATCCTCAGTTGAGAAAACCTTCCGATAATAGAAATCATTCACAAACTCCTGCTTGAATGATTCTCAATCCTCATTCCATTCTGCAGGCATCCACTTATCAACATGTTTGAAGCAACTTTGGAGCTTTATCTTCCCAGGCAATCTCTATTGTTTCAACCTTGCTTCAGCCTTTACTTGATGTTTTTCTATGCGGCGTCGGTTGCGAGAGGCTATATTCCTGTCCAAGTTGTTGGTAACCTTGGCAAGCTCCTCCTCAAACTGGTTGACTCTCGTCGCTTGGCTGGCTGCAAACTTCTTCACCCATTCCGGGTTCATGTAGTCCTTTTTCGGAACATCCATAGCCTTAGCAGCAGCAATACACTCTTCGGTTGTAATATCTTCGAGTTCAGCATCGAGCTCGGCTGCTATCTCGGCTATGGAGTTGTAGGAAACTCCATACTCCTCCGCCTGCTCCATATCCTTCGCCATTTCAGCTCCACCGACAGCAATGGATTTCAGCTGTTGTTGTTTCTTGTCGGTTGGCTTTGGAGTGGACTTCTTCTTCTGAGCTTTCTTTTTCTTCAGCTGAGATTCCTTCCCAGCTGGCATTTCTTCTTGAGTCTCATCTTCCCGGTTTTCATATTATTGCATCACATCTTCCCCCTTTTTGGCATCAGCAACAAGGCTTGCGACTGAGCCATCCAGAGAGGTGAGTTGCTGTTCAGCTTGTTGGATTCGGTTGAAGAGCTCATCTACTGCACATTCCACTTCAACCTTCTTCGCTATTTCAGTGTCATGGCGCTCTTGTTCGGCTTTCCTCAGTGCAGCGAAGGTTTCATCGACTTCGGTCTGGAAGGTGACAAACTCAGCCCATCTTGATTCAAACCGAGAGTCCCATTCTTCATCTTGTGTTTGTTGAGATTTGGCCAGGTTGGAGTCGGAGATGGATTTGAAGACGTTCAGATCTGATCGGATTCCATGAACGGTTGTCTTCAGTGCATTGATTTCTTGGCTGGTGGATGTTGAGAATTCATCCAGCTTCATCTTCAGCTCCTCATTCTCTTCCTGCAACTTCCTGTGCTTTTCTTCCTGAGCTTCCATCATCCTCAGCTGATCTGCTTGGTTGAGCTAGATGTTGGCAAGCATCTCCTTTCTCAGTTGGTTTACCCTCTCAGCTATCAGCTAGCAAATTTCTTCTGAGGAGGGGGTACTGTTGAAGTTCTTCCTCTTCCTGCTTTGCTGCTGCTGCAGCTGCATCAAGATCATCTATAAAATCAACAGATTTTGTTAGCATGTTGTCCAAGAATTTGACACAGTCTTGTTCTGCTGTTTCCCTCGTATCTCTTCCTTCAGCCTTGCTGATATCTAGTCGCCGAGTCAGCAGCGCAACCTTGTTGTTGTACGCAACCTCAAGGTTGGTGTAGTTGAAGTAGTCCCTTATTCGCGACTCATCGGCCTTGAGCTGGTTCCAGCTGTGTATGCGGATGGTATCTTCCTTAACATACCAGTGGCTGAAGATAATATTGAACTGATATAGCAGCTCGGTTCCGAGAGTGGCAAAAGTGGGCATGTCGCACGCTTCGGGGAATATTCCGATGAGCTTCTGAAAGCAGTAGGCCAGCTTGCCTTCATGTTCCAGCGCGACAGCTCGACGGTCAGCTTCTTCCTCGATTGGGGAGGGAGAGAGATTTTCATATGGGATCGGTTCAAGATTTTTCTCAACGTTGGCCAAAGAACTGGTCTCAACGTTGGCATCGAGCGAAGAGCTCGGAATTTCTGACAGTGTGGGGATGTTGGTATCAAGGGGTTCATCAACATTGGCCGAAGAGATAGTCTCAATGTTGGCATCAAGCGGGGAGCTCGGAATTTCTGGCTGTGTGTCGGTTGGGATAACCTGTTCGAGCTGTACGGCATCAGCTCCTGCCATGGGGGAGGTTGGAATATCTTCGGTTTCTTTTGATGAGGAAGAAGCATCCGAGGATATGGTCGGCTCATCAGCTGGTTCAGTTTTCATTCATTCCATCATGTCTCTGTGAGGAACAACCTCGAAGGCAGCCACATCAACTGAGTGACTCGACTCAGATGGCTCCTCAGCTGGTGCCTCCTCAGCTGGTTCCTCCTTAGCTGGAGTCTCCTCAGCTGGTATCTCCTCAGCTGGTACCTCCTCAGCTAGTAACTCCTCAGCTGGTACGGCAACTGACTTCTTGAGGTGAAGCCTCAACTTGTTCTTAGCCGGTTATTCCTCTTTTTCCTTCTCCGACTCAGCTTTGTATCGGCGTGCGGTTGTAGATTTGAAAGTGCGGCCGACAGCTGGAGGCAGCTCCTCAGCTGTATCTTTTTCTTCAGCTGTTTTCAGAGCTTCCAGCTTGTCTTTCGGAGTGTAGATACTCCTAATCACATCCTGAGCCTTCTTAGCTGTTGGGAACAACATCTGCCTCTTTACAGGGGTCTCATCACAGTCTTCCCAGATCATGTTCTGATCCTTCGTGGTGAGAAAGATTAGGGCAGAAATTTTGGCTCCGAAGTTGAGAGTTCCCTTGACACTCAACAACTTCTCTCCAGAGTCGGTTGTGGTTTCGGAGATCTTTAGCTTCTCAAGTGTCAACTGGTGTTCAAAATAACTAAACCAGTTGATGTCGTGCTTGTGCTTGTGCTCCAAAGCAATCAGCTGCTTGAGCTTCGGTCGGCTGATGTCTCCGAAGGCACCGCTGTATCCGAAGATCACTTTGGATACAACATCGTACAGAAGTCGATGCTCTGGCTTCAACTTTGTTCACTGCATATTACTCCTCAATTTTTCTGGAGTGATGAGAGCACTCTCCAGAAATTGATCGGCTTCTGCATCGGTGATGTTCTCAATTGTGTCTGTGGCAGTCAGGTTCGGAGGGATGATGGAGCGTAGCAGATCGGAAACTGGAATGGGAACGGAGACACGGCGGATGGTTCTGGCCGGAACATCTCGCTGTCGACAAGAGATTTCTGTAACGAGGCCATCTCTGCTGTTGATTGGAGATTGCAGGTTTAGGTAAAACTCTCCGACTTGACGCCTAAGAAGGTGAGTGGGGAAGAGCGTTGCCCAATCCAGCAGGTCGTTCTCTCTGAGAAGATTGGCGAGGGGAGTCAACACCGGCGAGTCCAGTGCTTCGTCCGACAGAATCTGCTCAAAATGAATCTTGGATAGCAGCATATCAAAGGATTCCTCGTACGACGTCGGAACAAGAGAAGGTCCTGAAGAAGCCATCTTCCTTCCTTGTGAAGCTTTAGGTGCCATTTAGTAATGCAGTGAGGATTATATATAGAGAGAAAAAACTTGCAGAAAATGGTGAGACAAATCAGAGACGAAAATGAACAGTTACTGCAGATAAACACAAATGTAGAAGGTAAGAGATCACTTCATGATTTTCCGCCTTTTATAGGTTATTGGGTCATTTGAAATAGACAGCCAGGGTTGAACAGCGCGAATCCATCAACGGTTGAGATCTCGCGACTGTTGACTAGCTTTGACTTGACGTTGAATTCCGAGTTCTAATACTCGCGCGTGAGAAGGTGAATTGTTTTCATGTGAGCCCAGTCGCACTATAAAGTAGTGCTATTGATATTCAGTCGTACTTTACATTAAATATGTTATGATGGCTATTTTAATCTAACTGACATGCTTCAGGAATGTTTGAATTTATTTCAAACATTCTCATTTAAGACATAAACACTTTCAGCCATAAATGATACCTGCCAGCTGATGTCGGAATCAGCTGTGTACCTGCCAACTGATGTCGGAATCAGCTGTGTTCCAATATTGCGGCATACCATCAGCTGACTCGAGTTCGTCTGTTCAGCTGACGTCTGATCCAATGTTGCAGCATACCATCAGCTGACTCGAGTTTTTCTGTTCAGCTGACGTCTGATGTCTTCGGTTGGCGATCCGCATCTGAGATTCTCCCTTCATCTGAGCTTCCCCCTCAGATGGATATCTATCTCTTCACCTCTGCTGACTCCTCATCTGATGGATCCAACAATCCAAGGAGATCGCATAACATCTTGAACCGCGCTTCGGCTAGAGGTTTGGTGAAGATATCGGCTTTCTGAATCTCAGTTGGAATCTTCTCCTTAGATATATCCTTCTTCTCAATATGATCTCGGATAAAATGATGTCGGATGTCAATGTGCTTCATCCGAGAATGGTGAACAGGATTCAAAGAGATAGCAATTGCACTTGAGCTATCACAATGAATCGGAACATGTCCAGTTGCTACTTCATAATCTCTCAGTTGTTGCTTGAGCCACAACACTTGCATGCAACAGCTACCAGCAGCCATGTACTCTGACTCGATTGAAGAAGTGGCAACACATGATTGTTTCTTAAAGAACCATGAGACTAACTTGCTTCCCATGAACTGACAGTGTCCAGAAGTGGACTTTCTGTCCAACCGATCTCCGGCTAGATCCGCATCCGAGTATCCGGACAGTTGGATATTGTCGTCAGTTGGATACCACAACCCAACTTTAACAGTGCCCTTCAGATACTTAATGATGTTCTTTGCTGCCAACATGTGCGCTTCCCTCGGCTGAACTTGGAACCGAGCACACACTCCAACCGCGTAAGATATGTCTGGCCGACTGGCGGTTAGATATAGCAAAGAACCAATAATCCCTCTATACTTACTGACATCCACGAGTTTTTCCTCAGATCCGGGTTCAATCTTCTAGTTAGTATTCATCGGGATCCTTGTGGTTTTACTTGACTGCAAACCAAACTTTGTGATGAGCTCCTTTGTATATTTGGACTGATTAATAAAAATCCCTTCTGATGACTGCTTCACCTGTAGCCCAAGAAAGTAATTCATCTCGCCCATCATCGGCATCTCGAATTTCTCCTTCATGAGAGTTGAGAATTTCTCGCACAGCTCCTCCGACTTGGAACCGAATATGATGTCGTCAACATAGATTTGCACAACAAGTATATATTCTCCAACTTTTATGGTGAACAGTGTTTTGTCAACTGACCCTCGTTTGAACCCCGAGTTCAAAAGAAAACCACATAGAGTGTCATACTTAGCCCTAGGTGCTTGCTTCAATCCATAGATTGCTTTCTTCAACTTGTACACTCTTCCATCTCTAGTCTCAAAACCGGGAGGCTGTTCAACATATACATCTTCCTTAATATCACCGTTGAGGAAGGCACACTTCACATCCATCTGATAAACCTTAAATTTGTGAAAAGCGGCATAGGCTAGAAATATTCTGACGGCTTCCAACCTTGCAACAGGCGCGAAGGAATCCTCGAAATCGATTCCTTCTTGTTGGCAATATCCCTGAGCTACCAACCTTGCCTTATTCCTCACGATGAATCCAATGGCGTATCTCTTGTTCTTGAAAATCCACTTTAATCCAATAACTTTAACACCATTTGGTCTTTCTACCAACTCCCATACACAGTTGCGTAGAAATTCATTCAGTTCTTCTTGCATGGTTGTTGTCCAGTGAACACAGTTGAGAGCTTCCACAATATTCTTCGGTTCTGGCACATTAGCTACGAAACATGAAATCATGGCAACATCTCCTGCCTGTTCGAACTCCTCCAGAACTGCCAACTCCTCAGCGTATTGAGCGTAAGTGTTGGAATCTTTCTCAGCTGAGTCTGGATTTGCAACTTTGCTTCTAGTACTCACACCTTTGGCTGGATCTCCAACGATGTTGTCCTTGGAATGATCTTTATACCATCTCTTGTTGCGTCTTCCTTCTTCTTCCAACAATGGTTGTTCTGTGATTTCAACCGATGGGATAACCTGAGCTGTGGGAGATGCTGGGATCTTCAGAGCTGGTGATTTATCAGTTGTGGAGTCTGGATCCTCAACATGGATATTATCTCGAACCGGCCTCGGTTGGGCTTCGGATGCTGATACAGTTGGAGTGACATCAGCTGAAGTTCCCCCTTGAGATGAGCTGGGGTCCTCACATTCATCTTCAGAGGAACAAGGATCATCATCCTCAGTTGCCCATACCAATGGTTCAGCTAGATTCTTCTGCCTTAGAACCTGTGATTTGGTGAGAGCTGGTGGAACATGTGGATCAGCTTGTTGTCCTTTAGCCTGTTCCCTGCACTCAAAAGTAGATTTATCAAAACTAATATGAGGTGTTATCTCCACAACACGAGAGTTGTTGTTGAAAATTCTATAAGTCTTGATCCGAGCGGCATATCCGAGAAATATGCCTTTCGAAGCCTTGGCGCCAAAAGTTTTCAACTGAGTCTTCCCATTGTTGTGAATATAACACTTAGAACCAAAAAAGCGAAAATATGAAATATCAGGCTTCCTGCGTCTCCATAGCTCATATGGAGTCTTTCCCAACCGCTTGGTTAAAAGAGACCCGTTCTGGGTGAAATAAGTTGTGTTGATCGCCTCAGCCCAAAATCTCTTTGGCAGAGCTGAGCTTGTCAACATGGATGTAGCAGCATCCTTCAGCGTTCGGTTTCTTCGCTCAGCTACTCCATTCTGTTGTGGAGTACGCGCAGCTGATGTTTGATGAGTGATTCCGTGCTTCTCACAGTATTCGATGATGGTTTCATTAGGAACTCGGTTCACGGTCTGATCGGATGGAAATGATTTTCATCTCTTGTTAGTTCGATATCCGATCCATCAGCTTGGGTAGCTCATCTCGGGTTTCACTCTTGTGTCGCATGAAAATGGTCCACGTGTACCTACAAAAATCATCAGTAAAAACAAGTGTATACTCGTTACCATTCATGCTCTTGGGTGTAACAGGCCCGAAGAGATCCATATGGATCAGCTGTAATACTCGGTCGGTTGATGGAATCGTTTTCAACCAAAAGGAGGATCTAGTGAGCTTTCACAACTGACATGCAATGCAGATATGTGTTGTTGAAAACACACGGTTCGGAATGCTCTTTGCATGTTCATGTCTCGCAAGTCGGTTCATTGTCTTGAAATTCAGATGGTTGAGCCTTTTGTGCCACAGCCAGCTCACATCTGAACTGCTCTTTGATAACAGACAGGTTTCAGGAGGACTACTGTTCCAATCTGCATAGTAGACATTCCCGGTTGGGGATCGATTTCCCAATAATATGACTTGCTTTGTTTTAACATTTTTAACTCTGCAGCCCTGTGCATCAAACTTGACAGAGAAACTATTATCACAGAATTGGCTGATGGAGAGCAAGTTATGCTTCAATCCATCAACATATGAAACATTAGAAATGGATACAAGATTGGTTTCAAGGGTACCGTAGCCTTTGGTGTGACCTTTTGAGTTGTCTCCAAAGGTAACTGACGGTCCTTCCTTCTCCACAAAACTTCCAAGCAAATTCCTCAGATTTGTCATGTGTTTCGAGCATCCACTATCCATCACCCACATGGTATGTGATGTTTTATTCTTCCTCAGCTGTTCCTCCTGCTCCTGCACAGAGAAACACGCTTAGGTCCCCAATTTTAGTTGGGTCCTGGAGGGTTAGAACCAGTTCTCCCTTGAACTGTGAGTCGCTTTTCCCTGTAGATTCAGATAGATTTATCATTCCAGATTACTTTTCCTTCTCCATCAACTATAACAACACCTCGGTTATCCTTAGGCTTGTTATTATTATTGATGTTCTGTTTCTTGGGAGGAGATTGATTTCTCCCATTGTGAGCTTTAGAAGGAGAGGCATTCCCCCTGTTTTGTTGACGTGGTCAGATGCCATTTTGAAATCATTGTGGCTGAGTCTGATTCCATTTTCCTGACTGTCGACGACAGCTGTTCAGGCCCTGTTGTTGATTCATGTTCTGGCATGAATATCTCCAGCTGTTGGAACTGTTCCATATTTGTTGACTCTGATGGAATCTCTGGTTGTTCTGATGATGGAACTGATGTTGATTTTGATGGTTGAATCCCTGTTGGTTCGGTTGATTCCATCTCTTCTGAGGTCCGTTCTAAGGTCGGTTCAGAGGTCGGTTCAGTAGTCGGTTCTGAGGACGGTTTTGATTGTATCTCCGACGTCTCTGGTTCCTCTTCTGAGTCCTGGAACATTCCCCCTCGGTTGTAATCTCAACCGATGAATTCTTCAGTTCTCCAATCACAGCTCCTTTTCCTTTCTCAGCTGCAGTTTCCTTAGCTGGTTGTGCTGTAAACTCTTGCTGTGACGTGGAAGTTGGATTATGTTGGGGAGTTGCAGACTCAACCGGATTTGGCTTGTCAACCGAGACATCCATAGCCTTGATGAAGGTTGCGGGTGGAATTCCAGTGTCCTTGACCACGTCGTAACTGAGTCCAGACACGTCATCCATTTGTCTTTGGTAACTGATGAGATTCTCGATAATTTTGGATGATTGATATAGCTTTATCAGGTTGTCCTTCTCAGTTTGCAAATCCTTGAGGAGAACAGCTATATGCTCGGTTTGTGCGTCTGACTTCTTCATCAGCTGATCGATCTGTGCCTCTTGCTTATTCAACTGTTCATGCTGCTCCTGGATCTGCTTCTTCAACTCCTCATCGGTTGGAGCATTAGTTCGGTTGCCACATTCAGTTGACTTCTGAGATCATCAATCTCTTCAGTTTGACTTTTAATCAGATCGTCCTTTTCGGTTAAGGATTCTTCAAGTCTGGCAAACTATTCTTGAAGACTCTTAAACTCAACCGATTGCTGATGTAGTTCCTCACTGAGTTCTAGGAAGTCACCCCAAGAAGGTTCCAACTCTTCCTCTACTGTTTCCTGCATGTTAGTAGCAATAGAAGAATTTAAATTAACTGAACTAGAATGTACCTTAGCATCATCCTGGTCAGTTCCAAGTGCCATGAGATATTGATCCTGTCCGATAGCGTTGTTGGTGGAAGTCAGCTCGTCCTCATCTTCGGTGTCGGTGAAGATGTCCATGTCGTCAGCTGCTTCTTCTGCAACCATGGCCTTGTTCTTTGCATTTTGCTTGGCCCTCAACGCTTCTCTATCTTTCTTCGAAAGATCTGGACAATCAGCTTTGAAATGTCCCTCTTTGCCGCATTCAAAGCAACTGTTGGTTACAGGCTTTGAGTTTTTTCGAGTTCGGTTAGATTTGTAGAACCGCTTATATTTTCCGAACCGAGTATCCATGTCAGCTAGCTTCTTTGATAGGGCGGCTATACTCTGTTGCAGCTCTTCTCTGCTTGGCTCTTTCGAAGCTGTGTCCGCAGATCTTGTTGCTCTTGATGTTTGCGGCTTGGAATAGTCAGCACGAAGCGCTACTGTCTTTGTTCCTGAACCAACATCCTCAAGTCGGCTCGTCTGCCCCGAGGACTGAATTGATCTTCGTCGGTTCACCTTTTACTCGTTTCCTTTCAGAATTGAGAACAGACTGTCAGTTCCCATTTCTCCAAGATCAGCTCGGCTTTCATGAATGTTGGTGAAGGTGTCCCACTCAGCTGGTAGAGCTTGTAATACTTTGAGGTTGATCTCTCTCAGAGTATATTTTCCTCGTCGGATAGACTGAATCCTTCGTATGATATCCATGAACCGAAGCTCCAGCTGATCAATGGTTTCATCAACTCTTAGACAGAAGTTGTCAAAATCTTGACAAGCATGGGAGAACTTGTTCTCCTTGGTTTCATCACTCCCTTCGCTAAGAGATGCCAAAATATCCCACATCTCTTTAGCTGTGTTGCACTCTTCTATCCATGGAAGATAGTCTTGTCCAACTGTGGACATGATGGTGCTCTGAGCCCAGATATCCAGCTGGCTCACTTTCGCTTCCTCAGGAGTGAAGTCTTCTGGCTTTTTCTCAACCATCACCTCAGTTGCATCCCCATCATTGGGATTTGTAGGAGTACGAGTTACCTTTTCCATGATGGTGATCGGTCTGGATGAAATCACTTGTTGCATTCGATGATGCTTGGACAGTAAGATCTTCTTCATCCGAGTCTTCCAGGATGTATAGTTCACAACCGAGAACATGACAACAATCTTGTCTTTAACATCCATCTGCACACAATAAACAGACAACAAATGCAAGCAGATATGCACTAGCGTGAAAAAGATCTATTCAGTTGACCACTGAAGAAAAACACCTCGATTTACACCTCGTGAAACAGAGTCAGTAGTCTTTTGAACCACTGCTCTGATACCACTTGATGGTCCCGATATAAGTTCTGGTGTATGGGGGGGGGAATACACCAGTTAGGAATTTTAAAAACAACCCCCTTAAAAATATTACAACCGAGTAAGAGGACTCAGCTGGAATCACAACTGAGTAGGAAAACTCAGCTGTGAGAGTGGTGATGTGCAGAATGTGGTGGATAAAAATAACTCCTATAAAATAACTCACGCTCAGATGCAAGGTCGGTCAATAATCAAATCAGTTGAGAATGTAAGAATGCAGTTTGAGTGCTGGTTAGTTGGTCAGTTGGATATGCAATAAATAACTGAACAGAAAACATAAACACACAAAGATTTACGTGGTTCGGAAAGAACTCCTACGTCTACGGGGAGTTGTGAGTCCACACAACTCAGTCCAAATTCTTTAGGACTGGAACCACAAAGCTTACGCGGGCTTTGCAACCGTTAAGATAAGTTTGCGGGTACTTATCAACCTTACAGATAAGTTTACGGGTACTTATCAACCTATCTACTCAATTTCGGGAAGAGTAGGATCCTAACAACCTTTTTAGGGGTGTGAAAAAGGGTGGAATTTCCAACTGCTAGCTCGAACAAGGAAGTGAGCTAGGATCTAAGTTTGAACAAATGAAGACTCAAACTAGGATCAAAAACACCAAGACAAATTCTAACACTCTATGAACCCTCAACTAGTGATGTTCTTAGAGATTGAATGCAGTTTAGCTTGTGTGCAGCTTTTCGTTCTTTCGCTCGTTTAGACTCTTATCGCACTTCTTCTTGGTGTGTCACTTGGTGAATGAATGAAGGCCTCTATTTATAGGCGGAGAGAATCAACTAGCCGTTGGATGAACCGTTGATATCTGTTCTATGAAAGCAATGACTTATCTCTCATCTCTGCAGATTTTCCCGATTTGGCAACTGTGAACTTCTGCTTTCCATCTGAGACAGCCTTGTGTGGGCCAAATGAGGTAATGACAGAACGTCAAACCTTCACGTGACTCCCTTTTTGAAATTCAAATCTTCAACCTTTGACTTTCAACCTTGTTTAGTCGGTTGAGAAGTTTTGGTCTTCATCCGAGTGGTCTTCAGCTGATGTTCCATCTTATCGATATCTTCATCTGACCTTCTATCTGAATAAGAACAGATGAACTCTCAGCTGTCTTGAACTTCATGTTGTCGATCTTATCAGTTTGAGTCCTGCAACTGATGTTCTGTATCTTGACAGTTGATTTGAATGCTCAGTTGACTTTCTTCCATCTGATGTTCTATATCTTGAACGCTCAGTTGTCTTTCTTATCTGATGTTCTATCTCTTGAACACTCAGTTATCTTTCTTACATCTTCCTCCTTAAACGCTCAGTTGTCTTTCTCACAACTGATGTTCTCTTACATCTTCTCCAATAAACGCTCAGTTGTCTTTCTTACAACTGATGTTCTATCTGAGTGTAGTCATGATGTCGTCTTCAGCTGGAGACCTATAAAGATAAAATCTCAACATTGCTCAAACAGCGAGCCTAAATACTAACATTAGGATCTGGCAATATCTACTCGGTTGGGGTCAGTTGGTTTTGGAATCAATCAAAACTTTACTTAAATTTCCCAACAATGTTGGTACGACATTACAAGATATCGTGCAAAATTGGCTGAATGTTTGTTACGATTATACATTTTCGTATATGAGTTTTGATGATTGTGTGATAATTTTTTAGTCATATAAGACAATCAACTTTGTCGTACGTCGACAACTTCTATAGCACTCAGATGTGGCGGGATATTTATGCTGGTGAGGTTATGCCAATTCCTAATAAAGATGATTGGTGTCTCTCGCCCGAGGTCAGTGCAAGGGTAGTGTTAACGCCGGCGAATCCAAGACAAGCTGGACGTCCTCGTACAAGAAGAATCCCATCCGGATTTAGCTCAACAGGAAAACGCTCGTGTTCTAGATGTCATGAGAAGGGTCACTATCTGAGTACGTGCAAGACTGTTTTAGGAAGGATTTTGGAATAAGAAGTAGATAACAGCCACTCAAGTGCGAAAAAACATCGGCAACAGAAAAAATGTGGCATTTGTGGGGTGGTTGGCCACACTCGTCCAACATGCAAGGATCCAAATTGGTTTGAATGAATGATGATGTCAAATCTTATTGTTTATTTTTTTTTACTTTTTTTTATGCTACGTTTTTTAAATTGAACTAAATTGGTATGATTTATTTGATGTAAGGTTAAATTGTTGAGTATGTTACGATTTATACATATATCGTAACAAGATGCAACTAATTTTAGTATCGTCTTGTGAATGCATGTACAAAAATTATTACAACATTTATAATCTCGTACACTCGATTATAAGTCCTATGATTGTATGTTGTTACGATATTACTAACATCGTAGCAACAAAATGTGATCCGATTTAATTTGTGTTACGATATTCCTTATATCATAAAACATGCAAGGTTCCAAATATCGCTTTTTATGTGTGTATTGTGGTACGATATTCATAAAATCGTACTTGACGTGTGATGATTTTGCTTAAGTAGGTTGATACGATATTCATAACATCGTAGCAACAAAACATAATAAGATCATTTCTTTGTTACGATATTCAAAATATCGTACATCATGTATGGATCCAAATAGGTTTGAATGATCATGTTCGTAGTTATTCAAACATCCTTTTGTATGTGCGTATATAGTTATGATATTCATAAACTCATACTTGATGTCTTATAGTTTTGCTTAAGCAGGTTGTTACGATATTCATAAACTCATTAATTCCGTACGAGTTTATACGAGATTATCTAATATCGTACAAGTTGTAGCAAAAATAATAGATACGATATTCCAAATATCATACATCATGTATGGATCCAAATATTTCTTTGTTATGATATTCATAATATTGTACTTGACGTGTTATTGTTTGAATAAAGCAAGTTGTTATGATATTCATAAAATGATTAATTTCATACGAGTTTATAGAAAAGTATCTATGATTTAATCATAAAATGCATACGAGTTGTAGAATCATAAAATCATAAGATGTGTACGAGTTTATACGAGATAATCATAAAATTGTACAAGTCGTAGCAAAAATAATAGATACGATTTAAAGCTAAGTCGTAGCAATCGTACTTACAAAATGCATTATATCCATTACTACAAATACCTTACTACCAGGTTATTTTTAACAAAAGATATATAATACAGAATACCTGGATAAATAGTAGCAAAATAAACAAGTGTTCAATATAGACAAAATAGGACAACAATTGTTCAATCTTTTCACTCCAACTCTATCTCTATCGGGAGTGTGTCTTCATCGGTGTTGTTTGCATAGACGCTCCTTGCTATGTGTTGGCGATATGATTTGAGCTCGGCTGGATTCTTTAGACTCTTGGTAGCTTCTTCTTTGATACAAATTGCTCCACATACTTTAATGAATATAGACTACAACTGACGCTATCCTCTTGCTTGTAGATACCCTTCCCGTTTGCTCTTGGAAAGCACAACGGCCACTGCGTGTAGTTCGGATTAGCTATTCCATGTTTTTCACAATAACCAATTTTCTTCATAACTTGTGGCAACAATCTGGCCATGGGCATGAAGTGTTGCAATCTATTTTTCTTGTGGTGCTTCTCAAATTGCCATGACTTGGGGTCGTAAAAGCTACAACTGTTGTGATGCGAGATCCATGATAATCGTTGCCCAGTGGTCGCTGAAGTACGCAACCATGATAACCTAGAAGTGGATGCGATATAGAGATACACAAATAATATTAGTATTCGGGAATACGATAGTACGATATTTGACAAATCGTACCACAAATTATGTTATCATTGTACGAGATTAGGTAAATCGTAATAACATACGTAGAATTCATTTTTGTTACCTTTTTACAGTTGATCCATGCCTTCAAGTTTGGCGCCCAACGTGGTATTCTTGCCTCTGCAAAGTGGACCAACCTTTTGCATCTGGTCTTCTAGAACAATCTCTTCTCTATGAACATCAAATAAAGAAGGATTGTATAGGTCAAATCCTACCCTCTTTTCCTTATGCATTGAATCAAATATGTCTTCCAGAGTATCCTACGAATACATATGAAAGAATATCATAGCACGACATAATGAAATAAAACTTGAAGATGATACGATATAAGAATAAAACATTAATATGATAAGATATAAAGAAAGTCGTAACATCGTTCACGATTATATTCTATAAAGGATGTACGATATTGCGAATATCGTAATATCGTACATTGATATGAGACACGATGTTTCAAATTTCATAGTTGATGTTACGATTTATATAAATCTCGTAACATCGTACCTGCTCAGAAAAAATTATCATATATGATATTACTATAATCGTAACATCGTTCACGATGATATTCTTTAAATGATGAACGATATTGTGAATATCGTAATATCGTACATTGATATCAAACACGATGTTTCAAATTTTATAGAATGATGTTACGATTTACACAAATCTCGTAACATCTTACCCGCAACAATTTATATCATGTACGATATTATTATAATCGTAACATACCATGAAATCAGTGATCGTAATTGCCACATTCTCAAGAATATCTCCCAAGCCGGCCATGGTTGGATTCGCGATGATAACAGATGAGTAGCAGTTGATGTAATCATTGTACATCATTTTTTCTGGATTTATTAAGCTCTCGAAGAATTCAATGTCGACGGCCCATAGCAATCCGACATTCCTCCTATTTTTTGTTATATTTAGCAATGCATAATTTGAACTTCTAACATAAAACTAGTAAATTTAATCTTATTTTTCAGTGTTTGCTTTCATGAATGCTTCGAACCCATCACGTCTTGGGTGTACATCATCGACTGGGAATGGACTACAACAAGCTGCTGATGGGAATTTCTGCCTAATTGGTCTGGTATTCAAATTTGGTGCATGCATTTGTGAGGTTAAACCGATGCCCCAGATGTGGTCGCCGACCCCGTTGGCAGTAGCATTCGAGCTTTTGTTGTTGTTGGCGTCATAGTATGCAACGAAGTCTCAGATGTGATCACCAACAAAGAGTTATATGTAGCATTCATTTGTGTGTCACTGACATCTTGTTCGGTACCATATTGTGTAGAGTCCTATTTATAAGATGTTATATTAAAACATGTAACTAGAATGAAAGTTCATGTTACGATATTATAAATATCGTACCAGGTGTAGATCAAAACTTGGACCATGATCTGGAATACTAAGTGTTGCGGCTTCCGATGCTGCTGCTATTATCAATATTTTGTCATCATTTGTCTCGAGATCTTCTTGGTGGGAGACAAGAATCTGTAAAGATGTAGCAAGCCAAATAAATAGTGCTATTTTACGGGTTATCTCTTAAACAAACGTGGTACGATATACATAAAATCGTACTGGAATATGATGTGGTGTGACACGCACCCATCGTGTGGTACGATCAAAATACCTGTGTATGCCCCAGACGGACAATACACACTTCTGAGCCCACTACCGGACTGGCTAGTCTTAGTGGCAAGCTAGGGTCGATCCCACGGAGAGTGATGAACCACCTTACTCTTCAGTGCACAAATCGAGTTGTCACGGTCTCAATCTGTATATCTGCACAAAATAAACTAAACGGAATTCAGATATAAAAGGGGGGTAAGATTTGGGGTAGGTTATGATCATTGTTGATATGTTAATTCGGTCATGGGCACACTGAAGATCCGTCCATGCTTCATATAAACTCAAGGCGTGGCCCAAAGACATTGGGGCGTTTCAAGATTTCATACTCCACACTTGGGATGGTTGAATCCCTTGTTGTCGTCTCGGTCCGAAGGTCACGCTTCACCCCGGTCACAAGGTCGTGCTTCACTCCTCCTTAGATAGTAGTCATACCCGATCTCTCTAAGTATGACCCTCACCAACCTTCTCTTCCACACTTGCCATGTCCGCACCTACAGAGTAGACATAACTCGCGGGATATCCATTTCCGGTACTACGTCCAACCGGTCATCGATATATCTACGATACGTGAGATGAGTCCTTTGGTCGATAACCATGGCTTGATGCCTCGCCACAGTTGATGGGTGATTGTTAGAGAAGCCCAAGACTGAAGAAGAATGCAGTATCCCCTTGTCCATTCCTCACCTTCCAGATCTACAGCACCATGTCAGGTGCTGCTTAGCTACTCGGTCATGGGCACATCGAACGTTGCCGTCTGTCATGCCCTGCCTTTGCTTGACATGGTACAGCTCCAACCGAGCGGTGATCACCCGTTAAGTCAGGACTGCCCATGAATTCTGCTCCAGTCTTTCCAGAACTACTGGACTTAACCGATGGCACAAGTGCCTCACGAATGTTTCACATATCAACAATCAATCATTTCTCATACCCAAATCTCACCAAGTAGATTACTTACACATAATTAAATATATAATGATAAGCAAAATAGAACACATGAATGAAAAGAAATACGAAATACTTGAATTAAAAGTACCTAAGGCAAATAACCTTGGATTTGTTCTTCACTACAGAATGTAAATTAAGCGGATAAACTGTTTCGATCGTAAAGAAAATATCAAACTGAGATTGAAATTGTTTCTTGGACTAAGAACTATAGAATGGCGAAGTAACCAACATTGTGCCAGCCGCTCTGGCTGGACTTTTATAGTAGCAATGGCAGCGAGCAAAACCCTAAGCGAGTAGACTGAATCGGCATGATTGGCACTTTTCATGTTGAGCGAGATGCTGATTATTCCTAATTGACTTGATTGGTGATTGGCAATCTCCGATTAGTTGATTGATTTAGGGTGATGCGCTGACTTAAAGATCCTTCTTTCCATAAACGCTCGGTAGATATGCTGTTAATCTTCTCCACGCGGCTTTCCTTCTTTAGCTCTGGCGACTGACTGGCAATTGCTGTAGTGGTCAAACTGGTTGCATGCTTCATGATTTGATTCTTCGTAAGCAAGGCACTTGCAAGATCTTCTTTGTTGTTGGGTGCATTGCATTAATACCACGAATGCGAATGATGAACAACAACTTAGCTTCAGGGTTCACATGGAATCCTCCTTTCAACCTCGTCTCTTGCTTCAATTCATCTCCTGCGCTGCATACTCCTTTGCGTAGTCCTTGCAACCGACTGAATTCACTCCAGTTCTGCTCATTCTGACCACCGTTCTTCTGTTTGACTCGGACTGAGCTTCCTTCCTTCGAACAATAACTTCCTTCCCCTGGACAGACACTAACTACACAAAAAGACATGAAAAAATAGGGCCAAATGGCCCAAAAGTCGAAGACGCATCACACCTACACACTTAAACCATACTTGCCCTCAAGTATGTTGGTGGATTCACAAAGACACCAAAATGGGAGATGAATGAAAAGGAAATAAAACTTCAAGACACGAAAGTGCGCAATCAAATGAATTAGTTCGTGCATGCATGTATCAACTAAGTTAACATTCCACAACCCATTGAGCAGATACACCACATGATCATATTAGCAGTCTTCCTCACACACTCAAGTGTATGGCCAGTGTTTACTCTCATTTCATGCTGCATTAGCTTTCCTATTAGCTTGTTTGAGGATTTATGGCTATCAGTTAATCTGGTGCAGTTTATCAAAGGGTCTTAATTTGGTTGTAATGGGGCATACGGAGCAGGGTAAGAACTTTTGGACAGTGGATTAAAACCTGATTCCAGTCACATGGACTGCTCTTTCAATATAAATGCTCCCACTAATCCTCATACTTCTTTCTTTCTTTGGGGTTTATTTCTTCCTTAGGCATGTATTGATCTTTGATCACACTTAAAATTTCCATTCTTTTCACTTATGCCTTCTTCTTAAACATTGACTACCCCTTTTGTTACCCCTCTTTTACTTGTGTCTTTCCACTTAGAGCATCTATGTACCCTTCTTATCTTGTATAGTGTGGGAGACACACTCTTAATCAAATTTCATTACAATGGCTTATGAAAGAAAAAGTGCTTCGGCTAAAAGTGGTTAGCAATGGTTTATCATGCTCAGCTAGATAATTCTGGGGCTTCTGATCATGAATAAATTGACCTTATCCTTTAATCTACACCACCAGCTAAAATCCACTAAAAAGTTCTAGGATTACTTAGCAGCATGAACACACAGAAGATAGAAATAAATAGGCTCAATTCTCACAGGTATGGACTTCTGTATTCCCTCTACTGCTATACATGTAATGTTGCTCAGCATACCATTCAAACCAGTCAAACCAAACAACATGCACACATTCCCCTAATCCATATATCATGCGCACACACAGACTCACAGACTTACTTTACACTAGACTCCAGCTGACACAAAACGTAAAAGTCATAAATGAAAAGAACAAAAAGAAAAATAAAACTTAAACTACAGATAGGGGAAAGGAAACTTATTCATTCTGGTCGGAGGCATCCTCCTCCTCTCCTTCCGCTTTTGCCATCAACGCCTCAAAGCCTTTCTTCATGTTGGTATGGATTACCATCATCTCTGCCCTCAGTATTGCTACTTCTGCACGTAGCTCTTTCAGTTCTGCCAGTACGGCCACCATCTCGTTGTTTGAGCGGCGCGGAACCGCCTGCTCATTCGCCTTGCTCGGTTCTGATGTACCTTCTGGGTAGACCAGCGAGTAATTCCCATGCTCATCCACCTCAACAATCCTCCACCTCACGAAGCGCCCTTGGTCCAGAAATCTTGTATCAGCAACTGCGAGATCATCTGGCTTCTCCAAGTCGAAATTGGTGAGATTCTTTGCAAGAATCGTCGCCAAAGGGCAGAGTGAGAGGTATTTGTTGTGGTGGGTCCCGCCGAACTGAAACTGCTGCGCTGCTATGAACCCAAAGTTCACCCGTTTCTTCTCCATCATGCACCATAAAATGAACAGCTCCTGTTGAGTCACCACGTTGGACCCCTCCAAACTCCCGTAGAGGTTGTAAGCCAACCACCTGTTGCAAATCTGTAGCGCTGGATCTCTGATCTCATTGGACTTGCTGTTGTTCTTCACATAGCGATTCCTGGTGGAGATGATTGACCAGTAGTGGTCAATCTGAGACTTCCATTCATTCGAGGCCATTGTCTCTGCCTCCTTATATTCATCCTCATATACCTCCCGCAGCTCGAGTACTCCGAGTTGAATGTTCAACTCATTGATGGAGAGAAGGAACATCCTGCCCCGAAGTTGAAAGCGCAGGGTGCCCGGAGTCTCGATACCGTAGTTGCCACGGGGTTTGAACTCCACTGTCCCCATGAATTCCTCCGACAGCTTCTTGAACGCAGGGTAGTTCCATTCCAAAACCTTTCCCCAGCCGATACCCTTGAAGTATCCCTCCCCCTTCTCTTTGATTCCAAATGCTTCCAAGCTTTCTGTCAACAGGTAGTACCAAGGGAGGATCTCCCTGTTTTGCAGGATGGCATACCGCTGGCTGTCTCGCGGTATGGTTGCTTCAGATGATGCAGGTCGTAGCACGCCTTTTCTCTTGGTTCCTGATTTCTTGGTGGTGACACTGGGTGTAGACTTCACAGGCGCTTGAACCTCCCCCGAGTTAGAGCTGTCGATGATCTCCACTCTCTCTATTTCTTCCTCTTCGATTTCCTTTGCTTCTTCTTCTTTTTCTCCTTCTTTTGCCTTCCCTTTTTCCTCAGTTGTAACCCTCCTCACCGTGCTCGTAGTACCAACCTTGCCCCCTAATTTGCTCTGTTTAGACTTCTGCGATAAGGGGGGTTTCGAGGTTTCGAGCTTCCTCTTTGCTCCTACCCCTTTCTCCTTACTTTGCGGGGTGATATCTTCCTGGGCCCTCACGGGAATACTTTTTTCTGTCTCCTCCTCTCCAACTGGCTCTCCTCCTTGCTCTCCTTCTTGTTCCTTCTCTTCGTGGTCAGAAGTGGTCAGACCACCCTCATTTGATTGAGATTGGGAGCGGGAAGAACTGGGGTCTGGAGTAGGCTCCTTTGGTGGAGGACTAACTGCTTTCTTTCCGGCGATCTTCTTCTTCGCTGCTGCTGTGGTAATGGTGTCCTTGACCGCAGGCTTCTTCTTCTCTTTCTTCCTAGGCGGTTGAACATCTGGTTCTTCCTCGACCTGTACCTGCTCTTGGTCACCCGCAGCGTCTCCTTTTCCGGTGGGTTGCTTCTCCGGCGAGGGAATCTTCTCTTGTTCCTCTTCTTCCACACCCCGAGTTGGTGTGGTCTTTTCTGAACTGTGCACAGGGGTTTCCTCGGAGGTGGTGCTGCGCGTTTTTCTCTTCTCCCCCACCGGTACAGATTTTGTAGCGGCTGGGCCTTTGGTTTGAGTACTGCCGGAGGCGGCGATACTTTTGTTCGTTCTTTTGTGCGCGGCTTTCTTGATTCTGACCATGGTAATGATTGGAAACTTGGGGTTTTCAGAAAGACGGCGAAGGTTGGTGAAGGTATGTGGAGTGAAAACTGGAACTGAGTGTTTAAATGGCAGGTTTGTGGACGGCGGTTATGGCGAAGTGGAGAGAGTGGCTGAGTGTGTGGCGGTTATGGAGGCTGCGAGGGTTAATGGAGGAGGGTTTTCTCCTTTTAACTGATGGAGTGGTGAGGTGATAGTTATGGGAAGTTGAAACGTTCAAGGGAATAAAATCATTACCAAATTTGAAATTCAAATTTCGTGCGAAATCCCAAGCGCCGCAGTTATATCTAGCCGTCCTTGTCAGATGCGCCTCCACGTCATTTCCTAGTTAGACCGTCCCCATTCCACACACCGGTCTGCCATCTACACACTTTGCATCGCAAAGTGGGTTCACAATTCACCCTGGACCTCCACCTACACACTTTGCATCGCAAAGTGGGTTCGAATCTCAAAATAGACTCTAAAAACACCTTGGCCCACATTCTCCAGTTCTGACTTAGTCCAATACTCACTTAACTCAAAATAATTCTTTAATAACTAATTAAGGGAAAGCGGTTGTGGTCTTACCGATGACCACTCCTGAGTTGCCTCCCAGTCAGCGCTCTTATTTAATGTCTTGAGCTCGACTTCCAACTTTGGCTCTTACTGATAAATAGGATCCAGTAAAGAACATTTCTCCTTGGTCTTCTTCAACTCTGAATAGTCGAAGTACGGCTTCAAGCGATGACCGTTCACCACAAAAGTATCTTTTCCATTCAAATCATAAACTTCGACACTTCCATTTGGGAATAACTCCTTCACGATGTAAGGTCCTCCCCATTTTGATCTAAGCTTCCCACTCATCAACTTAAATCGAGAGTTGAATAACAACACCTTTTGGCCAGACAAAAATTCCTTCTTCCTAAGCTTTGCATCGTGGATTCTCCTCGTTCTTTCCTTGTACAAAACTGCATTGTCGTATGACTCCAACCGAAGTTCCTCCAATTCATTCATTTGCAACTTCCTTTCTTCTCCGGCCCTAGTCATACTGAAGTTGATTCTCTTGATCGCCCAGTAAGCTTTGTGTTCCAGTTCTACTAGTAAATGGCATCCTTTTCCGAACACAAGCCTGAATAGTGACATGCCAATTGGAGTCTTATAAGCAGTGCGGTATGCCCATAACGCATCTCCCAGGTAATTGCTCCAATCCTTACGATTGGGATGAACCACCTTCTCCAATATGCCCTTGATCTCCCTGTTAGAAATTTCAGCCTGCCCATTGGCCTGGGGTGATATGCAGTCGTGACTTTATGTTTCACCCCCATTCTTTTGGTGAATGCTCTAATGGCGGCATTGCAGAAATGAGATCCTTGGTCGCTGATGAGGATTTTTGGAACTCCAAATCTATTAAACATCTGCTCTCTCAAAAATTCTGCCACCGTATGAGCATCATTACTAGTTGTAGCCTTTGCTTTGGATACGTAATCGACTGCCACCAAAATGTATTCATAATTTCCTGACTTAGGGAATGGTCCCATAAAGTCGATTCCCCATACATCGAAGATTTCCACAGGCATAATAGGCATTTGAGGCATTTCATCTTTTGCGGTGATACCCCCTACCATCTGACACTTCGGGCAGCCCTGTACCCATTTCTTGGCATCAGCAAAGATTGTAGGCCAATAGAATCCGCTATCCAATATTCTTTGCGCTGTTCTTCTTCCACCGAAATGTCCACTGCATGCTGTGTTATGGCGCATCTCCAATATCTGAGCATGTTCAATCTCTGGAACACACCTCCGTATGATTTGATCTGTGCCAATCTTCCACAAATGCGGTGCTTCTCAAAAATAAAAGCGAGCCTGTGTCACCAATTTCTGTTTCTCGAACTTGGTCTTCCCTGGTGGCACTTCCTTAGTAAAAAGATAATTTGCTATGTATAATGTCTGCAAACCAGGGCTCCTCATCGGTCAGGGCATACAGAGTCTCCATCTCCATATGATCTCGTACGGCGTACAGCCTCTCATCCGAAAAAGCGTCTTCTATTGGTTCGCCATCATCCTTTCCCATTTGGAGCCTGCTTAGATGATCAGCTACTAGGTTGGCAGCTCCCTTCTTATCTCTTATTTCTAAGTCGAACTCTTGGAGCAGCAATATCCACCGGATAAGTCGTGGTTTTGATTCTTTCTTCGCCATGAGGTATTTCAAAGCAGCGTGATCGGTGTAAATGATCGCTTTTGTGCCCAGAAGGTATGATCTGAATTTCTCGATTGCGAAAACCACTGCCAACAATTCCTTCTCAGTTGTGGTGTAGCTACACTGGGCTGGATTCAAAGTCTTCGAGGCGTAGTATATAACGTGGCTTTCCTTACCTTTCTTCTGCCCCAGTACTGCTCCAACCGCGTAATTGCTGGCATCACACATGATTTCGAATGGTATCTCCCAATCTGGTGGTTGAATAATAGGGGCTGATACCAATCTGTCCCGTAGATTCAGAAATGCCTCCTTACAGTCGTCATCAAAGTCGAACTGTACATCTTGTTGTAATAAACGGGTCATAGGTTGAGCAACCCTTGCGAAATCCTTTATGAATCTGCGGTAGAATCCTGCGTGGCCAAGGAATGCCCGTATGTGCTTGACCGTAGTTGGATACGGCAACTTGGCGATGGAATCAATTTTTGCCTTGTCCACTTCGATCCCCCTCTCTGATATGACATGGCCCAGTACGATGCCTTCCTTCACCATAAAATGGCATTTTTCATAATTGAGTACTAGGCTTTTCTCCACGCATCTTTTCAATACTAGCTCCAAATGATTAAGGGATGTGTCGAACGAATCACCATACACCGTGAAATCATCCATAAACACCTCTATGCAATTTTCCAATAAATCTGAAAAAATGCTCATCATGCACCGTTGGAAGGTTTCAGGTGCATTACAAAAACCAAATGGCATTCTTCGGTAGGCGAAAGTCCCGTACACGCAAGTGAACGTGGTCTTTTCTTGATCTTCTTGAGCTACGAATATTTGCATATATCCTGAATATCCATCCAGGAAACAGTAATAGGCATTTCCAGCTAGTCGTTCCAGCATTTGATCGATAACGGGTAATGGAAAATGGTCCTTCCATGTGACCATATTCAGCTTCCGGTAGTCTATACAGACTCTCCACCCAGTTTGTAGCCTTTTTGGAACAAGCTCTCCTTTGTCATTCTCCACAACCTGTATCCCAGATTTCTTCGGCACGACGTGAACCGGGCTGACCCATTGGCTGTCGGATATAGGGTAAATTATGCCCAACTCCAAAAGCTTTAGGATCTCCTTAAGTACCACCTCTTTCATGAAAGGATTCATTTTCCTCTGCGAATCTTGTACTGGTCGTGCTCCTACTTCCAAGTATATATGGTGCATACACGCTGTGGGACTGATACCCTTTATATCTGCCAGGGTCCAACCAATGGCTTCCTTGTTCTCTCTCAATACTCTGACTAGTCTTTCTTCCTGCACCATGGTTAGATCAGAACTGATAATCACTGGAAGAGTTTCCTCCGGTCCCAAGTAAGCATATTGCAAGTGTTTTGGCAGGTTCTTTAGCTCTAAGACTGGAGCTTTCACAATCGATGGCATCAGTTTCTCGTGTTGCCCATACTGAGAGAACAACTCTGGTTTGCCCTGTCCCGATTCTCCGATGGAGTACACTTCCAAGATAATATCTTTAATCTTCCTGTCAACCTCTACTGCTGCTTCCAAAGTGCTTTCCTTTAAAGAGTACAATTCCATGATGGCCTCCTTCATCTCGAGGTCCTCTGTTTGCACGGCATCTCGATCGGTCAGTCTGGCTTGTATCACCCTTTCTGTAGTGTCGCTTGAGCTGAATTCTAGGTTTTGCTCTTGTACCAATGGTTCGAATATGTCAATCATTTCTACAGACTCTAGTTCAGGCTTCCTTCTCATAGCTTCATAAATGTTGAATTCTTCCACCAGGCCATCGAATTCACACGATAGAATTCCAGTCTTCATGTCCAGTTTAGTCCCTGCAGTCATCATGAATGGTCTGCCCAGCAGAATGGAGTTCTCCTTTGCTTCTGAACCGGTATCCAGCACGTAGAAGTCAGCAGGAAAAATCAGCTCTCCTACTTTGATCAGCACATCTTCGATAACACCTTCTGGATACGCGTTTGACCTGTCTGCTAATTGTATGACAACTCGGGTGTTCCGTAGTTCCCCCAAGTTGAGCCTGTTGAAAACTGCTAGGGGCATAACGTTTATAGATGCCCTCAAGTCCATCATGGCTTTGTCCATGTTCCTGCCCGCGATGTTGCAAGGGATAGTGAACATCCCCGGATCTTTCTTCTTCGGTGGCAGTTTCTGCTGTATAATGGCTAACACACTCTCTCCCATAATATATCGAACATCTTCATCAATCTTCACCTTCCTCGAGCAGAGATCTTTAAGGAACTTGGCATACTTTAGGATTTGCTTAATCGCGTCCAGTAGGGGTAGGCTAAGTTCCAATTTTCGAAAGATCTTCATCATATCATTGGCTTCTTTCTCCCTGGCTTTCTGTCGAAGTCTACCCGGATAAGGGGGTTCAGTCTGCTCATCACCATCTATTTCTCCTGTAATTTTGTTGTTGGTTCCCTCCTCTCTTTGCCGGTTAACTTCTGCCTCCGCCAAAAAATTTTCAGCTTGCTCATCATCCACCTCTGTGATTATCACTTGTGCCTGTTCTTTGTGGTTGATCCCTTGAGGTGGGAGCTTCCCTGTATTCTCTTCTACTTTCGCCAGCGCCTTCGCCAAATGACCAATCTACACGTTGGTTTGATTCATACCAGCTCGGATTTCATTGCGGAACTTCTCACTTTCCTTAGCCATACTTTCCATGGCCTCTTCCTATGGTGCTCTCCTCTGATGAGGCGGTTGATACACCTGCTGCTGCTGTGGTTGGTAGTGTTGTTGTTGTGGTGGGCCTACCTGATATTGTCCTTGCTGTTGGTGCTGGGAAAATGATTGAGATGATCCCGGTAGACCTGTACCGTTCTGTTGTGGTTGACCATCCTGTTTCCATCTAAAGTTAGGATGATCCCTCCACCCTCTGTTGTACGTATTTGAAAACGGGTCATGCTTCCTCTGAAATCCTTCATTTCCCCCCATGGCATTCACGTCCATTATTTTCAGATTGATGCCCCACTACATCGCATAGGCCACACTGTCTAACCTTCTTCTGCACGGTCAGACCACTCAGCAGTGTCTTTATTTCCTTCATCTCCTTTTCCAGATTTGTCAGTTTATCTTTTTCCTCTCCTTTCTCTGGTATCTCTCTGCTTCTTTCATGTCCATCATCTCTAGATTCTTCTGCCATTGTTCCCAAGAGTTTGAAAATCTCTTGAGGTGTTTTGCTCAGCAACGATCCATTGCATGCAGCCAATACTAGTCCTCGATCACTCCTCCGCATGCCCTTTACGAAGCTTTCCACTTGATCTTTTGGAGTGATCTGGTGATGAGGATAGTTGCTTAACAACTGTTTGAAGCGAGTCCAGTACTCATAAAAAGTCTCCAGCCCATCCTGTTTAATGTTTCGGATGTCCCATCGCATCCTTTCAACTCTTGTGGCTGGGAAAAGCTCTTCCAAGAAACTCTGCTGCATTTCTGCCCAAGTGGTAACGCTTCCTTGAGGTAGATTGTACAACCATCTCCTTGCTCTGCCCACCAATGAGAATGGAAAAAGAACCAGTTTCACATATTCTTGCTGATTCTCATTGGACTGATGCATCACTGTCATTTCGAAATCCTAGAGATGGGTATGCGGGTTGTCTCCTGGATATCCATTAAATTTCGGTAAGACTTGTATTAATGTAGGTTTCAAGTCGAACCGCTCAGGTGCGAAAGGATTCATTGGTAAGGTGATCCCGTTTGGCCTGAGATTCAGATTAGTTGGGTAAGCCAACTGCTTGAGGGTCTGTGGCGGCTGTGGTTGTTCACCCATAGCGTCGCGTCTCGCTATTCGTGCAAGTGCGCGTAGTCATCGTTCAATTCGTTCAATATTTGGATCAAAGGTTAATGCTCTCTGTACTCGACGAGTTCCACGCATACACTAGTAGCGGAAGATGGAATGAGAAGAGTAAAATTGTTGCGCGTCACTCCCCGGCAACGGCGCCAATTTTGACACGCACCTGTCGTGTGGTACGATCAAAATACCTGTGTATGCCCCAGACGGACAATACACGCTCCTGAGTCCACTACCGGACTAGCTAGTCTTAGTGGCAAGCTAGATCCCACGGAGAGTGATGAACCACCTTACTCTTCAGTGCACAAATCGAGTTGTCACGGTCTCAATCTGTATATCTGCACAAAATAAACTAAACGAAATTCAGATATAAAAGGGGGGTAAGATTTGGGGTAGGTTATGATCATTGTTGATATGTTAATTCGGTCATAGGCACACTGAAGATCCGTCCATGCTTCATATAAACTCAAGGCATGGCCCAAAGACATTGGGGCGTTTCAAGAGTTCATACTCCACACTTGAGATGGTTGAATCCCTTGTTGTCATCTCGGTCCGAAGGTCACGCTTCACCCTGGTCACCAGGCCGTGCTTCACTCCTCCTTAGATAGTAGTCATACACGATCTCTCCAAGTATGACCCTCATCAACCTTCTCTTCCACACTTCCCATGTCCGCACCTACAGAGTAGACATAACTCGCGGGATATCCATTTCCGGTACTACGTCCAACCGGTCATCGGTATATCTACGATACGCGAGATGAGTCCTTTGGTCGATAACCATGGCTTGATGCCTCGTCACAGTTGATGGGTGATTGTTAGAGAAGCCCAAGACTGAAGAAGGACGCAGTATCCCCTTGTCCATTCCTCACCTTCCAGATCTACAGCACCATGTCAGGTACTGCTTAGCTACTCGGTCATGGGCACATATAACGTTGCCGTCTATCATGCCCTGCCTTTGCTTGACATGGTACAGCTCCAACCGAGCGGTGATCACCCGTTAAGTCAGGACTGCCCATGAGTTCTGCTCCAGTCTTTCCAGAACTACTGGACTCCAGTCGCAGCATCTCCCACATCCTTCTCTGTTGCGTCCTTCGTTACTTCTGCTACTGCTGCATCCTCTATGTCATCCGCTCCTGCTGCCGGTGCTGCTGGTGCTGCTGGTGTTGTTGGTGTTGTTGTTGTTGCTGGTGGTGCTGTTGTTGCTCCAGCTGGTGCTGGTGCTGCTGTTGCTGGTGGTGCTGCTACTTCATCCGGTGCCGCTCCATCCTCTTTGTGCGCCGCTGCTTCATCCGTTGCTGTTGCACCATCCACATCCTCCAACTCTGTGTGCTGCATCTCTTTGTCGTGTGCAGCTGTGATGAGTCCATATTTTGTGTCTTTTTAGTGTCTGTCTTAGGTAGTTTAGATCGAGTCTTTGTGTGTGTTTTGTCTAGTTTTAGTGTCTTGGAGGATATATTTTGGGCAGGAGGGTGTTTGCTGCCTTGTAGGTGGAAACTAGGCAATACATGGATAGAAAGCGTCATTTCTGGAAGCAGGTCAGGCAGAGCGATATTGGTCAAGACAGAGATAGGTGGAGTGCTTTGGTAAACAGGCGAGTTTCTCTCCTAGGTCTAGAAGGATAAGGATATGGGGAGGTACTTCCTGACTTGTAGAATGGATATTTCTATGTTGCCCAGCTACAAGCTTCCAGCCCTATGCTCATTTGCATCGTATCACCATCTCAGCATCTCAACAACAGATTTTCCATCGGATTTGCCCAGCATCCCACCTGTTCTTCCCTGCACACCATCTCTCGACTTCGTGTCCTCCCAGACACACTTTAACTCGATAAAGACTAAGAAACACAAGAAAAATACAAGAAAAGATGGACACAAATATGGGTTCATCAATATTGCAGAAGAAAGCATTTACTTGTGTCTTGGTGAAATAAAATATGATACCCAAAGCAAAGAAGTTGAGCAAGATCAACTGCAACATTACAAGCATGCAATGGATTGATGAGGAAAGTCAAATTGACAGTGCAATCGTTGCAATGAGACACATGGAGATATGCATGAATGATCAAGCCATTAACTGAAAGACTTGTCCTACGAAGAAATCCACAAGACAAATGAAAATTCTTTAAAGGAAGTAATGTGCATCCATTGATGGTTAGAAGAACAATAAATTTCAGGAAAAAATTAATTGAGGATCAAAGTTCTACTATAAAGAATCTTGTCTAGAATTTAACGTGGATAAATTATTGTATAATTAAGTTTATTATACTTTAGTTGGTTATGAGCAGAATTATATGTATATTTTGAAAAAATTATATATGATAGAAGTTGGAAATTTTAACGACTTGAATGTATGTTTTAAACTTGTTATCATGTGTATGAATTTGTGGTTTGTAATTATATTACAATACTCTTCTATATTTTATAAAAAAATAAATACTTCAATTCTCATTCAATATATCTGAGTATTTATTATCTAGTGAATACTGGCTGCAAAACACAATCAAAAAGTTATTCTCTTTTCTCCATGCATCACTATATGTCATAATTTACTATGTATTGAATCACTATTAGTTATTGTGTAATGAATATTGCAAAGCACATAATTAAGAAGTTATGCTCATTTCATAATGGATCGAAGTAAAGGCATGCAGTGCATTAGAATTATACATCTGGTGCATCTCACAATGTTATGTGGTGCATTTCGTAATGTTATGTGATGCATCTTGTAATTTTATGTATTGCATGCAGTTGATACATTGTAGAAACTATTTGACTATCTACTTTAGAATACATCAATTATAATATATATCAATAAGAATCTGGTGATATTTTATCAAAACATATAAATACAAACACAACCAAAAATCAATTCATTCAAAAAAATTCAACTTATTTATATCAACTTAGAACATGAGGTATAACATGAACACCAGTTATTGTACCTATCAATACTTTCAAAATAAATACCAACTCTACTATCTTTTTATTAGAAATGGTCTAATGCAATATCAATATTGTATAGAAACAACAAACTGATTATACATTTAGTAAAAAGTTTATGCCTGACTACGAGATGAGACTTCCAGTGACTGTTATGGATCTCCATTTTAGTCGCGCCTCTACTTTTCATTTATCTCCTCTACCGTTAGAATAACTTCTCATTCCCATATCCATCCATCTATCACCTCTCCCTGCAACCACTCTTCCAAACCATCATCCATTCTTTTCACTTTCGTTTACCATTGTCATCGCCACCATGAATCTCCACTCCATTACTTGACACTGCATTTATTTCCCCCTCTTTGAGTCCATCAACTTCAAAACTTTCTTACAGATTAGGGTAAAAAAGAAATAAGAAGCAGAATCAAAACAACAAATGTAATAAAAAAAATTCAGGCTATGTGAAAACTGTGTATTCAGTGATGCATCTCTAAAAACTTTATGGTGCATCTATCATTGTTATGTGGTGCATTTGGAAATGATTTGTGATGCACCAAGAATGGTTGGTTGTGAAATCAACTAAGGCAAGATATTTAATATATGAAAAACTAAATTTAAACAGAAGTGTACGAGATCCAATTGTAAAATTCTTCAAACATTCTTGGTCTTAAAAAACATAACAACACTCTCTAATTGAGAATCAAAATCTGTAATAACATTTATTAAAATAGCCTAAATCTGAAAATAAACAAGCCTAAAATCATCATGGTGATTAAACTAACAAAATTTCTAGATTTCTAAATCATCACAGAATTGGGGGAGAAAATAAAATTCTGCAAAATTAAAACTTAAAATTCAAAATTACTTGTAGAATTCAGCATAACTTCTAGACCCGATCAAATCCGCAACAAAATCAAGGGCGAAATTACGGTATGAGAGAAAAAACAGAAAAAGAAACATTAAAATCACAGTTCAAAACTTAAAGTAAAACATCGAGAATAATTGCGAGAATTAAGAACTCACTTATGTTGAATTCGAAGAAAAAAAGTAACATAAATCTAAAGAAATAATTGTTAGGAATAAATCTGGATTGAAGATTGGAGCAGAAGAAGATTGGGTTGAAGAAGATCGGAGGTGAAGAACGAGAATCACAGAAAAATTCATTGTGTGATTGTTAATTAAGCAGACATACTAATTTGCCCTTCAATGACTTAAAACATGCGGGAATCACTTAATACATGAAGATTTGATCTTAGTCATCCATATTGTATAATTAAAGGCTATGATTTATTCTTATTTCTTAAAATAAGACGCATTCTTGATTCTTATATGATCTCTCACCTATATATATATATTAAAATGTCACCAAATAGAAGTCTCTGGCATTGAAATTCTTTTAACCATGTATCCAGATAAATTTTGCACGCGTGACTCTGATATGTATATGTTGTAACTCGGAATTTTAATCTAGCTAGAGGCATTTATTAGAAAAAGTTGAAAAATCAAGGTTTTTCTAAAACAAATTTAAAGGATTGGGACATTTTTGTAAAACATGTCAAATCAGTTTGTAAGTTAATACCCTAAAAATATAAATAGCGGAGTATCTCTTTTTTAAATAACGTATGAATGAAACCCCCAAATTTGACATGATTTTTTGATGAGGACCAGGGGCATTTTGGAAAAAAATAGTGATATATACTTAGTTTATTCTTTAATTTGTACATTATGTCCAACATGTGTTCGATAAAATTCTCGAATCAGTTATCATTTTTTGAAACTTTAGATTTTTGATTTTATTCGTTCTGGATAGTTTAGTTGAGCAGTGAAATATTGAGTCTCATGGCTTTCATGTTGCTAAATCTTATTCTTCTTCTACTTCTATTAGTATATTCCAAATGCCTAGAATTCTTCCAAAGTAGATATCATTAACCCCTCAAATTTTCATTTGCTGAAACCATGAAACGTAAATGTTGCTTGTTCATTCTTGATGACTTCAATAATTCTAGTTCATACTCGAGTTTTCATAATATTATGGAGAAGAAATTGACTCATAAATCCAAAGTCAACTTTTTTCACAAAGATATAAAAAATAGCACATATTGTTGGACTTTCGAAAATTGGGCCTCTGAACTAAAATCCTGACTACGCCACTGATGAGGACTACGGTGAAAGTTGCTTTGTTTGATAGCTTTTTTGTGGGCATTTACTTCGAAAAAAATGGTCCCCTTCACCTAATTTCTCTGCTTTTGCTTTTATATATGAAAATAATTGCTCATGCATGCAGCTCTATGTTACATTGTTATCATGGGCCTTTTATGCCATTCTCATTGTGGCTCTTTTCCAATCTATCATTTTCTTTTATCACAAAATGTTACAAGGCATACATACAGATTAAAAGGCTACCATTATTATACTATATGGTTATGATTTATGAATTATGATGTTATTGAGAATTAAAGCACTGCGGTTTTTGAGGCATTTTTCGTGTAAGGAAACTTCTAATACTTTTCTTTTATAAAACTTTTATTTATAGCCTTGACGATGATGCTTAATGCATTCACGCTTATTCTCTACATCGAAATTCGTTCTGTATCTTCAATTCTTCATCCACAAGAAAATAATGCTTATTCAGGAATCAGAATGCCCATATTCAAGCTTCATCTTACAGATTTTAGGAGTGTAAATTATTCCTTCAAAAAAAAGGGTCTTAACATATTTTTGATCAACCGTTACATATATCCAACGTGGACTAAATAATAAAATAACAATTGTTGATAGCTTGAACTTGACGGTACTAATCTCAACTCAATTCGAATACACCCTTATTTGCTAGATAGACGCACCATCAGTGGCGGAACTAGGCCCCCAAGGGTGGGAGGGGCAAAATTCTTTGCCCGACTTTTAAAAATTTTTGGTGGGGCAAAATCTTTATAATTTGAAAAATTACACATAATTATAATAATTTTATGACTAATTATGGATTATTGATGAAATTTGAGGTGGGGCAATTGCCCCACCATGAATGCATGTGGTTCCGCCACTGCGCACCATGCATCTTTTATACCTTACAATGGGGAGGGGAAGGCTGCATGCCACCGTTCGGGCAATTTTTTTTTTTTTTCTAATTACTATTGTATTCTAGGGGTTAGTGACGGAGCTAGAAACTTTTACGTGGGACCTAAATAATTATAAATTTAATATATATATATATATATATATAAGTAAACTGTAAACTAAAATTTTAAAAATATAGAAAATGTACAACCATAATACAGTATAATATAATCACATCATTAAAAAGAACTAAAAGTTTATAATGTATTTTTTTCATATTTCTAAAGCGTTCATATTACATTTATTAGCATTTATGCAAGAACTACAAGCATTTTACGATAAAATTTCAAGATGTGGTAATTAAAAATAAAAGTTATTATTCATAACTTAATTTTTTTCCTTATTTTCATTATAGAATTACCACGGTTTAAATAAATCAAATAGAACTATAAATTTCGTATAAAAATTGCTAGTGTCTAGAAATTTTGATTAAATGAGAGAAATAAAATAAATAAAAATGAGAGATGCATTCAATTTAACATAACAATCTTTTATAAAATATAATTATAAATTATAATAGGGTTATGGTGCAAATACACCCTTATACTTTACACCAAAGTGCAATTACACCCTTAAGGAATGGTTAAGAGTTGTCATGCCCTTAACGTACCATTAACTGGGGCAGATCGGCCCTTAAGGGTGTAATTGCACTTTGATGTAAAGTATAAGGGTGCATTTGCACCATAACCCATTATAATAATACATACTCCCTCCATCCCGTTCAACTTAGCTCACTTACCATTCTAGGCGTCCCACTCAACTTGGCTCGGTTCTTTTTTTAGCAAAAATTAGGTAATATTTTATTGTTTAAGTATTATGTGTACAATACTCTACTTTTATGAACAGTGAAAATGCACTCACACTTTGTCGTCAATAATTAAATACTCTATAAAAAAATATATTTTAACACACCTTTTATAGTTAATCTCTTTATTCTTAATCTTTATGCCGAAAATAAGTGAGTTATATTGAACCGGACGGAATGAGAATTATGAACTAATATATATAGGAGTGAGGCCAGGGGTGGGGGGCCAAGGACCCCGTGCCCCATTGCAGCTCCGTCCCTGCTACGGGTTGCAGTCGACATACATATATTTTCCCTCACTACTTAAATACATAAGTGTAATTTCGTAGTATATTCATTCTTAGGATTCTAGGGGAGCCTTTAGTATATTGTAAAGAGTTTGATTTTACGTCGACCCTAGTCAAAAGATTAGATTTAGTTGGCATTTAATTTTCCTTTTTGGTCCTGCATCGAACCGACACCATGAACATATATCGCAGGCCTAGGGCTCAAGATCCAAGATTAGCTGCAAATCAATACTACTAATCCAATATTAATTGCAAAATTAAGACATAAATATTGGCAATCCTAGTTTGTAGGCGGAGTTTCAGCTAAAGACAAATTAAACCAAACCAACATGCATACACTCATGTCTGACACCCCCTTTTTCAATGCACTTCACTTCCCACTTGTTCTTCCATCTTCATCTATCTTCTTCCTTCTTTTCTCTCTCTCACACTCTGTCTACACATGCCAAATAATCCATACTTGAAAAATACTTTTTCGACAGGACTGCCTGGAGTATATATTTGTATTATTTCTTGTACTTGGTCTTTTAATGTTTTGTTTTTTGTGGGTGTTGTAAGAGGCAGGTGCAGAATTGAGGTGCATGCATCAACAATTTAGTTAATGTTTTCGATGAGTTAGTCTGTCAGAAATTCATGTGCAGCCCTGCGAAGAAATCACCTGGAGATTGTAGAGAGAGAGAGAGCAATGAATTTATTCATCTGCAGGGAAAATTGAAACTCTGATATAACAATGCAATTCTATGTACATGGAAAAGGGTTTGATGATGATGATGATGAGTTACAAAATTCCAACATATTCACATATTACAACCTCACAAACAATATCAAAGAAAAACAAAAATAGAAAACTTAAAAATTTTCCATTTTCTATTTCTAAAACTTGCCTCATAAACCCAAAAAGATGAGCAAGAAAAAACAATAATTGTAGAGATGTTTTTATACTAAATGGAGTAAGATCTTGTGCATACAGATCCAAGAGCCTCAGTCATTAATGCAGAGAAACTGGTCATGGCTTGGAAAACTCCAGGCAGTCCTGTCTGAATGTTGTTCAGCGTCATCGCCCTCGTCACCTCAACAGCCTTCGCGTGTTTCACCATCTCGTCTTCCACCCGCCGCTGGCAAGCTCCCAGCTCGGCTTTTTTCTCCGACAGCGGGTCCCGTGCATCGAGGGCGTGGCCGTTGTCCGGCCCAGTGTCGGGCAGCCCTATCCCAACCATGGAGTAGGAGTGGTAGTACTTCTTCTCGATGTTCCTGAGCGAGGATGCCTTCTTCTCGAGCTCCTTGGATGCGGCCTCCGTTCGTTTCTTGACCTTGAGCTCCTCTGCTTGCTTCGAGGTTATTGAGTGGACGACGTTGATGAAGCTTTTAATGGCCTCGGACGCAACAGTATCTGGAACGCGGTCGAGTGCAAGTTTCCACTCATCACAGAAGGCGAAGACTTGAGATAGTTCTGTTGCTCCTCCTCCGTTGCTCGTTTCGTTGTGGATGGGGAGGAGGGTGAGTTTGAACCAGCCATGAAGGGAGCACACGAAGTCCCTCTGGAACTTCACCAGCCGACAGAAACTGGAGTGCCACGCCGATACGGCTGACTCAAGATCGCGTGTTGCCTGCCTGTGCAGATCTGATGTCGATTCGCCTTTGTTTGTATGGTTAACGAGGCCACGGACCTGCTGCACAATGTCGTTCTGGACCTCATGGAACTGGTTCATTGATCTCCACATGTACATGAACCTGCATTTATGTTCAGTAGCAAACATACGAAATTCAAATCATCGACTGCTTTTCCACACTCAAGCTTGACGGTGAGATATGGGGGACAACACAGATGGAGTAAATTTAGATAGTAGAAACCTAGCAAAGAGAATGATATAATTATATGGCAATTTTGGCCTCCAACTGGCTCAAAAGATGGCTCACCGCCTCCCCCTCCTCCAATTCCCTTGTGGGGGGAGAGAGGGAGATGAAGAAGTTTATGTGGACAGTGTAACAATAATTTCCTTTTGAGTAAGTACGAGGAGAATCATTTATCTTTAGAAATCTTGATTCTATTCAAGGTCAAAACTAAAACATTAAAAAGTTGACCGGTGGTATACTTCATGTCGTCAAACAAATATTTTGTAGAAGCAGATGAGAAAAACATACCCGTGACAAAGTTCCACGAGCTGTGGAACGAGGTCAGAGTCTCGTAGACCAATAATGGCAGACGAGGTTGTTGATACTGCCTGAGATGTCACCACTATCAGAGACTGAAGCCTTGTGATCGATGCCTTTGTCTTGTCCAATTTGGTGTCCTCCTCGCTCCGGTATTCCTGACTTTGAAGTGTAGACAATTTTTTGTCATGCTCGATTTTCACTCCTTCTCTTGCCTGAGTTGATCATCAACACAAAAACAAATCATCAGGACAATAACTAAAATTAGTTGGATGAAGCGGGCACCAAATTTAGAATCAAGAATGGTGCCTCCACAGTCCAAAATTTAACATGCTCGAAGTAACACTAACAACAAAAGTCAATTTGCACTTGCATGAAGACCGATACAGTGCAGGTAAAAAAAGCATACGACTGGAGGTATGAGATAAAAGTAACTTCTTAACTGAGAGATTGTGTTGAAACATAGTTAATCAAAATTTGTTCAACATAGAGACGTTCAATTTTCTTTTGTTAATGACAGCAAACCTCAGCTGAGACAAAAGATAAGTCTTTATCCCAATGCTGACACACTAAGACAAATTACAGGCTGTCGTCGGCCCACACCACGAACACTTGTTACATTACATAGGAAAGAATCCAAGAAAATAAGCTAATATAAGAAAAGTGCAACAAACATCACCACCACCCTACTTACAACATTTGTTCCAAGTATATGCAATCTCCCATAACTTTCACAGAACACATTCAATCATGAAATGACCAAAGAAAAAATGAACTTTCCTTACAATTGTCAATTACGGCCCGAGATGGAACATGTAAGAGAAGAAATTAAATCCACAAGGTTCTTCAAGAAAGTAAGATTCAAAAAGGCTAGCGTTGAAGATTTAGATGTATACCTTCACTTCTTGATAGAGTTTCTTCTCCCATGCCAAGAGCCGTTCCAATGTGCAGCAGAGACTCTTCGAATCTCCGGATTGCTCAAACAAAGAGGGATCAAACCGGTATTTAACAGCCAAAGGAGGCTTAGATGTCCAGCTAGAGCTCAAGTTACTAAGCATTCCACTAGAATGATATACTGTCTCTGAAATATCAAAAGAAATAACACTCAACTTTCTAAACCTAGTACCTTTACCTTGCATCAGAAAACGTTGTAATAAGCTGCAATAATCACCATTCATTATTTCAATACTACAAATATCTCTAGAAATATAATCTGAATGACATTATAACTGACATGAAATAGCAATAATTTGAATCAGCAGCAACAAACAATGACCAATTCTTGATTCAAGAAAATTCAAAAGTTGGTTCTTACTCTTCAATTGCTTGAAGCTCCGATCAAGCTGAGCCCTGCCGGTTTCGAGCATCTCGGAAACCTGATCTCCGGCGTCGGCGGCCTTGTCGAAGTACTCCCTGATCGCCGCCACGATCTCCGCCAAATCTTTGTGCCTCACCACAATCCTCCTGTCCAAATTCCCCTCTTTGTGATTCTCATCCCCCCAACTTACCGACGACTTCCCGTCATCCTCCTCCGACAACCTCTCCGATTTGCTCGAGAATTTCGAATTCACATTGACATTGCCACTCCCCATATTGGCTGCGGCAGCAGCCTCATTTTTCATGGAGCCGAGATTTGACCTTGTCCCAAAATCAGATCTTGATTTCAAATCCTCCCTCTCGTCATCTTCTTCATCATCATCATCATCAGATGAACTGCTGGTGCTACTGTAATGATCGTGATCTCCCCATTCACTGCACTGCACCTCCTCTCTCTCTGTTTCCTCCTCGCTCTCCCATCGTTTCAAGCTCTGGCCTTTCTTCTGCAACGGCGGAGGGCCTTGCCTCGAGTACTTGTTGGCGTAGCTGTTGTCGGAATAGCGCGAGACGGAGGACGCCCTGTCGTCGAATTGCTTGCCTTGATCGGCGGTGAAGGGGTTTCGGTAGTGATCGTCCTGATCCCGAACGTTCGAATACGATGTGAAGCTGGAAGCTCTGTCGTCGATATCGTTGTCGGTGTAGCGATCGTCGTCGGAGTTGCTGTCGTCGATCCGGTGCTTGGCGTTGCGGAGCTGCTCAAAGTGCTCGGAATCGGGCGGCGATGGCGGAGGGTAAAAATTGTCCCAATTCCAAACGGAGGATGACTGAGAGGGAGTGGCGGAGTATGTTGAATGAGCTTTGGCATTGTAGCTGCTGAAGTTGTGTGGTGGGGAAGAAGTGAAGCTAGAATCTGAGAGGATGTGGGGAACTTTGAGCGGCTTCTTCCGCCGTATCGGCGGCGGCTGTGGCGGTTGATGTTGTTGGTGGGAGGAGGCGGTGGACATAGGGGGTGGGGGCGGAGGGGGGTGGAGGGAGGGTGAAGGAGAGGGATAGGGGTTGCTGCGATTATGAGGGGGCGGGATAAAAGTGGGGGGCTTAGGTTTCGCGGCGGCGGCGGAGGGGGGGCGGAGGAGGACAGCGGGGGCGTGTTGCGACACGGTGAGGGGCTCGCCGGAGGCGAACGTGACAAGGGCGGAGCCGGTGATTCGGAGGGAGCGGCAGTAGTCGGCGTGAGCGGCGGCGAGGTGGTGGCGGGAGTAGACGGCCTCTTTCATGAGGCGGCGGCGCTCCTTGCACCGCCGCACCGTGTCCTCGTTGTCCAGCTTCGACGCCGCACAACCCATTTATTTACTTCACGCCAACTGCTATTTCCCTGATTTGGGAGAGAAGGACGGTGTGCGGGGACGGCGGAGAAGGGGCGGCGATTATGAAAAGAGTGGTGGTGGAGGGAAGATTAAGACAGTGGACAGTTGCTGTTGTCCCATCCGTGTGGCTTTTCTTTCTTTTTCTTCACACACTACACTCACTGCACTTTACTCTTCAGTCTCCCCACTACTTAAAAGGAGGGATCATTTCTCTATTTTCTACTTTTCAATAATAAATACTCCTACTCCTACTTCATTTGTAGTTATTGGTTACTTACTTACTTACACTGTCTGATGCTCTGAATAAAATACTACTGTAGATTTGATCTGATTTTCATAACATCCACAGGTTGTTTTATTTGATTTGATTTCCAGATTATGAAAATCAGATCTGAAGAAATATGTAATCTCGTATGTTGTATTTTGCGACTACAGCAGGTAAAGGTGATGTAGTATGTATTACAGTGTAAGGAAAAAAATTATTCAAATAACTTAACACAATAAATCTTGTACATCAAATATAAGATCTGTTCTGCATAGCAGCTAGCTGTCCTACCTGGCTTGTTTATCAGTCTTGAGTAAAAAATTAAAATAACTAGTTTGTATGTAAATAATCAATTAAATTCTTTTTAGAATTATTTTTCATTCTCGTAAATTAATTAATTATTATGATGTACTTAACACTTAATTGTGGTATTATCATCTGATATTTTTATTTATTATTTACTAATTCTATGAGGAGAGAGAGTGGTATATTCTAGTCGTCGAAAAATCAAGTAAAGTAATTATAATGTCTAAAGCTTGAATTGAACGAAACTTTTAAAATACTAAAGGCATGTGTAAAAAAATGAAATTTGGTGACAAAGTTACAGAGTAACAGATAAATTTTTGGTGGGTGGGTGGCTTTAATGGTAAATTTTATCCTTTTACTTTTTTGCTTTTATTTCTATTTTTTATTTAACAACCACAAGGAGGAGGCTTATTGACAGCATCTAGTCTAGGTTATAAAGAGGTTTGAGTAGTTAGATTTCAATGAAGCAAAAGAGGAAAATTAAAATATTTTCATCACACCAATGTGAAATCACTATTCCAAATGCAAGTACATTATCAAATAAGGTAAGAATTATTACATTGTACTCTATAGAATTGAATCCATAATTTTTCATTAGTATATTATATGTGTGTTATTTACCACCCCAAATGATTTAATAGGTTTTTTGAAAATATAATTTTTATTTTAAATACTTTTCATTTTGCCGGTCCAAATATTTAGGACATCTCCAGCCTTGCTGCAAATCTTCAAATGTGAAGCAAAATCTTGCAAACTTCTTCTCCAGTCCAGCACTATTGTATGCTTTATATTGTGTATTTGAATAGTATTGCTCCAAGCAAACTGTTCATTGATCTACTTTTTTTTCCTTTATTATATTTGTTCTTTTCTTATTCTTTAACAATTTAATCTCAAAATATTTTATTTTAGTTATGTTTCAAAATATATAATAGCAACATTAAAATTATTAAAAAAAATCTAATTACGTAATATATAAGGCAAATTTAAAACCAAATAATTACACAGAAACATATAAAAATTAAAGTCGTTGCAATAATTTTCCTACTTGCTATAGGGGTTTTAAAATGAAGTTCAATCTTCGTTCTATCTAATTTTTACTCGATTTATTCGGTTTGTAATTTTAGTTATTTATGATATATCTTATTTTGTATACTAATGTAATGAACTGCAACTATTACTTTTCATTAATAAAAATATTTCATGATATAAATCTTTACTAATTTGACAAAAAAGGAGTCAACTTTTGAAATAGTTATTATGGGTATTGAAACCCAAATTTTGGTCTTTTTCTGAATTTGGGACAAAAATACCCTTAATGAAAGGCACGTGAGTCGGTTTGTGGGTTGCGGGTGGGGCGAGTCGGGTCGCGGGTGGGTATCAAGGTTGGTACATTTGGTACGAATTTAGTCTTATTAGTTTCAAATGTGCTAAAATCAGTTCAAATTTTTGTGGTACATTTTGTACGATTTTAATCTTATTAGTGACAAATTTTCCATGTTTGATACAGTTGAGACGAACGGTCTAACTAGTGCCACTTGTGCCAAATTATGGACGTGGTACAGTTGGTATGAACAGAGTTCATTTGTACCAAAAGTACCAAGTCGCGAACGGTAAGCTCGAATACACACATCGAAAAAAACTCCAGCGAACGACAACGAGGCTTCACCACTACCACCAACAGAGTCGCATATCAAGACGGCCTCAATGGTGGTGTCGATAAAAAAAATCGATGATGGCGCCAGAAATGTGAATAACATTCCGGCGATGGAAAAGCCCATAAAATTGAATCACGGTCCGATTTTTCCCAAAATTCGAGCCATTTTGACGAAATTTGGGATGTAATTGATCAGAATCAGCTTCTTAAGGTGATGAACGGAACTGAAAAATTATTAAATCACTATAAACGTAGCAATCGTTTGATGGAAAATTTTCTGGTGCGACTTTGTACAAGCAACTCAGTTTGTACCAAATGTACCAACAGTACCATAATCCTAATACTCGCCTGCGAACCGACCTACGACCCGCGCCCTCCCCCCCCCCCCCCCCCCCCCCATCAAGGATAATTCTGTCTCAAAATACAAATATCGACTAAAATTTGTGTTTATAAAGAGGGTGGACCCAAATTTAGGTTTTAATCCCATTATACATATGTGTATATATATTCTTCAAAAAAATTATATTTTTCAAGATTAAACAAAAAAAAATTCTTTTTTCAATTTAGAACAGACTATTGGAGATAATTTGCTAAGTTTACTCTATCTTTATATTATTATTAACCATTACAAATGCTCTTACTCTACTTTTTACGAAAATTGCGCTTTTTGCAATAAATGATTTTCTACTCCTTACAATGTCTACAAGACTTTCATTATGACAATAGTTTTATCGTAGAGACCTTTATTATTATTATTATTATTATTATTATTATTATTATTATTATTATTATTATTATTATTATTATTATTATTATTATTATTATTGTAGAGACCTAGGAGTGTTTATTTGTATATTTTGCAGTAGGCTAAATGACAAATACATGCGTGTTTTTATTATATTTTTTTCGTTTTTTTCCGTGTTGCATATTATATACTATAAATATTTTCTATGAATTAAGGAATAGTTACATCATTTCCAACTTAAAACCTAATTGATATAATTCAATAAAGCTGAAAATTACTGAGCTTATTTCCTTTTTCTGGAATATGCTAAAATTATTCCCCTCTTTTATCGCACTTTTTTGTTGAAATCCATTTTATTTTATTTTTCCTTTGGTGTATTAAAATTCTCAAAAAGTTATCAAGTTTGAAACATAAAGCCCAAAAAAGTGGATATGCCCACTGCTGAATGTTGATGCTGGGTAAATTCCTTTCATTTAAAATTATTTTTATAGGAAAAAGGAATTAAAGGGAGCATAGGTGTGGTGAAAGTAAAAGGTTGAAATTTGTGAAAAGAATTTTTTCCACATCTAAACCAACTGGACCCAACAATCAAAATCACAGTGACCTATCTTTTGTATTTTCACAATTGATTAGTGTTTTATTTATTTATTTAAAATTTCCCCCAACCAAAATTTATACTTATCGTCAACCGAAACCCTTGTCTGTGTCCTTATCTGGTAATGGAAGAATAAGTCAATAATTGGCCACACCTTCATTTTACACTTTTTCTTTAAGGAAAATTTATTCAAAAAAGTATAAGGGGTGCAACTTATATAATTATACAGTACAAGACAAATCAAAACTCTTACAAATCAAAGTATTGAGAAAAATTGTAAATTCAATCTCTTGGATTAAAACACGATAAACTATGATTGAAATTTAAAATTCAGAATCAAAATTTAATTTTGATTAAGCCAACTAAACCATCACTACGGTTTGACAAGTTTCTGAAGACTACCCCATTCTTATGAATCCAGTATATTTCAAATTATGCAAATGCACAGAGCTTTCCATAACTCAACAGATTTTTCCCTCCTAACATAACACTAAAGAACGTTCCATCTATTTCAAATGATATTAAATCATTATATGAATCAATTCTTATGTAATTTATTTGAAGCTCAAATCTCTAACTTTGGATAATTTTTAACGAAGTTCTAAATCAAAACACACTCAAAGTTATGCCCTCTTGTGCCACGGTAAGCCATTGTGCCATCTTGTGCAACACTTGGGAATTGTTAGGCGGAAAAATTCGGTAGAGTGGTGGAAAACTCTCTGAATTTGTGTGGTTTGGTACTTATGGCTTCATCAGAACGAGATCGTATTCAAGAATTTGTCGAGATGCTGCGAGGATATTATCGAGATGATTAAAGTGAGGTTTTGGTTTTGGGTATCGAATCTAGTCCCTAGAGTTGCTTGTTATAGTTTGGAAGATTGAATTTGTAATCCATCATGTTGTCTTGAATTGTTGTAATTTGGTTTGCTTAATTTTTGTTAAACTTTGTATCTTGTCTTCGGTTGCACCCCTCGTGCGTTTAGAAATAAATTTTATTTACCCAAAAAAAAAAGTTAGTTGGTGAGCATTCGGATTACGGATTAGATTTTTACTCAATCCGATCCGAATCCGAAATCCGAACAAATTCGAACCGAAAAAATTCGAAATCCAAACACTGAATCCGTTTCCAATCCGAAAATTCGAAATTCTCAAGAAAAAATTAAAAAAAAAATTGAAATATATTAAATTAAAGTAATTAATATAAATTGAAAATATATATTGAATTATTAATAATTAATAATAAATATAATTAATAGTAAATTGAATAGACATACTATGAAATAATTTATAATTTATAATAAAAATAATAATATATTATATATAATTCGAATTTTGGATTTGTTTGGTTTTTAAAGCATCAATCCGATCCGAATCCGAGATCCGAATTTAAAAAAAAATTGGATCCGATCCGATTTAATATCCGAAAAAATCTGAAGCAAATTTCATTTCGATTTTGTTCGATTTGAATTTTCAAATTTTGGGGTTTTTTGCTCACCCCTAGTTGATGAAACAAGTAAATGATAACATAACCCTCAAGTCTTATATCGAATATGTAATTAAGACAATATAAGCGGTTAAACACAAACTAAACCCTAATTAAACTCATTAATTTTTTAATGACGTTACAAATAAATTGCAATGTTCATTACTTCCATATAAGGACACAATCGTAAGACTTTGTGCGAGACAATTTACATGATAAGACGAGCAAAGATCTTGATCCATATTTCAAATTCATATATAATGACAAATACATGTCATTAGAATTTACCCATTATCTATCTTTTTATATTTATTTTTAGTCTTTATGCCGAAATAACATGACAATTTTAGTCGGTCGGATATTCCATTAGATGTGGTTTTAAATGTGAATTGGTGACCTTATCACACGGAACTCTACCAAGACAATACAATATAGTACATGTGATATATTCAACATTGCAGCACATAGTAACCCTCAAAAAAGAAAAAATAATAATAATAATAATAATGAAAAATCAAATTTAAACAATAAACCTTTTTACTTAAAAATAGAAAGGCATTACAATTTGTGCGTGAAGATCTAGATTCAGCTTTTGACCCCTCAAATCTGCTAAGTACAGCACTGTACCATTCTTCGTTTCACGAAACATTAAGACAAAAAGATTGCACATAACCACCAAACCTACACAGTAGTCTATATATTAAAACCTACAAACTTGAATCAAGAAAAGTGTATTGAAAACAGAAGAAACCCCCAAATATTTTCTGACCCAAATCAGAAAAGCTGCAATAATTCCTCATATGTTTAATTATTTAATAATTTATTTTCCCAAACTTAGGGGATGAGTCTCTAGTAACATTTTTACAAGAACAGAAGCAGAAACACATAGTAGGGTTGTGGATTATAACCAGAGGCTGCAATCCATAGAAAATGATGGAACTAATTCTTTCTATCCACCTAAAAAGATGAAACTTGAAAGTGCTCCAGCCCCCACCTCAAATAAATTCTTTCGTCAGCATTTATTTTGTTGCCAATTGGCTCTCAGGCTCAGCTGCCTCTTTTTGCAAGGAATTTAATTTGCTAACCACACCCTAGAAAACTAGGTAATTTGCATTTCCAGCCCCTCTCAGTTGTTGTTCTTTAAACTCAAAAAACAATCTGTGCAGTGCAGTGATGAACCTTGTCATTAAATAGCCTCATCTGCCAATCAAAAGGAGTGCTGACATACAAAATAAACAATGCAAAGTGGAAAGAGAGAATAGAAAAAAATACAACTACAGTACTACCGTTTAGATTGAAAATGATGCCACACAAATTTTGTGTGCTTGAAACGAAGGGTCCCTACCACGTTGTGTTTGCAAACCAGCTAGCAAAGAAAAGGGAAGGGAAGGGAAGGGAAGGGGATCTATCTTCTAATTAGAGTCAAACTACGTATATCAATGGATCCCACACATATCATCACTCATTAAGATTTAGGACTAACGAAATGGTTCAGAGACAGCATAGCAGCAGCCTCACCTTACCACCATTATCGCACTTTCACGTGCTTAGCTTTGCCCTTCATATTGCATTATACTGTACTACAAATATACTGCCCTTCTTCTTATCAACATACGAGTATTTCTCATGTGTAACGAGAAACAATGTTTTACGCATCAGAGACAGAGTGTCTGTGTCTGTGTCTGTCTCTTATACTCAATTTTCTAGCAAGAAAACAAATTTATGCAGGATTGAAACGTATGATTTTAAGTGCCGTTATTGTATGCTCTTTTTTTGAGGTTTTATGTTTGCTACCTATCTTCTACTGAGGACACTGACATGCTTGGCTAAACAATCTCAAACCATACATATCGTTCATATATTTGTCAAAAATGATAAACTCCACTTTGTTTGTCTTCAGGAAAAAAAAAAAAAAAAAAGCAAACATGGAGTATCTTTTGCATCATGTAGCATTCTTGTCATTCCATCCTCATAAGATGCATACAATAGATTAAAAATATAATAAAAAGGGAAAATCGAACGAGAATTAAGGACAGAGGCAAAGATACTATTGGAATCGAAACAAATTAATATGCTATCACTATCAGTATGCCATGAGACACTTTGGAATCTCCACATATACATAGCTCAAACTTTCCAATCGAGGCACATACAGATACAGAGGGACAGGGAAACACGATTGAGAACAAAGATACAAAAGCTATGCATAAAATTAAGTAGTAGGTGTCTTTACAATTACATCGTCAACCTAAAACTCCTACTATAAAACTAATGGAATCATCCAACACTTCCATTTCTTACCTACTTACACTTGGTCAAAATTAAGAAGATCATTTCAAGTCCCCAGATTTCTAGTATTTGACCATTTGTTGATAAACCAAACTTACTGCGGCACTTATTAAGCAGGATTCCCTATAAAATAAGCCTTTCTACTTTTCCTTCCTCTCAAACTTTAAAATTCAAATATCAAAGAATAACTTAACTCCCAGAGAACACAACTTAGTATTCTTTAGAATATGAGCTTGAAATAACAACATGGAGTGTTGTGATGATTCTGAGCGTCAGAGAATCTTGGAGGCAAAAATTATGTGAGACCCTGTTTAGAATTCTGTTTCTAATCTGTCAAGACATCCGATGACATCAACTCTCAAGGTTTGAAATTCTCATAATTTTCGCAAAACATCTCTTTTATGTTTTCCAGGGCAGTTTGCCATCAATATGGTTAGCTTGTTACACAAATTAAATTAGACAACATCACAGAAATATTGGAAAATATTTGAAAATGTCTGGGAAATATTAGAGTTGTTTTCCCTCTTCTTTTTCCAAATATGATTGATATCACTATATCAGTACATATTTCTATAAAAGTAAGTAAGGTACCTGTAGTTTCGCAAACACTCAGATTCGACCCACGTGAAGAGTAATTTCGGATGATACCGAGGCAAACTTATAGTATATCATCAGTTATAAGTGATGGCATATAAACATCATCAGCAATCTGATTATCCGTACCCCAGAAGACAGTTGTGGCTGTCCTCCTCAACAGAGTGGGATCATCAATAACACCATTCTTCTGACCTCTATCCTGGCATAATCAAACATAAATTGCATAAGTCGATTGCAGTTCATGATGACAGTAAATCTGAACATTTGGTCTCAATCTTGGGGTAATAACTAATAACACAGTGGATTGAAAGAGTAGATCTATCTAATCAAACTAGCTCTCATCTCATGGAGCATTATCTAACCTAAAACTAGCTCTCACATCACATAGTTATTACTACTACTTGTGTATACAGCCACAAACAAAGCAAAAAAGATAACAGTCTACAGTTTCTCATGCTGGCAGAGGAGAGGACTCCTCTATCAGTAACAATAACAACTATATGACTCTAGGAACTGACACTTGGATATGTTGATGAAATGCTTTGTAACAGGAAGCGTGCATGTGCATCAATGATTAATAGACTATTAGTATTCATAAGTGTGAAGAAGACATAACACCAATTTTTTGGAACAGCTACCAAAAGGCTCTCAGAATACATCGATAAGTATCATCATATCTGCAAACGTCAAAGTTCAAGCCAAATGTTAAGACAGATTCTAATCGTACCCAACACCAACAATAAGCCCTGCAACGCCGAAAATGTCGAATCCATCCCCCTGCTACAATATTCGCATTGCCTTCCTCATCGGATTCTGTGAAACTGATTGTGAGAGACGCTACATGTTGCCAAATAATGAAAACACCGTTCACTTATAGCTAGCAAATTAAGCAAAACGAGAAATTGTACATAGCATTTCAAATTAGAGCTTAACAAAACCTGTAAAGATCATACCAACAATTAACTAGTGTTTGATCTCCTCACAGGCATTTTAACAAGCACCCCAACACAATTATCCAACACTGTTCCTTTTTCAATGATAGATTGGCAACATTGCGTATTAATAGCTTCAGTTAGAGTGTCTAAAATCCTAAACACTATTATTAGACTATTAGTCCCATAGAATTCGGCCCCCGCCTTTGTTACTCTAATTCAACCATCTCTCTGTGTGTGTGTGTGAGTGAGAGAGAGAGAGACATCTTCGTGGCCGTAAGGAATGACTATTCCTTAAGGAATGACTAATCCCTCCCCTCCCTAGTATTAGCTATTCCACATCTTCATAAATAAATATTATTATTATTATTATTATTATTATTATTATTATTATTATTATTATTATTTAATTAAATAATATTAAATTATAATTATATTATTATTATTATTACCATAATTGTAATTTAATTAAATAATATTAAATTATAATTATAATATTATTATACTAATTAACTATTAAGGGTATTGTAATAACATTAAATCAATAATAAATAGAGTGAAGGACCCATATAGCAAAATTTCCCCTTAGATTACAATAGTTGTCAAGGAACATAATATGGTAAAATTATAGCCAAAAATGTATTTTTGGGACAATTATACCCTTACTATAGGGTAGAAATTTATACACCATTTCATTATTTTCTCCCACCCATTTCATTTCACGTCAGTTTTTTTTCTCTCTAAAACTTCTCCCACCCATTTTCTCTCCCACCATTTTCCTCCCCCATTTTCTCTCTCCACGATTCTCCTTCCCCGCCTCATCTTCTCCTTTCCACCCTTCCGTCGTCCGCCGCTGCCTCTTCACCGGTAAGTTTTCTCTCTCTGCTGCTCTCTCTCTTCCCTCTCTCTTCTTCTTCTTCTCCTTCTCTACCTCTCTCTCACTTTTTTCTTTTCTTCTCCTTCCCAGCCTTTTCCCGTCCGCTGCTCCGTCGTCTGCCGTCCGCCGTGCTCAGCCGCTCCGTCGTTTTTCTCAGATCTGGTTTTTTTTTTTTTTCAGATCTATTGCTATTTCATATTTTCGTAACTGCTTTTTTGTTTGCATAGTGTGGAGATCTGTTTTTTTTTTTCTCAGATCTGGTTTTTTTTTTTTAAATTCTGAAATATATGATTTGCTTTTACAGATCTGCTTTTTTGTTTTGAAGATCTGCAGATATGTTGTTGCGAATTTTGAAATTCGCAACATAATATACGAATTCCGTATATGGTGTTACGAATTGTGAAATTCGTAACTAACTTTGCATTTTCATAAGTTTATTTGAAGTTACGAAATTATAATTTCGTAACATGTGTTACATGTTCTGAATTACTGAATTGGTTTAATTGTTTGTTTATTGTAGATCGAAATTATAATTTCTCATATCCCGGGTTTGATGCGAATTAATAATTTCTTACGATTTGTGTTTAGAACTTGTTTGAATGTCCAGATCTGGTTTTTGGTTTGTCAGATCTGCTTAGAACCCTAATTCGTAACATGTTTTTGGAATTTCGGTTATAACATGTTACGAAATTACAATTTCGTAACGTGTTTGTGGCTATTTCAAGCTTTCGAAACTGAATTTTTGTTTGTATACATGTTGCGAATTTCACAATTCGCAACACCATATATAAATTTCGTATATAGTGTTGCGAATTATGAAAACTAACTGTGCATTTTCATTCGTTTATTTGACGTTACGAAATTACAATTTCGTAACATGTTTGTGGCAATTGAAAAAATTCTAAATGAATCATTTTATGTTACGAAATTAACATTCGTATTGAAAATTCTGTTGTTAATTCATATTTTCGTAACATGTTTTTGGAATTTCAGTTATAACATGTTATGAAATTACAATTTCGTAACGTGTTTGTGGCTATTTAAACGTTTCGAAACTGATTTTTTAAGTATGTAATGTTGCGTATTTCACAATTCGCAACACCATATACGAATTTCGGTTATAACATGTTACGAAATTACAATTTCGTAACGTGTTTGTGGCTATTTCAAGCTTTCAAATTAGATTATAGGATTAGTTGAAGTTACGAAATTATAATTTCGCAACATGTTTGTGACTATTTGAAGGTTTCGAAATGAATCATTTTATGTTACGAAATTAGAATTCGTATTGAATAATCTGTTGCTAATTCATATTTTCGTATCACGTTTTTGGAATTTCGGTTATGACATGTTACGAAATTAAAATTTCGCAACATGTTTGTGGCTTTTTGTTAAGTATATAATGTTACGAATTTCACAATTCGCAACAAAATATACGAAATGTGGCTATTTCTGTTATAATTGTTTACGAATTGTGAATTTCGTAACTAACTGTGCATTTTGACGTTTATTTGAAGTTACGAAATTATAATTTCGTAACATGTGTTACATGTTCTGAATTACTGAATTGGTTTAATTGTTTGTTTATTGCAGATCGAATGGACATTCAAGAGAAAGAATCTTGCATCCGTCGCTGCAGAAAAAGAACGAAGGAAGAACAAGAAAGAAAAGAAACAAATAGCAGAAGAAGAAGAAGAAGAAGAAGAAGAAGAACCGTAATTCGTAACATTTGTCACGAATCGTAATAGATGTTACGAATTTTGTAATTCGTAACTAATTCTGTTGTATGAGATGTGAATATGAAGTTACGAATTGTGAATTTTGTAACATGTTTGTTACGATTAGGTTTTTGTAACACCGTTTATTCTGCTGTTACGAATTTTGTAACACGTTTGTGCGTTGTACATATTAAGTTACGATTTCTAATTTTGTAACATTTTGTGGGTTGTATACCTTTTACATGAGTTATAATTTTTGTTACGAATTATAATTCTTGTATACCTTGATTCCATGTTACGATTTTATCATTTCGTATCAATATGCCTTGTTTCTCTGTTACGAATTTATGATTTTGGTAATAGCATGTTATGAAATTACAATTTTGTAACATGTTTATGGCAATTTGAATGTTTCGAATACATGTTATGAATTTCACAATTCGCAACATCATATACGAATTTCGTATATAGTGTTACGAATTGTGAAATTCGTAACTAACTGTGCATTTTGATTCGTTAATTTGATGTTACGAAATTACAATTTTGCAACATGTTTGAGGCTTTTTGAATGTTTCGAATCTGAAATTTTTAGGTGTATAATGTTGCGAATTTCACAATTCGTAACACAATTCGTATATAGTGTAGCGAATTGTGAAATTCATAACTACCTGTGCATTTTCATTCGTTTATTTGATGTTACGAAATTACAATTTCACAACACGTTTAGGACTATTTGAAGGTTCCGAAACTAAATTTTTTAAGAATATAATGTTGCGAATTTAACAATTCGCAATAAAATATACGAATTTCGTATTGAATAATCTGTTGCTAATTCATATTTTTGTATCACGTTTTTGGAATTTTGGTTATAACATGTTACGAAATTACAATTTCGTTACATGTTTGTGTCTATTTGTTAAGTATATGATGTTGCGAATTTCACAGTTCGCAACAAAAATACACGAATTTCGTATATAGTGTAGCGAATTGTGAAATTCGTAACTACCTGTGCATTTTCATTCGTTTATTTGACGTTACGCAATTACAATTTCGCAATACGTTTGGGACTATTTGAAGGTTCCGAAACTAAAATTTTTAAGAATAAACTTATGAAAATGCAAAGTTAACCACAAATATGTAACACATGTTACGAAATTCTACTTTCGTAACTTCAAATAAACTTATGAAAATGCAAAGTTAGTTACGAAATTCATAATTTGCAACACTATATACGAAATTCGTATAATATGTTGCGAATTGTGAAATTCGTAACATGTATACTTCAAAAATTCAACATTCGTATTACTATTGCCTTGATTTCGTGTAAAGATTTTGTCATTTCGTATTACTATGCCTTAATTCCATGTTACGATTTTATCATTTCGTATCACTATGCCTTGACTTTCTGTTAAGATTTTATCATTTCGCATCAGTTCCATGTTACGAACTTTACATTTCGTATCTTGTTTCTCTGTTACGAATTTTACATTTCGTATCAATATGCCTTGTTTCTCTGTTACGAATTTATGATTTCGTATCACTTTGTCATAATTCCATGTTACGATTTAGACATTTCGTATCAGTTTCATGTTACAAATTTGACATTTCGTATCAATATGCCTTGTTTCTCTGTTACGAATTTATGATTTCGTATCGTAACAAAATCGTAAAATACAGAAAAAACACAACAAAACCCAGCGGGAGAGAAATCTATCAACCAAAACACAGATCTGAAAAATCTCAGCAACCATTCTATCAATCAAACTTAAAAAGCTACAAAATACAAAAACTACAACAAATTGACAGCGGCGGCGACGGGAGGGGAGAGGCGGCACCTCAACGGCGGCGACGACAAAGCAGCTCGAGAGCGGCAGCAACGGCGGCGACGATAGCAGATCTAGGGCGGTGACGACGACGAGTTCAGGTCCAGGGAGGCGGCGACGACGAGTTCCAACTCCATGGCGGCGGCGACGGGAGGGGCGACGGCGACGACAGGAAGAAGAAAAGAAAAAAAAAATGAAGAAGAAGACCAACAGCAAAAGAAAACGCAGGAAGAACAGAAGAAAAAAAAAATGGAGAAGAAAAGAAGCTGGAGAAGAAAAGGTGATAAAGAGAGAAGAAAAAAGAGAAAGAGGAAAAGAGATGAGAGAGAAAAAGTGAAAAGTAGTAGGAGGAAAAGAGAGAGAAGAATAAAAGAGAAGAAAGAGAAAGGGGAAAAGAGATAAAGTTGAGAGAGAAAAAGAGAAAAAGTGAAAAGAAGGGGTATTTTGGTCCCAAAAATACATTTTTTTGCTACAATTTAACCATATTAAGTTCCTTGACAACTATTTTAGTCAATCTAGTCAAAGTGGCTATATGGATGGATTATCTCTAATAAATAATACTTACTATTATTTATTATTGTTATTATTATAGTCAGTATAAAAAATATTATTATTACTATTATTATTAATATTATTATACATATTAATTATTAAAATAATAAATAATATAAAATTAATAATTTATTATTATTTATTTCATATTACAACTATTATTAACTAATTAAATTAACTATGGAAACAATAATTAAAAAAATTTATTCCATTCCTTGTGTATATCAGCCATAGGAATATCATTTTTCATTCCATTCCATTACCAAGGTCATTCCATTTCCACTTTATTTCATTTATGCATACCAACCATCACCTTAATTTAATATCATGAGAACAAAAAAGTTTGGTAAATGAATGAAAAATAATTAATTAAGACATAAACTTAGAGTACAATTTAGGCGGGAAATTTTTTTTAGCTTATTTGTTTTTAGTATAACAGATAGATATTAAGAATAAATTTACAAATACTATATCCTATGTACTTGAAATTGTGAAAACGAAACCCTCTTATAAATATGTTTAGCCCGTCGAAAATCGACTGGGACCTTTTTATTTTATTTTTTTAGTTTATAGTAGCCTGTCGAGACTCGACGAAAAATAATTTTATTTTTAATTTACATGTATACATATTTTAAAAACTAATTTAATATCTTATTCAAAAGTGTGATGTTGTTCGTGTTAATTATGGATCAAATTTAGAAAATTAATTTATTTCACGTATCTAAACTTATAATTAAGAATGACAATTGATCAGATACTCATTTATTAAGTATTTTTCAAATCTAAATTTGTTTAGAATTTTTCTATATGTTCTCGTCCTAATTTCGATTAAATTAGTGACTTTACGTACCCGTTTAGTAATATATACTCAATAAAAATTTGACCGCTACAAAATTAATACTTTTTAACTAAATTAGTAAAAAATCTTATGTTGGGAAATTTATTAGTAAGAGTTTTGATGAATTCCAAAACCAACTGACCCCAACCGAGTAGATGTTGCCATAACCTAATATAAGTAGTTAGGCTCGCTGTTTGAGCATTGTCAAGATTTTATCTTTTCAGGTCTCCAGCTGAAGATGGCAACAAGGCTCCACTCGGATAGAACATCAGTTGTAAGAAAGACAACTGAGCGTTCACTTCATCAGAATGCAAAAAGGGGAAGACATAAGAACATCACCTGAGCGTTCGTCAGATGAGAATCAAGAAGGAGGAAGTTACGTTCAAAGTTCAGATCAATAGTCAAGTATCCAAAAAGGGGAAGTCACATTCAAGAGATAGAACATCAGTTGTAAGAAAAACAACTGAGTGTTCATCGGATGAAAAGCAGTATGGGGGAAGAGAACATCAGATGAAAGGAAGCCATCTGAGCGTTCGAAACTAACTGATCAGATACAATGAAGACAACTGAGTGTTCAGTTTCAGAACATCAGTTGTAGAACTCAACCAAGAAGATCAACAGCTTGAAGATGAAGTCAGCTAAGAGTTCAACTGTTAGTTGTCAGATAGAACATCGGCTGAAGAACAAGTTAGTTGAAGATCGAAAGTCTTAACCGACCACTCCTTGTTGGAAGTCTGTTGTTAAGATTTGAATTTCAAAAACGAAGTCACGTGAGGGTTTGACCGTTCAGTCATTACCCCATTTGGCCCAACACAAGGCTATCTCAGATAGAAAGCAGAAGAGCACAGATGCCATATCGGGAAAGTCTGCAGAGATGAGAGACAAGCCATCGCTTTCAAAGAACAGAGATCAACAGCTCCTCCAACGACTAGTTGATACTCTCCGCCTATAAATAGAGGCCTTCATTCATTCGAAAAAGATACAAGACACACACGCGAGAAGAACCCAGAGAGCGAAAGAAAGATCAATATTCTTCACGAGCTGAACTGAATTCAATCTCTTAGAGCATCACTTGTTGAGAGTTCTAGAGTTAGTTAGTTTTTGTATGTTTAGATCGAACCTTGAGAACATCACTTAGTGAGAGTTTGTAGAGTGTTAGATCACAGCTCACTTCGTGTTCGAGCTTTTAGTTGGAACCCCATTTTCTTTCACCTGAAAAGGTTTAGGATCCTACTCTTCCTACAACTGAGTAGATAAGTTGTTTAGTACCCGAAAACTAAACTGTAAGGTTGATAAGTACCCACAAACTTATCCTTAACGGTTGCTCAGCCCGCGTAAGCTGAGTGGTTTGTCCAAAAGAACTTGGACAGAGTTGTGTGGACTCACAACTCCCCGTGGACGTAGGAGGTTTCTCCGAACCACGTAAATCTCTGTGTGCTAGTGTTTATTTTGTTTATTTCTTGCATATTCAACTGACCTTCTAACCAGCATACAAACTAATCTTAGCATTATCAACTGTCTTGGTTTTTGACCGACCTTGCACAAAAGCGTGAGTTGTTTTACGAGTTGTTAATTTCCACCACATTCCGCACATCACCACTCTTTCAGCTGAGGTTGCTTACTCAGCTGTGAGATTCCAACTGAGTCTTTTTACTCGGTTGAAGTATTTTTCAGGAGTTTAGTTTTAAAATCCTAACTGGTGTATTCTCCCCCCCCATACACCAGTAACTCGTATCGGGACCATCAAGTGGTATCAGAGCAGTGGTTCAAAAGACTACTGACTCTGTTTCACAAGGTGTGAATTCGAGAAAGTTTCTTCAGTGGTCAACTGAACAGATCCATTTTTTTCACGCTAGTGCATATTTGCTTGCATATTTGTTCTGTTGTTGTGTGCAGATGGACGTCAAGGACAAGATCGTGGTCATGTTCTCGGTAGTAAATTATACATCCTGGAGGACACGGATGAAGAAGATCTTACTATCGAAGCATCATAGGATGCAACAAGTACTCTCTTCCGGACCGATCATCATCAAAGAAAGAATAGCTCGCACTCCTACAAATCCCAACGATGGGGATACAGTTGTGGAGTTTGTGGAGAAGCAGCCGGAAGACTACACTCCAGAGGAAGCCAAGGTGAGCCAGTTGGATATCTGGGCTCAAAGACGATTATGTCCACTGTTGGACAAGATTATCTCCCTTGGATTGAAGAGTGTGAGACTGCCAAAGAAATGTGGGATATCCTGGCATCGCTGAGTGAAGGAAGCAATGAGACGAAGGAGAACAAGTTCTCACATGCATGCCAAGACTTCGACAACTTTTGTCTGAAGACAGATGAAACAATTGATCAGCTAGAGCTCCGGTTTATGGACATCCTCAGAAGAATCCAGTCCATCCGAAGAGGAAAATACACACTAAGAGAAATCAATCTCAAAGTGTTGCAAGCTCTACCGGCTGAGTGGGATACTTTCACCAATATCCACGAGAGCCTAGCTGACCTTGGTGAAATGGGAACTGAAAGATTGTTCTCAATCTTAAAGGGAAATGAGTATAAGGTGAACCGAAGAAGATCTCAGTCCTCGGTTCAGACGAGTCGACTTGAGGATGTTGGTTCAGCTTCAAAGTAAGTTGCTCTTCGAGCTAACTACTCCAAATCGAGAACATCGAGGCCAACCAGATCAGCTGACACAACTCCAAAGGAGCCAAACAGAGAGGAACTGCAACAGAACATTGCAGCCCTGTCAAAGAAACTAGCCGACATGGACACTCGGTTCGGAAAATACAAACGATTCTACAAATCAAACCGAACTCGAGACAGTTCAAAGCCTGTCACCAACGGTTGCTTCGAATGCGGCAAGGAGGGACACTTCAAAGCTGACTGTCCAGACCTCTCAAAGAAAGAGAGAGAAGCAATGAGGGCCAAGCAAGCTGGAAAGAACAAGGCCATGGTAGCAGAAGAAGCAGCTGACGACATGGACATCTTCACTGACACTGAAGATGAGGATGAGCTGACTTCTACCAACAACGCCATCAGTCAGGATCAATGTCTCATGGCACTTGGAATCGACCAAGATGATACTGAGGTAAACTCTAATCCTGCTAAGTTAAATTCTTCCAATACTTCTAACATGCAGGAATGTCTGGACGAAGAGTTGGAACCCTCCTGCAGTGACTTTCAAGAACTCAGTGAGGAACTGCATCAGCAATCAGTTGAGTTTAAGAGTCTTCAAGCTCAGTTCACCAAACTTGAAGATTCCTTAACCGAAAAGGACGATCTGATCAAGAGCCAAACCGAGGAGATTGAGAATCTCAAGAGTCAACTGAATGAGGCTAAGGCTCCAACTGATGAGGAGTTGACGAAGCAGATCAAGGAGCAGCAAGATCAGTTGAAAAATCAAGAGACTCATATCGACCAGCTGATAAAGAAGTCAGATGGGCAAACCGAACAGATAACTGTCCTCCTCAAGGAGTTAAAAACTGAGAAGGACAATCTAATCAAGCTGTATCAGTCATCCAAGATCATCGAGAATCTTATCAGTTACAGTAGACAGATGGATGACGTGTCAGGACTCGGTTATGATGTGATTAAAGATCGTGGAATTCCTCCAGCAACCTTCATCAAAGTTGTTGAGGTCAAGGTTGTCGAACCTAACACAGTGGAACCTGAGTCACCACAAAGTAATTCAACCTCCACCTCTCAGCAAGCTCAACCGACCAAGGCAACCACAACTTAGAAGGGAAAAGAAGCAGTAGATGGAGGACAGAATGTTCCATCGGTTGGGACATCAACCGAGGGGGAATGCTCCAAAAGTCAGAAGAGGAATCAGAGGCGTCGAAGGCATAATCACAACCGAACTCAGAATCAGAACCGACCTCTGCATCAACCTCAGAGTCAACATCAAAAAGAATGGAACTGACCGTAGAACCGACAAGGGTTCAATCATCTGAATCAACAGCGGTTCCAACATCAGTTCAACCAAAGGTTCCAACCGAGTCAACCAATGAGGAACAGGTCGAACAACTGGAGATATTCATGCCATAATATGAATCACCAACAGGGCATGAACAGCTACAGACAACACTCAGGGAGTTGGAATCAGAATCAGCCACAAAGATTCCAACATGGCGTCCGACCTCACAGACAAATTCAATAGGATAAGAATCGCCAGCAAAACAGGGGAAAAGCCTCTCCTCCGAAAGTTCAGAATGGGAGAAATCCAACTTCTCCCAAGAAACAGAACATCACTACTAACAACAAGCCTAAGGATACCGAAGTGTTGTTATAGTGGATGATGAAGGAAAAGTGATCTGGAATGATAAATCCATCCGAGTATACAGGGAAAAGCGACGCACAGTTCCAGGGGGAACTGGTTCTAACCCTCCAGGACCCAACTGAAATTGGGGACCTAAGCGAGTTTCTCTTTGCAGGTATAAGAGAAACAGCTGAGGAAGAATAAAGCGTCTGCAACAATGTGGGTGATGGACAGTGGATGCTCGAAACACATGACGAATCTGAAGGATTTGCTTGGAAGTTTCGTGGAGAAAGAAGGTCCATCAGTTACCTTTGGTGACAACTCAAAAGGTTACACCAGAGGTTACGGTACACTTGAAACCAATCATGTTTCAATCTCTAATGTTTCTTATGTTGATGGATTGAAGCATAACTTGCTCTCCATCAGCCAATTCTGTGATAATGGTTTTTCTGTCAAGTTTGATGCACAGGGTTGCAGGGTTAAAAATGTCGGATCAAAGCAGGTGATATTGTTGGGAAATCGATCACCAACCGGGAATGTCTACTACGCTGACTGGAACAGCAGCCTCCCTGACACCTGCCTGTTATCAAAGAGCAGTTCAGATGTGAGCTGGCTGTGGCACAAAAGGCTCAACCATCTGAACTTCAAGACTATAAACCGACTTGCCAGACAAGAACATGCAAGAGGCATTCCAAACCGAGTGTTTTCAACAACACATATTTGCAGTGCATGCCAGTTGGGAAAGCTCGCTAGATTCTCCTTCCGGTTGAAGACAACTCCCTCAACCGACCGAGTGTTACAGCTGATCCACATGGATCTCTTCGGGCCAGTTACACCAAATAGCATAAATGGTAACGAGTACACCCTGGTTGTAACTGATGACTACTCAAGATATACATGGACCATCTTCATGCGCCACAAGAGTGAAACCCGAGATGAACTACCCAAGTTGATGGATCGGATATCGAACCAACAAGAGATGAAGATCATTTCTATCCGATCAGATCGTGGAACTGAGTTTCTAAATGAAACCATCATCGAGTACTGCGAGAAGCATGGAATTACACATCAAACATCAGCAGCGCGTACTCCGCAACAAAATGGAGTAGCTGAGCGAAGGAACCGAACGTTGAAGGATGCAGCTACATCCATGTTAACCAGTTCAGCTCTACCAAAAAGATTTTGGGCTGAGGCCATCAATACTGCTTGCTACACTCAGAACCGGTCTCTTCTGACCAAGCGGTTGGGAAAGACACCATACGAGCTATGGAGACGCAGGAAGCCAGATATTTCTTATTTTCACGTTTTTGGTTCTAAGTGTTATATTCACAACAATGGGAAGACTCAGTTGAAAACTTTTGATGTCAAAGCTTCGAAAGGCATATTTCTCGGATATGCCGCTTGGATCAAGGCTTATAAATGCATTGAAATTATCTTCAAACTGGTTCTTTTGAGCAGGTGGCAGCGATGGGCGTTGAAATTGTGATGGCCCCTGTTGGAACTGATTTGACTGAGCTGGATTCTGCCACTGAGAGTTGAAATTCTGCTGCTGTTGTGGGTACCCCTGCTGCGGCTGTGGGTACCACTGTTGCTGGATAGAAAATTGATTATATTGTTGGGAAGGATACTGAGTGAACTGCTGTGTAGGATGACGATTTTGAAAATTTCCTCCATATCCCTGGCCTTGATTCTGATTCCTCCATCCCAAGTTAGACTGATTCAGCCATCCCGAGTTCTACTGTCGTTGATTCTGATTGGATCCTTGGCCTTGATCAAACTGTTGGCATGGAGGATATCCCTGTGCAGCATACACTTCTGCTCCTCCTTCATATGTCAGCTCTCTTATTCTCTGACACTCTTCAGGATTATGCCCCAGCTCCCCACAAATGCCACATGGTTCAGGAATCATTTTACGTCTAATCTGCTCCGGTCGAGGTGGAGAGGCAACAAATTTATTCATCTTCAACTCTTGCAGCTCCCTCATCATGCCTGCTAACTGCTTTTGTAGCTCATAATTCGGTGCTACTGCACTGGCTTCAACTCTTCTTCCGCGGATCGACTTTTGTTGTGAACTGTCTGCTAAAGTCTGAAAAATTTGATTGATTTCCGCTGCAGTCTTCGTGGCGATGTTACCCCCTGCAGTACTATCCACCATAAACTGAGTAGTCTGAAGTAGTCTGAAGTAGTCTGAAGGAGCTCTTGAAATCTCTCCCATGCCTCGTGGAAAGGCTCATCGGTTCCTTGCATGAAATTCATAATCTGTGTACGAATCTCTTTAGTCTTCTGATTGGGGTAGAATTTCAGCATAAACTTTTCACAAGCATCCTTCCAAGTATTTATAGAATTGGACGGTAGCGATAGGAGCCACGTCCGAGCCCGATCCTTCAAAGTATATGGCAGGCACTTGAGCCTTAATTGATCCTCTATAAGGTCCGAAAGAGAAAAAGTTTGCACCACCGAGCAAAATTCACGAACGAATGTAAGGGCATCTTCATTAGGCATGCCGTGAAAAAATGGAAGCATGCTCAATTAGTTATGCTTCAAATCATAATTCCTGACGTTAGTGGGCAGGACAATTGCCGACGTCGTGGCCTCAATAATAGGTCGGGAGTATTCTCCCATGAGCTGATTTTCCCCAGTTGCCATGTTTCCTTGGCAATTCAACTGAAGCTCTTCTTCCTGATCACAAAATAAATTTCCCAACAAAGCTTCTTCTTCAACTTCGTTAGGAAGCGGTTCAGTTACCTCTTTTGCTTGTTCAAGAATTGCGCTTCTCCTGTTGATGTTGTCAATATACGGTGCTAAAGGTTGATTCTGACTTCTGCGACCTCGCATACACAACACTAACAAACAGATTAAACGCACCGGAGGGAGAAAAATAACCAAACAAAAATAAAAATAAAATTGCAACACAAAAATCGCCTAAGTCCGTCCCCGGCAACAGCGCCAAATTTGTTCAACTAAAATTAATCCTAAGTTGCACGCAAATTAACGTGGTCGTTTAGATTGATTAAGTTAAACCCGAATATCGTATCTCTCGAGAAAGACTTAACAGGGCAACGTTCGTATTGCGAAAAGAAACAGAAAATAAAAAGAAAGCAGTAAAGATTGATTTGGTTGGTTGTTCTAATCTAAAGAAATTGAAAGACAAATTAACCTAGACAAAAGTATAAACCCTAGTTCTAAGAACAAAATAAATCATAGACATGAATTAAGAAGAACGAAAAGAAACTCACAATAAATAAAACCAAACCCGTGGTGGAAGTCTGTCACAAAATACGTACGAATTGCACGAAGAAAAGCTATCTAGAATTGGGAAGAAAATACTGGAAGAAAAGTAAAGTGTTGTTCTTGGAGGCGGAAGAAAAATAATAATACGTAGTCCACAATAATTCCAATTCCTTATATATATATAGGGTTCAGCGCCGCCTCAGCCGGACGATCGCCGGACACGGACGATCATCGAATACCTCATCGCAACCACACATACCGAACGAGCGCTGAAGCCCGGCGATCGACGGCCAAGTCTTCACATATTCACACGGACGAGCGCTAGGAGCCCGACGATCCACGGTGGCCAAGCTTGACTCGTGTCGAGCGATCGCCGGAGGTGGACGAGAGCCCGATAGTGCCCTCTGTCATTGCTCAACCTGCTTCCCAAATAGCGGACGAGCGCCCGACACTTTGGTTCATGCCGGACGAGCGCCCGGCTAGACAATCAATGCCGGCGAGCGTCTGGTGTCAATGACCGACGGGTACTTGGCTCTGCCATTACTCAACTCCTTTTCTTATCAATTGTAACTCATGGGCAAAAACCTGCATTTAGCACACAAAACTCGAACCAAAATATTAATGCACTCTAAGTTTAAAAACAAAACAAATCATATTGGAAATCATTCGAAATGCGCCAAATAAGCTATCCAAAACACAACCAAAAACAGGTGAAACAGGAAGCCTACTGCAGACCTACTTAATGCCCTAGCTTTTGAAGATCTTCGACCTTTTTCAACCAAAATCCAGTTCGATTGATAGCAAATCACCATCAAATTAACAAGCCGAGAGTAGTGTATGATGTTCTCCATCAAACAATGTATCATCCGAAGTTTGGACGAATCGAAATTTCAAAGTTTTGGCATCTGTGTTGTTGAGTCGATGATAAGTCGATAGTTTGGCAGGTGCAATCAAAGATAGCTGGCGTAAGGACGACGCCTCTTTCTGTGAGGTCCACTTAATATTTTAATAATATTCCGTAAAACCGCTTTGACCAAACCGAGAAGTCCAAGGTTTCAGCTCTTCCACGTTAGTGCCAATGCAATGGTGCAATCACTTTTTTTTTCTTACATGGTGCTGATTTGGCACCCGACGTAGTAACGATCGACCTAGGACGGAAAACCCCTTTTTTTATAGTCAAATAGAAGAATAATAGTACTAATTTGACTCCGGCTCAAATAGTCGAATGAGAAAAAAAAAAAAAAAAAAAAACCCTTCGAAGAAAGGGGAAAGAAAATTACAAAAATCAAATACTCCTAAATCTCTAAACCCCTGCTCGCAATCAATTAAACCCTAGAATTCCATTCAGCGAATGTGATTTTCATATTTTTCTGGTGAATCAGTAGAAATTTGGTGTCGCGATTATGGACATTGAAGATCAGCAAGCGGAGCACATTGACTACTTCGTGAAGAAGGCGTCGAATCTTAAGGGCTCGGCGCTATCAAACGTCGTCGTAGAGGCAACTTCCCATCCTTCCCTCTTCGCTTTCTCCGAACTTCTCGCCATCCCTAACGTCACAGAGGTACAATTATACTTATTACTGTTTCATTTTTTTTATTTTTTATTTTTGGGTTATTTTGGCAGTACATAGGAACTTTTGATGCATTTTTGGGGTTTTGAGGGTTTCCGTTGAGATACAGCGTCAGGCCATTAATATGGGGAGATGTTTGTTTATATATTGTCTTCTCTTTAATTATATCTTGATTGTTTTGTGATAATGTATATTTGGTTGAACCGTCCGAGCAGGAGTATACTATATGAGATAATAGAAGATAATAGAACAGAGTTAAATGATAATGAGGGGTTAACTGGGGTGCGAGATGGATGTAAATAATGTGTTTTCTAGAGTTTGTACGAATGGGTCTCGTGAGATTGGAAGTGCAGGCATTCTATTTTCTAACCGTGTTGGTGGATTGATCTGATTAATTGCAGTATAGGCTGTATAGTAGGAAACACACACCGTCCTGCTGTACATTTGTGTTAGCTGGTGCTTAGAATATTGGGACTTGTTTGAAGTAGATTAAGTTTTCACTGATACAGTGATACTCACCCTAAAAGTGACCCTTAGGAAACAACCTTTGCATGAGCATGCTCGTAAGTCAAGTGTGGGGTTATAAAGTGATATACTTCACAGGCTTCTTAGTTACAAATGAAAGAGTAGTAATTAAATAAAAGATGTTCAATAATTGGTCGAGTGGTTTGCCATACTTGCAGCTTCCAAAGGGACAACTGCCGCTGGTTCTGTTTATTTGAGTATGTTCTATTATACTTTGTAGCATTCGTGTAGTATCCATGTGCTATTCGTATCTTTGTTTATAAGCACTAAGGATATCTATATAGATTAATGCATCCATCTCTGTTGAGTGGTTTAGTATACCTTGGAATGCATGTAGTTTATTGAGATCTGCTTGAAATCTAGTTGATGCTTATGAATCGTATTTCATGGTTCACTATTTTAATTTTTTCGTAATCAACTGTTACTTGCTTGCTTACTCTATCAGGGATATAGTATCATACTATATTTGATTGTGTGACAAAATATGTAGATATGAAGTCAACATGTAGAGGAAGAATATGAAATTGGTTGTGTTGATGAACTTCTGTTTATTACTATCCTTTGGCTTTATTGATTGATATTGAAGATTTGATTAATCACATCAATTTGTTGATTTTTTCATGTTCATGCTCACTGAGATACTATTGCTTAGTTTATTTATGTATGTATGTATGTATGTATGTGTACGTGTGTATTTGTATATTTTTTCGCCCATTGCTTTAATATATGGAGTAAACTGCAGCTTGAAGGGACTGAGAATAATGCCTTTCTAGATGTGCTTCGCATGTTTGCATATGGTACATGGAGTGAATATAAGAGTAAGCATTCAGTCCTTTTCTATCAACTATCATCATTTTTCTCCTGGCTGACCATTTTGCTTTTGAAACGGTATACGAACTGAATACTAAAGCTATCATGCTATCTTTTCTCTTCTCATTTTCATCTTAGCTATCTTTTTTAACCTTGTGAAAAGCTCACCCAATCATTTACAAGAATTTGGCTGTCTTGCATATGAAAGATAGTGTTGGGTGTCCCTTTTATATGATATTTAGTCTCACAAGGGGGTATGGAGTTGTATTTTCTTTCGGTGATTAAACTGTATGTTCACTTTTATGGGACAGTTGTTGCTAGTCGTCTTCCACAATTGATTCCTGAGCAAGCCCTCAAATTGAAGCAGCTAACTGTGCTTACTCTGGCTGAGACTAACAAGGTATCCTTCCAGTTTTAAGTGATTTTTATCATAATAAAATGTTGGAGTTGTTTACCAATATAAATATCTCTGTTTAAACTGAAATGAATTTCTTTGAATTGTTTACTTTTGACAATGCCAGATGGTCCGGCATAAAAAAGGGTTGCAAAATTTTAATAATTGAAATGAGTTAGTGGGTCTCTCAGTTCTGATATTTTGAAATACTTCATAATATGTTAATTAATTTGGGCGGAATGGCCAGTTTAATACTCAACTTTCATCAAATTCTGATTTTGCACACTAGCTAAAGGTTCTGCATGATAAATACCTAACTTTCGATTGTTTTTCTGACTTTGCAACCGGGGTCAATTTTCCCTAAATTTGATGCTGATGTGGATTCTGAAAAATCCTACGTGGTTTTATATATAATTAAAAAAATCATCAAAAAAAATTAAATTATAATTTTTTCCCGGTCTCCTCACTCTCTTTCTCTCGGTCAACTCTCCATCTGTTTCAATAGCCAGCCACCATGCACCACCTACACCACCACTTCTGAGTCTCCAACCACCACCACCACCAGACCTGCGCTCATCTCTTTCTCACCTCATCTCTGTCCTCTCTCTCTCATTGTCACACACACATACAATTCTCTCTCCATCGCTGCCACAACCAACCTTCTCTGAATCCTCGCTGCACAACACACCCTCACACTTACGAAGAAAAACCTATGAAGAAGGTGAAGAAGGAGGAGACGACCACCACCACCAGATTTGGCAGAGAAGGAGATGACTGTCACCACCTCGATTTATGGCGGTTTTGGCTGTCCGCTTTGATGCAGCTGGAGCTGGCCTCGACGGAGCACGAAGACTGCAAGCTGGTGGTGACGGTGCCGAAAGGGGCGGAGGAGGATGCTGGCGCAACTTCTTCTGCCACCACAATGAGGAAGATTTGCATATCTCTCCTCGTGGTGAAGGAAGAAACAGTGAGGGGCTGAATGATTTAATTAGGGGGGAGAGAGAGATGGGATGATGTTGAACAGTGGAAGAAAGAAGACAAAGAAAGCAGGAAGAACTGTAAATATATGGATGATTTGGCCATCACATCGTTTACTAACATTTCATCTTCTTTCTTCCATGAAATATAATTTTAGTTTCGGGATGAGAGAAAGAAATGGTGTGTTGCAGCCTCTCGTCGTTTACTTTCATCATAAAGGGTTCGGGAAGAAAGAAGGAAGAACTGTAGAATCATAGATGAATTGCAGACGGGCCGGATGGGGGAGAAAGAGAGGCAAGAGAGAGAAATGATGTGGACTTTAATTTTACTTTTATTTTATGACACCTAAATTTTTGATTTACCACGTAGGCGATACATTGGATTATTTACCACGTAGGCAATACATTGATTCAATTTCACCTGAGTCCAACAATGGTTGCAAAATCTGACGCTATGGAAAGTTGAGTATTTACTACGCAGAATCTTTTTCTGGTGTGCAAAACAAGAATTTAGTAAAAGTTGGGTATTTTACACGCCATTCGGCCTTAATTTTATAACCTTCTTGTACTGCTTATTAATAGATCTCAGGAAGTCAGGAGCAATATGTATATTCTACTGGCAGTCTGTCAGTTTCCTGCTATTATATGCTTTGGCTCCTATTGTTGCTAGTATCAATAATTGCAATTTTGGCATGTTCTGTTGTGTGAGGGTATAATTTCCTCGATCTGCTTGTTGCATGATTTCTTTATATGTAAATTTTAGGGTAAAATTTGTTTAATATACATATGAACTTTGTTAATAACCCAGTTAGGTGATTTTCCTTTTTTATCTGTCAATATCTGAAATCTTGTCATTTTTATTGACCCCATAGGCTATGAGTTTCTTCTCAGAATTTAAGCAAAATCTTGACTTTTGTCTAGGTATTGCCGTATGATTCATTGATGCAGGAGTTGGATGTTACAAATGTTCGCCAGTTGGAAGACTTTCTCATTAATGACTGCATGTATGTGGTAAGTTTTTCTTTTTCATTTCTGCTAATGCCCATTTACATCAATGTGGAGCCACTTCATCAATGAAAATGCTACCTTAACAGCATAATATTTCTTTTTTGTCCACATACTGTATCATTACCCCCCCCCCCCCCCCCAATTCCTCTTCTTTATTTCTTTGTTTTTGGCTATTCCTGAATATCTTTTGGTGATAAGTGGCCTAATGTATCCAGCAAGGCTGCTGGATAAGGTCCGATTAAGAAATTATGATGATAATCTTTAATCTGCTGCTGGTATGATGACAGGGCATTGTCAGAGGAAAGCTAGACCAGTTGCGAAGATGCTTTGAGGTTTTCCTAACATACTTTGGGTGGTTAAAACCTATAATAGCTCAACTTGTTATCTTTCTTATAATTCATATTAATCTGATTGTTTGTGAACTTCTAGGTACAATTTGCTGCAGGCAGGGATCTTAGACCTGGGCAATTGGGTGGGATGCTCCAAACATTATCAAACTGGTAAAATTATTTTTTCCCAGGAGCATTGAGTTGCCTTGTTTCAATTATATTTTTCTTATTAAATATTTATACGCCCAGTTTCCTCGTCATCCCATCATTTGCTGCATTTATTATAGAACTTGGCTTCTAAAGTTGAACATATTGCTGTATAGAACGAAGTTATTAAGTATGGTTCCATTGTATTGGAGTTGATTTGTACCGATGACGCCACAGATGGTGTCTGATGATAACAATGTAAATTGATGAGGCTTTCATGTACGACAATGTAGCCTATGCATTATCTGAGATGGATCTCACCCCCTTCTATTTCTTATTTGACTGTTTAGCTTATAAGTAATTCTGTTTTTTAGGCTGTCTACTTCAGAAAATCTTCTGGTCTCGATTCAAGAGAAGATAAAATGGGGAGATGCTATGAGTGAGATAGACAAGAAGCACGAAAAGGAAGTAGAAGAGCGGATAGAGGAAGTAAAGAAAACACTAACATTAAAGGTCGGTTTTATAGTGAACTTTATCGTTTTGCTTAGTGTTGGTTTTGGTTGTGTGCTGCGTGTGTTGTAATGCTAGGTTATTATCATGATGCAAATGTTATAAGCTCCTAAATATGAGACATTCAAACTTTTCCACGGATGTCTTTGATAAGCGCTTATGTGTTTGTGTGTGAGATGTTAGATTTCAAAATGGTGTTTTTTCTTAAGGTTACTATTTAACAATGAAATGCATGTGTTAGGTTTGTCCTACATGCATCTTACGGATTCTTACCTATATGTATTTCTGCTTTTATTGTTAGAGCTTACGTTTATCTGTTTGAGAGCTAGTGTATATACTGTCTCTCGATATGTTGGTCGATGTGTCTTACGTTGTGGCAGAAGTTACCAATTGTAAGCAGGGCGACAATGAGTTCCGAGGGCATGAGGAGATCTTTTCTGAACATGGTGGAGTGATGGACTTCGAGGAAGATCGAAGCCGCTCAAAGAGGTAGCTGACTTTAGGGTTCTGCTATGAAATTTACAGACTTGTACACTCACCTCCATTGAACTCTACATTTTCCATCCCCTTTAATGCCACATAATACAAACATGTTGCAGCATCAGTGTCAATTTGGATCATCAGCTTTATGAGAGAATCTCTTGCATTGATCGACCCAATATTTGATTCTCTGCTTTATTTGTGTTTATTGTTAGCAGGAGACGACATCCCATAGGATGAACTGGTCGCATACCCTGCCAGTTTTTGGATTCATGGCATTCTGAAAGATGCGGCAACCTTGGACATATCAACCAAAAATAGACTCAGAAAATTTACAGTGTTCAGCTCTTGTTGCCTCAGTAAATTTTGGACTTTATCTGAAGAGAAGCAGAGCTAGTTTTTGTGATGGGGCTGAAAACTTATAATGGTTTATTCTTCTCCAACCATTCAACTAACATATGAGATCTTCGGTCACTATGGAAATAGCTGTCCTGATGAATGGATGTTATCGATATTATTATGCTTTATTTGGTTTGATTTCAGATTTTATTATATACTCCATTTATCCATGAATGCTATGACTATTTCAACTCCTTCTTCAGTCACATAGATAGTCGTACTATTCATGAACGGAGGGAGTATATATGTGTGCATGCCATTGCGCACTAAGAAATAGAGTTAATTGTCAAATAGGTCACCATTTTTACTTATTTTTGTAAATGTGGCCATCCTTTAAAAGTACTAGTGGAGTAATGTTTTAAATTACACTTTTTTTTTTTTTAATTATCTTTTTCTTTTTCCTTTGTACAACCACAAACGTCGTCTTAAATAATCTAAAAATGCCATGTCTAATTTTTCAAGCGTGGTTACACTTTCCTGTGTGATTTGCACGTCTAACTCGCACCGATTTGCAGACTTGTGTTCTTCATATGTGGTTTACATTTTCTGTATTAGGTTGTCCTGTATGCATCTTTCCTTAATGTCTTTGGACATATCAAAGAAAAAATATACTGAGAAAATTGTCAATGTTAAGCTCTTTTATTGCCTCTTTATCAGAAGAGAAGCAGATCTAGTTTTTGTGATGCCTTGAAAAACTTTTACTGGTTTACTCTACTCCAATCATTGAACTAACATATGAAATAGTGTACTATTAAAAACAAGGTAGCTTACACTATATTATATAGAGCTACTATAAGCATCACGTTCTTGAATCACGAGTGTTCAAGAACACTTTATTTAACGATATTATTATATTGCTATTTTATTAATCTATAACAAGTCAAGCCACATTCATCATATACAATTGTTCCACTTCTTCAAATTCGTCCATTCTCAATCCAATCCTGTCACCAAAACACAACAAACAATAGTCAGCCATTTCTCTCAACAACGAAATTTGGAAAAATAAAATAAAATAAAAAATTGTAAAAAGTGAGAGTTTGTGTGTATCTCAAAAAACGCTTGTGCGGCGGGCCTTATCCAGGTCAGGGGCGATTTGGATCTCAATTTGGATTTATTAATTTTTAATTAAAATTTATTTATCTTAATTTAGATTTATTAATCTTGGACTAGAGAATTTACTAATTTTAATTAAATTAATAAAAAAAATTAAGTAGGGTGTCGGCAGTCGGCCACCCTAGCTATATAATAGTAGTAGTAGTAAATATATATGCATGGAGAAGATTAATTAGGAAGATGTAGTGAGCACCTGTCACAGTCGACGGAGCGGGAGATTGGGATGTCGAGCTTAACTTGACATTCAGAGGGAATGCTCTGCGCCGCCGAGTCCTTGAGGCCGCTGAGGCGGGTGGCGGCGGACTTGACGCAGATGCAAGTCGCCTTCTTGTCAGCGGCGGTTACGGCCATCCCTTTCACCGTCCTCACCCCATTGCAGCACGCTCCTGTTGGGTGCTCCACACGTCCGCTCAGGAAATCCAGACACGGGGCCAACGCCGCGTCTACCTGGCCGCAGCTCACCGCCTCGCCCCGTTGCACCGCCACCGCCGCCATGACCAGGATGGCGAGGACGGCTACAACACCACTCTTGTTCATTTTCGTGTTGTTTTGAGGAATCTTTAATTGTGAGTGTGTGTGTGTGTGTGTGTGAATATAATTGGTGGGATACCGTATTTATAGGGTGTGAATATTGGCGATCTGTTTTGGTGTTTTGGCTTCTTCTTCTGAGGCGAATGAATGCCATCTGCGCTGCGTGTCTTAAAATAGAAAATAAGGTGAGTGCAGTTATAGCCCTCTTTGTTCCGTAGCCTCAGATCTTCCATCATCACATTATCCTGCACCTGCTGCATGCAATTTTCTACTTGTATTTCATCACATTAATTAATGAGGATCCAACTAATTCCGATGTCGTGTTCCCACTGTTATAAAAAAATTATCATTAAAAATAAAAGATAATCGTGATATAATCAACTTGTAATTTTATTTATAAGTAGAAATTAAAATTAGAGAAAACAAATTATAAATTAAATTAAAAAATCAAACACAATAGAATATCAAAACGTGGGGCATATAACTAGACCCCGGATGAAATTCAACAAGAGATATACAGTAAGTAATAGCCCTCTCCTTTATTGTCTAAGTTTTTCAAGTTGTAGAGTTGCATTTGGATTTCTAAACGAATTAAGTGCTGCGACGTGATAAATTCACGGTTTGTCTTTTTCACTAAAACATAATTTGGAAACTTAAATTTATTTCAATTGCTCCATTAATTCTCAAATCTCAACGTAAAACCCGCCGCTAAAAGTTATTTTTAGCTCGTCTCAGTATTATTTTTTTTTGCTATTTTTTTCTTTTTATAATTTTACTCGTGCTTCAAAAATTGTAAAATATGCGTGCTAGTAATACTATTATAGATTTAATCCGAAAACAGATTACATGTTAGTACCGGCCAATTTTTTTTCTGATTTAATTGCGTGTGTCAAAATACAATGTGTCCAGATAAAATTATTGCAAATTTCGTTGGCTTAAAACCTATCCAAATACAAAAAATTAGAAAGTTTTAGTAAGAAGGGAAAAAGAAAATCAAATCACCCACTCTACTTGAAAAGGTTAAAAAAAAAAAATCCATGTCACTAAGAGAAAGAGACTACTAATTAGAAAAAAAAAAAAAAAAAAAAAGAGGATTTTAATTTGCCTAGGTATAATCATATCTCTAACAGGAGACTACTAAAAAACAGAATTTTAGTCGGTTATGGTTATACATAACATAATGCAATCACAATTCACAAAAGTTCATTTGTAAATTACAACACTTAAAAATTACTACAACAATAGTGATCTTTTCACTTTTTCTCTACAACTTGGAAACATCGAGAATGCACCGTACCACCGCCAATAAAATTAAAGGCCGGCGTCGTCCACGCCGCAGCCAACCGTTACTGCGACGGAAGAATGCGGCGGCATAGAGTCTCCCGCACCGCCGACGACTGTGAGTTTTGAGTTTTATTATTTATTTTTCTTTTCTTTTTTCTCGTTGTATTATTTTTTTATTAAATCTTCAAAATTAATATTACCGTAATTAGCCTTGTTTGTTTTAGTATCATTATGCCTAGCATATTTAAATAAATATATTGTAAAATTGGATTAGGCCAACGTATATTAGTTAAAGGCTAATTATTTTTCGTTAAACTAAATGAACTTTGATGTTTTCATTTGATTCTTTTTTCGTATGTCTTATTTTTTTATGTGTCTATTATAATTCACACATCTGACCCTATCTCTGATCAAATTAATCTATTTTATTGTTAGTAAGGTTTTTTTGTGTATAATAACGGTGTCCATAAAATTTAGAATCGTGTCAATAGGTCGGTTCCGATCCATAACTGTGGAGATAGACGGACCGACTACCGTGGGGTTAGATAGACTGATTTCAAGTCAGCGGTTCAATTTTTTTTAAAAGAAAAAGGAAAACCCCTTCTGTTAATGTATCACGTAAGATATTTAGCATCACTTCATTTTTATAGATAATTTTTATAATTTTTTTTTTCCGAAATCAATATCAGACGAAAAAATATTTGATGTCAAAAGAATCCACCTATATATGAGAATATTTCTTTCCCACATTGATTTCGAAAAGATATAGAGCTTTGAAATTATCTATAAAAATGCATGTTCGAATATATATATAGCTCGTTTGTATCCATATACATATAGCGGGTATGAGTATCAATATGGCTCATATCCATATCTTGTGTTTGGTATTTTAGTATATGGGTATCAAATTGATATATTCGATATTTTATATGTTAATTTTCAATATTTTCATATACCAATTTTTGCTAGTATATGACTAATATCTCTACTTTACTTCCCCTTGATATCAATCGATATCTTCAACATATCAATCACGAATATCAAATATCAATGTGATACCCATACCTAATATCTGATACTCATACCCATACCTGATATTTGATATACTGATATATAAATACCAAACGAACTCTAAAAACTTTACCTATAAAATTATATGTAATGATTTACCTTTGAAAAACTCTAAAATAATTAGCGAAAACAACATTTTTTTATTATAGTATTATTAAATAACGATTCCCGTAAAATTGGGCTACGCACTATTTTTTTTTTTGTTTTGTTTGGGGGGGATAATTCATCACGCGTTTGATTCATTTTGTTTTTTTATTTTTTTTATGAGAATATCACGTAGAACAATTCAATTTCCCTATTTATCTTTTTTTAGTTTGAAACTGGACGGTGCAATTGACTATAATTAAGAATGTCATAAAATGGATTATAAGACAATTAGAAAGTACTATAGTAGATAATAAATAAGCTTGATTAATTTCAATGGAGAATTTTGAAGCCAAAATTAACTACTAAATTCCAATTAACTACAATTATTTAAATATTAATTAAGTAAAATAAATTATCCTTCTGATCCACTTATATTGTCATCATTTTCTTATTTAGACGTTCCACTCATATTATCATATTCTAAATAAGGAATATTTTAACCCTTCAAAATCGTCCGAAAGTTATGGGACGTTTACCCATTTTATATTTTTTTACCTTTATTCTTAATTTCTATATCGAACAGTAATATGACAATATCAATGGGTCAGGAGTAGTATTGTTTAAATATGATGGATCGTATCAACTGATGGTGTTTACCGCAACGTACTTCTTTTAAATACAGCTGGCGATTAACGACGAGAAGGCGATTCTAGATAAGAAAGAAATTAAGCGTGCAATATAATAACTGAAACATATCGAGGAATTTTCTGATTGAGCTTCTGAAATCTGAATCAAATATTTTATTGTATATTCTGCACGTTCCAGTTATGTAAAAATACGTTCAATTATTTATGTTCATTTAATTATTTGTGGAGGACATGGGCTTAATTGTCTCTATAAATAATTACAAAAATGCATCTACTTTTGAACAAATTAAAATATTAAATAGTATTGTATTTAATGTATTGTATATCGTACACGTACGTATATATAAACGTGTTGTAGACGTATTTATTTCAAATTCTCCAGACAAAAAGAATCTCGAATCCAACCGCCTTGAATTAACTATGCGTATAAAATTAATAATCCCATGCAACAATGCAGTAATTCAAACATGATCGTTGTATTTTATAATCAACTAATTTAATGAAATTATACATAGAGGTGTGTTTTATACAACGGTTGTAGCGCGTGCATCACATACGCGGGCCTTCACGTGCCCATTTTTTTTTTGCCTTCCTTTCCAGGTTTCTGTTTAGCAGATTTTTTTGTAATTACAGATTTTATTTTCAGCTTTTTTTATATTTTTCAATTTTTTTTATTTTCAATTTTTTTACTTGTAAACATTGTCATTAAGAAACGTAAAGTTTCACAATCATTACATTTCGTCACGACAATGTCAACTTTTAAAAATGACAAGTTCTACTTTTAGTCGAACGTTAAAGTAATTATTGTCGTTGGAAAAAGTAAACTTTTCACTAAAAAACGTAATGTTTCACAATCATTACATTTCGTCACGACAATGTCTACTTTTGAACTTGACAAGTTACACCTTTAGTCGAACGTTAAAGTAATTATTGTCGTTGAAAAAAGTAAACATTGTCATTAAGAAACGTAATGTTTCTCATCATTACATTTCGTCATGACAATGTCTACTTTTAAACTTGACAAGTTCTACTTTTAGTCGAACATTAAAGTAATTATTGTTATTGAAAAGGTAAACACATTGTCATTAAGAAACGTAAAATTTCACAATTATTACATTTCGTTGCGACAATGTAGAAAAAAACGAAGAAAAAAATGAAGAGGCAAACAAAAAAGAAGAGGCGAAAAAAATAAAGAAAATGTGGAAAATAACAAGAAAAATAAAATAAAATCTGAAAAAAAGGAAATCTGGAAATTAAAAAAAAATAAAAAAATCTGGAAATAATAAAAACAGGAAAAAAAAGAACAAAATGCTGGAAATTAAAAAACAGGAAAAAAGAAAAAAAAAAAAGAAAACCGAAAACAGAAAATAGAAAAAAAAAAGAAAAAGAAAAAAATTGGAAATTAAAAAAAAAAACAGAAAAAAGAAAAAAAATCTGGAAATAAAAAAGAAACAGGAAAAAAAAAACAAAAAGCTGGAAATTAAAAAAAAGGGGAAAAAAAAAACAGTAAAGATAAAACACTAAAAGAGAAAATACACTAAAGATAAAAAGTTGATATATAGTATACAACAGTTGTACCAAAACAAATGTCTTATACATAATGCGACTATATCTCGTTCTGATATAAAATCATTCTTCGTGTGATTTTTTTTAAAGCCAAATTAGTATAATCATTCTGAGTAGAAGGTATAAGATCTTACAAAAACGCTATAACACTAATAATAATAGAGCGTGACAACATTTTTATTTTATTTTATTCCTTCCACAAATAATTAGTCGCTTCCTGTTTGATAATTATTCTCCAAAGAATTCAATCAATTCATTGGCCAAAGAAATATTGATAGCCTATCACCATGAAAGTAAAACCTTCTCGTTCGCTAATAAATAAAAGAGCTCGAGGTTTTTTAGGACACTTAAATAGAAGATAGTGCATATTCAGAACACCTTATTACGGGCCGTCAATTTAAGGACAATAAAGAATTAGTAAGCTCTCCGTAGGATAATTTTTGGCCCGAACGGGCTAAATCGCACGTGCTAAGCACGTAATAGCCCGAATGCCACTTGTCTGCCACATGTCTTCCACCTCACCATCCAGTCACCCCACCTCACCATCCAATCAACCTAAACTCTCCATTTATTCCTGTTATAACATTTCGATATTGTATGCTCGAATTTAATTTTATTTAACATTTTCTTTCAAAAAGTACATAATTAATCTCACTCAATAATAAATGCACTTCCAAAAAATTATCAAGGAAAAGATCATTTTCCATCAACATTTTATTCCTTATTTCAAGTATAAATAAATAAAATTCAAATCTATTATATTATCCCAAAGAAGCTAGAGAAAACAATACAAGGATTGTTAATTTTGCCAAAACTCATCTATGACAAATGCAAAAACCATGAAAAGGAAATAGACACAAATTGTTGATTCAGTGTGAGAGGTACCTTTATATTTTACCTATTATTAGGCACCAAATCAAATAACCACACCTTAGCCTTAGGTTAAGTGTGATTAATTAATTGGCCTTAATTAAGGTATCCATCACACTGAATCACGAAAATACTTCACACTTTATAAAATTATTTTGCTCCCATGCATCCTATTCACAAATTCAGGCCCCCAATTTATCCTTATCAATCAAATTAATCCTTCGTCTCGAACTTCTGCCCATCCTCTGATAGCCTCGCTCCGGTTTGAATTCGAGGCAATCATCGCCCCATATACATTTCATCCTCACCAACGAGTAGATAGTGTACGTGATATTCGATCCCGTCGGCACGAACGTGAACGTCCCGTCCAGCAACACGTCGTCGGAGATCACGTGCTTCGAATCCTCCGGCACTGACGGGTACAACCTCAACATCTCCGATAGTGCGGCCTTGAGGTAATTTAATCGATCGACTTCTTTGAATACCAGCGGATCGTCCAGCCATTTGACGGTGTCGCCGCCGCGCGACTCCGTCAGGACCGAGCAAAGCTCGATGAGGAGGGTGATTGAATGGTGAGGTGGCTGACATGTGGCAAACAAGTGGCATTCGGACCATCACGTGCTAAGCACGTGCGATTTAGCCCGTTCGGGCCAAAAATTGTCCTACGGAAGGCTTACTAATTCCTTACTATCCTCAAATTGAGAGCCCGCAATAAGGTATCCTAAATGTGCACGACCATCTATTTAAGTGTTCTAAAAAAGTCTCTAGCTCTAAATAAAAAGAGGAAGCATGTTGTTACTAACGTTGGTAATTAACGACAACATTTTCATAAACAGATTAAAATCATGAAACTTTCTCCGGATAATTGACAATTTAAGTTATAAATAAATTATGACACATTAAATTAATATTCCCTCCGTTACCCTAATAACTTGTAGTAAATGAAATGACATGATTTTTAAGAAAATTTCATAAAAGTTTATTCGAGTTAAGGATGTCAATTTTTGACACGATACGAACACGTACAAAATTAATGGGTAAGTGTTAAGTCTTATCTTCGCGTCATTATCGTGTTAATAGACAAGACACAAAGTTAATTATCGTGTCGAATACATGTTAGTGAAAACCGATAAGAATTATTTTAATTTAACTTTTTTTAAATTGTCGTGTTTGTGTCGTGTTCAGATTATGTTCATATCTATATATTTCGTGTCATGCTCGTGTTCGGATTAAGTAGATTTTAACAGGTTATGTTCGTGTTTAACCTCAATAGATCATGTCGTTATCAGATCGACAGTCACGATTTATCAATTCTAAATTGAGTGGAGGATATAGTTCATAGTTATGGTAAGTTGAAGATTGAAAGTTTCAAGAGTAACTATAATATAACGTGCCAAAAGATGTTGTCTCCAGCTATAAGTCTCTAACAAGTAAAAATCTTACAAGTGAATTAATTAATTTTGGTACTATTTTAAATGTCGTTACTTTATTTAGGGATGGGAATACGGGTTGGGTAGGATACCCTACCAGGAAAAATCGGGTACCCGATTACGCTTTTTGCCTAAATATACTACCCGCACCGACCCTTCTTTCTCTTGGGTATCCAAAAATCCGGCTCGGGTTTTCCGTTTGGGTATATGGGTACCCCTGAACCCAATTTCTGAAGAAAAAAAAAGTCATATCTCTAGCAAATACCACTTAGCACATATTCATCACTAACAAGTCGAATATTAGAAAACTGAACTCTAATAAACATTCAAATAGCAAGCATAAAAAAATTAAACTCCGATAAAATTCAAATATTGAAATAAAAGTATCAAAATAATAAGTCTATTTCTTGTTTGAACGTAGGTTGGGAAGTGATACGTCAGGTAGGATAGGACTGATCGCAACAGTTAACAGATGAACTCTATATATAAGTCTATTTCTTGTTTGTTACGTTAAGGTTAATTTTAAGAGAAATTAATATATTAAGTATTACATTATTATTAATACAAACCTATTTTAATTTAAACCGGTAATTAGATGGGTACCCGAGTACGGGTCATGTATACTCGATACCTGCGCAAAAAATATAAATTCATCCACCACCCGACCCGTACTCGTAAAATCCGGGTTACCTGCTGGGTATTGGGTACAAGATGGATATACCCGTAAACCACAACCCGTATTCCCACCCCTAACTCTATACGAGAAATATCTAAATAAAAAATATGCTCAAAATGCTTCAACGTATTGAATCTAACATCATTTTTTAGCATCAAATAGTCGGATTTTCCGACATCATTTAACTAGCTGCTGCTACTACTACTACTTATCACACACACCTTGTCTGTATAGTTGGTCCAGCTAATACAAGTAACATCTTCGTAGCATGCAGTGGTGGGCAAATCAGATAACGATTCCAGTTCCAAAATTTTGAGTTAAAATATTTGATCTAATTGGGGTCAAATGTAGATCAACTTGAAATTGACCTAATTGATTACTTGGAATATTGTGGTTTGATTTTAACTCAAATCCACAACGCTATATAAGCTCCAATTAGAACTCAATTATATCAAGTTGATTTGGTGTTGATCGTGTTTTTGTGTTGGGCTAGAGATAGACATTCCTACCAGCGATTTATTAATATAGGTGTGCACTTAGTTGGAATAAGATGCAAACACATAATCAAGGTAAATTGCATATATAATAAGAAAAAGAAAATTCTAGTTTCGTATACTAATTAAGAAGTCAACTTATTAATTCTCGAAAAATAAAGTCAACTTCAATTCAAAGCACCCTGTATATACACTACTTCCATTCGATCGCTAAATTTATCCCCACTGAATATTTGCGTAACATATACTCCCTCTGTCCCGTTCAACTTGTCCATTTTGCCATTTTGGGTGTCCCATTCAACTTGTTCCATTTATTTTTAAGGAAACAATTAATAAATCATTTTATTCACTTCAAAACCATTTTATATCACTTTATATCACTTCAAAAACACTTTATATCACTTTATTAATTAAAAGATACTACTTCATATCATTTTATTCACTACACTAAACACACATCTAATACTCTTGTTCTTAATCTCCGTATCGATCCCAAATGGGACAAGTTGAATGGGACGGAGGGAGTAAATAATTAGAGGTGTGAGAATGGGTCTGGTCCCAATCCGACGGGCTAGTTCAAAATAGAGACTCGATTGAGTTTCGAGTGTATCCAACCAGAGATAATTGTCCAATTAATTAAGTTTGATGGGGTCGGGTTAGCTAGTCCAGTTGAATTACAGTAGATTAGATTATTTTGCACTAAAATTGCATATTATTGGTCAGATTGAAGTGTCGTTTGGCCCTACTAATTTTAGGGCCGAGTCCTATGGGCCCGACCCGACCTGTGCTCTCTATAAACAATGAATAATAGTACTCCTTCCGTTCCAGGTTAGTATGGAAACTTTCTTTTTTTAACCGTCCGTGATTAGTATGGTGTTTCCATTTTAAGACATGTCTTTTACCTTTTTACCCTTAAAAGTTCAATATATTTACACCAATAAAGTTTCTCCATCCACTAGAAAATTAACAACACATCATAAGTGGGTCACTTCCTCCACTTAAATTATCCCTACCAAATCTACTTTTTCTTAAAACTTGTGCACGGCCCCCGCACCATACTAACGGGGAACGGAGGGAGTAGTATATATATTCCGATTTGAGTAGTTAATATTTTGTATCGCGCAGATGATGGTAACATTAATACTCGACTATAATTATATTGTACACAAAAACTAACGTGCAAAACCCAAATTGCCACACAACACAAGCAAGATCCAGAATGCGAAAAAACGATCAGGTGTTTTTGTTTGTGCAATTGCAAGCCTGTATATGGTGGATCTCGAAACCCTAAATCTAATTAACGAAGGATCGATTTTGTAAAATTCATTTTCTTCCGAAGCATATTATTAAATTCCAGGTCCGAGCTTTTTTTCCTCTTAGTGATCCGGGTCGGCTCCGGAACGCCCGAGCCGATAAGGTGCGGGAAGTTGACCCGAGCCCGCGAGCCGCGCAGCTTGAAAGCGGCTCGATCATAAGCCACGGCTGCCTCCTCCGGCGTCCCGTACGTCCCCAGCCAAATTCTCGCCCCTTTCTTGTCCGGATTCCTAATCTCCGCTGCGAACTTCCCCCACGGCCGCCGCCGCACTCCTTTGTACCGCTTCCACTCCACCGGCGTCGCCTCCGCGCCACGCGGCGGCGGCGTCTCGACTACTTCGTCGGCGTCGACATTGTCATCACGTAATAGCTCCTCGACCATTTGCGACACGTATTGATCGTCGTCGTTGAACGGCGACGAATTGCATTGAAAATCGAGAGGGAAATCAGAGTCGCTGAGAAGATAGTTTTGTATGGCATGGAGCCAATCTCCGTTAAAATCTGATAAGTATTGTGATTCCATTACTTGTTTCAGATTGTGTTGAGATTACTGTAAGAGGGAGAAGATGGTTGTGCAGTTTATTTTACAAACTGTTTTGTGTAGATTCGGGTTTTGTGTGTGTTTTGAAGTATGCGATGTAAAGTATACATATATATAGATCGTGCATGAGAGAGAGAGAGAGAGAGAGAGAACTGACATATGGGTAATTGGTAATTGTGACTGATTTCTCTGAAGGTTCGTATATTTCTATTGAATTTGACGAAGATAATGTACTTTCATTTAATTTTCATCACGTGGAAATTCGTTTAATTTGTCTTTTCTGTTTTGCAAAATTATTCACAATATAGAATCATATATGTATATTTTCATTTTGTATTATTAAGAATAAAACATAAATTGGAAGTAGCAAATTCAGTTTCAGATCATTTGTCCCAATAATTTTTAACTTTATTACTTTTATAATATCTATTATATATTAAAGCAAAATAATCTGCTTTTCATTTTCCCGCCTAAACTTGCTACTACCTTTTGGACTATCTTTTTTTTTTTCTTTTTCTTTTCTTTCTTTTCGTTTTCTTTTTTCTTTTTTATTCTAACAAAACTAGCAAAATTTCTGCAGGCAACTTCCTTGAGAAACGAAGCATCATCTGCAAATAATACCTTCTTGATTTCTTCCATGGCACAACTAAGATTTCAAAAGTCATTTTTCATTTCGAGCTCTTGGGTTGGAGATGAATTACAATTTGTTTAAATTTAGGTTTTACAATTTGTTGATTAATTTGACCTTTAAATATGTATCATTCTATATGACATGAATAATTTGAAGCACTATTTGCATATTTGGATTATATATACTGTAATATTCAGCAATATATACAATATACACAAAAATAATGTGCAGCGCAACGCGCGCGGGTAAATCTAGTTTGTTATAAAAATAAAATAATTATAATAATATATTCAATTACAATCAATACTTTTACCTAATAGAAGTTTAGAAATTAGACACCCTATGGATCTATGAACTTTGATTACAATAATTATAACTAATATATTCTTATTCGATTTAGTTGACTAATACATAATTAAACTAAAACATAAGAATTAAAATAGAAGAAAAAAGAAAGAAAGAATGGATTTAAAAAAAATAAACATGATACTTAATGAGACATCGAAAAGGAGGTGTTTGGGTGTGTGTTCGCATAGCGGCAGTATGCTTAATATATCGTGGTACAATTTTTAAATTTAATGTTATAATTATCAATAAAGAAACTGAGTCCATTGGCATTTTGATATAATATCAAGGATGGTTCAAATTAAAAAATGTGGGGCTTTGGATCCCAAAATATATGAAGGAGGGTTGCGACATGGATCTAAGGAAATAACTTATAGTCATTGATAATTTGAAAATTTATTATCCAGTCTTTGATGTTAATGATGCATGTGGTATATGCTGCTTCAATGATATAGTAGAAATTAAAGTTTTGAAGTACGGATGGCAACATGTTGGCTTTTTCCGGGTACTCGGTTCTACCAAACTCTAATAGGCTGGACTTGGGTAAGAATATTTAAACCCGTAACGAGATTGAGTAGGATTTGGGCAATTAGCTCTGAGTACCCGCTACCCAAACCATTTATACACACACACACACACACACACACACACACATATATATATATATATATATATATATATATATTATATGTAAGATTATAAAAAAAAATTATATATATAGTTTATATTAGGGGTGAGCAAAGCGAACCGAAAAACCGAACCGACCGACGAACCGTACCGAAACCGTCCCGAAAATATGGTTAACTGAACCAGCGGTTTCGGTTTATTTTTCTAATTTTAAAAACCGAGAGTACCGGTTAGGTTTTTATTTTTATATATAAAAACCGGCGGTAAACCGAACCGAACCGAACCCAACAAAAATTACTAATTTTACTAATTATATGTTATAATGTTATTATAATTATTTACTTTTACCACTTTTGCTTGAAAAACATAGTAAAATTCAATTTATAATTAATTTATTACATCTTTAAATTATATATTTTGAATATAAATTTTTTATATGAAAAACTTTTGATGCTATTAATTATAAAAAAATCGAAACTTTCTTTTGTCATGGTTAACCGTTGAATAACGGTTAACCATACCGTTTTTTAGGTTAACCGTTGTCACGGTTTTTGGTGTTTATTTTCTAATTTTTAACGGTTAACCGACCCGAATAAAAACCGTACGGACGATTTTTGTGTGGGGCAAATGGTCGGTTAACCGAACCGTGCTCACCCCTAGTTTATATACACTTACAAATATTAATATAAATATTAATAGGTTTGGGATTTTATATTATCTTTTGACACATATACAAACATTCTGTCAAAGTCTACTCTCCTCTAATTCTGGAAAATCACTTCTGAAATTTGACGACACGACAACATCAATAAATCCACAAAATTCTTCTTCCGAAATTCCAAAACTAGATAACTTTCTCTCCTAGTTTCCAAGTTTTGCTCTTGAATTTGTACTTGACATAAACTTCTTTCATTTGATTTTGTCCATCTTTGAGTGTAGTGCATGAATAATTCAACGTGTTGCTTATTAGAATTTTAGAAGTTATGTTGAATTTATGTTTTTGAGTTTAGTTAGATTCATTCTCTATTTTTTGTTTTAGGTAATTAGGGATGTCAATCACGAATTGGTTGAGAATTGATGTTACTTTTAAGTATTTGGTTTTTAGCGGGCAAGTAGTGTATTGCCCAATGAATTTGGGACGGGTACTGGTTTTAGAATTATTTTTAATCGGATTGAAACGGATTTGAGTTGAGAAAAATTACGTGAGTTTGGATTTCAAAAAATGCTTAGTGGATGGATACCTGACATTCGTAGTTTGAAGTTTAAATTATTTTAATTAATTTTGTGGTCGAGAACCTAGCCTTCATAGATAGATAAATATTGTTTTTTCCTTTTCTGTTTATATCATATTTTAAGATCGACTCAATGGTTTTTTTAATTATTAAATCTTAATTTTATATTCATAATCCTAATTATGATTTATGAACCCTAATTACGCTTTAATTGCTTCTTAATTTCTGCCAAAAAGAGTCAGTTTGAAATTAAAAAAAAAAAATCAATGAGCAGAGTCGCCAATCGCCATTTGGACACATGGAATATATATACATAATTGAACATTTGAAATAATTGACGTCATTCGCACGTAGCTGGCCAACCTATATGTATCTGAATTTATAAAATAATAGAGTATGGGAATATTGTTATCATGTGTGTATTGACTCTTATATTTATGATTATTAAAACCGAGTATGGTATTAAATTATCATATATCGAGAGCAGGTCATAAACGTGGATGTTAAAGAGGAAGGATCTTTCCCTAAAAAAAAGACGAAAAAAAAAAGAGGACGAAGGATCTTAGGGTGTTTCGCGCAAATACCTCAAAGTCGCGGCGTTGGAATTAAAAATTGAGTTTTCAAGAGTATTATGATTATAAAAAAAAACGTAATAACAAAATGTAAATGTAATACTCGATCTCCTATTTAATTCAAATCGAATTTTCTACTCTCATTTCATGTTTCATTCTCTATTCCATCTACTGATTGAACAGCGTGTAGTATTGAATCTATTCCATCCAAATAAAATATATAATTATATTCAAATCGTCAAATATTAAAAATTCATATTTAATTGTGCATGTCAGTGCAGTACCAAATAAACCTCGCGCGTTTCCTTTTAATTATTTCAAAGCATAGCTTGGACTATGTTAAAATAATGTGTGCCTGAATAGTAATTGACCAATAAAGTGACATGATAAAGTGATCAATTATTTACCAAACATTTAATGGAAAATTAATTTAGTAAAAGATTTCAATTTAAATTAGGTAAGTTATTATTGCATTTCCATAAGAGACAGGATTAATATTTTGGAAATGAAGTTTCATAAATTTGGCGAGGGAGTTAAATTCAAGTTATTTGGTGAATGCATGATTATATAACTAAGTGCTTGTTTGGTTCAAGTAGAGCAATGAAATGGGAATGAAATCAATTAGAGGGGAGGAATGATTACATTAATAACTGTTATTTTTATAGGATGTTTAGTACAACAATGAAAAGATCGAGATCACTTATAAGTAAAATGAATCTGAAGAGGAAATGATTTTATTACACTTCTAATTTAGAGGGTAACATGCTGTTGAATTACATTCAAATAAGGATAATAGTTAATCTACTACCCAAATTGAATAAGGTGTAATGGATTCAATTAAGAGGGCGTTTGGTTTGATGAATGGGATAGATAATGTTTGATAGGATTGTGTATGATGTGATTATTTAGATTATTAGTTTTTTGTTTGGATTGCTTGATTGTAGTGTAGGATAATTGAAGGTTTATGTATATTCATGTGTGTGTGAGCAGTGTGTGTGCATGTGTGTGAGAGCAATGTGTGTGTATTTATGTGTGGTTATTTTTTGGAATTTTGTATGATGTATTAGACGAAGATTAATAATCAACCTAAATTTGGGATGATAATTTATAATAATCAACTCAAATTTGGAATGATAAGTTATTATCCATTTGAATGATTGGATGCCTAATTATTTATCACAGATTTTATCATTCAAACAAAACATGTTATTAGGTAGAATTATTTATCAATCACTCCTAATCATTAATAAGATTGTTATGTTAAAAGTTCTTCTTTAATTAATTTGTTTTTTTAAGATGTGAGAAGGTGGATATCATGGGCTGTGCGACAACTAACCATGATTATCCAAACAACGGGGAAGAACGACCACCATGATTATCCAATGATTATGTTGTTAGTAATAACCATGAGTATCCAATCTTAACTTATTATTATTAGAAAACAATCACTATCAATATTGTCATTTACAAGGCCAAATTTGAATTTCACTCACGAGTGATGCTATTTAGACATAATATGGCTAGTCATGCATAATCGGTCGATTATATGAAAATAGACCGATTTAATTAAAATTTTAATTTATTTTAAGAAGTACAAACATATGTTTTATGTTATTATCATAGTCTTGATTTAAATTTTGTCATTATTAGTGTAAATATAGAACTCCTTCATTCTTTTGATAAAAAGTTTTGTATTCACTCTATTATCTATATCGAGATTTTTGTTGCTTCCAAATTCAAATATATCAATATAAATTTGTATAAACTAAAATTTTAACTATTAGAAGTCATTTAGAACTTAAAATTATAAATAGATCATTTTTTTTTTTTTCATATTTGAACCAAATGTGGCTGCATAAATTTATGGAGGGAGAATATGACATTAGATTTTTACTTTTTTAGTATACCAAGAGTGTAGAGGCGTAAATAGCCGTTCTACTAGAATGATCATTTACTAATCACAACTACACAAATTACCTGGAAGAATGGTAACGCTTCAATATTGACAGTTGCCTAGTACTCAAGTGAGTCCTAGTTTGAGAGAGATTTCAGAATGTGTCAGTATGAAAGTGATAATAATGCACGCACGTCATTTAGGTTTTCTCACTATTATACATATGTGTATATGATCAGTAGAGACAATAATGACCATTATTATTGTATTGTAATAACCCTTTCTTTCTTCTTGAGGGTTATTTCCCTTAACGTGGGGATGCTACTGTTCTAGTACGGATAACACTGTTGCTACCAAACGGTAAGCTATATCTGTATCTGTATCTGTATACGAAGAGGTTTTGGTCTGCTTGCCTCTCCACTATTCCTCTGCTTCACCCAGAGGCGGTTAAAGTAAAACCCCTCACCAAAAAGGTCGGATCCAACATTCTTACTTAAAACATTAAATTAGTATCATAGCTTCTGAATTATTTAGTACTACCAAAATATTATAAATTCACAGACTTTTTTTAGAAGAATAAATTTTACATTTTATATGAATTACTTAAGTGGAATTCATAACTGATAGCAAAACCATGTGTCATGTTATCTTTTCTCGAAAAAATTGATCAGTCCGAGTTTGAAGTTATCATTAGTAGTTGTTGTCGAATCCTAGATGCTTTTGATTCCTTTAAAGTTAATCATAATTGTCGTGAGGCCAATTATGTGGCTCACCACCTTGCTAAAATTTCTAGGGATTTTCTTATCCCTCATGTTTGGGTCGAGCCCCCAATGTCTGTGGTTGGTCTTTCCAACTTTTATTGTTATTGTTCTTAATTAATAAACCCTTTATTTTACCTCCAAAAACAAAAATAAAAAAATAAGGAAGAATAACCATGACAGTTCAATGACGATGATTGTTGTTAACAAAACAATTATTATTATTATTATGGGTAATGATGGTCGGCCACACGGTGGCCAGCCATACGCGTCAGAAAAGGAAAGTTGACTCTAAAAATGGAAATAATCACATTTTCTCCCTAGGGTTTATGCTTTCTAATTGGGGTGTATTTTCATTTTCAAAACTTATATTACTATTTTTAGCTTGTGTGGTCGGCCACAGTGTGGCCAAATATCACTACCCATAAAATTATAACTATATTAAAGAATATATGCATTCGGTCCCCAACTGAACATCTAAGCGGTAGGACTTCATTATATAAACAGTAAGATCTTGGGTCATAAAAAATATGTTTGCATATTTTGTTATTGACATATGGGGGTCACCCTTGGCAACGAGCATATTTTTATGTTTGAGCTGGACTTAGGTGGAGATATCTCCACCATGGTGATGGGTTGACTTGATTCGGGTCCAACCCGATCAAACTCAGGTCAATGCTTTTTGACCAGTTGTTTTTTTTTTTTTGTTTTTTTTACAGTTTTTTTATTACAATTTTTTTTTCCGGCTCTGCCTTCACTTCGATTACTAATATAAGAATAATCGGCGGACAATAATTTTTATTTTTCGGGTCGTTCCGAGGCTTTCGGCTCCCCTCGCTCGAATCTTGACCAAGGAAGAAGCGATAAACAAAAAATAAAGAGACAAACAACAAAATGGATAGGAAAAAAATTGAAAAAAAAAATCTCAAATTAAGAAAAAGGGAGACGGAACACGCGCTGCGCGTGGACCTTACGCGCGAGTCGGGTTGGCGTGTCACTCATGTTCAGGTGCAATCTGCACGGTGCAGAATCCTGCACACAAGTTTAATATTTCTGTAATATCTTATTTATTTATGAAAATTAATTTGATTTATTTGGGATTCGGTCCCTCTGTGTGTACATTATTCTGAATTAGGTCCTTGAGCCGTACGTTAAAAGCAAACTATTATCTCAATGGCATTTATTTTAAATATTAATTGGGTCCTTATTTCTAGCAAGCATGATGACCTAACGTAATTTAAATGAGACACATTAATATTTTGAGGGAATGAACGGCCTATAAATAATACTCCATCCGTCCGTAGAATAAAGCTTCATTTGAATGTCGGCACGGAGATTAAGAAATCTGATAAAGTTATTGTGAGTGGAGTTAAGGTCCCACTTGTTGAGAGTGGAAGAAATGAATTGGAAGTTAAATTATATAAGTGGAATAAGGGTCTCACTTATTGTGAGTTGAAAATGTAAAATAGAGTTAAAGTTGTTGTGAGTGGAACATGGTCCCACATATTGTAGGTGGAAAAAGTAAAATTAGAGTGGAAGTTGTTGTAGGTCCCACTTGATGTGAGTGAAAAAAGGTAAGTAGGGTTTTATTTTGTGGACAAATATTTTGGGGTAAGTAGGACTTTATTTCGTGGACGGAGGGTACGTAGTAAAAGGATCTTTTCCCTAAAAAAAATATATATTAGTAAAATGATCCTGTTTTACGAAAGAAACATGCTACGTATATAATTGCAATTTGCAAAAGTATATACAAGAACCTAAATAGGTTTTTTTTCAATTCTAATTTTTTAATTAATTGTTTAGTGGAGTGCTATTCTATCTCTCTCTCTCTAATTTCAAAATTCTTTTGATATTATATTCATTTATTCTTTTTTCCTAGTTTCATTTTCTAGTTCATTTTTCGTATGTACTCTCTCTCTCTCTCTCTCTCTCTCTCTCTCTCTCTCTCTCTCTCTCTCACTGCAAGCCCCATGTCAATCCCATGCCTCTGTATTTGTCTCTTTCCCTCCCGATTCCCTCTCTTATCTTTTTTCCATAAATTCACTTTTTTTAGTTATCTCTTTCCTAATTGTTTACTATATTTTGTCCGCGGTGCAGTTGTAACTTTGTAATAATTCTTGGCATGATCTACTCAAAAAGACAATCGAAGGGTATAACTGGTATTTGTAAAACTCAAAGTAAGGGACATCCATATGCAATAAGTGCAAAGGAATTAGATAGATGTAGATTAAGAAAAATTATCCTAGATGTACATATACTGAACCCTTATTAGAATTTTCTGTAAATCATACATTACAAAAATTGTTGGTGCATTTGGCCTGTGATTTGGAAGATTCATAATAATATTGATTGTACTAATAATAATAATTATTATTATTATCAGGGTTATTCTTCCCGTTGTTCGGAACTTTAGAAAATATTCAAATTGTAAATACGATATTTTATGTTAATTTGTCGTGGTCGACAATATAGTTCGTGTTATCCACCACTCTGATATTAAAATGTTGCTACCAATTTAGGAGTATGATATAAATATAATTATTTAGGTATATGTTTGCTCTCGATATATATAAAGGAAAGATTGGCATCGGAACCTTGGTCCGAGCTTGGAGAGGTAAATTAATTATGCTAGAAAATTGGTGCAGCAAAATCGACATATGTAAGACGTTAAATTTGTGAGATTCAAAGTAATCAACTTAATTTGGCCGTGCTAAATAATAATAGGGTAGTGATATTTGGCCACACTGTGGCCGACCACACAAGCTAAAAATAGTAATATAAGTTTTGAAAATGAAAATACACCCCAATTAGAAAGCATAAACCCTAGGGAGAAAATGTGATTATTTCCATTTTTAGAGTCAACTTTCCTTTTCTGACGCGTGTGGCTGGCCACCGTGTGGCCGACCATCATTACCCTAATTTTATTTTCCCCTAAATAAAAAAAGGCCTAACACATCAAGTTTCTGCAAACGAATGCTAATAGATAATACAGTAGTATCTCTATAAAGGAATACTCATATTTTATAATAAAATTTCATGGTCCTAACTTGGAACCAGTTATAAATAAAAATAAACTTCATATATTTGTCAAAATTCATATATTTTTAGGTCTCACCTTAAGAAAATACACCTCCATTAGGAATAAATCACAATAAATATAATATATATTATTGAAAAAATTAGTAAGATTTCGATTTATACCAAAACCCAACTGACTCCAACAGAGTAGATATGTCTTAGTGTCTTTTTAGTTATAGCTCATTGTTTAAGTCTGAAGACTACACAGTTGACTCCAGAACTATTGACTACTTTGTTGTGCTCAGAACCGTAGAAGTCACAAACAAGAAGAAGTTGAAGAGAAGACTTGGACTTGAATTTGAATTTAAGTCGTACAAGATCACGTGTTTGAAGACAGACTGGAATTTCCTTATTTGGACCGACAGTGAAGACTTGCTGAAAAGCAGGACTCATAGTTACCATTTTAGGGAAGTCTGCAAGAGTAGGTGAGAAGTCCATCCCTTTCATGGCAGAGGCCAAATGGCTCTTTTTAACGACTAATTCGACATCTCCACTATAAATAGAGGCCCTCAGTCAATGTGAAGACTACTGAAACAATTGCGAGCAAACTTCCTACAAGATCGAAGCATTCAAGCAAGAAGAAACTCTCTCTAAAGCTTTTTGCTCTCCTAGCTCCACTTGCTCTCTTTGAGATATTTCTCTTTGATCGAGCCTTCTAGTTTCAGTCTTGATTTTCTAAGCTTTTTCATTCTTCAAGAGTTAGAGTTATGCAGCCTTAAAATAAAAAAAAATTAAAAAAAAAAACTCAACTACTTGTGTTGAAGGTTTACTAGTTGGAAAAAGAACCTCAACCCTTTCTTAGATCCATTTAAACCTGCAATCAAAAAATTAGGTCGTTGTGAACTCGTAATCATAGCATTGGTCATGCCCAAACCTGCAATTGGACTCTAGGTCTTGTTCGAAACCGTAATCGGACTGTATAGGATGTTTGGTGCCCGCAAACCAAACTCAACTTTTGGGTAGTGCGCATAAACTATCCCATGTATTACCAACTCCTCAAGTTGGTCGTGGATATAGGAGTTCATCTCTGAACCACGTAAAAATAATTGTGTTTTTACTTTATGTTATTTAAGTTGTTGTTTGAGTTTTTAACCGAACTAACTGTATAGACAACAAGTTTTTGCAAATTGCATTAAGTGTTGCGAACTGACCTTCACCCAAAAGGTTTTCAGTAAAACGAGTTAATCTTATTTTCCACCACATTCCGCAGAGCACTCAAAATCTCAGTTCGTTGAATACTGTTGACCCCCAATTCATGAAGTCAACTACATCACGAACTGTGCTACTTCTCCAATTGAGTTTCACAGCTTGTCGAGCTGATCGAGTCATAAAGTTGTTTTATAGTTTAAAATTCTATACTGGTGTATTCCTCCCTTCTCCTCCCTCCCCCCCATATACCAGAACACTCATTACTGAGACCATCATATATAGATCATTACAGTAGATATATATTGATTTACAATATTTGTCTAAGGTAAATTGTGACAATAACTTCATCTTTTTTTAGCCATATTTTAGCTTGTGTCTTCAATAACTCATACACAATTTGTTGCTCATTTGGATGATTAAGAAATTCATGTCCATCTGATTGTTGTAGTGAAGTTCTTTATCCGACCATTCAACTCTTCAAGTAGCTTTTAATTCTCTTCATCCATTTCTTGTGTAACTATACAGTATATATTCTAGTAATTATAACATTTATGTATTGTTCATGCATATTAAAATTAGAATAAAAAAAATAAAAAAAATTTCTTATACTCTATTTAAAAATAACTTCCCCATTTTGTCATAATTTTTTTCAGTCCCAAAAATATTCATTTTTAGAGGTACTCTTACTGTATTATCTGCAAAATGCTGTAGCTATACGACGTCGTTTAATTAGTAGCCATGCAACTCAAAGGCGAGCGGTCTTTCGTAGGCCACAACCACCTCCGCCGGCCGACCCTATGTCGCCGGAGTCACTAATCTCCGCCGCAAACTTCCCCATGGCCGCTGCCACTGCCCTTTCTGAATCACACAATTGCGGTGGCTGAGATAGTTTTTGTAAGGCGTGGAGCCAAGCTAAATGATGAAATCCGGAGAAATTTTATTTTCTGGTTTCCATTGTTTCAGATAAATTAATTTATTTAATGATATTTCACAATTATATTCAAACTAAATTCTTTCGGGTTGTTATTGAATCATTCGACTTTATATACGGGGCGTGCATCAGGGAAAAATCTGAACGATATTTTAGACTTTTATACTAATTTCTATATATATGAGGGGTTCAAGAAGGATTAATTATACACTTAAATTAATGTTAACTAGTGTGTACCCGTCGAAAATCGATGGGATATTATTACACTCAATTTGTTGGGTAGTTATAAAAATTTATTTTCAAAGTGAAAACCATATCTTTTCTAATTAAATTCATAAAGATTATTTCTCAATTTTCACGTCTTCATTTACTATTTTGATTATTTTGTTTAGTTCTATTAATCCACATATTTTGATTATTTTGTTTAGTTCTATTAATCCACATACTTCACGTAGATTATTAAAATTAATAGCCGCAATTTGTTTGATTGGTATAAAAATTTATTTTGAAATTGAAATCTTTAATTCTAATTAAATTTAAGAAATTTGTTATGCGATTCTCCCGTCTTCATATACTATTGTTCTTCCTTTTTTAGTTTAATTTTAATCTAAATACTTCATTAAGATCATTAAAAATATTAGCTACAATTTAATTGGTAGTTATAAAATTTATTTTGAAAGTGAAAGTTTTTAGAATGTAAATTAAATTAAAAAAAATATTCTACGATTCTCCCGTATTTATTTACTATTTTTGATAATTTTTAATTCAATTTTACTCCACATATTATTTAAATATTAGATGCAGTTTGTTTGGTAGTTATAAAAATTTATTTTGAAAGTGAAAATCTTTATTATCTAATTAAATTCAAGAAAGTCATTCTGCTTCCCGTCTTCATTTATTATATTTGATCATTTTAGTTCAGTTTTATCTATATGTGCTTCAGTAAGATTCAAGAAAATTATTTTGCAATTCTCCCGTCTTCATTATTAATTTTTTTTTAGTTTATTTTTAATCCACATATTTTATTAACATTATTAAAACTATTAGCCGAAATGTATTTGGTAGTTATATTTAATAATGTGAATAATTGGATAATTTAAATAAATAGGATAGAAGAATGGGGGCACCACATAGAAAAGAGGTAAAGTATAATCATTGTGGGTTCTCACAACTAAATGGTCTTCAACTAATTGATTTCCATATTCGTTTAATTTGTCCAACTTTACAATTATTAAGTTATATTTAATATGTTTATTGTGTTATTCGAGAGAATCCAACTATGAAAATATATGTATAAGATCTATGTTAAATGGCAAGAATAATATTTAATAATTTGGCGTACTAATGCAAATTAATATGACAAGAAGATAATATACTCTAAACATATATTGTATATAATATTTATTATTAAATATTATACTTAGATTTTCTATTTCACATCGTTTTTCCAACAGAACTCCATCCATTGAGAAGTCTATAAATACTTAAAGCAATGTGTAAAAATTATCGTCAAATTAAGTAAATTATTATTATTAACAACTTATATTGGTCAAATTAAATTTTTTAATAAAATAAACTATTCATTTGGCCAACTAAATAATTGGCCAAATTAAATTGGTAGTGCAAAGGATGAGAAAGAACATAGTGATTTTAAGTAGTTATAGGCTTCACAGTATCTAAAGTTTGATAAAAAAAAAAAACCGATGTGGGATAGAAGATCTAATTAATACTCCCTCCGTCCCGCTCATTTTGTCTCCTTACTATTGGGCACGGAGATTAAGGAAAGTTATTTGTTTAATAAACTAGTGGATGAGATTGAAAAAGGATGAGAGAGAAACTCTTATAACCACTCATTATGTCTATATTTGGATGTAGACAAAATGAATGGAACGTCCATTTAAGGAAAGGAAGACAAAATGAGCGGGACAGAGGGAGTAATATTTAAAATCTATTATTTATATTTAATAATAAAAAATAACTTAGTAAATATATATAGTATATTATACAAGGATATATACACATGTTTTGCAACAATCTAGTATCATATGTTTGAAAGATTTTTATGCCATACATATTTTTGGCGGTTTTAAAAATATTGAATATATACGAGTAAAAATGGTTAATATGAGGATTTAACATAAATATGAATACTGAATGGAGAGAGCGCCACATAAGACCTAAAATTAAGGGAAGAGCTCAAATCCGATTTGATTTTAATAATATATTGATTATCGCGTTGAGTTTCATCTATTGTGTTGGTTTAATTAATTAATATAAGTTGTGTTTCCGAATTTATATTAAAACTAATCTTGATTCAAGTCCTCCCCTTAAATTTAGGTCCTACGTGGCGTAACCATAATTCGGTATTCCAATTTATCTTAAATCATCAATTTATGCTCTTAATTCACATTATATTTCAATAACTCATTAAATCGGTATAATAGAATATCTAAATATGGTTAAAATTAAAATTAAAATATTATTCATTAATTATTTTTGAGTTTTCCATTTGTCGTAAACTTTTTGTTGTGTGAGTTTTGTGAGCTAGATTGGAATCGGCTCGTCTACCCCCACGGTTTACGGTCGGAATCCTTCCGTCGATCACGATTCTGAAAAAGTTGAACCGTCGGTTTGGAATCGGCCCGTCTATCCTCACAGTTCTAAATCGGAATCCTCCTTTTAAGTTCCATAACTAAATCGGTCTGTCTATCCCCACGTTTCCAGTCAGAATCAGCCTATTGACCATGATCTTAATTTTCGTAAACAATAGAATAAAATAATAAAAAGGCATCACATGTAGAAAATAAATAGTTTATGTAATAGGACTTAATAAGTGGTCATATTAAATTTTTTAATAAAAATTAAAAACTATTTATTTAACCAACTGATTAATTGAGCCTTATTTTTATAGATAATTTTTAAAGTTATCTTACTTTTCAAAATCGATGTTGGATAAAAATATATTTGTCTCTCAAATAGATTGCCCACATCAATTTTATATACGAATACTTTCATTTCACTAAGGTCAATGAATTAACAATTTAATCTTGAATAAAATAAATATTAGTAAAATTAAATTTCGGAAAAAATTATTTATTTAGCTAATTAATAAATTGAGCAAATAAAATTGGCGTTGCAAAGGATGAGAAAATATATAAGACTGTCTGCAGTGGTGCTGTCTCTAAGAATTTTTTGGAGATAGAGACAGTGAGCTGCAGTGGGGCTGTCTCTAAGGGGTGTCTCTAAGAATTTCTGAATTTGTATTTTGCATTAATTTTAATAAGAAAAATTGAAATTTTCATTAATTTAAACAAATAACTAGTACAATACATTAATTGAAATAAAACAAATAAAAACATTACATTAATTGAATTTAAGAAATAAAAAACATCCTACTCGTCAATCGGTCTAAATCGGCTCCAGACATGCTCGATCAAATCATTTGTGAGCCGATGGTGCTTCTTTGTATCTCTCAATTCGGCGTCCCGTTTGAGAAAATTCTTCTAGAAGAGCGGAGTGGAGACTCGGTCTACATTACTACCCGGCGTTTTTTCTATGTCCTCTCTCGTCTTCCATGATCATGTTGTGCAAAATAATGCACGTAGACATGATGTTGCAGAGGTGCTATGTGTACCAGTTGCGCGCTGGGTTCCGGATAATTCTCCATCAGGCTTGAAGAACACCGAATGCCCATTCGATATCCTTCCTCGCCGCTACCTGCATCTTCTTGAACCGCACCGTCTTCTGGTCCGTTGCAAGAGGAGGAGCCTTGATCAGAGCCGCCCAATCCGGGTAGAGCCCATCGGTTAAGTAGTAATCGCCGTCGTAGGGCTTTCCGTTCACCACGAATTGGCACGGCGGAGCCCGTTCTTCAAGCACGTCCCTGAACAAGGGCGACTGATTGAGGACGTTGATATCGTTGTTGGAGCCGGCTACTCCAAAAAAGGCATGCTAGATCCATAAATCTTGAGACGCCACGACCTCAAGAATCAAGAAAGGCACGCCAATATCTCCTCGAGTGTAGGCAGCCGACCACGCTTTCGGGCAATTCCTCCACGCTCAGTGCATCCAGTCCAAGCTACCGAGCATTCCCGGAAAGTCGTGCTTCTCCCCGTGCATCCGCAGCAGCCAAGCGGTGTCTTGAGCATTTGGCCGCCTCAAATACACGTCACCGAATAGCTCGATGACACATTTGCAGAACTTCCGAAGGCAAAGACGGTCGGTGCTATCGCCGATCTTCAAGTATTCATCGAATGTATCCGGCGCTCCACCGGTGGCTAGTTGGCGAATGGCCGTTGTGCATTTTTGCACCGACGTGAGGCCCCATTTGCCTGTTGCATCATGCTTTTGAATATTCTGCTCCAACGCCTCGCAAATCCTCAAGAACAGATGCTTGTGCATCCGAAAACGCCGGCGGAAAAATGTTGGGCCGTACGTCGGGTTGTCGTTGAAGTAGTCGGCCATCAACTGCTGCAGGGCCGCCTCCCGATCCTGGTGTACAACCGTCCTCTTCACCTTCTTTTTTTTCTTCGAGGTGAAGAGTCGAGCGGCAACAGCTTGGAGGTTCGTCACCATCGTCATAATCTCGTCGTCGGTGCCATGAGAAGTGTAACCAATTGAGGAGTCGGACGACGAAGACATTTTTTTGGGCGAAAAAATGGAGAGAAAACTAGATAGAAAAATAAAAGGAAGAAGATGAATTTGGTGTGAAAAAATTGTGTTATGAAGTGAGGTATTTATAGGGATGAATAAAAAAAAATCGGCTGAATTAGCCGTTTAGACACCCGTTGGAAATTAAGTAGCCGTTGCACGATTTTTTATTTTTTTTTTATTTATGGCGCGTGCAATGCATGCGCCAATTAAAAAAAAAATGCAGCGCGTGGGCGACACACTCCACCTTGGGACGGTCTCGTCGCCACGAGACGGGCTCGAGCCGCCCCTCCTTGCACCGGGGTGTCTCGCCGCAGCAGGTGTCTCGAGCCCCCTTCGAGACAGCCCGCTGCGGATAGTCTAACGATTCTAAGTATTACCAACCCATCGAAAATCGACGGAAAATCACATTATACCATTAGTCATAAGTATATAACTGTAAAACTAATAATCCAATATTATCTATATGCATGAGATTAATATTATTTCAACAATTCACTATAAAAAGTCTTACAAAAGCATAAGGAAATTATAATAAAAGTTATCAACAATAATGTTTCATTGATTTTATTTTGTATCCCCTATCTGCAAGAAAAATTAATAAATAGTAGGCACGATATTATATATGTCACCAATTTTTGAATAATTATTTTTATGTATATTTCTCATAAATTTCAAAATATCATTATTAGCTGTTTTGTATATATTTCTCATAATTTCATCATATATTTAACTAATTGATTAATTGATTAATTGATTTGAGAGTAGCTGTCGAATTTATGAACAAGTAGATCAAAACAACAATCTACCAACTAAATTAAGTCAGCTAATTGATGTTTTTTTTAGAGAATATCAGTTAATTGATCATTACTGGGGTTTTCAAATTTAAAAATTCTTACTCCCTCCGTCCCACATTACTTGTCTCACTTTCTATTTTGGGCGTTCCATTCTACTTGTCTCACTTTCCATTTAAGGAAATAATTAAGAAATCATTTTATTCACTTTATATCACTTCAGCACCACTTTATATCACTTTATGTCACATCAGCACCACTTTATATCACTTTATCAATTAAAAAAATACTTTATATCACTTTATTAACTACACTAACCGCACCCTTTATATCTAATCTCTTTTTTCTTAATCTACGTGTCCGGAGGAAATGAGCCAAGTAATATGGAACGGAGATAGTATATAGATCCAAATATTTTTCGGGTCCTTATTTTTTTGTGGGCCTTTTGCAGTCGTCCCTTCACGTTATCAAAACAATTGAAGAATTGAGGTCTCACCTTAAATTTAAATCATATGTGTTTCAACCTTAATTCAGTATTCATATTTATCTTAAATCCTTATTTTAAGGATTTCTTCATATATTCTATAATTAAAATGATAATTTTTTCATTTCACCTTACTTTTTAATAAGATTTCACTTTGCACAATCTATATAAATACCTGCAATTTTTTTTGTGCAACCAATTTAATTTGGTCATTTAATTCATTGGCCAAAAAATAATTTATTTGTTATTAAATATTTAATTTTTCAATTATTAAGTTGTCAATATTAAATTTTTCTTGTGACTATTTAGTGTATTATTGACTCATTGTCATCCTATATTATACTTATTAAATTAGACGAGATGATTCAATTAAAATTTAGTATTGTCAATCGGGAACAATTTTCTTGAATCTTATTGAGACATGTGGATTAAATTGAACTAAAAAGATAAAAATTGTACTGACTACGGAGAATCGCAGAACGATTTTATTGATTTAATTAGATAATAAAGATTTTTAATTTCAAAATATATTTTAATAACTACCATGCAAATTGTATATAATATTTGAATAATATATGGATTAAAATTAAATAAAAATGATAAAAAATAGTAAATGAAGACAGGAGAATCGTAGAATAATTTTCTTTAATCTTACTGAAGGGTGTGGAGGGTGTGGACTAAATTGAACTCAAATGATAAAAAATAAAAGAAGACAAGAGAATCACGGAACTTATTTTTAAAATTTAATTACATACTATTAAAGACTTTCACTTACAAAATAAATTTTTATAACTACCAAGTAAATTTTATTTGGATTGAAATTAAACTAAAAAGAAAGAAAAATAGTAATTGAAGATGAGAGAGTTGCATAATAATTTTTTTAATTTAATTAGAAATTAAAGATTTCATTTTGAAAATAAATTTTTATAACAATCAAACAAATTATGGGTAATAATTTTAATAATAGTAAATTAAACTAAAGGATAAAAATTAGTAAATGATGACGTAAGACTGAGAAATAGTCTTCTTGAATTTAATTAGAAAAAAATTCACTTTCAAAATACTTTTTTTATAACTATTACGCAAATTACGTTTAATAATATCCCATCGAAGTGCACACTAGTGATTCTGTAATATTAAGTAATCTCTATGTTAACGTTCATTGAAGAATGGGATATGTAAATATACATAATTAAATATTAATCATGCATGTTGAGTTTCATTGGTTCTTTTAAGTTTTTAATTTGAACTTAGATTAGTACTATCTTCGGTCCCCACAATCTTTTCCTAAGAGGAAGTGACACGGATATTAAAGAAAATGTTGTTGAGTTAGTTGTGAGTAAAGAAAAAGTAATTAAATTTGTTGTGAGTGGAGAAAGAGTCTCACATTAAGGGTAATGATATACTCCCTCTGTTTTTTATTAAGTGTCCTGTTATGAAATTTAATTTGTTTTTTTAATAAGTGTCGTATTTCATAAATTTTGAAAAAAATGATGCAACTTTTGAGAAAAATCATGCAAAACTTTCTATTTTACCTAAGTAATAAATGCTAATTATTTACATTTTAAGTTTCCTAGGCAATAATTATAGATGAAAATAGTAATATATTAATTTCTTTGGTTTGTGTGTTTTGACGGCTGAGGACACTTATAAAAAAACAGAGGGAGTATTAATTAATTAAGATATTGGTGAGCCATATATGATATTTTAGGTAAATAAGTTGATAAAGTAAGGATAATAGATAATAATTTATTATGGAATAATGTCCAAAAATAACTAGGAAAAAACTTGAGCACCATCCCAAATAAGAAAGATAGGAAGAAACTTGGTGATGTGATGGATATACTATATTTGAATTGGAGTATCCGTCCTATCAAAAGATACTGCCAAGTGCCAACTTAAATCTACAGTAAAATTTGAGTCATTGCACGCACTCCGACGATGATTTTGAATAAATTAATTAGTAAGATTAACCCAATCACACAAACACACACACACAATGAGTATGGCGTACATCAATCATCACAGGTTGTAAACGTGCAGTTGTAAAGGAAACATCCAAGAATTTTCCCAAAATACCCGAAAGTGGATCTCTGCAGGTTCATAATTTTCACTTTCCAGGAAATATGTGCTAGGTCGATTATGATTTAGTTAGAGAAATTGATCTGGTCGGTTTAATCTTTCCTACATCTATTATTAAGTCAATTATTATAGTTATAGTAGAAAATTAATTGAAGCACTAAATAAATTAAATATCCCGAAAATATTGATAAAACCTTTTGTGATGCAGTCTATATAGTTGATGGTACTCTTTATCTGATATTTTTAATTACATGGATAGTTAGGCTATCCACAACCCTTAGAGCACCCTTAAGGAGAGCACTCTACCCCTGCAACGCAAGGGTGCTCTAAGGGTGCTCTATCTTTAATATTAAAAAATTCTCCATTTTCATTTATTAAATTAATTCATAAAATTACATTAATAAAAATAACATTAAACATTACATTAATTAAAAAAAAAACTAACATATTACAATAATTAAAATAAAAAAACATTACATTAATTAAAAATGCTAGACTACTCCCGTAGAGGTCCAAATTTCCGGTAGAGGTGCTCGGTGAGATCATTGGTAAGCCGATGGTGCTTTTTTTGATCTCTCAAGTTGGCATTCCGTTGCATAAATTGCCGAAAGCAGATCGGAGTTGTCCGAAAGTGTACCCCGCTAGTGGACGGAGAGTCGGAGTCCTCTCTCCAATTCTCCACATCTTCCCGCTCGTCTTCGATGATCATGTTGTGCAAAATAATGCACGCGAACATGATGTCTCGGAGATGCTTCTTGTACCAGCACCGACCCTCGCCGTCTTCTTGAACCTCGCCGTCTTTAGGTCGGTTTCAACCCTCGGCGATTTGATCAAGGTAGGCCAACAAGGGTAGATCCCGTCGGTCAAGTAGTACCCCTTGTCGTAGCGGTGTCCGTTGACGGTGAAGGTGCACGGTGGAGCTCTATCCTCAAGCACGTCGGTGAACAAGGGCGACTGATTGAGGACGTTGAGGTCGTTGTTGGAGCCGGCAACCCCAAAAAAGGCATGCCAGATCCACAAATCCTGCGACGCCACCGCCTCCAAGATTAAGGTAGGCACGCCGTGATCGTCGCGAGTGTGGACACCCGCCCACCCTTTTGGGCAGTTCCTCCATTCCCAGTGCATGCAATCCAGGCTCCCGAGCATCCCCGGAAACCCATGCCGCAACTCGTGCATTTGGAGCAGACGCGCAGTGTCGGCAGCGTTGGGCTTCCTCAAGTACCACTCGCCGAAGAGGTCGATGATTGCCCGACAAAATTTTTTGAGGCAAAGCCGGCCCGTGCTATCTTCGATCTTCAGATACTCGTCGAACGAGTCGGCAGCACCACCGGTCACCAGTTGTCGCACCGCCATCTTACATTTTTGCACCGCCGTTAGCCCCCATCGCCCGAGTGCATCTTGTCGATGCTTGAAGAAGTGGACGTTTTCCTCCAACGTCCTGCAGATGCGCAAGAACAGATGCTTGTGCATCCGGAAACGGCGTCGGAAAAACTGCTCGCCGTAGGTGGGGTTGTCGGCGAAGTAGTCGCGTGGAGGATCGCACACGCCGCTTCTCGGTCGCGGTCGACGAAGTCCCGCGCCCTGTTCTTCTTCTTTTTCTGCTCCGCTTGGTGTGCACACATGTAGCGATCCACGTCCGCCATCATCTCCAGCACCTCGTCGTCGGTGCCGCCCTCGACATATTCCTCCGATGAATCGGAAAAAATAAGTTCCTCCGATGAAGAGATTTTTTTAGGTTGAATTTGAGAGAGAAAGAGGATGATAAAATAGTGTGAGATATATGAGGGGGTGTGGTGGTATTTATAGAAGAGGAAAATTTAAAAAAAAAAAATAATAATAATACGGCATAGCCGTTGCCGCAACGGGCGAAATTTTTGAAATTTATACGTTAGGCGCGTGCAATGCACGCGCCGTTATTTTATTTATTTATTTTTATTCGTCAATGCTCGCGCGTGACGAGCACGCGCCGGACTCGAGCTCGTCTCGAGCGCTCGGGCACGCCTCGAGCTCTCGCCGTCTGCAACGCGGGGTGCTCGAGCCACCCCGTGCTCGATCTCGGCTCGAGCACCCACGCACGAGACGCGTTGTGGATAGCCTTACACTCCATAACCATACTTTTTAGTCTTTTTTTTTTAATGTGCAAATTAGACATAAAAATAAATATTGCTTCATCTCACCCAGAATAAGTGTCATGTTTATTTTCTTTCTGTGAGTCCAAAATTGAAGGAGGAGTACTACAAAAGAACAGTGCTCCATCTATATAATGAGGTAGAAATAGAATCTTCTAAACTCGTAGTTAAAAGAATAAGAAACACTTGCATGCAACCGGTCTCTTTCCAAGAGACCGGATCTGGTTCGAGCTTGATCCGATCAACGTAGGTTGACATGTTGTCCGGTCAAAATCATTTTATTTTTTTAATTTTCAATTTTTTTTAATTTTCAGATTTTTTTTCGGCTCCGTCTTCGGTTCCGATTTTACAGCTTCACCTTCGCTCTGATTACTAATATAAGGATAATCGTCGGGCAACAATTTGAACTTTTTCGGCTGCTTCGAGGCCTTCGGCTCCCCTCGCTCAAATCTTGACCAAATAAGAAGAGGCAAACAAAAAAATGAAAAGGCAAATAAAAAAAAAGGTGGGAAAAAATGTTGAATTTAAAAAAAAAAATTGAAAAAAAAATGAAATTCAAATAATTAAATAAAAAGCAAAAAAAAACTGAAATTTAAAAAATCGAAATTAAAGAAAACGAAAATTTAAAAAAAAATCGAAAAATATATACGGGCACGTTTAATACACGCACCGCGCGTGGATGACTGGCGCGTGTATTACACGCGCCATGTGCGGTCGCATGGCATGCAACCGGTTGCATACAATTAATTATTGAGTAACACTCGCCACTCAATTAAGTTTCTTTTTCCATCAATAGGGAATTTCCAATTAAAGTTTGTGGGCCGTTTTCTCATCATATGATCTGGAGAAAAACTTCAATTTATAGTAATTTCTATTAAATAATTTTTTTTATGTACTTGCAAATAATTAATAATAACTTGCAAAGGATTTAAAATGAAGAAAAATACATGTGTTCTTCTCATGATATGGCTATAATTAAGCCTATAATATGACTCATAATATCAACACATGCAGCTGCTCTAATAATTTGATTTTCCTAAAAATAAAAAAAGAAATGATCGAGGTGGCTACTAATGCTGCTGCTATACATCAATTTTAATTTTCTTGGTCGCAGTCGCAGATACACATGCACGTGCTTGATTGAATGAATGTGAGGTAAAATGAGGCTGGTCTTGCGAAGTACGACGCCGCTTCGTCACCCTCGTCGGCTCCGGCTCACCCGACCCGATTAAGTGGGGGAAGTTGACCCGAGCCCGTGAGCCGCGCAGCTTAAAAGCGGCCCGATCATAAGCCACAGCTGCCTCCTCCGGCGTCTCGTACGTCCCCAGCCACAACCTCGCCCCTTTCTTCTCCGGATTCCTTATCTCCGCCGCGAACTTCCCCCACGGCCGCCGCCTCACGCCTCTGTACCGCTTCCACGCCTCCGCCGCCGCCCCAACGCTCTGCGGCGGCTCTTCTGCGGAATCACTCTCATCGCTCAGCAACTCCTCAATCATTTGCGACGAACAATCACTTTCGTCGTTGATCGGCGTCGCACTGCGAGGAGAATCAGTTGGCGAATCCAAATCCAAATCCAAATCCAAATCAAAATCACTGAGAAGAAAGTTTTCTATGGAATCGAGCCAAGCCAGATCAAATTCGGATTTATTTTGTGCTTCCATTAAAAGAAATAATAAGATGAGGAGAATAGGTTAATAAGATTTTTTCAGAAATATTATTATTTTGCTAACTTCGTTGCTACTTGTGAGTGTAGTTGCAGGTGCTTGTGCTCGATCTGTTCTATTTATAGAAAGAGATTATTCATTTAATTCGAAGAGACTTCCGTGAAAGTTCTTTCTTTTCTTGACTACTTTAATTTAATTCATTTCATTATAAAAATCGTTAATTAATCACGTTCTGTTATTTGTTTCTTTTTGTTATTTTTTGTATTTTTATCTTGTATGATTAATAAAGTTGTTTATTTTTTAATCAGAACCACTGACATTGCTGCAACGAGGCAATTATAAAATGTTATTATAACTTGTCCAAAGTTTAAATGATTTAATATACTAATTGCTTACGTTATTGGTTCGGTATTGGGCCGTTTTATTTATCTTTTCATTTAAATATTGCTTAACGTTCTAAATTGTACAGTCATGTGTAGATATATGTTTGTTTTTCTCTTTGATGGAATCGTGAATAACAGTATAAATTATTGCCGTAATGTTTGGAAAATTTTGCAATGCAAATAAGTTGAACCAAATATACATGACCTAGATGTCAGAACCGACACTCATATTAATGAAATTTGATGGCAATTTTGTTTTAAATCTATCTTTAATGAAGTGGCTCGAAATCGTTCAAGATAGATTTTTATCGCGCAATTGGTCAATATTTTTAACTTTTTACGTAACAGAAAACGAATGGGATGTACTTATATTTTTGTGGCAAAATGCCAAATGATAATATGAACAGTGAAATATAAATTCTGTCTAGTCACTTAATATTTATAAATTATGGTAATAATTTATAAATTTGGATATTTATATCTCTAAAATTAAATAGTAAAAGCTTGGTATGAATATGCATATTCGTACCAACGTATTGTTGCACGCATTCTGCCACCATCACCACCATCGCTACCACCACTGCCACCTCCATTATGCCAGTGTTACCACTGCCACTACCGTCGCCGGCGTGATACGATTGGTACGAATATGCATATTCATACCAACATATCCTATACATACATATTTCGCCACCACCATACCGCCGTCGTTGTCGGCGTGGTACAACTGATACGAATATACATATTGGTACCAACATATCGTGTGCATGCATATTTCGCCACCACCCCGCCACCACCCCACCACCATCGCCGCCTCCATTCCGCCACCGTCATGGCGGCGAGGTACGTTTGGTACGAAAATGCATATTCGTACCAACATACCAAGTTATATACTTATTCCGCCACGTCTATTCTGACACAGCCACCATAGCTGCCACCACCGTCGGCGTGGTACAACTGGTATGAATATGCATATTCGTACCAACATACTTTATTACATGCATATTCCGCCACCACCGCCGCTACCATTCCGCCACCGCCACTGCCACCGCCATCGCCACCGCCACCTCCACCTCCACGAGGTACGATTGATACGAATGTAGAAAATTCTTACCATGTTTTGATACACACTTATGTTATTTTGTACCTATCGTACAAAGAGTATATGATTTGATATTCTCGTATTTATTTCATGCACCGATGTTGTCTTGTGATTCAATTATAATTAAGAAGGATGAATAGTACAAACTCGATCATTCCTACTGGACTTAGTGGAACAAATGGTACGAATAGTTGTATTTCATTCCAATCGTATCACAATATTGTGTGCATATCTACATGAATTGGACTGATTGCAAAATACAATTCTAGCATACTACTATATTAGTTACTAACTAATATTGTAGCAAGTTGTTTACAAATTACTGTGGCAAATACTAACAAATTCTAATACAATAATTACTAATAAATCCTAATTGTCGCTTAAAGAACTCATGCACTGATACTACTTCCTCCACAGCATCAGGACCGATTTTACACAAAATTATGTGGAGATCACCTATGATTTGCTCTCTTTAAGTCACCATCACATTGTGTCTTATCTCAGCCAACTCAAACCTCTTATAGGTCCACCCAACTTGCCAAATATATAAACAAAATAATATTAAAAACAATACATTCTAACAAGTTAAATTAAATTCGAATGGTACGAATGTAGATATTCGTACCGGAGTACCAAGCTCTTTCATGGTATCTCGGTACGAAAATACCAAATTCATACCAGAGTACCACGTTATGGCCTGGGTCTCTGGTACGAAATTCTTGTATTCGTACTAGAGTACCACGTCATAATGTAGTACTCCGGTACAAATACAATGTTTTTAGCAACCACGCCCAACACCATAAAGACTGATACTTCGGTATGAATACATGTATTTGCACCGATGATTAAACTTATAAATCAACTTAGAAAGCATCCAAAAATCATCCCAAAAGAACACCAAAGAATCACCGAGACTCCAACAACAATATCAAACCAAAAATAACGCATAAATAAGCATTAAACCACGCGGTATCCTGGTATAGTTACACCTACGGTACGAAATCAAGTTCAAACAAATTGTACCATGTTGCAAGCCATAAATTTAAAAAACTAAAAATAAAATAAAACCCTAAAATATAATAAAAAAATCTCTAGATCTACATTCATGCAGTACAAAATGAGTCAAGTTCAAACAAATCGTGCCATTACATTTACTGGTACGAGTTACTACTAGTATGAATATACCATTTCGTACCATTGCATTTTGACAACAAGCAACAATCTCGCAAATCAACACGAACAAACCAAAAATCAACACAGATACACGTAAATCACCCATAAAATCAAACCAAATACACTCTAACCACGAAAAAGCTACCAACACAACATGAAGTATCCACAAATTACCAAAAACAAATACGAAAAAAACCCTAAAATAGATCAAAAATTCAGATTACACAACAAAAATTTAGAAAAATTCCTAAATCACTAAAAAACAGCATGAATCGACAGAAAAAAAAGGGATAAACTACCTGGATTTTTGTAGACCTGGAGCACGAAACCACCATGTGATGCCGACTAGAAGCTTAAAACTATTATTTTGGGGCCAGAGAATGAAAATTGCGGTGGACGGGGTGGTAAGGTGGTCGCAGCAACATTGGGGCGGAGGCGGACAGGATCGGAGAAGTCCCAGTGAGAGAGAGAGAAAACTTATGTAGGAAGTAGATAAGGGAGAAGAGAGAGAAAAGTTTGATGGGTTGGGTGATAAGTAAGGGTAAATTAAGTAGTTTATACAAAAGTTTGCCATAATTTATAAAAATTAAGTGCCTTAGATACAATTTATTTTTAACTACTCATATTGACTATTTGACCCCTTTTCATCTATATTTTTAGTGCTATTTGGACACACGGTGACCAGCCACACAAGCTAAATAAGTAAATATTGGGTTCGAAGGAAATATACCGTAATTAGGGAATAGTGAACCCTAGGGAAAAATGTGACTATTTCCATTTTTACAGTAAACTTTTATTTTTTTAACACCTGACCACAGTTTGTTCGAATAGAATTATTATTTAATATTTAAGCATACCTTTTATTTTTAGTAAATATTTAAGCATATATACTTCATTTAATATTTGTTAGTACCATATAAATAGTTTGTAAAAGTATCTCATGATTGAAATATATATAAGTCTATTTGAAAAAGTTTTTTTAGGGTATTACATAGAAATATATATAAATATTTGATCGAATAAATTACTACATTATATTTAGGTACGACATCTACGCCACATAAGGATGAGACCACTACACCATCATGCAGGATGAGACTACTACATTACCAAATAATATGGAAAATCTACACTGCACTTTGACATAATTGAACCCAAGACTTCTCACTAAGAAGATACTTGTGGTGTCTCAATTAGCCAATTAAATTAGACCAAATCGGCGACTATATGAAAAAAAGTCGATCCTCGCAGTTTCTAATTATTTACTTTAATGAAATTGGTTTTGTAATAGAACCGGGTATGTCCATTTACATTTTCTTTTTAATATATGTGCAAAAAATATTATATATATGTATGGCGTGTTTGAAAAATATAATAAACTCTAAAGTAGGCTGAGGTCCAAACAAATTCTACAGCCGAAATTTTTTTTGGTGCTTGTGGAAAGGACCCCATATTAGCAAAATAAAAATTGTAATAATTGAATGATCACAACATTATTAACTTTGGTGTTGGTTAGTTAGTATATTTGTACTATATTGTTAATTGGCCCCACGCCACTATTTTAATTATGTAATTTACTCAATGCCAGCATATTGAAAAAAATCATCATTACGGTTTTCATGTTCAATTTCTATTTCCATCCTTTTTTTATATAGTCCAAACAAAATATGTTGTAGGATGATTATGTTTTATAATAGACGATGTCTTCTGATATATAACAACTTATTTGATAGTGTATATATATATACTCTCTCTGTCTCGTTCAAAAAGTCTCATTTTACTATTTCGGGTATCCCGTTTAAGAAGTTTTATTTCTTTTTTTGAAAAAAATTAACACACTGATTCAATCCATTTCCTTTATTTTATTCATTTAGGGGGCGTTTACTAAGCGGGATAAGCCGGATAGATAAAAATAATATAGACTAATCAAACATTTACTTTTAAGGATTAAATTCAAGAATATCTCATCACACATGATCATTATTCATATTTGGAACTACACATGTGAGATTAAAGAAATCATGGGATAAGAATAATCAATCATATCCTATTTAGTAAACGCCCCCTTAGTACTAGGTGAATAGTGTAGTGTAGGGATGGCAACGGGTCGGGTTTTCGTGGGTACCCGCACTTCCCAAACTCTGATGAGATGGGCTTGGAAAATATTAAATGGTTTTGGGACGGGTTTGGATCGAAACATGCAAACCCGTCACGGGTTTGGGTCGAGTTTGGGTAATTACCTCCGGGTACCCGCTACCCAAATCCATTTATATATATAAGATAAAAGATATTATTATATGTATAATTTATTATATAATTCTAAATATTAGTATAAATATTAGTAGATTTAGGGTTTTAGCTGATTTTCTTAACCCACACACACACATTCTGTAAGAGTCAAGTCTTTAATGTTTCTCCTCTATTTTTGTAAATCTACTTCCGAAATATGACGACACAACGACAACATCAATAATTCATACTTCGAGTTATGTTTTAAGATTTTGTAAGTTCGTAGTACTTTGCTTTGAGATTAATTTTAGTGAAATTTTCTGCTGATGTTTATGTTTTAATCACATTTATAATATTTTGTTATTTAATGTTTACTTTTTAATATTCGAATTTTTAGCGGGTAATAAACTGGTATTACCCAACGGGGTTGAGTCGGATATGGGTTTTAAAATTATTTTTTAATCGGGTTTGGGACGGGTTTGGGTGTTGGAAATTTTCATGGGTTTGAGTTTGGGAAATGCTTAGTGGTGGGTACCCGACCCATTGCCATCCCTAGTGTAGTGTATTTTAGTCTACAGTGTTTTTCCACTCAACTTACTTTACATCAATAATAAAATACTACCCTAATTACACTCTTTATCATCTAACTCTCTTTTTCTTAATCTACGTGCAATTCTCAAATGAGATTTTTCACTTGAACGGAGGGAGTATATATATATATGTATATATATATATATATATATATATATATTGTAATTTCCTAATAAAAATGTCTTCTGATATAAGAATCTAGCTAAATATATAGTAGTATATTAATTGATGAGAGTTGGTGAAAGAATTATAAAACTACTCCATAATCAATGTAATACTGTATTGTCTTTGGAACTGTAAGGGATAGATAATTAATATAATGTTGATTACGTTAGGTTTCATCTATTGGTCTGGTTTTCTATTTTTGTTTATTTTTAACTTGATTATTATAATTGATTCCGAATCTTTCAAAAGATACGTAGGACAAATATATCGATTATTTTGTGTGGGGTGGGGGGTTCACGAAATTCTAGTATATTTTATGATTTAAAATAAATAAAGTTTACTCTTACAATTAATGAAATACAATTTGTATGTGAATTATACATAGTAGAGTGTAGCACACACCAATAATGCTACAGGCTGTAAATGTGACATTGAAAAGAAAGATAAATTCTAGGGGATCTTCACAAAGTATACCTGAATGTGGATCTCTGGATTCTTAATTTTCTCTTTCAAGGAAATAGTGCTTAATTATGATTTTCTGGGAGAAATAGTTGTTTCCCTCTTCTAGATATAATATGATACTATATTCTTATTATTTTTTATATTTTTTTATGTGGAGGGGGGGGGGGGGTTCAACTTGATGACGAGGTGCATCATCCTGTGTAGCAGTTCTATTGTAGTACGTAATTGAAAATTAGACATTGATCATGAATTGTTCTTAACAAAATGATTATATAAAAGTATTTTTGTTTATATAATTATCAAGTTCTCGGATTTCCTATCAAAATTAGTTTGTCTATCAAGTAGTACGGACAGAAGTTTTATTCACACATTAAAACTGTGACTATAATCTTCAATACAAAGTATCATTATTTTCTTATACTTGTAAATAGACCGTTGAGACTTGACGGGAAATAAGTTTATATTTTCATGTATATAATATATTTTAAAAATAATTTTTCGTAAATAATATTATTTTATTTCACCAATGAGAGCAAGGAAAAAAATACAAACATCTTGTAAACGACAAAAATCAACCACACCATTATAACTTTGAAAAAACTTATTTTTCTCTCTCCACACTTCCCCCTCACTCTCTCTAGAATTTTTCTCTAAAGACCAACTTATATTTAAAAATAGTTTTATATTTTATTTAGAAGTTGTTATGCTGTTTACGTTAATTATAAATCAAACTTAGTAAATTAATTATATTTCACGTATAAAAAATTATAATTATGAATGACAATAAATCATATACTTATTCATCATGTATTTTTCAAATCTAAATTTGTTTAGAATTTTTTTTACATCTCGATTAAAATAGTGATTTATTGTATATACTCGTCGCAAACCTGTTGAGTAATAGTACTCGATAAAAATCTGAACACTACAAAGTTAATATTAATTAAAATAGCAAAAATTCTTCTTTTTATATCTATTTGAATCGTCTCGTTGGTTTATAGTACATTGATATCTCTAATCTTAGCCCATGTCCGAGATAAATATATTTGCATTTTCATTCTTTATTTTTCAAATCTAAATTTATTTAGAATTTTCATTCTGTTGGGGAGTACTCGATAAAAATCTGAACACTACAAAGATAATATCAACCAAAATTAGTCAAAATATTTCTTTTTATGTCTATTTGAATTAATCATCTTGTTAATTGATGATAAAATGATATATCTGATCTTAGCCAAAGGCCGAGAAATATATATTTACATTTGCAAAAAAAAAAATTAAGTCTATTTGAATTATCTCGCTGGTTTGATTCGTCTTGTTGGTTTGAATTTATGTATTTTCAAATTTAAATTTGTTTAAATTTTTTCTACACTTTATTGTATATAATCGTCGCAAACCTGTTGGCTAATAGTACTCGACAAAAATCTGAACTTCACAAAGTTAATACTACTATTTACTAAAATTAGTAAAAATTGTTCTTTTTATATCTATTTGAATCGTCTTGTTGGTTTGAATCGTCTCGTTGGTTTATGGTAAATTGATATCTCTAATCTTAGCCAAAGACCGATAAAAATATATTTAGATTTTTAGGATTGTTTTTTTCTTTCTTTATTTAGTTATTTATTCATACATTAGATTTAATGTGATATGAGTAGTATTTTTAGCAGGCACCAATCGAAGAGTTTAGGAAAATATGAATGAAAGATACATAAAATTTCATGTCGATATGTTGATTAGATACATTTATTTAGTTTTCGTAGAGATTTTCGGCTACAAAATTTCTATTAGCCTCTTAAATGCTAATTTGTTTATTGTGTTTCTCTAAATTTAATTCTTTTCGCTATTTGTAGACAAACTTAAAAAATAATTTATATTTTTTTCATAATTATTAAACAAATAAATAAGAATGAAAATGGGTTATATAATTTGTATTTTAAAATTGAGTGTATGTATCTATAAAGAATTGAAACATAGTATATAATATTAGTATTATGAATTAATATTACACAAAACTTTAAAAAAGTGTGAAGAATAAGATATAAAAATATATAATAATAATAGATCTATATGTAAGATATGAGAAATTATTATATGAATATAATTAGTAATATATGTGTATTATTATAAATTAATAATGCCAAAAGAAATAGAGCACTGTGGAGTGAGCACCATTTATTTTCTTATTATTAATAAGATATACATATGTACCGAGTATATTTTATAAGATGGTGCTTGGTTCACATAATGGAATTGATAGGACGTGTTAGAATATGATTAACTAATAAATCATTCCCAAATTAGAAGAACAAATTATTATTCAATTGATGTATATGATAAATAATCTAGTTATCCACAAGCTAAATTGTTCAAATGTTCATAAATTATTTAAATATAAAAAGGGATAATTAAAATACTCTCTTATTAAAGGATAAAAGAATACGATTAGAAATAGAAAGCATGAATATGCATGTTATAATTCAGCCACCAAAACTAGATAAGAATAGAAAGAATTCATATTAAATTTTACGGAGATGAACGAATTCATTTTACATTTTAGAGATATAGACTGAAGATGGTAGTCCTAATCCTTCAAATTTCAATTCTAACATTTTGTTTAAGGCTATCTGCAATATTTGGAGACCATTAGCTGTTTTCAAGGGATTTCCAATTCGACTTTTTTCTCTAGATTCAGCTTAGAGACACTTACTTATTGTCTCTAAGCTGTCTCTATATTAAACAATTTGAATTTTACATTAAATAAATATAAATTGGAAATTAACATTCACTAAAAATAAAATACACTAATTAATAATAATACACTAATTCGACTTTTCCATTAATATTTAAAAATTGGAAAATTACATGCATTCACAATAAAAAAACACTAATTAATAAAAAATTAAAAATTACAAAAAATTACGACCATCCCTGACGCTCATTCACTTCCGCCACCATTTGCATGTGAATGTGGAGCTGCTCCGGCATTATCTATCTCGTATCCTTGCAGATAATTTTCAAGTCTGTGGCATATTGTTTTGCCCGAGCTGATTCGCGCATTGCCTCTGTGATCTCGTGCTTAGCCTCATCGAACTGGCCTTGTCAGGAGGTGTATTGATCCAAAAGGGAGTCAAGCTCGGACGACTCACCTGCCGGCTTCTTTGCCCTTGCCGCCACCATTGCCGCATCTCGACCTTGCGGTCGGGGAGCTGTGCTTTCTCCTTCTGTGGAGGCCTCCTCCGCCGACACCGAAGATATGTAGTTGGCCTCCGTTGTAGTCTTCGTCCTCTTCATGGAGGGGATGTCGGGGAAAGCATGGGCAAGAAATTTGGGATAGTTGCGCAGAATCTCCCAAGCCGTGAAATAGTGGAAAGCAAGGCCGCTCGTTGATACCTTGTAGATTTTTTGGGCATCATCCACCACCATCTGGTTATCAGCGCCGCTCTGCCTGCGAGCGGTCGTTTTGCAGAAAGCGACAATCCAGTTCTTCACCGCTTTCTGGATGCGGGCAATGTAGCTCGTGCACTTCTTCTTGTTGAGGGCCAAGCCGAACCTCGCGTTGAAACGATAGGTGACTTTTCCTCAATATTTGTCGGTGGCCATGTCGTATTCGATGATGGAGTTGCAGGTCTCCTCCACCCAAATCTGTGCCATGTAGGTGGCCTCTTCGTTGGTGTAGTTAGATGCTTTGCGCCCTTCTCGGCTTCGGCATCATCTTTATGGGCAACGGCGGTAGAGGTGGCAATAGCTTTGCCCTTGCCCTTGCCCTCTTTTCTTTGGCAGAGGGCTGTGGCGGCGGCGACAACATTAGCCGATTATCTGTAGCGGGGTTGTCGGTGTCGGGGGAGAAGGATGCGTAGCACTCGGCAGAGGCCGGAGTGTTGAGGTTGATTGAATCAAGCTCTACCCCCGTGTAAGCATATATGTCGTCGGACATATCGGGAAACCACGCCGACGAGAAGGGATTGCTGGGATCCATTTTTTCTTAGAGATAAATGAGTTTTCAAAGTTGTAGAATGAAGAAATAAAGAAATTAGGTGTGAAAAACGGAGTGGAAAATAATGGTATTTATAGGTAAAAATTATGATTAAAGAAAAATAAATGAAAGTAGCTATTTCTAAGCCTTTGCCGGCTAAAATTTTTCAACCTTCAGACGCGTACGTGCACGCGTCATTCAATTTTTCTTTTTTATTTTCGGTTGAGCGCGTGCGTTACAAGCACGACTCGAGCTGGTCTCGAGCCGCACCTCCTCGCAACGCACCTGTTTCCATCTGCAACGGTCTCGAGCCCCTTTGGAGACCACGGCTCGAGACCGCGTTGCAGGAAGCCTAAGAGGAATCGCAATAAAACACCTCTATGAATACCACATCGGTGGTCTCGTCGGCGAGCTCGAGACACCGCGCTGCAGAGAAAGGCGCTCGAGACGGTCCCGCTGCGTCGAGACTGTCTCGATCAGGAGCGTGCGGGACACGCGCTCGACCGAAAATAAAAAAAATAAAAATCGATACGTGCAGTGCACGCGCCTAATAGAAAATTAAAAAAAATTTGTCGTTCCGCAACGACACAAAAATGGCCCTTTTTATTTCATACGTATAAATACCTCATTTCATCATACCATTTTCTTCACACCAAATTCATATTCTTCCTCTAGTTTTCTCTATATTTTTGCTCTCTATTTTTCGCAAAAAAAATGTCTTCCTCGCCGGAATCCTCAACCGGCTACTCTTATCATGGCACTGACGACGAGAGTATGTCGATGGTGACGAACCTCCAAGCTGCTGCCGCTTGACTCTTGGCCGCCAAGAAAAAAGAGAAAGGGAAGAGGACGGTGGTACACGGCGATCGGGAGGCGGCGTTACAATAATTGATGTCCGACTACTTCAATGACAACCCGACGTACGACCTTACATTTTTTTGCCGGCATTTTCGAATGCACAAGCATCTGTTCTTAAAAATTTGCGAGGCGTTGGAGCAGAATGTGCACTACTTCAAGCAGAAACAGGAAGCACCATCGGCTCAGCAATGATTTGATCGAGCATGTTTGGACCCGATTTGGACCGATTGACGACTAGGATATATTTTATTTTTAAAATTTCAATTAAGTAATGTTTTTTATTTATTTCAATTAATGTATTGTATTAGTTATTTATTTAAGTTAATAAAATTTTTAAATTTTCTTATTAAAATTAATGCAAAATATAAATTCAGAAATTAAATAGAGACACTCTATAAAGACAGTTCTACTGCAGTTCACTGTCTCTATCTATCTCCAAAAAACTCTTAAAGACACTACCACTGCACCAAGAATAATTACAACACAAGAACTACATTATTTCTATTTTCATATATATTTAAAAAGGCCCTAAATTAGTCTGCGCCGATTTTCATTTTCTTTGTCGCACGTTTGAACGACTGCGACTGGTCTTGCGAAATACGACGCCGCTTCGTCACCCGGGTCGGCTCCGAAACATCCGACCCGATTAAGTGTGGGAAATTGACCCGAGCCCGAGTTCCGCGCAGCTTAAAGGCGGCTCTATCGTAAGCCACGGCCGCCTCCTCCGGCGTCTCGTACGTCCCCAGCCACAATCTCGACCCTTTCTTATCCGGATTCCTCATCTCCGCCGCGAACTTCCCCCATGGCCGCCGCCTCACGCCTCTGTACCGCTTCCACTCCTCCGCCACTGCCGCCGCCGCCTCCTCGATCCGAGGCTTCTCTTCCGACGATCCTGCGGAATCACTATCATCGCTCAACAATTCCTCAATCATTTGCGAAGAAAAATCGCTTTCGTCGTTGACTGGGGTTGCATTGCTCGGAGAATTAGCTGAAAGATCGAAATCGAAATCACTGAGAAGAAAGTGTTGCACGCGGTCGAGCCAAGCTGCATCGAATTCGGAAACATTGTGTGGTTCCATACGATCAAAGTAGTGAGATGAAGAGACTGAGTTAATAAGTAGATGTAGATGAATGATTTTTCAGAAATATTAGTTTGCTACTTGCTAGTGTAGTGTGGCTTGGGATTTGTTGTGATACTGATATGTGAGTGTAGTCGTAGTTTACTAGTATATATAGAGATGGAACGAAAGAGATTCCTCATTGATTTGAAGTGACTTCCATTCATTCCATGTTAGTTGTGGGTGGGTGGGTGGGTGGGTGAGTTGTGGGGGTAAATGGTAATATCTCTCATACACAAACACAATCATCGATCGATCTTATCCTCCTGCAGTGAATAACAATTATCATGAAAACAGTGACAGTAATTAATTTAGAAAAATGAGAATTCAAATACGAAATCGCATGGTAAAACGTACTGCACCTAAATTCACCTCTATTTTAATTTAAGCACGTTTAATTTTATATTTTTTTTGTTTTTTTTTGAAGGAATACTTTTGTCTTTTATATGATAAAGAAAAGTAGTGTATTTGTTGATCAGCAGGACTCACATGGTTGTTGGAACGAGACAATTATCTTGTGGGTCATCTAAAATTGATGATTTAATGTATTTGCTTATATTAATGATTCAATATAATTCACGTCTTTATCAATCATTAATCGTCTAAACAATATTCAAATATTATTTTATCTTGTATATTACTATAGAGGTGTACATCACATGTGTATATTTTTTTTCTTTAATTTCTTCTGATGAAATGAAATTGAAATCCAATCGATGGAAGAATAAGTAGAACCACAACCAATATACATGAAATAAATTAAAATTGTACCGAGAACAACAGAATAATAATAAAATAAAAAAAACAGTAAAATAGTTGAACTAAGATTGTTAAATTCAAAAGACTTGGTTTTAGAGAGGGGAAATTGCTAGATATTCAGGAAAAAAAAATGTTGCTAGATTAAGAGATTTTGCCTTGAGAATTAGTGCAATTTTTTTCTGATCTCAATTAAAGAAAATAATTTATCGATCGGAGATAATACAATTAAAAAAAGTAGTCCATCACTGCCAAACATGAATTTTTTTAATCGATGTTAATCTAGGGCGCATGTGACGTTAATTTGAGTGAAAATCATATTTGAATTGTATATTATGTGCTACGCTAGCTGCTGGTCGATCCATTACTAAACAAATTTATTGAAATTGATCGATTATTCAATATAATGTGCTCCGATTAGATGAATAAGGTTATAAGGTGATGTGAATGAAACAAATTCTTACGTAATTAATAAGATATTTCGTAAAAATGACAAAAACTATTGATTGATTATTAGTCTTAGAAGAGTCCTACATGGAGGATAAAACATAAATTCGTGGGTGGCATGATAATTATTTACTAATAATATATGGATTTGTATAATTTGTGGATGAGAAAATAACGTTACATCATATCGCGTGCTTATTTCAGCATTAACAAAAGAATATATAATTTAACATGTCTACATAATTGACACGGATGGTTTATTCTAATCAATTAATCTCGACTAGTCATCCAATGATAAAGGTTTTTTTTTTTGGGAAGGAATCCAATCATAAAGTTAAGTTCATTAGCTACGAATAATGCATAATCTGGAAAGTGATTTTCCACAATAGTTTTGTTTCTTTTGGTTTAGAGTGATGTTGATGTCATTTCTATTTTAAGAGAGAAGTTACAGTAGGAATAAGCAATTCCAAATCGAGCCTTCTGAACTAAACACATACGTGTATTTAGTTCTATATATTTAGACATGCTACCACATTTGTCAACCATTTTCTATCACCATTAATCCTTAATTCTACTTTTTACTACTTTTTCAGAACTCACTATTCAGAACTTCGAAAAAGCTGCCGCGGCCCCCAACCAAAGAACGTCGGAAATATCAATCAATCAAGAGTAAGATTCACGGTCTGTTAGCTCACGTCGAGAAAGTCAAAGGTCAAATGCTGAAGGTGATTAATTAGGACAAGAAGGAGAATCCATATATGCATGATGGTCGCCCTCACAAGCGCACAATACAACTGCCGTTTTGTCACCGGCGCCGTTGTTGGCTAGCTTTGGAAAGAAGAGGGGTCCTAGCTAAGTCATCAGAAAAGTGAATTGGAGCAACTTTAGTTTATAGTGTTGCTACTTCGTTTTTTTGACTCCTTCAACATAACTGGATATTAATTTTGAACAATCTTTAAATTATCCTTCGGCAAATGTTGGCAAAGGTTGGAAAATATAGTATATTATCTCAATTCAAATTGTATTAATATAAAGGGTAATGATATTCAGTCACACTGTGGTCAGCCACACGAGCTAAAAATGGTAATATAAGTTTTTAAAATGGAAATATACCCTAATTGGGAAGCATAAACCCTAGAGGGGAAATGTGATTATTTCTATTTTTATAGTCAACTTTTCTTTTTTACGTGTGTGACTGGCCAGAGTGTGGTCGGATATCTTTATTCTAATATAAAAATATTAGTATTACATTACATAAGATATATATGATATATAAAATCCCTACAATCGATCTCCAACAAATGTGATATGCGAAATTACGTTCAAATTCTTTTAACTTAAAACGTATGTTTAGTTCTAAATGGAGAGAATAAATTTATACGAGTAATTATAACTTGCTAGCTAGGTTAGGAATAGTTGATCCAAACAAGAGTGTGAATTCTTTTTTTATGTGGTGTGTGAATCCTTAATGTAATGTAGAGCAGTGTTATGAATATAAGAGAAGTAGAAACGAAAAACATGAAACGAAAAGAACACATAATTTTATGTGGAAACCCAAATCGGGAGAAAATCACGAGCAGAGGAGAAGATTTCACTAATGGGGATAAACGAGATCAAATATGAGATACAAATTACAATAGGAGAACACCTATTTATAATAGCACAAAATAAAGCCCTAGTTCTAGTCAAACTAGGAAACAACTTATGGGCCAAGATTCGTGTCACTAATATATAACAATCTCCACCTTGACACGAAATCACAAACTATCCCCCAAAACAACATCGACATCGACAACAAAACTCCGCTTCTTCCACAAAACCCCTAAGGGCTCAAATTAACATCCAAGCCAACGAAGTTCAAGCAACGCTCAAACTTAGCAACGGGAAGTGCCTTTGTCATCATATCTGCAGGATTATCATGAGTACTAATCTTGCTCACAACAATATCACCACGAGCAGCAACATCACGTACAAAGTGATAACGCACATCAATGTGCTTAGTCCTCTCATGAAACATTTGATCTTTTGTAAGATAAATAGCACTCTGGCTATCACAAAAGACCGTAGTAATCTTCAAATCCTTCCTCAATTCAGCAAATAAACCCTTCAACCAAATGGCATCCTTAACCGCTTCGGTAATGGCCATATACTCAGCCTCGGTAGTAGATAATGCAACTATGCTCTGCAAAGTAGCCTTCCAACTAATAGCACAACCACCTATATAGCTAACAACATAGCCAGTAAGAGACCTTCTTCTATCAAGATCGCCTGCAAAATCTGAGTCTACATAACCAACAACTCCATCTCTAGTCTTCCCAAACTCCAAACAAACATCACTTGAACCTTTCAAATATCGAAAGATCCATTGGACTGCTTTCCAATGCTCCTTACCTGGATTTGCCAAGTAACGGCTAACAACACTCACTACATGAGCTAAGTCTGGACGGGAGCACACCATGGCATACATGAGTGACCCCATTGCACTAGAATATGGAACTCAAGACATATATTCAATATCTTCATCCGACTGCGGCGACAAAGTAGAAGAAAGTTTGAAATGAGCTGTCAAAGGAGTACTAACCGGTTTCGCATTCTGCATGTTGAAACGATGAAAAACTTTCTCGATATACCCTTTTTGACTTAGGTATAACTTTCCAGCCTCTTTATCTCTTGTGATCTCCATTCCAAGTATCTTCTTTGCAGCTCCCAAATCCTTCATATCAAACTCAAGACTGAGTTGTTTCTTCACCTTTGCTATCTTCGAACTTCTATTCGCAGCAATCAACATGTCGTCAACATAGAGTAGGAGATATACAAAAGATCCATTATCACCAACACGATAGTATACACAGCTATCAGCATCACTCCTCTTGAAGGAATGAGTAGTCATAAACTGATCGAATGTCTTATACCACTGCCTCGGCGACTGTTTCAAACCATAAAGTGATTTCTGCAATAAACAAACGTAGTCCTTCTTTCCAGGAACTACAAAATCCTCAGGTTGCTCCATGTAGATGTTTTCTTCTAAATCTCCATGCAAAAATGCAGTCTTCACATCAAGCTGCTCAAGCTCCAAATCATGCATTGCAACAATGCCAAGCAAAGCTCGTATTGAACTATGCTTCACAACATGAGAAAATATATCATTGTAGTCCACACCAGGAATCTGACTAAAACCTTTTGCTACAAGTCTCGCCTTATATCTCAAATCCTCATTTCTCTTAAATAACCACTTGCACCGAACAGCTTTCTTGCCTTTTGGCAACTTCACTAATACCCAAGTGCGATTCTTCAGATGGGATTCGAGCTCTTCTTCCATAGCAGCTATCCACCTTGCAGAATTAACACACGCAATTGCCTCTTTGTAGGAGGTAGGCTCTTCACACAACTCGATCTTCTCAACCACATGCAAAGCATAAGCTTCCATATTAGAAGATTCAACTGGTCTTTCTGCTACCAAACTAGAAGACTCAATAAGCCTTTCAGGAGGCTTTATCTCACGCCTTGGTCGATCTCTTGCAATGCAACGTTGTGGAGTTGCACTTGGTTGTTCAGAAACTGAGCTACTTAGTTCTTCTGACGTAGCTTCGGACTTGATCAAAGGTGCAACTTTTGATCCAACTTCAACCTCCAACTGCATATTCGGACCAGACTGATCACCAATTTAGGAGTCTTGAGTAGTAGCATTACGAACCATAGAAGTCTCATCAAAGACAACATCTCGACTCACTATGACCTTCTTGGTTTCAGAACACCAAAGCTTGTATCCTTTCACACCAGGCTTATAGCCCAGAAAAATGCACTTGATCGAGCGAGCATCTAACTTTCCCTGCACATCATGAACGTACACAGGACAACCAAAAATTCTCAGGTTAGAATAATTTGGAAGAGAACCAAACCATACCTCTTGAGCAGTTTTCTTGTTGAGCGGGACAGACGGCGAAAGATTGACCAAATGACATGCCAAAGTTGTTGCTTCGGCCCTAAAAACTCTTCGGCAAGCCAGAGTTGAGAAGCATACAACGCACCTTATTCAATTATTCAATAGAGTTCTATTCATTCTCTCAACTACGCCATTTTGCTGTGGAGTGTGACGAACAATTCCCTCAGTCTTGCATAGGGACTTAAACTCTTTCGAACAGAATTCCAAACCATTATCAGTGCGAAGATGCTTAATTGATCTTCCAGTCTGCTTCTCTATCATAGTCTTCCACTCTTTGAAAGTAGAAAACACATCACTCTTCTCCTTCAGAAAGAAAACCCACACCTTTCTCGAAAAATCATCAATAATTGTCAACATCCAACGAGCTCCTCCTTTGGACGTCACCCTAGCCGGACCCTAAACATCATAATGTATATAATCCAAAATACGGCTGTCTTGTGAGTTCCTTTAGAGAACTTCACTCTCTTCTGCTAGCCCAAAACACAATGTTCACAAAAGTTCAGATTGCTAATTTTCTGCCCATCAAGTAGTCCTCGCTTGCTCAGCTCAATCATTCCACTCTCACTCATGTGGCCAAGTCGCAAATGCCACAATCGAGTAACCAGCTGACTGTCAGACGGTGACGCGGCAACAGCTACAGCTCTAGTAAGTGTAGTGTCCTGCAAGACATATAATTTCCCAGTCTTTCTTTTTCCTTTCATCACAACAAGAGAGCCTTTGCTGACCTTCATAACTCCACCTTCACCAGAATACTTGTACCCCTTTTCATCAGCTGTGTTGCGATGCTTAACACAGGCGTATCGTAGGAGGGACATAGTAGTCCTGATTAGCAATCAGAAGCGAGATTGTTAGTACATGCTAACATGCGTTAGTAGAGATAACATAGGGGTATAGCTATGTAGCTCATATAGAAGCTAAACAACACAAGCGAAGTAGGGGTAGCTCATAGCTACATTAGCAACAATAACTCTTAGCTCAGTAAAGGATGCCACCCTCTTATTCTATTTCCTCATCAGATTCGGAAATAGCGAGGGGTGGTTTAATAGCTGCAGTTGAAACAAGACCTTCGGGTACTATCAATCTAATATTAGGACTTCTAACTCAGAGCTACAATTCTTTAAAAGTAGGTTTAGCCGCCTCCCTGCCGGTCAGCTACAAATGAACGCAAGCCGCCTGCACTTCGCGATCTCTCAATTCTCGTACCTCGAACCCGAGGATCGCTCGTGAGGCTACAGGGTTTAGCTGCAGTTGAGATTAGCGTTCGTATCTCTCAATATATATATAGTAAATTTATGAGTTAGCCGCCCGCGAGGTGACATCCTCGCTGGGCTATAGAGCTGCAGTTTACAGTTCTCAGCTCAAAAACAACAACTTTACCCTTAGGAGAAATTGTTGATCAGAAATTACGTAAGTGATGACTGAACCTCGCGTACCAAGTGAGATTAGATTTCTCTTCAATTCAAGAACATGTCTTACTTCTCCAAGCGTGCGGATCACGCCATCGAACATCTTGATTCTAACTGTTCCAATACCCGCAACCTTGCAAGAAGAATCATTCCCCATAAGCACAACACATTTTTCTGTTACATATGAAGAAAACAAGTCGCGGTTGGGAGTCATATGGAATGTGCAGCCGAATCCATAACCCATTCGTTATGAGGTCGTGTGCTAGAATCAGAAGCAATAAAGAGTTCACCATCGCTGCAATCTCCGTCGGCAAGGTCGGTCTCAGCTGTTTCATTTCCCTTGTAACCTGCTCCATTCCCTTTTTGTTTCTGATTCCAAGATGCATTACCGCCAACCTTCTTGTTTTTCTTCTCCAATTTCGGACATTCGTTTTTGAAATGCCCGGGTTGTTTGCAGTAGTTACATTTATACTCAGGATTGCGAGATTTAGATCTCGCTTTCCCTTTCTTCCTATCACCGTTACTTCTGTCTTGTGGCCTTCCACGAACAAACAAACCTTCTGCCGAGGTATCAGAACCACTAACAAGCTGCTTCATCTTTTCTTTAGAAAATAAAGCATCAAAAACCTCATCAAGAGTAACAGTATCACGGCTACATAAGATAGTATCACGAAACGTATTATACGATGCAGGCAGCTAACATAATAACATCAAAGCGAAATCCTCATCATCATACTTAACATCCAAAGCTTCTAATTCACCAATAGTTTCTTTAAAACCAGTAATATGCTCTTCTAGAGATGTACCTTCTACCATGTGATGAGAGTACAAACGTTGCTTTAGATGCAACTTACTGGTAAGGCTCTTAGTCATACAAAGTTGCTCCAACTTCAGCCAGAGACCGGCAACAGTGGTCTCCTTCAAAACAACCTGCAATATCTGATTTGATAGATGCAGATGTATATGGAAAAGAGCTTTACGATCCTTCCTTTTCTTGTTCTCGTGTGTCCAGGAACTGGGCATCTTTTCAAACCCCAACAAAGTCTCGTCCAAATCCATGTGGGCGAGCACAGCGCGCATCTTCACCTGCCATAGCAAAAAATCTGGTGTTGCGATCCAACATCGGAATATCGTACTTCATACTTGTCATCGTAGCCCTAGGTTGAAACCTAAGCTCTTGATACCACTTGTTATGAATATAAGACAAGTAGAAACGAAAAACATGAAACGAAAAGAATACAAGATTTACGTGGAAACCCAAATCGGGAGAAAACCACAGACAGAGGAGAAGATTTCACTAATGAGGATAAACGGGATCAAATATGAGATACAAATTACAATAGGGGAACACTTATTTATAATAGCACAAAATAAAGATCTAGTCCTAGTCAAACTAAGAAACAACTTATAAGTCGAGATTCGTGTCACTAATATATAAAGAGTAGTTAATTTTACCAAATATGTAAATGACCTAACGATGCGTTGGAACTTGGAAGCTATATAAAATATCAATTGAATATTTGTTACAAAAACCCATACTAGCATAAATTTGTCATTAGGATGAGTCAGGCACGTAGATTGAATTAGGAATTTGAGTTCCAAATTACTTTAATCAATATACTTGTTGCGGTATTATCTGTTTGTGTTAGTATTATCTTCTTTATGTATATTCTTTTATATAAGATGCTGTATGTCGGCAGAGATATATTTATTTATTATATTGAGGTGTCAGGTGTTATTATTTATTCGTGTAGCGTCGTTGGAATGTTGGATAAATAAATAAAGTAAGATCATATCAAATATATATCTGTACATATAAATATAATATGGAAAAAGTAGTAATTATATTTTTGTATTCTCAAGGTTATAAACGTGATATTGAAAAAGAACAACCCTAGGTGCTTCCCAAAAGCTATCTGAATTATTCTTTCTTCCAATAAAAAAGGAATTGCTAGTTTGTCGTGTAGAGTGTAGACGCTGCCCGAGACAACAACTTACTGTAGAAAATTAAATCTTATGTAGATATAATTAAATAGTTTTGTTATTTCTCTATAAAATCAAATGATCTCGATGGTTCTTTTTCTGAATCCGAAAATGGGCAAACATTATGTTGCTAAATTTTTTATTAAAAAATACTATAAATTTTATGTTTGAAATAAATAACTGTACGTTATGATCAGACGTTATAGACGCATAACAAATAATTTGACCTTTTAATCTCACTTAACAATTAAAAGACATGTAATATTTGGTGTGTAAAAGAAAAGTAAGGGATGTGGTGGTGATCGAGGGCCGGCGGGGGGAGTATAATGCTGCTATTTTTTTATGTTGTACTTTGGGCTAACATAGTTCAAATTAGGTGGTTGATCTTGAGATTATATTAGGTCTCAATCGTCAAATATATACTACGTTTTGACCTTTTGAAAATTAGTTATATGTGCCTATCGGAAAATAAATTAGTTATGTACATAATTGGTCTGAAGAGATTAATTTATCCTTGATGTTGTATTTTTTACATTATATTTTTTACACAAATTTGACAATTTGACTGACAATATATCTTGTTGTCATTAACCGAAAATAATTGTGATGTTAGAGTATGAAAGTTAGCTAAAGTGGTCAATAATTAGATAATCAGCATTGTAATGATTAGTTTGTCTAGTATATATCCAATTAATTAATTACTCAAAAATATTTATATAAACTGAATATTTTTTATATTATATCAAATAAACGCGAAAAAAATTAATAATTTATACAAAAAGAATTAAAAATTTATGATAAACCAAATAAACAAATATCCCGCTCGGTCACATTAGCAAAAAATGAAGATCTCGCTCGACCTTTTTGGAGATTCCACTCGAGTGGGATCTTCTAATTTTCGAGCAGGATCTTTGTTTTTTGAAGCTTTAAGATTATTATGAATAAATGGTTAATTAATTACTAAATTTTTATTTAAAATAATTATATAATAATATTGAATACTTATTAACTACTCCATCCGTTCGCGAATAAGAGTCATACTTACCCACTTTCAAATGTTCGCGAATAAGAGTCATACTCTGCTTTTTAGACACCACTACATTTTTTATTCTCCTAATATTACTACCCCTTGTCATTGATGGACCCACCCCATTTTCATTAACCCAATTACTTAATCCACTAATGATATCTCTAATTAAACCCTAATAATGACCCAATAAAACAAAAATAAAAAAACAAAGCACACCTACCCATACCCAATATCGGTTTCTACTCTCTCATTTCACTCTCAAACCCTACATTCGTCGTCTTCCCCAAATCACTCTCTCAAACCCTAGATCTACTCTCTCTCTCTCTCTCTCTCTCTCTCTCTCTCTCTCTCTCTCTCTCTCTCTCTCTCTCTCTCTCTCTCTCTCTCTTTCTCTCTCTCTCTCTCTCTCAGACGTGATGACTGCCTCCTCGCATCTCCCATCTCCTGATTTCCCCAATTTGTGTGTTAAATCGAGAGAAAATGGGTCTGATTCCTCTCATTTACCTTCTTCCGATTTCCCCAATCCATTACTTGACTCCTCTTATCTCCCTTCTCCAGATTTGCCCGTCGATCTCTCATCGACGGTGGTGGCTGAAACCGTTTTTGATTCGATGCCGCCGTCTGAATTTCCATTGAACTTTGGTGGATTCGCCGATCTCTCGTCGACCATGGTGGCTGAAACTTGCTTCGACTCGATGCCGCCGTCTGAATCTCCTGTTAACTTAGGTGGATTCGGCGATCTCTCGTCGACTGTGGTGCCTTAAACGTGCTTGGACTCGAGGCCGCCGTCTCTGGTGCCGTAGGAACCGTACTCATTTCTCCAGTTCGAGATTGCAAAAACTCGGGCCAAAAGGGAAAAAACCTTTAATGAATAAAGAAAAACAATAAAGAAAAATTCGAATAAATTCAACAAAATTAAAAACCTTTAATGAATATAAATGGACATTGAAATAAAAACTCTAAACAATAGAGAAAAAAAAACCAGCAAATAATAAAGAAAAAAAAATCATGCAACAAAATTAAAACAATTTAGTCATATTAAATGAAATTCAATGGAAGACATCCACTTTCTTCTTTAAAAAACATGTCTAACTTAAATAATGATTAACAATAAAAATTTATTAACAATACCCCTACACTTTAACTTTTACACATACAAAAGTTACTTTTTCAGGGAGTAATTAACTAATTAAAATGGAAACCAAAAAATATGTAAACTATATAAAAATAAAAATAATTTATATGAATTGCTAAATAAGAAGAAATTCCGCTCGAATAAAGTATATAAATTGGAAGATCCCACTCGAATGAGATCTTCTAATCTTCGAGCGGGATCTTTGTCAAATATGCCTGAAAATTATTATGCATGAAGATTAATTATTTCCTAAAATATTATCTCAAATAATTATATAATAATATTGAATAACTATTAAGTAATTAAAATTAAAATGAAAAAATATGTAAACTATATAAAAATAACAATAATATTATGAATTGCAAATTAAATAATAATCCCGCTCGGCAAAAATAAAAAAAATAAAGATTCCACTGTTTATATAGTTTACATATTTTTTTGTTTTCATTTTTTTGTAATTCGTAGGTTTTCATAATTTTTATATAATACTGTATGTGATAAAAATTGTACTATTTAATTAAAATTTCCATAAATATTCGGAGCACGCCATCTTACACACAATTGAGTGTGATAGTACTCGACAATTGTGGATGTGAAAATTCATCTATAAATGATCATGTGAATGGATGAAATTTCACCTTTGATGTAACAATTTTACTTTCACGTGAATTTGTACCAATTTCACTCACCCAATTGATTGAATGAATGAATTCTATATAATTGGTCGCAGAGATGAATGAGCAAACACCACAACCATCAAATTATTCTGTAAAATATTAAAACCTCATAAAAAAATTTCAGTTCAAAAAGAATTTCGTCATTAGTTGAAGATTTTTTCAGATTTGTTCAACAAATCCATCAAAGGCGAGTTTCAATTGTATTTCAGATTTTGTCATTAGTAGATTCCACTCGTGAATACTAAGATCCCACTTGTAAAGGAAGATCCCACTCGAGGCGGAATCTACAAATTATGCGAGCGGGATCTGTTATATTACATTTTTAATTGTCTTGATTTTTATACTTATTCTCTTTATATTTCAGAATATGGAAGAATGAAAATATTTCAACATCAAATATGGCGGAGAATGGCACGATTGTGAGTATGTGGGCGGTTCAGAATCGATCACTCAAGTTCTTACTCCCACTCCAGCTCTTATCAATCTGAAATACAACATCGATGCGTTGATGCATGGAAATTCGATGAGCACTCGATACAAAATGTATTATTTATCGCATGCTCGTAGTGGACGCACTATGAAAATTCTCTTGAGCACAGATCAACAATTTGCTCAATTGTGCATGGAGTCCTTTTCAATCGTGTATCTCATCCACAACCACGTAGATGTCTATGTTCCATATTTCATAGATCGTGGGGCGTCATCCTTTCAATACGACCAAGGGCATACATCATCCTTTTAATACGACCAACTGCAAGCGTCATCATTTCAATACGACCAAGGGCACACATATTCTGATGAAATGAAGCGTATCCAACAACAAATAAATTCCTAGGATTTTTTTTCCAACTTATATCCCAGTGGATATAATTACGAAGCGACGTTCACAAATCACGTACCATTTGTTCCAGATTGTCATGTTCCAGACAACGAAGATGATGAACCACAATTCACTGTAGAGTTAGATTCAGAAGATGAAGATGTTGATAGTGCTGATCTTGAATTTGATAGTGAAGCATCTGAAGACCAGACAGAAAAAGGTTTACGTGATTTTACTATGGTGGAGCATAGTGCATGGATTCATCCCAGTGCAACGACGGACGCTCCTAATCTAACCAACTAGTTAGTTCCGGTGATTCTGCTTAATGCTACGATTTCTCTCATAGCACGTGATCCCGACCCGACAGATGATGATGAGTTGCGTGTTGGTGCTGTTTTCGACAACATAAAAGAGTTAAATATTGTAGTTGGAACGTGGCACATGTAGAAAGGACTTGAATTCAAAGTTCCGACTTCGGATTATGTTTGAATGAAGTTTTTGTGCAAGCATCTGAATTGTCCATTTGAGTTGCGTGTAGCATCACAAGGAACGGATACTTGGATAACACACAAGTTTATTCTTGAGCATTCATGCCTCCGTCAGCTACGATGTGCCGCTCCGAGGAAAATCAGGATGAATGTTGTTGCAGCTTACATGGCTCGAAAAATCAGAACCAACTGTAAAATTATGGAGCCCAAAGCCATTATGGATGAGATGTTACGTGAGTTCGGTATCACCATCCAGTACGATTTGGCGTTGCGAGCACGACATGCAGCAATACAAAGTATATACTAAGGGTATGTTGAATCCTTCTTGTTGTTGCCTGACTATCTTCACGTGCTTAAAGAATCAAATCCCGGCATGATTACTGATCTTGAAGTTGGAAATGATGGGAGATTTGAGCATTTGTTCGTTGTTCTCGGCACCTGCTTATCCTTTCAATATGAGACCTGTGATCATTTTAGATGGCACTCATCTCAAGTGCAAGAATAGGGGCATTTTATTTGTCGCTATGACGAAGTATTCCAACGAGCATGTTTTTCCACTGGCGATAGGTGTTGGACCAATCGAGAATGATATCTCTTGGAGATGGTTTCTAACCATTTGAAAATGGTATATGGGGAGTTTAGAGATACATTGATTGTCTCTGACGCACATGTCTCTATAGCAAACACTGTCAGTGAGGTGTTTCCAAACGTATTTCACGGTCTTTGCTACTATCACTTGCTGAATAAGTTGAAGTGCTACGGGAAAGTAGTTGTGATATTGTACGAACGAGCTGTTTTTGCATAGCCAAGGCGCACACGACAGATTAATCAGAGTTGGACCAGAGAAGTGGGCTCGATGCAAGTGTCCATTGCCGCGTTATAGCCATCTCACTTCAAATGCAGCAGAAGTATGGAATTATAGAGTACTATGGGCTCGTGGTCTCCCTATATGCTCAATGCTTGACGCTATAAGGTATATTATCACGCAATGGTCCGATGAGAGACGAGAATTTCCCAAAGGCGATGATGAAGTTGTAACTCAAGAGGCGGCTAAGAAGATGACAATTTCAATGACAAAGTCATTAGGTACGATACGAGTGGCAGAATCGGTTTGGTGTTCAACGTGAGTGATGGTAGAAGAAATTGGAAAGTTGATCTCAATTTGCACACATGCTCATGTTGTGAATTTCAAGATGATGGAATGTCTTGTTCGCATGCTTTTGCTGCTATCCGGTACGTTTTATTGCATCAATTTGCATAATAATTTGAATTTATAATTAAAATCATTGTAAAAATTTGCAGAAAAAATGTTGATGATGTATACCAGTATGTGCAATGGTACTACAAACGAGAAGCTTGGGATGAAGCTTATCAATATCTTATACATTGTATTCCACATGTAGAGGATTGGAATATTCCATTTGAAGTTGCCAATATATAGGTCTTGCCTCCCGTAATCACTTCACAGACGGGACGGCTGAGAACTAATCGGCGAAGATCTGCATTAGAGAGAACTAGCCGGAGACAAACCACAAGCCAAGAACCACAACCATTGAGTAGTCAACGTCCGAGGAGATGTGGTAATTATCGTGAAGAAGGTCATACACGTAGAAATTGTAATCGACATTAACAATCTCTTATTAATATATGATATTTTTTAAGTTGGTTAATTTTTTTTACTTGGATTATGTATTTTTTTAATACTAAAATATTAATTTTAGAAAGTAAAAAGTGAATGGCTTATATGGTGTAAAAATTTAAACTTATTATCTTTTTGAGAAACTTCATATACAAATATAAAATCACTTACAAATTTGAAATTCCACTCGCTAGTTATGTAAATCCCGCTCGCATATACATAAAATTTATTGAGATCCCGCTCGAGTGAGAACTACATAGCTCGAACGGTTTTTATTTTTTTTTGAAATTCCTTAATTTTTTTTGAGTTGAATTATGTATTTGTAATAGTATTATATTATTTTTAATAAAAAAATAAAAAATGAATGGCTTATACTTGTAAAAAATCGACACTTAATATATATATGATAAATTTTATATAAAAATATGAAATCATACACAAATTTAAAATCCCACTCGCAATTATTAAAATCCTGCTCGATATCCATAAAATTTGTTGAGATCCCGCTCGAGTGGGATCTACATAACTCGAGCGGGTTTTTACTTTTTTGAAATTCCTTAATTTTTTTGAGTTGGATTATTTATTTTTAATAGTATTATATTAATATTAATCAAAACAAAAAAAATGAACGACTTATACAACGAAAAATTCCAAAATAACTAAAAAATGAAATCATAATATAATAAATATCTAAATCCCGAAGTTCATTACAATAGTCATTGTTCCAATTAAAAAAAATAGTGGCATGTTACGGTTGTCGACAAAGTTCATATGCAAAAATTCGATCCTTACTCTATAGGTTATTGATTGCCCCCATGATATGGATGGACGTCCAATGATCAACCTTTCAACTTGCATCAGTGTAAATATCCCACAATTTAGACTGTCCAATTGCTTAAATTGATGATCAATGTCAACCACTACCAACTTCAATGGATCATGGATAGTAGAACGCCCAATATGTTGATGTTTCCAATAGAAAGCAAAGCTAAGAACTCAAGGCCATAAGTTCAGCAGTGGTGCCAACTTGTCAAAACGCAATCTTTGCACTTCCGGATCAAGGCTATAGTACATTGAGTCGTACAACTCAGCCGTCCATGCCAACATATAGATACGGATCGTTACGAAGTGACCACTTGTAAGACACACCAGTATAAACTTCATAAGATCGAGGCGGAAGGAATGATCAATTAATACTACTAAGTATCACACATAGTTGTCAATGGATTACTCTAAGAATGTTAATTCACTTACCCATGTTGCTTCAAATATTGAGGTATGTGACTCACCTGCTTCAAGTCCGTGCATTAAAAATAGTAGGCTTTTGGGAGGCTCCCAATCGGCGTGTAGAGCACGTCCAATAAGCCAATCATGTTCGAGTGATCCCTGTTTCATTAAAAATACAAATATCAATAGCCAACACGTGTTACATGACAGTGTTCTTGAAATTAATATATTTAACTACTTATAAAGACATCCGTGTCTAAGATGACAGTGTTTCTGAATGTTACACCAGGTAAGATCTCATCATCTGCTTTCAATCTAAATCGCATATTCATTAAGTACATATCAATGGCCTACAAAAATGTATTAGATATTAATTTAATAACAAAGGTTAATATAACTAAGAAAAAGAGTAAAAAGAGTAAAAAGAGTAAAAATTAATTTACCTCGATGATGAGATCCATCTTCGGATCCAGAATATCCAAAACCATTGTTGTTCAAGGTGAATACCACTATCTGCCACAACTATTTCTGCAGTAGAGGGACCGCGATAAAAGTTCTGAAATTTCTCAACCAGATTGGTTGCCAGTGGAAGCGGTGCAACTTCGGCTTGAAATGACGTAAAAACTGCTGCACTAAGTTTTTTCTTTCTGGAAGGTTTTTTTTTTTATTTTGCACTTGGGGCTCTTCTTCATATTGTTGCCTAAGTGGGATAACACTAATGGGTACTTCTTGAGATCGTTGCATTTGGAAACGGTCTTCAGAGAGAGTTTGTTGATATGATCTTCCAATCATCAAAACAACAAAGTAATAAAATAATTCAAAGATAAATAAAAAAAAAATTCTGGGTGATGAAAACAAAGTAATAAAAACTCTGATTTACCTCTCCCAATTGGCTAAAAAAATCTGGGTGATGACCACTAGCAAACATGGAATGGCGAGGCAGATCATGATGAGTACAACCAAATTGCCCTTGCGGCTGATACGATGATCCAAATTCGGGCATAGAAAATCGAGGCGGAGTGAATTGCTCAGTAGTGGACGGGATGTAACTGGGCACGGTAGTAGAGGGCACAGTAGTGGGCTATTGTGGCAATGGATTTTATTAGGGGTGTTTCGATGACGGGATCCTGCCGAGGCCGAGTTGTGGGTTGATATGCAGGTGAATGTCGGGATGTTCCACATCGCATTTGTTCAAACAAGTCCCCCAACCACTTCGTATATCGAGGTACCCATCTCTTATCCATCTTGTACAGGAGCCGATCTTCAGATCTTTCCAATTCCTCTCTCAACCAACGACGATCATTGTATCGTCGGTGGTGCTCTCCCCCACTACTCGAAGATGATGATGCAGCTTGTCGGGATGCAGCTTTTGTAACTTTTCGTGTACGTTTCCCCTTATCTTGGGGCTGTTCTTGACGCAGCTCGTCCGTAATATCTGCCTCGACATAGATAGGACCCTCTCCATGTGATCGTCTGAGCCTTGAGGCTTCATGTGTCGAACTAGCCTCTTCATAAAAAATTGCTTCCGTACGGGGACGAGGAGAAAACTGCTCACCCTTTTTTAGCGGATTTCTGGGCGTCACGTATTCAACATTGAGAGCATTTAAATATTTTGAGTTAACTGCCAGTAAAAAGTCTTCTCCTCGTCGTCAGAAATAATAAGTGGTGTAAAATGCTCATGTATAAAAAAAAGTAAATATTGAGTATTGTATAATAATAGAGATTTAGAAGATTGAAAAATTAATTTATTACCAGTAAAGAAAAAAGTAGTTGAAGATTCGTTGTAGGTCTGCTTTTAAACCTCCATTTAATGCATCTAGGAGCGTCGGTCGGGTCATCAAGTCCCCATACTACTTCTGCTAAATCTGGCATGACTTCTAGAGACCACACGTGATATTTCTTTTTATTCTGCACTTTGGTGATGTAGTACTTCAAATTCAAGTATTTATATGCTCCCCATGGAAAATTAGAGAACAAATTCAAATCATCAACCAATTTTGAAATCCACGAAGGAACAATTAAAAATACGCATCTTTTTATATAACATACTAATACGCATCTTTTTATGTAACATACTAATCCCACAAATTAACTTACAACAATAAAAATGTACATGCCAACTACGTGAAAAAATACACATAATTTAAGTACGTAGAACGCGAATTTAAATACGCATAATTTAAGTATGTAGAACGCCAATTTATAATTTTCTACACAAAATCGAAACAAATATTTTAACCAACAAAATATTCGACAAAAATAAAAAAAAAATTACATATTGAATTTTTAATTATATTTCAACCTATAATAATATGATCCCACTCAGGCATTAAAGGAAATAAAAAATCCCGACCAAGCGGGATCTACATATTATGCGAGCGGAAAAATGTAAATTAAGAGTGGGATTTCATATAATACTAATGTGGGATAAACTATAAACCTAAAACACAAATTATTAATTTTCTACGCACAAAATCGAAACTAATATTTTAATCTATAAAAATTATTCAACTAAAATACAAAAAATTACATATTTAATTATTTAATTAAATTTCAACCTATAATAATAAGATTCCGCTCGGACATTAGAAACACAAAATCCTGACCAAGCGGGATCTACATATTATGCGAGCAGAAAAATGTAAATTACAAGTGGGATTTGATATAATATTAATGTGGGACAAACTATAAACCTAAAACACAAATTATTAATTTTCTACGCACAAAATCGAAACTAATATTTTAACCTACAAAAATTATTCGTCTAAAATACAAAAAAATACATATTTAATTATTTAATTAAATTCAACCTATAATAATAAGATCTCGCTCGGACATTAATAGAAACACAAAATTTTGACCGAGCGGGATTTTCATAAATGCCGAGCGGGATGTGGTTATGGCTGAGTGGGATTTCATATATTGTTAATATGGGATAATTTATAAACCTATAAACCTATTATTAATTTTTACACACAAATTCCAAATTAATATCTTAACTAACAAATTTTTTGACTAAAATTCAAAAAAAGTACATGCATAATTTTTTTTATCAAAATTAAACTTAGAATAACAAGATCCCGCTCGGACATTGAGGGAAATAAAAAAATCCCAACCGAGCAGGATCTACATAGATGCCGAACGGGATGTTCTAATTCACGAGTGTGATTTCATGTATTGTTAAAATGGGATAATTTATATACCTAAAATCCTATTATTAATTTTCTAAACACATAATCGAAACTAAAAAGTAACATAGTTTTTTTAATTAAAGTTCAACCTATAATAAAATTTCTACAAGGAATTCAACAAATCTAATCAATATAAATTAAATCACTAATCTTTCCAAACATGTTGTACAATCGAAGGAATGAAATCTCGCTCCAATAATACACCCGAGTGGAATTTGGGTGGAATTTGGTGATTTATTTTTTATTTTTTATTTTTTATTTTGGGTGAAGGGTGCCGGCAGTATTTCTTTGGTGTGGAGTGGGGATGATGGGCGGATTGATGAGTGGGATTATATAAAGCGGGCGGGATTTAGAGTTTTTGGCTTTGGGTGGTTTCTTTGCTCTCTTACCTACACAAACGCAATTATTCAATTCACCCCTTTTAATATTAAATTCCAGTCAAACATTCCCCATAAAAACATGTATTCATCCGAGCTTCAATTTTGCATAATAAACACGAGTCAGCCGATGTACAATCAAGCATATTCAATTTTGGAATATTCAAATTGGCATAATGTAGTCAATGATGTGACATGTTTTGTCACCTTTCACTTATTGAAAGGGTAATAAGGTAACAAGGTAATAATGTATATAATTAATTGTATTTGCTTTAGACGTACATAACTAATTTCAAATAATCTTAGACGTATATAACAAATTTTCACTCTTATATTACAGTATTATTATCGAGAATTAATTTCAAAATTAATGTATTGAAGCATTTACGAAAGATAACAAAATTTGTAAATTAGTATGAGAAATACCCCAAAACTAGTTATTTTGAAGTTGTGTTTTCAAATTCTAGCCATTCTCCCTTTTCTTTCAAATTTTAGCAATTTTTTGAATTTTTTGACTTTTATACCTTTCTCTCTAATATTCCCATTTATTTTTTTTTGTTACTATCTATCTCTCAAACCCCTCCTCTCTTCTCAACCCTCTTCCTCTTCTTCTCCTCCTTTAATCTCGGCGGCCACCACCACCATCTCCTCGCCGCTACTTCCGCCACTACCACCACCTCCACCTCCACATCTTCCTCCTCTCTCAACCCTTCTTCTCAACCCTCTTCCTTTTCTTCTCCTCCTTTCTTCTCGGCAACCACCACCATCATCTCTTGGCCGCCGCCGCCGCCACCACCACCATCTCCTCGCCACCACCACTCCGACAATAAATCCACCCTCACCACCACCGCAAAGAGAAGCAAGACGATGAGAGGAAGCGAACCGTGTAACCCTCGAACGTCGATTCACAGCGACAGCGCTGGAATTTCTGAAAAATCAGTCGCGTCGCACCACCACCTGAGAGCTGTTTTTTTTTTTGTTATTTCTCAATTATGTTTTTGTTACTGATTAAAAAGTTGTGTGTTTTTTTTTGTTCAGTCACAAAATATTATGTGTGTTTTTCTTGTTCAGTCACAAAAAAAAAATCTTGTGTGTTTATTTTGTTGAGTCACAATTTTTTTTGTTCAGTTACAATTTTTTTTTTGTTCAGTCACAAAAAAAATCGTGACTGAATTTATATTTGTTCAGTCACAAAAAAAAACCGTGACTGAATTTATATTTGTTAAGTCAGATTTTTTTTTTGTTGAGTCAAAAAAAAAATTGTGACCACCGGCGACGGCAGCGACGGCGACGATGGCTGCAACTGAGAAGATTATTTTTTGTTATTTTGTTCAGTCACAAAAAAAAAATTTGTGACTGAATTTATATTTGTTGAGTCAGATTTTTTTTTTTTGTTGAGTCACAAAAAAAAAAAAGTTGTTATCATCGGCGGCGGCGACTAAGAGATGAAGAGTAGAAGGTGAGAGATGAAGAAATGAAAGGGTGAAAATAAAAAAAATAAATAAAAAGGCATGGTAACAAAAATAAATTTTGTGAATGGACTAGACATGTTTTCAATCTTAAAGAAAAGTATAAAAGTCTAAAATGGCTAGAATTTAAAAAAATATGGGAAGTGCTAAAATTTAAAAACACAAGTTAAGAATAGCTAGTCTTAAATTTCCCTCAATTAGTATTGTACATGAACCCCAATCCTGATTTCCCAATATGCACTGGTACTAGTGCTTGCAGATTAATTTTTGTGAGAATGTATTTTAAAATACATTTTCATAAAACATGCAAGTTTTTTGCACTCATTCATAAGACTATAACTTTTCTATACCAAAATGAGTTAAAAGACTAGAATACCCTTAAATAAAAGTTGACTTGTTTTTTTTTCTTTTTTTTTTTTATTTTCGCTGGTTTTGGTGCATTCTTTCTCTTTCTCTTTCTTCTTCCTCTAATAAACCCTAAACCAAAATAATTTCACCAACCAACCTTGATGACATTAAATTTTGAATAAAGCTCATTTATGTTTTGGAAGAGAGGTTGTTTGCTCTCATTAAACACACAACAACTGCTACAATTGTGTAGTGCAAAATTCTCAAACACACGAAATTGAAATTCACGACATAGAGAAGAAGAGAGAAGTGGATCTCTAAGAAAAAAACTCACGATAGTTAAAAAGAAGAAGGAGGTAAAGCTCAAACGGAAGGCTTTCGTGTTTCTGGGGTATAAAGAAGGTATGCAACTATGTTCACCACGTAAAATATGATTTTTTCAACGAGTTTTTATACCCACGATGGCAAGCCACGATAGACTCATTTTTGCACACGATGATAGAAAATTTTCATGTACATGAATTATATGTTGATATTTAGTCATAAGAGAGTATATTTGCATGTTTAGAAACATTTTTAGAAGTAAAATAGCCGTAAAAATATATCCACTATCGTGTGTATGAGAATTTTGCATGTTCTGGGCCCGTTTTTTGCAACTCACGGTGGCTACCCACGATGAGGCAACCAACGATGGGCCATTGTGGGTTGCCACGGTGGGTAGCCACCGTGGGTTGCCTAAAAAGGTGTCCACGGTGGACACCCACGATGGGGCAACCCACGATGTCCCATCGTTGGTTGCCCATCGTGAGTAGCCACCGTGGGTTGCCTAAAAAAGTGTCCATGGTGGACACCAAGGATGGTTACCACCATGGCAACCAACGATCATCATGTGTATATCTATCGTGGGTAGGCAGTAGATGCATTAGAAGCGTATTTGATCCGATTTCTTATAATTTCTTGGCTATTTTGTATTTTTCAGATGTCGTGGCAACGTGTTTTGATACATCACAACGGTCGTTGGGATCGATCGACTTATATAGATGGGGATTCTTTTTTTATCTTCATCGATAGTGCCCCAGTGAACCGTGCAAGCCTTGTTGAACTTATTGGAGAAGGGTTGAGAAATATAAATCCGACCGACTACACGTTGTGGTATTTGACACGCATGAGCAACAGAAACAAAGTAAAAATTTTATTGTGGAGTGATATCGAGTTACTGCGTATGTTAATTGAACAGAAGGACGATCTGGAGGTTTACGTTGATTACAACAGCTCATCCGCCCCGGGGTTAACTTTGGTGGTAACAGCTCCAGATTTGAGCACCACGACATTGACAACCGCATGCCCTACTCACATGAGTAATATGAAAAAGATGAGGAAGATGAGAAAGATAAGGATGAAGATGGTGACTACGACAAAAATGAAGAAGATGAGGCGAGTTCGTCCGAAGACGAAGCAGATGATCGTCGTAAAGAATTGCTTGATTCGCTATCTATTGATTTTCTTACTTGGATGTGACAGCCGACACAAATGGATAGGATTTTTGGTCATCGGAATTTCACATCGAACCATCAGTCCGAACGTGAGACTGAACATCTGCGCGCAATGCGCAATTGGATCATTCCATTCCCCGATCCTGACTGCGCAAGGAGATTAGGTTGGGTCGAGCAACCACCACCAGTGTGTGGGGAACTCGAAGTGGGGGCCTTATTTAGGTCCAAGAAAGACTTGAGGATCACTATTGGAATGTATCATCTGGAGAAATTTTTGGAGTGTAGATCGAAACGTTCGGCTGGCAATCGTACGACGTTCCTATGAAACACGACAGAAAGAATTGCAGATTTAGGATTTGTGATGTTGAGGGCGACACCATTTGGAGAATTACTAAGTTATCCCTGGATCACACCTGTCACCACGATTTGAATCGTGCTGCTGCACGGTCGGTATCTTCTCATGTTGTTGCATTTTATTTTGCCAAGAGATTGACCGACGAGGCGGTTACGTTGACACCAAGGAAGATGATGGAAGAGATGCGTAGAGTGTTTGGTATTAACATTCTATACAGTTTTGCTCTTCGGACGAGAAACATAGCCATAGAGAACACGTATGGCGACCATATCTCGTCGTATCAGAAGATCTCGTCGTATCTATATTTGTTGAAGCAGCATAACCCATGAACTGTTTATGACTTGGAGATGACTGTCGAGGGCTCGCTATGTCACTTATTTGTGGTGCTCGGACAGAGTATTCGAGCATTTGATAAGTGTCTACGGCTGGTGCTTGTAGTGGACGAGACCCACCTTAAGGAAAAGAACCGAAGAATTTTATTTGTAGCCGTCACGCTGGATGGGAACAACCATGTCTTCCCCCTTGCAATTGGCCTCGGTCCCAAGGAGAATGATGAGTCGTGGGTATATTTTCTTTCCAACCTGCGCAGATGTTACAACCCTCCAGATGATTTACTGATTGTGAGTGACCAGCATTTGAGCATTAGGAATGCAGTTCGAGCCGTCTACCCGAATGCATTCCACGGGTTGTGCTACCACCACCTTCAGAAAAATCTCACGCCCTACGGAAAGCACGTAGCTACTTTTTTCCAAGATGCAGCATATTGTAATCGTCACAAAAAGTTCGAAGATTTGTTCTCAAAACTGCATCAAGTGAGCCCCAACGGAGCTCACAGACGGCTTTCTGACATTGGACCGAAGAGGTGGGCTAAGTGTAAGTGTCCGGTCCGACTCTATAACTTCTTAACCTCCAATTATGCTGAATATTTGAACTCTCGTATGCTATGAGCGAGGCGTCTCCCGGTGCACTCGATGATTGAGATGTACCTTTTTCATTTTAGAGAAATGGACCGATGAGCATCGAGAGATCATGAGTTGACAGAGAACGCATTGAAAAAATTTTCTTTATCAGTGCAACACGGTACCCGCCTTCCAGCTCGAGGTAACACCACCACACATGTTTACAGAGTTGAAGAAAGAAATGTTTTTTATCACGTTAATCTAAGAATCTGAACATGTACGTGCCGAGCGTGGAATTTAGATTTGATTCCATGTCACCATGTTGTTGGCGCTATAAGGTAAAATGTTCAATTACTAACTTTCATTTAGCTTAGGCTTTCCATATGTTGAAATTGTTGTCATTTTCTTATTTAGGTGTCCTATTTATATTGCACCAATTTTTAAATTAATGTCAATTTATTTTGGGTGTGTAACACAATTTTGTTTCTTTTTTTAACAGGCGTGCAGGTAACGGTTTGTCTGTGTACGATTTTGTAAGTCGTTATTTCAAACATGAGACATTTAGACAGACTTATATGGAGCATATTAATTCAATACCGCATCCAGATAAGTGGGTTGTGCCTCCAGAGATCTCCGCAATGGTTTGTCTTCCAATGGATGAGATACATCAGGCTGGGCGCCCAAAAGATAGTCGTGCATGATCCGCAGTAGAAAATTTGGTGAGACGTCCCCAAGTATGCGATATGTGTCATGGAAGGGGCCACAACAAAAAGACTTGCACAGCATCCATCCCATTCAGTGGTGTTGACTTGAATAACCCCCCTGAAGATACAGAAGAGGCCGAGAGAGAACAGGTAAGGTAAAGGCGTCGGCAGAAGAAAATGTGTAGCATTTGTCGTCTTGATGATCATGATGTGAGGAAATGTCCCTATAGTGAAACGTAAATATGTTGTTTTTTTGTTGTTTAAGATGAATTTATGATTTGTTTTGAGAGAAAAGGCATAACTAAATTCTCGTTTTTGTAAATATTTGAACTTATTTTATATGTTATATGAACTTGTTTAAGATGTGAGTGATTATACTTGAATGATGTTGAAAATAGCAGGTGAAAAACATCACTCTCAGGAAACCTACGATGGGCAGCCCACGATAGGGGCCCACGAAGGTGGCCATCGTGGGCATGGTGGTGAGCAGCCACCGTGGGCACAAGAACATGTGTGAATTTTATTTTTTGTTCGATTCCTTCTTCGATTTTGTTGTTTAGTGCTTCTATAATAACTTATTTTTCAATTTAAAACTATTTAATAACAAAATCCAAACACTCATACGTGACCTTTATCTAATTCATTAGTAAATCAGGTATTTCGTACAAACGCTAAAGTAAGTGATACATAACCATTATCAAGAGAATCGTAACATTGTACGTATAGTATAAGTTATATTTTGCACGAAATATAACATAATTGAAATAGTAATCATTGAATTAACAAAATGTATCATATATTATAGGTATAATGTTGGGATTCTCTTGATAATGATTATGTATCACTAACTTGAGCGTTTGTACGAAGTACCTGGTTTACTAATGAATTAGATGAAGCTTACGTGTGGGTGTTTGGATTTTGTTGTTAAGTAGTTTTAAATTGAAAAATAAGTTATTATAGAAGCACTAAACAACAAAATCGAAGAAGGAATCAAACAAAAAATGAAATTCACACATGGTCTTGTGTCCACGATGACTGCTCACCACCGTGCCCACGATGACCACCATCGTGGGCCCCCCATCGTGGGTTGCCCACGATGGCCACCATCGTGGGCACCCATCATGGGTTGCCTATCGTGGGTTTCCCGAGAGTGATGTTTTTCACCTGCTATTTTCAACCTCATTCAAGTTTAATCACTCACATCTTAAACAAGTTCAAATAACATATAAAATAAGTTCAAATATTTACAAAAATGAGAATTTAGTTATGCCTTTTCTCCCAAAACGAACCCTCTACTCATAATCAAAATATTCTAGTTGCAACAAATAACTTATACTTCTCAATGTATCTATCATCAATTGACACATTACGATGTGTCGATATTAAATTGATGAGACGATCAACATACATAAGGGCGTATGTGCCACAATTTGTCCCGTCGGTCTGGATGAAGTGCTCCTCCTCAGGCATCTTAATCAGGAACGGCGGGTTTTTGAGCCTTTGGTTGTGGGAATTTTGCTCCCAGTAACCTAATGCGAGCAACAGTCGAGGTAAGAGATCGGTCACACATTGTAATTGCTTCTCGCGCACATTCGTGTCGCTGTGATGGATCATGGTCGAGTCATACAGCTCGACAGTCTAATCATTCAGACAAATGCGTATCGTGACGCAATGATTCCCCCCGACATTGCACACTGTTATGACCTGTATACGACAAGGAGCAATTTAACTATATTAAAAAAAAAAAATTATAGTAAACTGCAAATATGATATTATTTTAAAATATAATAACTTACATGGTTAGCTTGCCACCAAACCGTTGCTAATTCGCTTTTTGTGCCATCAACCATTTTTTAAGAGCATCGGGTACTTGCCAATTAGTATATAGTCAAGCCCAGGAGGAACTTTCTTCTATTGTCATTAACATCAATAGGGTACAACTTATTTCACTCATTTCGCAAAGAATTTTAGTAATATAATAAAAAATTACATAAATCAAAGAGAATATTAATATAATCAAGAAATCAAGAAATCAAAATTTACATAAATTGAAGAGAAATACTTACATAGAAGCCAGTGCCGACTATAACGGTGGTTGCCTCACATACTCCATCAGCTGTCAACCTATCTAAATGTCTAACCTTGTATCGCATATAGTTTAGGTACAGTTCTATCTCCTGCAATGTTATTTAATTTTGTTAGTTATAATATACAAATAAGTTTGAATTATTGTAATAAAGATAGAATTGTACCTCTACCCACATCATTTGTCGAGTATCCTCCATATGATCGAAAACTGATTGTAAAACAATGTAGTCAATCACCTTAATTGTGATTATAACATCCTCTCCAGATTTTCTATGCTTCTTGTACATACATTTCAACCTCATCACGGCCTTTGCAGTCATGGCCAAATAAGGCGTTTGTATGGCGGCAGACAGTCTCGTTTTACAACGACCTTGCACCTCGTCTAGCTCTGCCAATTCGTAATCTTGCTCAAGAGACTCCTTCTCAAAGGATGACGACCACTGAATATTAACAGGTGAAACCTGCCGACTGAGCTGCTCGTGTGTGGTGTCCTTCACAGTAGGAAAAAACGGCCGCTCTTGCTGGTACTCAGGCTGGTAGGGAATCTGCTGCTCATGTGGGGTGAACTCGGCAGTAGGAAAAAGGTGACTACTGTTGTCGTTGCCTGGAAACACTGAGTGCTGCTGCCAGATAAGAGGTTGAAACATCGGAGGCTAGTACATCGAAGGGTCGTACCGATGCAGCAGTTCTAGTGCTGTAGCCGAAGAACATCGGCTGCTCCTGCTGGTGGGCAGGCTGATACCCCCACGACTGCTCAGGTGGCTCTCTTTGGTGGGGTATAAGGTCAAACGACTGCCCTAACAGGTGGTGCATCGGCTACTCGGAATGCTCAGGAATGTGAGGAGAGTGGTGACTATGCCGACTGTGCTGTCCCTGTTGAGCTGCAGCTGCAGAGTGACGAGGCCGGTTCGGAAACCTCCGGTGTCTGCTAGAAACCTCTGCAGAGTGACGGTGTGGCTCAGGGCTTTTCCTGTAGCTCCCAAGAGACTGCTGTGGAGGGCTCCTAGATTGTCTGTGTCTCGGACCGAAATACTCCTTCACCTGAGCAAAGAGCTTCCGTCAAAAGGTAGCAAAGAAGCCCTTGTCAGACTCGTCCATCAAGACCGCCCTCAGCCGGCGATCGATGTAGTCGTCTGCGTCGTCCTTCGCGTGGTCAGGACAAGGACGTCCGTGGACACAACACACTCTATCTTTGGGTCTCTCCTGATAGACCAGCTCTGCTGTCTCAATTATATGTACTGGTGGTGGTGGGGTGCTCTATCGACGTCGTTTTGGGATTTTCTGTGCCGATGAGGTCGGTTTAATTATCTTCCCCACCACCTCCGCAGCCTTCGCCAATTTTCCCTTCTTTTTCACCTTCTTTCTCGGGGAAACCTCTTCTGTATTCTTCTCGTTAATTTTTTTGGAGGTTCCCAGTGTACATGATACATCGAGTCAAGACTGAACCAATACAGCTCGTCCGTATCTTCCGGGAGAATAGGCATCGGGATATGTATGACAAGACCCTAAACAAGTTATGTAAAATTATTATTAGATCACAAATTAAATATGTAATATAAATGATAAAATATTATAAAAATAAAGGCAAGGCACGTACCTCTCTCTCGAAGAAGGTGCTGAAATCTGCTTTAAGACATCTCATAGTCCATATAAAACATCGAGGAACTCTAACGACGGTTGATCGGGTTCTACAGTTGCGTCCCAATAGTGGAATACACTCGTAAGACCAAATTTGTAAAACACAAACCGATCCGTGATAAGTTTCAATGTCACATTGATTGAGTTTCTTGGCGGTGTTGTTGATGTAGTAAGTTAATGCCTGATATGTGTAATCACCACAAGGAAACTGTTCCCATCTTTCCGGATCCTCAACTAATGCCCATGCCCATTCCTCGACCTCCATATTATGGTCCTGACAAAGGAGAAATAGGTAGTAAACTAAGAGCCTAGCTACCTTCACATAGTCTTCGAGGTTGTCTCCCAATTCTAAATCTTTAAACATATTTTGCATTTCTATGACACTAGTTTTGCGGCCTCTGAATACTCTATGAAAAAGACTGTCAGGCCGGAGGAGATGTCTCGCATTTGGGTCGAAATCTGTCCTTCCGAAATTTAATCCAGTAATGCACGCATAGTCGCGTACAGTGAAGTGGAGGGTTTGCCCGGAAATTTGGAACCACGTCTCATTCGGGGGGATCTCACGACCCGTCAACTGACGGGCCAATAAGTGATGTAGGGCACTGTTTGTACTTCCAAGCCTCTTATGTTTAATGTAACGGCCAAGAATTCCCACCGTAAATTCATCAAGCACTTCTTGATACCGTACTGGATTGCGCGTAAAATGTCGAAATACCTTCGTTATTTCTATAAATAGGGCCTTACGACAATATATATTTATTAATTTGTTATGATGACGCAATCCAAGTCTCATCCAATCACAATCGGGCTGCAATATAAACACACAAATCATAAGGAAAGAAGTTCGATCGCTCAAACCAACAAAATCACAAAACCCAAAGCCTATAAAACAGTCCCTGGTCACCCACGATGGGACTACCCACGACGGAGAAACCCATGATGGAGCAACCCACGACGGGGCTGCCCACGACGAAGCAACCCACGACGGGACTGCCCACGACGGGGTGCCCACAATGGGGCTACCCATGATGGGTGCCATCGTGAGTACATAAACACCCACCGTGGGCAGCCCCTTTTCACCGTTTTTCACCTTCAAATCCCAATTTTTATCAACAAATCTTAGATATAACACTTCTAATGCTCATAAAATCATGTACATTATTCTCATATTCAATAAATCGAACATAAACACACACTTAGAAGCATACATTTTGCAAACCCAAAATTCAATTTCGTGTGAATTTTTAGCACTAACCGGTGGTTCGTTGTCGACGAGTCGTACTTCCTCCTTGCCGGAGGTAGATGTCGACTCCCCATGGTGATCGGATTGGTCACTCATTGCCATCGTGTGTTTGTGTGGGTGTGTGTCGTCGTGTGTACCGTCGAGGGTTGAGAGGGAGAGAGAGAGAGAGAGAGAAAGTGATGTATGGGGTGTGGGGTAGTGGGGGCGGGACCGATAGAAAGTGAGGGTTTTTTTAATTTTTTTTATGTTTTTCTTATTTATTTATGTAAAATAAGAGTATTTTAGTTTTTAAGTAATTTTGGTATAGAAAACTTATACTCTTATAATGAGTGCAAAAAACTTCTACTATCTTTTATTAAAAGATATTTAAAAAGAATTTACACTTAATTTTTCTTGTTAATTGGTATCGAACAAAATCTTTTTTCTCTAACTAGACTAGATAATAAAGATCCGGTATGTAGGGATTCGATAACTTAATATATTATATATATCTGATTTACTTAAATCAAACATTCAGTGAAAACAATATTGCACGTAAAGTATACATTCAACGTTTGGATAATCATAAATTTCATTTTCTTTTCTCAGTTTAAGTACTATGATTTCTCCATTATTGTACTATCTTTTATTAAAAAGTATTTAAAAAGAATTTACACTTAATTTTTCTTGTTAATTGGTATCGAACAAAATCTTTTTTCTCTAACTAGACTAGATAATAAAGATCCGGTATGTAGGGATCCAATAACTTAATATATTATATATATCTGATTTACTTAAATCAAACATTCAGTGAAAACAATATTGCACGTAAAGTATACATGCAACGTTTGGATAATCATAAATTTCATTTTGTCGAAAATAATAAATTTTGAGAGAGCGTAATCTGATTTACTTCACTTTAACTAATATTAATTAGAATTTTCGTGCACAATTATTTTGAGTTTTTTTCAACATTTTGGCTAAAAAGCTACTTTTTCAACATTTTGGCTAAAAAGCTACTTTTTCAACTTTGTAACGTGAAGATATTTTACTATAAAAACAATATGAAAATAGTATTCAAACCAAAAAAATATATAAGTGCTTGTATTTGCTTTTTTTCATCAAGAAAATGTGATAATATTTTTCTTACCTTGCCTCTAATTAATCAAGTTGGATACATGTGTATTTGCTAAATAGTTTTTGTTGGTCATATTGGAGGTTTAGGAATATTATTTGATTTGGGTTAATTATGAGACTGCAAAAATTAATGCTATATTTAGCCACGAAGGCATCGAACCTCTTAAATCATGCCATGTGGAAAAAATGTGTAATTTAGTCCAACCGGGCTCAAATTTGTCCTTCAATTACCAAATTTTTAAAAGGTAATGTTAAACATAGCCCCCTTTTTCTCTCTTTATAGCCTCTCATTTAATAAAATAATAAAAGTATTAATAAATTTACTATCTTACCCCATAGCCCCTAATTTAAATAGTTTAATTAAGTACTAGTATTAACTTCATCACTATCGCCTTGAATAAATCTCTCTCTTCCATAAGTGTTTGTTTATTCACTCTCTTAAATCGAAATCCGCAAACTCTTTCTTCAAAAGAAAAAAAAATTAAAACAATCAAAATTTTTATGGCAAGGCATCAATAACTTGGCTTTCACTCTTTTAAAAATACTCGATTTAACAAAATTTCTCTAATTTTTAACTGAAAAATCTCATAAGGCATTTCTGTAAAGGGTTTCTCTTTTTCTCTCCATCCTTATGAACAAAAATATATTCGCATTTAAGTGGTTGAATTTTTTTATTGTTATGCTTCATTTTCACGTTTTTTTATATTATTTATACCTTTTACAGAAATTAATATTGTTTTCCTCTAAATTTTGAGTTTCTGTAAAAATTCCCAATTTTGAGTTTCTCGAAAAAAATAGAAAGGAACTGTTAAAACATTAAATTTTGATATATGAATAAATTAATACAAATTAAATGATACGATCAGGTTGGCACTCCAACTTTGATTTCTATAAGAAATTTGAATTGAGTGAACAAAACATGATGAAAGGAAAAAGGGATCTAGGATCTGCAAATCTGTAGCGTGAGAGGGTGAGACTTAATAAAGGAGAAGTGCGTGTTTATCTAAAGTGATGAAATTAGTATCTATTAACAATTTAGTTGGGGATTATAGAGGGCAAAATAGTATTAGTATCAAAATTAATTTATTTTTAATTAATAAGGGGCTATAAAGAGAGAAAAGGGGGCTATGTTTAAAATTACCATTTTTTAAATATTGTCTTACAATTGCAAGCCCAAAAAAATTTGTCATTCTATTACAACTTGCCCAAAATTACGGCCCTAAAAAAACTTTATACTCCTTGAGCTTAAAAGATCCTACTAAATGTATAAAATAATAATACTAGTTCATCACTCCTTTAAGAAAAGAATAAATTTATGTAGCCATATTATGGCTAGCAATAATTTAGTTCAAATAAGAGAAAAAATTGATTTATTTATAATTTTAAGTTCTAAATGACTTTTAATAGTTTAAATATTCAGTTTAGACAAATTTATGTTGATAGTATTTGAATTTTGAGGCAACTAAAATCTCGATATAGATAATAGGGTGAAACTTTTTGTTGAAAAAAATGAAAGAGTTATATATTTACACCACTTATGTCAAAATTTAAGTCAAAAAAATACGATAATAACATAAAATATATGTTTATGCTCTTAAAATAAATAGAAAATTATCTAAATTAATTTATTTTCACACATTTGACTGAATTATGGCTAACCATATTATGGCTAAATAGCATGAGCCATCACTCTTAAGGAAAAACTGCAATTAAATCATGAAATATCTTTTTCATAATAGGAGAATGGATCTCAAGCACCACAATCATCTCATATCCTATGTGGCATTCTTTCTATTTTTCTTTTCTATTTTTTTTTAAATCTCAATTATAAAATTAATAAAAAACCGTTACAAACTCAAAATTAATGACAATAAACTAATTTATTTCCTTATTTTAAGGAATTTATTTGCTATATATATTTAACATATTCACAAAGAACCTAAAGAGTTGTATGTAGTTTCTATCCTACGAGTTTGCTGGAGAATTACACGGTCCAAGCTCTTGCTCCAAGTTCATTCCAACAAAAAAATAATGATAGAAAGGTTGATGATCAAGAGGTGGCGAACCGCCTGCACTGAATACAACTATACAACTATAATGCTATGGGGTTTTCCTTTTTGAATATTAATTTTTTTAAATTATGTTTATAAGTTACTACAGCGTAAAGTGATTCTCCGCCAATAATCTACATGTTATAATCCTTCATGTAACAATAAATTTACAATAAGATGATCATTCATGTAATACTTATTTGAGATGTTTAACAAAATCAAGTTTACAGCATAAAGTGATTCTTCGTTAATAAATTCTACACTAGATAATCCTTCATGTAACACTTTTGTGCAATGTGATGATAGTTCATGTAGCACTTATTTGCAATGGTTTATCAAATATGTGATAGATAATCCATCATGTAAAACTTATTTGCAATAATTTATCTGAATTGTATCACTTTAAAATGATATATTTAGTTTTTTTGAATTATATTAAGTTACAACGTAGAATAATTTTTCGTCGATAAATATACACAAGATGATCCTTCACGTAACACTAAATTTACAACAAAATGATCCTTCACGTAAAACTTATCTACAATGATGATTTATCCAGTTATATCAATTTAAAATAAAATATTCAATTATATTTTAAAATTATCTTTCATGTAACACTTATTTGCAACGAGATGAACCTTTATATAACACTTATTTGCAATGATTTGTCAAATGAATTATATAATTTTGAAATAAAACAATGCATTATTTTTTTTACAACGTATTGTGTTTTTCCGTCAATAAATTTTACATGAGATTGCCCTTCATGTAACAATTATTTGCAACGAGATGATCCTTCATGTAAATTGGAAATGATTTGTCAAAATATGTCACTTTGAAATAAAGTATTTTTTTGTAATTAATTTGTAAATTACAACTTAAAGTTCCCACTCAATAAAATTTCTACACCAGATTATCCTTCAACTAACATTTATTTGCAACGAGATGATCCTTCACGTAATGCTTATTATAATGATTTATTAAAATATATCTCTTTCTGATAAATTATTTTTTAAATTTATATCATTACATTTGCATTAAGATAATTAAAAAATGAATATTGTTTAGTAAGAAGTTTGAATTCCATTATGCTACATTTCTAAAATTAGTTCAATTGTCAATATAAAATGAATGCATATTACAAATTTTTGGAAGAATACTTTAGATGTGAACAATAATCGATATTCAAATTATTAACGTGCACTACGACACATAAAAACAAGAGATATTACATGAAACTAGCACTTCCAAGATAGTTTTTTCAATATTTAGCACTCCTTATAAAAATTTGTTGATTTAGCACTTTATCTCATTTTTACCCTTCTACACTATTTCTAATTCCCATCATATCCTCAAATCTAATCCTCTCCCTCTACAATTTATCTGCTATTTCAAATCTTCTCCCTCTCTCTCTCTACATCTCCCCCTATCTCTCTGCTCTCTTCTCAAACTACCCCTCCGCCGCCCTCTCCCTGCCGCCGACGAGGGCGGCGTTCACCCGCCGCCTATCTCCTCATCGCTTTCTGTCCCTGCCGCCGACGAGGGCGGCGATCACCTCCGCCGCCTGCCAAAAATCGCCGCCACCGCCACCTCCTCCTTCCTCCGTCACCCGCTGTCATCCTTCCTCCGCCTTCACCCCACAACGCTGCCGTCACCCGCCACCCCTCTCTCTCTCTCTCTCTCTCTCTCTCTCTCTCTCTCTCTCTCTCTCTCTCTCTCTCTCCAAACTCCAAACTCAGCCGACGAGTCTCTGCCAAAAATCGCCGCCGCCGCCACCTCCTCGCCGCCTCACCGCCGCAGATCTGGTGTTCTCTCCGCCAACCTTGCCTCCTCCAACCTCGGCTTTCTCTTACAGCAGCAGCTCAAATCCGCGTCACCACCTCCCGCCAGCAACAGCAGCAGAAATCGCCGCCGCCGCCGCCTCACCGCCGCAGATCTGGTGATAAGCTGGGTGCGGCTGCCGATTTATGAGCCGGATTTCGGGTGGGGGAAGGTCGAAGATATTGGTTTGTGTGGCGTCGTCTTGGGAGTGGGAGATCTGGTGGTGGATGAAGTCGAGGTGGGCGAAGGTGATGGAGAAGCCTTTGGAAGCAAGTTTAATGGCGAGGTTGACGAAGGGGATAATGTGGCCTTGTAGGTGAAATGATACCATTATTGCGTGAGGAGGAGCTTTCTGCTCTGTTTTGCTCATCGTGTTACACTATTTTTCTTTTGGTATGATTGATTGCAGATTATTGGTTGTTTACTGGACTGGAACTAACTCTATTCTGATTTTAAGAGAAAAATTAGTGGTCAGTGATGCCGAAATATTTATTGCCAGTTGCCACAGAATATTTCAAGTTGATTGTCTGCTGATAACAAACCTGATATTGTCTACCTTAGTTATGTTCAATTTATCAGTATTTTGTAGGATTTGTGGGTTGATGTTTAATGAAAGAGATCTGTTCTTCATTGTGTTGGTTGGTTTAATTGGAGCAGATGGAAGATTGCTGGGCCTTCTCATTTTTTTTGTGCATTCACAAATGTTGCTATATTTTTTTTGTGACTTCACAAATTTTCCCTTTTTTTTGTGACTTAACATATTTTTTTTGTGACTTCACAAATTTTTATAAGTGACTTCACAAATTTTTCCAATCTGTAATTGAAGTTTTTGTGACTTCACAAATTTTTCCAATTTTTTTTTACGACTTCACAAAATTTTCTCATCTTTTTTGGTGATTTCACAAATTTTTTTTGTGACTTCACAAAATTTAATCCATTTTTTTGTGACTTCACAAAATTTAATCAATTTTTTTGTGACTTCACAAAAGTTAATCCATTTTTTTGTGACTTCACAAAAAACTTGTGTCCGCCGGCGACAGTGGCGGCGGCGGAAAAGTGATGGTTGAAGTTTTTTTTTTGTTCAGTCACAAATTTTTTCTTTTTTTTTCTGACTTCACAAAAAATTTGTGGTGACGGTGCCGGCGAATGTGGCGGCGGCGCCGGCGACTATGACGGCGACAGTGGGAAAGTGGTGCTGGTTTTTTTTTTTTGTTCAGTCACAAATTTTTTCTGTGATCGCCGGCGGCGGCGGCGGCGGCCGGAAAGTGGTGGCAGGGTGGCGGCGGTGGTGGGGTTGTGGTGGTGGAATGTTTTGTTTTTGTTCAGTCACAAATTGAAGAAGATGAAAATGAAAAGATGGGGATATGAAGGGAAATACAAATTGTAAAGGAGGGTAAAAAAGTAAGAAAGTGCTAAATTGCTAAGTTTTTATAAGGAGTGCTAGATTTTAAAAAAACTATCTAAGAAGTGCTACTTTCAAAATCCTCTCTAAGAACAATTTGTTTGTATAATTATTAAATAAATGAGTTCGATTAATAATTAATGAATGTTTATTATTATACGAGTTTTAGAACAAATCGAATAATTACATAACTAATTTTCTACAAATAAAATAAAAATATGATAATTCCGTCGATACACACTAGTATCTATTAAATATTCACTAACCTCGCTTCAAGTTTTGTGAATGTCAACGGTTTGTTGAAGTTATGACCGTCCATATTTCTAACCCTAATTATTTTATTTTTTAGGTGACTATCTTCGATTATAGATTACGCAATTTAACTTAAATTCGGTATTACCCTTGACCTGAAAAGGTCAACCCCGGAAATCCCGAGTAGAAGAAACAAAAACATTACCGGTTGAATTAAGTCAACTCAAGCCTCCATCTTTCGATCTTCTAATTCAAAGTATTAAAAACTTTCTTCGCTAGAAATTACTACTACTACAATTTATATATATTCAGCAAATAATTTTTTTCAAATCCTAAATTAATCAAGCCGCAACCGTTTTGATTTTCTTCGAATGACCGCCGATCGATTGTGTTGACGAAGAAGAAGGCGAACAGCATGCCGCAGACCGATCTACTGAAATACGACGCCGTTTAGTCACCCTATTCGGCTCAAAAGAACCCGACCCGATTAGGTGGGGGAAATTGACCCGAGCCCGAGATCCATGCAGCTTAAAGGCGGCAAGGTCGTAGGCCACGGCGGCCTCCTCCGGCGTCTCGTACGTCCCCAGCCACAATCTCGACCCCTTCTTCTCCGGATTTCTAATCTCCGCCGCGAACTTCCCCCACGGCCGCCGCCTCACGCCTCTATACCGCTTCCACTCCGCCGCCGCCGCAGCCGCAACGCGCTGCCGCGGCTCGTCCGACGGCGAGGAGCCTACGGAATCGCTGTCGTCGCACAGTAACTCCTCAATCATCTGCGATGAAACGTCGTCGTCACCGGCGGCGCCGGCCATTGGAAAATCGGCGTCGCAGAGGAGATAGTCCTGTACGGCTTGGAGCCAAGCCGGGTCGAATTCTGATGAGTTCTGCGCTTCCATTACTTTGTGATTATGTAAATGTTGAAGAGTTGAGATATCTGTTGGAAAAAGGGAAATTAATTTTTCGATAGAGATTTACTTTTTGTGAATTTGGATTGGAATATTTTGCGAATGCAATTGCTATATATAGAGTGAATTAGAGAGATGATTTAATTATTTCAAAGTGAAACTGGATCACTGATTGGGTTCTCCGAAAGTGCATAGTTTTTATTTTATCCATTTAATTATAACCACGTTTAAATCTATCTTTTTTCTAATATAAATTTTGTTTCTTTATTAATTAATCAACCCTAACGTGGTTGTCTGCTTCCCAAAGCACAAATTGCTGACCGGACTACCTGAAAAGTTACTACAATTTTATGAATTAGTGGGACATGCAACGAATATGTTTTGAAATATAAACTGATAGTCACACATTATTAATAAATATTTTTTATTTTATTTCCTCATTTCGCAGTTTTTGTGTTTTGAATTATTAAATTTTAATCATATATAAATAAAAGTCCAATTTGTTACTATAGTTTATGTTATAACTTCAAATTTAATAAACAAAAAAGGCTTAATTGCCGCTAAATCCCCAAATATTTTTTCAATTCTTATTTTGCATACCAATTAAAGATTTTATGTTGGAATTCTCAACCTTTTATTATTTATCTTATTTTGCTTCCCCACGAGCTTCTCCAGGCAATAACATTGCTGATATGCATAGATATGAGCTAATGAAATAAAGAGTACGTGGCAATCAAAACGATGTCGTTAATGGAATGAAAAAATTAAAAAAAAAAAAGACAAATACATCGTCATCCACCTCATAAATCATCTCTCATCTCTCCCATTGCTACCGTTTTGCACTAACTCAGAATCCAAACACCATTGTCAACCCTTCTCTGCCAACTAAACGCTTCGCCGGATTTCAGGAGAAGGGTTTGGGGATCTAGAATTTGGGGCTTTGGGAGGTTTTTAATTCTGAGATGGAGAGAGAAGGAGGTGGAGATGAGAGGTGAGAGATGGTGATGGCGGTGCCGAGGTGGCAACGGGTGAGATGCTGGCGGCGGTTGGTGAAAGCATAGTCTGGCTAGTGGTGTTGTGGTGGAAAAAAGTACGAGAGGATTTTTTTTGCAGAAAGATACGAGAGAGATCATAGAGATTTTTTTTTGTTCCTTTTAATTTTCATTCATTTTCTTCATTTTCTATTTAGTTAGCATATACTACTACTTTTTATGATAACAAAATGAAAAGACGTCGTTTCATTTGTCAAGTCAGCTCTTATTTAGGGGTTTCACGATCCGGGGAGCAAAATCAGATACATAAGAAAGGTTGGGAATTCTAATGTAAAATCGTTAATTGGTATGCAAAATGGAAATTTGAGAAAGTTTGGAGATTTAGCAGCAATTTGGCCTAATAAAAATAAGGTCACTACGCCATAAAAAAATGTTACTATATTTTCTGAGCATAATCATCTTATTAAGTACAGTATTCATCTTGTTCGGTTATTTGTCTAATATTATACAGTCGAGTCAACAACGTGACTAAAAAAGAGAAGAGTAGTCATAGGGGGTTTAAGCAAATATTTCCGATAATCTAGGTTAAATATACCTTGATTTAATTACCTTCCGGGAAATAGCGTCAAATCAATTCAAAAAAATTAAGTATATTAAACCGATGAACATAGTTCATTCCACAAATGGGTGTTTTTGTGTGTGTGCGTGTTTGTTTGATATATACTGATACTACAAAGGGGATATATTTTGACAACATATTAATATTTAGATATAGATTTTGATTCGAATATTTAACCAAACTTGTGAAATCTGTACAAGAATTTTTGGTTTATGCACGCACATTCAGATGCTGATACTTTTTGGATTTGTGGTTTTAGTTATCAAGTATTTTATTTAAAAAGAAATTACTAATTGGGCTCGTTTTACATATGATGTATTGTACTCGGAGTACTAGTTAATGTACTTGCTCGAATTTTACATGATGGTATTTGAATTTAGTAATTCTATGATATTAAGTGTATGTAGAATTTCAATTCTCGCGTTTTATTAACTCAACGAAAAGACAGAATACTCACCTTGTAAAATTAATATGTAACACATATATTTTGTATAAATTGAAAACTATGTGTAGAGTACGGTGTATACCTTGAAAGTTATCTTTTATTATATGAATAAATGTATTACATTGTTATAATACATTTTGAAATAATTGTTTATTTTTGTTTTTTATATTTTATATTCTTTATTCACGTGAAAAGCCACTAGCTCGCGAAAGACAATAACTAGTAGTCTAGTACCAATTTTACATATACAGCCCATTGGGCCTCAATGCTCCTGAATATTGGCTCCTGAATAATGGCGGAAACTGAAACGTTTGCCTTCCAGGCCGAGATCAATCAGCTTTTGAGTCTGATCATCAACACTTTCTACAGCAACAAGGAGATCTTTCTTCGTGAATTGATCAGTAACTCCTCCGATGTAAGCCTCAATCTCTCTCGTGTTTTTGTATATCGTCGTTTGAATATGTAGATCCGGTTCGTGTTTCATTGTTATAATTGAAATTATGTGGTTGATTTGGTGATTTAGTATCTAAGTGAAGTTTGAAAAAGATTTATTATGACGTTAAACAGGAAGTTGTTCATAGATCTTTCGGTTAGATTGTTGATTTTAGTACGTAGTGTGCGTGTTTTCGCATGTTGTCCGTTAATATGTTACTGTAATCGTGAAACTATATGAATGTTATTATAATGGTGAGACTGTCGCAATCTCTGGATTAAATGATATTTTAATCTAGAATATTGAACGCACCGTTGTTGTAATCTTCCATCTTGTTCACACAATCATCAACTCGTCCTATCTCACACACACCGTAATTTGCAATAGTTTTGGTTAATTCGATTTGTCTAGTATAGTTTCATGTTCGTTACATTCTTATCTTGCTTCGTGGAATTCTATTGCATTCCTATTTTTGTTTGGTATTGTTTATCTAAGTTAATATGAATATTATTTGAATACGCTTGTTGAATTATCAACTTATGCATGGAGTGTTTTACATTGCTGTGTGTGTTTTCGGTGAAACATGTATATGCGGCTAAACTGTTTTCTTTGAATATGGTTGATGATGCATTCAGGTTCTGGACAAGATCCCTTTTGAAAGCTTGACTAACAAAAGCAAGCTAGATGGTCAGCCAGAACTATTCATCCATATTATACCTGACAAGACCAATAACACCCTCTCCATTATAGATAGTGGAGTTGGTATGACAAAGGTTGGTCAGTATTATATCCTTTGATCTACCCCTGTTTAAGTTTTAGGTGTGATTGTGAATTAATATCTGATGCATGTTTGCTTTGATTTTCAGATTTGGTCAACAATCTTGGTACAATTGCTAGGTCTGGAACTAAGGAATTCATGGAACCCCTAGCTGCTGGTGCTGATGTGAGCATGATAGGGCAATTTGGTGTTGGTTTCTACTCTGCTTACTTGGTAGCTGATAAGGTGATCGTCACAACAAAGCACAATGACGATGAGCAGTATGTATGGGAGTCCCAAGCTGGTGGCTCATTCACTGTCACCAGGGATACTTCTGGTGAAGTCCTCGGCAGAGGTACAAAGATTACTCTCCATCTCAAGGAGGACCAGCTCGAGTACCGTGAGGAGCGCAGGCTAAAGGATTTGATCAAGAAGCACTCTGAGTTCATGAGCTATCCCATCTCTCTTTGGGTTGAGAAGACTACTGAGAAGGAAATCTCTGATGACGAGGATGAGGAGGACAAGAAGGATGAAGGGGAAAAGAAGGACGAGGAAGGCAAGATAGAAGAAGTTGATGAAGAGAAGGAGAAAGCTGAGAAGAAAAAGAAGAAGATAAAGGAAGTCTCTCATGAGTGGAATTTGGTGAACAAGCAGAAGCCTATCTGGATGAGAAAGCCTGAGGAGATCACAAAGGAAGAGTATGCTGCCTTCTACAAAAGCCTTACCAACGACTGGGAGGAGCATTTGGCTGTCAAGCACTTTTCAGTTGAGGGCCAGCTTGAGTTCAAGGCTATTCTGTTTGTTCCTAAGAGGGCTCCTTTTGATCTCTTCGACACTAGGAAGAAGCCCAACAACATCAAGCTATACGTACGTCGTGTATTCATCATGGACAACTGTGAGGAACTGATGCCTGAGTACCTGGGCTTTGTGAAGGGTATTGTGGACTTAGAGGATCTGCCTCTCAACATCTCCCGTGAGATGTTGCAGCAGAATAAGATCATGAAAATGATCCGCAAGAACTTGGTTAAGAAGTGCATTGAGCTCTTCTTCGAGATAGCTGAGAACAAAGAGGACTACAACAAATTCTATGAGGCCTTCTCAAAGAACCTCAAGCTTGGTATTCACGAGGATTCCCAGAACAAGGGAAAGATTGCTGAACTGCTTCGGTACCACTCCACCAAGAGTGGTGATGAGATGACCAGGTTGAAGGACTACGTGACGAGGATGAAGGAAAGCCAGAGTGACATCTACTACATCACTGGTGAGAGCAAGAAGGCTGTTGAGAACTCGCCGTTTCTTGAGAAGTTGAAGAAGAAGGGATACGAAGTCCTCTACATGGTGGATGCCATTGATGAATATGATGTTGGTCAACTGAAAGAGTTTGAAGGCAAGAAGCTAGTCTCTGCAACCAAGGAAGGACTGAAGCTTGAAGAGAGCGAGGATGAAAAGAAAAAGAAGGAAGAGCTGAAAGAGAAGTTTGAGGGTCTCTGTAAGGTGATCAAAGATGTCCTCGGGGACAAGGTTGAAAAGGTGGTTGTCTCAGATCGTGTTGAGGACTCTCCTTGCTGTTTGGTGACTGGGGAGTACGGCTGGACGGCTAACATGGAGAGGATCATGAAAGCCCAAGCTCTGAGGGACTCTAGCATGGCCGGATACATGTCCAGCAAGAAGACTATGGAGAGCTGATGCTGACAGGAACGACAAGTCTGTTAAGGACCTGGTTATGTTGCTGTTCGAGACTGCTCTTCTCACCTCTGGGTTCAGCCTCAATGACCCCAACACCTTTGGCAACAGGATTCACAGGATGCTGAAGCTTGGACTGAGCATTGATGATGATGCGGGTGAAGCTGATGAGGATATGCCTGCATTGGAGGAGGCCGATGCTGATGCAGATGGCAGCAAGATGTAGGAAGTGGATTAAATCTGCAGTCTGGTTCTGGTTCAGTCTCCTGAATGCCCTGGTATTATATAATTTAGCGTATTATATAGTACTCTGTTTTTCTTGTTGTTGCTATTGGAATTTCTAGTATGCATCTAGTTAGTTCTGTTTTACTAGTTCCCGTGGCAATATAGTTAGTTACTTTCTTTTTGGCAAAAATCGACGGTAGTTATTGTTTTGCCCTCTAATTGCATAATAGTTTTTTGGTCGAGTAGCCTTGGTTTATCTTCGATAGTTACTACTACTACTACTATACGTTTTTAAATTAATAACCTCACAAGCCAATTGGGGGTATGTTAGAGATCTTGAGAAACCTATTTTTGACTCCCCGACATTTACTCTTCCACATTCTTACTTGCCAAATATAATGTTCGAGGGTTAGAACTAATCAAATGCTTTCGTAAAATTCTCGTACATCCCTACGATAGCATTTAAATTTGTAATACCCCGAACTTTCATAAGCCCCTAAATGCATTTTAAAATGAGTTTAATTGCTTAATTAATGAGCTTTGAGTGATGTGATGCTTCAAGAAAAGATATTTTCTTGAAAATGACTAAAATGCCCTTGTGTGTTTTGACGTGAGTTTTTCTCTTTTCGATTATTCGAACGAGTATGTGATGCATTGATAGAGTTTATTTATATGAGTTTGAGCTTGAATATGATTTTCAGTGAAATATGAGAACTTTTATTTTTCAGTGAATAGTAAAGAGAACTGAGAAAACACTTTTCATCGACGAACTTAGAATTTGACCTAATTAGTGTCTTTTGAATCTAGAATTAATTCTAAGATCATTGATATAATTTAGAAGCTCATCCGAGATCACATGAGAAAACTCTAAGAGTTTAGTCCTTAACGGATTAATTAGCCGAATGATTTTTAGGTTTTTCTTCGTTACTTGGAATTTTAACCTAAAAATTAGATATTCGGGTTCCTTGATTTATTTCGTGAGATATGAGATAGGGTCGAGAAGTTTTCGATGTCGGAAACGAGACGAGGAGAGATTAGAGCCGTTTTCAGTAGAAATAAAATAATACGGATATATATTCTATCGGAAAACTTTTTCATCCGGATAAAATTTTATCTGTAAAATGGAATCTCTCCCATCTCTCTCCCTCTCTCTCTCCCTAAATCTCTCCATAGCCTACCCTATTTTCAAATCCTATAAGGAATCATAATTATGATATTTCTTTCTTAACTAAGTTAAATTCATTTAACTTATCCTCCATCATTTGATGCATGTATCCATCTCATCACTTCACACCTCATTTCCATCGTGTATGATCAAGAGAGAAGGAAGAAAAAAAATGATATCATCCATCTCTGTCCCTCTCTTGCCGTGACACACACACACAAATACAAAGTTGGAAAAATCCTCCATTGAAGCTCCATTTCCAAGCTCCAAGCTTTCAAGAAGTTCAAGAGATCATTATCATCCTTTTCAATCTTCCAAATCCTAGTTGAAAAGGTAATTAGTTCATCAATTCTTGAAATCAATATCAAATTCCAAATCATCTCATATTTCTTGAAATTTTCGGCACATATGCCCTTGAGAGATGAATAATTTTTGTTTCATTTTTCATGAGGATTCAAGATGAAATCCACCATGAAAATCAAAGCTAGAGTTTGAGCCTCCAAGCCTTCTATTTTCGGTTCCACCATCATCAAGAGGAGAAGCTTCGATTTAATTTTTAAAAGTAGGTTATTTGATTTCTTGTAAATATGTAATCTCTAAATCCCTAAAGAAAAAAAAATGCATGCATGATTTTAATTTATGCATAGACAAACTAGGAATTTCGATGTGAGATTCGAGTAGGAAATCGAGCCTAGGAATTAATCTTTGATTAAAAGAGAAAAGAAAAATAATCTCCTAAAAATTCTATTAAAACCGAAAATAGGAGAAAGAGAAGGAAAAAAAAAATTGATTTCTATGATTTTGATGATTTAATGCTTTATATGTGTTTATGAATATGATTTGCATGGTTATTATGCATGAAGAATTTGAGAAAATGTTTGTCTAATTTTTTAGGAAGAAGCTGTGAGTTTTGAGGCTTAGAGGAGTAATTTATTTTGATTTATTTCTTGATGTTATGATGATGTTATAAGTATGAGAAAAATATGAGATTATGATGATTTAAATTCCTTATGATGATATTATGAGAAAAATTAAGTTTTATGCATGATATGGAAGAAATGTAATTTTGATGATTTTTGGTGAATTAATGATTTGATGTTAAGAATGTGTTTGTGAGTAGTTTGATGTATTAGATATTCAATAAGAGTTTTTGAGATGAAGAAGATGAATTTCTAAGCATGAAAATGAGAAAAAAAAATGAAGAAGAAGAGTAAGAATACCTAGTGTGTGTTCTAGGTGTTCTTGGTGAAAAATATGAGTTTTTGAATATGTGTTCTTGGTGTTCTAGGTGTTCTTGGTGTAAACTTAAAGATTTGAATATCATTAAAATTAATTCTAAAATAAATAAATTAATTATTTAATGAATAAAATATTCAATACTTTTTGAGAATAAAATTAAAGAGAAATTAAAAAGAGAAAATCATTAAAGTAATGATGAGTTAAGTTGAAAAAAAAAATATTTTCTTTATTAAATAATTAGAGTTTAAGAGGAAAAGTTAATTGGGAGATTAATTCTTGAGATTAAAGGATTTAATAATCGAGAAATAAAATGAGAAGAGTTAGAGTTAATGAATTAGAGTTGAAAGTCGAGTATAAAATGCGAGTCGAGTTAGTAGAAGTTATGACGTTCGATTGAACGTGAAAGAATGAAAAATGTTAATAAATTATTTATAAGAGAAAAATAATAGAAGAGTCGAGCATAAGAAATTGAGTGAGAAGTTTAATCGAGTCGAGTTCATTTACTCATAAAATTAGTCGAGGAGTTTTAAAATAAAAATAAATAATGGAGTTAGAAATAAAATATTTAAAGAAGTAATTTCTTAATAAATTAAGAAATGAAGGTTTAAGAGAATAACGAGTCGAGTCGAGCTTAGATTATTGAGTAATAAATAAATTTTCGAAGAAATGAGTCGAGTAAGAGAAGTTAATGAGTTTAGAGTCGAGCGAGGATTGTTTAAATAAAATATTAAATTGAGAAAAATAGTTTAATGTTTAATCATTAAATTAAATGAGAAATATTGAGAGACGAGAAGAAAATTAATAAGAGTAATATTGATTGAGAGTCGAGTTATTGATTAATGAAGTGTTTTAATGCTCGTTTAATTTAATAAGTCGAGTATTGATTGATTGATGATGCATGAGTAAATAATTGAGTTTGTTTTTCAAACCGTTTTAATTAAAACGAGTCAAGGAAGTTATCGAGTTTTGCTTGTCGAGTTAAAAATCGAGTTTTTAATCGAAGATAGAAATTGAGATTAATTAAATAAGAGTTTAAATGAGTTAATGAAATAATAGTATGTACGTGTATGCATACGTAATTGAGCAAAGACGACGTATTTTGAAATAGTGACGTATACTGAGTCGAGGAATATTAAATGAATATTTGAGTTTTTAATTGAAAAGAATTCTTATTATTTGAATTCATATTAGAAAGACGAGAATTTATTTTATGAGATTAAAGTTGACATCTTTTCTAAAAATTAGAATCGAGTAATTGTTAAAGTGACTTGAAGTGTGAATCAAGTTTGAGATAACATGTTGATTTAATTCCATGATTGAGCTATAATATGTTAATTAAATCTAGGGATAATTGTCTGTAAATCCTCAACCTTTCCTCAAATTCGGGAATTGTATATGACTTTTTAATTTTCGCACAGATAACCTTAATCGGCCATTTTCTTCTGATTTTGCAACTCCGATCGAATTCCCCCAATTTTTTTCTGACGTGGCTTCTCGGAATTCCACGCTGGACACACCGTGCCGGCAAACTAAACGACGTCGTCCCCTTAACATAAAATGACGTCGTTTTACACCCATTTAAAAAAAAATTGAAATCCACACTTTTCTCTCTCTCTCTCTCGCAAGTACACATATTCAATCCACAACCCATCTTCTCTTTCTCTCCATCCCCAGTTGAAGGAGGTGATTTTGCTGCCGTGGGCGACGTGGAGCGAGCCGTAGGGCGTGGTGGAGATCGCCGACGGCGAATCGCGGCCGTTGAGGGGGAGGATTAGGGATTTGTCAAGGTTGAAGGCGTCGAATTGGGTATGGTTTGATTGGGAGTTGAGAGGAGATTCTCGACGCAATAGAAGATTAGGTCCTGCATATTGAAGGATTTAGCTTTGGAGGGGAGGTTTCCGGTGCGGAGGAGAGAGAGGAAGAGAGAGAAGAGGTCGGGGTCGCGGTCGATGAAAGGGATGGCGCCGTTGAAGTCGAAAATAGGGTGGGGGAGAGGCGGTGGTTTCTGTTGCAGAAAAAGGGAGGAAGAAGAAGAGAGGCGCTGCTGCGACGACCCCTTTATCGATTATGACGGAGCTGGAGATGAGAGGCGTTGAACAGGTGGCGGCGGAAGAGAAGGAGAAGTTGTTGGGGGCGGCAAAGGTAGTGGTCGTGTTCGATTTCGATATGTTCGGTCGGAGATGGTGGAGTGGGTGAGTAAGAGAGGGGTGGGGGAGGAGAGGCGGTGACGTGGTGGTGGTCGGTAGAAGAGAGTGTCGATGAGAGAGATTTTGATGAGCTTTAATTTTGGCGGTGGTCGGAGAAGTTGGAGGGATGATTGGAGCGATGGTGATGAGCATCGTGAGGGACTGGGTTAGTCATTCTTTTCAGTGGTGGTTGCTGTGCAGAAAAGGGGAGGAATAAGAAGAGATGCGCTGCACCACCATTGGCGGCGGCGGCAACCGGTGGCGACGGCGGCAGAAGGAGAGATAGAAGAAGAACAGGAGAGAGAGATAGGGAGAGAGAGAAGAAGCTTTTTTTTTTTGTTTTTTGTTTTTTTTTTTATAAAATGAGTTGGCATATTTTTTTTTTTTATTTTAAGTTGAAGTTATCAAAACGACGTCGTTTTGTCTACTCCGGTGTCCAACGTGTCATTTTCGGCCTCCAGCGTGAAATTCCGAGAAGCCACGTCAGAAAAAAATTGGAGGAATTCGATCGGAGTTGCAAAATCAGAAGAAAATGGCCGATTAAGGTTATTTGTGCGAAAATTAAAAAGTCATATACAATTCCCGAATTTGAGGAAAGGTTGAGGATTTACAGACAATTATCCCTTAAATCTATGTGCATGCGTGAAATGTTTACTTATCGATTATGGTAACATGATATGCTCAAATTATTGAGAATGCGTGCATGAGACATAAATGATGTGATATAATTGATGTGATATGAATGATGTTATATGACGTTAATTAAATTAAGAATACGTGCATGAGACACGAATGATTTGATGTGATGTTAGTTAAGTTATGAATGCGAGTGAGAATCGAGAAATGAAGTTGAGATAAGTAATATGTTATTAATAATTGAGAAAATGTCTTACCGATGATCGATTGATGATTTATGATTTAGAATGAGAATACGAGATGAAATAATTAGTAACCGAGTAGAGTCGAGGATCGAGGACGAGGAAGTCGAGAAGAGATATCGACTTAGAGAAGATAAAATAAGATTAGAGAAACCCGAGTCAAGTAGAAGTCCTCCAGCCAAGACACGCATCTACTTTACGTCTTAAAAACATCGAGTCTTATTTATTTTATCGATGTCGGTTTATGAAGGACCGAGCGAGACGATCAAGTAGCGAGGACTATTCACGAGTAAGCCGCCTAGCTAAGTCTGCGGAAGACAGGTGGGCTTTTCTAAAACCAAAACTATCGATGAATGCTGTTATGATAATTGAGTATTATTATGTGAGTTTTTAAAGTTCAATTGACTTGCTGTTTTTACTTGAGTTTTTGGTATGTGTTATCATCTGCTTGTTGAGATATTATTGTCCTGTGAAAGGCAGGAAAACCCACGTGTGGTATATGAATTGTTTGATGGTGACTGTGAGCCTTGCTTCGGTTGGGCCGGTCACAGTGTTCGAGAAGGAGGCCTACTTCTCGACACAGATAGATGGATAATGTGGTAAATGATGCATACTGTTTGATGTATATATAATTGTTTTGACTGGCCAGTCTATTCGGAAAGAAAATGATTTTTGCATTCACAAGTAAAACTGTTTTCATTGCATAAATACTTGTGATGCTACGGCAAGACAAGATTCAATTGATATAGCTCTAAGAGCAAGTTTCAAAGTTTTTGGCATGTGTTCACTGAGTACGAAGTACTCAGCCCTGCATGTATTTCTAAACGTGCAGGTTAGCAGGATGAGGATGGAACGGGCAACTTGGTGGTGTGATGTCTTGAGTCAAAAGTTAGTCTGACAATTGCATGTCTTCATACATGTAGTTATTTGGGATTGAGTCGAGTCTCCGCTGCGATGCCTTTTGATGTTGCCGGTTTATATACTTTGAAACAATATGTTGATTTTCTGTTGGATAAGAGCAATGTGCTCGATACATTTTAAAAGTTTTTGTTGGTTCGTATTTTTGGGAATCCTAAATACTTATACCATTTGGAGTTGATATGTAAATTATTCTATGCTCGTTGGAAGTTTTTAGTTGTGACTTGGAAGCATGTTCTTATTTGCTTCTTTCGGTCAAATATTACCCTTGTTCCCGAGCATGATCCCCTTTTGAGTTGAGATGATGGATGGTTAATAGTGTTAGTGTTCATGCGTCGCACCTCAGGAGTCGGGGTGTGACAAAATTGAAACATGATTGAGGACATGATGTGTCATACCCCACACAATCAGTTTTTAAAAACTTCTCATTATCGATCCTGCTCTTAACAACAATGACACATACACACCTATGCAATCTCTTAGTTATTCCCCATTTTCAGATTTAGAAGCTCACCTATCATCAAAATCATCCTTGAGCATGAATATCACATATGCACACATACTAAAGTATTTCAAAATACTCAACCTTAGATTCTAAACTTTCAGATTAGCAACAATAAAAATTGAGCATAAAGATCATTAAAAGCACTTCACCAACATACTGAATCCGAGCTCAAACCCTTCTTGAAAATCCCAAATTCAAAAAATCCTAGTTAAAGAATAAGGGGTTTATACCTTTGACTCTTCATTTTTCTTCTTACAAGCTCAAATTCTTCTTCTTTTTTCTCTCTGCAATCAGGTCTCTTGTATCTCTCAACCAGAGCTCTCTCTCTATTCCTCCACAACTCTCTGTTTTCTCTTCTTCTTAAACTCCCACACCAACTTCTTGTTTCTCCTCTCTATTTCTTTCTTGATATTTTACTTCCCTCGATTTTTGTCTCTTGCCCAAGAAACCTCTCCTTTCTTCTCTCATTATCTAACTCTCTGCTCTATCTTCTTTCTTTAATTCTACAGAAAAATGAAGTCGGCTTCTTTACTGAAGGAGTAAGATATATTCTTCTATTTAATTTAGGTGTGATGCCTTGTGGTGAAAAAGAGAATGAGGTGGCATGTTTATAAAATATGGGTCCTAGCTCACTCTATCCCAAATTTTTTAGATATTAATTAAACATAAAATATTCTTTTTTTCTTCAAAATAATGCACACACACGCATAAGCACCTTTCATGTGCAATATATCATACTTATATTTTCTTTTCTTTTCTTATATGTCACCAACACATGCATATATATATATATATATATATATCACTATACTTGATAAGTATTTTCTTTTTTTTTCTTTATGCACAAATAAATACACAAATATTCAATTACTTGTTTATTAATTAAGGAGAAATCGGGATATTACATCCCTCCCCCCTTAAAAAAATTTCATCCTCGAAATTTGAATTGTGACTTGAAAAACTGAACTTTCTTCCTATTTACATATTTCTACATTCTGTCTTCTTGTTCGTAGTGTTCCTACAGGACCTTAACCAAAGCATTATGTTTGCTTGGTGTGATCGACTTTCTTAACCTTGGCTTCTATGCATGGGCTATTAACTTTACCTTACTGAAATAGTATTCTTCACTTGGGGCCATACAAGACCTCATATCATGTCTATTATTAATCATGAGTTTATTCTAATCTCTATAGTCTCATAATGCCATTCCATTATATCAATGACATAAAAATTGTCTTCAAAGGACAAATCTCAGATCCTAAGATCCTGGTTCAAATAGATTCTGTTAATAAGAATAATAATCATCAACTTTTCCAAAACTCGTTTCTATATTCTACTCCTCTATGCTATGCTGAAATCTCAGAATAAATTCAAGTTTTTGTCTCTGCGATTACGAGAAGGCAATACCGACTTGTTTTGAAACTTCGGTAACAAATTAAGTCGACAAACTGAACTCACTCTTGCCATAAATATTACTAACAATTCTTACTATAACAACTTCTTGGCCGTAAGAATATTCAACTCTAACCTGACAAACTAATCAGAGGTTAAATTAAACTAAGCTCTGCAGTGGAAAAAATTTGTATCTCAAGGTCTAAAAACCCAACGTGACAACTACTGAGATTCTCGTTATGTTGGGCTGGCCAGGCTCAAACATAACAATTTCTCAATCATAGGGGAACAAAGTCCCAAACATGACAGCTTTGTTCTTGCAGAACTTTATGTGAACTTCTAACTTGAAGCACTACACTTATGTCATACTGCTGACTCAATAACATAACTTGCATACCTCTAACTACGAAAAGATCATATATTGTTCACTTAGGCCACAAACTGAATCAGCCTACTAAAATGTGACATAAAAGTCAAGAGAAATCTAATATGACAAATTTTATATGATCTCCACCTATTGTGCATGGGATAACGAACATGCCAGGATCTTCTTTTTGAGCGGGATGTGAGAATTCATGAGTGCTGACACATTCTCCACATGGAAACGGGCATTATCTGGGTACTTAGTCTTCTTTAAGCACATCTCTCGTAAAAATTTTGCACACTTTGGCATGGATTGTAATGCCATCAATAGTGGAAGGTTTATCTCCACTTTCTTGAACACCTCCATCATGTCCTCCAACTTCTTCTGATCACGATCGCGGGCAAAACGTCTTGGATATGGGATCTTTGCCTTAGCAGTGCGAGGAACGGTCCTCTTGGCCAAAGCCTCTGCTTCTTTTTCAGCCTTCAAAGAGTCCAACAACATGTCATCTTTATCAAACCCCAGCTTTGATCTCTCCATCTTCACGTAATCAAACAAGGCTTCATCCTCCTCGTTATCCAAGACGGGGTTCTTATTGGCCTTTATCCCTTCTTCACGTTTTGCCTTCAACTCTACATAAAGGTCATTGATATCTCCTGAGCTCATCTTAGTTTCTTCTACGCGAGCAGGTTTTGTTGCCTTCATACCCCCTCTTGGGATATCATCTTCATCTCGTGATTGTTCAGCCATGGCGGCTATTTTCTTGAACACTTCAAATGGTAGTTGATCAACTATTGCTCCTCCACACGCTGCAATCATGTATTTCCTTTCTAATATTCCCATGAGAAGGACTCTTAAAATAAGAAATAAGAATTAATCTCCACCATTAATTACATCTACATAGATGGTCAAAATTTGACCTGGTCAAAGCGGGTCAAACTCGGATCAACCCGAGTCAACCCGTTGACCTTTTTTTTTCTATTTTTTTGCGGTCACCTCATATGCACCACACTATATAATGAGATGCATCACTAAGTGCATTAAGATGCACCGAATTTTCATTTTTTTCGATTTTTTTATTTTTGTTTTTTTTTTTCGTAAAATAGGGTGCCTCTAGTTATACTGTGTGGTGCATCTGGTTACACTGGGTGGTACATGTCCGATTTTTCTTCATTTTTTTAAAGTTGTTTTTACAGATTTTTTTTCCCGGCTCCGCCTTCGCTCCGATTACTAATATAAGGATAATCGTCGGGCAACAATTTGAATTTTTCGGCTTGCTCCGAGGCCTTCGGCTCTCCTCGCTCGAATCTTGACCAAAGAAGAAGCGGCAAACAAAAAAGCGAAGAGACAAACAAAAAAAGGGGGAAAATAAATATGAAAAAAAAAAACGAAAAAAAACCCAAAAATCTGGTGCATCTCAATGCACTTAGAGGTGCACGTCATTATATATTGTGGTGCATATAAGGTGAATGTAAAAAAAATCGAAAATTCGGTGCATCTCAATGCACTTAGTGGTGCATCTCATTACATAGTGTGATGCATATGAATACATGATGTGGTGCATATGAGCTAACCGTAAAAAAAATTAAAAATTAAAAAAAAAAATCAACGGGTTGACCCGGGTTTGACTTAGCCTCCATTATCTATAGATCTATGGTAGAGATTCATTCTCATTTCTTAGGATAAAAACTATTCTAATATGATCTCTCTCATATATATATATATATGTGTGTGTGTGTATGTTTTGTCATTGGATTATGTAAAAATCATCTCTACTTTGGCATGTTAAAAAGAAGAAAAAATTCAGAGAGATTTGATTTAGACTGTCATATCGTATCCAGAACTAAAATACATTAAAAAATCTATATTTTACTGCTGAAAATTGTTTCTGTTGCATACTGTTCATTGAAATTCCATTTATGACCTTGTATTGAACCATACTACATACACCACAAAACCGAGTCAAGATTCGTGAACATTACAGTTTGTTAGATTATGAAACTGGACCATCGTACACTTGATGCTATATAGCACAAGAGTCTCTCCATACACAAATAGTAATGTACATTGTATACGTTTTGCTTCATATACGAATGATGCGTAATACCTTCAACATTCAACAACATTATACAACTACGTCGAGCTAACCTATTCTTTTCTAAATCTTGAACAACTCATTTCTTTCCGTTCACAAACAATTTATGAATGAGTCAAATTTATCTGCCAACAAAATCGAAGGCATGGTAGTCAAATTTATCTGCCAACAACTTATTATTAGTACATTGTACATACTATATGAACTAACATTACAAGTTTAATTACTATCTATATATAAGATGCAATGCTTGCTACTTCGTCCGCACGATTATTAGTAAGAAACAAGAAACAAGAGTAAAAAGATAAAATGCAGTAGGTTCTATAATTTTTAAAGGGCTAATTGTTTTCATTTTTTAAAATGAGACTGTGCTAATAGTACAGACACAAAAGGAAAATGATACTTTACTATTGGGACGGAGGGAGTATTTAACAATTCTATGTGAAACATAATAATAATATCATTATGCCAAACCCACAACAACACCAAAATCTAACCACGCGAAAAAAATAATACTATTAGAGTGCATTCACTTTGGTTGCAAAGTTTTCATTAGAAATGATGGATAAGAAAATATGAGAAAATATTATAATTTTCATACTTTTCTATCACATGTTTACTCATAAAATGTAAAAGAAAAATTATTACATGGTTCCCCCACCCTTTTCCCATATTTATGCCTTGTAATTCACTGAAAATATTATCACACTTCTTTCCTCATGTTAATATTTTTCACAATTGAAGAGAAAATGATGGAAAATGAGCTGCTTGGGAAGATTATCCATCTTGTCCACAGAAAATTAACAACTATATAGTATATAGGGTTGTCTAAATGGGTGACGGATATCGGGTAGTATTGAACCGACCCGACATCCGACGAGTATTGGATATTCGATATCTGCATGTTCGGATAAATGGATCGGGATACGGGATAAAAAATTAAGATATTCGGGTATCGAGTATACTCGACACCTGATCCTGGTACACGAGTAAACTTGAATTTTTATTTATGTTTAGATATTATAGTTCTTTATATATATTCTATTATTATAAAACTAATAATTGTATATAAATCTCTTATATATGTATACCCTATGATTTACTGATTAGGTTGCTTAAGGTTTGTGTTTTATAAACTTGTGTTGCATATACAATTTTTTTTGTTTGGTTGGTGTTTGTTTTGATCAATTGATTGTTATGGATCATTGCGACATAATCTAATAGTGTTATAATTTAAATTTGAATAATGTCAAATATTTTTTGGCATAATATAATACTCCATATAGATTTAATAATAATGGTGGGTAATTAAAGTACCCTAATACCCTATCACGATTAGTCACTTGGGTATTTGGATAGCCGATTTTTAATATAGGGTTGGGGTAGGGTATAAAAAATTTGAAAAAATCAGGATCGGATACCCAATATTTTCTACCCGTCCCGTTTAGATAGCCCTAATAGTAAACGTGTGAAGAGAATTAAAAAGAGTAAAAATATTTATTTTCTACCGTTATCCATCAAAATAAACGCACTTCTTGATCCAAAAAAACCCGAAATATTTCCGGTCAAATTGCAAATAATTCCCCACCTTTTTTTAAAATCTGGTTTAAAACCAAACCTTTTAATTTGCAAAAAAAATCTCCACCTTTTAATTTTTCTTAATTATCTTCCACATTCAATTTTTCATCCAAATTGAAGCTGAATTGGACGCCGAAAATACTTACATGACAAACTAACACTTATATGTATACGATTTAAGGCACAAATCGATTACAAACTATAATTTTCTTATCATTTCTCATATTTTTTTCTCCCTTCTTGTAATGTCTATTACTTGAAAAAATGGGGAAATAATTTGAAAAATCACATAAAAAATCACCCACAACTCCACTTAAGTATTTTCGGCGTCTAATTCAACTTCAATTTGGGAGAAAAATTGAGCGTGGAAGATAATTAAGAATATTAAAAGATGAAGATTTTTTTTGCAAAACTTAAAAAATTTGGATTTAAATAAAAAGGTTGGAAAATATTTTACAATTTGGCCAATATTTCCTCCTTTACTTCGCACTTTTATTCAATTTTATTTTTTTTATTTTTTTGGATGGGCTAATCTAACTCACACTTTGCACTCTCCTCTTCTTAGGATGATCATCCATGACTCCGTTGAACATAGAGAAAACTGGCGGCGCCCGCCGCTTCGTGACTTTCACCGGCGTCCTCGCAGCAGAGGAGCCAATGAGGTGCGGAAAGTTAAGCCTGGCGCGTGAGCCACGCAACTCGTAGGCCGCTTGATCATAAGCCAATGCGGCATCCTCCGCCGTCTCGTACGTTCCCAGCCAGATCCTCCTTCCCCGCCTATCCGGATGCCTCATCTCCGCCGCAAACTTCCCCCACGGCCGCTGCCTCACGCCGCGGTACCGCGCGTGGCCACCACGCGCCGCCCCCGGCCTCTGCTCGCTGGGTAGCCCGTTGCCGACAAATTCTTGGTTTTGGTTCAGCGGTACTGCAACTCCGCAGCTCAGTGCCCACATGGAGCTGCCCATCAACGTGGGAGTGGGGCTGTGGCTGTTGTAAAATTCATCTGGAAAGTCAGAATCATTTAGGAGAAAGCTTTTTATTGAATCTAAGAGGGTTGCAATTGCATCAGGGTTTGAGATTGTTACTGTTTGCATTTTCTTGAAAAAAAAAAGGAAAACTATTTTTTCTTCGTTGATTGAGCACAGTAATACTCTTATCTTAGTTTGGGAAAGAGTTCCTTATATAGTGCATACTGGAAGTTATATGCTTTATTTTATTAATTTTGTTCCATGAAGATCCCACATGGCCCACAAGTGAGATTTAATGGTATTATTTAATTTTATTAAATTACATTTTGGGCGGAATCTAATTTTGCCAGTTTCATTTTACATTTCGTTGTGCTTAATGTAAAATTATCTTAAGACATACTGTGCCTATAAAAAATAAAATAAAACAAAAACGTTTGTCTATTTTAAATAGAACGATCTGACCCAATTTTAAATGTATAATAATGTGTCCGTAGGTAGTCTAATTTGGTTTACTAGGCCGCTATAGAGAAAACGGTAGTTAATTGGTTGTTTTATCAAAATTAAATCAGGGAGGCGGCTATTAAATATGTGTTCAGTCCTTAATTATGTTTTGATTGCATTTCACACTTAATTATTATTATTATTATTTTTATTTAAAGCGTGATATGCTTGTATAAACAATAAAACAGATGTAATTTGAAGGATAACGAATGGTAGATGTCTTCTTGTTATTATGGTAACAATAATCTTAATTACCTTTTAAGTTCTCTACAAAACTTTATTTGTACAACGAAATATGTACTATATAATGCTCTATTTATGCGTTCTCTCATTATTTTTCTCAGGAAAAAAAAGTCTTCTGTCAATATCGTTGCAAAAAAAGAAAAGAAATTGTTCTCTTAATATTCTGAGCAACTTTTATTGCCAACTATTCAAGGCCACGAATCATCAACTATATACATATTTATAATTATAATACACGCAAATATAGTATTATAAATTTTGTGTGCGCTATCTTAATATATACAAGATCCGACTTAACGTGGAAAAACTTAGGACTAGTAATTGATTCGGTTATAAAATAATCGTATCAATAATTAATTAATAATAACTGATTAAGGCTAAATATTGCTACAATATATACCAAATCAATTAATTATTTCGGTTAACCGCTAACCAATTTTGTTAATCAGTATGGATATCGGTTAACCCAAATAACCAAAAACTATTTTAAAATTGGACAATATTTTTGCACAATGTTAATTGCTCATGTTCATTCTAATTAATAACCATAAAGTCTTAAATAGTAATATGACACAGTCGACGGTTGGAAACAGAGCGTTGGTGTCTTGTGTTGTCGTAATCGATAAAAAAGGTTAGAGTTTTATATTATTTAGGGCTTTAATTAATTTGTAATTATAATTTATAATATATATTTATACTTATACTATATACTCCATCCGTTCACGAAATTACTGTTACATTGTGGACGACACGAGTTTTAAGAAAATGGTAGGTAGTAGTAAATTATAGTGAGTATTGTTGTGAGTAGAGTAAGAGTCCCACAATAAATATGAGTGGAGTAGCAAAAGTGGCAACCATTTCGTGGACAAACTTAAGTAGCAAAAGTGACAATCATTTCGTGGACGGAGGGAGTATTATTAATTAATAAATAAATTTAATTAATTGATTATTATGGTTTGGTTTTGGTTATAACCAATAACTGATTGACTTAAAAAATTCGAACCGATAACCGCACTAATAACCAATAAAATCAATTTTTGATTATTATGTAATTTGATTAAAAACCGACTAACCGAAACCATTTAGACAGCCCTAGCAAAATTATTAAATTTTGGCAAGCACTGTAAACCTTTTTGTAAATACGTTCGGCGGATTGCAATGCGGTATGGAAACAACGACCGAGCGACGTTGGGGCAGGGGTCCTTGGCCCCAACCACCATGTAGTACGTTTTAACTTTTATATTAACTTTTATATTCTTAAGTATGTTATTATAAAAATTATATAGTGTGTTAAATTTGAAGTTATTTTTATTTTGTATTTATAATATTTTTCTTAGAAATATAAAAATTCTTAGAAACTAGAAATTAGTGTACAAAATTTCTTGCTTGGTGTTAGTTTGGTTCTATTTGATTTATTTATTTTTCACTATGATAATAGAAAGAGAATTTAACTATGAACAATATTTTCTATTTTAAAAAATATGAAAACAATAGAAAAATATTTTGAGATAATTATGTTAAACTATTGATTATTTAAAGGATACCATTTGATATTACAATATTATAGTAGTACTTAATTTTCTATTTTCTTTCTCAAAATTACTTATAATATTTAAATTGATACTTAATTTTAGGCTCCCTCTACATTAATATTTCTAGCCCCGTCACTGTATGAATACTCTCTACAATTTTATAATTGCCTCTAATTAATTCATTTCAATACTCACCATTTTTCATTCTTCACTGATTTTAATTCATCATTTATCAGTGGTAAATTCGGCAAAATATATATATTTTTTAATTTGATTGCACGAGGACAACATATAATATTTTTTTATTTTATTTAGTTCAACATATAAATTGAATCTGAGGAAGTATATACTGAGCAGAAAAACAAAAATCATGGAGCATAGAGCATTTAATTGGCTGATAACATTTCACCTGTATTTTAGTATTTGTTGGACCATGTTATTCTCTCTGTTTTACTATTGAAAATTTGGTAGCTAATTGCATTATCAAATTCTGCAGGATTTTCAATACCAGGTAGTAGTTTCCAAGATTGTTGAATGTTTGCTCCAGGATGTAATTAGTTGAAGCTTACTTAATATAATTAATTTTTCATGGTTATCAAACTATTTTACTTTCATAAGAAACTAAAATTAAAAGAGGAAAATGAATTTTGGTGAGATGTCTAGAAGGGTAAATTAGTAAAAGCGGACCCTTAATTGAAAGTTGGAACTCTACATTTTATAGTTGTTCGAAAGGTTCGATCCGCATTTCTGAGATTAATTTTCGGGTCTCACCCTACCCGGATCCACCTTCTCCGTCTGCCCCCGCTCTCTCTCTCTCTCTCTCTCTCTCTCACTGAGATTTGGGATCAGTGAGACATATTGAGATTTTGAGGTTAGTAAGAATTCCATTTGTTCTTTGCGTGATGTCGCCAGCTGTTTGTTAAAATGTCTCGCTGACTTCATGTGCTTTAATTCTTCATAAATTATCTCTCTCTGAGGACTATTGCTGAATTGGGTTTCGACGTTTGCTGTCGGATTGATTGATTTACTACATATTTTGGCATGTACTTATAAGTTTATAATTTGATAATGCTAACTATACTCCGTTTTCAGCTCTGTAGATTACTCTAACCACAAGCAAGTATAATTTTCATTTTCGTACATGAAAATTTTTACTTTGTGGAGTTTAACATTAACATTATTTCTTAAAATAGTTATTTCTATGCAACTTTGGATTATTATGAGTTCAACATTATTGCAGACTTACTTGTTCAAGATATCATGGATCGTTGGAGCGGCATCTTGAAAATTCAGTTGCATCCAGATAGCAGCATTTTCTACAGAGTTGCAGCATCCCTTGCCCTTTCTTCTTCTCCAAAAAAGTTTGCAGTATGTGTTTTACTTACCTTTTTGCATAGCTGAAAAAATAAACAACCAAACAAGATAAAAATGATTAATAAGCATTTAGGTTATCTGATATCTGTTAATAGATAGGCTAAGTTTTTATATGATTTATGTGAGATAGGTACCTTCTGGAAATGCGATATTCTTTAGTGGGGATCGAGTGGAAGGGACAGAAAATCCAGTGATTGAGAGATTATCTGATCCTCAAAGGGTTGCTGAAATCTTAGTTTCAAAATTTGGTGGATCTATTAATGCTTTTGTTGTGGAGGCTCCCATTTTCAACGGACCTTTTGCCGTTTATAAGGATTTCATCCCCTCTCTAAATGAGTATGGTGAGCCAAAATCCTATGATGCAACTGGATTCCCAGCTTCTACGTCGCTAGTCTTGCTCTTGTCCAAGTTTCTTGTAGAGGTAAAGAATGTATCTCAATTCTTAGATTGTATGCTTTGATCTTTGATAACTTTGGCTGATCTTGTTCGAGTTTATTGTTGATGTAATATATCACTTTTTTACAAATCCGTGGTTTTTTACTTTTCGTTACTTACTGCAAAATGTTTTCCAAGTTTTCTGACTCTCGCAAGTTTAACAATCGAAGTATTCCATTCTTCATCTCATATAGAAAACTTGGCACAATTTGGATATTGTTTAATTGAACCATATTGAACAGTGTCAACAACAAGTTCTACAATTTTGCATCTTCAAATACATTTTTGTGCATCATTTTTGCAGATTGATCCTTGAGAACATAATCGGGATTATCAATATTTTACTCTGTTTTGTGTGTTGAAAAAATCTGAGTTTTCCTTTTCCTTACTCTTTAGTCTTTACTGCATTTGTTTGTAATCTCTTTTTGAACCTATCACATGCATGCACTGTTATGCTGTTTGCAGAGCATAATCGAAGTGTATCACTGGCTATCATTTGCAGGCAAAAAATGTCGCTTTAGGGAAACAAAAGGAGCTGTACCTAACTGAAGCTTCTTCGTCATTATCAAGCAAACCACAGACGGCACTTCTTGGGTTTAGCAAGGGCGGTATAGTGATCAATCAGCTCATAACTGAGTTTGCCTTCTCAGAATCCCAATCCACTGATTTACCAGCAGCTCAAACAAAAAAGAACATGGAGAATGGAGACGACTGGATTATACCCACGTCAAAGGAGCACCTCTTCAACAGCATAGCTGAAATTCATTACGTGGATGTTGGGTTGAACGGCGAAGGAGCTTATCTCACCAGTAAAGACGTGATTGACAGAATCTCAGAACGCCTCCCTCAAAGAGACTCGGGTATCAGGTTTCTTTTTCATGGAACACCTAGGCAGTGGTGTGACGAGAGGCGGATGTGGATCCGTAAGGAAAAGGATGCCCTGGTTCGACTTGTCAAGCGTGCTGCTCAGAGGAATACGGGTAAATTACATCTTCGTGAGAGGTTATACTTTCCTAGTAAACTCCCTGATATGCAGATGCATTTTGAAATTATTGATGTCATGGATGTTACTTAGCTAGCTAGCTGAGATATATAGTGATATCTACATGAACATGATGATAGAAATTCTGTAACTAGCTCGAGTTAGTCGTATAATTTGATGCAGAGGAATTGCATTGCAGATCTTAGACTAAACTGATTGAGATGCATCATATTTGCAGAACTTAGGTTTGGTCCAGTAGTTTGTGGTGGTTCTTGCTGTTTATGCACGAGTTTTGAAGCATCGTCTCTTCGTTTTGAGTTAGGATTTAAGAATCATGGTTACTTGGATTTGATCCATTGCACCATTTGATGATACAAGACTTTCCATAATTTTTTAGCAAAAGTTTGGGTACAAGTACAACCAACCGTAATTAGGGTAATTAATGAGGATTTATGGTGTAATTAGAGTTTATTAATCTTCCATTAAGGTCATTTCCAATTAGGTTTTATTAATCTCAAATTATGATTTATTTATCACCAATTAAAATTTCTTAATCTCATTTAAGGTTTAATTTAATATCTAATGATGGGTTATTACTTCTGATCTTAGAATATATTAAGCTCCAATTAAGGTTAATGAGCTCCCAAAAAAGATTACTAAACAATAGTACAAAAAAAACGTTGCATTTGCCCTCCCCTCGTCATAAAAAGAAGATATTAGAAAGCAATATCTAATAAGGTCGATTACAATTTACAAACGTTAATTAGAGTTGACCATTTTGCCAATCTCGAGTCGAGATATTATAATATAATACTCATTTCGTCCTCGAAATGGTTGCCACATTGTGGATGACACGAATTTTAAGAAAATGGTAAGTAGTGGTGGATAATAGTGGGTATTATTGTGAGTGGAGTAAGAGTTCGGGAAACAAGTAGCTACACACCCTTTCTATGAAACACACTGCTGCATGGCCTACACGTGGAAATAGCTGCAATTTAGAATTTTTATTTTATGCGTTTTTTCAATCCATTATATTATATTCTATTTCGAACCGTGGTTGGGTAATATGTCCATGTGGCGTCCAAAAGCCAAAGCACATTTAATTGTTTTACTATACTGTGGGTCCTGGGGTAACAAATATGCAAGAAGTATCGTCTTCCCCAACAGCTCTTTTTAAAGTTATCTTCTTCCCCCAGCTCATTAATTATCGTCTTCCCCAACTCTTTTTACAGTCATACGATTTCGCGCCTTAGCACCGATTATTCAAGAAAATCTGATCATACATTACTTTTCGAATACTGTTGAGGTGGAATAGCTTGTGGAGTGCGCAGATTATTACTGGAGGAATCGGGAGTTAAGCCATATGTGTCTCTTACCTTAAAATCAGGAGGGTGGAGCTGCAGAAAATTTTTGATTAATTGTGTGATGCACTGATTGGTTCTTGATGCTATCGGCTACAAATTTCATTGAATACAGTTAGTGTAATCGAGTTTGAGAATACTAATTTGGATTAATTTTTTTTTGCAGTTTAATTATCTTTATGGAAGGAAGTAGCCATAAAGTAGAGTTTAATTTTGATGCCGAAATTTGTTCATCTGTTGGCCCCAATTCTCCATTAGTTTAAATGAAATGTTTGCTACGCACACTGAGTATGGTTTAATATTTGCATGCTACTAATTTGTTCTTTTAAGGTCTGTGCCCTAGTTGTATCCGTTATCCAGAGAAAGTGCCGTATAGTTTAGCAAAATATAGAGAGTGACAAGTATTTGCCTCTTTGGTGTTGGTATAATTTGATTGTCTTTTTATTAATGTAGGTGTTAATTTGTATGGATAACATTTGGATTATTTTTTGTAAATATAATGATTAAACTCCCATGTTTGTTTGATCAGAAGAAGTTCTTAACGTGTCTGTTAATTGTGAATTCGGCGGTTAACTTTTTCGTATTTTAGTTGATGTACCAGTTACTTATGTTATGGTCTTTAAATCTCACAACAAGTTTGTATTTTATTTAGTATGTGCAATGCTTAATTTTTTGTGACATTTGTTACAGATATTTTTCCCGTAATGGATTTCGACCTTAATTCTAGTTTGGGGCTGGAATCAATTCATTCCTTGGGCAATGAGGATCCAAGTGAAGATGAAATTTACAAAAACATTAGTGGTGATGATATTGACAACAATAGCAGCGGTGATGAAATTGATGGATTAACTGCCAATGATTCCGAAGATGGGGTTGGTGATGATGGAGGTCTAGCTGATGATTTCGAGGGACTTGGATGTAATAGAGATGGAGAAATTGGCGGTGGAAAAACAGGGGCTCGTGATGACCGTGAGAGGAACGTACTGGGTCATGATAATGAGATTTCAGTGGAGGAGCCTGTCCTTCCGACTTCCAATGAGTTATCTACGGGTGTTGGTGGTGAAAATCCCGTGGTGAATAACACCAACTTGGTTGATGATGTTTTGTTGAGCGAGGCTGACAATATTCTTTTGCAGGATGTGGAGAAGCGTTGTCTATAGGTACAAATGTGCGTGATCTGGATGAAGCCTATTTACTTTACTGTGAATATGGTCGCTTAAAAGGTTTTGGTATTCGGAAGGGTGAGCAGCGATATGTCGGCAGAAGTAATACGATAAAGTGGAAAGAGTTCATGTGTTGTTGTGCGGGACATCCTGATACAAAACGATAGAAGGAGGCAGTTTCTGCCTACAAGAAAATACTGATTAGGACTGGCTGCAAGGCAAAGCTTAGAGTTTCATGGTCAGTGGGCTCGCCGTGGCGTGTGAGCATTTTTTTAACCGATCACAACCATGGGTTGGTAGCATCTGAGATGACATATATGCTGCGGTCATCTAGAAATCTATCAACAGCCAATGCGCTTATTTTGGAAGCATTGTAGGCATCGGGCATAGGTGTCGGTGGTGCAGTAGGATTCCTGGAGAAGCAGGTTGGTGGCCCCCATAACCTTGGTTTTAGCTGGCAAGATGCCTATGATCACTTTGCGAGGCAGAGGAAGAAGCCGTTGCTGCAAAATGCTGATTCTATCAGTGTGATGCAATATTTCCGTGATAAAGCTAACGAAGAACCATTTTACTATTGGAATGCCGAAACCGATGCTGACGGTCGTCTAGTTAACTTATTCTTTCGTGATATAAGATCTGTTGAAGATTACTGAGCGTTTGGGGATGTTTTATCCTTTGATACTACATACCGCACAAACATGTATAACTTGATACGTGCTCCGTTTGTGGGCATTAACCACCACACATTCACCATTTTATTTGGCATGAGTTTCTTGTCTGATGAGAGCACCAGTTCTTTTGAGTGGTTGTTCAAGGAGTTTTTGAAGTCCATGAATGGTGTAGAGCTTAAGGTAATCTTCATGGATCAATGTATGGCGATGATGAAGGCAATAGAGACCACGTTTCCAAATGCAAAACACTATTTATGTCAATGGCATATCAATCGAAATGCTATTAAAAAGTTTGGGTCGCTTAATGGGAAACTTGCATTCAAGAAGCTTTGGTATAGATGCATGAATGATGTTGAGACAGAAGGTGAGTTCGATGAAGTGTGGAAGGAGATTATGGGTTACACGACCAGCAAGACAGCTCATTGGTTTACCAATATGTACAATCTTCGTCTACGTTGGGCGTCTGTTTTCACTCGAGGCATTTTTACAGCAGGGCTACTGGCCACTTCTCAAAGTGAAGGTACGAATCGTTTTTGTGAAGAGTGTGCAAAAGTGCAGTTTCAATCTATATCAATTTGTAAATAATTATGAAGAAATGAAGAAGAGTTGGCGCAGAAAGGAAATGGAGGAGGACACATTAGGCATATGGATGCCAGGTCAGCTTGTGAGTGAAAACGCACTATTTGCGCAGGCAGTATCCGTATACACACGCAAGGTGTATAAGAAGTTTGAGGCTGAAGCCACAAAAACGTTTAGTGCCGTTCTTCCGCACGATATGCGTGACCTCGGTGATGACAACATGGAATTCACTATGACAAACAGTATGAAGGGCAGGACGAGGACTGTGACGTTCAATACTAAGTCGTATTTTTCCATGTGCTCATGTAGAAAGTGGGAGTCAGAGGGAATTTTGTGCCGACATATCTTGAAAGTATATGGCTTCATGAATCATTTCACTATCCCAAAGTCCCAAAGACTGAAGCGCTAGACCAAAAAAGCAAAGGGTGCATGCTTTGTGGAGCAAAGAGGGTTGGAGATCTGGTCTACGCTCCCTTACATGTTGTTTGTGCAGACTGTTATGAGGCATATGTATGAGATGGCGTCTAGTTGTGTCGATAGTGAAGCCGGACAGTCATTCATTATTGAACAAATGGAGAAAATACGGAGGGCATTACCTGTCGGTTTACCACAGCTAAAGCAAAAACGTAAGGTGTGTCACGAATTTAAGAGCAACGAGGTTAATTTCCCCTGGTTCAGCGATCCTAACGTTATCAAAGAAAAAAGATTCATTAGTGCTCGTGAGTGGAAATCTTTCATGCAAGGAAAGAAACCTAAAGGTAATGTTTGTGAATAGGTTGGATTCAATTATTAGGTATTTATAAGATTTTGCCGTTAAGGTATCTTTGTAACCGTTAAAACGATTGGATTTTCGTTAACAGCTACCCCCGAAGTGCGAAAAGAAGCTGCAGATGACACCCTTGCTTTGTTGCACCGCGTGCCCTTTGAGATGATGGAGGAGGTTCGTTGCAGTCCGAACGCTTACCCCCCTTACAGCGCTGGTTGGATAAAGGATGCATCACGTTTGCGGCCATCTTCTCAGCCATAAGCCTTCACCATCACTCATAAATACTCAAATTAGCTGCATTGAGAATTTATATTTTTTTTAATTGGAGAATTATGTTATATTTTGGATTGTACTGAGTTAACATTGTACTAGTTCGTTGCTTCGTTACCCAATACATATATTGCTTTGACTACATCTTTTCTAGCGCTATTTTCAACTAATAAATAGCAAAGTAGCACTCTTAACATCTTAGTTGGCCTTTTGCTCTAAAGCCGAGAGGCCTTAACTCCCGATGTAGATATGTAAAACTTCAACTCTCCCTTCGTTGCATATGAGGAGAATGCAATCGATAGTTTCCTCATCGTTCGAAGGCACCTGTCATTATCTGTGTCATTACCAATGACAACATCCATTGTTAGAAAAATCCTTGTTCTGACACACGTCCCCCACGTTAGGCCGAGTGCAGCTCGCACTCTTCTTCCTGAAGAAATTACGGAGATCGGTTGTGGCCTGCGATTCATTGGTTGATCCTCCACAACATCTACGACTTGGTTTGTGACCACCACTGCCACTCCATGTTTTAGTGCAATGGAGTCCAATACAGTCCTAATCTTGTACAAGATTTTGTTGCGCTCATCCAACTCTTGCTGCGTATTGGTTGAGAAATGGCCACGAAACAATGATGCGATATAGTCGATTACTATCATCTTAATGTTGTCTCTTTCCACGACAGCGTCGAGTCACACGAGGAGGTTGACCAGGTGTTCGACTGAATCAACTGCACGTACGAATATTCTATCCAATACGTTGCACGGGATGGCTTGCATTGTGGATGCTATCTGCTGCAGCCGCCGAAATAGAAATGGACCTTGTGTTTGCAGGTACATTGAGCTTCTGTTCATCCCACCTACATCCATTGGGAGCTGTGCGGTTAGCAATAGCTGAATGGCTATTTGTGTTTTCCCTGTCCCGCTCTCTCCCACGAACTCTGTTATACCCTTGCACGGAACTCCACCGGCGAGAGCTTCATCTATTATTGGACAGCCAATCGTGATAAATCCAACGCCTTGGTGGTTTTATGGCCCTCCCCGCAACTCGTTAGTATCCATTGTTTTAAATGGACTGTTGGAGGATGCTAAATACAATGGTGGGATGTTATTCTCCATAATTTTGGTGGATATATAGTTGAGTGGTCAAACTTGTTGTTGGAAGGACAACAATTCCACGAATTCAGAAAAGTGGGTTGAAAAAGCTTGGGGAATCGTGCAGTCTGGGAAGTGTGCATTGGTTTTTCCCATTTTGAATTTTCCACCCACATCATCAGCTTTGTACAGCCGCATCCACGTGATTGACAAACAAATTTAATCATGTTTGAAGTCTTTAACTTTTTGTGCTCATTTAGGCTACTATGCATGTATAGATTCGTTCCCGGGAAGGTAACTTCTATTGCCAATTATAATATCATCATGAATTAAGAAACAATCTATTACCTGGGCCCATGCTGTTATCCACTAGTACTTACAATTTACGACGGAAATTGGTTCATACAGACTGCACCAATTTGTAAGCACGACCTTTATCTCTTACAACAATCATTACGAATGACACACATATTTCGACTATATTTTTATTTTTTTTCTTAAACTCCTGCATTTTCTTTCTCCTATACTGCTCCATCATACATTTGACATTTATCCAATGTTGACATTAAATTTGGTGTTAGAAGAAAGTCGTTGTTTGGATTGGCATTCCGTTTATTTTTGGATGCGTTGTTTGAAGTATTCAAATTACAGTTATTCCATACTCCATTTTACATGTTTATAGGCCCGCCTGTGGGAGGCAACTGATATTCATACTTATTGGAACCATTGAAACCAAGGCATTACACATTGATAATACTAGGTGTCCTCCTACATTTACTGCTGGTACAACGGAGGACACAACATCTGAAGCAATATCTCACAAAAACCATGGCCTACGTAATTCACCTTTTTCATAATATCATCATAATTCATCTTTTCCCAAATACAAAAGACCTAAGGATCTGCCCAGTACTGCGTAATTTACATTTTAACCGAGTGTTTGAAATCAATCTTGTCTCCCCTTAATTCTCTTTGTTGTTAGGTTCTTTAGATGCCTCCGGGTTTTGCAATGTTGTTGAGCTGTGCATCCACCTTCAACTTCCAAGCATCAATCACCCAACCCCGTCGGTACTCTGCACTTGCCCACGGATTGATCTCCATCACTGATTTTCCAGCCACAAGGCACTCCACGTACTTAGTGCCATTACGCCGCAGTCATGAAAATTGGTTTGCTGCGACGTTGCTGGATACCATTTGACATCCCATGACTGCTGATTCTGTAAGACGCGGCCTTGCCTCTCAAACACATTGTCAGCAATTATTAGTTGAGGCAGGGCTTCACTAAGCTCCGGGAAGTATTCCTGCACAGCCAGCCAGTCTTCCGTCGTGATGCACATCGAATCATACACCCATATTGTTTCCATAGCTAAGTCTATCCAGTATGCTACCCAATACTTGTTCTCGAAGTTTGCAATACCGACAACATAGTCAACAAAACTCTACGGCACGGGCCTCTCGAGTGGTCGATCCCCAGTCACATAAGGTAACAGGTCAGTGGGTACAAAACTTCCACGTGTGTCCTTGATTCTCCCCTGGTGCAAATTGGACAATACCATACTTAGTTTAAATTCAACTATCGCAATCTTTAAGGGTCCAACTTCCACACCAGCTATTTTTTTTCATAATTAACTTACCCATGCTTCGTTATCCAACACTGTGAAACGGGGTTGGAATTGATTTGGCTCCATCAGCTCTTTGTGCATCATTATTTTGAGGACCAGCCTGCATTCTTGCCATTACAAAGAAAAAAAAAAGAGGAGAAATAGCGCTTTCAGTAATGGTGAAAACTAATCAGCATGCAACAAGATATCGAAATATACTGTGCTTGGTTTCTTACAAAATTCGTTAGCTATCGTCCTCCATCGAGGAAGTTGACGAATCTCCACAGTTTTATCTCCTTCTCATCATGTATTAAAGTCGTAACCTGCCCACCACTGCCATACATTCAAAGATTAAGTATACATTAAGTATAGATTACATGCATTTACTTTATCCCATATTCTAAAGTATTACAATCTGTAAATCACTTACTTTGGGCCGATGCAAGCAAAGCCGTACCACTCGTGAAACTCCAACATCTCTTGGCCACATGCCCCTAATCGCAATGGATCAAATGCAAGAGGAGATATGTGAATATGTCGGCTTGGCTTCTTAACACTCCCTGATGCTTCAGGGGCTGGCCTCTTTCCAATTAATAGATGAGGCGCTGGGCGGTATAGCCTAAATGCGGAAGATCCGCGTCGTGCATCGGCCATTAGTGATCCTGTTTTCACAGTAATTGCGCTGGGAGGGATCTCCGTGGTGTAATTATTGCGCATCATGAAAGAATCTTCCACTTCCGGTGACGTTGTCTCCCTCAATATCATTTCAGTCCAGCTATCAGGCGACTCTTCGCCAACCTTCCCCTTCCCCTTTTGTTTCTTCTCAAGTTGAGCCAGCGTTGTACAAACTTCTTTGCAGAAATGAACGTCCAATTCTTTTTCCGTGTCCATTGTCTTTTCTTCAACCTGTCTTAATAGTTGATACTCGCTTACTAAGAATGCAAGCGCCACAGACATCTGATTAAACTGTTCCACAGCGAACCTTTCAAACATAGTTTCACCCTGTTTCATCAGATATATCATGACATTAAGTGAATTTCTAATCAGTAAGACTGACACTTACTTGTATAAAAAAACGTCCAACTATTCTTACAGTATAATTTGCCAAGGGAGGGTTCTTGTATTGGCCAATGGACGGACTTCCCGCATTGCTCCCCCCATGCACGTTGTCTTCCCTGGCAAAGCTTAGCTTCCTTTGAATGTTGGGCCTCTCCGCTGCCGTGCCTACACTTGCTGCTTGCTCCAAATCTATTACGGCAGTCTCCAATTCCATCTTCTCCAACCATGTCTGCTCAAAACTTGATGGCTGCATCCTCACCTGAAATGTTTATCACGTTGCGACATTAATTGTTGTTTGAGTGACCACCCTTCACCTCATATCACACATATCATGAATCATCAAATTTAGATATGTGAATCCACTCACAAATTTTAGGATGAATATATGTCACTTACATAGAGTAGCGTGCCTTCGTCGCTAAAGACATCCTGTATGTCCTTAAAACAAGGACTATGGCTGACACTCCACCTTCCCATGCATGGCCAAATCTGGTCCCATTCTTTTGACTTGGTCATCCATTTCACAGGGAGTTCTGGTGCCACCTCTTACAACCAGCATTGCAATGCTGGATGGAAGCCGTAGATATATACCACATGCATTCCACCTACCTCGTTCCTTAGCTGAGTCACCTTCTCCCATAGAGTGTACGTGTGCTCCACCAAAAAGTTGTACACTTTCCGGCCCCACGGGTAGTTCAGGAAGTCAGCCATGTTGTCGAGAGCGTGGATGTATTTAACATCCAGCGGCTTGTTTTTCTTAATTCCGGTGTGGAAGAAGGCACCATACATAAGATATACCAGTGCCAGTTTGTACGTGTTCTCGCCCTCACTGTCGAGCTGTGCTTGTCTGAAAAAATCCTCCTCGAGGTAGTCAAATGTCGGGAGGCGATTTGCAGGAAAGAACTCCTCATAAAGCGCTGATGTGGCTGGCCATTTACTTCCACTTCCTCTGAAAGAAAGCCCTGTGATCATGAAGAATTCTCTAGGGCCAAACTCGGCCTCGCCATGTTGAAGTTTGAATTTCAACTTCCCTGTTTTCCAGGCGTCGACCATGCGCGTTAGCAGCCCGAACATCACCTGACCCTAGAACATTATGTGTGGTAAGTCTAGAAACATTTCGAAGCACGACTTGCAAAATTCGTCCCATTTAATCGGCACAAGCTTTCGGTTAATGTTGTTGACAACATCGTTGGTGTAGTTTGTATTGCGGAGGTGTGCATTCCCTGCAAGCATATAATACAGTTTTCTAAGTACATTTTAGAAATTGTTTTTTTTTTTTTTTCCAAACGTAATTGCCACTCCAACCATGCATGCAATTATTAGTAATTCAATTCCACCCGAATCACCAAAAAATATAATCATGTCCCTTAATCATATAATACAGTTTTCTAAGTACATTTTAGAAATTGTTTTTTTTTTTTTTTTCAAATGTAATTGCCACTTCAACCATGCATGCAATTATTAGTAATTCAATTCCACCCGAATAACCAAAAAATATAATCATGTCTCTTAATCATATGATACAGTCAATTAACACGTTGAAGGAACAGGTAATTGTTGTTGTTTCATTTGTTAAATCACAAGTAAATAATGTACATGATTATTACTAATTTTGAAAAACCTTCATTGTATTAACTCTTGAACTGTCCTAGTAATTGTTGCAGTTGTAAATAAGACATTGCAATTATGACATTTGGGTGTAAAATATATACTGGATTCAACAACGTGATTAAATCTTTACAAATATTTATCATTTGCATTTGCACCGCATCGGGTCCTCACAAAAATTAAGGAAATAATACCAAGGCCTAAACACACATGGAATTTCAGTCGCTAAAATAAAAATTTGATAATTAATTAAGGTTTTGCACGCCTAAGTTAAGGAATTTCAGTTTTAAGACTAACAGTGAAATCCGTTTCTGAAAATAAAATCCAGAAGTTGTTCAACCGACTACTGTATTAGGGTTTTCGCGTCCGATAAAATTTTCGTTCGAGAACTCAGATCGAAAAAGCGTCTGACTTTACATTCACTTATTTTGCGATACGAGCCTATTGGTAAAAGTTAGTTTTATTTATTTTTTCGGGCGAAATTTGGACTATCACGTCTCGACTTTTCGATGGATTTCGAAAATTGAATCATGCTTTCCGACTAAGTAAATTATTTCCAATCTTTTGGTCGAATTAGTTTTCGCCGAAAATGTAACCGTCTAAGAAATTAATTAATCGATTTTAGTATGCAGTATTAGACCCGTAAAACGAGATATTTTGGAATAAAAATCCCTTCCCAACCGCCTCTCTCTCTCTAGTCATCATATTGAATTTTTCTTCTACTTTATCACTTAATATCTCACAATTAACACACAACTCTCTTATCTCTCTCTCCAAAACCGCCCCCCCTCTCCCTTTTCCTCTCTTCTCTCTCTTGTTCTTCACATCTTCAAGTCATCTTCAAGTTTGTTCTTCATTTCTTCAAGCTTCTAAGTTACGTAACTTGTTCGATTCTCGATTAAAGTCAATTCTGATTGCATAATCGTAAAGGTGAGAGCTTCCTCTTTAATTCTAACCGAACAAAAATCCTATTCTTTAATTCTTGAAAATTTCGAAAAATTTAAGAGGTAGAAGATTGATGTTCTAAGTTTATTACATGATTATTTATGCTTAGGAATGAGTTTCTATGGTTTGAATCGAGTATAAATCATGTTAAAATTAATTGGGTAATTTTCGAAAATTTCATGAATTAGTTGATGAAGATTGAGCTTGAATTTAGATCTATGGTTTGTAGAATATGTTTGTATGCAATGAATGATGATTACATGAATTATTTGAGGATTTTCTAAAAATAAGAACAAGTTTGTAAGAGACAAAGAAGTATGATTTTGATTAAGTAAATCTTATGTTTTTGATGATGTGATGTGATATATAAGATGTAGGAAGCATGAGGTTCAACATATAATTAAATTAGATTTTTCTAAAAATAAAAACGAAATCGTTGGAGGCGAAGAATCGACGAAAAATTAAGTATAGATGTCGATATGAACTTATGGATTGCATATTAGTTAATCTAAGTAGTTAATGATGATAATTGGAAAGTTTGAATGAAATCTAAGAACGTCAAACTTTTTGTAAGAGACGAAGAATCGAACGTAATTGTCGATAGAAAAATAGAACGAGGAAACTAATCTAATATTAGTAATTGTACATGTGTTAGGTTTGTTGTTGAATTAATTGAGAATTAACTAATTGAAAAATCGAGTTCTTGAACCGATAAAAATGATGTGAAATGATTAAGTATTAGTTATAATGATGTTAGTATGTTAATATGATTTTTGTTAAGTATAAAGATGATAGAAACTAATTTGGTTTGAATTGGATAAGTAGAACTTTAAAAATGGAAGAAAGTATGAGTGTAGTTGATAATAATTTCATATAAGTTATGAAATAGAAATTAGAAGTTAGTTGTGATTTGAAATTGAAATGAAATTGCTAAGTGTTTTCGTTAATTGAAAAGACGAGAATTGCTCGTCGTATTTTTAATCGAGGAACGTGAAAGTATTCACGTTAAATGATTGTGTGACTTGACTGTAAATTGATGAAAATTTCGTGCACATAAAGGTTGTATAGCATTGATCGAACCTAGGGAAACGTGCGTCGAGTTTTTAAACGTCTAGGGTTTCCCGGCCAGTTTTGCCACCCTTCACGAAAACTGTCATAACTCTTTGCTCGTTTAACAAAATCGAGATCCGTAAATTGGACAGTAAAGTAGAATTCCGTGTCTTTCTTTTGACATAAGGCACATCCCCTATTTCGAAATACTCTGTTCTGTAGAGGCTCCAAACCTACTGCCTTGTGCAGAAAATTTCTAAACTCATTTTTCTTAAGTTGAATTCTTTTCAACTTAATTCTTTAAGAACTTTTTAAATCATTAAGAGTTATCGACTTCCGTCTTTAACTAATCTAAATGTCGAGTAAGGAATCGAGTTAGTTCTAAACGAGATGTGTCCGAATCTCGTTTCTTTTAAACCAAAAGAGATTAGTTAAAGTGCAAACGCCTAAAAAGACTTAACCGAATTCGATTTGCTTTTCTTTAATCGTCTCGACCGATTTACTAAAGCATGTTTGTTGCGATAGAAGGAGGAAGTCGCAATTAGATGAAAGGATGGAAGACTGAAGATAAAAGTTTGTTCTATAACCGGTTAAGGTGGGCTTTTCTATATAACAAAATAAAGTGAGCGTTGCTCAAAATGTTTACTTATTGCTTTATAAGTGTGTTTTCTAAATGATTATCAGTGCATAAAAGAATTTACTTTTGTGAGTTCTTTTGTGCCATTCTGAGTTGGTTCGCCAACTAATCGATCGGATTCTGAGTTAACCGGAAGGGGTTTTCAGAGTTAGTGTACACGATAGCCGTTGTGTGTGGTACTCTGTTGAGGGGTAGCCAGCCACGGTGAGGAACGTGCGAGGGAGAAGTTAACTCTCCCCCGGCGTTGAAACAGAAGTTGGGCAAGTTGAACGTAACAACAGTAAAATGCTTGTACAAGCTATGTTCATGAAAAGAAAATGTTTAGTAAGCACGGGCCTTTGAAAGGAAAACCCCGTTGTGTTACTTTGAGAATGCCTGATTAATCTATAAGCTTATGATATGTTTTCGGCATTGTGCCCACTAAGTATGATTATACTTAGCCCTGTACGTATTTATAAATGTGCAGGTTGAGCGACGAAGGCGGCGGAGGTTGAGTAGAGGTTGTATATAGGAAAGAAAAATAGTGTAATCAATTCTACGTTTTTCCACTGCAAACTACTTCACTTTTTGTTGTATAACTTTTCGGTTTAAGAGCGATCCTTCGAGATCGACTCTCTTTTGTTAATGGAATCAGTTCATAGATATCATCTTGTTTATTATTATTGGTTAATGCATCTATTCAGTTATTCCCCCCCCCCCCCCTTCTTCCCCGCTTCTTAAATCCAACCCCTAGTCGCACCCCGACTTTGCCGTCCCTCGGGATTTGGGGCTGTGACAAAAATATAATTTGAAAATATTGCAGTATAGACGGAAAATATTATACAAATTTACATTTATTACTTTTCCATGTCTTAAGGTTCTCATATAAATTTTATAGAGATACATGAATTTTTTAAAAACTTGATTTTTTTGCATGAAAACTAATTTTTTTTTTAAATTAAACAGTACAAATATTTCATATTATATTTGTTTTACAGATACACATATACTAAATGAATGTAATTTATTGGGCCAAATTGCATGGTCAGATTTGCCTTGTTAAATTTACTTGAATATATGTAAATAGGTGCTACAAGTCAAGTCCACTCTTCTATAGGCAGCCCAAGGGGTAATTAAAATTACGTTATCCCAAAGGCATTATGGGCATATCAATACCCTTTCTGGGCTCCACCAAGCCCAGAAATGTTATTACTGAATTACAAAGTCTGGGCCCAACACCACACCAGGAGAAAAAAAAAACGTCATATAAATATTACAAAAAACTAGTTTACCAATTACCGAAAAAAAAAATTTTACACCACACATTATTACGTACCCGATGATGGTAGCCACTTTCTCAAATAATATGCCATTATGCTTTGACTCGTTTGGGTATTTCACAGAGCCTCCTCGTGTTAATTGATCTTCCTACAAAATCATCAACCACTTTTAAAAAAACACCAATGAAGCTTAATAGAATAAATAAACCTAAAAATTTGTTTATAAATATACTCTGTCAAGCTTCTGTATACCACATTCATTGTAGTTAAATAACTACTCTTATGATATTTTGTATAAAAATTGACCTAACCACATTCATCTTTAGTTAATTCCAAAATATTTATGCTTATTTCCTGTTAACACATTTTCGTAGAAAACCAATCACAAATAGCCCATTTCCCTTTAGCATGCTGTAGGCGTGGTTCCAAATAAAATCATGATTACATTATCACAAAACAATAGCTTCAATCAAGGTCTTTCCTTGTCGAGGGAATCACCTACATAGTATTTGTATTAACAAATTTTATCGCCGACCCATACCACAAACTTCCTACCTCAACATCTAAATTAAACTGTAGATGGTGAAGGGCATGTTATTGCAGCAAAAACAACAATAAAATAAAATACTACACTAAAAGTAAATAATACATTGAATTACACCGAATTCATACAAAACAAGCAGCCATGGCCATGTACAGAAATCCTTACCCTTGGACACACCCTTCTGCCTTACAACTAAAACTATGCTGTGGATTAGACTCACTATGACATCAACACCTCCTCCTTGGGCAGCAATCTAGCTTTGGCAATGAAAACTCAAAAACCAATCGTATTGAATTTGGAAATTTGATTGTATCTATTGATGCTGAAAGGGGTCTCTATATTCGTCTGCACCTGCTATAATGAGCTCCTCCGCCCTGAATTTATAGTGCCTTGAGTGGTATACAACAGTTGAGTGCTATTAATGCACAATTACTCCAATTATGGCAATTTTTATAATACGTCTTGTTCCCATTTTGATATCCATTAACATTATTTATACTGTTCCAACTTTCCTTTGGCAAAATGGTAACTATTAAATCACCATAAACCCAGATCTTTAGCACATTTTCTAATAAAAGGTGTAGAGTATTTTGCATGTTAGTAATTTATCCTACTTGTTTTTTTATTCTAAAATGTGTTGATGTAACTATTTTACATTTACATGTATGGAGTAAGGAAATGATGATGCGGTAGCGGCTGAAGGAGAGGGTAATAGTTGGGTAACTGGACCCCTCTAAGGTTTTTTTAACATATAAAGTATATATCATAGTGTATTGTATTTTATTATTTCAATCCTTACAAATACAATTAATAACCATACATTGTAAATTGTTATTTGCAGACATAAATCAAAAAAAATTATAATCGTTGCATTAATTTATATACTTTTTATTTTCCTTAACATTGTTCGAGTGTATTTAGTCTTCAATTTATAATATAAACTTTTACTGAACTAAAAATACTTAATTTAATTAGTAGGGAAAAAGTAATATCTAGATTTTGTTGTAACATGTTTTAGTGTTGTAAGAGTTTTTAAGCTGTGTACACTTGATACTTGAATTACATTGTGATAACAATATATTTGAAACAATAATATTAAATTCTACAACATATACATAGTTTTGAGCTCTATGTACATTAAAACAGTGGCACAATTACCTTTTTTATACCGACGGATTGCATATAATAGGTTATTTTTTATTGATGTAATTGTTTACAAATTTTGTACGATAACTTTATAATACATTTGATTGTTTCTACAATTTTTTTACCCTTACGAACCATATACGGCTAATTTGATAAGAAAAAATTGCAATGGCGACCAGAACGCGGTATTTATGTACCGCGTTCAGGTTGCCTGGAACCCGCTAACTTTTTCACGAGTCTTTTGTGTAATTCATTTTCATAAATTTAAACTACTCATCTCCTAAGATGCAATCATTATCACGCATGAAAGGATGATATCTTTTCGGGTTATGTACGTTGTAACTCATCTGCAACATATACTAGTTGTATGATTCGTAAGGAAATACCAACCTTATTTTCAACTATGACGACATCTCATTTTTAATAAGGTGTATTATCATTAAACACTAGCTATGTATTTTTATTTATTTTTAACTAAATTATCATTGTTAATTCGAAATTATCTTATTTTTTTTATAAACATGTATCAGTGTTAGTTTGAAATTATTTTACTTATTTATTATTCTTTGATATTCATATTTAGATCATACCAATTATCAACTATAATCAATCAAACAAATAAATATAACAATAAAGCTATCCGAACATACTATGTCCGGACATAACCGGTTCGACCAAGGAATAAACTAATTTTACAGAATTTCTTAATTAATATCTTTTCTAATTAATTTCGACCATTTATGAATGTACAATAATACCCTTTTTGAATTTTAATTATAAGAGAAGAGAACATGTTTATTTCGATGAAATACGGTCTTAGTTAATACAGTTTTAATTAGGAAGAGATTGCTTTAGGGGATGAGAGAGAAAATTTTGAGGGGAGTGAATGTGGGGGGAATACCGCCGGTTTTTTGGAGCCAAAAATCTTAAGGGTAGATTAGGCAAATAAATTATGAGACTAAACTAATTTTTTAATGAACCGCCGGTTTTTTTCTTGGTCAAAACGGTTATGTCCGGACATACTATGTCCGAATAGCATTGCCCTAAATATAAATTATGTAATATAACGCAATACAGAAGCTACATCAAGAGTGATAAAGAATATTAAATCAATTAATGAAAAAATAATAAAAATGAATAACAAAAAAATTTAATTAATAAATAAATGAAAATGTGGATCGACACTGTCTTTTTGGAATGAAACTGTCTCGAGTCAGTGTGTGCTGCACTGGGCTGTCTCTATGGATTTGGTGGTTCGTTATACCCAAATATTCTGATTAATCGGACGACGAAACGCTATCCATATTGCACCTAACAGAATTTTTTCCCTACATGTGCGGGCCCACTGAATCAAGTATTCCATTAAATTTGGATGTGATTGTTCCTGACACACAACATTAACCCTATTGCACCATTTTTCAACCTTCATTATTACCCGTCAACTCCACCCACTTTATTACTTACCCTACACTTTTCTTCTTCGGCGCAAGTACAAACAATAAAAGGCCCCTCGTACTACCCACACTGTGGTCGCGTGCCGATCTTTTCCACGTGCATCCATATGCTCTACTGCATATGTGCATGTACAGTTATTTATAAATGTGCCTCATCGTTATCAAGTATATGGTGTTGTATTTTTCATGTGATTAACATAAAAAACTAAATCCACGGTTACATTTGTATGTTGTTCATTCATAGTAATATTTATTGTGGAAACACATAATTAAATTCCAGGTTTTGTTTCGGTTCTAATATAATTTCTTTTTTTTTTCCCTCATTTAAATGAAGGAATGATGTATTATAAATTATTATTATAAAAAACATACTACACCAAAATAATTATTTCGTATAACCTATGACAATTGTATACTGTTCGAATAAATTCATCGTATATATGTTACTACATTTGTTGCTATAAAGTCATTACGTACGATAACATTTCAGCTGTATACAAAAGAGCTTTTATACAATAACTACACCATGAACTAATTAAACCACTAATAAACCCAAAAAAACAAACCAAAACCAGCATTTACATTTAATATTTACTAGTACTATTTGCCTATGATCGACGAATTTAACAACACATTGAATTAATATTCCACCCTAAATCTCCGGATGTGTGAAGTATTTGCATATACACGCAAACGCCTACACAGCTTGATTTTGTGAAAAATTACTTAGACAGTCTATCCTTAAATCGCAGGAATTTATCGCACACAATTTCCACAACTTCTCTAATTTTCCAATATGCTTTATTCTTCATAACAATTTATAATTTGTTCTCTTGCTTTCGTCTCGACTTTACTGTAATATCAATGTGTTAAGCACAAAATTTTCCACCAAATTAATTTAATCTAAAACATACTATTATAAATAAAGTAACTTAAAATACATTTGTACAAATTTATTTCAACAACAATTATTGAAAAAATTAATTTTTTTAAATTGTACTTTATACAAATAGCAACAAATAAGGTATTAAGTGTTACTGAAACTATGGTCACTGCTGCATCGTCTCGAGTGGCATGATCATGAATCATTAAAATTTAAGGAAGTCGTAATGGTGAGGGCTTATCAGCGTGCCGTTGTTTTGAAACATGGATTTGCAGAATTACAACTAGTTATTTAATTAGCTTTTACATACAACATACTAATAGGTTCCATTAGGGACGGAGCTACGCACCCCAATTGGGGGGAGGGGGTGGGCCCACGTGCACCCGTAACTTTAGTTACATTTTCCTTTTTTTTAACTCTTATACATATAGTTAGTTTTTTTTCATATATATATTTAATTTATAAATATGATAAAATAAATGTAATTCATAGGGTAACCCTCATACCCTCATACACATTAGTACTCTTAACTCATAATTTCATATGTCAAATCTCCATACATTCATGTCTTAGGTGAAAATATTACGAAGCTTCAACTTGGAATTAAATCGAATCATTTCATTCCAATTTTTAGCTTTCGTTATATCGTTCATATTGCAATATGAACGATTAATTGCATTTCTTTCTTGCCGGCCTTATAGTCACTCACAACTCCAGCTATGAAGCCAGTACGGAATCAATTCGACTTGGTTGGATTGCATGATTTTCATTTTATAACTAAGAGATTGAACTGTGTATATTACGATTTATACTCAATTTTTCCGTTTTGTTAGAAGATTGTATATTGTTTTCTATGTACACACCTACAAAGTATGACATTTTAATTTATTTTGTACATATGGTAATTTATCTAAAAACAAACGTTACATCCACCACCCACCCAAAATGAAAAATTATAATAGCGCCAAATTATTTAGGGACACTTTTCATTGCAAATAAATTATATTGTCTCGTACAATTATAATAGCCGTAGTAAAAAAAAATGATTTTACCTATTTGTAACCCCCTCCCCCCCACACCCACAATGACATGAGTACTTGATCTGTCATTGATCATAGTTCAATACTCTGTCAATCGTAACATTTTCATCTATGTTATTTAATACATAAAATGACTTGCATTCATAAAAATTGACTACCAAATATATTATATTACTAAATTCAAATCTCGGCTAGTACGTCAATACTTATCAATTAACATACAGTTTAACTTCCTTAAAACCTTATAATCACCTTATAAGCCTAATTGTGTGATTAACGAATCATTAGATGAAGTGTCAAATCGCGGTGGGTCAACGCATTGCTTCCACCTCCTACTAAGACTACACAAGAACTTTCTGGGGAATCCTCCGTACACTGAAACCTCCATATGCAGAGGGGTAATTTCTCACATCCGAATGTAATAAAATAATATATTACATTCGCTAGTTCCCTCCAATTAGGCTTCCAATATTCAAAATAAGCCTCTTGCACGCTTTAGTGGACTACCCAGTCATTCTGTACTCCCCAAACTATATTATCACCACTGTCTTCATATTTCCATTTACATCTCTACACCTACTGCTCCTAAAACCAAACACAAAATGCCAAGTTCAATTGCTCAGTATCTTAGCTAGGGCAAGTGCCAGACCGCGACAATGGGATGCAAGGGAGGATGCGTTTATAATCCGCTGGTTTTTCCAAGTTTGTCACCGACGGCCGTCGCGATCTTCCCATGAAGTAATCTAACTTGTTAGCGTTTGTGCGGACCACCTCAACGGTAGGGCTCCGATTAGAATGAGGCGGTCGCGCTGTGAAGTCCTATTGCGGGTTGCAGAGTTGCGACGAGACTACTATCGATTCAACCATTTCGTTGGTTGGCCCGACGTACACTTCGATATATCAGCTAACACCGTTTCAGTTAGTCACGCTTACTGGAGCAGCAGGCCGGACATGGGGGTGCGCACGTACATCCCAGTCACATAAAAGAACGACATTTACCACATTTTGATCTTTCACTGATTTGTATTTTGTCTACTATATCAGGAATGCTGTCGGCACCGGCGATATAGGCTTCACGGCTTAGAGCTCTATGAGGAGAGAACGTTTCTATTCCAACATGGTTGTTTGGGTCGCCTGAACTTGATCTCGTTGAGTGCTCGCCTAGAGAGCCCAAATCCGATGACTACCATGGGACGATGAGAGCATCGACGCTTTTTACCGGTTAATTAGCCAATTAATGTAGGTCGTACACTTTTTACCTAATTTAATATTAATTTAATAAGCTCTCGACTTAGTAAATTAGGGTTTACGTCGTGTTGACTGATCAGTGCTTATGTGAACTATGAAAGCAATTTTTTGAGTTATTTAGTATAAATCGAAATGACCAAATGTTAAAAAAAATATGAAAAAGTTTGGCCATTGATTTAATGAAGTCATATAAAGTACATATCCATAAGATTGTAAATCAGTAGCGTCAATGTTTTAACTTTGATGATAAAAAAACTACAAGTTAATAAACAAATTAAATTGTAGGTGTAAAATGAAAAGTTACATCTAAGTAATGGTTACATATTTTTTCCAATTTGATTTACATGCTTTATATTACACTTGCATATAATGATTACGGTTCGTCAATCACATTAGGGTATTTTTAGACAATAATATTTAAATTAAAACATGGATACTTTAAAAATAATATTATCAATAAGTTGGCATTAGCCACTTTCCCCTTTAATGGATAATGTACTAACTTAGGAGAATTTAATCTAGTAAACAAAAAAACACCAAAAATTAAATGGCTCAATACAACAGTAATGTTGCGGCACAAAATTACAAGGATGCCGGAATTGCTCTTCAAATGTGGATGACCAAACCAACATAATACTAGCAATGTTGAATGCTTAATTATAAGCTACTAAATTAACATAGTGTAATTATATGATATACAATTATTAAATTTTGTACGGTAGTTCAATGACGTATACTATTGTTTAATAAATATAGTTACGTCAAAGCAAATGTGGAACAAAACCACCACATATCAAAATTAACTTAGTGGGAAGGATTTAAATAGTATTGCTTTGATATGCATAATATAACCAAATTGATTTGTTACTATTCACTATTCCCACACGCCATGTGTCTTGGTGGTCTGTTTGACAACATAACACTAGGACATTTTTTACAAAACCACTAACTACCCATCCCGTGCACCCCTCCCCCACCCCCCAACAGACCCAACCCCACTACCCCCTGCATATAGTGTTTGACATTTAAGGTGAAAGCAATTTTAACTTTAGTTTAATCTGCGAACAGGCAGCATGATTCTACCAACGATTGCATGTATTAAATATGCCGTCATTCACAGCCATGTGCAGCAAAAGTTTTAATATGGTCCTTTGCTTTTACATTGACTTTAGTAACAAAATTTAAATGTAATACTCGTCAAACCGTCTTTACTACTAATCTTATGATATTGACTATCTAATAATATTGTTTAGAATTTATATATATACACTATTACATGAATATGTGTTTATATGTTACTAGCATTAATGAATTATTTGCAAAAATTAATAGGTTACTTGAAATATTTAAGTATATATTGAGTTTTGTATTTTCTTTGATTGTACAAACGTTTATTGGTATATTATAATTCAATTGTACGTAAAAAAAGTTAAACAAAATAATTTATAGATACAAAATTTTATTAATTTGTAATAAAATACAATGTTACTATATTTATGTAGCCAAAATCAATTATTATTTCACCAAAATAAACAATCCATTCAAAATATATCATAAAATATATTTTCGTTTAGGTTGAAATTAAGTTTAATGAAAGTAAAAAAATATGAAAACATTATTTTTATAGTTAGTATGTTGAATTAAAACTTGTTGGAATATTCTAAGTATATGGTTCTGATTTATTCCAAAATTCAACTGACTCCAACAGAGTATATGATTGTCTGATTCACTTAGATAGGCTCACCGATTTGAACAAGATAAAGTCCTATCTTAACAGGTCTTGAACTAAGGGGGAACTTGGAGACTCAACTGAAGTCATTCAGGTAGAAGACACAGTCAAGGTGATTGATCAATTGACTATCCCCAATTGAAGAATGGTAGTCGGAAGCAATATTGCAGAATTGTGGAGTCAAATCAAGGCGTTGACACAATTCAAATTCAGTGGAGTACAAAGCCACACAGACAAATGAGAAGCTTGCAAAGTGCATTTCGCATTTCCTCATTTAGGCCGACAACAATATTCATCCCACCCGAAGGCAGTTTGTCGAAGTTGCCCAAAATGGCTACCGAACAAGGATAACAGGATGAAGCCATAATTCAAATGTTAGAGTCAAAAGGTCTTCTAATAAACACTCATCTTGCATGGTTTTATAGTTGTCTTTGATGCACGTTTGATAGGGATTATGCATATTTGTGATATATTTTAGTTGAGAATTGGTGATTTAGAATGGTATCATGTTTGTGTGTAGTTTTACGTGTTTTGTGCAAGGTTTGAGTGTCTTGGAGTTTGCTTAAGTTAGGTGGAGAAATTCATGTCTAAGAATAGCGAAGTCTAGGCTAAAGAATCAAGCAAAGAGGGCGAAAAACGAGCTTGGAATGAAAAAGGATACCGACGGCAACCTAATAAACCAATGAAAAAGGGTTAGAATGTCGTTTCAGCTTATATAGTATACAATTGATACACCAAAACACACCTCATAGTCAAATGATCCATCTGTCGATCCACCCAATAAACCATATAATTTGTCATTACTGATGTTTAGGATTATTTTCAAGTGACGGCAAGTACGATTATCTAAAATTGTACTGTAGTTTAATATTATTCCTCAATTATTTTATTGTTAGTTTGCAGATGCTGGCCTTGTCCTTGACCGTACCTTCTTACCCAAAATTCCCTTTTGCATATGCAATGTAAGAGACAAATATAATTAGGCACCCTTTTCATCTCTTAAAATTAGTTTTCTTTATAAAATGTTCTAAAACATAGGCTTTTTTTTTTGGAATTTTACTAAAACATTTTTTTTATTAAAATAACATTATTGAAAGAAATTTGAAAAAATGATGATAGGAAAAATAGAACAATTGCATATGTTTTAGAAAGAAATTAATGTATATATATATATATATATGAGATAAATTTTGAAATAGTCATAATGACCATTAAAATATAAATTTTGGCTCACCTTATTCAAAAATATAAAATTTGGCCATTTTTTCAATTTGGGACAAAAATACCCTTAATGAAACGCGGAGCGGGTCGGGATGCGGACGGGCGCGGGTCGGTTCGGGCCGGGTACGGGGCATCTGGTACATATGGTACAAATTTAGTCTTATTAGTACCAACTGTTCTAGTACATCTGGTACAAATTTACTCTTATTTTCTAGTACATCTGGTACAAATTTAGTTTTATTAGTGTTAATTGTTCCAAATTTGGTACAATTGGGACGAATTGTCAAATTAATTCCAAATGTTCCAAGTTATGACATGGTACTCTTGGGACGAATATTCCAATATTCCAAGTCATATTGCTCCTATTTTATGGCTCCGCCTTCGGCTCTTCCTTCGCTCCGATTACGGTTACTAATATAAGGATACTCGTCGGGCAACAATTTAGATTTCTTCGGCTTGTTCTGAGGCCTTCGGCTCCCCCTTGCTCGAATCTTGACCAAAGAAGAAGCCGCAAACAAAAAAACGAAGAGGCAAACACAAACGAAGAGGCAAACAAAATTTTGAAAATTAAAAAAAAATATGGTAAATAAGAAAAACAGAAAAAAAATCTGAAAAATTAAAAAAAACAGAAAAAAGAAAAAAATGGAAAACAAAAAAAGAAAAGAAATCTGGAAAATAAAAAACAGAAAAAAAAAGAAAAAAAAGAAAACTAAAACTGAAAAAAAAAAACCAGAAAAAAAAAGAAACAAAAAACTTGAAAAGGGAAACAATTGTCAATGAAATGAGTGAAGGAGTGAAGGTGTGATGGATCAAAAATAGAAGATGGAGGATATTTAAGTTCTAAGTTCAAAAAATTGGTCATAATTTATATTTATGAAGAGTGTGAGTTAAAATTTATATTTTAATGTTCATTATGACTATATCATATAATATTATATATATAAATATATATATATATATATATATATTAATTTGTGTGAAAATTGAAGGGATAGTGATTACGTGTGCGCGAATGTAGTAATACATATTTGTGTACGATGAACTTTATGAAATATAATATGTATGCATCGAGAAAACGATCGTAAACCAATTGTTTCAAAAGAATTGTAACAATCAATAATCATGCTAAGGAAAAATGGTGTAATTCATTTTTTCAAGGGAAGAAAATAGTTGATTATCATTTTTTATTGCCATTTTTCAGTCGGATCCTTATAAAAGATAAAAATATCGTTAAAACTGAATGAATGGCACAACAAACATAAAACGTTTTTTTCCGGCAAATGCCAAACTCTCTCTCTCTCTCTCTCTCTCTCTCTCTCTCTCTCTCTCTCTCTATTTTTATTTACTTTTAATATATGAGACTAAGAAGCTGAGAATTTGTCACATTACACATTAAACCTCTTTTTGATGGCCGGCTATTCCAAGAAAAATTGGCGCCATATGGCAAATCACTCTTCTTTCGTGTTGTTTTTTCTCTATACAATTATTCTTTCATCTCTGTTATATTCACTTCACACATGCATGTCTACACTACACATCATATACTTCTACATTCTCGGAAGTTGAAATACTCTGTCCATCGCTAACATCTCCACAATCCAAGGCTCTCTCTCTCTCTCTCTCTCTAGTGAACTGAGCGCCCTGTTGAGAATTTGGGATGCCACATTTCTTCAATTTGTGAATTGGAGGTAAAGTCTGATCCCAATAAATTAACTCTGCATTTGATATTCGTATTTTCTTTGTTAAAATTTGGAACCATAATTCTTTATTAGACAGTCATGTTTATTTTATTCGTGAGGTGTGAGGATGTGAGAGTGAAGTACAGAATATATTCATGCGAAATTATTGTTAGAAAATTAATTAACGCAGAATTTTTTACAAAAAATTAAAGCAGCTTGCTGATCGGTGAAAATGGACCAGTCCATAGCTCTGGGTGCCGTTATTAGGGAAGAAGTTAATCTGGTAAGATCTTTATTTTGTTTTAGTACATGAAAACATTTGCATTTTTGTAAATTTAGTCGAAAAGGAGGATATGGAGTTGAGAATTCTGGCCAAGAAAAACTTTTACGTGTTCCAATCTATAAATAAATTTTGTGATTTGAATAAAGTTATTAAGTTCTTTTAACTGTTGTTTGAACTGGACTGGTTTGTGCAGGAGAATGTACCCATCGAAGAAGTTCTTAAATTACTTGAATGCACGCGACATGGGTTGAAGGAAAGCGAAGTTCAGGAAAGATTGGATCTCTTTGGATACAACAAACTCGAAGAGAAAACTGTTAGCACACCTGTTTCTCATCTTTGTTTGTTCTTTTACTTTAGCTTGTTCCTTTCTTCTCATTCTTGCTGATGTTTATAGGAAAGCAAGTTTCTCAAGTTTCTCGGGTTTATGTGGAATCCTTTATCTTGGGTGATGGAAGCAGCTGCTCTAATGGCCATTGCTCTTGCACATGGAGGGGTAAAACTGTTGCCTCATTTCAACTCCACTTTTTATATTGGGTTCCTAATTAAGTTGCATTGTTCAACATTCTTAATTAATATCAAGAACCGGTTAATTTGAGATATGGAGTAATTAATTGTGATGAGGAGAGATCAAGAATCACAAACTGAATCTTGGGAATCCTTATGTATGCCTATGCTATGCTATGCAGGGTAGGCAGTCTGATTACCCCGATTTCATTGGCATCATTGTGTTGCTCGTTATCAACTCCACAATAAGTTTCATCGAGGAAAATAATGCTGGAAATGCTGCGGCTGCCCTTATGGCTAGATTGGCTCCAAAAGCCAAGGTTTGGTGATCAAAAATTAATATTCCACCCACCCCCCCCCCCCCCCCCCCCCCCCAGGACTTTGATGGTTGCTTCCATAAATTTGAACTTTGGAAAACAATTAGGTGATGCTATCTGTATATACTATCCAGGTTCTACGAGATGGAAAGTGGAGAGAAGAGGAAGCTGCTATTTTGGTTCCTGGTGATATAATTAGTATCAAACTCGGAGATATTATCCCAGCTGATGCTCGTCTTTTGGAAGGCGACCCTCTTAAAATAGACCAGTCGGCTCTGACTGGAGAATCACTCCCAGTAACTAAGAACCCCGGTGATGGGGTGTATTCAGGCTCGACATGTAAGCAAGGAGAAATTGAAGCCATTGTTATAGCAACTGGAGTGCACACTTTCTTTGGTAAAGCTGCTCATCTTGTCGAGAACACCAACCACGTCGGCCATTTCCAGAAGGTCTGTCTCTTTTAGTACTTATGCTATACAGATTAAAGAAATTATTAGAAACAGTCAATAATTGGATAGCTTTTTTAGAGCTTCATTTTCGTGTTCTGTATATTGAGTTACCTTTCAATGGCCAGGTCTTGACCTCAATAGGGAACTTCTGCATTTGCTCGATTGCAGTTGGGATGCTGATTGAGATCATTGTAATATATGGTCTCCAGAAGAGACCGTATCGTCCTGGTATAGATAATCTTCTTGTATTGCTCATTGGAGGAATTCCGATTGCAATGCCAACCGTTCTTTCTGTCACTATGGCTATTGGATCACATCGTTTGTCTCAGCAGGTACGAAGAACACAAGTTAAGTATATATGGGGCCTGATGCAAAATATTATCGAGTAAAGTTTCCATTTTTTTTCTAATTAAGGGTGCTATAACGAAGAGGATGACTGCAATCGAAGAAATGGCTGGAATGGATGTTCTCTGCAGTGATAAAACAGGAACTCTGACTCTGAACAGGCTTACTGTTGACAAGAATATTATTGAGGTAATATTTTCTTCTATTCTCATGAAGACTCCTGTTATGCACGGTATAACTTCTCTACGTTGTGTCCTTGCAGTTATTCGCCAAGGGCGTTGACAGGGACGCGGTGGTAATGATGGCTGCAAGAGCATCGAGGCTTGAGAATCAAGATGCAATAGACACTGCAATCGTCTCAATGCTAGCAGATCCAAAGGAGGTATATTGTTATCTTTACTACTTTATATGTTTCTTTTCATGGAGAATGCTCTAAACTTACCCCATACTATAAATTTGTTTCTCGTAAGGCACGTGCTGGGATCACGGAGGTTCATTTCCTTCCGTTCAATCCAACAGACAAGAGAACAGCTCTAACATATATAGATAAGGATGGAAAAATGCATAGAGTTAGCAAAGGTGCACCGGAGCAGGTAGCAAGAGTTTTGCTTCTTTTCAATTGCTTTACCTTTGGATGTTGACGAATTCTGATGTTGTTAATATGAAACTCTCTAGATTCTTAATCTAGCACATAACAGATCAGAAATCGAACGAAGGGTGCATTCCATAATTGCCAAATTTGCAGAGCGTGGACTCCGGTCCCTTGGAGTTGCTCGACAGGTAGTTGATCTTCATAGGTTATTTTTGTGTTAGTCATTGATCTTGTTGTCTTTATTCCTTACCAGAATCACTTTGTACTTGTAGGAAGTCCCGGCTGCCACCAAAGACAGCCCCGGTGGCCCTTGGGAATTTATTGGCCTTCTTCCTCTCTTCGATCCTCCTCGTCACGATAGTGCTGAAACAATTAGGAGAGCTCTTGATCTTGGTGTCAGTGTCAAGATGATCACAGGTAGGAAAAGTGCTTGTCTTATAGTTCCAAAATCTCGGTTATGTCATGAATGTAACATAATGGTATCTTTTGCAGGTGATCAATTGGCCATTGCTAAGGAGACAGGAAGAAGGCTTGGGATGGGCACAAATATGTATCCTTCGTCTTCTCTGATTGGTGCTGCTAAGGATGAGGCCAGTGCATCTCTACCTGTAGACGAGCTCATCGAGAAGGCCGATGGTTTTGCTGGTGTCTTCCCTGGTATGCATAAACATGCATCCTTCTTCCAACAAAGTCTATTTTTCAAATTTTTTATTTTTTAATTTTTGCCAATTTCTGTTTATCATCTGCAGAGCACAAATATGAGATTGTGAAGAAGTTGCAAGCGAGAAAACACATCTGCGGAATGACTGGTGACGGCGTAAATGACGCCCCTGCCCTCAAAATAGCTGATATAGGAATTGCTGTAGCAGATTCAACAGATGCTGCTCGTAGCGCTTCTGATATCGTTCTCACTGAGCCTGGTTTGAGCGTGATCATAAGTGCTGTGCTAACCAGCCGCGCAATTTTCCAAAGAATGAAGAACTACACGGTGATGACATGACACCTCTATAATAATGCTTCCTTTCATTTAGTCAATAAAGAGACTAATAGTTTCAACTTTATTTCTCAGATTTACGCCGTCTCCATCACTATCCGTATAGTGGTAAGCTTTGGTTCAAACTTATGATCTGATCTTGATATATATTAAAACAAGGAAATGCGTGCCTTATCTTTGCTGAAATGTACTTGCAGTTGGGATTTATGCTGCTCGCTGTATTCTGGGAATTCGACTTCCCTCCTTTCATGGTTCTCGTCATTGCCATCCTCAACGATGGTAAGATACTAGTCCCTTTCGTGAAACGAGGAGCTCCCTTTTTGCTCTTGTTTGTCTTAAAGAAAGACCATCATCTGTCAGGTACAATTATGACAATATCGAAAGACAGAGTCAAACCTTCTCCATTTCCAGACAGTTGGAAGCTGAGTGAGATTTTTGCAACTGGGTGTGTCTTAGGAGGTTATATGGCTCTAATGACAGTAATATTTTTCTGGGCTGCATACGAAACAGATTTCTTTCCAGTAAGCCGTCTCTCTCTGCAAACTCCATTCTTGTCCTTGAAAAAGCTCTATAATCAATCTTTCAATAGGTATCATGATTTCTTCTGCATTTTTCGATTTGTAGAATCATTTCAATGTAAGAAGCTTCAACAGCCACCACCTCAACATGTCGGATCACTCACAAGCCGATCCACTCAATGAGATGATGGCATCTGCAGTTTATCTTCAAGTCAGCACCATCAGCCAGGCCTTGATCTTTGTGACTCGTTCGAGGGGGTTTTCTTTCCTCGAACGCCCCGGTCTCCTGCTTGTGACTGCTTTTATTATTGCACAACTGGTAATAAGTTAGAGCATTCCATCTAACCTGCTTCATAGTTTTAGAAGTTTAAAACAAAATGACCAATTATATATATTGATTGAATCGTGTGTTTATTAGATTGCAACTGTTATAGCTGCCACTGCAACGATAAAATTTGCTGGGATCAGAAGCATAGGGTGGGGCTGGACAGGGGTGATCTGGCTGTTTAATAGCGTGACGTATATGCTTCTTGATCCCATTAAATTTGGTGTAAAATATGCTCTCAGTGGAAGAGCATGGGGTCTTGTGTTGGAGAAAAGGGTAAGTTATGTCGAATCAGAATAAAGAATGTAAGTAGATAAAGATCTGGATGAAGTGATGATATGGTTGTTTGACCTCCACAGACTGCCTTCTCTACCAAAAAGGAGTTTGGAAGGGAAGAGCGTGAGGCTGCATGGGCAGCTGAGCAACGAACATTGCACGGGCTTCAGCCAACGACATTGTTCGAAAAGAGCAGCTTTGCAGAAGTTAATGTAATGGCAGAAGAAACTAAACGACGCGCAGAGATTACAAGGTTAGTTATTTATAATGTTTTGAGTGTTGTGATTGAAGATCCATTTGCATTAGTATTTGATTAGGTGTAAAGAGTATGTATTGATGGGTGATTTTGCAGGCTGAGAGAGATTCATACCCTTAAGGGAAAAGTGGAGTCTTTTGCCAAGCTAAGAGGATTAGACATTGATGCCATGAACCAGCACTACACTGTTTAAACATGTCTCCATTTTTCACCTCTCTTTCTCCTGTTTTCTTTTTTTCTTTATTGTTTCCCTTGTATTTACATGAATTTGTAGTCAAAGAAGAAACATATTTTAGTTGTTGAGATGAAGTTGAAAACTGCATGTTAAATTACGAACTATGAGCTATTTTGCCATTTTAGCCCTACTTTCAAATCTTGGCAATTGAATAATCAGTCTTTTAACTTTGAGACACACTCCGGTACAGACTTATGTACCGTAGAAATCATGACCCGACCCGACCCGCCACGCGCCACGCGCCTGCCCGGCGCATGAGGTCCACGCGCCGGACTTTTTTTTTTTAATTTATTTTCCAGTTTTTTTTTTAATATTTTTATTTCCAGATTTTTTTCCCGACAGAGCCTTCGGCTCCAATTTTACGGCTCCGTCTTCGCTCCGATTACTAAAATAAGGATAATCGGCTAGCAACAATTTGGACTTTTACTGCTCGCTTCGAGGTCTTCGGCTCCCCTCGCTCGCATCTTGACCATAGAAGAAGCGGCAAATAAAAAAATGGAAAATTAAAAAAAAAACTTGGAAACAAAAGAAAAAGAAAAAAAAACTGGTCAAAAGGGGATTTGACCGGGTCAAACGGGTCGGGTTGGGTCCGGTCAAATGGGCGGGTGTTCAACGGTGGAACAGTTGCACCCAAATTTTTGTAAATTTAACTTTTTGCTATTAAAAGTCACCCATGTTCTTTTGACGATCCAAACCTTTAAAGGTTGGGCTCAAGGAGAAAAACATTATGGAATGAGTCTATGTCCAATACTTTTTTTAGTCGCAAATTTATCACCGTCATCAAGTATTGGACGTCGATCCACACACAACAATATTCCTCTTTTTTTTCCAACCTTTAATTTCTCAAATTGATGGTTCGAACAATGATAATTTGAATAATTGGATCATGAGCGAGTTCTAATTGCAAATAATTGAAAGACTTGATTGCCAAGATTTGAAAATGAATTTAAACTTGCAAAAAGGGTCTTCCTTTCCCTTTACATTATAGGTGAAGCAAACACTAATTAGCGTTTCAAAAAGCATCTTTAACTCTATCGGCTCATGCAGCGATTAAGAAGACACCTCGTATTGGTGAATTGGTTTAATCAAAAGATGGATAAAGGTGTAGTGTACAACACAAGAATATGGAGATTAAAGATCATCTGCAAGCTTTCACCTGCAGCTTTTGTCTGTGCAAGACTGAAGTCTATGCAAAGCCAGGAATCAGTTTTCAGGAATCATATTTGGATGGATTCCTTGCTTCTACTAACAAGCCATTCCAAATCTCTCTCTCTCTCTCTCTCTCTCTCTCTCTCTCTCTCTCGATATACATACATTCAGATAGCATTGTAGTAGTTTCATTTGTATCACAATATTGAAAATGGGATTGGCCATGAGCTTGATGGGAAAAGGTTTGCCGACAACACAGATGGTGAATTTGGTGATGGGAACAGTTGAAAGACAGTTCATTGATAAAGAGATCAAAACTTTCGAGGACTTCCATGTTGCAATGCTTCATATTTTTAGGTAGCAACACATTTTTCATTCCTAACTTTGTCTTTGATTTTCATAACCTGCTTTTCTGTTTCCAGCACTGTCAACTCTGCATTGCCCGGTAAACATTACGACGTTCCATCTCGAGAAGATGTACAGGTCTCTCTCTCTCTCTCTCTCTCTCTCTCTCTCTCTCTCTCTCTCTAAACACACATACACAGATATGGGTGCTAACGGAAACTAGTAAAAACAGGCTTGTTATGGTGAATGGAAGGCCGCCCCAAATGAGACGGGGAAGAAGGAAGTGGTGGTGAAATTCATGAAGGAGAAGGTGGACCTGAGCAGGTTGGACGAATCTACCCTCATCACAGGAATAGTAACACCTCCAGCTGCAATGGCAGCCAAGAGAGCAGGTGAGAGTGTACCTCAGCTAAAGCTAATCAAGGCTATCCCCGACGTCATTTTCGTGCCATCTGCCACCGTCTTAGCTCTCGTCTCCGTCAAGCTGTCCAGGAAGATGTTCCGCGAACCCGCTGCATAAAATATCACCACCACTACATATTCTGATAATATATCTTGCAAGATGCTTGTCATCCTGTAATGTGTAACATGAATTTCCAAGAAAAGAAAAAAGAGGGGAGATTTGCTAAATTTGTATTCACAATAATCAGACCATACTTGTCAAATAACCACACTGATTATCAACACCAAAACTTGTATTTAGATGAATCAAGGATAATTAATATGCAATCCTATGTTTCTAAGGCCATCGACATGTGATGTATACAATTCTAGACGACACTTTTCTCGGGAAACAAAATCCTGTGGTCCTATTTGCACAGTGAACTCATTAGAAAGGCAACATGTTCCTCCTCATCCAAAGACAAGAGATAGCCGAATCTTAGGAGACTAACCCGTAGATCTTCGACGGCCGGGAGCAGCTTTTTTCCTCCCCCTCTTTCTCTTGCTTCTAGTGCCAGTAATTGTTGCAATAGAACGGACTTTTGCTGGTGGCTGGTCAGGTTCTGCTATAACAGGAGGTGCGGTATTACCCGGCTCGTCCTTCACCACCACCACAGGGATTTGATGAATCTTCACTTCCTCACAACTGTTCATCTCATCATTAGCCCTCTGATTATCTATAAGTGCTCCATCTTCCACCTGAACGCGTTACACATTTAATAGTCGAACTTAAGGTATACGTACGTCACACCATGGATCAAGACAAAAAATAGAAGGGAAAACTCAAAAGAGAAAACTCATGGCATTAGGGCAAACACGGGGAATAGAATGAGAAGATGTTATGTACTGAACTCACAGTTTTGTATGCTTCAAAGCAAGCAGGATCGATGCTTCCACTAGAGACAGGAACATCTACATAACTCGCTCCAGTTTTAGGAACTTCTGCACCAGTACTCTGAGAAGAAATATAAGTTACTTCTATTCCGTTTTCACTATTTGGAGGTGACAAGTTAAATTTCTCAGAGATAGAAATCCTTTCAGCATTTTCCCTTGTTATCCTGTCACATTTGCTCTTCAGCTTGCTTACTACTGACTGTAGAAAGTCAATCTTCAAAAGTATTTGTCCGATAGAATTATCACCATCTCCGAGCTCAAGGGATAGTAGTTCGTCATCACCAAATATATCATGATCAGTCGTGATTTTCTGGTAAGCTTTTCCAACCAGAATAGAGAATAAAAAGAAACAATCTATCAGTTTCATGAGAAAGTATAACTGATCTTCGTACAAACTAGAGTACAGTAAAGTTAACCAATATTCTAAAAAGCACATTCGTATGCATCTCACACCAAAAAACTCGAGAGACCAAATAAATTGAATAAAAGGGTTCATGAAGTCATATTTTCCAATCGTAACCATGAAAAAGAAAAATAGAAAAATAACTCGGATATAGCTAGAGTAAGATTCCATACAATACCAAAGTCAAGAAAGCACTTAAAAGGGAACCAAAAGTAATCAATAGCAAGTATTACCAACAAATATAAAGGAAATCATTGGGAGAGAGACGTATAATTATAACGATCATTGCAACAAACAGAGCTTAAGCAATGCAAGGGAGCAACTCATGCATCTTGATGATGCATGTATAATTCAAAAGCTTTATACCAACACTTTCATTGACCATTTTCCATGAAAATGAATAAATAGCAAAAGTGTAATGATATTCGGACACACTGTGGCCAGCCACACACATGAAAAAAAGGATAGTTGACTGTAAAAATAGAAATAATCACATTTCCCCCCTAGGGTCTATGCTTCCCAATTAGGATATATTTCTATTTTCAAAACCTATATTACCATTTTTAGCACGTGTGGCTGGCCACCGTGTGTCCGAATATCATTACTCATAGCAAAAATAGCATTTCTCACCTGGATTGTTCATGAATGCACCCTCCATCAAGTACTTTTTATTTTCTGCAAAAATTAGGTTCTTCATCAGCAAGAAACAACAGAGAAAATAAAATTTGATGGTAAACAATAAACATTTCTACCATAACATGCGAAAAGGTTATGTTGTGACATATATGCTGCTACATCGGTTGTTGCTTCAACTCTCCTCCTTTTCTTTCTCTTAAAAACGTCCATTTTAGCATTTTTCTGTGAAAATGGAAGAGATTTTGTGCCATCTATCATTCTGGAGTCGTCTAGTTGAGTCCGCTTTTTCTCACTGTATGCTTCAATTTCTCTGTCATATAGTTGTGCGTGTGACTTCAGCTTCTTCATTTGCAATTCAACCCATTTGCAACGCCACATAAGAGGATGAATAAAGGACCTCCAGTGAGTTGTCACCTTTTTCCTCCTAAGGATCAGAAGTGGCGTAATATGATAAGCATGAATGAGTGCTTTATAAGAATCAGAATTATTTGTAAACTTGAAGGCTTGAATATTGAGTTTCCTTTTCTCATTGAACTGTACTTTAATCCAGGCAAAGGATTATTCCAGACATCAATCAAACAGATAGAAGCTTCATATTGATTAAGCTAGAGTTCATACAATGGCAAATGGCATTCTAATACATTAAAGTTTTCATTCTGACATAAAACAGTTTCTTTAAGGGTATATCCTCCAATTTCTATCATAGGCCAAAAACCGAGGACTTCTATGAAAAATGAGTGCATTGACAAAGATAAGTACCTCAGTCTAAACCTTTCACCAAATCCATCAAAATCCAGCTCCGATGCAGCATCACCACGGAAATCCGACGAAGCTTCAGAATCACCAAAGGCATCAACATTTTCAACACCAGAATTGCAGTCGTCAAAAGAACTCGAGCTCTCAGTTGTGTCCTGCAATTCTTCTGCAAAAATCCCATTGCCCAAAGATTTTGTACACTCCGTGATGTCAACTTCTACATCACTATTTGTTTGGACTTCGTTAGTCTTCGTGACCAAGTTTGCCTCTACTTTATGGTCATAGTTCTTTGTGTACTTCATAAGCTCATCTTCAATTTCTTTAGCTAACATCCCATCGGACTGACTGGCTGAGGTCTCCATTTTAGCTTTCTAGTCTCTCTTGAGAATCTCTCGCATGGCCATCAACCAGTAGAATTATTATGAGTGTAGAAATTGCACAAGCATGCATATCGCATCTGCAGTAAAACGAGGACCAATGTCCACTGAGAGTTAGATTGAACAGAACATGCATCCAAGTCACTCATAGAAATAGCGAGTAGCAGAAATATACTGGGCAATGAAGTTCCATTTTACATGATGCCCGTACATCTGCTAATAAACCAATTCATATCAGAAAATTGATCAGAAAGCAGTCCAGCTATTTTTAGCAATAAAGCTCACGGATATTGCCAAAAGCTAAAAAAAGGTCTTAGAAATGATGCCTAGATACCATGTTACCATGTAAAAAACAACAATCTGTCCTTAGAATGTCATATAGATATATTTTGACATCTCAAATGCATCAAGAATGACATACATTCCAACTGATGAGATCCAGAAAAGGTTACAACTTACATGAGAAACTCTTCAAAATGAACGATTACTTTGGAGAAACAAATCTCAGAATAAAAAGAAAATCAACTAGATCTAACCTCAGAAAACTTGACTAGGACTACAATCTAGGAAAGTTTTGGCCTCCAACCATCCTGACTAAACATGTATTTGCATTTGAAGACTGGCAAACAACCCCCATATACTGATAAAGCAAGTTCCCAAAATAGTAAGATATGATATTCAAAACTCACTCGATTGTAAAAAGGGGTGATGCCTTTTCCTCGTGGAAAAAAATGCTCATGCCTCACGCTAGATATGCATAATATACAAAGTTCACTCCTATACTACGTTAGTAAACCAAAAGAACAGAAATTCCGTCAGACAATTCAACTAATATAAATCAAGAGGCCGGTCAAATGTTCAATAAGGCTCAGTTATTAACAGGGTGTAATTTTTGTAACCTTATGTGCCTCATAATTTTTTTCCAATTTAATTGATTTTTAGAAATTTATTAGGTTCAAAATCATATCATCCTTCTGATTACTTGAAAAAAAGTTTTCAGCATACATGTAGGATAATATATGCAACATGTATACATTCAAAATGATATTAGCATCAATAACAAATTCGAGCATTTATATTCAGTAACTTGAATCTGGTCTGCATTTTATACAGGCAACCTTCTGAATCCGCATACGGAAAAAAAGATCCGACCAATCGACTGTTGAACCACGCTTGTAGAAACAAAAATTCACAAGGGCTCCGTTTATTTCTAAGTCTTAAGTTAAAATCCTACCAAAGTTATCTCCTTTTCGTCGAACCTTATAATTAATCGAGCATCAATTACCAAGCTGGCAGACGGGCATTATTCATTTAGATTACACCAATAGAATTATCAAGGGTTCAGAAGGATTTATCAGTCTTCAATTAGAAGCCATCGTATTTATTTCCTTATCATAATTTTGATATTCAGACGTGAATCAGTCGCCAAGTTACACAAACACACACTTGGGTATTTCCTGCCAAGTAAAATTCCAGAAATACAAAACCACCAAAATCAAACTCTAACCAGACATTCAATTTCTAAAACAATACGACCTAAAAAAAAAGGAAAGACTGCAACGAAAAATGAACCCAACCAAACAAAAAAGAAGGAAAAAAAATACAATCTTGAATCCAGTAAAAACTTCTGTAAATTCAAATTCCAATTCCAATTCCAATTAACCAGGACTAATTACAAATGGAGCAAATCTCATTAACGTGAACAAGAAGAAACGGGAAAGGGTAAAACCAAATTGGGTTTCTGACAAAGCCAAAAGCCCTTGAAATTAGTGCGGGAAGTCGAGAAAACAATTACCTCGTCGAAAATCCTAAGGTTGTCATCAACAGTTCATGCTAATGGTCTGTCTGTCGGAGGAAAATGTGTAAAGCCTCTGGTTTTGATGATTTTTGGTAGCCAAAATCTTTGGGTTTTCGTTATGAGCGAACGAACGTGATAAAATAATTATTCTTTCTTATTTTTTTGTGTGTGTGTATGTGTTCACCTCTGAGTTGTCAAAAACAGTCAACCTCTGCCATGTGTGATGTGTGTATTCTCCTTTTCTTTTTGGTTTTTGCTTTCTTGAGTTGAATTTCTTTATAATTTAAAAATGGATAAATTTTGTAATAGCCATAATGAGCATTACAATATAAATTATAGTCCACATTCTTTAAAAATATAAATTTTGGTTATTATTTTAATTTGGGATAAAAATTCTTTAATGAAATGCGGAGCGGATCGGACCTGATGCAGGCGGGAGCGGATCGGACCTGATGCAGGCGGGCGCGGGTCGATCGGGCTGGGTATCAAGCATCTGGTACTTCTGGTACAAATTTAGTCTTATTAGTACCAACTGTTCTAATATATCTGGTACAAATTTAGCCTTATTAGTGCCAAATGTTATAATACATCTGATACAAATTTAGCTTTATTAGTACCAACTGTTCCAGATTTGGTACAATTGGGACGGATTATCTAATTAGTTTTACATGTTCCAAGTTATGACGTGGTACTATTGGCACGAATATTATAATTTGTTCCAATTGTTCCAAATTATGACTTGTTTTATTATGGTACAATTGGAACGAACGCTCAAACCCATATTTCGCAAATTGTAAATGCAATATTAACATGACAAAAAAAACAAAAAACATCAGTTGTTCCAAATTATAACTTGTTTTATTATGGTACAATTGGAACGAACGCTCAAACCCATATTTTGTAAATTGTAAATGCAATATTAACATGACAAAAAAAAACAAACAACATCGTTGTATCGGTCAGTCGGCTTGAGCAATAGACAAGAGATTGCAGCAAACACCAAATAAATTGAAAAAAAAATCAAGAGATGAAAACATTTACAAGACTGCAACACTCAATTAAATACAATTGAGTACAAGTAGGAAAAAGGAGAAGGACGCCGGAAACCCGTTACTTGCCGGAAACGCATTATTCCAACGAAATTGACCCAAACATTGCGTTTACACCACCATTGAATCGGCGCTCGCCACCACCATAGATTGATTCTCCTTGAGAAGGCGATTCCAATGGTGTGCAGCACGTCCAGTGGGTCATTCGGACGGCGCCGGAATTTGGACGGAAAGCTTCAGTGATCAAGATTCGATTCAATTCCGGCGATCGTTGCCACCAATGAATCGAGGCACACCACCACCACAGGATTGTTCGCCTGGATAAGATGATTCCAGTGGTGTATAGCAGCACCGATGAATCGCTCTGACGGCGTCGGAATTTGGAAAACCAGACGGCGGCACTGTGCCCTCGTCGCGATTGGCTAGAACAGCGCTTCCCTCCGGCAACAAATCAGCCTTCGCCACCACCACCAATCGACGCACAAAGGCCAGAGGAGACCAACTACGGTAGTCCCGACCCTCGATTCTCAACCCCCTTGCCGAAAAAACTCCAAAATCAGACGGCAGTGGGAATTCACGATTGCACAGCCTAATCTCCATATTCTGACGGCGGAATGGAGTGCCACCACCACCAATCGATGCGCGGGGAAGGGGCGATCTCAGGAATATGGTTTTCGTTCAACGTTTCCCGGTGAGAGAGAGAAGTAGAGAATGAGAAGTGTCACGTGCAGAAAGAGAGAGAAATTAGAGAGAGGGAAAGAGAGAAGTTTAGGTATAGTTGAAACATGGATTTAAGCATAGGATCCGGGTTAAGTGAATTAATCCGGTTAATAGGGGTATCTAGGTCCCAAATTGAAAGACTTGCAGATTTCTTTTAGAGGCTGTTGTATTGTTCTGACTAACTCTCCAGTGTTGATCTTGTTTAAAGTTTTTTGTTTTGTTCTTTTGTTTCTGTCATGGGCAAGTTGTTTGTGCACACTTGAGGACAAGTGTGGGTTAAGTGTGTGCGCATGATGAGTCCATATTTTGTGTATATTTTGTGTGTGTTTAAGGTAGTTTAGATTGAGTCTTTGTGTGTGTTTTGTGTAGTTTTAGTGTCTAGGAGGACATATTTTGGACAGGAGAAGGTTTGTTGCTCTGCAGGTGGATTCTGGGCAAAACAGGGATGGAAGACTACATTTCTGGAAGCAGGCAGGGTATGACATAATTGGTCAAGATGGGCAGAGTGTTTTGGTCAACATGCGTTGTTTCTCTCATAGGTCTAGAAGGATAAGGAAAAGATGATCTAACTTAAATATATTTTCTTATCCGACTTGATTTAAGACCTGCAAGGGATCTTTTGGAAGATAGATGTGACATGTCATGTTGGGGTTGTGTTTATCAAGTATTTACTTGCATTCCAAGGTAGCCCGTGGATTCCTTCCATGTTAAGGATCGGGGGCCCAAACCCTAAGCACTCGCCTATAAATATTGAAGCCTAGCTACTGTGAAGGGATGCCGTTATTATTGCTTTCATTCCTATTTACTTTGAGAGAGATTGTGAGGAAAAGAACAAGTCCTACGGGCAACGTTTTATTTGTGTTTTTGTTCATACAATTTCTGATCAGTACTTTTGGCCGGATTTACTTTCCAGTACTTAGTAAGTTTTTAATATCCTCAATTTATTGTGTTCGAGCTTTTACTTTCATGTCTAGCTAAGTTTTTATACTTGATCTGGGCAAGATAGTTAAGTGATTACTTAGGCTTGAGAGGTCTAATTTGTGCTTGATAATTGCATGCATGTGTTCTCGATGTGTTAATGAACTTGTTTTAATATGGTGTAATACAATTAAGAGATTAATAGGCCATTAATCGCTTAGGAAATATTAGATTACTAATCAATTGAGAAGTAGGAGCGTTTTCCATAACTTATCTCAATTAGGATCGATTAACATTAGAGGAAGTTGTCTACCCTACTGGGCTAGACGTGATGATTCCTTGTTGGGCCTTTCTAGTGATTAATGCTCCTTGTTAAGAAAAATAATGTTTTTTGAAACATTACTTTTCTTCATATCAATAATTATTTTTCATCACAACAATAATTACTTGACCTATTTGTATTTTTCAATCGTGATAAATATTTGTTTTTCAAATAAAGAAACGACAAAAAAAAGAGAAGAAAGAGGAAGAAAAGAAAGAAAAAGAAGCAAAACTTTTGTCAATGAAAGAAATAAAAAAAAAAGAAAGAAAAAAAAACTAAAGAAACAAGAAGAAAGAGAATAAAAAAAGAAAAAAGAAATAAAACGACTAAACAGTTGCACCCAGGAGGATTCGAACCCGCTCCCTTGTAGTAGGGGTGAGTAGTGGTGGGTAGGTATACTGGAAATTGGTATACCATACTTACAGTACCGAAAAATATTACTCCCTCTGTCCCTAATATATCTTCCTAGGAGGGAGTGGCACGGAGATTAAGAAAAAATGTTGATGAGTTGGTTGTGAGTGGATAAAAGGTGGTTGAGTTGAGTGGAGAAAGGATCCCACATTGAATGAGTGATATATTAATTAATTGAGATAGTGGTGGGCCATATGTGGCATTTTAGGTAAATAAGTTGATAAAGTAAAGGTAGGGAGTAATAATTTGTTGTGGTATGATGTCCAAAAATAGCTAGGAAGATATATGGGGGACACCCTAAAAGGAAAGATAGGAAGATATATTAAGGACGGAAGGAGTATAAATACCGAATTTAAGGTATACCGTGATTTTCAGTAAGGTATGATACCATACCGAAAATATTCAGTAAGGTAAATATATGAATATTTTAGATACCGAGGTATACCGGTATATACCATTCTATGGTATATGCTTGAAAGATCAATATATACACACACACACATATATATATATATATATATATATATATATATATATTATATTCTACATCAAAAGTATATAAGGGTCAATATCAAAATGTACCAACAAAATGGATTGATTAATATAATCGAATAATGTATAGTCTATATTAATATAATTAGTATAAAAGTAAGAGTTAATATATATGACGCGATCGTCGTTTAGTCACGTACAAAATGCATTTATAATTCTCCTATCTTCAACTACCAGGATCAGCTAGCAGTAAGTATAGGGTCGATCCCACGAGGAGTTGGTGTAGCTTTCTCTTTGGTCACGGGTCATCCAAAGGTTTAGGGGTTCTGCACGGACTCGTCTTGGCCAAACAGGAAAATAAAACTAATCTAAAACATAAATAAAAGATAAAAGACAACCCTGAATTTGAGTGTTGAGTCAATTGCACAAACAAGACGTCTTCATCGATGCAAGGATATATGGTACGTATGTATGTCAACGGTTATAGGCAAACCGCGTCATGGTCCACTGTCACGTCGTCACGCCCACAACCACGATCTTCTTCGATCGTCCTTACTTGTGAATCCTGCATGGCATTCCCACCCAGGCTTCCTAACTTGCCCAACTCACCCCCGAGCATTCCTCAAGGGGCAAAGATTGAAACAAGCAGCTTTGGGCACTAGACGAACCCGTTCCGGTCCTATGAGATACGAGGATCCCGCTCCGACTTTTGCGGAATTTGGTCATTTCTTGACCATTTCTGCCCAGTTTTGTCATGGTTTTTCTCGTACGTCCCTGCCTTCACAATGTGTCCTCCCATACACTAAAGACAAACAAAAATACACAAAACGACTCGATCTAGACCTAAAATAAGACTCAAAAATCATATAAAATTTGGTCTCATCATGCCCACACACTTGAATCATGCTTGTCCTCAAGCATGTAAGGACAACTTGACCGAAAAGAAAGAAAGAAAACAAAAGACTCAAACGACTTGGTAAAGGTTAGCAATGCCCAATACAATAAATGAACGTGAGTATAATAAAATTCACATACAATGTTGGGCAAATAAATCAGTCTACACAATCATCAAATAGGTCAAAAATAAACATTCGAGCATTTTCAAGGTTATTCCTCACCAACACTCTCACTCTTGTGTTTAGGCTTGTGTATACGTTCGAGACATGTCATTCTTGGCCACACCATAGGCTTGCCTGTCTTCTAAACTCTCCATCTCTTAGACTAAGGTTTAAAGCACTTATCTTTAGGTCTTTTTTGAGTTGTAACTTGGCTTTAGACATGGGTAGGAAATTATGGAACGAGGCTAAGGTCTTAAGGACTTGGGACTGGGCAATACGTCGATGTTGGTTGGGCGATTCGTTGCCCATCTCTTTCTGAACTGGTAACTGGGCGATACGTTGATCCTGGTTGGGCGATTCGTTGCTCATCTCTTCGGATCTCCTTGCATTTTCTTACGAGTCTTAGCACAAAAATCAACCTAGGACTTTTTTTCTTTTTTTTAATTCTTTTTTCTTCATTCATTTTTTTAAGTCCTTTATTTTTTTCTGACACTTCTTATTTGGGCAGTTTCTACCCTTAGTACAAGTGTCTTGCCCAATTCTCTTCTTTTCAGATCCTTCTATTTTTCTCCTTCTCCCTTTTTTTTATATGTTCTGCTCCTAAGTCCTTATTGACTTGGTAGGAAATAGTGTTTAGGCTGCATATATGATCAAAGAAATTTAAGGCTCAAAGGGGTTTGACAAGGGAAAATTTAATTGGGTAGGCTATTTGACTCAGTTTGGGCTTATGAAAGAAAGCTGCCTAATTCATCTAAGTTCTTTTTAACCTAAATCAATTAGATTTCAAGTAGTAAGCAGGCAAGTTCTAGGTGACTTCAAAATGAACACATCAAATAACTCACAAGAAAGAAAATTGCTTGATCATGATATGCAGTATAGGCTCAAAACCTCACAAGGGCATGCTCAAATATTCATTCGTCATCCTTATTCGTATACGATCATGCTTAAACTAAAATACAAACATGCTTACATCATATAACTCAAAATTATGTAATGCTCAACATCATCATATTATCCTAAGCATGCAAACCTACACACAAGAAGACGCTCCTCCCACACACTTTACTTTCAGCAAAGTCGGCAGGAGGCACAGACTAAAAAACAAAACAATGTCAACCCTCATGTCTACACACTTTGCCTTGGGCAAAGTCTGTGGGATAAAGGTAAACTAACAATATACTCAAAGAAGAAAAGAAAATACACAAAAGACAACGGTCCTCCCACCCACACACTTTACTTTCGGTAAAGTGGGTCGATCAAAGGACCAACTCAATAAAGACTCAAAACAAAAACCTAAAACTAACAAAAACTGGGAGGAAACAATTATGAAGGAGGTAATAGCATGGCACCTGACGTGGAAAATTTGGGCATTATGAATGGCTTAGAGGGTCTTCTTTCATGCTGCAACAACTTCTTCGTCCAGTTTGGTCAAGCTCGTAAGGATTGTACTGGTCCTTCTTTACTCGGGCATGACAGATGTACGGCCTACCTCCCCTGGATGATCTGGAGAGAAAGTCTTTCAGGAATGTTGTGCCCTCGTTGGCGGCTTGTAGAAGGGATTTCTTTCTTCATCATGGTAAACTCATTGAGCACCTTCATCTTCTTTGGCTCGGGCAAGGAACATCTTCAGCAACATCTCGTTGTGTGCGACAGCATCCTCCTCCAACTCGTCCAAGCTGGTAAACGTAAATGCCTTTCATCTCAGGGATTGCAAACTCCCCTTGCTCCGTACAAAAGTTTGGGGAAAGAAGGTCTTAGTGGTGTTCTTGCCCTCACTTCCGAATGTCTTTCCATTGTTGCTTCCATGCCCTAGCTCCTGCACTTCATGAACAAACCATACTTCCTACAAAAATACTACCTAGTCTAGGGTTTAAACAAAAATAAAAAGAAAAAGAAAATAAAAAGGATAGGTACCAGGTTGCCTCCTGGCAAGCGCCTTAGTTTACGTCGTGGGCACGACGTGGCCTCCATCTTTTAGTCGTCGACTGGATATTGGGGCTCACAAAACTCCACTCATTCATTCCGTGTCATGTCCAGAGTAGGCTAGACTTGTCCTTTTGACTTGCGGATGGGCTCTTGTCCACTTGTCTTGCCCTCTTTACAAGTGCACCTTGGTCACTGTGCATTCGTCCTCCGATCCCAAAGTCACTCACGAAGTTGTCTGCACGGTTAGTTCGGAACACACATAAAAAGGACTAAACAAGCAAACAAAAGAGAAAACTACTGGAAACAAAACTCCCCGTGGATGGCGCCAATTTTGACGCGACCGTCGTTTAGTCACGTACAAAATACATTTATAATTCTCCTATTTCCAACTACCAGGATCAGTTAGCAGTAAGTATAGGGTCGATTCCACGAGGAATTGGTGTAGCTTTCTCTTTGATCACTGGTCATCCAAAGGTTTAGGGGTTCTACACGGACTCGTCTTGGCCAAATAGGAAAATAAAACTAAACTAAAACATAAATAAAAGATAAAAGACAAACCTGAATTTGGGTGTTGAGTCAATTGCACAAACAAGACGTCTTCATCGATGCAAGAATATATGGTACGTATGTATGTCAACGGTTATAGGCAAACCGCGTCATGGTCCACTGTCACATCGTCACGCCCACAACCACGATCTTCCCAGCTCATCCTTACTTGTGAATCCTGCGTGGCATTTCCACCCCAGGCTTCCTAACTTGCCCAACTCACCCCCGAGCATTCCTCAAGGGGCAAAGATTGAAACAAGCAGCTTTGGGCACTAGACGAACCCGTTCCGGCCCTATGAGATACGAGGATCCCGCTCCAACTTTTCACCAGCGTCAGCGTACTTCGTTCGGCTCCGCCCAAGTTCAACATGAGATTTGCAGCCCTCAAGGAGCCTGAGGCAAACCTCTCCCGGTCCATGTTGGTCTAAGCTACCTCTATTTTAAGGAATCTGCCGCCCTCCAATTGCCCACCGGCCACATGAACTCTTGGCACAAACAGACCACTTTGAAATCATTGCCTAACGCCTCGGGAACACACATATATATATAGTTTTTCCCTTACCCAAATCAATATCACGATTTAATGCTTCTGCAGCGTCATCTTGCCCAAACGCAGATTTGTATAACTACCTAAGCATAAAGTAAATAACAAGAAAAGAAAGAATGAAAGAAAGAAAACCCTAGACTAAAGTAGATAAGAAACTAAAAGATTCGAAGATTAAGAGTTACATATGGTTTGCTATCTAGGAGTATTTATAGATGTGAAATTCGTGGGTCTTGGAGGCTCAGCCCATTAGGTTAGTTGATAGCAGCTAGGTTTGGGCGAGCGGTCTGCCAGCTGTCAATCCTTGTGGCAGCTTCTGTTGACCAAAAGACTTTCCTTATTTAGCAGATTTGATTTGGAGTAATCTTCATAGATAAAGAAGGAAATAATTTCTTCCTTGTTGGCTACTTGGATAAGGTTGATCTCTTACCTGGTCCGCACTCTTTCCTTTAAGCTTTTTCTTGCTCCGCACTCTTTCTCAATATGCTGGACTGTCGCAGAAATCCAAGACGTGTACTCCTGTCTTTCTTCTGTGCTCTGCCTTACGCCTTGGCCTATTTACATCTCATCTTGCCCAAATGACTTGATCCCGCACGTTACTTGATTTGGTCGGGTTGTGAAGCGATCAGCTTTAGTTCTGAATGTCTGCTTCCTTGGCCAAGCTGCGAGCATCATTTCCTTGCCCAAAGTGCTTCGTATCTGTGCCCAAAATGTCTTCTGCAGAATTTGGTCATTTCTTGCTCATTTCTGCCCAGTTTTGTCATTGTTTGCCCTGTACGTCCCTGCCTTCACAATGTGTCCTCCCAGACACTAAAGACAAACAAAAATACACAAAATAACTTGATCTAGACCTAAAATAAGACTAAAAAATCATATAAATTTTGGTCTCATCAATATAAAATTAATTTATTTTGATATAAGAAAGATAAAAATATCTACTACTATAAAAATATACTCCAATATAAAATATATTTGTTGAAAATAATTATAAAGTACAAATATATAAGTGTAATTGTGTAAGTTATACCGAGAAAGTACGGTATACCGAATTTCGGTAAAATATACCGGAATAAAGGTATATCGAACTAAGGTATACCTAATGTAAAGGTAATGTCAAGGTATGAGATTTCTTCATCCGAAGGTAAAGATATGAGGATTTTTCGAAAGGTGTACCTTACTGGCCCACCACACCCACCACTAGGTGAGGCAAGCACATCCACTGCACCAAGTGCCAACACGTATATTGTGAATAAAATTTTGAGAGGATAGTTCAAATAACACTTTTTCTCTATCACTTTTAAATTATAGCACTTTTTATAACTTGTTATAATTATAGCATTTTGTGACTTTTTTACTCTTCATCTTAAGTGTAAATCACCAAAATACCAAAGTAACAAAGATTATTCGGTGATTTAATAGTTTTTCAAATTTCTCTACTCCAAACTCAAACTTTTCCACCGCCATTGCCACTGCTTTTCGGCCGCCGCGCCACCACCATCGCCACCGCCACCGCCGCCGTTGCCGGCGGTGGTCACAAAGAAAAATGTGACTGATCCAAAAAAAAGAAACCGCCGCTCCGCCGCAACCATCGCCGCCGCAGTCACCGACGATGGTCACAAAAAAAAAATTGTGACTCGCCAAAAAAAAAATGTGACTGACCCAAAAAAAAGAAACGGCCGCTCCGCCGCCACCATCGCCATTGCCGCCGTCACCGGCGGTGTTGTGACTCACAAAAAAAAATGTGACTGGAAAAAAAAGAAACCGCCGCTCCGCTGCCACCATCACCGGCGATGGTCACAACAAAAATTTGTGACTAACCAAAAAAAAAAATTGTGACTAACCCAAAAAAGAAACACCGCCTATTCTCTTTTTTTTGTCAGTCGCATTTTTTTTTGGTGAGTCACAATTTTTTTTTGTGACCACCGCTGGCGGCGTCGATGGTGGCGGCGGAGCGACGATTTTTTTTTTGTTGAGTCACAAATTTTTTTTTGTGACCACCGCCGGCGTCGGTGGCGATGGTGGCGGCGGATCAGTGGTTTCTTTTTTTTTTTGGGTCAGTCACATTTTTTTTGGTGAGTCACAAAATTTTTTTTGTGACCCCGCCGGCGACGGCAGCGGCGCGGCAGAGCGGCAATTTCTTTTTTTTTTGCGTCAGTCAGTTTCTTTTTTTTGGATCGGTCACATTTTTTTTTGTGAGTCACAAAATTTTTTTGTGACTTCCGCCAGCGGCGGTGGCGATGGTGGCGGTGGAGCGGCCGAAAGGCGGTGACAGTGGCAATTCATGTTTTATAATACTCCCTCCGACCCCCATAATTATGCATAGTTTTCCTTTTTCATCTGTCCCCCAAAATTATGCATAGTCCATTTTTGGAAATAACTTTTTCACTTATTACCCTTATAATGTGGGACCCTATCCACTTACATCCACTTATTTACTTACATCCACTTATTCTCCACTTACATCTCACTTTTCAGGATTTTCTTAAAATCCGTGCCCACCAAAACTATGCATTAATATGGGAGTCGGAGGGAGTATGTTACTTCACATTTTATAAAAATGTGCTCGACAATACAATTATTCACGTTGAAAACTTTGTGAAAAGATGAAAGAGGGGCAAAAAAAGTTCAAAGTACTACTCCCTCCGTCCCACATTACTTGTCTCATTTGCTCCCGGCACGAAGATTAAGAAAAAAGAGATTAGATGTAAAGGGTGTGGTTAGTGTAGTTAATAAAGTGATATAAAGTATTTTTTTAATTGATAAAGTGATATAAAGTGTTTTTGAAGTGACATAAAGTGATATAAAGTGGTTTTGAAGTGATATAAAGTGAATAAAGTGATTTGTTAATTATTTCCTTAAATGGAAAGTGAGACAAGTAGAGTGGGACACCCAAAATAGAAAGTGAGACAAGTTAAGTGGGATGGAGGGAGTATAATTATAAGAAGTTATGAAAAGTGCTAAAATTTAAAAATCATAGAGGAAAAGTGTTATTTTGGGGGAAATTCTCTAAAATTTTCAAGTATATCTATATTTATATAAAAGAGCCTTGTTTTACTAAATTTGAATCGCCTAAAATATCCTCACTATAAAGCAAAATTAAGGACAATAACGTAATATAATAATGTTAATATTTTAATAATTATTAGTTACAAGAATACAAATTTACCTTAATTATAGTTTATTATTAACTTATATATGAAATATATTATTTTAGTGTAAATCAAAATTACCTTATTAATATTTAAATGATATATCTATCTTGCGATTTACTTATTGATATTTTATACCAATATGGTTATAAGTTCATATGCAATTTTTTGTTCACATATATTGTGCTTTTTTTCTCTATTTTGTCAACTCAAAGTTGTCTTCTCTTCCAAGAGATTCCTCTTAAATAACTTAAATATTTTTTAAATTCAACCATGTTTAACTAATTTAATCTTTTTTAGAAAATTTTATCCTTCCCGCCCTTACTTTTTAAATAATAAATATAGAATTTATTAGGAATTATGTAGTTTATTTTGTATTTAATTAATTAATTTTTATATACTCTTGAATTCTTATTGTTGATAACAATTTCAACTATATATTAGATCTCGATTTTAAAGAAGTGGGTATAATTAAGTCGAATTAAACTAGAGACCATAAACTTCGAGCATAACTAAATTATTATCTCGGCTTATTTACATTGGTAATATTTTGATTGTTAATTTTATGCATAAATATTTTTTCAGTTATTAAACTAGCTAAATAGTTTCTGTCATCCACAAACATAAACTTAGTAAGAATACTAAAAGTGTATCAAAATTTTGAAAACGGTACACTTTTAAAAGAATAAAATATATAGTATGTATAGTTTCCAAGTTGACATTTTTGCTTAAAATAATTAGTATATTTTTCAGTTGTAGATATCATATAATTTATCTTTTAGATGAAAAATTCCTATTGAAATTAAACTATTGATATTTTAATTTCATTTTTAACTTTTCAAGAGACTACACAAAAATTATATTCACTTATTTCATAAAATGAGAATTTATTAGCACTTTTTTAATGATACTAAAAGAATAATTGAATTAAAATGTAAATAATAGTTATTATATTTGAGCATACATAGAATTTTATCACTTAGTATAATATTTCTGTAATTCGTGGAAGGTCAATAATACAAGAAATAACGAGAGTACTCTTTACAATAAAATATTTATTGTTCTTTATTTTATTTTTCATTAGTGATCGAATATCAAATTTTGAGAAATTGCAAAAAAATCAATAAAAATAAACTAAAATATAGATTAACTCGTTAATATTTATTTAGTAGAATAATTTTTTCAACGTGCATTATACTAGTATTATAAAAACCGCGAATTATATCCAAGTCAATAAATTTTAGTGTATGAGAGTACAACTGGTTTTTTTTTTTTTTAAAGGTAAATAAAATTCAATAAGAAGAGTACAAGGGGTACTCAAACCCGAATCGTACAATGAAAGAACAATCCCATACAGAAAACTAAATGATCTTTGAAGGAATACAACTTATGGGATCAATAAACCAGTCATGAGCCGAATAACAAAAATCATTGGACAAAAACCTCCTAATCCATCTCCAAATACAAATAATGACACCATCAACCGTCATAGTGAGATCATGGTTTTTGTCGTTAAAGACTTTATCATTACGAGCTTTCCAAATCCTCCAGCAAACGCATTGCCAAATGATATTAAAGATCAACTTTTCCGACTTGTTCTTTCCTCTACTAACGAATTCACAAAAATGATCCACCAAAGAAGAAGACGAAATATGTTGAATTTTCAACCAACTACAAATGGTATTCCACACTGAGATAGAGAACGAGCATACCGGCAACAAGTGGTCAGAAGATTCGTCCTGAGCAGAGCAGAAAGGGCAACTTTGATTATTGTTCTCAAGAGCAATTCTTCTCTTAATCAGATTGCATCTGGTAGGAATGCGATCTTGAATAGCTTTCCAAACAAACGGAGACTTTACAAGGAATGTATTTCATCCAAATGCTTTTGAGAACAACTGGTGGGATGTCCACAGTCGAGGAAGCTTTATGAAGCAGCAAGTACATCTCCTTGGTTGAAAAAATTCGTGAAATTGAGCCTTTCCAAGATAAAGAATCCAACTTCGATTGATTAATCGAAATCCTGCACAATAGAGACTAGAATTCCAAAAAATCAACAGATTCATGAGAATTAAAAATTCTATCCCACCTAAAGTACCACTTCTAGCCCCCCTCTCCAAAGCCACCCATATTCTCAACCAAAAAATATTTATGGGAAGATAGACGATACAACAACCTAAATCTAGATTTCAAAATACAATCCTGCTCAACCCACGGATCATCTCAAAATCGAACAGACAAACCATTTCCAAGGGAAAAAGAGACATTCTCGCAGAAGATTTTACCCTCTACCCCACTCAAAAGACTTCTCATATCCCTCCACCAAATAGACACTAGAGTAACATTACTCGATTCTCTATTACCATTAGAAAAGACCCCATATCTAGATCTAAGAATTCTCACCCAAAGAGCATTTTGATTGTTAGCCCATCTCCAAAATCACTTACAAAGCATCACCAAATTAAACGATCTTAAATCTCTCACCCCCAATCCACCATCATCTTTACTTCTACACACTTTATCCCAACTAACCCAAGCAATTTTATTACTATTTTCCTTTCCCCCCCCCCCCCCCTATAAGAAATCTCGTTGCAGTTTGGTCAAGGATTTGATAACACACAACGGGGCTTTGAAGAAGGAAAGATAGTAAAGCGGCAAAGCTGAGAGAACCGAGTTCAAGAGAATAATTCTTACTCTAAAAGATAGAGTTCTCTTTTCCCACCCTGATAATTTTTTTCGAATTCTCTCAATCAAAACCTTCCAAACTTCTTTTTTCCTGTGATTTGCGCCAATTGAAAGGCCCAGATAACAGAAGGGAAAAGATCCAATTTTGCATCCAATGAAATCCGCAAAAGTAGAAAGTTCCTGATTACTGATGTGAATGCCATGAAGAGAGCTTTTAGAGAAATTGACACGAAGCCCAGAAGATACTTCAAAGAGTCGGAGAATACCCTTGATTATCATAGCATTTTTGGAAGAGGCTTTACCGATAATTGCTGTATCATCCGCAAATTGTAAATGGCTTACAAGAATTCTATCACGCCAATCTCAACTCCCTTAAACAGATTAATAGCTATCGCTTTTTGCAAGAGACAATTCAGACCTTCTACAACAATAAGAAAAAGGAAAGGTGAAAGAGGGTCACCTTGTCTGATGCCTCTTTGGCGAGAGAACTCTCTTGACGGGCTGCCATTCACTAGGACCGACATTGTAGCAGATGACAAGCACGCTTTCATCCATGATCTCCATTTCAAGCAAAAACACATTCCCTCCATCATCTCGTCAATGAATTCCCACAGAACCGAATCGTATGCCTTCTCAAAATTAACTTTAAAGACCATACTACTTGAGCCACTTCTTTTAAGAAAGTCCACAGATTCATTAAGAGTAAGAATACAGTCCAAGATTTGTTTTTCACCAAAAAAAGCACTTTGAGTTTCAGAGATAACTTTGTTGACCACCTTAGCTAACCTTTTTGCCAACAATTTCGAGAGTATTTTGTAAGAGCAGCCAATCAAAGAGATAGGACGAAAATCCTTGATGTGAAGAGAATTGTTCTTCTTCGGAATAAGAGATACGAAGTATGAATTTCCACCCCTTACAATTTTACCGTGCTGATGAAATTTGTTAAGAAAAGACATGAAATCCTTCTTCAAGATGGACCACATTTTCTTAATGAAGCTAAAGCTGAATCCATCGGGACCAGGACTTTTGTTTCCTCCACACTCCCAAACTGCCTTCTTAACTTCCACTTTAGAAAATAGAGCAATAAGCAGATCATTATCATAACGGTCCAGCCTCTTAAGAACAAGAGAGTTGATAGAAAATCTCTTTTCATTCCGCCTTGAAAAATGGGTCTTGAAATGATTAAAAACTTCAACCCTGACCTCACCGACTGAGCATCTTTGGACTAGATGCCATCAATAATCAGGCCTTCTATGTTGTTGATTCTTGTTCTTGAGTTGACACATCTATGGAAAAAAGTAGAATTTGCATCTCCTTCTTTGATCCATTGAATTCTCGCTTTCTGAAAAACATAGCTATCTTTGATTTTTCTCCAATGCCAGAGGTTGGATTTGGATTCCCTAAGTAATTTCAAATCACTCTCGACAAGATATGTATCTTCTTGCAATGCATCCAGTCTCCTCCAAGTATTCTGACACTCATCAATTCTTTTATCCAGATCGCTGTACTTTTCCTTACTCCAAACCTTGATATCCAATTTCAAGAGTTTTAGCTTCTCTTTCAGTCTAAAGCCCTCCCAACCTTGAATCGAATAGTTGTCCCATTTCTGCTTAACAAAATTTTCAAGGTCAGGATTTTTGAGCCAAGCATTGAAGAACTTAAATGGTTTCAGCCCCCAGTTTTAAAAATTAGACTTTGTTACCTTCATTTCAGAAATTAAATATGCAAAAATAATGACGGTGGGGTTTTTGAAATTAGATCACACATATCCAAACATCGGCCACCTATATATGTTCTTCGGTGTCGGAAACCAGTGTCCCGCTCAGATGTAGGGCTTTTCCGGCGGCCTCGAGTTGAGGGAAGAGTGGAGGAGATGAAGGTGAGTTAATATTAACAATGTTATCAGTGAAAAATTGGAAAGAATTCCAATTTTGACTCGGCGGAAAATCAAATTCTTTCTTGTAGGTTTCCATCACGGTGAAGATGGCGAGATTTGATCAGAGGTAGCGTCGGAAAGTAAATCGGCGCAATGAGAGAGACAAGTAGATAGAGAGAGATCGAATTGGGGACAACATAAAGAGAGAGACTACATAGGGTACCGCTGAGAGAGAGAGAGAGAGAGAGAGAGAGAGAGAGAGAGAGAGAGAGAGAGAGAGAGAGAGTCTGATTATTTTATGTAGTGGGTTGGTAGGGTTTTAGGACGAAGGGTACTTAACAAATTAATTGGGCCCTAATCCCCTTTAATTATTTCCAAAAAATGAAACATGACAAGAATAACGAGATAATTCAAAGAGGAATACAAGACAAGAGTAACGAGATGAAAATATATTTTCTACATACCGCAGCGTGTTACTACTCACTAAAATATTTACCAAAAAAACTACTCTCTCTGTATCTTTTCATTAAGACCATTTAGTCAAGCACGCATGTTAAGAAAAAGAGTTGTTTAAAGTTGAAAAGATAAAATAATTTTTTTGCAGTATTTTTGTCACATCAAGTAGGAGAGAGAATGAAGTTAGTTGTTTTTTAGTGACATATATGATAATTTATAAGTTATAATAAAGTATTTATCATATGGTGTATTCCATTTTAAAAAATAAACTTAATAAAATAATACGTCAAAATAAAATAAATGAGTTTAATAAAATGATATGAAGGGAGTGCCGAGTAAAATTCATTGAATAATGTTTTAAATGAAAGCACCTCCAAATATTCAATATAAAGAAAGAAAGAAAACTATTTTGTGGGACATACACAAATCTTGAATTCTAGAATTTAAAAGAAAGACCTTATTTGTATTAATGTTATCTTCTTGAGGTTACGAATGGAAACTTTCACATCCGATCATCATCAACATAAACAAGAGGAGGGGGCCAAGCCAAGCTAAAGCAAAAATTATTAGTTATACTACAAAAAGACAGGTTTTTTCTAGAAGGACTTTATGCACCATTTGCACACAATCCGCCCCGCTCATGACCTGCCACGCGCCTGACCCGTTCCGTGCGTGAGGACGTGAGATCCACGCGTCGTGTGTGGGTTTCACGCGCTACAGTAATTTTTTTTTTTTCAGTTTTTTTTTAATTTCAGATTTTTTTTTCCGGTGGAGCCTTCGGTTCCGATTTTATGGCTCCGCTTTCGCTCCGATTACTAAAATAAGAATAATTGGGCGGACAATATTTTAGATTTTTCGCTCGCGTCTTGACCATAGAAGAAGCGGCAAACAAAAAAAAATGAAAAATTTTAAAAAAAGACTGAAAAAAAAAACTGGTCAAAGGAAGTTTGACCGGATCAAGGTCAAACGGGTCTGGGCGAGGCGGGTCAGATCAAATGAACAGGTATTCTACGGTAGAACTGTTGCACTCAAGTTTTTGTCTTTTTTTTTTCCCTCAATAATATAACCCTTTTAAGTTCCCAGATTTCCCACGTTTCTTGGTCTTTATGTTAATATCGTGTTCCATATTTAAAAGCAAACAAAACCAACAACCCCCATTTGCGACAAACCAACTGAACCATCCCTCCATTTCTGGAGTTAGAAGCCACTGATTTCTAGAATTCATGGCCTGCTATAACCATTTCTTGGTCATCTTTGCCCTAGTTTCTGCAGTTGTGGTGTTGTTTTTTCCATTAACTGCTTTTTCCATACCCTTTGTCGTTTTTCATGGTAAATTTTCCTCTCATGTGATGGATTCGTCATATTATGATGGGAATTTTGCTGTTTTTGGGTTTGATTTTGCTTAATGTGGGCACTGTTTCATCATTGACTATGCTGATTGATTTGTTTTTGAGCTACCAATTAGCAATTTCTGTGAGCTGTTCTGTTCTTCGCACTGTTATTGTTTGTTAAAGCGCCGAATTCTCTTTAGAAGTTAATGATTCTTCCTCGTTTGTTACTTTAATGTCGGAATATTGCTGTTGATGGCTATCATTTAACTACTTTAGGCGAGTTTGGGACGACGTTGTGTTTTTCTGTTGCTACTTTTTAGTTTTTACAAGCTTGACTTTTATCCGGTAAGGATATTAAATGTACTCTTCTTTGGACTTAACAATTTTTCCTTACGGTTTACATTTTCTTGAAACCATTTTGTAGAATACTCAATGATATTTAGGTCGATTCTGTTATAGTTTCTTATGTCTCATGGTGCTTTCATTAATGAAATATTTTTGAGGTCGTTGAATGAGATTTTCATTGTGGCAAGGGAATGAATGATGGTTGCTAATGAAGATCTCTCTCTCTCTCTCTCTATATATATATATATAGGGATTGGTTCATATAAAAACTAATCCTAGTGTGAGAACGTGAGAACCTGCTTAAATAAATACGTAGTTATGCTTAAATCAATATATTGTGATTCTTAATAAGATTATGTTTTTTAATATAAACATTATCTTTGTAGGATCTAATGTTGTGATTATTTCAAGCATGAATTTATATTGATTCAAGCATGATTTTATGTAAGCATTAATGTTTATATAAAAAGCATGAATCTTATTAAGCATGCCAAAATATAAATTTAAGCATCATAACGAATTGGTTTAAGCATGTTCTCATATTCTCACGCTAGGATATGTTTTTATACTAACTCATCCCTATATATATATATTCTGTTATAATGTAGTAGCAGAAATATATGCGAATTAGGATCGTTAAAGCAATAATGAAATTTAATGTTCCCTTCTGAGAGTGTTTTCTTGTGTGTGGATATTTGTTCTCTCTTTCTGAAACCAGTTAGTTTCCAGTTCTTGTAACAGTAATTCAAAACCAAGCCATGTACAGTTTCTACATTTTCGGAGTTTACGTATAAAATCCTCATTGTGTAATTGAATCTGGTTTTGCTGTTTGAAATAATGTTGCAGGTATATCTGACAATTGCAATAACAAAGGGATTTCACAGTTCACCACTCTTCTAAGTAATTGGTCTGGTTCACAAGGACATTGCATGTACGATGATACTCTTCCTGTTTCAATTCTCTAATTTATAAACACAATTAACAACACATTCATTTCTACGTTATTCTTTTCTGTCACGTTGGAAGCACTGTGCTTTAAAAAAACTCAACTACTAGCCTTGTGTCAATATACCGTATTTCTATTCGGGCGAGTTATTGACTCTGAAACATCGAACCTGCTCATAATTATTTTTTTTAGTCAGATCATGACTTGACCTTGTAATTTTCTCCGTTCGTTTTTAGTGAAATTGGAAATGGTCAATTAGATTCCTGGACTATGCCATTTTTTGAACAGGTACAAATATTTCTTAATGAAATGACCAGATAATCGTCCGTCTCAATGAACAGAATGGAAAATAATGTATTCTTATTTTGTGATGTAGACAGCATTAGCTTGTGAGAAGGTACCGTAACTTTGTCCGTGGAGTTACTCTATTGACTAGGAAGTCTTTCTCAGGTAGACTGCATTCAACTTACAGGTCAAGAGCATGAGTGAGCTGAGTGGAGGTTACAACGTTATCGGGCTCTCCCAGGTGATATTAGAGTGTTTTGTTCTTCTTGGAACTAAGTAAAGAAATTTCATCATCTTATGGAACCAAAGAAGCTATTATAAAACAAACCATTTGAAAGTTTTCCTCTTTATATGGTTTCTCGTCTTTATGTACATCTTTGTCTTATACTTTTCAGGGTAACTTGGTTGGGAGAGGAGTCCTCGAGTTCTGTGACGGAGGACCCCCTGTAAGTGCGTTACTATGTCTCTGGGATGAAGAATTTTGAGACATTATTATCTACAGATTCCATATTTTAGCATTCTTTCCTGCAGTCCTCCTAGTCTATATACATTTTTTTTTATCTTCATATTATCTTAACCTTGGTAATACGTGATTCTCAAAAAAAGAAAAAACATTTGTAATATGTATTGTTACCTTGGTTTTATTTGCATCACTTGTTTTCAAAGAGAACGAGAAGTGTTCGTGTATCAGTAATCTGCAACCACAATATATATAGAAATTCTTCATATTTGTCACCCTTGGCAACAGGTCAGAAATTTTGTCTCTCTCGGGGGTCCACACGCTGGAATAGCTGCTATTCCCCTCTGCACAGTAAGTTTTCCTTTTCGTCTCATTGAATCTTCTTAGATGTCGTATCATTCAATGTTTTGTGATAATCAGAAAAATACTCACGGTAGTTCTGAGTGAAATATCGAATACATAAAAACACCAATAACTGACTTGACGGAATAACCGCTTTAATACCTTGTCACTGTCTTTTCTAAGTCGCCTAGTTTTGAATGGTTCATGGGTTAAATAATAAACATTTGAAGAATGGAAATGCCAATCACTATGGATGGTTAGAGATAGAGAGTAGAGGCTAATTTTCCATTTCACACATCAATTGTTTGTGACAAACTTGATCTGAATTTATCATGCTTAATTTTGCAGTCAGCTTGGTTTTGCATTCTAGTGGATGTTTTGATCGAGTTGGCAGTTTACAGCAACTATGTTCAGGTTTGGAATTACTCGACGTATTGTTTGATTCAAATATTCTACAGATTCTGCAGGCACATCCACACAAATAAAGGAAATTGTGGCTGTTTTGCGTCCTGTTTTCGGGATCAACTTTAAATTTCTATGAATAATTCTTTCCAATTATAACTTGTTTGTCGTGATTAGTGAGTAACCTGTTAGTTAATCTCTCACTGTGTTTGTTTTCTTTTTCTTCACTCGACTATTCGAGTATGATCACACACACTTCACTCTTTCTGAATGACTAGCTTTATGTGGTTGCAGGAACATCTAGCGCCTACTAACTACATGAAAATCCCAACAGTGAGTGATACGATCTTCTTCTTTCCCAACTATAGTGCTGCAGTTACTCTTCCTTTATCTCGATATTTCCTCACTTCATCACTTTTTCTATTTCATGTTTCACACATTGAAGGCTTTCTTATACAATCAGTTGGTGTAGAAGTTAAATGAATGCCTAACTCTCCCTCTCATAGTCGGATTTATTTCAATAAAAAAAATTGAAACTTCGACTGAGTTGAACACACTTATTTTTTATGATCAGGATCTAACTGGCTATGAAAAAGGATGCCAATTTCTACCTGTGCTAAACAATGAGTTTCATAGGAATTCCACGTACAAGAAGCGGTTTTCTAGCTTGGACAACTTGGTACTAATCAAGGTAAACCGGAATTTCTGTTCCGTTTCTTGGCCAGTCAGGAACATGCATGATTTTTTTGTAGAGTTTCTTATTGCTTAAAACATTTTGTAGTATAGCTCAAGATTATTATATTTCTTCACTTTCCTTCAGTTTGAGAACGACGTCGTTCTAGTGCCGAAAGAGACCTCTTGGTTTGGGTATTACCCTGATGGTTCCTGGGACCCTATTTTGCCTGCACAAGAGGTATTGTATTTTGCATTTGTGTTAAATTTCATCTTGTAGATAAATTTCATATTTCTAGTTACATATTTGATAATCTCTATATTAGGTATTGTAAGATCATTTTTAACAGAATTGTGAAAAAACCATCTATCTTGGCTTGGTTAAATATAATTAGTCAAGAATGACCAAAGTAGCCTTGTCCTTTTGCTTCCTAACTGTAGCAGCTTTCGATTTTGCAGACAACCCTTTATACAGAAGATTGGATTGGTTTGAAAACCTTGGATGAAGCTGGGAAAGTGAAGTTTGTCACCGTGTCCGGGTCCCATCTAGAAGTTTCCTACGGCGAGATGAAGGACTACATACTCCCATACTTGCTCGAAAACGCCACTGCTCAACCAACACTATCAGAATTATCTCATAAGGGAAAGATGCTCAAGCTGTATGCTTCTGATTGAAGAGACTAACCTTTCTAGACACATTCTTTTAGAACACGAATTCAGTCGAGATTTTCTGTACCACGAGTTCTATGATTTATGGCTTTATGCTGTACTTGCATGAACCAGAAGATGTATCAATCCTTAGTCTCAAATAAAATATCTTTGGGTTCAGATTTGGACATTCTTGTCCAGATTGTTCTGCAGTCTTCTGATATGTCGTTGTCTTTGTTATTGCAGCTCGATCATCTTGATCCGTTAGGAGCAGATTCTGTTAATTCGTGTTTCGATTGATACGTATCTTTGTTTTTTTAGCAAAGAATTGATACATATCTATATAGGCAAGAAAAATGTCATTTGTTTTTTTACCTATATCAGCTAAAAAAACAATTGACATGTTAATCAATCTCAGTATAATTACTTGTGGTTGCCATTTTCACTTTCTTTTTCTTACACAAAAATATCACTGACAAAACCTTGCTCATCTCATCAGTTGAAATGGTTGTTGGCTTCTTTTACTAAAAGAGTAATGAAAATAGTTATTGGGAGTTAGGCATCGACTTTGGTACCCGATTTTCTAATGAAGTGCTGCATGGATCTAAAGAAAATCTTCGAGGGTCACGTCCAAATTCGGGATTTAAAAAAAAAAAAAAAAAAAAAAACCAAGTTGGCTCTAGTCCGATATCATAAATGTATCAATCCAACTGTTTGAATATAAACAGTTCTTCCCTCCCTTCACTCTATACATTGCAGCATACCACCATCACCGCCTTTTATTCATACCAATAACTCAGAATCGGAGACAATGGAGAAGACATTTCTAGTTTGTTTCGAGCAAAATCAAGATAGCAGCTTCTATGTCTGCCGCCACTGCCAAACTCATCTGGCCTTGCCTCAACAATTGCTTCACAAGGTGCTTGCTTGCTCTCTTCTGCATGTTTATTGAAAAGGGAGTGTGAATCAATTCTATTTTTGTACGTTATGATCATAATCTCACAACTCACATTGATTGAAAAAAAATTGCAGTATGCAACTAATCAGCATGCACTCTTTCAAGATCTGTAAGCTTTGCATGTTACCATAGTTATTAATTAAGTCAACAACATTAGCAATCGTGAATAATCAGTGTGTGTGTGTGTGTGTGTGTGCAGGGTCAATGGGTGCAAACTACCAGATAGTAAGCGGCCAAACTGGAGCAGCAGTTGCTTGCATCAACTGTGACTCGGCTTTGGGATTCAAATTTGTAAGAATAATAATTGTGGCAACCTTAAAAAATTACATAGATGTATCAAAATCTCATGTTGGGGCTTGCAGGTTGCTTTGAACATTGAGACCTCTGCGATCAAAGCTGGAAGATTGATGATAGATTTGCAAGTCCCCTCCCTTCCTCTTAGCTTTGTTTCACATAGATCCAGACCTCGATTTTCGTGATTATGAAGTTTGGTTTGTGTTTGGCAGGGCAAAGCTCTTGTTTTGGAAAGGCAACCAGATGCTGTATGCAGACACAGAGCAACCAGTTGAAAATGCATGAATTCAACCATCCCTAATCTCATGAAATAAAACACGAGACTGAAACACGGAAAACTCGTCTCCAAAAGATCCATGGCATATCATCAAAGTAACCAAAAAGTGAAGGCCAGCATATTAGCTAGATTACAAAGAAATATTAAAAGAAAAAGGCACCCAAAAATCTATGTTGAGGGCCTTATTTATGCAGGCTCTCTATGACAGCTTTATACAGCAAAAGTTATACTTTCTTAATGTTCTATGCTACTTCTAAAAAGATGGGAAGCTCGCTCGATGACGATCCACAGACGAGCTGCACGTCGATATATCACGGTTGATACTCGCTAGGCTGAAGACTGTGCCTGATGCAGTTCGAGGTTTCGAAGTACAATACGAGCAAAGATTTTGGCTTGAATCGGAGCGCCTGCTGCTGCAGCTGCTGCACGCAGGATCCGTGGAGCTCCAGCATTCTGAAGGAGTTCCACGTGAAGGGGAGCGTGCCGACCACCAAGGATTGTAAACTACAGTCGAAAATTGAATATAAATGTGAATGTTATCTTTGCAATATAAGAAATTGTAGCATCCAATTCCTAGCATGAGAATTTGAAGGAAGCAGTCATCTACCTGCAGAAGAGCAAATGCAGCACACCCTTTTAGTGTAGGAGAAGGATTTCGTAGCATAGCAACGAACCTTCCGATCTCAGCTCCGCTGCATCAGAGTAAAGCACAAACACAATGAGAAAGGCAATATGTTAGTGAGAGAGAGAGAGAGAGAGAGAGAGAGGACCTGCATCTCAAATGACCAGCTTCTTGAATACGAGAAGATTCTGATATTTGCGTGAGTGCTGCAGGGGCTGTCGAAGCAGCAGCAGCAGCAAACGCCTGCGGATCAGAAAAGTTCAAGAGAAAAGCTTCAATATGTTTCAAAGCCATTCTTCTGAGCCCATCTAATTTGACACTCTTGGAAGTGCCCTCAGCAGATGTTCCCACCAGGGCAATTTCATCCATTCTGCACAAAATGATTATGATGTTTAAATTCTGTGGCCACTATCTGCAAATTCCAAATAGAAACTAGACCCGCAAGAAACGGTACAAGAGATTGCGGAACACACAAGTAAATTGTCATAAATAATCTTTCCTTAAAAAGAAAACCGCTCGGATTTCAGCCAATCAGTTTGAAGAGAGCAAAGGTAAACTATAAGCTTCATTTTCAGACCGTCGCACTAAAACTAACAAACGTATCTGGATTCAGAAGTTGCTAAGTACCTCCCATCAAACATGTAGGCAAGTGCCAATGCTGACATGAAGCGTGCCATTTTCGATACAGAAGTAGAACAGACACGAACAAGGACAAGAACCCCGCCTTCCTCTACAATGCGGAGAGCATTACCAGGGTTGAAAGCAAGATTCCAAAGAGCTCCTGCAGCAGTCTCATGTACATCCTGCAAGTTAAGGAAGAATTCAAGATCAATATGTAGCCTATTATAAGAAGGTATCGTCATCCTCTACTGTAAGCTATTTGGGAATATAAATACAGCAGTTGTTAACTGTTAGTAACATTTCAATAAAGTAAATCTGGCATAAGGAAGATGCACATTCACAACAGCTAAGGGGCAAAATACCATCCTTTGGTTGCCTAATGAAAAATCAAAAGATAAATTTAAAACATGGTAGCATTATAGACTTACCTCATCATCAGACCGTGCCAACGAAATTAGTGGGGCCACACCTCCTTCTTGCCCAATAGCAATGCTATACAGAAGGAATGCACATCAGAATACATATTTGTATAGATGACATAATAAAAATTAAAATTTTATTGATCCATACAAGATATTTTATTGAACCCTACAATATATTTTAGTGCATACAAATAAGTTTCCCTCCATAATACTTTATTTTTCACAAAGAAAGTAGTAATGCGTCATTATAATCATTTCAAAAGAAAACAGCCCAACTCAAATAAATAGTAGTAGTATATTTTAGTATTTGATAGCTACTAACCAAATTTCATTAATCGCTATGCACCAAATATTCCATATAGACCAATCCACGGCTATCTTCTCAAAATAGATTTGATATGTTTGTATATAAGTAATTTACAAACATACCTGTTTGCTTCTGACACAGACAATCCCCAAAGGGCACCGGCAGCTCTCTCCTGAAGGCTATGAGCAGTATTTACACAGGAAGTTGCTAGAGCCACCTAACCACCACAAGAAAATTGCCACTTGGAGCAAATTGAAAAATTCCTATCGTAGAACAAAGAAAATAAAATACTAACGGCCTCATAAGAAGCCAAACTGTAGCAATTATGAAAATGTAGCTTTACTGAGTTTCTTCCACAGAGTGATGCATTGATAAAATTAGTGGTTGACAAATAAATAAATCCAGGAAAATGGATGTTCACAAACTAATCCCGCCACACAACCCTAATTATTTAATGCTGACCAGTAACGGCATATAAGAAACAATTCATACCAATGCCTCCACTCCACCTACTGATGCAATTCCTTCTCGATTTTTGTCGTCAAAGGATAAATTCCACAATGCACCAGCAGCTTCTTGCCTGCACATCAACCAACAGTATTCTTTTCATTCTCACAAACATCCAGTAATGAAACCAAATGACTCATGCTCAATCCAGCTTCCCACAAAAAAAAAAATCAAAAGAAAATTGAAACAAAATTTAATTCCAAAATTTACAGAAATAGATATACCTACCTGACACCATCATGAGGGGAACGAGTAAGTTGCACAAGGGCTTCAAGAGCTCCATTCTCACGTCCTACTGCAGCATTGTTATCATTGCTATCTCCGTGAGCAGCCAAATTTGCCAGTGCTCGAGCAGCCTGTCAGTATAAGTCAAGCAATAAGGGGAAGAAACTGGGCGAACATAGAAATTTTTTTAATAAAAGTATTTAGAATAATAGAAGAAACTGAATTAAGATTTGGTTATAGATGACCAGCAAAAAGAAATTCGAGATTTAATATGCAGAGAAGAGAGTTTGGCACAACTGGATAATACGAGATATAAGAAGAGTATAACCCTAGTCAGCTGATATAAGAAGGAATTTGAGAGTATAACCAAATTCTATGAAAACAAAAATCTTTATGTGCTACCTTATGGCAAGAAAAGAATATTCATGGGAAAATTATCAGCAATAAATAACAACTTTCCGACCAAAAAGTAAACAATGGTCTAAAATTCGTGGCAGATCATGGCACATTGATTACAACATTAGTCTGGCGCACCACAAACAAAAAGCTGATCAATTCGATAAGGCATCTGGATTACCAACCTAGATATATCTCTAGATACCTCAACATTTCAACTCTGGACCATTAAAGGTAAGATACAGATAGGCAAATGCACTGGGTGCTTATCATTCTTCTTGATACCCGAAATAAAGAGGAGGATTGCCTAATTAATAGTTCCAAAAACTGTCCGACAAGAAAAGCAGTGTATAACAAAGTCTCTTTCAGAATTTATTAGATCAGAAATCCACCTGCTCCTGCACCCCATCAACCTTGCAACTTTGAGCTAGTGCAACTAAGACATGCAGACCACCAACCGAAGCTACTTCAACACTGCATTTATCATCTGCTGCCAGATTTGCTAAAGCACCAGCAGCACGCTCCTGAAATCAATCAAAAAGATCCACCAGCGATATACTTAAGCATGTCGAATTTCACTTATTTTCAGTTACATTATAATGCAGGACGTTACCAAAACTCCTTCACCGCCACTAGACCTTGACCATTTAAAGATAAGATCAACTAAAGCTTTTACACCGCCGGCTTCAGCAAATGAACCCTATAATGGGAACTTTATTTATTATATTCGCAAGTGAAAAGCTTGAAGTGATATGGAAACGAAAAGTATAAATAACAACAAAAAAGAGAACCTTGTGATCTTCGCCGACAGAGAGGTTCCATAGTCCACCAGCAGCCTCTTCAGCAACCAATCTGTTTGCTGACCTAGCAAGATTTACAAGCACACCGATGCCTCCTTCCTCAGCCACGGCTTTTGCTACATTAGCATTCACTGATAAGTTTGCTATGGCCTACATACAACAGCAGTTTCACTATAAATTATTATTTCCCTATCATGGATTCATTAAATACTAAAAGCTAGAAGACACCGATGATTTTAGAGAGCCTTTTACCTGTTCCAGAACAAGAATGATATTATAGATTATTATGAAATCATAAATACTGAAAAGCTAGAAGACACTAAAAAAACAACAGTCATACTATACCAATAGTAGATACAACTGAACATAAATAGCAAGAATGTCACCTTAGCAGCCTCGGCTTGAAGCCCTTCCTGCCATGAACAGGCAAGGTCCAGGAGAAGACGTATTCCACCATCTCGCGTAACTGCTTCAGCTCTTCCAGTGTGGATACTAGCATTTTCATCGTCAATCACAACAAAAGTTGCAAGTGCCATAGCTGCCTTTTCTTTAACTTCTTCTTGCGGACTTTGGATGAAATTAAGCAACAGACTCGTGCCTTGGTTGAGCCAGAAATCATCCAAGCCGGATGGGTTGATTTCAGAAACACGTAGAAGTGAACTGGAAATTATCCATTCAATCCAATCCAGAATCTCTTTCGTTTTTCTATCTTTGGTATTTCTCCAGTCAAGGAAAGCATTCTGATCATCCTTTGGCATATCGACAAATAGACTAGATACTCCTTTTAGAATGTCAGTGAAGACGGCCAGTAGCACTTTACCTTTATGATATTTATTCATGGCAGCCTCCTCAAGTGATGCACAATTCAAGGCACACAAAACCTTTAAACTGTACGAGGAGGAAAAAAGACTAGTAACAGCAGAAGGCGTAATATCTGTTCTAGAAACATCTAAGGCTATTAGGTGAGGAAGATTAGTCCAGTGTTGTGAGACCACATTCCACTTTATATTCATTGTTCCTGAAACTGAGAGGAACATTACAGATGTTACATTCCCTAGGGCCGTCTCATCAACTCTTCGGCAGTCAATGAACCCAATATCTGTTAAATTCGCGCAATGCTGTGTCAGAGCATTAATTGCTCTAGCATCCACATCGTGAATACCTGAGAGGTGAAGCTTCTGCAGTTTCGGGCAGCAGATTGCAATTGCTTTTATAGCATCACTAGTGATTTTTTCACAGAAATCCGGTCCAATCATAAGACATTCTAGTGCTTCATGCCGGGCTGCAATTACAGAGAGAGTAGCATCAGTCATTTTCCGGCAACAGTCGCCATTAATCTCGCGCAGATTCTTAGCTTGAAGATGTATGATAGCATCAGCAGATTCAGGACCACGGAACCGGATTTTCTGAAGACTTTCACATTGAGAGGCAAACGATGCAGCAGCTGCAGCATCACACTTGTGGTGCCGGACATCCAATGCCTGCCACAGACATGGAGATCTACCTAGAGCCCGCCATGCCCGACAGGTAGACGACAAGCTAGCTCGATCCCTGTAATTGAGAGACGAGAAAAGCTGAATCACTGTATCATCAGGTAGGCTTGTCCAATCAAGCACACCTTTTTCATCCAAACTCAAACTCTCATCAACTTCAGGGCAGTCCACTTTCTCTTTGCCCCTCTTCACAACCCTCCTCCGCACTCTCCTACTCATAATCGGATCAGCTTTTAGCTCCTAACGGCCAACAACTTTCCCGATGCTAAAGCCAATTGTCTTAACAACCACACAAGCAATGCAGATTGCAACACTCTTTTCTCTTCATTGCCTTCAAGTGTCAAAACCCGGTACTATTATTCTAGTACCGGTCCAATTTGATCAGCAACTGCAATAATGAAGAACCCTAACAATTTCCCATACTACAAATTAAAGAACCAAAAACCTCACCTAAATGACGTCACAAAAGCTCGGTTTTCAAGAACCATTGATGAAGAAGCAGATAACCAGACTTGAACAGCACCTGAATTAGCCAAACCCAAAACTCAAAATCAGTAAAGCTTGCGAAAATGAGTCAAGGAGGATTGCCCTCTGCCCTCAAAAGCCCTAATTTGCAAGTTCCACGCACGCTACATATAGGATCAGTTCCAAACACAAATGCATGCAAGAGAGAAAAATTGAATTAAGTTTTACCCTCAATCCCTAGATGTTCTGGGCCTTGTGGTAAACCCTTAAATCTCCAGTCTTGGCATTGAATCTAATTGTACTTTTTTGACCACATTCAAGAAAACTTGAATGCAAGACAAGATATGTGATGGGCACACAAGCTGTGTTACTTTATATCGATCCTTCAAAATCAGCCAATCTGTCACCTCCTCCAAATATGATGCATATGCTTCTATGTGTAAGTATATCTCTAACCTAGAGAGAGACAGAGGTAAGGATGGGTGGAAGAGAATTCAGTGCACTATGTCAAATTTTGTGAGACTTGTCCACCTCTCTCTCTCTCTCTCTCTCTCTCTCTCTCTCTCAAACACACACGGGCAGATGCAGTCAAGCAGAGACCTAAGTAAGCAATTCTCAATGATGCGTTACAAAATTCATGAAATCTAAATCCGGGATTGATTGATGAAATTGGAGAGGAATGAAGAAAAGTCGGAATTGGGATTGTTGGTTCATTTACATGTGCTTAAAAAGATTCTTGCTATCACATTTTTTTTACCAACATTGATAGCACATTGTCAAATTATCAGCATGAGGTAATAAATCTTGATTGTTCTCATTTTCCAAATGCAAACTTCAACTTTATTTATGGATAATGTTATTCGGACACAATATGGCCGACCACACAAGCTAAAAATGATAATATATGTTTTGAAAATAAAAATAAATTTTAATTGGGAAGCATAAACCCTAAAGAGAAATGTGATTATTTCTATTTTTGCAGTCAACTTTCCTTTTTTTTACGCGTGTGGCTGGCCACGGTGTGTCCGAATATCATTACCCTTTATTTATATACTAGTATTTGTTTATTTCTATGATTATTAATGTATTGTATTTTTGTGAAGAATACTTGTGATTAAGTGTTGTTCATATATTTTAATATTTAGTGTGATTCACATTTTGTGGTCTATTAAAAATTTTATACTATAATCTTTGACTGTTGTTCGAGGAATGTTGTTGGAGAGCTCCTGATGAGGACATTTTTCAAACTTGACGTCGATGTGGCGTATAGATCCTTAACTATGCATTGTTGTTCGAAACTCAAGTAAGGAGATTGTTTTGTGACTTTTGCTAAACCATCCCGGCCGAACACAGTTCGGAGGGAATGGGGAAGATTCTTGTGTTCCTCGATTGAGTTATTATTTGCATGAAAATGAGGGGGCACCTATTGTGATTTATTCCGACTCTATTTTTGCAGTAAAAGTTTTGTCAGATGCTAGCCCACGTACTTCAATTTTGAATGATGAACGTAGTACATGTTTTACAGGTATAAATGAGCTAATAATTGCTAATAGGTTTACAAATTATTCAAAATTATTTACTAAATAGATTGTTTGGACGTTTCTTGGTTGAGGAACTTTCACTCATAGATTATTAGTTTAATATAATGTTGAATTGTGTTCGACCCTAAAAAGCTTATACTGTTATTTAACATGTACAAATATTGTATGAATAAAGGTTTAATACTTTAATGCACAATAAAACATGTTTCTCAATCTCTAGTATTCTATAAAGTCATATTTTATTTTATTTTTTTCCAAATTTTGGGAATCTAGAGTTCTATTGGGTGTGATTGATTTAATGTTAAAGTTGGTACTACTTGTTTCAAATTTTGAGGGAGATAATTTGTGATGGATGGCATAATATGTTTGAATTTTTTATTTAACAAGGAAGACAAAACTGACATGCGGTAGACGTCAAATCAAGTTGTATTTTGAAAAAGTAAACTGCAAAAAAGAAAGTGAGAAATGAAAATTAAAATAAAGATGAGCTTCGTAAGTGTTTACAAATTTTTTAAGTTTTTTGTTTAAACTGCTTGAAACATTTTGAAAATATATGACATGCATAATATCTACGTGCTTTGCTAAATGCAGATTACACTTAAATAAAATATTCCATGTCCATACCTAATAATCTATCGTTCCTTTTTAAATCTTTAATTAATTATACTTTCTACCTTGAATTGTATGTGGAGATTACATTTAATCAGGTGTTCAAGCAATCCATATATCGACACTTGTAAGTTGTAACTGAATTCATGTTTATGGACTTTTCAATTATAAATTAATAATTTGAATTTAATTTTGACAAATGAAATATTATATACATTTCTTTCCATTCAATTTGAAGGCGTTTAAATAAGAAGATGAGAATGATTGAAAAAATGTAGTATACAACTAATGGTCATGCATATCGAGAGTACTATTTGTTCGTCTACATAAAATGAAAACACTTTATAATATGTGCAATATTGTAAAATAATGTATTTATAAACTATTTGAAATATGTTAGTATAATAAGATTGTTGATTTAATTATTTATTCATCCAAACATACTTTTGATATATAACAATGCTTTGGGATTGCGTTCGATGATCGGAAATTTAAAGGAATGAAAGTAGCATATTTCATGCATAAAAGACAATTTGGATTTCCTACCAAATAGAGAGCAAAGAATTCGAATTGCATAAAACATCGGTAAACACTCTAGTCCAATCCAAACGACTTTGAATTGATTTATTAAAAAGTACTCATGCAAGTTGATATTTTAAAGTCTTTTTGTAAATTCCAAAATGAAATAAGTTTCAATTCGAATTAAGCGTAATACTTTAGAATTTTATTAAAAAATATGAAATATATTATTTTATCTTTATTCTCAATATAAAATAAAATTTTAATTATTTAATTATCCATACAATAATTAGAGATAAAAACATTAAATTTGACAATCACTAATATTATTCTGATTTATTATTTTAGAACAGAGGAAATACATGACCATTGCTAATACAATTATACTCTCTCCGTACACAAAATAATGTTCTACTTACTTATTTATTTGTATTCAGGTCATACTTTACTTTTTTCAATCACATCAAAATCAGTTCATAATAATTTTTATTTTTACACTCTAGGATCTTTATTTCACTATTTCAACTTTTTTTCGGTTTGGATTCTCAAATGGAGCAATGCTTGATGAGGGGAGGGAGTATTTAATAGAAAAATCCAATAAAGAAATGGTTGACTGTAATAAGCAATAAATTGATTCAGTAAGTGTGAATACCAATAATACCGACATACGCACACAGTAGGAGACAAACAAAGCCGTCTCAATCACACCAGTCACCACAAATGTACAAACGTCACTTGCTGTAGCTGTTTGTACCTCCTGAATTGACACTCGCACGACACGCTTCGCCGCTTGTACGTTGCTGACACCTATATATAATTCCGAGACCATAGGTTGTCCTGCTTCCGTTTCCACTAATCCTGGTCTGGTAAGCATGAGAATTGAGCAAGGTCCGGCGATGACGTCACCCCCCTCGTCGCCGTCTTGCTACTCTCGTTTCTGGTCTTCGGCGACCAGGTCCAAGCCAATTGCTCCGCCGCCGGACGGCCGGTCGAGCTCCGACGGCGTCCTCGCCCGGCGTTTAGGACTGATTGATCTCATTCTCATCGGCGTTGGAGCCTCCATCGGCGCCGGGATATTTGTCGTTACCGGCACCGTCGCCCGTGACACTGGTCCAGGTCTCACTGCTTACACTCTGCTATTGTTTAGTTGATTTTCTTTTTATTTTCATTTTTCAATTTTATTTATTTTTTAGCGCGTGATGCTTTTTGCTTAGTGCATGTGATAGCTAAAGCAATTTAGAGGAGATGTATATTAAATTAGTTTTGACGTTTAGGACTTTAATGAAAGATTTGGATGTTGAGATACGTGGTTAGCTATTCATTTATCATAGCCACAAATTATATTAAATGGTTTTAATTTTTTGTGATTCTGCTAATACCTCATTTGCCAGAACAAATCGTGATAAACAGATTAGATGTTTTTAATCACAATCTCAATATTTATCATTGTAATTTCTTAGTATAGTGTCAGACAGAGCATATAATGTTATGCTTGATTAAATGTGAAAGTAATGCACTAGAAATCTAACCGATATTATGATTTGGCAAGAATTCCCAGATTTTCATCTGAGATGAGTAATTGATGACGAAATAGGACATAATGCAGCAGATAGTTATATTATTTCACCCAAATAAATCCTCTCTTTATCTGCTGCAGGAGTTACAGTTAGCTTCATCATTGCAGGAGCATCTTGTATTCTGAATGCTCTCTGTTATGCTGAACTAGCTTCTCGTCTGCCCGCAGTTGTTGGTGGAGCATACATGTATACTTACTCAGCTTTCAACGAGCTCACAGCTTTTTTAGTGTTCACTCAGCTGATGCTCGACTATCATATTGGTGCGGCTAGCATAGCTCGTAGCTTAGCTAGCTATTGGGTTACTGTCTTGGAGTTGATTCCCTTTTTCAAGGATAACATTCCAAATTGGGTTGGCCATGGTGAAGAAGTTTTTGGAGTATTGTCTATTAATGCACTAGCTCCTATCATCCTAGGGCTTCTGACATTAGTGTTGTGCCGGGGTGTTGGAGAGTCTTCGATATTGAACTCTATCATGACAGTCACAAAGGTTTCCCTTCCGTCATTCTTTCTCTTCTCCGAGATCTTTTGCTCTGATGAACTTCTCCTATCAACAGTTGTGTAGTAGTACACATGACGTAACATCCTAGCTATAAGAAGAAAAATTATCTGGTTGAGCGATATCCCAGTCTTCTATCGTATGGCAAATGGCATAGAAGAGAAATTCTCCTATCAACAGTTTGGCACTTAAATGGCAAATGCTGCTAAAATGGAAAAAAAAGGAATACCATTAATATAGTCGAGCGATACCCAGTCTTCTGTTGCTCAATATTATTTTCCTTTTCTCTGTAAAAGTAATTAAAGCATGCAAAAGATGTATCTGTGGCATGCATCCTATCTAACATTTGTATTGAAGTATATAGAAAGATCACGGGCCAGTATGTTTGATAGAACATGAAATCTTCTGCAGATAATCATCGTTCTATTTGTCATAATTGCTGGAGCCTTTAAGGTCGACGTTTCAAATTGGTCTCCCTTTGCCCCAAATGGTGCCAAGTCAATATTGACAGGAGCAACCATAGTCTTCTTTGCATATGTAGGATTTGATGCAGTTGCTAATTCTGCAGAAGAATCCAAGAAACCCCAGGTATGTTGAAGTCAGGTAAAACGAACATACAGTGTGAATATTAAGTTGGTACTGAGTGTCCTGAACTTGATTTTTCAGAGGGATTTGCCATTAGGCATCATTGGCAGCCTCGTGATCTGTATTGCGTTGTATATTGCTGTTTGCTTAGTGATCACCGGAATGGTCCCGTACAAATATCTAGGAGAAGAAGCACCTTTGGCTAATGCTTTCACCTCCAAGGGCTTGAAATATGTTTCTGTCTTAATAAGCTGTGGTGCAATTGCTGGACTTACAACGACACTTCTAGTAGGGCTCTACGTTCAGGTAAATCTCGTTATAATATATATTTCGAAAGGTGATTTTCTGGTCTTGCAGTTCCCAATTAGTGATTGGTTGCATGTTCTAAGCAGTCTCGATTATATCTCGGACTTGGAAGGGATGGATTACTACCAGCTATATTAGCCAAAGTACACCCGGTGCGGCAAACCCCAGTTCATTCACAAGTTTTGGTTGGTGTTATTGCCAGCATATTGGCAGGTCTCCTTAATGTTCACGTGCTCTCACACGTTCTCTCGGTTGGATCATTGGTAAGTTCTTGAAACTCGATTGCTATTCAATCCGGAAAGAAAATACATGAAGGTGTTTTGGGTTCCCTAATTTGTTACTATAAAGCAATGACTATACCTTCTCAAGGAAAATCACCTATCATTATGTGGGCCAAAATAATTGGGTAAATTGTTTGTCTCAGACAGGGTATTCAGTTGTTTCAGCATGTGTGGTAACCCTGCGCTGGAAGGATAATAAGACATCAAATGTGGCTTCTACGAGGCGGATCTCTAATAGGGTCGAAGGCATCTTTTGCCTCATTGCAATTGCCTGCTGCGGTTCTGCTACTGGCATGCTCTTCCGTTTTGGTGCTTCATTTGTTTTCCTCATCGTAGCTTCTTTGACTGCAATCGCTGCTGCTGCAACTCTCTACTTACGACATGTAAGTTATGACACCTTAGAAGCTCAACTTTGATATTTGACGAAACTGGTTGCTCTTAGGTTTGAGTTAATGTGAAAGAGAAAATCTGGAGAAAAACTTATGAAAAACATAGAACGATAAATCACATGATCTGGCCCTAGATTACATAAGGAACATGATGAGAGCTAGATAAAATTCTGTCGTTTTATTTCCTAACATTTATTATAAAGATACTAACTCATTGCATTACATTTTGTTTGGTGTCTTTGTAAATCGAAAATCAATGCTGATATCAAATGCCACCAGAAGCTTAGGTGTCCAATTGACATGATAATTTGAGTTTATTGTAGCTTATAATCTAAATTGGTGATAATATTATAATCAGTCGTGATAATTGGCGATCACATTTATCTACTTGGGTATCTTATGTCTATGCATCGATACTTTATTTAATGACACTGATTCCGCAACATGTTTTTTGCAGGCTTATATTGATCCACCAGGCTTTTCTTGTCCAGGAGTTCCAATCATTCCATCTATTAGCATTTTTGTCAATATGTTTTTATTCTCTCAGGTAATTCAACACAGCGTCTTATTTCAACGTCTTAGCAACAGGTCCAAAAAATTCACTTCATAAAAACACATACTGAATCTGGAGAAACAACATGATCCGTTTTAATTTCTACTTTGCTTTGCAGCTCCACTATGAAGGATGGGTGAGATTTGTCGTCCTTAGCATTATTACACTTGGTATCTATGCATTTTACGGCCAGTTCCACGCCAACCCTGTAAGTCCAAATATGTCAATAATGTACCATAGGGCTCCTGCAGAAGAGATTCATAGCTATGATCCTTAAAAATATTCTGTTTTTATCAGTCGTGTTACTAATTTCACGGCACTGACGTGATGTATAAAGCCATTTTTTGTTTTGTTTTAATATTTTATTACCCCTCATAAGAGTAACGATCATGTATATAGGATTTATGTTTGTAAAACTTGCTATTTTAGTAGCAAAATTTCACATATTTTCATGTGTACAATTGAAAATTAGGCACATCAAAGTGGAGAAAGATAACCATGCCAGCAAACATAAGAACATGAACACATTCTCCTTCCCCAGAATAGTAAAAATTATTAATATTCCAACTTACATTCTGAAAATAAGCATGAGGTCTCATGATTTACCATAGTTATTGAGATGTCAACTTGATTACGTACATGTCTATTCTTAGGGCACTGGTGCTGAAGTTTAGGATTCCTTAACGGCAAGAGAGAAAGCTGACAGTTGACGTGTTGCCATTGTAGGTAGCTCCATTTGTCATTATTGTGTGTATGTATATGGCATGTATGTACTTGGCGAAAATGAGGATACTTGGCCTAGTTGGTGAGTGTATTGCACAGATTTGTATTGTGTATTGTGTATTGTGTATTGTGTACATGCATTACATACATACATTGATTATGAATTAATACAACTTCACTTGGTCTCTGCTCTGATCCTGTTTCAACAACTCCTGATCTTGGGTGAAGTAAGTAGCAATCTCTCTTTCCTACACTACAAGACTAGAAACTTGAAAACAGTATTTCCCCTCAACTCAAGTACAAACAACATCAGAATAAAAACCAACAATTGTCCTCCGTGTGCAATCTTGAATGCTTAGCAATTCTATATCAAAAACTTCAAATTGCTTCGCGCTGAAGAAGGTGGAAGGCCCGACCTGCAAGGCACGTCTCGTCACATATAAAACATAGCAACATATTTCGTCTGAATGAAAATCTTGTAGCCCCAACAGATACATTATAAGTAAAGACTTACTGGTGGCCCTAGCTCTGGAGGGACAATTATCCTTCGTTTTCCTCCCGGCTTCATGTCTTTGATTCCTTCCTCAAATCCTATATCACCAGACTTCCACTCTCTTATTATCTCTCTCTATTTCCATCAACAATACAACCAAAACATTATATTATATTATCATATGCTCAAAGTGTGCTTGCTACCTGGAATAAGCGCGTTATTACCAAGCCGAACTTTGGCAGGAGCACCTTGTAAGTAGGTACTGTCTATACGTCGCCCCGACTCGTTGTAACCAATGTAGTGAAACGTCACCTGCCACAGAGATGAACGAGGAGAGAACCTCGAGTTATTACAAAGACAGAGAGTGCAACTTCAGTCCAAAAAGTTGAGCAGAAAGTAAAGAGAAACCTGCTGACCATCCTTTGGACAATCACCTTTGCCAAGAGCGACGTCCCACAACATGAGGCCTGAGTCACGCTTAACATAGTAGTCCGCTGCCACTACTTTAACCGTAAAACCTGAAGCATACACCGGAAGATGATTAGTTAATAATACACAACATAATAACAGCACAAGTGTGGTAGGAAAAGAATAAAACAGACCAAATTAAACCTTCTCTGAGGAAACTAGGGAAGTCATCGGGCACGTTATTCTCTCTCTGAATCCGCTTGTTCTGCTCAAGTAGGCGTCTCTCATCATAGGGGGTCTGTTTCTTTGTCTTCCCGAAAGATGGAAATGCTGCAGACATGGCGCCCGATCCAGCAAGGAATGTGAAGAAGAGCCTCCTCCCCGTTTTCTCCTCCAACTGCAACTGCATCGAGCCTTTAGCCTGTTCTCTAGCCATGTCAACATGCACATAAGCTACCAACAACTGAAAAAAGGTAACTATAATTTATCCCAAATTCAAAACACACACACATAGAAACAAAGTGTGATAAGGAAGGGGTAGAATAATGAGCTCAAGTAATGATTACCGTTTGGCCGACGGAGCATACAGGCGACGAGGGTCTAGTTTGAGCAGGTGAGAATCCATGAGATTGATACCTTTGAATTGTACCTGACAAATTGGGCATTCACAACATTATAGCTGAATGAATTTCACCATATTAACCACATCTGAAAATTCCACCTCTCATATACATGCTCATGATTTCTTTCTCTCTCTCTCTCGGGTGCACATACAGAGACATCACACGACTATTTCATGGTTCCAGTTTTAATAAATCACTTCCAATCACGACACACAGCAAGAATCCGTCCCTCAATTTAAAGAATTCCTAGAAACGATGCACACTGTGTGTGTGTGTGTGAGAGAGAGACAGAGAGAGAGAGAGAGAGAGAGAGACTTACAAGGTAAATAATTAGGAGTGGATGCCAATGGTAAAGAGAATAGAGTCATAGCCTTTATTTTATCCTGAAATTGATGTAGCCAAAATCTCGAGGTTTTTTGTGGGAGCTTCAGAAATATCACCCTGTTCTTCTCTTCTCCAGCAACAACGGCTATTGCTGCTCTTGATCTTTTTATCTTCTCCTATTTTAATCTGTTAAAATAATAATTCCTTTATGCTCTCATAGTGTACGACGACTCTTACTATTTCTTCTAAAGTCGCAAAACACGATTATATCCCATTTTAGCCGTGTCACTGGTAGCAGTCTCATCGGATCGGGTTTGATAATTGATATTGTGACGGACTCTGGTGCAGGCGACATTACTACACGATTGGTGCGGTCCCTATTATTATTTTTAGTTATTTAATTCTAACTAAAGATTGATAAATTTTATTCTAGTAATTGAGAGAATAAACTCTAAATTAAAATTATTAAGTTTAACTTGAATAAATAAACTCTAGCTTAATAAGGACTTGTTTCCTCTGATAATTCCCTATTATCCCATATAGATAGATAGATGTATTATGCGTATACACATACTTCGTATCTAGCATATTCAAGTAGTATTTTTAAGCTAAGGAATATGCTATATATCGTCTTATTATGAAATGTTAAACCGAGTTTCAAGTTTGTGATTTTTGAAGAAATTCATGAAATTTTCAATCGGACCACAAGAGAGAGAGAGAGAGAGAGAGAGAGAGAGAGAGAGAGAGTAAATAAGAAAGCGCGGTGGTTTGTATTAGATGACGAGGTGGTGTTGTACATCTCAACTCAAGTCGTCAAGTGAAGTAAACTTAGTAGAGAAAATTAAAGGATAGGATAGGATAGGATAGGATAGGATAGGATAGGAGGAATGGAAGGGAAAGGGAAGGGAAGAGCAGCAATTCAATTCAACTCAACTCAACCAACTCTGTGACTGTACAGTTACCAAGTCCGTCAACTCCTCCTCCTGTGGAAACGCAACGCTTCTTTGGCAATTGTAGTTCTCTCGACACAACACCCTCTTTAAGAAGTCGGAACAGAAACCCATCAATTCGAGTCTCCCCCCCTCCCTCTCAACAAACATGTATACTCCTCACCCAGCTGCTTCCCATCTTCTTTCTCGACACTTTCTCTCCCGTCGTCTGGCAACGAACCCACAGGCACGACAGCCTTGCTATAGCTGCTTGACTGGCAAACTGTACCCTGCAAGCAAGCTGGTTTACTTCACTCGCCATGCCACTCTGCCGTGCTTCCATTGATTCTGTGTTTTCCTCGTATCCATCAAGGTCCGACTCAGTAATTAACACCAACGAGTACTCATCATTTTCTTCCAAATCGCCCTTCTCAGCTACTAACTCTAAACCTCTTCTTCTCGGACAACTAACCACACGACTCTCAGTCTCCGCCTTATTCAACCCATGGTAATAATCTTCAACAACCTGTATTTTGCCAACAATGTTTCAATTGTTTAGTACATAACTACATATCACCCATCGTGGATAGAACGTAATGGAACACTTTTGGTCACTAATCATACCTGTCGCTGGGTGGAGGCCAACAAAACCCTTGGCCTGATAGATCTCACATACTGGAATGCAGCCTCTGGTGACATTTGCTTGTGTTTAACCTGTTATTCAAGGATCGAATTTAGGAGAGACAAAAGTGGATACTGTAAAAATGTGATTTTGCAGGTTAGGTATACCAGGTAACAGAGAACAATCGTAGTGCTGCGTCCTCGTCCAGCCTTACAGTGGACATATGTAGTTTTGCCACAGAGTGCATTGCCTGCAAAGGACGCACGAGTATATATAAGAAGACAGCAAAAGAAAGTTGAAGTTAAAATTACACTATGTAATGAGTAAAGAATCTAATTGCGACTTACCATGAATAAATTCTACAGCTTGGCATATATCCCCATGCGATGGAGCAAAAAGGTAATCTCTGGTAGGAATCAACAAGTGCTCAATACCGTGATCCTGCAAACAGAACACAAAACACATTATGCAACATAAACAACGGCTGATGAGATAGATACCCACCCAACTGGATCACATGATAATACATCAACAAGACAAGGTTCCCTTCTTCTATTCAAGTTCTACTCAATAACATCAAAATATTGTTACCCTCTTCTATCTAAGCCTTTCAAGCAAGTCGCCCAAGCTGGACAAATCAGCTTAATCTTAACTGTGTTGGACATAAGGTGAAAATATATATTGCTTTTGAAGTGGCGTGCATCTAATATGAAAATTTTGAGCAAAAAATTGAGAATAATTGATCCTCATTACAATATCCTAAATATTACTAACCAAGAGTGAATAGAGTCGATACATAAGGAAACATGATATTTCATAAAAGGGCGATAAGTAAATTTGAGTAAAACAAACTTACACGATAGAGCGAACTCGGAACTAAAGTCTCATACGGTTCGTTTAAAGTAACAACCCCGCATACGCCGAGAGCTTTCAAACATGGCACATCAGTTGGAAATGGAACAGCTCCTAGCAAAACATACTGAAGAAAGAGAAAACCCAATATAAACCACAAAGTTAGAGAAGCACATATATGAGCCAAAAAATTTGGTTCGCCAAATATAACTGTGGAATCTATTCTGGGACTAACAAAAGATTTCATGAATTTCCCCAACATAAATTTTCATTTTAGCAAGGTTATCATAATTTTCACCAAATATTACAAGCGTTCAACAACACTCATCAAGAGCATCATATAAAACAACTGAAAGATATGCAGAAATTTGTCTGAACTCATGACCTTACATCAGATAAATCTAAAATACAGATAAGAGTCCTCAATCCTGCAAAAAATCATGCTCGTCCCACCATGTATTCTTATTAGATTGATTTCTTTGAAGAAATCAGAAAAACAGCCAAATACTTCACTAAATTTAGAACCCTAGCAGAAATTGTTTCTTTCTAACAGGCTGAGACTCGGGAACTTAAACCAAGTGCATTCTCTAGAAAATACATATGGACTAGAGCAATCAATAGACACGTTTTGTTATTCCAATAGAAACGACTTCATCTCCAGACTGAACAAAGAAACACACTACAAGAACCTTTCAGACAGATGAATCCTATATTCATACTTCCAAATCAGTGCGCAGTGAACATGAATATGGAAAGGAATAACAGAAGCAAGTAACCAGATTAAGCTACAACACATCAGAAAAGAAGTTAAATGAATAAGATATACACAGAATTGGAATAAATTGCTATATTACCTCATCAACCCTGTCCCACCATCGGAACTCCGACTGAATCTTATTCCTGACAACATTATACAACAATGTAGGATAGAAAAGAGCACGAGCCCCGGCTCCGACCAGAAGCCTTTTCGGGTCCCAAACAACTATGGCACCCTTACAAACATCACCACGCACTTGCTGCTCACCGCACTCGGTATCACCCTCTTTCAATTCCTCAATATACATCTTCTCTACTCTACTTAAAAACTCAACAATCCAAATTCAACAACAATCTAAGCAAATGAAAAAGAACCCCTCAAACCAACACCAATTAACTACAAGAGCAATAAAAAAGTCAAGATATTCACATAAAAATCAGACTTTCACCAGATGATCAAAACCCCCAAACCGGAACGTTTAAACCTAATCGCACAATCAGCAAAACCACAAAAACTCTTATTTAAAAGAAGAAAAAAAAACACAATAATACACCAGCCCTTCACCTAGAACAACAACAACAACAACAAAACCTCCTATTTCCCTTAATCCTACACCAACTTCGATAATCCCGAGACACGGAATGCAAATCGGGAACAAGAATGGGCATGTTCTCGATCACGATTGAAGCACGAAATAACCCCAGATAGATTGAATTAAAAGGGGAGAGAGGGAGCGAGACAAATTGCTCAAAGATCAAGAAAAGTAAATTGGGGAAGTATGTAAAGAGTGGCAATCAAGAGTTGTTGGGTGTAGTTTTCTTGCCAAGTAGTGTGCGCCAAAATTAAACCAACCACAAAACGCAATATAACCGATGAGAGAGAAAGAGGTTAGTTCAGTTTTTCTCTCTCTACCTTTCCTTTTCGCTCAACAAATCCTTGCTGAAACACAATAATATTAATACCTAGTATTTAATTGTTAGTATTAAAATTCAAATTCGTGAATTATAAAACCGGTTTCACGTCCGCATTTAAACCGGATATGCCCATACAATACCATCCGAATCTTGGATACCCGGACCCACTATTTCCTATATTTGATAATTATCACTTTTCCTTTTAAGATTTATTTTGTTATGTGATATATTAAATGCTTATAAATTCCATATATTGTGCGTGAGGGACTATTAAATAATTATAGTTCCTTTTTTAAAAGACTGTCACGATGACTTTAAATAATTATAGTTATTCTTGGAGAAAAGTAGCATATACAACTATAACGTCTCAATTTTGAGTGTGTTTATACTCATACAGAAAAGATTGGGGCTCTTATAACCCCAACGTATAAAAAGTATAGACAAATAAGGTCTTTAGCGGTGGCGAGCTCGCTCGCTTGTCTTTTTGGTAGGCCCATGATGCCCGCACCAAATGAAGTGCAGTGGCGAGCTTGCCAAGCTCGCCATTTTATTTTATTTTTATTCGAATAAAATGAAATTAAAAAAAAATCATTTCATTCCACTTAAAATTAGAATAGGACATTAAACTACATTAATAAAATTAAAATACTACATTAAACAAGAGCTTAAAATAAAAAAACTACTCATCATCAACGGGCCACCCATATTTTATTTTAAGATCCCTGACCCATTGATCGTGGAACTCCTTCTGGGCCGGTGCCATACCGACAGTGCTTCTCGTGATGATATGATAGTCTTGTTGTCTTGTAAATTCTTCCATTTGCTGCGACATTCTCGTGGCCGCTTGAACAAAGTCCTCTCGTATACTTGCCGATGTCGAATCGCTACCCGAGCTCAATCCAGCCTTCCTCTTCCCTCTTGCCGCCGCCTTTGCCTTGTCTCTACCCATCGGCCGTTCCATCCGACTAGAGTGCTCCGACCCAAATTCGCTGTCGGAAAGTGGAGTGGAGGACCGCGGTGTGCTCCCGCTCGGATTGCTCCCTACCGCCGAATCTTGCGTCGAAGTGGTATAGCTCCCATCTTCGCTCGTCTTCATTCTCTTTGCCGCATGATATTTTGCGGAGTAGACCATGGCGAACTTCGGCGTATCTTTGACTACCCGCCACGTCGGCAAGTGCTTGAAAGCACCTTTCTTCGCCTCTTGCCATGAATTGAGAGCGTTGGACAAAATGTCCTCATTGATCTCACCGCTTCGACTCGATTGCTCGCACTCCTTGTAAACTAGTTGGAATTCCATTAAGATGAGCTTCACTCGATCCCAATGGTTGCAGAGCTTTTGCGGGTTCCTTCTCGATGTGTTTTTGGGACGGAGCTCGCGGTAACGTTGCAAAATACAGCGCCAATACGAATCCAACCGTTGGCCGTTGCTGACGATGGGGTCATGGGAGATGTCGACCCAACACCGAGCCAAGATCTCGGTCTCGGCCTCGGTGTATCCCGCCGGCCCGTCCTCTCCTCCGAAAGACGAATCCACCAACTCCACCGCAGCCGCCCTACCGCCTCCACGACGGCCACCACGGCGACCACGACGATCACTGCCGGAGGCCGCCGCCTTCTTCCCCTTCCTCTTTGCCGGTGACGTGACTTAGACCTCGTCGCCGTCGGCGTCCAAATTCACCGCCGAGTTGAAATCTTCGAGCGACGGCGCGGGGTGCGTGGGGTAGCCGATGCACATTGGCGGCATTGAGGGGGCGGCATTGGCGGCTTCGAATCCTTGAAACGGTGCAAAGGCACCCGTCGGAAAGTGAGGAACGTAGGCTCCAGCCGTGAGAAATTGTGGAGTGAAAGCCGGAGCCGGAGGCGACGAGAATAAATCTCGTTGGGGTATTTGAGAAAATAAATTTTGTCGAGGGGATGGACGAGAGGGGTTGGGGCTCGGCGAATTTTCGGCGAATGGCCAATTGGAGTTGAAATTGGCATTTGGATCTATTTTTTTTTAGAAAAAGGTGATCGCCGGAAGGCTTGGCTGGAGAAGGTGACTGCCGGTTTTGGGAGCAAATTTGAAAGAAAAGAGTGTGGAGAAGAGAGAATAGAGAGTGTAGTGTGTGATTTGTGTGTGGGGATTGAATATATATAGTGTTTAAATTAGAATTAAAAAAAAAATATTTGAATGGTGACCGTTGGCGATCGCAACAGCTATGCCGGCGACCAATCAGCGGTCACCACGTGGTATCGGGCGTGGGTGAGCACATGCTCGCTATATCGAGCATGAGCGCGCGAGCTCGGCACTTGGCAGTGATTATCGAGCTCGGCTAATGCGCTCGCTGGGGCAGCGAGCGCGCCGCTGCCCACAGCCTAACCCCTCCCATTTAATGGCTCATCCAGCACCGTTAAATTTTTTTTTCCTCTTTATTTTTTTCATTGTAACATTGTCCTTTCAACGCACCGGCAACGACTATGTATTGAGACTAGCTCCATCCCACCGACTCAGAGAAAAGAAGGCATCAATGTCGATCTCTTGGTACTAATATAACAAGAGACGTCTTTTACTAATGGAGAAACTCAGTCCTCGAAGCAAGTGTGGTAACGGAGGCGGTTGGAATGTTTTTAGTGAAGTTGATGAATAGACCTCGAAAAAATGTTCGTAAAAAGAAAGACTCCATTTGCTCATTTTTCTTATTTACTTAACTAGATATTTGTTTGGATACTCTCTGCAATCTTTAGATTTTGGGAGGATTGCTTCTTGATAAAGTTTATAAATTGAAGCAGTATTTTGTTAGCTGGTAGGTAGAATATTGTGTTGTTGTTATGGTTGATGGTTATGTTACACGTACTCTATTTCTAATATCTACCACTAGTTGATGGCTGCAATAGTTTCTTCTCCATGCTTCCTTCCTCCCCACAATCCACAGATCGTAGCTCTGTTTATTCATATCTTGGATGGCGGCAATGAAAAAAAGTTGATCCACAGACATGAAGAAAATTGTTCGACAAAATGTCACAATGAAAAAAATAAGAAGAAAAAAAAAATTCTAACGGTGTTAAATGAGCTGTTGGACATGAGGTGTTATTTGCCTCTATTTTTAATAGTTGGGGTTATATCAATCCCAATCCTTTTCTTAAAGGTGTAAACGCACTTAAAATTAGGATGTTAGGATTGTATATGCTACTTTTCCCTTCTTTTTTTAGCGTTTGAGGATCGATCTATGCACATACTAATAAACATAAAAATATCATTAAATTCTATCAAAAAAACCCATTAAATTAGTAAAATTTATGATAAATAATTAAAGCCTTTTAATTGGGAATTTACTTTGACTGTTACGTCTTCCTTTGAATAAAGAGCGGCCATTTGTTTTCTATGGCGGTTTCTTACTCAGCCGCATCCTGTTTTTCTATTATTTTATTTTAGATTACTATAGGACAACTGCACGCTCATTTAATAATTACTAGTATTGCACCCGTGTGTTTGCACGGTAGAATGCAATTTAAAATTTTGATAATATTAAATTATTAAATCATCCAAAAAATGAATTAATGTATTAATTATAAAAATTTAGGCAACAGAGAAAAATAATTATATATTAGTTTTTTAGTATAAAAATAAATAAAGATATTTAAAAAAATAATAATAACAAATACTACTTTCTCTGTCCATAAAATGATTGTCACTTTTGTCATTTAAGTCCGTCCATGAAATGGTTGTCACTTCCATTTATAGTAGCAGGACTCACATAATACATTATATTTAACATTATATTTCTTACTACTTCACTCACATTTATTATGGGATCCTTACTCCACTCACAACAATACGCACTATTACCTACCATTTTCTTAAAACTCGTGTCATTCACAATGTAACAACCATTTCGTGGATGGAGGGAGTACAACATATTACATTTTAGACGTTTTGTAAAACTTCTTTTACACAATATTTTTTAAAGACAACTCATTAACGCACACTAATATCTTAAAACCTTTCAATTTGCAACTCTTGATATATCCACTTAAAATTATCGAAAGGATGTCAACCACATATGAAATGCATTAATCATCTAATATACTCCCCCTATCCCAGAATAAGTGACCACATTTTCTTATTGGGTTGTTTCGGAATACGTGGCCCCTCTCCTTATAAGGATAAGCTTTTAACACAAAAAGTTGTGGTCTCCACCACTTTCTATCTTTTACTCTTTAAGCATGCTTCTACACAATATCCGAGCCGAAAAGAATGTGATCACTTATTGTGGGACGAAGGGAGTATTAATTATGGTATAATACAAAACTTCATGCATTACACCCATATTTTTTTGAAAACAAAACATTCAATCCAAATAACATTATTAAATATGATATATTTTATTACCCTATATATATGTGACATGTTTTATTAATTTATACTATGATATACTCCCTCCATTCCACACATTATGTCTATATAGTAATGGGCACGAAGATTAAGAACAAACGTAAAAAGATAGAAAGTGAATAGGTTCTACCACTTTTAATGTATTTTGAAGGGTTAATTCTTTCCTTATTTGGACTTAAACAAAATGAGTGTACGTCCATTCAAGAAAATGTAGACATAATAAGCGGAACGGGGGGAGTATTTATTTGTACATAATATTTTCAATAATCAATATTTTGTATATGTCTTCATTTAGAATATAAAAGTATTTAACATTTATTTACTTATTTTTCAGTTTACAATACACAACAATAGAGAAAAATTTAAACGAAGACAACTAACAATACAATATAAAAGTGTCATACACTATTATATTAACCTTCTCATCAAGAAATCTAAAAAATAATCATAACTATAGATAATACTTATTTAAATTATCAAGTATTGCTTTTGTATAAAAAAATGAGTCCGTCTTTTTTATACAAAATTAATAGCTCATGAGTATTAAAATAGATATTATTGATAGTTTTACGGTAGTGTGAGAATAGTTGAGTTAGGTATTTTGGCGTGTGTAGCCCAAAAAAAAGTGATAATTTTATCCTTAATATTATCAAATAAAATAAATAAAATATATAATATAAAAGATATACACACATAACTATAATTACACTAATTACATATAAAACAGTTAATTACATTAATAATTTAAGAACCATTTTTTTTTAATTAGCATAACACATAGCTTTTAAACATCTTTAATCAGCTACTTTTTATACTTTGAAAATGCATTTTTGATTATAACTCATTTCATAATAATTTAACCCATTTTAGCATTTCTAATATTTTTTTAATTTTTTTTTTTAACTTCTAAACATCTCAAAATATTTTTTTTTAGTTGTCTTTATAATACTTTTTTACTAACAATATTTAAGAATTTAAATAATGAAAATAATAAAATCATTTTGGTACTAATTTTGCCATCTTATTTTTTTAAATTTGTATGTATCTTTATTATAGAGTTGTGTTAAATTAGAATATTTATTATATATAATAATATAAAAATAGAAAATTCAATTACATAATCCCAAATTCAATTAGATAAGTCAAAAATGGATAGTTATGCATAGCCAAAATTCATAGCTATTCATAGCAATGAGATGTATTAATCAACATATATTATTCATCATTCATAAAATGACTTAAAAGTCAATACCTATTATCCATTAATTTAGATTTGGAGGGAAAAGGGTAAACTTGTTAATATAGCTACAACTCTCTTTTTTAGTATTAGATAAATTGTACTCCCTCCGTTCGAGCACAAGTGTCCACTTTGCTACAGTACAAGTGTTCGAGCACAAGTGCCCACTTTGCCTTTTTATACAACTATACTTTCATACTTTTCCTTTATTTACTACCATTTGCCATTGATGATCCCACTTCACAACAACTTTATTCCTACTTTTTGGTTAATACCACCACCTTTTTATCATTACCACTGTTTTTTTATCATTATCCCACTACCCCTATATTTTAACTTTTACCCTACTAAAAACAACTTTATCAGCTTTCTTAATCTCCGTGCCCAGCACAAACTGGACACTTGTGCTCGAACGGAGGGAGTAAGACATTATTATATCAATTCACATTTTTATTAGACTTTATCATGTAGAGTGACAACAATGAGTTAATAAAAATAAATTCTATCAAAAATATAATTTTAGATAAATTCTATCATTCTTTTATGTGATAGGATAATTATACCCTTCTAAAAAAAATAAAACCCTAACAATATCACCAGCCACCCCTCACCCTCACCTTTCTTTGTCCCCTCATAATCTCCCTTCTCTCTCTATTTCTCATGGATCTTCTCCGTGTTGCATTCTGATTCCATCACCACCGATCATCTCTCTGCTACTTTCCACCACCGTCATCGCCATCTCTACAACCTCTTTTCCGCCATCTTCACCACCGATTTCTCCGTTGATTTCTACCACCAACTTCTCTGTTGCTTTCTGCCACCATCACCGCTATTCACCACCTATTTTCCGACATCATCATCTTCTCAGTTCTTTCTACCATTGTCCCCTCTAGTCGTCTTTTCTGACGGATTTTCATCTCAATAGTGAGTTGTTTTTGTCTAGACCGTGGATGGTGTTCGTATGCAATCGGCGTGCGCCTGCTCTTCGTCGTCCGTTGTATCCTCTTTATCGCCGCCATGAGTGACGGCGGCGGCGCGACGAGGTTTTAGAGAAATGGGGGTTCAGGGAAGTGATAAATGTTGATTGGTTAGTCAATTTGTACGAAAGGAACGAATTGATGTTTTCGTTTAATTCATACCAAATTAGAGTGTAGAAATACTTGATATAAATGGTACAAACGAGGGTATTGTCATCGTATCAAATTAGAGAGTATAAATACACAACACAAAGGGGATGAATGAACCCATTCGTCCCATTCGTACCAAGTACTTGTACTCCATAACTTGATAAGAATAAACTAATTGGTTCCGTTCGAATTAACTAGTGATGCACCATGACTTGGTATGAGTGATACGAATGAATCTAGTCGTATCGTTCGTACCAACTAGTGGCGAACCATAACTTGATACGAGTGATACAAATCAATTCATCTCGTACTAATCTCACCAACCTGGATCTGATTTCAGATTCATGCTTGTGAATTGACATAGCCGTGATTGGACGGAACATGGGTGACGCGGTGGATGGTCGACGGTGGTAAACGGCAGCGGTTAGGTGTTTGGGTGTGAGATTGGAGAGAGGAGAGAGAAATAGAGTGAAATGAGAGGTAGGGTTAAATTTGTCCAAAATTCAAATCTGATAGAATTTATATATAAATTAAATTTTTGACAACTATTAATTTTGACTATCTAGATTGGCTATTTGACATTTTTACTTTATCTTATATTTTCCGAATGATCTGTTGGTTAACTGCACGAATACAACCTTCACCTAAGAGCCAGGTAGAGGGGATGGGGTTTAAGCCCCGTTAATTAATTTTTTTGTCATTTTTATAAAATTATAAAATTATTACAACGATTTTGTGTTAAAATTTTGGGCAAAAGTTATTATCATCAAATCGAAGTGCAAGGAACATTGTCTCCTAAAATTTTGAATTTAAAAATATTCTGCGTTCACCTTTATAGATGTATCGACGAAAATAATAGTATTAGTAATAGTGTATATAATATGTGAAACAATAAGCATAGTCATTGCGATGTCATGATTTAAAATGACGTAAATAATTTCTAAATAGAGACCTACCATACATGTTTTTATTTAGTGCATTTTATCCGGATAGAGAATACAATATTGAAAACATATACTATCACGATTTTTTTCTAAAAACATGATGTTTCCACTGTCTGTTGCGAGATTAGTTGTGTTGGTACGTACGTGTGAAGACTAAAGTACAAAAATAAAGTTAGTTCTGTCTATATTATGAAATAGTTATATACTATTATATTAAAAAAGAAGAAATATCTTATGTCGTGCTACGACGAGTTGGACAATATCCTTTTCTTCTTTCTTCACAAAGTCACATGATATTTGCTGCTTTTGTTTGACAATTTTATTTATCTGTATATTTTGTTTATCCATTGTTTTATTTTATGTCAAACTAGATGTACATGAGCAATGCTAAACGAATAAATTGTCACGATATCAGATAATCAAATTTAGTCCAAGTTTGGTTGGATTTTTAGGCTTGGAAACATATTTAATTAAGCGAATCCATTACTCATAATTTGGTTTAGATAGTAAGTTAACAACTACTTTTATTTTAGAGTAACTTAAACCTTCAAATATTACTCTCCAAACTAGAAGAATAACAAAATTCTTTTCTCATTGAATTCATTTCCCTTATAAGTGATTTATTTTTATTATTGAATCAAACACCAAATAAAAATAACAGTCATTGCTATCATTCATCGTCTCTACTTGATTTCATTATCTTTCCATTATTTTACTTGAACCAAACAAGCCCTGAAATGATTTAAGATAAACCCAATAAAAAGAGAATATTGACATTTATAGACACTTTTGTGTTAAAAAGTATACTTATAGCCACACTTTCAATTTACAATAAAAATGATCATGCTTTCAAAAGTGGGACAAAAATATCCTTCCTTTTCACCAACCCTATTTCTCTCTCCTACTTTTTCTCTCTCTCCTACTTTTTCTCTTCGAGCTCGTGAGCTCCATTCTCTCATTCTTCTTCTTTCTCTCTCTTAGTGTGCTTATTTTTTTCGCCGGAAATTTGGCTTTATATTTTCCCTTTTTCTCCTATTTCGCCGGCGGTGGTGGTAAGAGAGAAAGTTTGTCTTCGTTTTCCATTGTTTCCGGTGGTGGTCGATCAAAGTTCTTTCTTCTTGTTTTTTTTTTGTTATTTTTCCGGCGGTGTTTGTTGCTCTTCTCCGGCGCTATTTTCCGACGTATTTCCGGTCATTTTTCACGATGATGGAGGTATTGCATGTTATGCCGTTTGATTGACGAACATTTTTTGTTAAATTTGAGGATTGAAATGTGGAATTTTCTATTTTTCGCGGTTGTACAATATACAAATAGACAATTTATGTGTAAGTCGTACATTCTTATCAATGTTTGATTGTGGCCATGAATGAGTTTTATATCCGAGGTGTTATAAATCGTACAAACATATTTCTAATACGAGTGTGCGATTGTATATATCGTATTATATATTGTACGACATACATTATATCGTAGTTGGATATATTGTACGACATACGTTACATTATGTTAAATTCTAGGATTTGAATATATCGTAGTTTATAGTTGTGTGATATATGGTATATCGTTACATCGTTTAGATTTTTTTCGTAATCTGATCTTGTCATCGTATTAATGTTTAATTGTTGACATGCACAAGGTTAAGTTTGTACGACGTGTTGAGATGGTACAAAGATATCTCTAATACTATTGTACGATTGGATATATCGTATTATATATTGTACGACTTACATAATATGGTACTGTGATATATTGTATGACATTCATTATCAATACGTTATGATGTTAGGATTTTTATATATCGTAGTTTGTGTTTGTACGATATATGGTATATCATAACATTGTCCGACCGTGTGATATTTCATGCAAACTAGACATTGTTGTTTAATTGTTGCTCATGGTGGATCATAAAATCAGAATATATATGAGGGTGGGAGGAAAGAATACATACCTATACCACCTGATGGGATAAGTTATGAAGATTTATTGAGTAAGCTTGAGATTCAGATGAAGAAGGACAAGAGTATCTTTATTTTTTAAGTTGATGCCCTTGTTACTTCTCCTACTGGCGAAATCATGCGGATGAAGGTAATAGACGATTTTGAGTTGAATACTTTGATGAAAATGTTGGAGATTCCTACTATTATTGTGAGTTTTATCCTAGAGATAGGGAACCTTTACCGAAGCTGACTCATCGGAATGATGTTAGAGTCGCGCAAAATACGTTTGTTGATGATGTAAATTGTAATGAAGATGAGCCAGTGTTGGGTTTAGAATTCGGTGATGATGATGTATTTTTTATTCTAACACTAGTTTGGATGATGGTCACTCATTTGGGGATGATTTGCATGATTATTATGATGGTGAAGATCATGATCTGATGTCGTTGTTAGATGTTTCGAATGAAATTAATGAAGAAAATTCACAGCTAATCCGGCCGTGGGTTGTTCTCGGTATGATTCTCATTTACGACATTAATAAATCGTAGCAATGTGTGTACGATATTGTTAATATCGTACACTCATATTACGTACACGAATATCGTATGAGTGTATGATATTACAAATAGTTGTTTATCGTATGAATAGTTGTACGATATTAATAATATCGTATAATCATACAATAGTACAAATAGTTGGTTATCGTAGCAATAGTTGTACAATATTTATAATATCGTAACACACATGCAAAATATTACTATTGATGGTCCCGATACGAGTTCTGGTGTATGGGGGGGGGGGAATACACCAGATAGGAATTTTAAAAAACACCCCCCTTAAAATTACCACAACTGAGTAAAAGGACTCAGCTGGAATCACAACTGAGTAAGAAAACTCAGCTGGAAGAGTGGTGCTGTGCGGAATGTGGTGGAAACAACAATAACTCGTATAAAACAACTCACACTCAGATGCAAGGTCACAAAACAACCAAATCAATTGAAATGTAAAGATGCAGTTTTGAGTGCTGGTTAGTTGGTCAGTTGGATATGCAAAAAGTAACTGAATTGAAAACACAACACAAAAGAATTACGTGGTTCGGAGAGAACTCCTATGTCCACGGAGAGTTGTGAGTCCACACAACTCAGTCCAAATTCTTTAGGACAGCTACCACAAAGCTTACGCGGGCTTTGCAACCGTTCAGATAAGTTTGCGGGTACTTATCAACCTTTCTACTCAATTTCGGGAAGAGCAGGATCCTAACAACCTTTTTAGGGGATGTGTATAAGGGTGGGTTTTCCAACTACTAGCTCTAACAAAGAAGTGAGCTAGGATCTAAGCTTGAACAAATGAAGACTAAAACTAAGATCGAAAACACCAAGACAAATTCTAACTCTCTATGAACTCTCAGTTGGTGATGTTCTTAGAGGATAAATTCAGTTTAGTTCGTGTGCAGAATATCATCGTTCTTTCGCTCGTCTATCTCTTTTCTTGTGCTCTGTCTTCTATCTTGGTGAATGAATGAATGCCTCTATTTATAGGCGGTGAGAATCAACTAGCCGTTGGAAGAGCCGTTGATCTCTATTCTGTGAAAGCGATGGCTTGTCTCTCATCTCTGCAGATTTTCCCGATTTGGCAACTGTGAACTTCTGCTTTCCTTCTGAGACAACCTTGTGTTGGGCCAAATGAGGTAATGACAGAACGTCAAACCTTCACGTGACTTCTTTTTTGAAATTTAAATTTCAACCTTTGTCTTTCAACATTGGTTGGTCGGTTGAGACATTCGATCTTCATCCGAGTGGTCTTCAGCTGATGTTCCATCTGATCGCTACCTTTATCTGACATTCTGTCTGAAGAGGATCAGTTGAACCCGCAGCTGCCTTGAGCTTCATGTTGTCGATCTATCAGATTGAGTCCTACAACTGATGTTCCATTTGAACAGTTGGCTTGAATGCTCAGTTGTCTTTCTTACATCTGATGTTCTATATCAGAACAGTTGGCTTGAACGCTCAGTCGTCTTTCTTCCATCTGATGTTCTATCCGAGTAAGGCCATGTTGCCGTCTTCAGCTGGAGTCCTGTAAAGATAAAATCTGAACATTTCTCAAACAGCGAGTCTAAATACTAACATTAGGATCTGACAACATCTACTCGGTTGGGGTCAGTTGGTTTTGGAATCAATCAAAACTTTACTTAAATTTCCCAACAATTTTCCCCTTTTTGATGATGCCAAAACCCTACTGATCTGAACCCTACTGACCTATCTAAAATCTCAGCTGAAATTCTAGACAGTCTATAAGATTAAACATCAAAGGGTTAGCACAATTATAACATGGTATTGAAATAACTTTTCGATTCAGAGCTTGGACAACTGGAAAATTGTACATCAAGGTGAATCAAATATATAATGAAAGTTTTCATTACAACTGATGTTTACACAGAAAAGCACAAAAATCAAAATACATCAGTGACTCAAAAACTCTATCCTTGGCTAATACTTCAGCCCATACTGGCTGAAAATCCTGACAAAAATATCTCTCTTTGCATCTGACTTCTTCGATATATCTACTCCATGTTCCTGACAAACTCTTCTTGCCTCAGCTGCAATCTTCTGTCGGTTAAGATTTCTTGTCTCTAGGATGAATGGAGGAAGATATGTAACTTTCTGAGGGACAGGGACTGTGTTCATGTCCAGCTTTGCATCAATCATTGCTCGTCTGAACTGGCTGAACATGCCCGGATCCCCAGAGTGTAGCTCGGTTAGGGCTTCTTTGAAAGCTCTTCTTGGATCCTCAGTAGCGAACACCTTCCTATAGTAGAAATCATTCACAAATTCTTGTTTGAATGATTCCCAATCATCATTCCATTCTGCTGGCATCCACTTGTCAACATGTTTGAAGCGTCCCTGTAGCTTGATCTTTCCAGGCAGTCTCTGTTGCTTCAATCTTGCTTCAACCTTTACTTGATGTTTCTCAATGCGTCGACGGCATCGAGATGCAACATTTCTATCCAAGTTGTTGGTAACCTTGGCAAGCTCTTCTTCAAACTTGTTGACTCTTGTAGCTTGGTTGGCTGCGAATTTCTTTATCCATTCAGGATTCATGTAATCCTTCTCCAGAACATCCATAGCTTTGGCAGCAGCAATACACTCTTCAGTTGTAATACCGTTGAGTTCAGCATCAATCTCGGCTATGGAGTTGTAGGAGACTCCATACATCTTCGCTTGCTCCATGTCCTTCGCCATTTCTTCTCCGCCGACAACAATAGATTTCAGTTGTTGTTGTTGTTTCTTGTCGGTTGGCTTGGGAGCGGACTTCTTCTTTGGAGCTGTCTTCTTCTTCAGCTCGGTCTTCTTCTTCAGCTGAGATTCCTTCCAGGCTGGTATCTCTTCTTTAGCTTCTTGCATCTCAACTTCCTGGGTCTCATCCTCCCCAATCTCATCTTCCCCTTTTTTGGCATCAGCAACAAGACTTGCGACTGAGCCATCTAGAGAAGTGAGTTTCTGTTCAGCCTGCTGGATTCGGTTGAAGAGTTCATCAACAACGCTCTCCACATCAACCTTCTTCGCCAGTTCATTATCACGACGCTCTTGATCAGCTTTCTTCAGTGCAGCGAAGGTTTCATTGACTTCGGTTTGGAAGGCGACGAACTCAGCCCATCTTTGTTCGAATCGAGAATCCCATTCTTCATCTTGCGTCTGTTGAGATTTGGCAAGATTGGATTCAGATATGGACTTGAGCACGTTCAGTTCTGATTTGATGCCAAGAACTGTTGTCTTCAGGTCAGTGATGTCTTTGCTGGTGGATGTTCAGAAGTCATCCAGCTTCATCTTCATCGCATCTTGTTCTTCTAGCAGCTTCTTGTATTTCTCCTCCTGAGCTTCCATCATCTTCGTCTCGGTTGAGCTGGATGTTGGCAAGCATCTCCTTCCTCAGCTGATTAACCCTCTCAGCGATCAGCTCGCATATTTCATCTGTGAAGGGTGCTAGCTGATCAGCTGGTGCTGGTTGGTCTGAAGGTGCGGGCTATTCAACAATGACCATGGCTTGGCGATTGGCAAGGTACTGTTGAAGTTCTTCTTCTTCCTGCTTGGCTGCTGTGGCGGCTGCGTTAAGGTCATCGACGAATTCAGCAGACTTGACCGGCATGTTGTCAAGGAAGACGGCACAATCTTGTTCAGCTGTCTCCCTTGTGTCTCTTCCTTCTGCCTTGCTGATGTCCAGACGACGAGTCAGCATAGCGATCTTGTTATTGTACGCAACCTCAAGGTTGGTATAGTTGAAGTACTCCCTTATACGCGACTCATCTGCCTTGAGCTGGTTCCAGCTGTGTATCCTGATGGTATCTTCCTTGACATACCAGTGGCTGAAGATGATGTTAAATTGATACAACAGCTCAGTTCCAAGCGTGGCAAAAGTGGGCATGTCGCGCGCCTCGGGGAACATTCCGATCAGCTTCTGAAAGCAATATGCCATTTTGTCTTCATGTTCCAGCGCGACAGCTCGACGATCAGCTTCTTTGTCGATAGGGGAGGGAGAGAGATTTTCGTAGGGAATCGGTTCAAGGGTTTCCTCAACATTGGCCAAAGAAGTGGTCGCAATGTTGGCATCGAGAGGTTCCTCAACATTGGCCAAAGAAGTGGTCACAATGTTAGCATCGAGCGAGGAGCTCGGAATTTCTGAATGAGTGTCAGTTGAGAGAATCTCTTTGAGCTGTACGGCATCAGCTCCTGCCGTGTGGGGGGGGGGATGGAAGATCTTCGAATTTCTTGGATGAAGAAGAAGCATCCGAGGACATGTTCGGCTCATCTTCTGGATCGGTTTCCACCCCTTCCATCTCATCTTGACGGGGAGAGTTCTCCTTCCTTGTTTCACTTTCACGAGGAACAATATCGAAAGCATCCTTGTCAACTGAGTGACTCGACTCAGATGGTACCTCCTCAACTGGTTTTGCAACTGGCTTTTTGATACGAAGCCTCAACTTCTTCTTACGTGGCTCCTCCTCTTGATCCTTATCTGACTCATCTCTGAGTCGGCAAGCAGCTGTTTATTTGGAAGAGCGGTCGGCAGCTGGAGGTAGTTCCTCAGCTGTGTCTTTCTTCTCAGCTGATTTCACAGCTTCCCTTTTGTCTTTAGGAGTATAAACACTCCGAATCACATCCAAAGCCTTCTTGGCTGTTGGGAATAGCATCTGCCTCTTAACTGGTGTCTCTTCACTGTCTTCCCACACCATGTTCTGATCCTTCGTGGCGAGAAGGATCACGGCAGATATTTTAACTCCAAAGTTGAGAGTTCCCTTGACACTCAACAACTTTTCCCCAGAGTCAGTTGTGGTTTGTGAGATCTTCTGCTTCTCCATTGTCAACTGGTGTTCAAAGTACTTGAACCAGTTGATGTTGTGCTTGTGCTTGTACTCCAAAGCTATCAGCTGCTTGAGCTTTGGTCGGCTGATATCTCCAAAGGCTCCACTGTATCCAAAGATAACCTTGGATACAACATCGAACAGAAGTCGATGCTCGGGTTTCAACTTCGTTCGCTGCATGTTGCTCCTCAATTTTTCTGCAGTGATGAGAGCATTCTCAAGAAATTGATCGGCATCTGCATCGGTGATGTTCTCGACGGTGTCCGTGGCGGTCAGATTTGGTGGAATGATGGAGCGTAGCATATTGGAAACTGGTATGGAGACGGTGACGCGGCGGATCGTTTTGGCAGGGACGTCGCGCTGTCGATAGGAGATTTCTGAAACGAGGCCATCTTGGCTGTCGATAGGAGATTTCAGGTTCAAGTAAAATTCCCCGACCTGTCGCCTGAGCAAGTGAGTGGGGAAGAGCGTTGCCCAATTCAGAAGGCCATTATCCCTGAGAAGATTGGCGAGAGGGGATAACACCGGTGAGTCCAGAGCGTCTTCTGACAGAATCTGCTCGAAGTGAATTTTGGAGAGCATCATATCAAAAGACTCCTCGTACGACGAAGGGACTAGAGCTGGTCCCGATAATGCCATCTTTTTTCCTTGCGAAGAAGCTTTTGGTGCCATTTAGTGTTGCAGTGAAGTTTATATATAGAGAGAAGAAAAGAAGAACTTGCAGAAAATGGTGAGACAGAATCAGAGACGAAGATGAACAGTTACGCAGATAATCACAAGTATAGAAGGTAAGAAATCACTTCCTGATTTTCCACCTTTTATAGGTTAGTGGGTCGTTTGAAATCGATGGCCAAGGTTGAATGGCGCGAATCCATCAACGGCTGAGATCTCGCGACTGTTGACTAGCTTTGACTGACGTTGAATTCCGAGTTCCAATACTCGCGAGTGAGAAGGTGAACTGTTTTTATGTCAGCCCAATCACACTTTAAAGTAAGGCTATTGATGTTCAGCCGTACTTTACATTAAATGCGCTATGATGGCTATTTTAATCTAACTAACATGCTTAGGAATGTTTGAATTTATTACAAACATTCTCATTTAAGACACAAACACCTTCAGCCATAAATGATACCTGCCAGCTGATGTCGGAATCAGCTGTGTTCCAATGTTGCGGCATACCATCAGCTGACTCGAGTTCATCTGTTCAGCTAACTTCTGATGTCTTCGGTTGGCGATCCGCATCTGAGATTCTCCCTTCATCTGAGCTTCCTCCTCAGATGGATATCTATCTCTTCAGCTCGGCTGATTCCTCATCTAATGGATCCAACAATCCAAGGAGATCGCATAACATCTTGAACCGTGCTTCGGCTAGAGGTTTGGTGAAGATATCGGCTCTCTGAATCTCAGTTGGAATCTTCTCCACGGATACATCCTTCTTCTTAAGATGATCTCGGATAAAATGATGTCGGATGTCAATGTGCTTCGTCCGAGAATGGTGAATAGGATTCAAAGAGATAGCAATGGCACTTGAGCTATCACAATGGATGGGAACCTGTCCAGTTGCTACTTCATAATCTCTCAGCTGTTGCTTGAGCCACAACACTTGCATGAAACAACTACCGGCAGCCATATACTCTGACTCGGTTGTAGAAGTGGCAACACATGCTTGTTTCTTTGAAAACCATGAAACTAGCTTGCTTCCCATGAACTGACAGTGTCTAGATGTGGACTTCCTGTCCAACCGATCTCCGGCTAGATCCGCATCTGAGTATCCGGACAGTTAGATATTGTCGTCAGTTGGGTACCACAATCCAACATTAACAGTACCCTTCAGATACTTAATAATGTTCTTTGCTGCCAACATGTGTGCTTCCCTTGGCTGAACTTGGAACCGAGCACACACTCCAACCGCGTAAGATATATCTGGCCGACTGGCAGTTAGATATAGCAAAGAACCAATAATCCCTCTATACTTACTGGCATCCATGAGTTTTCCCTCAGATACGGGTTCAATCTTCCAGTTAGTATTCATCGGGATCCTTGTGGTTTTACTTGACTGCAAACCGAACTTTGCGATGAGCTCCTTTGTATATTTGGACTGATTAATAAAAATCCCTTTTGATGATTGCTTCACCTGTAGCCCAAGAAAATAACTCATCTCGCCCATCATCGACATCTCGAATTTCTCCTTCATGAGGGTTGAGAATTTCTCGCACAGCTCCTCCGACTTGGAACCGAATATGATGTCGTCAACATAGATTTGCACAATAAGTATGTCTTCTCCAACTTTTATGGTGAACAGTGTTTTGTCAACTGACCCTCGTTTGAACCCCGAGTTCAGAAGAAAACCACAGAGAGTGTCATACCAAGCCCTAGGTGCTTGCTTCAAACCATAGATAGCTTTCTTCAACTTATACACTCTTCCATCACCAGTCTTAAAACCGGGAGGCTGTTCAACATAAACATCTTCCTTGATTTCACCGTTGAGGAAGGCACACTTCACATCCATCTGATAAACCTTGAATTTGTGAAATGTGGCATAGGCTAGAAATATTCTGATGGCTTTCAACCTTGCAACAGGCGCGAAGGAATCCTCGAAATCAATTCCTTCTTGTTGGCAATATCCCTGAGCTACCAACCTCGCCTTGTTTCTCACGATGAATCCAATGGCATCTCTCTTATTCTTGAAAATCCACTTTAATCCAATAACTTTAACACCATTTGGTCTTTCTACCAACTCCCATACACAGTTGCGTAGAAATTCATTCAGCTCTTCTTGCATGGCTGTTGTCCAATAAAGACAGTTGAGAGCTTCCATAACATTCTTTGGTTCTGGCACATCAGCTACGAAACATGAAATCATGGCAACATCTCCGGCTTGCTCGAACTCCTCAAGAACTGCCAACTCCTCAGAATATTGGGCGTAAGTGCTGGAATCTTTCTCAGCTGAGTCTGGATTTGCAACTCTGCTCCTAGTACGCACACCCTTAGCTGGATCTCCGATGATGTTGTCCTTGGAATGATCTTCATACCATCTCTTGTTGCGTCTTCCTTCTTCTTTCAACAATGGCGGTTCCGTGATCTGAGCCGTGGGAGATGCTGGGATCTTCAGAACTGGTGATTTATCTGCTGTTGAGTTTGGATCCTCAACATGGATAATATCTCGAACTGAGCTAGGTTGGGCTTCGGATGCTGATGCAGTTGGAGTGACATCAGCTGAAGTTCCCCCTTGAGATGAGCTGGGGTCCTCACATTCATCTTCAGAGGAACAATGATCATCATCCTCGGTTGCCCATACCAATGGTTCAGCTAGATTCTTCTGCCTTTGAACCTGCGATCTGGTGAGAGCTGGTGGAACATGTGGATCTGCTTGTTGTCCTTTAGCCTGTTCCCTGCACTCAAAAGTAGATTCATCAAAACTAACATGAGGTGTTATCTCCACAACACGAGAACTGTTGTTAAAAACTCTATAAGCCTTGATCTGAGCGGCATATCCGAGAAATATGCCCTTCGAAGCCTTGGCGTCAAAAGTTTTTAACTTTGTCTTCCCATTATTGTGAATATAACACTTAGAACCAAAAACGCGAAAATATGAAATATCAGGCTTCCTGCGTCTCCATAGTTCATATGGAATCTTTCCCAACTGCTTGGTCAGAAGAGACCGGTTCTGGGTGTAGCATGCTGTGTTGATTGCCTCAGTCCAAAATCTCTTTGGCAGAGCTGAGCTTGTCAACATGGATGTTGCAGCATCCTTCAACGTTCGGTTTCTTCGTTCGGCTACTCCATTTTGTTGTGGAGTACGAGCAACCGATATTTGATGAGTGATTCCATGCTTCTCGCAGTACTCGGTGATGGTTTCATTTAGGAACTCTGATCGGATAGAAATGATTTTCATCTATTGTTGGTTAGATATCCGATCCATCAGTTTGGGTAGCTTATCTCGGGTTTCACTCTTGTGACGCATGAAAATGGTCCACGTGTACCTAGAGAAATCATCAGTAACAACAAGTGTATATTCGTTACCATTCATGCTCTTGGGAGTAACAGGCCCAAAGAGATCCATATGGATCAGCTGCTATACTCGGTCGGTTGAGGGAATCATTTTCAACCGAAAGGAGGATCTAGCGAGCTTTTCCAGCTGACAAGCACTGCAGATATGTGTTGTTGAAAACACACAGTTCGGAATACCCTTTGCATGTTCTTGTCTCGCAAGGCGGTTCATTGTCTTGAAATTCAGATGGTTGAGCCTTTTGTGCCACAGCCAGCTCATATCTGAACTGCTCTTTGATAAAAGACAGGTGTCAGAAGGACTACTATTCCAATCTGCATAGTAGACATTCCCGGTTGGGGATCGATTTCCCAACAATATGACTTGCTTTGTTCTAACATTTTTGACCCTGCAGCCCTGCGCATCAAACTTGACAGAGAAACTATTATCACAGAATTGGCTGATGGAGAGCAAGTTATGCTTCAATCCATCAACATATGAAACATTGGGAATAGACACGAGATTGGTTTCAAGGGTACCGTAGCCTTTGGTGTGACCTTTTGAGTTGTCATGTGTTTCGAGCATCCACTGTCCATCACCCACATGGTATGTGATGCTTTATTCTTCCTCAGCTGTTCCTCCTGCTCCTGCATAGAGAAACACGCTTAGGTCCCCAATTTTAGTTGGGTTCTGGAGGGTTAGAACCAATTCCTCCTTGAACTATGAGTCGTTTTTCCCTGTAGATTCGGATAGATTTATCATTCCAAATTATCTTTCCTTCTCCATCAACTATAACAACACCTCGGTCATCCTTAGGCTTGTTGTTATTGTTGATGTTCTGTTTCTTGGGAGATGATTGATTTCTCCCATTGTGAGCTTTAGGAGGAGAGGCGCTCCTTCTGTTTTGTTGACGTTTCTGACCCTTTTGATTTTGCCTATGAGGTCGGACGCCATTTTGGTATCGTTGTGGCTGAGTCTGATTCCATTTTCCTGACTGTCGACTACAGCTGTTCATGCCCAGTTGTTGATTCATGTTCTGGCATGAATATCCGCAGCTGTTGGAACTGTTCCACATTTGTTGACTCTCATGGAACTTTTGATTGTTCTGATGATGGAACTGATGTTGATTCTGTTGGTTGAATCCTTGTCGGTTCTGTTGATTCCATCCCTTCTGAGGTCGGTTCTGAGGTCGGTTCAGAGGTCAGTTCAGAGGTCGGTTTTGAGGTCGGTTCTGAGGTCGGTTCTGATTGTATCTCCGATGTCTCTGGTTCCTCTTCTGAGTCCTGGAACATTCCCCCTCGGTTGTTATCCCAACCGATGGATTCTTTAGTTCTCCAACCACAGCTCCTTTTCCTTTCTCAGCTGCAGTTCCCTTGGCAGGTTGTGCTGTAGGTGCTTGCTGTGACGTGGAGGTTGGATTAAGTTGGGTAGATGCAGACTCAACCGTATTTGGTTTGGCAACCGTGACATCCACAGCCTTGACAAAGGTTGCAGGTGGAATTCCAAAGTCCTTGACCATGTTGTAACCGAGTCCAGACACGTCATCCATTTGTCTTCGGTAACTGATGAGATTCTCGATGATTTTGGATGATTGATATAGCTTTATCAGGTTGTCCTTCTCAATTTGTAGATCCTTAAGAAGAACAGCTATATGCTCGGTCTGTGCGTCTGATTTCTTCATCAGCTGGTCGATCTGTGCCTCTTGCTTGTTCAACTGTTCATGCTGTTCCTTGATCTGCTCCTTCAACTCCTCATCGATTAGAGCCTTAGTTTGGTTGGCCACATTCAGTTGACTTTTGAGATCATCAATCTCTTCGGTTTGACTTTTAATCAGATCGTCCTTTTCGGTTAAGGATTCTTCAAGTCTGGCAAACTGTGCTTCAAGATTCTTAAACTCAATTGATTGCTGATGCAATTCCTCATTGAGTTCTAGGAAGTCACCCCAACTCTTCATCTACTGTTTCCTGCATGCTAGTAGCATTGGAAGAATTTAAATTAACTGGACTAGAATGAACCTCAGCATCATCCTGGTCGGTTCCAAATGCCATGAGACATTGATCCTGTCCGATAGCGTTGTTGGTGGAAGTCAGCTCGTCCTCATCTTCGGTGTCGGTGAAGATGTCCATGTCATCAGCTGCTTCTTCTGCAACCATGGCCTTGTTCTTTGCATTTTGCTTGGCCCTCAACGCTTCTCTATCTTTCTTCGAAAGATCTGGACAATCAGCTTTGAAGTGTCCCTCTTTGCCGCATTCAAAGCAACTGTTGGTCACAGGCTTTGAGTTATCTCGAATTCGGTTGGATTTATAGAACCGCTTATATTTTCCGAACCGAGTATCCATGTCAGCCAGCTTCTTTGACAAGGCGGCGATACTATATTGCAGCTCTTCTCTGCTCGGCTCCTTCGAAGCTGTGTCCGCAGATCTTGTTGCCCTTGATGTTTGCGGCTTGGAATAGTCGGCTCGAAGTGCTACTGTCTTTGTTCTGGAACCAACATCCTCAAGTCGACTCGTCTGCACTGAGGACTGAGTTGATCTTTGTCGGTTCACCTTGTACTCGTTTTCTTTCAGAATTGAGAACAGTCTGTCAGTTCCTATCTCTCCAAGATCAGCTCGGCTTTCATGAATGTTGGTGAAGGTGTCCCACTCAGCTGGTAAGGCTTGTAATACTTTGAGATTGATCTCTCTCAATGTATATTTTTCTTGTCGGATAGACTGAATCCTTCGGATGATATCCATGAACCGAAGCTCCAACTGATCAATGGTTTCATCCTCTTTTAGACAGAAGTTGTCAAAATCTTAACAAGCATGGGAGAACTTGTTCTCCTTAGTTTCGTCACTCCCTTCACTAAGAGATGCCAAAATGTCCCACATCTCCTTAGCTGTATTGCACTCTTCTATCCATGGAAGATAGTCTTGTCCAACTGTGGACATGATAGTGCTCTGAGCCCAGATATCCAGCTGGCTCACTTTTGCTTCCTCAGGAGTGAAATCTTCTGGCTTCTTCTCGACTGTCACCTCAATTGCATCCCCATCATTGGGATTTGTAGGAGTGCGAATGACTTTTTCCATGATGGTGATCGGTCCGGATGTAATCACTTGTTGCATTCGATGATGCTTGGACAGTAGAATCTTCTTTATCCGAGTTTTCCAGGATGTATAGTTCACAACCGAGAACATGACAACAATCTTGTCTTTAACATCCATCTGCACACAACAAAAAGACAACAAATGCAAGCAGAAATGCACTAGCGTGAAAAAGATCTATTCAGTTGACCACTGAAGAAAAACACCTCGATTCACACCTCGTGAAACAGAGACAGCAGTCTTTTGAACCACTGCTTTGATACCACTTGATGGTCCCAATACGAGTTCTGGTGTATAGGAGGGGGGGGGAATACACCAGATAGGAATTTTAAAAAACAACCCCCTTAAAATTACCACAACTGAGTAAAAGGACTCAGCTGGAATCACAACTGAGTAAGAAAACTCAGCTAGAAGAGTGGTGTTGTGCGGAATGTGGTGGAAACAACAATAACTCGTATAAAACAACTCACGCTCAGATGTAAGGTCGGTCAACAACCAAATCAGTTGAAATGTAAAGATGTAGTTTTGAGTGCTGGTTAGTTGGTCAGTTGGATATGCAAAAAATAACTGAATTGAAAACACAACACAAAGGAATTACGTGGTTCGGAGAGAACTCCTATGTCCACGGGGAGTTGTGAGTCCACAAAACTCAGTCCAAATTCTTTAGGACAGCTACCACAAAGCTTACGCGGGCTTTGCAACCGTTCAGATAAGTTTGCGGGTACTTATCAACCTTTCTACTCAATTTCGGGAAGAGCAGGATCCTAACAACCTTTTTAGGGGATGTGTATAAGGGTAGGTTTTCCAACTACTAGCTCTAACAAAGAAGTGAGCTAGGATCTAAGCTTGAACAAATGAAGACTCAAACTAAGATCGAAAACACCAAGACAGATTCTAACTCTCTATGAACTCTCAGCTGGTGATGTTCTTAGAGGATAAATTCAGTTTAGTTCGTATGCAGAATATCGTCCTTCTTTCGCTCGTCTATCTCTTTTCTTGTGCTCTGTCTTCTATCTTGGTAAATGAATGAACGCCTCTATTTATAGGCGGTGAGAATCAACTAGCCGTTGGAAGAGCCGTTGATCTCTGTTCTGTGAAAGCGATGGCTTGTCTCTCATCTCTGCAGATTTTCCCGATTTGGCAACTGTGAACTTCTGCTTTCCTTCTGAGACAATCTTGTGTTGGGCCAAATGAGGTAATGACAGAACGTCAAACCTTCACGTGACTTCCTTTTTGAAATTCATTTCAACCTTTGTCTTTCAACATTGGTTGGTCGGTTGAGACATTTGATCTTCATCCGAGTGGTCTTCAGCTGATGTTCCATCTGATCGCTACCTTTATCTGACATTATGTCTGAAGAGGATCAGTTGAACCCTCAGCTGCCTTGAGCTTCATGTTGTCGATCTATCAGATTGAGTCCTGCAACTGATGTTCCATCTGAACAGTTGGCTTGAATGCTCAGTTGTCTTTCTTACATCTGATGTTCTATATCAGAACAGTTGGCTTGAACGCTCAGTCGTCTTTCTTCCATCTGATGTTCTATCCGAGTAAGGCCATGTTGCCGTCTTCAGCTGGAGCCCTGTAAAGATAAAATCTGAACATTTCTCAAACAGCGAGTCTAAATACTAACATTAGGATCTGGCAACATCTACTCGGTTGGGGTCAGTTAGTTTTGGAATCAATCAAAACTTTACTTAAATTTCCCAACAATTTCCCCCTTTTTGATGATGCCAAAACCCTACTGATCTGAACCCTACTGACCTATCTAAAATCTCATGTTTAACATATGGGGAGGCAGATGACATATGGGGAGGCAGATGACTCGTTTTAGGTAACTTTTCATGTTTAACATTTTTGTTTTTTTGTTGTTTTGTTATTCATTATGTGCTACGATTTATATAATTTTGCAAAGAAGTATATTGCATCATTGTACAATTTTAAACATCTCTTGTACGACTTTGATAATATCGTATTAACGTGTAGGATATTATGATTCTCGTACCAACGTATAGTACGATTTTTGAAATATCGTACTACCATGTTGCTCGTAGATGTTGATTTCTTTCTGTATGCTTCAATGCAGTACTTGTCTATGTACTTGTATATGTTAGAGCGTGCAAAACATGTCTCGACGGTTGAATTACAGACATGTTCGGATGGCAGTTTTGAATATTATTTTTTTGCTCTATCCGCATGTATAATAGCCTTTCGTTCGTGTCGTCCTGTATTTGTGATTGATGCGACTCATTTGAAGGGGAAGTACAAATGAGTAATGTTTGTTGCAGCAACAAAGGATGGTAATGAACGGATAGTTCCACTAGCTTTTGGAATCGGGGACATAGAAAATGATTCGTGGTGGACTTGGTTCCTTCAGAGAGTTCGACGATCATTTGGTTGTCCGGAGAACCTACTTGTTGTGTCTGATCAGCACGTTAGTATCAAGAATGTTGTGGCCTCTGTGTTTCTAGGTGCCCATCACGGGCTTAGTACATTTCACATTTAGCAAAATATGGGGACTTGTGGTAAACCTGTTATAGATTTAATTCCGGGTTGCTGCTAGTTGCTACAAGACTATTGACTTTGACGAGCATATGAAGAATTTGAAGGTCATGGCTCCTGGCACTTATCAAAAGCTGTTGAAGTTGGATCCTTGTAGATGGGCCTGTTCGAAATGTCCGGTGTGGCGATATGAATATGAAACTTTCAATGGATGTGAGGTTTTGAATGCTCGGTTGTGATGGGCTAGAAAATTACCTGTGTGTCCTCTTTTGGAAAGTGTACATACCTTGCTCCAGAAATGATTTTACGAGCATCACACTATAGTTGCGGCTAGAACTATGGAGTTGACGGTGTGGGCAGCTACGAGATTAGGAATGCAGTTGAAGCGAGCCCATCAATGAGGGTCGAACCAATTCCTGACGTGAGGTTTAAAGTGATTTCTGGAATGAAGAGTAACATTGTTGATGTTGCTGTTAGGGAGTGCTCATGTCTCGTGCTTCAGTTTGACTTGATCCTATGCTCACGTGCTTTAGCTGTGATAAGGTTATTTTTCATTATTATTTTTGCTACGACATTCCTAAATATCGTACTACACGTGATTATGTGAGATACGACTTATGTATATATCGTAACATATTTCTTATGAATATTATGAAGTCGTAGCAATATAAGCTTCAGTTAGCTCGTGTGTTGATACGAAAATCAGTAATATCGTGCTGTGGTGGTACGACATTACAAGATATCGTACAAAAATGGCTGAAAGTTTGTTACGATTATACATTTTCGTACATGAGTTTTGATGACTGTGATAATTTTGTAGTCATATCAGGCAATCACCTTTGTCATACAAGGACAACTTCGATAGCACTCAGACGTGGCGAGATATTTATGCTGGTGAGTGACACACACCCGTCGTGCGGTACGATCAAAATACCTGTGGTTGCCCCGGATGGACAATACACGCTCCTGAGCCCACTACCGGACTGGCTAGTCTTCGTGGCAAGCTAGGGTCGATCCCACGGAGAGTGATGAACCACCTTACTCTTCAGTGCACAAATCGAGTTATCACGGTCTCAATCTGTATATCTGCACAAAATAAACTAAACGGAATTCAAATATAAAAGGGGGGGGGGGGGGGTAAGATTTGGGGTAGGTTATGATCATTGTTGATATGTTAATTCGGTCATGGGCACACTGAAGATCCGTCCATGCTTCATATAAACTCAAGGCGTAGCCCAAAGACATTGGGGCATTTCAAGAGTTCATACTCCACACTTGGGATGGTTGAATCCCTTGTTATCGTCTCGGTCCGAAGGTCATGTTTCACCTCGGTCACAAGGCCGTGCTTCACTCCTCCTTAGATAGTAGTCATACCCGATCTCTCCAAGTATGACCCTTACCAACATTCTCTTTCAAACTTCCCATGTCCGCACTTACAGAGTAGACATAATTCGCGGGATATCCATTTCCGGTACTACGTCCAACCGGTCATCGATATGTCTACGATACGCGAGATGAGTCCTTTGGTCGATAACCATGGCTTGATGTCTCGTCATAGTTGATGGGTGATTGTTAGAGAAGCCCAAGACTGAAGAAGGATGCAGTATCCCCTTGTCCATTCCTGACCATCCAGATCTACAGCACTGCTGCTTAGCTACTCGGTCATGGGCACATCGAACGTTGCCGTCTGTCATGCCCTGCCTTTGCTTGACATGGTACAGCTCCAACTGAGCGGTGATCACCCGTTAAGTCAGGACTGCCCATGAGTTCTGCTCCAGTCTTTCCAGAACTACTGGACTTAACCGATGGCACAAGTGCCTCACGAATGTTTTACATATCAATAGTCAATCATTTCCCATACCCAAATCTCACCAAGTAGATTACTTACACATAATTAAATATATAATGATAAGCGAAATAGAACACATGAATGAAAAGAAATACGAAATACTTGAATTAAAAGTACCTAAGGCAAACAGCCTTGGATTCGTTCTTCACTACAGAATGTAAATTAAGTGGATAAACTATTTCGATCGTAAAAAAATATCAAACTAAGATTAAAATTGTTTCTTGGACTAAGAACTATAGAATGGTGAAGTAACCAACATTGTGCCAGCCGCTCTGGCTGGACTTTTATAGTAGCAATGGCAGCGAGCAAAACCCTAAGCGAGTAGACTGAATCGGCATGATTGGCACTTTCCATGTTGAGCGAGATGCTGATTATTCCTGATTGACTTGATTGGTGATTGTCAATCTCCGATTAATTGATTGATTTAGGGTGATGCGCTGACTTCAAGATCCTTCTTTCCATAAATGCTCGGCAGATATGCTGTGAATCTTTTCCACGCGGCTTTTCTTCTTTAGCTCTGGCGACTGACTGGCAATTGCTGTAGTGGTCAAACTGGTTGCATGCTTCATGATTTGATTCTTCGTAAGCAAGGCAGTTGCAAGATCTTCTTTGTTGTTGGGTGCATTGCGTTAATACCACGAATGCGAATGATGAACAGCAACTTAGCTTCAGGGTTCACATGGAATCCTCCTTTCAACCTCGTCTCTTGCTTCAATTCATCTCCTGCGCTTCATACTCCTTTGCGTAGTCCCTGCAACCAACTGAATTCACTCCAGTTCTGCTCATTCTGACCACCTTTCTTCTGTTTGACTCGGACTGAGCTTCCTTCCTTCGAACAATAACGTCCTTCCCCTGGACAGACACTAACTACACAAAAAGACATGAAAAAATAAGGCCAAATGGCCCAAAAGTCGAAGACGCATCAGTGAGGTGATGCCATATCCTGATAAAGATGATTAGTGTGTCTCGCCCGAGGTCAGCGCAAGGGTAGTGTTAACGTCGGCGGATCCTAGAGCCGACTTCTTGACTATTGCCACTGTTTCCTCTCCAAAAAACTCCAGAACTTTGTGGATCTGTCCAATTAGGCCCTCGTATCCATAGCACTGAACTCTATGGTGGAGGGAGGGGGGTTGGTAAATTCCGGTCTGACATCTATCCAGGCAACCTGCAAAACATGTAGATACAAAGAGGTCAAAGATGATTTCATGTACGAGATTGGATAATATCGTAACATACCAAGTACGATATTTGGTAATATCGTTACTCATTAGCCACATGCAATTAAATTCACGTACAATTTTTTTCAAATCTCGTAACAAATGAAACAGATTTCATGTACGAGATTGAGAATATTGTAACAAATTAGTCACATGCAATCACTCTCACGTACGATTTTCTCAATCTCGTAACACGTATTCATATTTCATGGAATGTCATAACAATAATGATGAATCTTGTATCAATAATGATAATTTTACATTCATCCTAATTTCATGTCATGCCATAAATTGGTCACACTCACGTACGAGATTCATAACATCGTAACATCTCAAGTACGATATTGCAAATATCGTAACAACATATAATCACTTGCAAGCACGATTTTCAAATATCGTAACAAAAATACACACATGGAATCACTTTGACGCATGGATTCTTATATCATCCCCTCAATTGTTCACGCTCAGGTACGAGATAAACAATATATTATCTACAGAAATCTTATTTTACACACATTGCATGCTCAAATCTCAAACAAATCTGAATTATAGATTCAAGACCAACCAAATGATAAAATTGAATTCACCTCAATTCAGAATATATAGTCCCCACTATATCATGAAATTGTAAAATTATATGCAAAGAAACTACGATATTATGAATCTCGTAATAAAATAGATGAATATCGTGCAATATCATTGAATGTTGTATCAAAAACCTAAATAAGGAAGAAACCGTAACAATTTGTGCTGATAACAAGCAAGAAATTTCTAGATCAAGCACAATACAAGCCCCGAACGATATTTGATGTACGATTTTGATGATATTTATCCACAACAAATCGTATCAAGCCCGCAAAATTCCAAAATTCAAATTTTTGTACCAAATTGATTTTTTTCCCAATCTACACGAATTTCGTCTAAATGAAGAAGAATTTACCAGCATCTCTCCAAAAGGATCGTCGCCCATGTCTTGTTCTTGGATTTCCGGTTGTTTTACTTTGGCGGCGGTGGCGGTGGTTTTGTGCTTTTTTGTGCCGATTGTTTTCTGCCACTTTGACGGACTTCCGACGGCAGATTGTTCTTGTTTGGGTTTGGTGGCAGTGCTTGGTGGAGGCGGTTCGAGAAAGTGGGAAGATAGAGAGAGAGATGGTGGCGGTTGTTGGCGGTTGGTGGCGGAGGCGGAGAGAGAGATGGTGGCGGTTGGTGGCGGAGGCAGTGGAAAAGAACGGTGGAAGGGAAAAGAAGGGTAACGACGGCGGTGGCGGAATGAGTGCAGCGGCGGCGGTTGGCGGAGGAATCGAAAGGGGAGAGGGAGAGAGAAAGTCGCTGGTTTTTGAATTTAGAGAGAGAAAGTAGGTGGTGAAAATGCTTATATGTGAAGGTAAATACAATGAAAAATAACTACCCACTAATAAGTAAGGATATTTTCATCCTAAACCCTAAAAGATGGTATTTTTTATTGTAATTTAAAAGTGTGACTAAAAGTATACTTTTTATCCTAAAAATGACCCTTCTAGCTGTTAACTCCAATAAAAATGGCAATCAAATTGGTCGCGCGTGGAGAGTTTTGCTTGAATTACTTGGCCTTAATATTCTAAAACTTAATTAATCAAAGAATGCCAACGTTCTAAAACTTAATTTACTGTATACATTGGTTGGGTCTATCTTTTTTTTTCTTATCTAATAGTATATATTATACTATAAAATGAATTTAATTATATGCATGACACAAATAAATTGTCTTATCGTGCAAATTAGTAAATTCAAGTCGAATTGTTAAAGTTTCAATTCTACCATGATTTTCATGGAGTAGATCTCTTGTACGCAAAACCAAATGATACTTGTAAATATAAATGGGTAAAAATATCATTCAATTTAAAATTACTACTCTGTGCTATAAGTACCAAGTTTGATATTTAAAAGAATTATTTTAACTAAAATACCAAATTATGTAATTCCACGTAGTTTCCAATATTTCCGCTTAAATCTATACGTCATACTCTATTACTCTGGATAGCCACGTGAAGATTCATGGACATTGGTTCCAAAAATTTCATATTTGAACATCTATAGACATATATAGTTGTGATCAAATAAAAATACATCTTATTCTAAATCATGTATATTGATCATATTCATTGATTTAGGTGGGATGGATGGTTAAGATTGGACTGGGTCAAACAGGATTAATCCGTTGACTTTTTTTTCGATTTTTTTTACGGTCAAACCATATGCACCGCACCATATATTCATATGCACCACACTGTATAATAAATTGCACCACTAAGTGTATTGAGATGCAACATATTTTTTATTTTTTTACGGTCAGGTCATATGCACCACAACATGTATTCATATGCACCACACTATATAATGAGATGCACCACTAAGTACAATGAGATGCACCGATTTTTTATTTTTGTTTATTTTCGGGTTTTTTTTTTCTTTCTTTTGCTGTTTTTTTTTCAGATTTATTCCCCCCCCCCCCCTTTTGTTTGCCTATTCTTTTTTTGTTTGTCGCTTCTTCATTGGTCAAGATTTGAGTGAGGGGAGCCGAAAGCCTCGGAGTGAGCCGAAAAATCTAAATTGTTGTCCGACGATTATCCTTATATTAGTAATCGGAGCGAAGACGGAATCGTACAATCAGAGTATAAGGCGGAGCCGGAGAAAAAAAAAATATGTAAAAAAATACATATGCATCTCAATGCACTTAGCGGTGCATCTCATTATATAGTGTGGTGCATATGAATACATGATGTTTTGAATATGAGGTGACCGTAAAAAAAACGAAAAAATTATTTGTATTTTTTGGATTTTGGATATTAACAAGTAATTATTTGATTTTGGACGATTACTTATTATTAATTTTCTCTATAAATATTATGAGATCCATTTAAGTATACATTTTATTATTATTTAGACGAATTTATGAGACATCCGTCTACTAGTAGGGATGGCAATAATCCCGTGGACCCGTGTTCCCGCGGGTACCCGGACGGGTATGGAGGTCAATATTTCGGAAATCGGGCAGGGGCGGGTATGAATTTCTATACCCAATAGTATTTAGGGCGGGTACGAGGATAGATACCCGCTCCGAACCCACCCCGAATATTTTTTATGGTATTTTTTTAAATGATACTAATATTAATAAATTACAAAATCTATTAATTAGTATGGTACAAATTTAATGAGAATCGAAAAACCATATCAAGTAGACACTTTAACATTATTTTCTCTCATTCTTTATACTAATAATTTCAACTCTCTTTTTTCTTCTATCAATTTTCAATGTGGAACAACTTATTTTTTTAATTTCTCCTCGAACCCTTCTCACCAGTTTTAATCTCACATAAAAAATGAGTGAAAAGAGGAGTTGACTTATTAATAAGATTGTCTTCATTCTTTGACTTAATCTACTAGTATTTTTTTCTTGATTTTTAGGTAAGGGTAACTTTTTATTTCTAATAAAAATTTTAAATTTTAGATAACATATACTTCTAAATGGATACCCGATGGATACCCTTTTCCCACCAGATAATCCCCGATCCGAACTCGCCCCGATTTAACAGGTATGAAGACGGGTATGAGAATGGGAAAGCAATTCCCGACCCAAAATTGTAATTAATACTTTCATGCTTAAGTTTATAAAATTTCATGCTTAATAATTCATGGTTCATGCTTATATTAATAAAATTTTTCTTAATAATTCAACTTTTATGCTTATATTAATAAACTTTCATGCTTAATTGTGAAGCTTTCATGCTTCAGTTAACATAAACTAACATAAGCATGACTATTAGTTTTAAATTTTAAAATAAATCATAATTAATTTCATGAATAGAAGAATTAATCGAGACAAATAAGATATAGACGAAGAAAACAAAAAGGAAAAAAGATTAGATGAAAATTAACCACAAAATGAAATATGGAGAGAGAAAGTGGAGTGAAATTTAGGGGAGAGAGAATGTATGTAGGAGGTGCAATTTATCTAAGTTTTACGTTATATATTTATATATAATAATATTAATAAAAAGAAATCTTTTAATCACAACCACATAATCTAATTAATTGAATAGTTAGGATGGGTTTATAGTTCCCACATGAGAATTAATTTATACTCCCCCCGTCCAATCTTTGTGTACCCATTTGGATGGTGGCACGAGTATTAAGAAAATGTGATAAAATGGAGTTGGTGGGATAAAGGTGTATTTGAGGGGTATTGTTAATAGATGTACTTAGTTTACTAATTTATGATTAACAAAAGTAAGAGAGAGAGTGCAAGTATTGTAGAAATACTCCTTTACTGCCTTTGACATTTTATTGAATGTGTCGATTTTTTTTCTGTATTTCGTTTTTTTTGCTGTATTTCGATTTTATTTTCTGTACATGAATATTTTTATTTTGTGATTTTATTGTGTGTTCCTAATGTAATTAAATTAAATAGAGACAAAAAGAAGTTAAAGACAGAAATTAAATTGCAACATATTGTATACACTACATTTAAATTGCAAAAGCTGAGAAACCAAAAAAAAAGGAGGGAAACAAAGCCAAATGCATTAAATATCCAGGATTTCATTTAATTAAAAATTCAAAGAAGTACATTGATGTGATCAAAATGCAAAGAAGAGAAATTTAAATCCAAACTAACCCACTAAAGCTCACAACAATTCATTTAGACATCAAGGCATCAAGGCATCACAACAATTCATCAATTTACAGGGGTCGAGGCAACAATTAAAAGCATCAACGCAACGCGGCAAGGCAGCAAAAATCAAGAAGGCATCACCAGCCATAAACCCAAATCAACTACAAAATACAAAAAGGCATCACCAACCATAAACCCTAACCTGGCATCACCAGCCATAAACCAGAAATAAGAAACAAAGAACCTGAGTAGTATCTGATTCAGTATATGATTCGTAAACATCGTTCATGGCGGCAAGGCGGTAGAGCTGATATGGATCCAAACCCATCGACGTGGGTTCATATTCAGCGACCTCATCATTGAGGTGTATGGCAGGTTACTCAGATTCGACGGTGAGATGAGAGTCCGGCGGAATCTCATCCCAATTTGTTTCGTAACCAGGAGGGCGCGGTGGCATCGAATCACTCAGACTTTCATCTGGGTTTGTTTCGTACCCCGGCAGGCGATGTACAAGCGAATCGGTGAGGTGAAGCTTCATCACGATTTGGGGGAAATTGCTTAGATAGATTTAGGGTTTTAAGGAATCGCGGCAGAGGAGAAGATGATCGCGACGGGGGAAAAGATGAGGATATAGATTTAGGGTTTTGAGGGAATCGCGACAGAGGAGAAGAGGATCGCGGCGGGGGAGAAGAGAGTTTTCTACAGGTTGGGAAATGAGAGAGTGGAGATAAAAGAGAGAAAGAGAGAGAGAGAGAGATCCGATACATTTGAGCTTGGGGTGGGGTGTTATGGGTTGGCTTTTAATTTAGTTAATTAACATTGTTAATTGTATGGGTTAAGTGTTAGTGTGTGGGCCAAAGTGGTAAAGGGTAGAAAATAACCTGAATTAGTAAGGGTAGATGGGTACTTTTATACAAATGGGTATAGAAAGATTGGACAGATAATATGGGGCAAGTGGGTACCCAAAGATTGGACGAAGGGAGTATGTATTAAGAGGCGATCTCCTGTGCGACCTGCCGGTGGATCATGCGATCGAATCCGGGTTTACCCGATTAGGTCAACGCGGGTTAATTTGGTCAAAATTTATTTAATTATTTTTTTCATTTTTTTTTGAATTTCAGTTTTTCTTTTCTTCTATTTTTTCTGGCTCCGCCTTTGGCTCAAACTTTACGACACCGTTTTCGCTCCGATTACGAATATAAAAATAATGTTATTGACAATAATTTGGATTCTTCGACTCGCTCTAAGGCCTTCGGTTCCCCTCGCTCGAATCTTGACCAAAGAAGAAGGGGCAAACAAAAAATCGAAGAAACAAACAAAAAAAAGAGGCGAAAAAAATCTGGAATTTTTTTTCTAAATCTGAAAAAGAAAATATGAAAATAAAAGAAAAAATGGAAAATCAAAAAAATACAGCAGGTGCGTGATTTCACGCGCCAAACATAAAATCTATCTATTATTATATAAACGAAAACGACTCTACGAAAAAAAAATCCTACGTGGCACCCTTCATATTCCTCCATTTTTATTTATCTAAATTCTCAAATTTTCTGAATTAAAAACCAATATCTATCATATTTATTATTATATATTCTATATATTATATATGACATGGAAACAAAATCTTAACAATATCAAAAATCTTCGAACAAAATCTTAACAATATCAAATCTTCAAAATCAATATCTATCATATCATATTTTATTTTTTTATATATATATCTATATATATATATATATATATATATATATATATCAACAATATCTATAATATTTTGATCTATCGAATTCATATCCTTATATTCACCTAATTATATGATTTTATTCTTTCCATATATTTTGATTATGTATATCGTCCATTTAAAATTTTCATTCAATCCATGACAACTCACAAAAACGAAATGATATATTGTTTTTAAATCATATCTACATTTTTGTAAATATTTTTTAGATATATATTATATGAGTGTTCACCAAGTAAATTTTTTAAAACCCTAACTCTATACCATTATAAATAGAGGCCTTTAATCCTCACTTTAATCGGGTTATTGGAGCAATAGAGATCGAGTATCGTATCCATGAGGACTATTTAGCCGAGTTTTTAGTGGAAATCAAATTCATGTGAATTCCTACTATTCAAGCTTTGCACAAACAATGTTCGGGAACCATTCAAACTCTTAAACTTAAATTCAAAACTAAATAAACAAATGAGAGACAAGATCATGCAAAATCAACAAACAAAAGATCAAACAACCGAATAAGGAACAATTAAGAGAAAGGGTTGGTTCTAGGGATTTATTACGATTCTAGATAGCTTGATCACAACTTCCTAAATCAAGCAAACCATTTTTAATCCTCTTAATAGGAAGCAATCCACAAAGATATTTACTAATCTCTCTCGACAATTAGCAAAAGCGGATCATTCAATCGACTATCTCTATTACGACTCAAGCCAATCAAACAACTCCAAAAAGCACAAGAATCATTGAACAATTACCTATTAAGTCTCAAGCCAAAACATGAAGTGAAATTGGAATTCCATGCAAGCAAAAACCTATTAGGAGTTTTCACAAACACTAGACATGCAAGAAAGGTGATCAACAATTCCCACATGAATGAAAGCACCAAATCCACAACTAAGAAGAGGAAGGATATGAGAAATAGCAAGATATGATCAAACCATCATCAAATCCACATAAACCCCTAAAACTAACAAGAAATCTAGCTAGACATAATGTAAATCAACATAAAGCAAAATAGAAATGATAGCATAGATGAAAAACTAGGAACCCTATGTTGAAATCTTCACAAAGTCTACAAATCCAACCTTAATCACTATTACAATGAAGTAAAATGTATTTAGAACCTTAATTGGAAACTATTTGAAATGGAATCTATGCTAAGGGAGGTAGGTTATACGTTTTGGGGCTGCCAAGTAGTATATATAGGGAGGAAAAAGTGCTACTCCAAGTTAAAATCGCGAAAAGGGGGAGAAAATCCGCTTTTAAACGGATACAGTGAAAACCGACGGTTCAGGGGCGTTTTTCAGCTGTCTGGCACCGGAAATCGGCGGTCTGGGCCCAACCCGCTGAGTGGACCGCCAATTTCAGGTTTCTTCTTCGGAAGCGAATCTAGTGAGTTTCGGAGGGTTGATCGGCGGTCCGAGCAGCTTTTCAGCGGTTTGGCTACAAACCGCAGGTTTTCTTCTTCCAACCGCCGATTTTCTCTGGTTCGTGCCTTCACGTCCTTTTTTTATTTTTCCTTCCCATTTCTTCGTCTCCGCCCTTCTATGGCCTTTCCATCTCGACTTCAAGTCCCTAGCTCACCCTACACAAATGCATAAACTCCACCAAAACGTGAAACTAATCCAAAATAGTGAAAACAATACAAAAACCAATCACATTTAAAGATAAAGCAATGAAATTAGCGACATTAAAACATGTTTAGTTGCTACAAAATGGATGTTTATCACTCCCCCAAACTTAAGCATTGTTCGTCCCGAACAATATATTCAAATAAATAACATAAATATTGAATGGAGTAGCAACTTTGGATCCTAAATGCCTCAGATTACACAAACACTTTGAATGCCAAAACCGAGCATCTCATTCACAACTCACACAAACTAATGGCATGCCAATCTCAACAACTCAACAAATGAAACTCTCAAAGTAGTGTATCCCTCACTCTCAAGTGTTTTAGGTTCAAGCTCTCATCGAAATCATGCAATGCAAATCCACTTACCATAAGCTTGCTTATTGTCTAACATCTCCATTGCAAAACAAATTATGCAAGAATAAGGATCACAAAGGGCTTTCCTTTGGTTGTAATGTAGGGACATTGGTTTAGGAGGGGAAATTTGGCTAAGTGACTTAACACATTCATTCACCAACCTTATATCTACTTCAAAACACGCATGGAATCACTCCAACTTCCTTCCTCTCCACACACTATTCAGTCATTGGACTTCAAACTCAATTTCATTCCCTTATGCTCACATTTTCTTTTCACATTTTATTCAATTTTCAAGTGGAAAGCATTCTACACACAATAGGGCATATTTTTGCTTAACTTCTACTATCTTTTCTCTTTTTCAATCATTTTTCTTTCATTGAGCTTATGCGAAAAATTTCTTTTCTTTTCAAAACAAAAGTCCTTCAAAACTACCCATCCCAACTTTAGATCATCATTTTTTTCATTTCAAACCACCCCGGGTACCCTTACACTCCAATACCCCCCTTTTCTCCGGTTTGACAATAAAAGGCTACAAAGGCTCAAAGAGGCTAACAATGGATAATTCAAAGCACAATGTAGTGTTTGGGTTTTTAGAGATAGCTAACAAGAATGGCCTAAGATCATTTCCAAAATTCTTGCATGAACACACATTCTTGACGAAGAACCAAAGCAAGTTCTAGAAATGAATAAGCATGCATGATCAAACTCACAAGGAAGAAACATAATGCATAACAATTCAAGGCTCAAAACCTCACAGGTTTCAATCATTCATCAAGAAGCCAAAACCAACACACCAATCATTCATGCAAGCCGATCACAAGCCACTCGATCTCAACAAAGTTTTTGCAAAATCATAACAATATCCTCATAGACATTTCACCAAGTCACTAGAGCAATGCACAACCCAATTCATAGCAACTAAAACTCCAACTTTTTCAACCAAATTTTTCAAAAGTTTCAAAAGTTTTCAATTCTAACACAACTAAGCACACAAATACTACTCAAAGGAAATCAAATTTAACAACCCAAGGAAACCAACAAACTCACACATATTTACAAACGTATTTGTATTCATCTCCCCCCTCCCCCAAACTTATTCAAAACCAAAGGAGCCGAATAAGTTTGAAGGGAAGAAACAAATACAAATACGGCGGTACCTTTTGCTTCATTGGGGAGGCTGGGACGGGGGCCAATTGTGGCCTTCATTGAGTTGATGAGCTTCAAACCGGCGGACGAGATCCAACAATTCCCTTTGATTGAGTTGATCCTCCTAGTGGTATCGATCTTGGCGTGCATATAGGTCTTGTTGGAATGTAAAGTCAGATGGTTTTTCAATCTGAGTTCTCGAACAAAAATTCTATCGGACGCAAAAATTCTAATACAGTAGTCGGTCGAATAACTTCTGGATTTTATTTTCAGAAACGGATTTTACCGTTAGTCTTAGAACTGAAATCCCTTAACTTAGGCGTGCAAAGTCTTAGTTAATTATCAAATTTTTATTTTAGTGACGGAAGAAATATCTGGGATATTACACCCACACATCAAACAATTCTACCTCCACCATAATATTTTGTGGCATCTCGTCTCTCTTGGAAATGTTTCCCATTCTTTGACACCTATCACAAGATTTCACAAAAGCAATGCAATCCTTGAAGATAGTTGGCCAATAAAACCCGGAATGGAAAACTTTGATAGCGGTCCGATGGGCACCAAAATGACCTCCACTTGGAGAGCTATGACATTCCTCCATGATTCGCACCCAATCCGTTTGCTTCACACACTTTCGAATGATGCCATCGGCACATCGACGATAAAGATTAGGGTCCTCCCAATAGTAAAATTTCACATCATGTAAGAATTTCTTCTTTTGATAATGGGTAAGATCACCCGGCACTTCACCAATGACTAGATAATTCACATAGTCCGCAAACCAAGGAGTATAATCCACCAACTTCAAAATTTGTTCATCGGGAAAGCACTCATTAATACGTACCCGAGAATCTTCTCCTTCAACCGGATGCTCAAGACGGGATAGGTGATCGGCAACGATATTTTCGCATTCCTTTCTATCTTGGATTTTCATGTCGAATTCTTAGAGCAATAAAATCCAACGAATCAAACGGGACTTTGCATCCTTCTTGGCAAAAAGGTAGCGGATCGTGGCGTGGTCCGTATAAACAATAGAATGTGTCCCAACTAGATATGGACGGAATTTGTCGAAGGTATACACCACGGCGAGTAATTCCTTTTCGGTGGTGGTATAGTTCAATTGAGCCGAATCCAATGTCTTGCTAGCATAATAGATCACTCGAAAGAGCTTGTCTCGCTTTTGCCCCAACACGGCCCCAACGGCCCAATCGCTAGCGTCGCACATCAATACAAATGGCTCCGTCCAATCCGGAGTAATCAACACGGGAGTAGACACGAGTGCCTTCTTCAACCTCTCAAACGAATCAAGGCAAGCACTAGAAAATTCAAACCTTGAATCCTTCTCCAATAATGAGAAAAGAGGCTTGGAGATTTTTGAAAAGTCTTTAATAAACCGTCTATAAAACCCCGCATGCCCAAGAAAACTTCGGATAGACTTCACATTCGTCGGTGGAGGTAACTTCTCAATTGCCACTATTTTGGCTCTATCTAGTTCTAATCCATCTTTAGATACCTTATGCCCCAAAACAATGCCCCCTCTCACCATAAAATGACATTTCTCCCAATTAAGACATAAAGAAGTTTCCTCACATCTTTGCAAAACTTGAGAAAGATTCTCCAAACAATTATCAAAGGAAGAACCAAAGACGGAAAAATCATCCATGAATACCTCCATAATCTTCTCGATGAGTCCATGGAAGATCGCCATCATGCATCTTTGAAAAGTGGCCGGCGCATTGCAAAGACCAAATGACATCCGTCGACAAGCAAATATTACATAAGGACAAGTGAAAACCATCTTATGTTGATCCTCCGGAGCTATGGCAATTTGGTTGTAGCAGGAATACCCATCCAAGAAGCAATAATACTCATAACCGGCTAGCCTATCAAGCATTTGATCGATGAAAGGAAGAGGAAAATGATCCTTTTTTATGGCCGCATTCAACGCTCTATAGTCGATGCACACTCTCCAACCCGTTTGCAAACGAGTGACTATTTGTTCGCCCCCCTCGTCTTCTACAACGATGATTCCTCCTTTCTTGGCAACTACTTGGGTCGGGCTAACTTACTCACTATCGGAGATGGCATAGATAATTCCGGTATCAAATAACTTCAAGACATCTTTCCTCACAACCTCTTGCATAATCAGATTCAAACGGCATTGAGGTTGGACCTTCGGCTTTGCATCATCCTCCAATAAGATCCGGTGCATACAAATAGAAGGGCTAATTCCCTTAATATCGGCAATAGACCATCCAATAGAAGATTTATACTTCCTCAATACCCTCAATAACTTATCCAACTCCTCATCATCAAGAAACGAAGAGACAATAATCGGAAAAGTCTCATCCTTACCCAAATATGCATACTTGAGGTGATTGGGTAGAGGCTTCAATTCCAAAATCGAATAAAAATTCGGCTTGGGTGCTCCTTCCGGCACTCCTCCCTCAATAGGTGTATAGAGATCTAGATATCTCAAATCTTCCAAAGGAATGCCTTGATTTGCATCCATATAGGCAATAGATTCCAACAATTCATCACACGCTTCATCCAATTTCGAATAAGAGTGTAAAGAGTCCACAATACAATGCTCCAAAGAATCTTGAGAATAATGAATAAGAGTCAATAAAATTACACTCTTCAAGCTCCAATTCTTGTGGCTTCTTCATGGCTTCATAAATCGAGATAGTCATCTTCTCATCATTGTAACGGAAGGTCAACTCACCATCTTGAACATCAATCAATGCCCTTCCGGTTGCCAAGAACGGTCGGCCAAGAATAAGTGGAGTATTGTCATCTTCGGGCATGTCAAGGACCACAAAATCCGCAGGAAATATGAACTCCTCCACCTTAATAAGCACGTCTTCGACAATTCCTCTAGGATAAGAGATAGAACGATCGGCCATTTGCAAGGCGATAGTAGTAGGCTTCAATTCTCCAATCTCCAACCTCTTGAATATTGAAAGGGGCATGAGATTAATACTAGCACCCAAATCACACAATACTCTCCCAAAAGTTTGGCCTCCAATAACACAAGCAATCACAAAACTCCCGGGGTCCTTTTGCTTTAAAGGCAACTTACATTGCAAGACGGCACTACACTCTTCTGACAAGTTGATGGTCTCAAATCTCCCAAGTTTCCTCTTCCTTGACACGGCCTCTTTCAAGAATTTTGCATAACCCGACATGTCTCTCAAAGCATCAAGCAAAGGTATATTGATTTCCACCTTCTTAAACATCTCAATGAACTTGGCAAGCTTTTCATCACCTTTTGCCTTGGCAAGCCTTTGAGGATACGGAGCTTTAGCCACCAAATCTTTACTAGGCAAAGAAGGAGAAGGAATGGAAGGAACAACTTTAGAAGGTACCTCCTTTGGGACTTGAGGCTTCTCCAATTGAGGACCGGACTCCTCCACTTCCGACTCTTCATTAACCACTACATCTTGATTTTCCAACTCCGGGTAGTTCTTATAGGTAGTTCCACTCCTCAAATGAATGGCATTGCATTAGTTCTTCGGATTCACCTCCGTATTACTTGGGAATTGCCCCGGCTTATGTTGAGTAGCCGCTTGATTAGCCATTTGGCTCACTTGCCCTTCCAACATCTTGAGTTGCTTAGACATAGCTGAGACGGTTCCTTCCAAACTTGTAACCTTTTGCCCGGTTGCTCCCATAAAAGCATTTTGGTTTTAGAGAAGTTGTTGCATGATTTCTTCCATGGTCGGCATAGGCTTCTTCGGCTCATTAATCATCCCTTGAGACACCGAGAATCCGGGTGGTGAAATGATAGCATTGTTCGGGTTAGCATACAACAAATTTGGATTCCTATAATTAGGATTATAAGCTTGATTCCCCGGAGGATAACTCGAACGGTTGTAGTTACTATACCCCCGTTGATTGACATAGTTGGCATCCTCAACTTGTGAATACTCTTCACCTCCTTGATGCATTGGTTGGGCCACCATCTTCACATCCAAAATTTTCCTTTTCTTTTAGCCTCGTAGTCTCTCTTAAGCATGGTGAATTGCTCAAGAAGATCATCATACTTCTCATCCGAAATGGAGGCAACTTTCTTTGACGAACTTCTCTCTTGAGGCCAATGGCAACTATTGGCCGCCATTTCTTCCAATATTCGCACCGCTTCTTCATACAGACGGTTGGTCAAACCACCTCCGGCGGTGGCATTCACAACTTCTCTTGTATGGCTAGTGAGCCATCGATAGAAGTTCAATATTTGTTGCTCCTTTGAAAAGCCATGTTGAGGGCATCTCCTCAACATCTCCTTGTACCTCTCACATACCTCATATATATATAGATTCATCTCCGGATTGAGAGAAATGAGAAATGTCCGAGATCAACTTTTATGCACGAGATGGAGGAAAATAAATGGCTAGAAATAGCCGGCAAAGTTGCTCCCATGTAGTAATCTCCGAGCGGTCTATGGTCTTATACCAAGCTTTGGCTCTATCCCGCAAAGAAAATCCAAACAACCTTAATCTAATGGCATCATTCGAGACCCCTTGATTTTGATAGTCTCACACACATCCAAGAAAGCACTCAAATGTGCGTTGACATCTTCATTAAAACCTCCTCCGAACGACTCCGCTTGCACCATATTAATCAACCCCGGCTTTAGCTCAAAGTTGTTGGCATTGCACCGATTGCCCCAACCTCCATCTTGGAACATATTCACTTGAGGCTCAAACATTTGGTTGATCGGAGGCGGAGGTGCTCTTTCTCTTTGAGCTTGTTGCTCCTCCATTTGGAGGCAAAGCTCTTGCATTTGGCGCTCCAAGTCGGCCATATTATTAGGCCCTTGACGCTTCATTGCTCTCCCTCTACGTTCCCGGCTAGCTCGTTTATGTGTGATTTCAATCTCCAAGTCCAAGGGTATAATTTCTCCTCCCTTTTTCCTTGTGATCATACACCAATTCACCTACACAAACCCACCAAGAACACTCTTAGATTCAAAGTACACAAATAAGTAAAGAATGCTTGAACTAGTACTCTCAATGCAAAGATCATTAACACTATAAACTCTAAATAGTCCCCGGCAACGGCGCCAAAAAGTGATCACCTACTTATCTAAGCAATTTATCCGCACTTTAATCGGGTTATTGGAGCAATAGAGATCGAGTATCGCATCCACGAGGACTATTTAGCCGAGTTTTTAGTGGAAATCAAATTCATGCGAATTCCTACTATTCAAGCTTTGCACAAACAATGTTCAGGAATCATTCAAACTCTTAAATTTAAATCCAAAACTAAATAAACAAATGAGAAACAAGATCATGCAAAATCAATAAACAAAAGATCAAACAACCGAATAAGGAACAATTAAGAGAAAGGGTTGGTTCTAGGGATTTATTACGATTCTAGATAGCTTGATCACAACTTCCTAAATCAAACAAACCATTTTTAATTATCTTAATATGAAGCAATACACAAAGATATTTACTAATCTCTCTCGACAATTAGCAAAAGCGGATCATTCAATCGACTATCTCTATTACGACTCAAGCCAATCAAACAACTCCAAAAAGCACAAGAATCATAAACTTCCATGCATTGAACAATCACCTACTAAGTCTCAAGCCAAAACATGAAGTGAAATTGGAATTCCATGCAAGCAAAAACCTATTAGGAGTTTTCACAAACACTAGACATGCAAGAAAGGTGATCAACAATTCCCACATGAATGAAAGCGCCAAATCCACAACTAAGACGAGGAAGGATATGAGAAATAGCAAGATATGATCAAACCATCATCAAATCCACATAAACCCCTAAAACCAACAAGAAATCTAGCTAGACATAATGTAAATCAACATAAAAGAGAAATGATAGCATAAATGAAAAACTAGGAACCCTATGTTGAAATCTTCACAAAGTCTTCAAATCCAACCTTAATCACTATTACAATGAAGTAAAATGTATTTAGAACCCTAATTGGAAACTATTTGAAATGGAATCTATGCTAAGGGAGGTAGATTATACGTTTTGGGGCTGCCAAGTAGTATATATAGGGAGGAAAAAGTGCTACTCTAAGTTAAAATCGCGAAAAGGGGGAGAAAATCCGCTTTTAAACGGATACAGTGAAAACCGGCGGTTCAGGGGCGTTTTTCGGCGGTCTGGCACCGGAAATCGGCGGTCTGGGCCCAACCCGCCGAGTGGACCGCCGATTTCGGGTTTCTTCTTCGGAAGCGAATCCAGTGAGTTTCGGAGGGTTGATCGGCAGTCCGAGCAACTTTTCGGCGGTTTGGCTACAAACAGCCGGTTTTCTTCTTCCAACCGCCGATTTTCTCTGGTTCGTGCTTTCACGTCCCGTTTTCTATTTTTCCTTCCTGTTTCTTCGTTTCCGCCCTTCTATGGCCTTTCCATCTCGACTTTAAGTCCCTAGCTCACCCTACACAAATGCATAAACTCCACCAAAACGCGAAACTAATCCAAAATAGTGAAAACAATACAAAAACCAATCACATTTAAAGATAAAGCAATGAAATTAGCGACATTAAAACATGTTTAGTTGCTACAAAATGGATGTTTATCAGTTATTTTTTTATTTTTGTTGTTGTAAGTTTGATTATACATATATGGTCGTGTAATTATCGAAAAATTTATTGTTATTCCTTTGATTATACATATATGGTCGTGTAGTTGTCGAGAAATTTTTTCATATTCCTTATTTCTATATTTCTATTATTGTGAGTTTGATTATACATATAATATTTATTAAGTATTTCTCATAAATTAAATATAACTCAAAAAATAACATTTATTTACCCAATAGAAATTGGCAGAAGATTATGTGCATTTCTATCTCACATTAAATAAAAACGGATCCAAAGCCTCTCTTTTATACGTTGACACCCTCCAAATTGCTCCATTTCCATTTATTTAAATTCTCAAATTTTCTGAATATAAAATTAATATTTATCACATTTATATTCTATATATCTTATATATTACACAGAAACAAAATCTTTATAACATCAAATCTTCAAAATCAATATTTATTATATTTTCAATTAAATTATCCACTTAAACTTCCGATCATATACAAGAATGTTTATCAATTCATTATATTTATTGATTTGGTTTTACAATAACATCCCAATCTTGAAGAATTTACATAAATATTCACACAATTATTTCACACAACTAATTTAATTTGACCAGTTACGTTAATTAGTTACTTGAATATATTGTTTTATTTTATGAAATTTCTTTCTTATGTGGTACACTTCTAATCACTCGAATTCTATTTATTTATGTTATCCAAATAAAATTCGAACAAAAAAGAGATATCTTCATATATTATTTCTTCATAACAATTCTCATATAAAATCGATGTGGGGCAATTGCTTTGAGAGCCAAATATATTTTTACCATACATCGATTTTGAAAAGTAAGAAAACTTTAAAAATTATCTATAAAAATGAGACTCAATTAATTGGTGATCAATAAATAGTTTAATTTTTATTATAAATTTAGTATGACCACTTATTAAGTCATATTATATAAAATATTTATTTTCATGCACTTTTGATTCATTTATTTTATTGTCCACAAAAATTAAAATTATGGTCAACAGACTGATTCTGATTGGAACCGTGGGGGTAGACGAGCCGATTCAGTTACGGCATTTCAACATAACGAGAGAATTCTGATTTGGAACCGTGAGGGTCGACGGGTCGATTCCAGACCGACGGTTCAACTTTTCATAATCGTGGTTGACGGGAGGATTCCGACCTTGAACCATGGGGGTAGACAAATTGTTTCAAGCACAGAAGTTAAACTTAACGGGATGATTCCGACTTAGAACCATGAGGGTAGACGAGTCGTTCCAAACCGACCATTCAACTTTTTCAGAATTGTAGTCGACGGGAGGATTCCGACCTTGAACCATGGGGGTAGACGAGCCGATTTCAAACACGCCCACAAAACCCACACAAAATGTAAAACTTAAAAATAATTAATGAACATATTTTTATTACAATTTTACTATATAATTATTTTCCATCGATTTTCGACAGGCTACACACTAATAAAATAAAAATCCGGCACGTGGGTGGTAGGCGCGTGTATTATACGCACCATACGGTCACATACAAATTATTGTGATATATATATATATATATATATATATATATATATATATATATATGAGGAAATGCACCCATATGTCATTAGGTGAAATGTAATATCAAAAAGGGTCACTAGTTCAAATTTTATCAATTTTTGTCATATGTTTACTTTTTGGACATTTATACCCTTATCTTTTATACTTTATTCCATCCTACAACACTCTATCTCCTACTTTTTCACTTTTATTTTTTATCTCTTTTTTCTCTCTCTTCTTCTCTCACCTCACGTGTTTCTTTCTCTCTTTTTTTTCTCTCTCTCTTCTTCCTCACCCAGCTCCCACCTCCGCCCCCAATCTCAAAATCGCCGCCCCTCAGCTCGCCGTCGAAGACTTGAAGTCGATTTTCTTCGTCGTCGTTGTACTCGATTTTGTGCTGCAAGTTGCTTCGTCGTCGTCGTCTCTCTCTCCTGCGATTTTTGCTGCAAGTTGCTTCGTTTTTTTTCTGCAATTTGCTTAGTTATTTTCTTCTGCAATTTTGCTATGATTTTGTGCGATTTGGTGCGTTTTGGTGCAATTTGTGATTTTGCTGTGTTTTATGCTTGATCGAATCGTTTAGAAAGTGTTAAGGTGGTTCAATTGTAATTTTCCGGCGATTTTTGGTTGCAGATCTGATGTTGCTGTAAATTTCCGGCGACTGAATTTGCTAGTTCAGGGTTGGTACGTTTTCGTAATTGCGTACTGGTGCGTACCAAGTTTACCTGGTACGCAGTACGTATTTACCAGTACGTACCAAGTATACTTGGTACGCAGTACGCATTTATTAATGCGTACCAAGTTTACTGGGTACACAATACTCATTTATTAATGCGTACCAAGTTTACTCAGTGCAGGTAAGGCCATCTTCTTTAGTGGTTGCGGATGGAGGATATTGGAAAGAGAACATTTATGATGGTGGTAGGAAAGAGTATATTCCTATACCAACTAGTGGTATAAGCTTTGAATCTTTATTAGCAAAGCTTGAAGTTCGTATGAAGAAGGATAAGAGTATGTATATGTTTGATATAGAGTATATGTTCGTACCTATTTTACCAAAACTTCTTACTACACATTGCGTACCAAGTGTTCGAATTAATCTTGGTACGTTTTATTTAATTGCTTACCTTGCGTACTAGAAAAACTGTAACGAAATTACATTTGTGTACCGTTCGTACCATAATGCAAGTACATAGTTATCTTATGCATAATACCAATAAAGATAAAAAATATACATAGCATCAGTAGCATATGCTAATAATTATCCAAAATACACATTCAAAATATACAAATGTTTATGAATTCAGAAAATACTATCCATCATGGACAAAATATTAACACTAATTCACTGTTCATTCTTTGACTCCATCGAAATCCATGACTTTCGGTGTCACCTCCTCCGTGTTATGGGCATAAATGGGAAGGACTGCTTCAGCTTCTTCAAGGTTGAGTTGCCATTTGCAACGAGGCATGCTCGAATGTCTAAAATAAGTGACTTATAACCATGAGTCATGACCTTGTTTTTTAAGGTGGCAAGCTCCAGCCGCTTGTATGTCCATTCATGCTGCAATAAGACAGAAAACAATTCAATAACAAATACATATTCACTGTTTAGTCATAATCTGCTTGGTAAAAGTGGTAAACTTTTACAAATACGTACTAAAATTCCTCGGTACACTCGGTACGTTTTTGACAATGCATACCAAGTTTACCAGTAAACTAGGTACGCTTTTGCAAATACGTACTTGAAAATAATGAAATACTGGTACACTCGGTACGTTTTTCACAATGCGTACCAAGTGTACCAGTAAAGTAGGTATGCTTTTGTAGATACGTACCTACATTTCAATGAAATACTGGTACATTCGGTACGTTTTTCACAATGCGTACCGAGTGTACTAGAAACACACTAGTTTTCTTGGTACGTATTTGCGAAAATCATACCAATTTTAAGCATACAATGCCATATTCAAATGGACCGAATGCAAAATACATCATGCATAAATAATTTCAGAAATTCAACAAGAAGCTATCCACAATTCTAGAAATTACAGATCTGGAATTACTGGTACGTATTTCACAAAACTTACCCAGTGTACCAGTAGAATTTTCCCCCAAATCTGCAAAACGTACCCTAATTTCCATTCTACTCAACAAACTGGGTACGCAATCGACATTCAAAACATACGCAATTCTACTCAAAACATCGAAGAAATCAAGTGATAATCAAACATAGTACCTGTATTTTACTTGACAATTATGTACGTATTTACAAAAACGTAACAAGTTTATTAGGTACGCAGTACACATTTACAAATACGTACTGCGTACTGAGTAAACTTGGTACGCATTAATAAATGCGTACTGCGTACCAAGTACACTTGGTACGTACTGGTAAATACGTACTGCGTACCAGGTAAACTTGGTACGCACCAGTACGCAATTACGAAAATGTACCAACCCTGAACCAGAAAATTCACTCGCCGGAAATTTACAGCAACATCAGATCTGCTCGGAATCTACCCAAATACATCGAAATCGCTCGGAATTCAACCCAAATACACTAGAAATCATCAGAAACTCAACGAAAAACCTATAAATGAGTAAAAATAAGGCTAAACAAATCATGAATTGAAAAAAAAATTCAAAAAAACTCATTACCCCAATTTTAAATCTATGACTTTCCAGTGAGATCTATGGATTTCCGGCGACAATAGTTGGTGTAGTGGTACTGGATGTTGCAAACGGTGGCGGAAAAAATGAGCGGGGATGAACGGAGCTTCGCTCGTCATCGCGGTGGTTGTTTTCTCCTTCACCGCTTCGGCGGTTTTTGCTTTCTTCGAGCGCGGCGCCATCTAGGTTGGTGGTTACAAGAGGTTGACGGCAAAGTAGAGGTGGTTGACGGCGGAGTGAGGCGGAGAGGCGGAGAGAATTGAAATCTCCGCAGAGAAGAAATCGTGGAGAGAGAATAGGGGGAAGAGAGAATGAGAGGGAAGAGAAAGAAAATGGAGGAAATAAAACTGTACAACCCTCTCTATAAGGGTATTTCAGTCAAATTTGGTACAATTTTACCAAATTTTTGTCAAAAATGAACTTTTGACAAAATTTGTTATTATCATGTAGGGTAATGACATATTACCATTTGCCTCTATATATATATATATATATATATATATAAACAAAAGTTAGGAGAGAGAATCAATTCTAAATCAATTTTCCCGGCAAAATTGGAATTCAATTGCAAAGATCTCAATCTAAATTTAAATTTCAAAAGCCATTTAATTAGGAACAGTTATTTAGCACATAGTGGGAAGTTATTTGACGCTGAATCTTATTATGCAACTCATCCTCTCCGAAAAAAAATTGATCCAATCCATTCTCTCCAAAAAATCTGTTTCTATATTGTGTGCATTCTCTCAATTAAATTCAGTTTTTATAATCAGTTCTCTAAATCTCTTAATCCTAAAATCACCAAAAACCATATCTTTTTTAGTTTCTCTTACCGATAATAATGCCATCTCATCTCGCTTCTTTCAAACTCCGAAAGTATTGAAGGCGTATTCTACCGAGCACTCCAAATTAAACTGTAGTTCTTTCGTCATTTCAGACGATGAAGAGGGAAAGGTTTTGCCGAGAAATTGTTTTGCTAGAGGAATCGTGGCAGTGGGTTCACCCGATTTCATGGCTTTCACCATACGATTTAAATTCAGAATCCGTTTTTTTGTTACCTTCTCTTGAAGCAATTTCTCAGACTATGATTTTACTATGAAATCAGTTAAGGAGCATGTTTTAAAATCTTTTTTCGAATGCCGATATCTATTTCTACATTTTTTTATATTCCCAAACTACAAATTAAACTCATAATTCAGCAGGGAGAAAAGACTATACAATTTAAGTTCATTGCATCTTCGCGCGTCTTCTCCGCGCTCCTGCAGACAAGAGTACAAGGTTGTTTTGAAAACTCTTGGCATTCATTTTTATCGTTCTTTTCTACCTTATCACACTTAATATAATTCCAATAACTGAACTTTTGTATTTTTGAATTAATGTGAATTCCGTAACTTTTTATTCAAAATAAATAGAAGAGTTGTATGATTTTTTATGCTTTAATTGTGGCATTCCCCACATTTCTGCAGAAAGTTATAATTAATAACATCATTGTATTCTTATATTATTAATTTTGTCATAATAATATATTTTTAGTTTATTTAGAAAATTAATAATAACATTTTATTGGCATTCCCCAGTTTATTTGCATTTTAACTGACAAGACAACTCTTGAGGTCGAAAGTTCTGATACTATTGATTATGTTAAGGCCAAAGTTCAATTTAATGAAAAAATTTATTTAAGTGCCTTGCCATTTATTTCTCACAACTAATATTGTCATGATTCATAGTTGCTTTCGAGATTTGTAGTGACAATATATAGTGAAAAAAATATGAGGGGAACAATTCTTCTACAAACATGGGTAGCCAGGTAGGTCATATTTTTATCAAATTTGTTGATTCAAAATTGTTAAATCTTGAATTATATTTTAATTGTTTTGTGTTTCAGATTTTAGTAGGGGGAATGCAATTGCTGAGGAAGGATGGTTGTACAAGAAATTCATTTACATTTTGAATTATTTCTAGTGGTCCAAAGCGGACGGTGATGAAATAAATGGGGGAATAATAAACATAAAAATAATCTAAAAAGTGGACCGGGCAATGAGCAATTTGTAGGATGAGAAATTGAGTAGTTAATATATGACATTCATAATTTATATGATCAAGTATTTCAAGGATCAAACATATTAAAAGATTCAATTCATCAAAGTATATATGGTAGATTAATATATATTATCAATTTAAATATCTCCTTAAGTAAACACTCTCTCTCAGGGTTTTAATTAGTGGCTTGGTTAGTTGTGATATTGAATTAGAAATGATAAAGGAATTTGCAGTCATAACTTCGATTAGATGATAAATCTTTCTTTTTTTGGTTGGTGAGAAGAAAAAAATTTAGAGTAGAAAGAAAAAGGAAAATGGCCAAAGCTTGAACTCTATATAATGAATCCTAGCCATATTATTATTTTATTTTATATAGATTTGTACACCATGACGAAGATCTAAACAATTAATATTTCTCCATAAAAGTTTGGGACTTGAACTCTTGAAGTCGCTGGGACATACTGATATACATAAGTACCACCTAATATAATATTTTAATTTATTTATTATTATATAAACGAAAATGACTTTACCTAAAAAAATCCTATGTGGCACCCTTATATTGCTCTGTTTCTATTTATCTAAATTCTCAAATTTTTCGAATTTAAAATCAATATTTCTCATATTTATATTCTATAATAATATATATGGCAAGGAAATAAAAACTTAACTAAATCAAATCTTGGTAGGAAATCTTTTAGATTCTATTATTATTATTATTATTATTATTATTATTATTATTATTATTATTATTATTGTTGTTGTTGTTGTTGTTGTTGTATGTTAATGTTAATAGTATCACAAAAAAATAAATAATACTAATGAATTAGTTGGTTAAACAAACATATTTATTTCTATTGTAAAAATTAATTTAGCCATGGTTAAATTGCTAAAATCAATTTGTTTAGGTAGATAAATTATTAGTATACACTTACATGTATATATAAATTAAATAATAACAAATTTTGCACAACCTAATGCTAATCACCAATTTAAATTTAATAACTTTTAACTATATACTATAATAATTTTTATTGAAAATCTAGGTTTTATATCAGAATAATTAGTTATACTAATTTTGAGTTTGAGCATGTATTGAATTTGGATTATCTGTATATATACAAAATTTTATGTTTCGTCTGTCTACCATACTATAATCTACAAGATACAAGGAAAATTACAATCACCCATCAAATTTTTAGTAGTTTTCACTAATCGTAGAACTTGTATAAAATTAGCAATAATTTCTTATAAAATTTAATTTTAACCACATAAATAAATTTTCTACAAGTATTACAACAATTAATGTGAGATGAGATAATCAAAGCTAAGCACATTGCAATATCAATTAAAGAGGTCTTAAAAATTTAATTTGTGATAAGATGATTAGACTTACACAATAGTTAATAATAATTAACATCATATATGATGAAATTATGAGAAATATATACAAAATAGCTAATAACGATATTTGTGAAATTTAGAGAAATATACACAAAATAATTATTCAGAAATTGGTGACATACACAATATCGTGCCTACTACTTATTAATTTTTCTTGCAGATAAGGGACACAAAATAAAATCAATGAAACATTATTGTTGATATCTTTTATTATAATTTCATTATACTTTTGTAAGACTTTTTATAGTGAATTGTTGAAATAATATTAATCTCATGCATATAGATAATATTGGAGTATTAGTTTTACAGTTATATACTTATAAATAATGGTATAATATGATTTTCCGTCGATTTTCGACCGATTGGTAATACTTAGAATCATTATTTGTTTTCTCATCCTTTGCAATGCCAATTTTATTTGCTCAATTTATTAATTGACTAAATAAATAATTTTTCCGGAATTTAATTTGACTAATATTTATTTTAGTCAAGATTAAATTATTAATTCATTGACTCCGTGAATTGAAAGTGTTTGCATATAAAATCGACGTGGGCAATCTATTTGAGAGACAAATATATTTTTATCCCACGTCGATTTTGAAAAGTAACATAACTTTAAAAATTATCTATAAAAATAGGGCTCAATTAATCAATTGGTTAAATATATGATGAAATTATGAGAAATATATACAAAATAGTTACTAATGATAATTTGAAATTTATGAGAAATATATATAAAAATAATTATTCAAAAATTGGTGACGTATATAATATTGTGCCTACTACTTATTCATTTTTCCTGCAGATAAGGGATGCAAAATAAAATCAATGAAACATTATTGTTGATAACTTTTACTATAATTTCCTTATACTTTTGTAAGACTTTTCATAGTGAATTGTTGAAATAATATTAATCTCATGCATATAAATAATATTGGAGTATTAGTTTTACAGTTATATACTTATAAATAATGGTATAATGTGATTTCCCGTCGATTTTCGATGGGTTGGTAATACTTAGAATCATTATATGTTTTCTCATTCTTTGCAACGCCAATTTTATTTGCTCAATTTATTAATTGGCTAAATAAGTAATTTTTTCCGGAATTTTATTTGACTAATATTTATTTTAGTCAAGATTAAATTGTTAATTCATTGACCTTAGTGAATTGGAAGTATTCGCATATAAAATCGACGTGGACAATCTATTTGAGAGACAAATATATTTTTGTACCACATCGATTTTGAAAAGTAAGATAACTTTAAAAATTATCTATAAAAATAAGACTCAATTAATCAGTTGGTTAAATAAATAATTTTTAATTTTTATTAAAAAATTAATATGACCACTTATTAAGTCCTATTATATAAACTATTTATTTTCTAAATGTGGTGCCTTTTTTATTATTTTATTCTATTGTTTACAAAAATTAAGATCATGGTCAACGGGCTGATTCTGACTGGAAACGTGGGGATAGACAGGCCGATTTAATTATGGAACTTAACAAGAGAATTCCGACTTAGAACTGTGAGGATAGATGAGTTGATTTCAAACCGACGGTTCAACTTTTTCAGAATCGTGATCGACGGGAGGATTCCGATCTTAAACCGTCGGGGTAGACGAGCCGATTCTAATCTAGCTCACGAAACTCACACAACAAAAGGTTTACGACAACTGAAAAACTCAAAAATAATTAATGAACAATACTTTTATTATAATTTTAGTAGATAATATTTTTCCGTCGATTTTCGACGGGTTACACGCTAGTTGCTAAATAAACAAGTATACTTATCCAAAGACATAAAAGGACCAAATTTTATTGGGTAACGAGGGAGTACCAAACAATTAAAATGATTTGATAATTATAATTTTCCGATATATAATTATAATAGTTGTCATTGCATTTCTCTTATGATTTACTGAGTTTCACACCCGAGCGATGCTCGGGTCAGCGTACTAGTCTATTATATATTAAAAACACAGTTTCAAATCAGCAATCAATTTCAAATCAATTTGAAAATGGCAATTTTGTAATTTAAATAGAAATTAAGGTGACAATTTATGCGGAAAGCTCTGCTTAACAGTTTTATTTGAAGCGAAACATGATGATTTTTTATGACTCACGTTCTCCATCATTTAGTTTCTTTGCAAACCGTTTCTTCTAAATCTCACCCACCATTCTCTCAAAATAAACGTTGCAAGAAGATAGTGAAACCTCCGAAGTCATATCCGTCGATAGTTACAGTCATTTCCTCAAGCATATCAAATAACAAAATAGATACAATATGATTTTGCGGCCGATCAATTTTTAACAATTCGATATTATTCTCTTACCGACGGCTGGAAATATCTTCAAGTTTCTATAAAAACGGTGATGAAACGCCTACTTCTTCGACAGTAGCGCAAATCGGAATGGCCTATTCTTTAATGCATGGTTAGTTTTCTTCATTTTGCTGGTTTTTCATTTTTTGTTCTACAAAGGGATTTGTAATTGGTATTTTGTTATTATATGTCCGTGCTTCCAAATATTTTTGAGGACTTTGAAACTTCAACTTCTTATGCCCTAGCTAGAGAAAAAGATATGGAAAAGGTTGTTTCTACGTTTTTCGCGTATATTGTCAGCTATCAACCGATTATAGCAAGTTGTATTCATCCGACTTTTAGTTGCCTACAGAAAGCTTAGTAGTTGTTTGGTATGTAATATTGTCTTTTCATTAAGAGCTTCGTGCATACTTTCTTCTCTTAACTCTCACTAAGGCATTTGTCATGCGTTTCTAAATCTAGGCAATGTATTTTCATGACACTTCTCATTTTGCAGTGTCATACCATATTCGGCAGATTTTGAAGCAGCATCTTGATTGCAATTTCTCACAGCTGCTGATAACTAAAGTTTATACAAATTAAATTGGTTAAAATGTTTTCCACAGTACAAAAGAAGAGACTTCTATGTTACATGAGAAAGATATGGTGGTAGGTTCATAATTATCCTCTTTCCACTATTTCTCCATGCAATCTCTTATAGCTATAATGTGGTGTAAACTCATGGTAGTTAGTCGTTTAGATTCAAAACTGCGAGAAGCAATTTATGAGTGATGTATTCCCTTGAAATCTTAATCTTTTTAACATTTGTCTGTATGAAGCTATCTGAGGTTCTTATGTTGTGTGTAGAATAGAATTAAATGTAGGTTAGTATCACCATTAATTAAATAAGGAAATGTTTATATGATATTGATGCAAATGCTACCACCAATGGAATCCAACAAGGTGCCTAGCTTGATCTCATTTATTGCAATTCCTGGAGATCTGTGCTCAATACAAGTCATTACCAGAAAGGATATGATGCATCTAATGACAACAGTAAAGAATGGTGTGCAATGTTGAATTTTGGATGACGGGAAAGAGGATGAGTATGAACCTAGGCTCTTGACAGGGTTTTGGCTATATGGTCCTATCTGAATTGGACCCTTAGCCATTAACAGCTTTAAGGTATGTAAATTTCAGAAATTGTTGTAATTTTGTTGTCTATTGAGTTTGATGGTCCCGAAACGAGTTACTGGTGTATGGGGGGGGGGGATACACCAGTTAGGATTTTAAAACTTAACCGTGGCAAAATACTTCAACCAAGTAAGAACACTCAGTTGCAATCTCACAGTTGAGTAAGCAACCTCAGCTGAAAGAGTTGAGCGGTGCGGAAAGTGGTGGAAAATAAACTCGTTATAACAACTCACGCTCTTATGCTTGGTTGGTCAAAAACCAAAACAGTTGAATATGCAGATATGCAGTTTGTATGCCGGTTAGTTTGGTCAGTTGAAAGATGCTAATAGTAATTGAACAGAAATAAACACAGACACACAGAATTTAACGTGGTTCGGAGATAACCCTCCTACGTCCACGGGAAGTTGTGAGTCCACACAACTCTGTCCAAGTTCTTCTGGACAAACCACTCAGCTTACGTGGGCTGAGCAACCGTTAAGGATAAGTTTGCGGGTACTTATCAACCTTTACAGTTAAGTTTACGGGTACTTAACAACCTGACTACTCAATTACAGGAAGAGTAGAATCCTAAACCTTTTCAGGTGAAAGAAAGTGGGTTTCCAACTAAAAGCTCTAGCGTGAAGCGAGCTAAGATCTAACTCTATACGAACTCTCACTAAGTGATGTTCTCAAGGTTCGATCTAAAGACACAAAAAAACTATCTAACTCTAGAACCCTCAACTAGTGATGTTCTAAGAGATTCAGTTTAGTTCGTGAGGAATATTGCTCTTTTCTTTTTTGCTCTCAGATTTCTTCTTGCGTGTGTGTCATATATATATATATATATATATATATATATATATATATATTTATTTATTTATTTATTTATTTTTATTTTTATTTTCGAATGAATGAGGGCCTCTATTTATAGGCGGGGAGTATCAACTAGCCGTTGGAGGAGCTGTTGATCTCTGATCGTTGAAAGCGATGGCTTGTCTCTCATCTCTGCAGACTTTCCCGATATGGCATCTGAGTTCTTCTGCTTTCCATCTGAGACATCCTTGTGTTGGGCCAAATGGGGTAATGACTGAACGGTCAAACCCTCATGTGACTTCCTTTTGAAATTCAAATTCAAACCTTTCTGACAGTCAACCTCGGTTAGTCGGTTGAAAGTCTTGATCTTTATCTGAGTGGTCTTCAGCTGATGTTCTGTCTGAACCATTGAACTCTCAGCTGACTTTGAACTTCATGTTGAGACTTCTTTATAACTTCCCCCTTCTTGAAACATTCTCTTTATCGGATGGCATTCTATAGCTGATGTTCCAACTGAACAGTTGGCTTGAACTCTCAGCTGTCAAAAAGCATAGCTCTCTTAACAGGCAGTCTTGTAACTGATGTTCCTCATCCGATCTTTCATCCGGGGTTGTATCCGAGTGTTGCTCTGTTGCTGTCTTCAGCTGGAGATCTGTAAAGATAAAATCTTAACATTGCTCAAACAGCGAGCCTAATAGCTAACAATAGGAACTGGCAACATCTACTCGGTTGGGGTCAGTTGGTTTTGGAATTCATCAAAACTCATACTAATAAATTTCCCAACAATTTCCCCCTTTTTGATGATGCCAAAACCATTTACAACCTTTAAACCACTTGATCTAAAACTCACTAACTTATCTAAAATCTCAGCTGAAATTCTAGACAGTCTATAAGATAAAACATCAAAAGGGTTAGCACAGTTATAACATGGTATTTTAAAAAAAAAACTTTGTGATTCAGAGCTTGGACAATGAGGGATTGTTCATCAAGGTGAATCTTATATATACTTTGAAGTTTTTCTTACAACTGATGATTACAGGAAAAAGTACAAACCAGATAAAGATACATCAGTTGATCAAAAACTACAACATCTCAAAAACTGTATCAGCTCAAAAATACTGTTGACCGTACTTGCTGAAAATACGGTCAAAGATCTCTTTCTTCGCAGGTGACTCAATCCCAGTGTTGACACCATGTTCTTTGCAGACTTGTCTCGCCTCAGCCATGATCGCATTTCTGTTCGGAGTACTTGTGCCTTTGATCATCCGAGGGCGATATCTGAGCTTCTACGGAACTGGAATGGTGTTGGGATCGAGCTGAGCTTTCAGCATGGCCCTTTTAAACTGACTAAACATTCCAGGATCTCCGGATCTGAGCTCCCACAAGGCTTCCTTGAAGGCTTGCCTTGGGTCTTCAGTTGAGTAGACCTTCCTGTAGTAAAAGTCATTAATGAATTCATGCTTGAACTGCTCCCAGTCATCGTTCCACTCAGCATTCATCCACTTGTCAACGTGTGGGAACCGAGACGGGAGCAGGGAGTTCTTCTGCAGCTGCTGCGTCTTCTTTCTAGCCTCAGCGTTGAACTGGTGCTTGTTTATTCTTCGCACGCTCCGGCTGGCTTTATTTCTGTCGACATTTTTCTCTACTTTGGCCAGTTCCTTCTCGAACTTGGCCACCTTCTTGGCCTGATCAGCAGCGAATTTCTTGATCCAAGAGGGATTCAAGTACTTCTCCTTGGATTCCCCCATAGCTTTGGCATCTTCGATGCAGTCTTCAACAGATATCCCGTCAAGATCGGCATCGAGCTCAGCTGTAAGCTCGGCTACGAGGTCGTGGGAGATTTCCAGTTCCTGCTGTGATCCTTCAGCTGCTCCTTCACCTCCAGCTGGCACTCCTTCTTCCCCCTGCTGAACTCCTTCCCCCTGCTGAAGAACACCTTTCCCCTTTCCAGCAACAGCTGCTAGCTCCTTGTCTTCCCCCTTTTTGGCATCATCCAAAAGGGTGGCAACAGTGCCATCCAGGGAGGTCAGCTTGGCCTCAGCTTGTTGAACTCGGGAGAAGAGTTCGTCCATAGCATCCTTCTCTTCCACCTTCTTGGCCAGCTCCAGGTCCTGGCGTTCTTGCTCGGCTTTCTGCAAGGCTGCAAAGGTCGCAGAGACCTCTTTGTGGAGGGTGACGAACTCAGCTCGGAAATTTTCGAACTGAGACATCCACTCCCGGTCTTGAGTCTGCTGGGACTTTGCCAAATCAGATTCAGCAACGGACTTGAAGACGTTGAAGTCCGAGCTGAGTCCCTGAACCGCCTTCTTCAGATCCTTGACCTCCGAGCTGGTAGAAGTGGAGAGGTCTTCAAGCTTTTGTTGTAGGGAGGAGGAGAGTTGTTCCAGCTGATTGTTCAAGCTCGCATTCTCTGCCACCAGCTGATTCATCCTGTCAGCGTCCTCCTCCTTGTTGAGCTTGATCTTGGACAACAGCTCCTGCCTCAGCTGGTTGACCCTCTCAGAGATCAGCTCACAGATAGCATCTGTTGAGAGCACTGGCTGATCAGAGGGTCCAGGCAGTTGTTGTTGTTGTGGCTGGGCAGTTGTATCCGCGACAACCAGGGCAGTTCGGCTGACCAGGTATTGTTTTAGATTTTCTTCTTCCCTCTTGGCCGCCTCTTCAGCTGCGTCGACATCCTCCATGTAGTTGGCATTCTTGGCCAACATATGGTCAAGAAATTGAACAGCTCCAGGATTGTCGCAAAGCTCCCTGGTGTCTGTCCCTTCTTGTAGGCTCTTATCCAGACGACGACGGAGCACAGCCACTTTCTGGTTGTAGGCTACCTCCAGGTTCTGGTAGTCGAAGTACACCCTCAGGTTGGATTCTTCAACCTTCAATCTGTCCCAACCATGGATTCTGAGGGTTTCCTCCTTAACGTACCGGTAGCTGAAAATCACACTGAACTGATAGAGCAGTTCCGTCCCGAACATGGTGAAGATGGGTATTGAGTTGGCCTCGAGGAACATGCCTATCAGCTTGCGAAAGCAGTAGTTTAACCTACCTTCGTACTCAGCCAAGATCGCCTGGCGGTTGGCTTCTTCATCAATATGTGGGGGGTCTATATCGAAGGCAATGGGTTTGAGGGTGTCATCGACGTTGGCCAAAGAAACGGTCTCAACGTCGGCATCGAGCGAGAGGCTCGGGATATCTGACTGAGGACCAGTTGAGAGAACTGGATCCTCTTTGGGTGGTGAGTGGGCTGGCTCAAGTGTTTCCTCAGACACAGGTGGGATTACCTGGCTGGCTTCAGCTCCAGTTGGTGGACTGTCGTGGGATTCCTCAGATGAAGAAGAGTCATCTGAGGAGGAGCTGGATTCCTCCACATTGATCTCCTTTTCTTCAGCCAGTGCCTCTTGCTGGCGGGGTTGAAGCACGAACGCAGCTGCATCAACCGACTGGCTAGACTCGGTTGACTTCTCAGCTGGTGTTTCCACCACGGGGCCAGATGCAGCCGGTTGAGCTGCTGGCTGGATGATTCTGATTCTGGGCCTTTTCTGGAGGGGTTCCTCCTCTTCTTCTTCTTCATCTTCCTCTTCCTCAGCCACCTCTTCCTCAGCCACCTCTTCCAGCTGGCGCTTCGCAGGCTTGGACCTTGAAGGGCGGCGAGCTGCTGAGACCGACTCCACAGCTGGCTTGGAGGCTCCCTTGGGTGTGTAGACTGCGTCCACAACATCCATAGCCTTTTTGGCTGTAGGGAACAGCATCAGCTTGCTGAACGGAGGGTCCTCACTCCCTTCCCAGGTCAGCTTCTGTCCCTTTGTAGCTTGGAGAATCAGGGCAGAAATTTTTGTGCCGAAGTTGAGTGTCCCTTTGACACTCAACAACTGCTCCCCGGACTCAGTCACTGTCTCAGATATTTTCAGCTTCTCCATCAACAGCTGGCTTTCAAAATAGCCCAGCCAGTCGATTTTGTGGTGTTCCTCCAGGGCCTTCTGCTGCTTGAGCTTCGGTCTGCTAATATCACCGAACGCTCCTCCGTACGCGAAGGCGCACTTTGAAATGACGTCAAACAGCAGTCGGTGCTCCAGCTTCAGTTTTGTCCTCTGCATACTCCCCTTCAATTGTTCGGGGATAAGAAGGATTGTTTGCAGGAATGCATCAGATTCCTTGTCCGTGAAATTCCCCATCACGTCTATGGCTTCACGATTTCTGGAGATGATCTTCTCCAGTTCCTTGGACACTCTGATTTCGACGGCGGTGTCTTCCATCGAACGGGAAGTGCTATTTCGTTGCTTGCACGGGATGGTCGTGACAAGGCCCAGGTCTGCATCGCGTTGCAGATTCCTGTAGAAATGTGCGACCTGCTTCCTGAGCAGCTTGGATGGAGAGAGGGTTGCCCAGTCGAGCAGACTGTGGTCGGAAAGAATGGCGGCGACTGGAGTGAGTTCCGGCGAGGTCAGGGCATCCCTGGAAAGAATTTGTTCAAAATGAATCTTTGACATCATCATGTCGAAGGATTCCTGGAAAGTAGCTGGTTCTGCGGAGACCATCTTCTTTGAAGCTTTTGATTTAGGTGCCATCTCAGAATATATATATGCAAAAAAGAAAGAAAATGTGTTACTGGAAATGGTGAGACAAATTCGGAGAAGATGATGAATAGTTAGTAAAGATATGCACGAAAAGAGAAGGTAAGGATCACTTCCTGATTTGCCGCCTTATAAAGGTATTTGACTCAGATGAGATCAACGGCTGGGGTTAAATGGCGCGAATCCATCAACGGCTGAGATTACGCGACTGTTGGGTAATTTTGATTGACGCTCCACGCGCGAGTGAGAAAGTGAATAGTTTAATGTGTCAGCCCAGTCGCACTATAAAGTAAGGCTATAGGAGTTCAGCTAGACTTTACATTAAATGCGATATGATGGCTTGTTTAGTTTAGCTGACATGTTCAGGAATGTTTGAATTTATTTCAAACATTCTCATTTAATATCATAACACCTTCAGTCATAAATGATACCTGCCAGCTGATGTCTGAATCAGCTGTGTTCATCAGTTGAGTTCCTCAGATGCCGCATACCATCAACTGACTCGAGTTCGTCTGTTCAGCTGACGTTTGATGTCTTCAGTTGGCAATCCGCATCTGAAATTCCCCCTTCATCTGAGCTTCCCCCTCAGATGATATCTGACTCTTCAGCTCGGATGACTTTTCAGCTCGGATGGATCCAATAGTCCAAGAATATCACATAACATCTTGAACCGGGCTTCAGGAAGAGGTTTGGTGAAGATGTCAGCTCTCTGAATTTCAGTTGGGATCTTCTCCATGGACACATCCTTCTTCTCAATATGATCTCGGATGAAATGATGACGAATGTCGATATGCTTTGTCCAAGAGTGGTGAACAGGATTCAGTGAGATAGCTATGGCACTCAAGCTATCACAATGAATTGGAACCTGTCTAGTTGCGACTTCATAGTCTCTCAGTTGTTGCTTCAGCCACAACACTTGCATACAACAGCTTCCGGCAGCCATATACTCTGACTCGGTTGTAGATGTAGCAACACATGCTTGTTTCTTGGAGAACCATGAAACCAGCTTGCTTCCCATGAATTGACAGTGTCCAGAGGTAGACTTTCTGACCAACCGATCTCCTGCTAGGTCCGCATCTGAGTATCCGGTCAGCTGGATAATGTCGTCAGTTGGATACCACAATCCAACATTAACAGTTCCCTTCAGATACTTGATGATGTTCTTCGCTGCCAACATGTATGCTTCTCTTGGTTGAACTTGGAATCGAGCACATACTCCAACTGCGTATGATATGTCTGGCCGGCTTGCAGTTAGATATAGCAAAGAACCGATAATCCCTCTATACTTGCTGGCATCCACGAGCTTTTCCTCAGCTCCGGGTTCGATCTTCCAGTTAGTATTCATCGGGATCCTTGTTGTCTTACTTGTTTGCAATCCGAACTTGGTGATGAGCTCATTTGTATACTCAGATTGATTGATGAAAATCCCTTCTGGTGACTGCTTCACTTGTAACCCAAGGAAATAATTCATCTCGCCCATCATCGACATCTCGAACTTCTCCTTCATGAGATCTGAGAATTTCTTGCACAGCTCCTCTGACTTGGAACCGAATATGATGTCATCCACGTAGATTTGCACAACAAGTATATCTTCTCCAACTTTGATGGTGAACAGGGTTTTGTCAACTGATCCTCGTTTGAATCCCGAGTTCAGTAGAAAACTACAAAGAGTGTCATACCAGGCCCTTGGCGCTTGCTTTAGACCATAGATAGCTTTCTTCAACTTGTACACTCTTCCATCTCCAGTCTCAAAACCAGGAGGCTGTTCAACATACACATCTTCCTTGATATCTCCGTTGAGGAATGCACACTTCACATCCATCTGATACACTTTGAACTTGTGATGTGCGGCATAAGCTAGAAAGATTCGGATGGCTTCCAGCCTTGCAACATGCGCGAAAGATTCTTCAAAGTCGATTCCTTCTTGTTGGCAGTATCCTTGAGATACCAACCTTGCCTTATTCCTCACTATGAATCCAATAGCGTCTCTCTTGTTTTTGAAAATCCACTTCAATCCAATCACCTTGACACTATTTGGTCTTTCTACCAACTCCCATACACAGTTTCGTAGAAACTCATTCAGTTCTTCTTGCATGGCTGTTGTCCAGTGAACACAGTTGAGAGCTTCCCCAACATTCTTCGGTTCTGGTACATCAGCTACAAAGCAAGAAATCATGCAACATATTCAGCTTGCTCGAACTCCTCTAGAACTGCCAACTCCTCAGCATATTGGGCGTAAGTGTTGGAGTTTTCTTCAGTTGATTCTGGATTTGCAACTCGGCTCCTTGTACGCACACCTTCGGTTGGATCACCGATGATGTTGTCAGTGGAATGGACTTCATACCATCTTCGGTTGCGTCTTCCTTCTTCTTCCAACTGTGGCTGTTCTGAAATCTGAGTTGGAGTCTTTAGAGCTGGTGATTGATCAGCTGTTGAGTCTGGATCCTCAACATTAACATTAGTTTGAACTGGACTCGGTTGGGCTTCGGATGTTGATGCAGTTGGAGGAGCATCAGCTGAAGTTCCCCCTTGGGATGAGTTGGGGTCTTCGTATTCATCTTCAGAGGAGTATGGATCCTCATCCTCAGTTGCCCAAACCAGTGGTTCAGCTAGGTTCTTTTCCCTTAGAGCTTGCGATCTGGTGAGAACTGGTGGAACAGCTGGATCTGTTTGTTGTCCTTTAACCTGTTCCCTGCACTCAAAGGTAGATTCATCAAAACTAACATGAGGTGTTATTTCCACAACACGAGAGATGTTGAAAACTCTGTATGCCTTGATTCGAGCAGCATATCCAAGGAATATGCCTTTCGAAGCTTTGGCATCAAAAGTTTTCAACTGAGTCTTCCCATTGTTGTGAATATAACACTTAGAACCAAAAACGCGAAAATAAGAAATATCTAGCTTCCTGCGTCTCCATAGCTCATATGGTGTCTTTCCCAACCGCTTGATTAGAAGAGACCGGTTCTGAGTGTAGCATGCAGTGTTGATCGCTTCAGCCCAAAATCTCTTTGGCAGAGTTGAGCTGGCTAACATGGATGTGGCTGCATCCTTCAGTGTTCTGTTCCTTCGCTCAGCTACTCCATTCTGTTGCGGAGTACGCGCGGCTGATGTTTGATGGGTAATTCCATTCTTCTCGCAATACTCGATGATGGTTTCATTTAGGAACTCGGTTCCACGATCTGATCGGATAGAAATGATCTTTATCTCTTGTTGGTTCGATATCCGATCCATCATCTTGGGCACCTCATCTCGGGTTTCACTCTTGTGGCGCATGAAGATGGTCCACGTATATCTTGAGTAATCATCAGTTACAACCAGGGTATATTCGTTCTCGTTCATGCTTTTTGGTGTAATTGGCCCGAAGAGATCCATATGGATCAGCTGTAACACTCGGTCGATTGAGGGAGTTGACTTCAATCGGAAGGAGGATCTAGCGAGCTTTCCCAGCTGGCATGCACTGCAGATGTGTGTTGTTGAAAACACTCGGTTAGGTATGTCTCTTGCATGTTCTTGTCTGGCGAGTCGGTTCATTGTCTTGAAGTTCAGATGGTTGAGCCTTTTGTGCCACAGCTAACTCACATCAGAACTGCTCTTTGATAACAGGCAGGTGTCAGGGAGGCTGTTGTTCCAGTCAGCGTAGTAGACATTCCCTGTTGGTGATCGATTTCCCAACAATATCACCTGCTTTGATCCGACATCTTTAACCCTGCAACCCTGTGCATCAAACTTGACAGAGAAACCATTATCACAGAATTGGCTGATGGATAGCAAGTTATGCTTGAATCCATCAACATAAGAGACATTTGAAATTGAAACATAATTGGTTTCAAGGGTACCGTAACCTCTGGTGTAACCTTTTGAGTTATCACCAAAAGTAACTGAGGGTCCTTCTTTTTCCACGAAACTTCCGAGCAAATCCTTCAGATTTGTCATGTGTTTCGAGCATCCACTATCCATCACCCACATTGTAGCAGACGCCTTCTTCTTCCTCAGTTGTTTCTCCTGTACCTGCAAAGAGAAACTCTCTTAGGTCCCCAATTTCAATTGGGTCCTGGAGGGTTAGAACCAGTTCCCACTGGAACTGTGCGTCGCTTTTCCCTGTATACTCGGATGGATTTATCATTCCAGATCACTTTTCCTTCATCATCAACTATAACAACACCTCGGTTATCCTTAGGCTTGTTGTTAATAGAGATGTTCTGTTTCTTGGGAAGAGTTGGATTTCTCCCATATTGAGCTTTAGGAGGTGAGGCTTTCCCCCTGTTTTGATGGCGATTTTTATCCTGTTAAATTTGTCTGTGAGGTCGGACGCCATGTTGGAATCTTTGTGGTTGATTCTGATTCCAACTTCCTGTGAGTTGTCTGTAGTTGTTCATGCTCTGTTGATAATTCATATTATGGCATGAATATCTCCAGTTGTTCGACCAGTTCCTCATTGGTTGACTCGGTTGGAACCTTTGGTCGAACTGATGTTGGAACCGCTATTGATTCAGATGATTGAGCCCATGTCTGTTCTGAGGTCGGTTCCATTCCTTCTGATGTTGACTTTGAGGTTGATGCAGAGGTCGGTTCTGATTCTGAGTTCGGTTGCGGTTGTGCCTTCGACGCCTCTGATTCCGCTTCTGACTTTTGGAACATTCCCCCTCGGTTGATATCCCAACCGATGGAACATTATGTCCTACATCAGCTACTCCTTTTCCCTTCTCAGTTGTAATCCTATTGGTCGGTTGAACTTGCTAAGAGGTGGAGGTTGAATTAGCTTCTAGAGACTCAGCTGTGTCTGGCTTGACAGCTGTGACTTCTACAGCTTTGATGAAGGTTGCTGGTGGAATTTCAGTATCCTTGACAACATCATAGCCGAGTCCTGACACGTCATCCATCTGTCTACTATAACTGATAAGATTCTCTATGATCTTGGATGACTGATACAGCTTGATTAGATTGTCCTTCTCAGTTTGTAACTCCTTGACGAGGACAGTTATCTGCTCGGTTTGTCCATCTGACTTCTTTATCAGCTGTTCGATCTGAGCCTCTTGATTTTCCAACTGATCTTGCTGTTCCTTGATCTGCTTTGTCAACTCCTCATCAGTTGGAACCTTAGCTTCATTCAGCTGACTCTTGAGATTTTCAATCTCCTCGGTTTGGCTTTTTATCAGATCGTCCTTCTCGGTTAAGGAATCTTCAAATTTGGTGAACTGAGCTTGAAGACTCTTAAACTCAACCGATTGCTGAAGCAGTTCCTCACTGAGTTCTTGAAAATCACTCCAGGAGGGTTCCAACTCATCGTCCAGAGATTCCTGCATGTTAGACGTATTGGAAGAATTTAACTGAGCAGGATTAGATTGTACCTCAATATCATCTTGGTCCGTTCCAAGTGCCATGAGGCATTGATCCTGACTGATGGCGTTGTTGGTAGTAGTCAGCTCATCTTCATCTTCCGTATCAGTGAAGATATCCATATCGTTAGCTGCTTCTTCTACTACCATGGTCTTGTTCTTTGCAGATTGCTTGGCCCTCAACGCTTCTCTTTCTTTCTTTGAGAGGTCTGGACAGTCAGCTTTGAAGTGTCCTTCCTTGCCGTATTCGAAGCAACCATTAGTGACTGGCTTCGAGCTGTCTCGAGTTCGGTTTGATTTATAGAATCGTTTGTATTTCCCGAACCGAGTGTCCATGTCGGCTAGCTTCTTTGACAAAGCTGCGATGTTCTGTTGCAGTTCCTCTCTGCTTGGCTCCTTTGCAGTCGTGTCAGTCGATCTGGTTGGCCTCGATGATCTCGATTTCGAGTAGTCAGCTCGGAGAGCAACTGACTTTGAGGCTGAGCCAACATCCTCAATTCTACTTGTCTGACCTGAGGACTGAGATCTCCTCATGTTGACCTTATACTCATTTCCTTTTAAGATTGAGAACAATCTTTCAGTTCCCATTTCACCAAGGTCAGCTCGGCTTTCGTGGATATTGGTGAAAGTATCCCACTCAGCCGGTAGAGCTTGCAACACTTTGAGATTGATTTCTCTTAGTGTATATTTTCCTCTTCGGATGGACTGGATTCTTCTGATGATGTCCATAAACCGGAGCTCTAGCTGATCGATGGTCTCATCAGGTCGCAGACTGAAGTTGTCAAAATCTTGACATGCATGTGAGAACTTGTTTTCCTTTGTCTCGTCGCTTCCTTCACTCAGCGATGCCAGGATGTCCCACATCTCTTTTGCAGTCTCACACTCCTCTATCCAAGGCAGATAATCTTGTCCAACTGTGGACATTATTGTGCTCTGAGCCCAGATATCCAACTGGCTCACCTTGGCCTCCTCTGGAGTGTAGTCTTCTGGCTGTTTCTCCACATACTCCACCACTGTATCTCCATCGTTAGGATTTGTGGGAGTGCGAACTATTCTTTCTTTGATGACGATCGGTCCGGAAGAGAGAACTTGTTGCATCCTATGATGCTTCGAAAGTAGGATCTTCTTCCTCCGTGTTCTCCATGATATATAATTGACTACTGAGAACATGACGATGATCTTGTCCTTGACGTCCATCTGCACACAACAAACAAAACAAATATGCAAGCAAATATGCACTAGCGTGAAAAGATCTGTTCAGTTGACCACTGAAGAAAATTTCTCGAATTCACACCTTGTGAAACAGAGTCAGCAGTCTTTTGAACCACTGCTCTGATACCACTTGATGGTCCCGAAACGAGTTACTGGTGTATGGGGGGGGGAATACACCAGTTAGGATTTTAAAACTTAACCGTGGAAAAATACTTCAACCGAGTAAGAACATTCGGTTGCAATCTCACAGCTGAGTAAGCAACCTCAGCTGAAAGAGTTGAGCGGTGTGGAAAGTGGTGGAAAATAAACTCGTTATAACAACTCACGCTCTTATGCTTGGTTGGTCAAAAACCAAAACAGTTGAATATGCAGATATGCAGTTTGTATGCCGGTTAGTTTGGTCAGTTGAAAGATGCTAATAGTAACTGAACAGAAATAAACACAGACACACATAATTTAACGTGGTTCGGAGATAACCCTCCTACGTCCACGGGGAGTTGTGAGTCCACACAACTCTGTCCAAGTTCTTCTGGACAAACCACTCAGCTTACGCGGGCTGAGCAACCGTTAAGGATAAGTTTGTGGGTACTTATCAACCTTTACAGTTAAGTTTACGGGTACTTAACAACCTGACTACTCAATTACAGAAAGAGTAGAATCCTAAACCTTTTCAGGTGAAAGAAAGTGGGTTTCCAACTAAAAGCTCTAGCGTGAAGCGAGCTAAGATCTAACTCTATACGAACTCTCACTAAGTGATGTTCTCAAGGTTCGATCTAAAGACACAAAAAAACTATCTAACTCTAGAACCCTCAACTAGTGATGTTCTAAGAGATTCAGTTTAGTTCGTGAGGAATATTGCTCTTTTCTTTTTTGCTCTCAGATTTCTTCTCGCGTGTGTGTCATATATATATATATATATATTTTTTTTTTTCGAATGAATGAGGGCCTCTATTTATAGGCGGGGAGTATCAACTAGCCGTTGGAGGAGCTGTTGATCTCTGATCGTTGAAAGCGATGGCTTGTCTCTCATCTCTGCAGACTTTCCCGATATGGCATCTGAGTTCTTCTGCTTTCCATCTGAGACATCCTTGTGTTGGGCCAAATGGGGTAATGACTGAACGGTCAAACCCTCATGTGACTTCCTTTTGAAATTCAAATTCAAACCTTTCTGACAGTCAACCTCGGTTAGTCGGTTGAAAGTCTTGATCTTTATCTGAGTGGTCTTCAGCTGATGTTCTGTCTGAACCGTTGAACTCTCAACTGACTTTGAACTTCATGTTGAGACTTCTTTATAACTTCCCCCTTCTTGAAACATTCTCTTTATCGGATGGCATTCTATAGCTGATGTTCCAACTGAACAGTTGGCTTGAACTCTCAGCTGTCAAAAAGCATAGCTCTCTTAACAGGCAGTCTTGTAACTGATGTTCCTCATCCGATCTTTCATCCGGGGTTGTATCCGAGTGTTGCTCTATTACTGTCTTCAGCTGGAGATCTGTAAAGATAAAATCTTAACATTGCTCAAACAGTGAGCCTAACAGCTAACAATAAGAACTGGCAACATTTACTCGGTTGGGGTCAGTTGGTTTTGGAATTCATCAAAACTTATACTAATAAATTTCCCAACAGAGTTGATTAAAAGGTAACTACCAGAATCTCATGAGCTAATAAGGTGTTAATTTGAAGTGAACAAATATATTTTGAAGTTGTGAATCACTAGCTTTTTGTGTTTTATCCGTGCCATGTTCTTCCGATGCTATGATGGAATGTTCTATTTTGGTACAACCATTGTCCATTCTGTCATGTTTGCATATTTTTGAAGGTAATGCATTCGTTATAATAAAAAATTGATGGTCGGTTTTCTATTTCTATAATTGTTTTCTTTAATATATGGAGTGCATAGCAAGTAGATAGGACTAGAAATACTACATGATTAATCGTTTGAATTCTACTTCAAGTTTCATGGTATAATTGTCTTGAGTATTAAAATAATCTATATTTTCTAAACCAGTTAACATCAGGTTTCTCTTTGGTTCATTTTTTCTTCTAAAATTTTGCGGAGTACATATCAAATCTGTTTACAAATTAAGAGGATAATTGAAATTACAAATCGTAATTGTAATTAAGTAGAAAATCGATATCCGATTCGTATTTAATATGCTTATTAAATTCAAAGCATGTTACTGGAGGGAGGAAACCTGTTCAATAGTGAGAAGAATATGCATGATGGATAGGAAGAGAAGAATAATCACGAGATTCACAGCGGCAGGGAGAACCGAAAATTGAGTATAGTGTATAGCAAGTGTTGCCGCAAAAATTATCAAGATGATATGAAAAAATACATAAACCTATATGGATTATACAATATTTTAGTTTTGTTTATCATTGGTATTAGGATTACTTTACAAGTTTGCAATCCAAAATCAAATGATAGATTAATTTTTATTTTAAGAATTACTATCTGCGAAGGATCCTAAATTAAATAAGAAAATTTGTTCAAAAATTATTTATTTATTTTACTTCAATCTTTTTGTAAATTTTTAAAATTTGTGTTGTTTTGAATTTTATAGCCTATGCTTACGATAACTTCCACCATCCGAAACAATCCACAAAAGTATTTCAATTTTCCTAACGGCTAACACTAACCAGAAATATTTCAAAAGTATCGGCATTCAAATATATATGACAATATGGTATTTATAGCAAGAATTTTATACCCCCAAAAATATGATGAGAGAGAGACAACATTTTTCTTATAATATTACATTAGACCTAAATCGAAAAAATCATTATGTGACAAAGAAAAAATATATGTAAAAGAATTTAATAAATCCCCAATGTATCAAGTATAAATATGAACAACATGGATTCAAAAAGCTCTAAAGTGGCCATTTTCTAAAGAGATGAATTTTAGCCCAATATTTTAATGATAGTTTTTTTTATCAAATATTTAAAGTGGTCCAATAAAATTATGTCATTCTTTCCATTTATTGTTAAGTAGAGTTATATATATAAGTATTTCAAATACTTTTAATTTAATATATTAATGGATTTAACTTTATTATATGCACAAAAAAAATTTATGTTTTGAGGTTGGTTTGCTACGCAGTATAGGATAAAACTTGATATGTTTGACTCGAATTTGTTATACATATAAATAAGTAAAGCTTATGTTTTGTATAAATGTATAAATTATTTGTAACACGTAGTAATAATGGTAGAATGTAAAATCACTGTAATTTACTGCTATAATTAGTTTCAGGATTATTTATATGTGCCCGAAGTTTATAATTGGTGTATACTTCATATCAAACGAGATATTATGGTGTCATATATATTATTATACGCCATAATAACTCATATCAAAAGAGAATTGTTGAGTTTTGTGAGTGTCAATTTTGACTCAATGATAAATATTATTCCCTTTAAGAATAACATTTTAAAAATTTTAATTCTTTTCATCTTTAGATAAATTATTTTAATTATTCAAAGTATTAACATATATTTTATCCGTGCGGGAATACTAGTTGTATATTAAAACAAAAGTTTAGAAAGAGAATCCAATTACAATTAATTTTGACTCTTTTCGATCAATTTTGACTATCGGTGTAACTCAATTTGATAAGCTCTCTCACTCCGGGAAAACTCCTCCACGATCTATTTCTTTCCTCTGCACGTTCTCTCCCCCTGATTTCTCCGGATCTGCAGCAACTAATTAAGACTCTCTAGAAAAATTCTTGTTGTTTAAAAAATGTCTACATTATTCTCTCAAATACGGTGGTCACTGTTTTACAAATTATGAGGGAATATTATATGTTGTAACAATGGCGTGTTGGTGTAAGAGCATTCACAACAGTGGGCTCCGAAGCCCTAGGGCTAAGGGTATTTTGGTGGGGTCCCAATGATTGATAGCCCGGGTTTGAAATTTTTACTATGGTGAAGTCCGACCCCTAGGGCTATGCAATGATTGATTTTTATTTAATTTTGCTTTTTAATTTTAATTTTTTATTTTGCAATATATAACAAATTAATTATCTAAATATGATGCGATTAAAACTCGAACAATTTTATTGAATTTGAAAAACAGATACGAAAAATACAATAATATTGAAAATAAAGCTAGAGCTAGTTGAGCGGACCGAAACGCGACCAAATTTCTTCAATCAAATCATCCGCAAGACGCTCGTGGGCCGTTGCATCTTGAATGCGAGCTCCTCTCTCAATATATTTTTCGAATTCACGCGTTCCACCCATGATTACTGGTACCGTATTAACCTCCTTGTCGCCCCTTGCGCTCGCTTCCGGAACAAATTGACTTGTTTGGTGTCCCTCATCTTCGATGATCATGTTATGCAATATGATGCAAGCGTACATGATGTCGCTTAAGTGTTCTCGAAAATGCAACCGAGCAGGGCCCTTTATAATTGCCGAACGAGCTTGGAGGACACCGAAAGCCCTTTCAACATCCTTTCGTGCAGCTTCTTGCATCTTTGCAAATCGGCATCTCTTTGGATCAGTTGGAGCTCGTACGGTCTTCACGAATGTAGCCCACTTCGGATAGATACCGTCGGCGAGATAGTATCCCATTGAATGCTCGCGGCCATTTGCGACGAAGGTGACTGGCGGGGCTCTCCCATGGAGAATGTCGGCGAAGACATCGGATTGATTGAGCACATTGACGTCGTTGTTGCTGCCGGCGACACCGAAAAAGGCATGCCAAATCCACAAATCTTGTGAGGCGACTGCTTCAAGGATAATAGTAGGATAACCCTTTCGTCCTGTGTACGAACCTCGCCATTTTGTTGGGCAATTCTTCCATGCCCAGTGCATGCAATCGTTGCTTCCGATCATACCAGGAAAGCCATGACCTGTCTCGTGCATTGCTACGAGTCTGGCGACGTCAGCGCTGTTTGGCCTCCGCAGATATACGTCACCAAACACATCTCTGATTGCCTTGCAAAAATACTTGAGGCATAGTGTGCCCGTTGTTGGTCCAACGTGCAGATATTCGTCGTACTGATCGGCCGATCCACCGTTGGCGAGTTGCCTCAAAGCAACAGTGCATTTGATCCACGGGTGAAGCCCCAGTCTTCCAGTTGCATCTGGACGTTGTTCAAAAAAAAGGCTCCCGAGCAACCAAAGTGGCGGTTATCTGCACGAACAACTTCCTGCTCATGCGAAATCGGCGGCGAAATACATTTTCGCCCCAAATCGGATTATCGGCAAAATAATCGCGAATAAGGCGTTGTTCGGCCTCTTCACGATTCCTGTGAATGTATGTTCTGCTCGATGACTCTGCTTCGTCGTCATCTTCAAAGTGCTCGCGGTAGAGATCAATGGCTTGCTGACCCAGCTGGAGTACCTCCTCCACTACCTTCTCATCTTCTTTGAGATCGAAGAATTCTCCATTCCAAGACATGTTTTTTCAATATTATTTGAAAGAATTCAAGAATGTTTTTTTGTTGAAAATTTTTGTGGGAATGTAGAAATGAGAATGAAGAAATAGGGAAGGTGTAGATGTTTAAGGGATGAATGTGATATATTTATAGGGAAAAAAAAGCAGTTGAATTTGAAAACCGTTGCATGTTTTAAATTTTTTTTTTTCATTTCAGAATTAAAAAAAAAATAACAGAAAATGGGAGGAGGCGACGCGTGTCCCTCCTCCTCTCCATTTTCTTCCGCTCGCCCACGGGCTCTGCAGCGCCAGGGATCCGTTGTTGCCGCCCGCCCTCGCCACCTCCAACGGCGAAAGCCCGCTTGGCGCCCAGGCTTCAGCTCCATCGCCCGGGCTACGCTAAAGCCGTTGGAGATGCTCTAAGGGGAAAGACAAAGCAATCGATGATTTATCGATTAACTCTCAGCCTTGGCAACTTTTCTCTGTCCAATCGCCTCCAGGCTGATCACCATCTGCGTTCTGGATCTTTGTTTCTGCATATTGTTAAGAAACCTGGGCGGTATAAATATAATTAAATTTGATCTTTGTTTTTTCTAGCCATGTCAAGTTATAATTTTAAATTAGTAGGAAGATTCCAAGTAGGAGAATTGATGAACTATTTGGGTGCTTGAATATGGAAGTAATATTATGGAACCTGTTTTTAAGTAGTTTGGACTGATGTAGTTGCTACATTTGTTCAGCGATGACTGATGAAGATATATTGTTGGGTGTTTTGCATGACAGATTTGAGATCAAAGTAAGTCCCACGGATTTTAAATCCAATACAACAACTTCACTTCTTCTTTTTGTAGGCCTTAATTTATTATACTAGTATTTGTTAGATGATTAACTGTTGGTGAGTTTCTGATCATGAATTTAGATAAGTGTTCATTTTATTTTCTTATTTATTTCACACCCTGTTATATCTTTTTTCTATAATGTCATTCAACCCCTTTTAAATCCAGAGAGCTGCATATACGAGTCCAACTTTTGGTGTTTATCTTCAAAAATTGAAGGAACGATGATGTTTCAAGATATTTTAGAAAAATGCAGAGTTTGAACAGAGGATAGCTGGTGTTGTAGAAATTTGTTAGTAAGGACTGCTATTGGACTCTAAAGTAGTAGCACTACTTTTTTAAATTATTACCCCGAAACACATGAAATTGAAAAGGCTATCCGACACAATTGATAAAATTGATGAGGATGCAAACCTTTTTTTCTTTTTCCTTTTTTATTTTTCTTACATTTGCATAGTAGTGTAGAAGCAAATAGAAATATAACAAGGATTGGGCATCATTTATTCGTTCAATCTTGGGTACATAAATAAAATTCAAACAAAATGTGTAAGTTTTGGACATCTTTGTTGGTCCATGAGGTAGGCATTATTTTTTTATATTTTCGTATTTTCACTATGATGAATATTGTATAAAAAGTAATATTTCCGTTCTAGGAAAAAATATATTTCCTAATGTATGTATTTTCTGATTTTACATATAGACTTTTGTGATTTTATACCTTATTTTATGCTTTTACAAAGATATTTGTGGTTCTATATGATCAACTCTTTTTGAAAGGAAACTTACGCCTAACATTACATGTTATTGTAGAGTTTGAAACGTGATGTCCGTGCATGACTACTAGTAATTATAAAAATATTAGATATTAATTTGTAATTAATTAATACCTTTAAAGTTGGGACACAATTGGCCCATTAATTTATGTTCAGACGAATAATTTAATTTTTGTTTTATATCGTGGGAACTTGCAGCCGCTATATTTGGTGTGCACTGAGTAAGCTCCCGTCCCTTGTGCAGTAGTTTGCAAACCATATAGAAGCGTGTCATGGGGTTGGAACCTGAGACCTTTAAATCTCAAACGTCCACTTTTACCATTAGACCATTCTCACAGGGTCCAACATGCCAAATTGCAATCTTTCATATCATGAACTATGTGGTTTGTAAAAGCAAACATGTCAAATTGCACCTAACTGTTATAATCACGGCTAAATTTGCAATTTCAGAAAACACAACGCAACAAACACGCATATTATATACATGTCAAATGTAGGTGGGGATATCAATCAATCGTGCTAACTCGCTACATTGAATATTGTCGTGTTTTTCTTTTTCAGTTCAGACTGGTCAAATTAAATTAATTAATTATTTTGGAAACGATAAATTTTCGACATCATCCTCATTTTCATGTTTATTTATTGACATCCCTAGTGGCAATTTAACCCATTTCTTGTCGACCCATTAGTTCAGGCCAAATTGACATAATTCTTTTTGGACTTGAAAATTTTGGCTATAACTGTTGGGTAAGGAGCCTGAAAATGATTACTTGGCCCACAAGATTTCTCTTTTCTTAGCCCACAATTTTTTTTTCTATTTTGATTAGGGCTAGGATTCAACTTGTGCTATTATAAATAAGTGTTCTCCTATTGTAATTTTTATTCTAGAAAAATATAGTGAAATCTCTGGCTTGACATCGCCCCCAAACATAGATACACATATCGAACTGGGTAAACAATTTTCTCGTATTTTCTTTTCGTGTTTTCTCGTGATAGTGCGTGGGGGTATTATTTCCTAACAGCTGGTATCAAGAGCTTGGGTTCAGAGGGACCAGCCACGATGAACGACGGAAAGGTGTTGATCGAGAAGTTTGATGGATCTGACTTCGGTTTCTGTAAGATGCAGATTGAGGATTACCTCAATGGTAAAGATCTGTATCAGCCCCTCAAAGCAAAACCAGAAAAGATGACTGCAGATGAGTGGGAGCTGCTGGACAGAAAGACGATGAGCTCGATTCATTTGTCGATGTCCAAGGATGTAGCTTATCACATGAGGGTGGCCAAAACCACGAAGGAGATGCTGAAGATCCTGGAGGAGATGTATCAGAAGCCATCTATGACGAACAAGGTACATTTGATTAAGCGTTTGTTCAATATGAACATGTCAGGGGGTTCACCGGTACAACTTGATCACCTCGCAATTGAACTCGGTTGATATTAAGTTTGATGACTAACTTCGAGCCCTAGTTATGCTATCTTCTCTGCCAGAAAGTTGGGTGAACTTAGTGACAGTAGTTAGCGCTGGAGACGCAAAACTAACATTTGACAGAGTAAGAGATCTGATGATTGGCGAAGAAATTTGCTGGAGACAACAATCTGAATCTTCTTCTTCGAGGTCAGCACTGAGCACGGAAAACAGAGGTATATCGAAGAGAAGGTAATATCGGGAAAGGTTAAAGTCCAGAGGAAAGAGCCGATCCAGGAAGGATAAGAGTTCAGTCCAGTTCTGAAATTGTGAAGAGTTCGGTCACTACCAAAGTCAGTGTGAAGCTTCGCCAAAGAATAAGAATAAGAATAAGGATAAAAAATATCAGAAGATAGCGAATGCAGCCACAACCGAAGATGATGGCGAGGCGTTGGTCTTGAGTGTGACCAGTCCGATGGAGTCGTGGGTGTTGGATTCTAGAGCGTCGATTCATTCATGCAGTAATGTAAGTGTGATGCAAAATTATGTTTCTGGCGATTTTAGGCAAGTGTTTCTCGCGTATGACGAGCCTTTAAAAATCGTGGGAAAGGGAGACGTGTGAGTAGCTACATCCAATGGAGGCATCCTGAAGCTGAATGAGGTCAGACATGTTCCCGGACTGAAAAGGAATTTGCTTTGGTAGAGCAACTTGATGTTGAAGGATATTCAACGACGTTCGGTGGCAACTGTTGGAAGATCACCAAGGAGCTATGGTAGTAGCTCTTGGAAATAAGGAGGGTACCTTGTATATGACAAGTAACTCCAAGGAGTGCATTGATCTTGCGAGTGCAATGAGCGATGCAGATTTGTGGCACTGTCGGCTTGGCCACATGAGCGAGAAAGGGATGAAGATAATGTGTTCGAAGGGTAGGTTGCCTGGCCTGGAAACTGTTGAAGTTGGCATATGCTATGCAAAGACCAGCTAGAGAGCGACGTGCAACCGAAAGGTACTTGCCCTCTAACTTTTATTTGTTACTTACTGACGGCGGTGAGCCTGAATGCTATGCAAAGGCAGGCATTGGAAGTAATAAGCGAAAGTGAAGAGTTGCTATGGATGATAAGTTAGCATCTCTTCTCTTGAATGGTACTTGGGAACTTGTGGAACTCCCAAAGGGATTGCACTGCAAGTGGGTCTATCGAATCAAGGTTTAAGTGGATGGGTAGCAAGCGCTACAAGGCTAGGCTGGTTGTAAAAGGGTTTGAGCAACGATACGGTATTAATTATACTGATGTGTTTACTCCTGTTGTGAAACTGATCACTATTCGTTTGGTGTTGAGTATGGTAGTTGCAAAAAACCTGTTGTTACATCATATGGATGTAAAGACGATATTCCTTCATGGTGATTTAGAGGAGGACTTGTTCATGACACAACTCGAAGGTTTCGTAGTGAAAGGGAAAGAACATCTTGTGTGCAAGTTGAAAAAGAGCTTGTATGGCTTGAAGCAAGCTCCGAAGCAGTGGTACAAGAAGTTTGACAGTTTTATGTTGGAGACTGGTTATGCGAGATGCCATGCTGACCAGTATTAATCAATATTTGATTGATAGGTCTGAGGTTATCGACAAAAAATATTTGTCTAAGCCACTTCAATTCTTTTTGTCCAAGTCACTTCTTTTTTGGTCCAATTTGCTTTTCTTTTTGTCGAACTCACTTCCTTTTTTCTGTGTGAGTTTCGGGAATATCCCTATTCATGGGTGCGAGATCTACATCTATGAATTGAAAGGTCCGAATGATCACCTCTGCAATCAGTTGTTAGAATCAATAGGTCTTCAAATTGTTCATTTGAAAAAATGGAAACCCTTCTTATTGGATGATCATGATACTTCCCAAAAATGGAAATTCTTGATCAATGGAGGAACGCCTTTTTTGTTCAATAAGATACCAAAGTGGATGGTTGACTCATTCCATATTAGAAATAATGGTAGGAAATCATTTGATAATGCGGATTCCTATTTCTTAATGATATTCCACAATCAAGACAATTGGGTGAATCCCGTGAAACCATTCTATAGAAGTTCATTGATATCTTCATTTTATAAAGCAAATCGACTTCGATTCTTGAATAATCCACATCACTTCTGCTTCTTCTGTAACACAAGATTCCCCTTTTCTATGGAAAAGGCCTGTGTCAATAATTATGATTTTACGTATGGACAATTCCTCAATATCTTGTTCATTCGCAACAAAATATTTTCTTTGTGCGTCGGTAAAAAAAAAACATGCTTTTGAGGGAAGAAATACTATATCACCAATCGAGTCACATGTATCTAACATATTCATACCTAACGATTTTCCATAAAGTGGTGACGAAACGTATAACTTGTACAAATCTTTCCATTTTCCAAGTCGATACGATCCACTCGTTTGTAAGCTATTTACTCGATCGCAGACATTTCTGGAACACCTCTAACAGAGGGACAAATAGTCAATTTTGAAAGAACTTATTGTCAACCTCTTTCAGACATGAATCTATCTGATTCAGAAGGGAAGAACTTGCATCAGTATCTCAATTCAAACATGGGTTTGATTCACACTCCATGTTCTGAGTTACCATCCGAAAAGAAGAAAAAATGGAGTCTTTATCTAAAGAAATGCGTTGAGAAAGGGCAGATGTATAGAACCTTTCAACGAGATAGTGTTTTTTCAACTGTCTCAAAATGGAATCTATTCCAAACGTATATGCCATGGTTCTTTACTTTGACAGGGTACAAATATCTAAATTTGATATTTTTAGATACTTTTTTGGACCTATTGCCGATACTAAGTAGCAGTCAAAAATTTATATCCATTTTTCATGATATTATGCATGGATCAGGTTGCTACTTTAAGAGGTTCGACAAAAGTTATCTTATCCTTCTGTTATGTGTTGATGATATGTTGATCGCAGGAGCATATGCAAAAGAGATGGATAATTTGAAGAGACAATTGTCAGAACGATTCTCCATGAAGCATCTTGGAGAAACAAAATAGATTTTGGGCATGAGAATCGACCGTGACAAGGCAGCGAGGAAATTGTATCTTTCACAGGCCATTTACATTCAAAAGGTCTTAGAAAGATTCAACATGGATGAATTGAACCCAGTTAGTGTGCCATTAGGCAGTCACTTCAAGCTGTCGAAGAAAGAGTCGCTGAGAACAAAGAAGGAACGTGCCAAAATGAAGAAAGTTCCCTATGTTTCGGCAATTGGTAGCATTATATATGACATGGTGTGTACGAGACCAGATATTGTGCATGCACTGGGAGTAGTGAGTCGGTTCATGGGTGATCCGGGCAAGCAATATTGGGAGGCTGTTAAGTGGATCTTGAGATACTTTAGAGGTGCCACGGAGAAGGCCTTATGTTTCGATAGCAAGAGTGTTGAGTTGGTCGGTTATGTTAATGCAGATTTGGCATCTAATGACCTTGATGGAGGAGAAGTACAACCGGGTATGTGTTTACTTATGGTGGTACTGCTATTTCTTGGACTTATAAGTTGCAGAAGATCATTGCTTTGTCTACCACGGAGGCTGAGTATGTAGCCTTGACAGAGGCAAGTAAAGAGATGGTGTGGTTGTAGAATTTCTTGAGTGAACATGGGAATGAGCACAAGCATAGTACTCTCTATAGTGATAGTCAAAGTGCTATACTCTTGGCAAAGAATCCGGCGTTTCATTCGAGAACAAAGCACATGGAGTTGAAGTATCACTACATTCGACACCTATTGGAGATGAAGATCTTGCAACTTGAGAAAATACTTGGAAATGAGAATCCAACCGACATGTTTACTAAGGTGGTCACCTTAGAGAAATTGAAGCTATGTAGAGCTTCAATTGGCCTTGGAAGTTGAAGAGAAGGCTAGGCGATGCTAAGCGGAGCAAGGAGGAGGACAAGAAGATATGGTTACTTGGGAGTTTCAGTCTCCAAGTGGGAGATTGTTGGTGTATGGAGCCTGAAAAGGATTACTTGGCCCACAAGGTTTCTCTTTTCTTAGCCCACAAGTTTTTTCCTATTTTAACTAGGGCTAAGATTCAATTTGTGCTATTATAAATAGGTGCTCTTCCATTGTAATTTGTATGCCAGAAAAATATAGTGAAATCTCTGGCTTGGCATCGCCCCCAGACGTAGATACACATCGTATCGAACTGGATAAACAATTCTTCGTATTTTCTTTTCGTGTTTTCTCGTGATAGTGTGTGGGTATTATTTCCTAACGGTAACCTTATTTTTCATTTTTTTTATTTTTTTCTTTTTAGTTTGTTCAGACCAACTTGTTGGTTTGGGGACGTTGACGCGTGGATGCAAATGGTAGATGGTTGATGACTTGATGCTACATCAAATACTTGCAACATTTACAATACCATTCTATATTCTATACTAATGAAAAGAGTGCAAAACATGCACTAATAATTATCCATATTTTAAGTAGTTGAAGAGTAAATTTAGAATAGAATCCAGTTTTTTTTTTTTTCTTTTTGAAAAGAGAATAGAAAACAGTTTTATGATGATTCTTTCAACCTTAGTTTAATGTAACCATTTAAGGCATCAAAATGAGGCAAATTTCATAACTTTCAGATTCAGAATTCCTACCAAATTGACCTTTTGTTGTTTAAAACAATAGCACAAGAATAAATTATGATTCCCAAGCTGGGGGCTATCTGGACCTTGCATACACCCAGTATGCATCCCCCACCTTAATCTTCAGACATTTGTCATTGACTTTTTCCATATTAAAATCAAATGAAAATTGGGAAATGGTAACCATGATTCGGCTAGTACTATTTGCTTTTTGACTTTTTCAATGTAGTACTGTATTTGTTATTTTGTTATATTATCCATCATTTTTTTTAGGGTCTTTTAATTGATGTTAGTGAAGTTATTTTTTTAGAAATCTTTTATCATTTCTCCTAAATCTTTTTAATCATGTTATTAATTATAGAATGACAAAACCTTTTTGATGGTCTCGATACGAGTTCTGGTGTATGGGAGGGGGGGAATACACCAGTTAGGAATTTTAAAAATAACCCCCTGAAAATATCGCAACCGAGTAAGCAGACTCAGTTGGAATCACAACTGAGTAAGAAAACTCAGCTGTAAGAGTGGTGCTGTGCGGAATGTGGTGGAAAATAACAACTCGTAAAATATAACTCACGCTCAGATATGCAAGGTCGGTCAATAACCAAATCAGTTGAGAATGTAAGAATGCAGTTTGAGTGTTGGTTAGTTGGTCAGTTGAATATGCAATAAATAACTGAATAATAAACACAAACACAGAAAGATTTACGTGGTTCGGAGAGAACTCCTATGTCCACGGGGAGTTGTGAGTCCACACAACTCAGTCCAAGTTCTTCTGGACAAAAACCACAAAGCTTACGCGGGCTTTGCAACCGTTAAGATAAGTTTACGAGTACTTATCAACCTTACAGATAAGTTTACGGGTACTTATCAACCTTACAGATAAGTTTACGGGTACTTATCAACCTATCTACTCAATTACGGGAAGAGTAGGGTCCTAAAATTTTTTTTAAGGGTGTGTGTGAGGGTGGGATTTCCAACTACTAGCTCGAACAAGAAAGTGAGCTAGGATCTAACACTCTATGAACTCTCAACTAGTGATGTTCTCAAGGTTGGATCGAAAAACACCAAGACAGAATCTAACACTCTAGGAACTCTCAGCTAGTGATGTTCTTAGAGATTGATTTCCGTTTAGCTCATTTGCGATATGAACTCTCAACTGGTGATGTTCACTCGTTTATCTGCTCTCGCTCTTTCTTCTGTCTTCTCTGTCTTGTTCGTTTCTGTCATCTTAGTGAATGAATGAATGCCTCTATTTATAGGCGGAGAGAATCAACTAGCCGTTGGAAGAGCCGTTGATCTCTGTTCTTGTGAAAGCGATGGCTTGTCTCTCGTCTCTGTAGACTTTCCGGATTCGGCAACTGTGAACTTCTGCTTTCCATCTGAGATAGCCTTGTGTTGGGCCAAATGAGGTAATGACAGATAGTCAAACCTTCACGTGACTTCCTTTTTGAAATTCAAATCTTCAACCTTTAACTTGCAACCTTGTCTAGTCGGTTGAGAAGTTTTGATCTTCATCTGATTGGTCTTCAGCTGATGTTCCATCTGATCGCTATCTTCATCTGACCTTCTGTCTGAATTGGAATAGTTGAACCCTCAGCTGCTTTGAACTTCATGTTGTCGATCTGATCGGTTCGAGTCCTTCAACTGATGTTCTGTATCTTGAATGCTCAGTTGTTTTTCTGATGTTCTGAATCTTGAACGCTCAGTTGTCTTTCTGATGTTCTGAATCTTGAACGCTCAGTTGACTTTCTTCCATCTGATGTTCTCTTACATATTCCTTCTTGAACTCTCAGTTGTCTTTCTTACAACTGATGTTCTATCCGAGTGAAGCCTTGTTGCCGTCTATAGTTGGAGTCCTGTAAAGATAAAATTTCAACATTGCTCAAACAGTGAGCCTAACTACTAACATTAGGATCTGACAACATCTACTCAGTTGGGGTCAGTTGGTTTTGGAATCAATCAAATCTTTTCTTAAATTTCCCAACACTTTTCATGTGGTATAATTTTACACAATACGATATTTAATCTATTACCATTAATTAATATTCAAAATTATATAAAAATATATTTAATTGTTATTATATACTTCATCCGTCCATAAAAATCTGATTATAATAACAGATACTGAGATACTCTATCCATGGCAACATATTATATACTACCTACTAGTAAGTAGTCCGTCGAGACTCGATGGAAAATAATTTTATATTTTTATCTATATAAATATATTTTAAAAATATTTTTTTTGTAAATAATAATTTATTTCACCGATGTAAGCAAGGGAAGAAATACAAACATCTTACAAACGATAAAACAACCAAACAACATATCACAATATTATAACTTTGAAAAACTTGTCTTTCTCTCTTAATGCTTCCCCCTCACTCTCTCTCTCTAGAATTTCTCCAAAGATTGACTTATATCTAAAAATAATTTTATATCTTATTTATAAATTGTTATGTTGTTGCGTTAATTATAAACCAAACTCAATAAATTAATTATATTTAACATAGCCAATTTTATAATTTTGAATGACAATAAATCAAATATTCATTTATTATATATTATTTTAGTTTAAATTTATTTAGAATTTTCCACATCTCGATCAAATTAGTGATTTTATTGTACATACTCGTCGCAAACCTGTTGGGTAAAGTACTGGATAAAAATCTGAACACTACAGAGTTAATATATATTTCAAATTTAAATTTGTTTAGAATTTTTCTACATCTCGATTAAAATTGTGACATTATTGTATATATCCGTCGCAAACTTGTTGGGTAATAGTACTCATTAAAAATCTGAACACTACAAAGTTAATATTAACTAAAATTAATAAAAATTGTTCTTTTATGTCTTTTTGAATCGTCTCGTTGGTTTGAATTGTCTCATTGATTTATGGTAATTGATATTTCTAATCTTAGCCAAAGGCTGAGAAATATATATTTACATTTTTAAGAAGTTTTTTTTTCGTTTTTTAGCTATCTATTCATGCATTAGATTTTCTAGCATACAATAATCGAAGATTTTAGAAAAATATGAATGAAAGATAAAAAGAACTCCATGTAGATATATTGATTAAATATATTTATTTAGTGGCCAAATAATACACAAAGCTTTAAATAAGTGTAAAGAATAGAGATAAATATGATAATAACAAATATTCATGATGCATGAGAAATTATTACATAAATATATAATAAGTAATATGTGTGTATTATTATGAATTAATAAATCAAAAAATATCAAAATAAAGGAAAAATGGAAAGGAGCACCGAGAAGGGAACACCGTTTATTTTCCTATTATTAATTGATTATAATACTCTATGGTAAATATGTTGGGAGTATTATAGCCCACTTAGACAACCTATTTTTCAATACAAAAGGTGAGGCGTATTATAGTCCATTCCACCTATTTACCTAACTTTTTCTTAAAACTCGCACCACAATTTAAAAATTAATTATTATGGATGGTGTGAGTGGTATTTCCAAAATCTTTAAAAGAGTATGCAATAAAAGTCCTAGTTAAACCTTCTCGTCGTGCATAACCATTTCTTCTCCGACAACCGCCACTTCTCAAGCAAAACACATACAAACTTGTAGCCCAACGGGCTAGCCTAAGAACCGAAGAGTTAGGGTTAGGGTTAGGGTTAGGTTCAACAATTTGTAGCTTAAAATAAATTTAGTCCGATTAACCCGAACCAAAAGTAGTTCGAGGCCGATAAGGTTGGCCCGAAAACCGAACGGATTAACCGATTGACGTCCCTAATTTGAATGAACATGAGTTTTGGTTGAAATTAATCATTTGTATTAAATAACTTACAAAGAATTTGTTAATAGCCGAATATATTAACTTTTATGATTATCATTCTTGTTAAATAAGAGGTTAGACGTGCAACTGACATCCGCATTGCTAGTTCATTACCAGAAGCACTATTATTCTCGGTGAGTCAAGACTGGATTGAGCGTCGGAGGATTGACGCCGGAACCACCTCCCTCCGTCTTATTTTACACGCCATATCTGTCTAAAACTCATACCAGAAGAGGAATTGGAGTGCTGGATCGCGACCAACGCTAAAGCGTGACCGCTTTCCAGGTATTGAGTCCAAACAATATCTTAAAAAGTATACTTATGTAAAGTGGCTAATTTATGTCGTTACATTTATCTTTAAATTGTACACTAGCAAACATTGTCAAAATATGTAATTTTTTTTAACTAATTATATATGTATATGTACTATGTGCATTATTAATTCATCATTCATATTTTTTTTATATAAATATTGAAACTATGCAATTTTTTAGTAGTTGCCAAATAAATAATTTTGATCAAATAATTATATTTATTTATCGTTACTTATTAGAGAAAATGATGATCACAATCGAGTAGTATTCACTAATTGAAAAACTTATAGTAGTATAAGAGAATCACATGTAATATATATATATATATATATATATATATATATATATATTCTCAACCAAAATAATTTATTATTTAATTTGACTAAATAAATAAATTTTGTCAAAAATATAGCCAATTTATTAAGTAATATATTGTTATCACCATTAGTTTTTGATACACATAGAGTATATGTTGCTAAACGTTATTATTATTTAAGTATACGTCTCTTGTATATAAAAAGATATTTTAATTCTACTTTTTTGGAAATTAAGTCCTACAAACATGAGGTGCTACCTAATACAAAAACAAATCGTCATCTACAAAGATAACAGTGGATGATGATACTAGAACTAAGAGCATATACAGCAGGAAACGAGGGACGGTGTCGAGCCGCTCGACACACCCCTGTGTCGATACTGTTGTGGGGGGATCGACACCGCCCCGTGTCGATGGTGAGGCGAGAGCGGAGTCGATCGCTCGATCCCTCCCTCGACTCCGCCACGTTGCAAAATGGGGACACGTGGCGTGTCCCTATTGGTCCGTCAATATATATATATATATATATATATATATATATATATATATTTAATTTTCTGAAATAAAAAATCAAAAATAAACGGTAAAAAATTAAAATGTGTTCAACGTATACATTATCTCCATCAACGGCTATATCCCATTTTTTCACTATATATATCCCTTCATCTCATTCATTCTACACACCAAAAAAATTCTTTCTTCATCCATTCTTCCCTACAAAAAAAAATTACTCTTTCACATCATATTTTGTGCAAAAAAATGGCCGACGACCAGTTTAATTCGTGGTATTCGCAAACTTTTGGTTCAATCCCACCGAACCAATCTCCAAATCCGACGAATCCACCTCCCAATCCGGCGAATCCAAGCTCTCAATTCTCATCTTCTCCCGATTTCGGGCAATACTCGGCCCCTGCAGGGTTTGGTGGTTTTTCGCAGACGCCGGGTTTCTCCCAATTTTTCCCGTCGTCGGGTTTCTCTCCATTCCCTCCGGCCACTGGGTTCTCGCAGTTCTCACAGCCGCAGGGGTACGGCCAATTCCCCCCGTCGGCTGGATTTTCGCAGACACCGGGCTTCTCCCAAGTCCCTCCATCCTATGGCTTTTCGCAGTCGCCGGGCTTTTCGCCTGCGTCGGGCTTCTCGCCTGCACCGGGCTTCTCTCAAGTACCCCCGACATCCGGGTACTTCCAATTCTCGCAGCCCCCAATGGGTACGGCTCGACTCAGACGTTTCAACCTCAACGACGACGACACGTCGAATATGAGTCCCGAGCAAAAGGCGAGGTACGAAAATGTTCGCCGCAAACTTGCAAGGGAATTCAACTGGGAGGAGTAGTTGTCCTTTTTTTTTAAAAAATTATTGTAATGTAGTAGTTTTTAATTAATGTATTTTTTTTTAATTAGTGTATGTTGTAGTTTTTTTTAAATTCAATAAAATTGTCATTTATTAATTTATGAATTTAATTAAGTTAATTTTTATAATATTTATTACAAATAAAAAACAACAAAATAAAATCTATTCAATCATTAAATCACGTTTCCAGTGCTTAGACCTAGGTCTTACTCAACCCCATTATAGTGGAGAAATCAACCTATGTCTAACTCAACACCACCAATCATTAAAATCACGTTTCCCAGTGCTTAGACTAATCATTAAAATCACGTTTCCCAGTGCTTAGACCTAGGTCTTACTCAACTCCATTATAGTGGAGAAATCAACCTATGTCTAACTTAACACCACCAATCATTAAAATCACGCTTCCCAGTGCTTAGACCTAGATCTAACAAGACCCTTGTAGTACATGCTCTAAACCATAGTTTAAGGTTTAATAATAAACAAATTGAAGTAAATGGGCAATAATGTATTTGTTCGACACGTGGACGGCAGATAACGAGTGGTGCCACACTTGGTATATGCCACTATCCAATTTGCCTCTCGGCTGGCACAGAATCTAAATCAAATGCAACGACTGAAGTGTATTGATCTTCGTGAAATTTATGGCAAATCTTATATAAAAATCATAACTTGCACTCAAAAAATCTTGCATGAGAACGATAAAAGTGCAGAGGTAAACTGAAACCATTGGCCTCACTAAAATCTCAAGTAGAAAACCACAAATTTAAAATATTTGTTTCTTGCAAGAAAAAAATTCATACTGACAGTTCACTGCAGCATTTCTCTGTTGAATTCAGTGGCAGTGCAAACATATACCATTAAAAGAAATTCAGTGAGGTTTGAAGCAAATAGAAGCAGACATCAAGTTACCTGGCTTAAGTTCAATGTATATATCGGGTGTCATTATTCATCATCCACAAATAATAGGATAACAGAATTTTCAAAAGCTTAACAAAGCACTAATAATCTATGATAATCATAACTTATACATACGGTGCAATGATCCGATTGATACGATGAAGTCTTCCACAGATAATTTACAGGGGGAACGAATTAAAAAATATGATGCACACATAGTCACGAGCTGCACAAACATTCAAGTTAACTAGACTACTTACTATCCTTCCACAGATGAAGTCTTCTGACGCCTTATTTGCTCTCTGAACTTGGCTATAAACTCCCCAGCCTTTCTATCGACTTCACTCCCAAGTTCTTCGCCATCATTGCCAATGTTAGTTCTAGTATCATTCTCATCCGCACTCTTGCCAAACCTAATCTCTGTATCTTCAGTTTTAGCAGAATGCAGATCATCAATGTCTAGTTTCTCTTCATTATGGAACTCGGGAAGAGTTGGTTTTGGCTTTGGCATGGAGAAAATACGACCACATTCTTTTTTTTCATGGTCAACTGGGGGAAATTCCAGTTCTTCCTCTCTCCTTTCAACCAAGGAATCTGCTTCAGATTTGACAAACCTTCCCCGTAACTTGCCATCACCTCGACTTGGGCCCTGCTCCTTCTGATCCACGGCATATCTTTTTGGCTTGATTGTCCTAACCGACTTAGCTCGTGGTAGCACTTTAGCAAGGGATGAAGACTTTGCATCGCTTTCCACAGATTCAATACCTTGTTTTCCTTTTCTAACTTCCTCTTCAACACCGGAGTCTTCAACGCTGTTTTCCAAATCCCCAATACTGTCCATGTCTGAAGAGCTAAACAATGATGATGATGATGATGCCTCAGAACCTGCGGGAGCTACTTCCGAATGTGAAGCAGCAAATACCCTTCTCCTCTCCAAATTTTCGACTTTCGAGCTTCTCAATTCAGGAGTACTAGGAAACTTTGTACCCCCAAGTGAACTAGACTTGAGATGCTCAAACTCAAATTCCCCAACTGAGTGAGGCCTACTATGTTGAGGTAGCTTAGAAACACTCATTTCTTCTTCCTCATTTCCCATCCTCACAAACCTCGAGCGCCACGGGATCGTTGCTCGCCCAGCAACCTCCTCAAACTGCTTGTCCAAATTTATAGGAACCACACCCCTAATCTTAACAGCCTTAGCATCACCACCACCACCATCATTGCCCTTAGCCCCAAATTTTGGACAACCAGACTCATTCCTATTCTTGAATTCTTGGTTATCATTATCTATAGCCCTCGACCGCAAACTCCTAAGAGGCAAATTCAAAGGCTTAAAATCAGAGCTACCACCAACTAAACATTTAGCATTAGAGACAACCACCAAAGACTCACCCTTTGAATACTGCGAGTGCCACGCTCGATTCCCATTCCCCTCAGAAACACTCTCATTCCCATTATTCGGCCAGAAAGATCTAATTTTTCTACCACTATGAGCTACAGATTCATCCTTTTCTAAAAATTGATCACCACAATTCACATAGTTCTGCATCATATCATGTTCGTAGCATGCATTTTCATACTTATCGTCGAAAATTGAAGTCAAGTGAGAAATTCCAGAAAGATATGAGCGAGAATCATCGGTTATTGAATTTTCTAGAAATTTGTCGGGGGCGATTTGAGCAGTTCTTCGGCCGAAGAGGCCGTAGGAGACGGCGATTCCGATGAAGAGGAGGTGGATAATCTCCCAGAAATCGGTGAAAATGGGTTGGGTGATGAAGTCCGGCGCTTGTGAAGGAAATAGTGGAATGGCAAGAAGGAGAGCAATAATTACAAGGGTTTTGAAGAGAGCGTTTGAATCCGACTTACTTGGAATTTGATGAATGTCGGAAGGTTGTTGAGGTGCGAAAGGAGAATTCTTGGGCGCTGCAGCTGCTGCTGCCATTGTTGAAGGCAGATTGGGTGTAGACGAAGTAAGGGAGACTTATTAGCAAAGGTAAGAAAAAGAAGGCAAGTTTGTGTGTGTGACTGTGTAAGGGGGGGGAGAGAGAGTAGAGAGAGGTGGAGTGAGTGGGGTGAAGCAAATCTTAAAAAGGTATGCTGTATAATGATAATTATGACCGTTTATTTCCATTGGCGGAATTGCCCCTCCCTCTTCTCTTCAATCATTTTGATTTTGGGGGGAAGTTGTTTTGCCCTAGTTCGATTATTATTGGTTGGATGCTAATAATATTTCTCCAATTCAATAATCTCGAATTATAATTTCGACCACATATAATTTACAAATCGACGATATAGAAGATGGGCTCAATAATCAAATAATTCATGTAGTATAAATGCAGAAGTTGTGTAATAATGTGTACAGTTAGTTGGATGCATAATAATATAAATAGTGTGTAATAATGTGAGCAAGTCTAGTTTTATGATTACTTACACCCATCACCCATGACATCTCATGTCCCATTATCAAAATATTTTTTTTCTAATTTTTTCAAGTGAAGATATTTCCCAAAACTAAGTCCAACTTATTTTGCCTTTTTTCTAGAGGAACTTGCTAGGATTAATGTTGGATTGTCGATAATACGCCCACATCTATAATTGTCTCGTTAACTAGTATTTCAATTGACGTTTTCATCTTAAGTTGGATACTTATGATGGCATTGTTTGTGATTATTGTTAATGGGTAGTCCTATTTGGACATATTATGTCCACACATACGATGGTAAAAATACGGATTTGACGGAATTTTTAATTAATAATTTAATTTTATAGTTTCGACAGTTTTGTTATTAATAAACATATATTTTATAAATTTTAATTATAAAGTTTCATCCCAATTTAAATTCACAAGTTTAGGACTTTGGTGTGGATGAGAATAAAATTTGGGAGCGGGTGTGCGTGATATCGATATTTCGGAAGAAAGAAATTTTGAAGGAAATCGGACAATGTTTTTTATATTTCAAACACGTATGTCTAAATATAGTATGTACGAAGAGAATTATTGTTAATGTCATACGTTGGAATTTTAATACGCTACTCCTGCTCCACTACCAACTTTGGTTATTACTTTTTGTGTTTCTTTAATGAACAATGATTTAGGATTATATAAAATATGATACAAATGATAATTAAAGGTGGCAAAACCGCCGTCTAGGATGAGCCCTATTTGAGGTTGGTTTAAGTTGAAAAAAGGTTTATCCCAATTCGTTAGGTTGCTAGGCTAATCTCTGCACTGCACAGCAAGCTCTACTACACTTTGGGTGGGTATTTCTTGCTCGGTTTTTTTTTTTTTTTGGCCCGAAGAGTAGTTATTTGAGCGGATTTTTCAGGCCTAAATTTTTACGGGCCTTTTTTTATCAAGCCCAATCCAGTCTTGATTTCAGATATTCGAGCCCGCCTCATTTACCACCTCTATTAACTAAGTTTTGGTTTCCATTACTCGAGTTGGGCGTCTAATTCTGGGCCCGCCACCTCTTGTTGAAAATTTGTACGGAAACAATTCAATTCAATTTTCTAAATCATTAACAAGAAGATTTAAATTACTGGAATGATTTAGCAGAATTTCAGTTGCCCAATATTCAAATCTCTAAACCGCAGCTGAACAATCATCCCATCGAAATCCGGCAACATGGAAAGCTTACTCAAACAGTAGGACTAATTTAGCACAATGATGAAGAAAAGTTGGTCTTGAATTCCTCCCCACTTATCACATTTGAATCTCTAAATTGTTGGATTTTGAAGGAGATTATATCGCCAAGAGCTCACCACGCAATTCCATTCCAACATTTTTCGCTTAGGAAATGGCATAGGCAATGAGGAGATAGTCAAGGAAGAGTAGTCTTCTTCACTCTAGTGGAAGTGTTTTCCCTTATCACAGGAGTTATTTTCTTGCAACCCGTTTCAGAAGTCATGTTTCTTGATGTTTATTCGTTAATTTACGATCTAACATCTAAGTTGTTTATTAAATGTATGTGGAATCCTTTGGAAAAAATAAAAAAATTATGTGTATTGTGGAAGAAGAAGAGGTTTTGTTTCTATGTTTTTTGCTTCAGATCCGAGCCTCTTTATATTTAAATTTCATGAGTAAATTGTACACATTTTTGATGTATTTCCAAATTCTCTACATTCTTGATCAGGCAGTGGACAGATTAGGCCGTCTGATCCAGATGATGGACCGCGAAAGCAAGGCCCCTTTTTGTTGTTCATCATCCGGATCAAACAGCTCCCAGTACTCTAACTAACATCATCATCATCTTGAGGTGCACAAAAGCTAGCTTAACAAAGAAAACAATTTTGTGGAAGCAATAGGAAAGATTTGTGCACAACATTGAGCCAACTAGAAATAGGATTGCAATGATCTTGCATCCCAAAAGCACATTCATCATTAGACAAAAATTGAGCCAATGACTTGGTGCTGTCTAATTTTTTCTAACTTGTCCAATTGTCACCTCTATCTCCAACATCATAATCCAACACAAAATCAAGAGAGAGAGTTGGGTTACTTATCCCTTCTTTGCCTATCCAGAAAACAAACTTTTCTTCTTTTTTTTTTTTTTCCTTTTCCTTTTCCTTTTCCTTTTCCTCTCTCTTTTCTACAATCTTTTTAATCTTCATATGTCCTCATCCAAGGAAAGGAGAGACTTCCCCACTTGCTCACTAACTTTTACTATCAAAAGGCAGGAGCAGCATCTTCTTCTAAAGGTGCAAAATTGGAGACTACGTTCGGGGGCGGTGGGCGTCGGGCGAAATAACCGCAGCCCACGGATTGATAGGCGGCGGCCTCTGGTGGTGGTGGGCAGCGGCGGACGTGGACGAAGACGAGACGGCCACGCGCTCGCACTGCGGGCACATGGTGAGGGTGGTGGGAGGGCTCATATTCATGTACATTTGAGGGGAAAGCTTCAGAGCCCTCAGTTCCGTCACCTCCTTCTGTAAACGTCTGTTTTCCTCCGTCAGGTTCTCACAGCATCGCCTCAGATACTCACAGTCAACCTCCGTTTGTTTCAATTTTGTCCTGCAAAATGTTAACAGTGTTGTATTTATTACCAAACATTGCTAGTTACACAAAAATTAAATAGTGCCGTACCATTAATCATCATAATCATTGTCAAATCATACCACTCGCTTAGTCTAGTAGTCTACAATCTACTTGCACAACTCAGAAATTAATAAGAAAATTACTAGTAATAGCATATACCAAGGGACGAAATTAGCCTCGAGATGATGGAGAAATTGCTTACCTTGCCCTTCTGTTCTGAAACCACACCTCCACTTGCCTAGGCCGCAGATTTAGCTGCTTCGCCAACGCCATTTTTTGCTTCTGCAACAACAGACAAAATCCACAGGAAAAGAGGGGGGGTCATTACCCTGAACTCATCATTGTTCATTTGTAGAGGTGGATATTACGGAAACACCCTCCCCCGACGTATTTAATTACCGGGATGCCACTCACCGGATTCAGAGTGTTGTGCTCCTTGAAAGTCTCCTCGAGGACCGCCGCCTGCTCCTTGGAGAGGCGGAGCTTCTTCCTCGCCGCCGCGTCGGCGTCGTCGTCGATCTCGAGAGAGCTGGTGGCCCTCTCGCCGTCGTTCTCCTCTCTCTCGCTCCTCTTCCCGCTCAAGCTCGAAACCGTGCTATTTGGAGACGAAACCATCACTTCTTCTTCGCAATCGATCACTGTAATCGCCCTATTCACATCGATTCCTCGAAATATTGATCTCGCTTCCATATTTCCATCTGAAATTTCACCACATGAACTCTATTAATCCCAGCTTGAATTTCATCGTGTACTAAATTAAATACGTATTCGAGATGCCATCTTCAATTGCCTCTCAGCTAAGTCAAATTAAATTATTTGTATAAAGTAGTTCCATTTTCTTCGCAGAAAATAAAAAGCTGAAAGATTTGGACAAAATGATTACTACTTGTATAATTTAACATTCTGCGGACGTAATTGCCTGGGAAGCAAAGCATAGCATGCATGGACCTTGGCGGACAATTAAAAAAGAAATAGAAAAAACATGAAATACAAAAACATCAAATCTTTGCTCCTGGATAAAAAATCAAAAAGAAATTTAATTACCAGCAGATTGTTGTAACGCATCAGCGGCAGAAGATTTATTCTGCTGCTGCAAAAACGGAAAAGGAGATCGGAAAAGATTCAACGGGAAAGGGGCGGCTGGGGTTGGTCCCGGCCGCGGCGGCGGCGGAGGAGGATCATTACTATGAATCTCCGGGCATCGCAAGCTCAAACTCAAACCTAGCCCATCTTCTCTTTCGGCCATACTTCGCTCTCTCTCTCTCTCTCTCTCTCTCTCTGACTCTTATGAATGCACAAACGCAGAGTCACTTTCTCTCTCTAAATGAAATGAAAGGAAATGTAAAGTGTAAAGTAAAGAAACCGGACAAGCATTAGTTGACGTGCGATGGAGTTATATAGAGAGAGAAGAAGAGAACAGGGGGGGGACAGAATGAGGAGAAATGGGCTGGTCTTTTTCTTTGGCAGAGGAGTTACAGCTTTTTCATTAGGCCTAAATATTGCAAGAAAAGATAATATAGCTGTGGACCTACTTGTATATATTATGTTGTGTGTGTATGAATGAATATATATACAAATACTATATGTATATGTATATGTACATATTTATGTGATGATGATGATGATGATATTGTAGATACAATGCAGATGTTCAATGATGACTTGTGTCAGAGGTCGCTACTGCCTCAATCATAATGATGGGATTTGGCTTTAGACTCCTTTGATTTTTGAGTCGCCTTTTCCAGTTTTGCATCCTGCTTTCCACTAACCATGGTTTCCCATTTTCTTTTAACTCTGCTTACTCTAATTTCATTTACCGCTCCTTTTCTTTGGTTGACCACCACCACCCTCCTCTTTCTAAAATTCAAGTTCTAAATTTCAACATTTATAATTTCTCTCCTTCTAGTAGCATTTCTTTTTTCTCTTCGGTTGAACCGCCCTAAAATAAATATTTTATTCAATTTTGAGAACTTTGAGTCTTTGACATAACAATATTGAAATATGATTTGATAAAATTATAAATAACTCAACATTACATAGATTGTTCACAATATATACTAAAATACAATAATTTTACTAGCTAGCACACAAGTAATACGAAATACGTTAGGTATGTTTTGAACTTTTAAATAATTCAAGAGGAAAAAAAGTATACAAATATAAATTTTAATTACACGATTACGAGTATTTTGGACCCGGTCAATAAATAAGAGTATAAAATTAAAAAATCATAAGTAGTGAAAAAAAAAGATAGAGATAAGGGGGAGGGGTGAGTGAGTGAGAGAATGGAAATAAAAAATAGGGAAGACTTTTTAAAGTAATTTGAACCGTGGTTAAGTCAAATCTATTTTTCTTTTCATTTATTTTTCTCTTTTGCTCTAATTTCAAGTTTCAACTGTAACTCCTCATAAAAAGAGGACTTTTTCGAGCGTTGACCATTGACCCTTGGGGTCTGTGGTTTTTCTCGTGATAGACAAAACCAGTTCATCCACGCGCTCTCTGTCACGCGCCCCGTCTCGTGAATTGGCGAAAGGCGCCCTGGACGGGCCCCACTTCACGGAACAAGCGTGTGGTGCACGTGGATTTGGCTTTCTTATATCCAAGGCTGTCTTGTCTTTTCTATTATTATTATTATTATTATTATTATTATTATTGTCACCTGTTAGTTAGTTACGGCACTAATCCTAGGTTAGCTAGTGTGGGTGTGTGGAATTAAGAAATTAACTTTAATGCAACTTTGCACGGACATGAGTTGGGCCGTGTTGATGGAAAACGGAATTTGCTGTGTTTATTAGAAACCAAGTGGTAATTAATGCAATTTCACGTTACCATTAATTAATTAATACACTATATATTTAACCTTTTTTTTAACAGAAACACACTATATTACTTTAGAAAAAGGTTACGGGTGAGACGTTAGATTAACATAACCTGTCAAAGAAAATGAATAGAAGAAGAATTTCCATGTAAAGATTAAAATTTAATAAGTTAAATATATGGAGACACTTAGATTAAAATGTGGACAAATATTATCATTTTTATAACTTTTGATTAATTTTAAGATAATGTTATAGTGTTTAAAACTTTAGAAATGTAGACACAATGCTCACACTTTTGCAATATTATTGTTATTTTCAAAAAGATATTTATATATCTATTGACAAGAAATTAAAATAGTGTGGATGTGTTAGTTCCTTAGTCCTGACACAGTGTGAATCACCAAAAAATATTTCCGCCATTAGATCACTAAAACACAGACTTTTCGATACACTAAAGTTAGACTGTCTGCAGTGGCTGTCTCCATAGTTGTCTCGAGACACCCAATCCATGGAGACAGCCCAGTGCAGCATTCACTGTCTCGAGACAATGATATATTGACAAAATTAATATTCAAAATTAATAAACTAATTAGATTGAGACACTTCATAGTGACAGTCCCACTACATCTGACTATCTCTATCTCCATCACACTCCATAAAAACACCTTATAGAAACACTACCATTGCAGATAGTTTTAGATTTAAGGACATTATTGTAAAACATTATGCATAAATTTGTCAAGTTTCAATTGTAATGTTATTATTTCAAGATTGGTCAAATGTTAACATAGTTTGCTCTATATTTGTTGCTAGGTCATATTAACAACTACTAAGAAATCAGCTGAGTAATATGGTGTTATTATAAGTTGTATTTTTAATGCTAATTACGGGAAAAAACTACTATAAAGCGCAAGTAATGTGCTATTCCAAATACGTTTAAGAAGCTCAAAATTTGGGTCAAAAGTTAGGAGACTCATTTATAAAGGAAAGTCATAACCACTTTATGGGGGCATAAAAAAAGTGGTGACCGACTTTTAACAATTCAATAATTTGGAAAATAGTAAATTACTTGACCTTTAAAATCAAATTCAGTTATTTTCAAGCCCATTAAAGAAGTAAATTACCAATTTCAATTTTGTGCAAATTTGTACGTCAATAACTTCTTTGAACCATCTCATTACTAATGGATGCTACGGTGCACATGACATTTATGGTTACCATATTCTTCTTATGAAATATTTAGGTGAATAGTTAGACTATGTTCCACATCTGATGACTTTTGTAAAATGTTAAATTTTACTAGAAAAGTGCTAACGAACTCAACAAGATGGTTTAGTCATTGAAGTCACAATCTCGTGATTGAAATGTCATAAGAGTTACTCCATATAAATTTCATTACCTACTATATATTTTATGAGAAAGGACTATGAGGCTCTCTATGGATGACCTACTAATAGAGCGGCTATTTTTGTGCCTAAATATTTAAAATTCAGAACATCATTAATATCGTAAATCGAACGTGAATGTAACACAAAATTTCCTTAATGTGATGCACAACTCATGTAAAACTTACAACTATTGCATATGGCTTACCTAATATGATACTTCATATAGAGGTAGTTTCGTGTTACCCTCATGTAAAAAAAATCATGATTATAATGAAAATTAATAGACTAAGATAACTATCAAGGGAAAATTGAATCATTTTAGATTCTCCAAAGGTTTTTTCAACCCTTCAATCTGAAATACCGACATGCTTTTCGTTAATATGCGACAATTTCTATATGAGTTATTAGGCATAATTACGTAGTATATCATTTTTGGGAGTTAATTTCTTAATATTCGAAGTCATATATAGAAAAATAGACTCACTCGTACACTAAAAAACTACTACCCCCACAAACAAGGTGCAACCACGATTCGTGCAAATGCTTAATATAATTAAGGAAGAATTAAAGGCAGTTTCAAATTGATACCTAAACATTCGTGCATTCAATAACCGTTTGGGGTGTGATAAACACTCATTTTCGTAGCAACTAAACGTGTTTACTAACGCATTTTGCTTAATTTTTGCCAAATTTGTGATTTGTTTAATATGAATTTATCTATTTTGGAACACGTTTGGTGGAATTTTTTGCTTGTGTGTAGGTGAAATAAGGATTTCTAAGCTAAAGTGGGTGTTCAAGGAAGAGCGGCATCAAAGAGTCAGGATGAAGAAGTGAAGAAATCGGACGAAAGGAAGTTGGAGAGCTAACCGGCACTCAAAATGAGCTAACCGGCGGTTCAGGGCTAGACCTCCAGTTAGCAGCTCCAAACCGCCGGAAGTTGCTGGAATTTTTTCATGTGTTAATGCTAACCGACGCCTTAGGACTGGACCGCCGGTTAGCCTATTTTCGTACCAAAACTTCCGATTTTGCCCTTTTTTTACGTTTTAACATGCTTTAGCACTTCTTCTACTATATATAAAGGGGATTTAGCCCCAAAAACATGGATCTTACCCCCTAGCTTAGTTTCCTCTTCCCAAAGTTTCATTTTCAAATTTATTTTAGGATTTAATCATTGTAATCAAGTAAGAAGGTCGGATTTGGATTGTTTTGAATATTTAATTGAAGATTTCTCCATTTGGATTCTTAGTATCTTTAATTATGCATTCAATTATCTTCTCTTGTGCTATTTCTCTTCTTATGTCTAGCTAAATCTTTTAGTTAGTTTTGGGAATTAGAGATGATTCAATGGAGGTTTTGATCTTAGCTTTCTAATTCTAATTATCTTCTCCTAATTGGTTGTGGATTTGGGTCTTGATTTCATGTGGGAATTATTGATAATTTTTCTTGCATGCCAAGTGTTTGTAAAAATTCTTAATATGTTTTTACATGCATGAAAATCAAATTGTCACATTATGCATGGTTTTGAGACTTAGCAAGTGATGAATTCATGCATGGGAGCTTATATTCTTTGTGCTTTTTGGAGTCGAATTATTGCCTTAGGTCTTAGACGAGAGAGTCGATAGTTTGATCTTCTTTTGTTATCTATTGAGAGAGGATAGTGAATAGCTTTGTGAATGCTTCTCATTTAGGAGATTAAATATGGTTATGTGAATTAGGAAGTCATCTTCATGTCATCTAGAATCGGTTCGAAACCCTAGAACCAACATTTGTCTCTAATCGTTTTCTCAATCCTTATTTTTGTTCTCATTTGCTTTTAATTGGTTCCTTGCTTTCATTTACTTTCAAAATTGTTAAGTAAACTCAAATTCATGATGATTCTAGAGTTTGAATAGTAGAAAAGCGCATGAACTTCATTTCCCATATATGTTCGTTCAAATTCCTCGTGGATACGATATCTAATTGATAATACTACAATAGCCCGTTAGAGTTGCGGTTTATATTGCTAAGTAATTTTGTGAACAGGGTGTGCAAAGTAAGCGACTGCAAATATATATATATATATATATATATATATATATATATATATATAGGGGTTGGTTCACGTACAAAGTATTTTTCCCGTAAAAAATAAAAATAATGCATTTTATATATTAAATAATGTATTTTGTGTATTATTACAATGCATCCTCATATTAATGCATTTTTGGATTACTACAATGCATTGTTATGATAATGCATTCGGTGTTCAATTATAATGCATCGGTCAATCTCAACCGTAGATCTATATAATGGTCCAGATCGCTTCTCATTTCTTACAGTAAAATAGATTTACATATGATCTTCTCCCTATATATATAGCCTAAGAAAATAGAGTTTTTTTTTCTAGTATTTAGTTAATAATTCTTTTTTTTTAACATATGGTAAAGTTTGTTCATTAGGTTCAATTATCTTCGCTGGTATTGAGTAATGATATTCGGACACACTGTGGTCAACCACACGCGTGAAAAAAAGAAAAGTTGACTGTAAAAATGAAAATAATCACATTTTTTCCCTAGGGTTTATGCTTCCCAATTAGGTTATATAGATTGCTAAAATTATATTACAAATATTTAACATATAAAATTTATTAAATTTCAACACAATTACGTAATAAAATAACTAAAAATTATACATTTAATTATGCATAATATGCTTTTGCAATAATATTGAATGAGTACTCTTTTTCTGTTTTTCATACTCATTGATCTCGATATGAGGTTTCAATGAGGCTCGGACCTCAAATTTTTAATTATAAAATTTTCGAGACTTATATTTTATTTTTCTTTATAATTTTATTTTATTTTGTGCATTCGTATTATTGATTTATATATTTTATCAATAATTGAGTTAAGTTTTATAGTTATTAAGATTAAACAATAACATAAATTTTTAAAATAGAGCAATGGTTCGAGATGTGATGTTGAATTGCTCTACAGTATAGTAAGATCATGCTCTATTATAGAGAAATGATTGGAGATGCTCTAAGTAGTACTTTTTTTTTTTGTAAAATGCAACTTTTATTTCACCAAAGAGAAGATAATGTACAAATAGGCCAAGATTCAACCGAAACACATGAACAGATTTGGCATTTCCTCATCAAGCCAATCTCCTTGTGATCTTTAAGTCTAACTTACTTATCAAAGCTGCCAAGATTTGGCATTTCCTCACAACTTCATCAACATTCGGGGTATGATCCTGAAATTTGTTCTAGTTTCGAGCATTCCAAATCTCATACAACATGATAGAGCTCAACATCCTGTAGATTTTATGTTTACCTGTACCTGATCTGCAATGAGTAGCCAAATACATTTGTTCCTGCTCCCAGCTCCTTAAATACCCATTCTTACCTCCCCATGCACAAACTTCCCTCCACACTTTGGCTGAAAATTCACATTTAAAAAATAAATGATTCATATCGTTCTTCTTTTGCTCGCATAAACAACACAAAGAGTCTATTTGCATGCCAAATCCTCTCAGTTTATCACATGTATTCAGCTTTCCTAATAGGGCCATCCACATGATAAAGACACAAGTTGGAGGGGCCTTGTTATCACTTAACATCTTTGACCATGATACCCTCGGAAATCTACCCCTTAAATCAAGATATAAACTTCTTATTGAAAAGGAATTTTGAGATAGTAAACTTGCACCCGAAGTAGAGTTCTGGATCAATTCTCTAGCTTGTAATATCTTTCTTACCACCCATGAGCATTGTGCAGGGATCACCATGGTGAACGAGTCTTGTGCCTTAATATAATATTCATGTATCCATTTCACCCAAATCTTATCTTTTTTCTGTGTTACATTCCAAAAGAGCTTGCACTGATCTGCCTTGTTCTACCAAGCAACATGAGTAAGATTAAAACCTCCATCTTTCTTTGGCATACATAATTGCTCACAACTCATGAGAGCTCTTCTACTCATCATTGATTTTCCAGTCCATAGAAAAACTCTACAAGTTGTTTGTATAGCCTTAAGAATCTTCTGAGGAAGGAGAAAATTTTGACACCAGTAGGCCTGAATTCCAAGAATGACAGCTCTAATAAGCTGTATTCTTCTTGCATAGGAGAGCAACCGAGCAGACCAACAATCAATGCGAGCCAAAATTCTTTGGAGAAAAGGTTGGCATTGCAAAACACTTAATTTCTTACTAAACAAGGGTACCCCAAGTATTTAAAAGGCAAATCTCCCTTAACCATTCCACTTTCCCTCAAAATCTGATCTTGATGTGTAGCTGAAACTCCTCCAAAATAAATGCTACTTTTTGTAGCATTGTCTTTGAGCCCAGAAGCTTCAGAAAATTTATTAAAAGTTGTCATCAGTTTTTTCACTGAGCTAACATCTCCTCTTGAAAAGAGTAACAAGTCATCTGCAAAACTGACTTGAGTGAGGTTGAATCTCTTATACCTGGGGTTAGGCCTGGCAAATCGTGCGTGTCGAATCGTTATCGTGTCGACCTGCTAACGATCCGACCTGTTAAGGCTAAATCTGAACACGACATGTTAAGGATTTGCTCGACACGACACGAACACGATCCGAAATATGCACATTTGTACACGAAACGAACACGATAATAACACGATTTATATCATGTTGACACGATACGATAACGATACGACACGACACGATTAACACCTAAAATTACACGGAACGATATTAAGCTATCTGTTATGTAGACATCAAAAATATTAACTTATATTATGCAAGTTGCATATAAAATTCAGTTTCAAACACCCGAAGTCCAAACCCAAATTGCACATACTAACAACATTAATATATAATCTCCAATATTACATAACAAACTGAGTTTTAAAATCTTCAATATTCAACAATCCAACAATAAGAAAAAATATGAAAATCCAGATATGCATAATAGCTGGAGAAGACAACAAAATGAGCTTTGGAAAGAGTCGAAGAGTAGTATTGCTTTTGCAGACATAACCTTCCTGAAATATAAGCAAAAATTTATAACAATTTATTATGAGAGTAATTCCGAATATGCTAAATGCATTTTAAAAGATTAACCTTTTGCAATTAGAATCAAGTTCGCAAGGTATCTACCTTTCAAGCTTTATCACCAACAGTTGCAGAGTTTTCACTTGGATGTACATCATCATCGTTTAGGAAGTCTTCAACCAAGTCTTTAGTTGGAATTTTGCTTTTGATGACTTATAAACAAAAATAAGAATTATTAGTGAAAAACATCAATATACCAACAGTAAATATGGACTTAGAAATTATATCATAAGAAAGGTAATACCTTCCCCAAACAACCAATCTCTTGTGCAAATAATTGCTTCCACTGTGGATGGTTTGAGAGAACTACGATACTGGTCAAGCACTCTTCATCCAACACTGAAAACAGATTCAGATGCAACTGTTGTTATCGGAATGCTCAAAATATCACGTGCCATGCAAGCAAGTTGTGGATATTTAAAGTGCATCCCTTTCCAAAAATTAAGAAGATCAAGTTTGGATTTGACATCCAATCTTGTTTCTTCCAGATACAACTCTAATTGTGATTTTTGGGCTTGACTCAGTCCAAACTCATCATCTAAAGCACTGAACTCCTACAACGAAATAATAATAATAATAATAATAATAATAATAATAATAATAATAATAATAATAATAATAATAATAATAATAATAATAATAATAATAATAATAATAAGTAACAAGAAAATAAAGTCAATAACTGAATACAATTGTGCATTCTCAATATAAATTTAGTAATTTACCTCCACCATTGCCTTAGATGCTTCGCTCGTAAAGCTATAACTTGGATCACATGAAGCTGACTCACACTTTTAGAAGTAGTGTCAATGTAAGTCTTAGAATACTCCCCAAATAGGGCAAACAACTTCTCTTTGACTTGCAAGAATTGAGGAGAATCAACACCATATATCTTCTTATAAAAAAAATCCACAAACTGAAGCTTATAACGAGGATCGAAGACTGCAGCTATAGTCAAGATCAAACTGAAATCACCCCAGTATTTCTCAAATTTTAGAAGCATTTTTTCTGCCATTTTCTTGATATATGCATCAGAACTATTCTTACTTTGTAGCAATGAAGTGTAGTACATGGACGAAAGTATATATTTGTTGTTGGGTACTGACTTCCACAAAACAAGTTTGAGACATCAAAAAACAAACTCAAGAAACCACGAATCTTTTAAATCTGATCTCATTCATCTGAAGAAGGGCAATACTTGTAGTTGGGATCACATAGTTGAAAATTCATGAAAGCTTTCCTATAGTACAAAGCATTATCAAGCATTGTAAATGTAGAATTCCACCTAGTCGGCATATCCTGCCTTAGTCCTCTCTTACTAGTCAAAGACAATTTACTCACACATTCTAAAAATGTTTGCTTCCTCATTTGTGAACTTCACACATATTTCACACTTTCACGAATCTTAACAACACACTTCTCAATATCATTTAGGCCATCTTGAACCACTAAATTGATTATATGTGCACAACAACGGATATGGAAGAATTCATCGTTATACACAAGGGAATTATTCAAATTCATCTGTGACAGCAACAACTTAATAGACACATCATTTGAGGATGCATTATCTAGAGTTAATGAAAATATTTTCTTCTCAATCCCCTAATCACTTAGCATAGAAAACAACTTATTAGACAATGCTACACCAGTATGTGGAGATGGCATCAAAGAGAAGTTTAACACCCTCTTTTATAATATCCATTCTTCATCAATGAAATGACATGTTAGAGAAATGTAGCCGTCAGTGGTAATAGAACTCCAACAATCAAAGGTTAAACTTATTCTACCAGGTGCTTTATCCAACATTGATTTAACTTTAATCTTCTCCCTCTCATACATTTTTAAGACATCAGCCTTCAACGTATTCCTAGTAACCAGATTAATATCCCACTTAAGGTACTCAAAAATAGCTCTAATACGTTCGTATTCAACAAATCGAAAAGGTAAATCATGGACAATAATAGATTGAGACAACAACTCACGAAAGTGCCCAGGATCAAATTTGCCCATACTACCACTACCACCTTTAGACACCAATTCACCAACATCATGCGTTTGTTTCCTAGTACAAGTCAATAGATGTCAATTTAAATTTTCAGTTTCAGTTTTACTTGACACTTTTTCATACTTATGCCCACAATATAAGCATGTACAAGTGCTGAAAATACCAAAAGTGGGAACTTTGTTAAAGTGATTCCAAACATTTGACCTTTGCTTTCTTTTACGAGTTAATGTCGCCCTTGAAGTGGGATCCTCATCCCTTAAATCATTCGTGTCATTTGTAGTTTCATTATCACCATTGCTGCTAGCGCCGAAATTCGACATTCTTCCTGCAAATTTGCTAACATCAGTTAATATTTTTTTTCATTTCATTTTTTTTATTTTTTTTGCTGAATTAGTTCAAACTTGTGGCTGCTGAGATGTTTTCCGTTCTAGTTCTTTTATTGGAATATATGATATGATTGATTATATATCTTTTTGGTTAAAATATTTGACTATATCAACAAGTCATACAGAATCTAGATTATCAATGGTCTAAATTAAAGAATGCGGCCCCTTTAAAAAAAGGGTGAAAGAGAGAGAGGATTGGTGATTGAAAGGGTCAGGAAGAATTAATCAACACTCAATTAATTAATAAAACATCAGAAATGTTTCTAAATTCATGGATAAACATAAAACAATAACAATTATATATAAAGTGTTCTAAATTAGAATATAAGATGTTCAGTTAAGATTGATAAAAGTTAATAAACATACCAATCAAATTGATGTAGAACAATATAAACTGAGAAGTCTGAGATTAGTCGTGAAGAGAGAGAGAGAGATGAGCTAGATGTTGAAGGAGCCCGAGACAAAGCTGTTAGGCAGGAAGATTTCTCTGCCAGAGAACGGCACGACCATCGCTGCCGGCGAACTTTTCAATGAGGGTAGTAATGGAAGCCGTGAATGCGATCGTTGCTTGGAAGAGAGCAAAGGGCACAAAGAAGAAGTCGCTAGGGAAGAGAAGCAGGAGCGGCGATTTGTGAAGAATAGGAAAGAAGAAGGTGATTTGTGAATAAGAGAAAACGGCGAATGAAAATATGAGGGTATTTATATAAAACCCTAGGAAATAATAAGTAATATAAAAAATAAAAAAAAAATAAATAAATCTTATTAGGTTATACGAATCCGACACGAATCCGACCCGATAATTTCGTGTCCTTAACGGGTTATACGATAACGACCCGTATCCGATAAGACTTGACACTAATCCATAAATTTCGTGCGGATTCGTGTCGGATTATCGTGTCGTGTCAAAAATTGTCAGGCCTACCTAGGGTGATACTTAAAGAGCTTGTTCTCCCTTAACTCCAAAAGACATATGTGTAGGTATTCCATACAAATAACAAACAGATATGGGGAAATAGGATCCCCTTGCCTAAGTCCTCTCTTTGCTTCAAATGAATCAGTAATCTCTCCATTAATACAAGCCGCATAAGATACTGTGGTAACACAGGCAAGTATCCTTTGCACAAACCAATAAGGGAATCCAATTTCCAGCATCAAAAACTTCAAAAAAGGCCACTCAAATGTATCATATGCTTTCTGAATATCTATTTTAATCATGCAACGAGGAGAGATATTCTTCCTATTATATCCCTTGATAATCTAATGGCTAAGCAAGATATTATCATAAATAACTCTCCCTTTAACAAATGCACTTTGATTCTCACTAATAATTTCATCTAGAACTAATTGCATTCTATCAGCCAAAACTTTCGAAATGATTTTATATAGGACATTGCAGTAGTATTTTTGTTTTTGCACAGGGCCCACATTTTATTTCTCCCCGTCCTTATGTCAATTATTATTGTGACGGTGAGAAATTTTACAGCTAATACTCCCTCCGTCCCGCCACACTTGTCCTAATTTCCTTTTTGGGCGTCCCGACTAATTTGGTTAATTAGGCCCACTTTATACTTTTCTACCTACTTTCTCCTAATATTCGGTGTCATTTACTATTCACTTTTTCTCTCTACCCATTTTACTATTTATACTTATTTTATTTCACTATTTACTCTCTCTATCTCTACTCATTTTATTTGACCTTAATAACTCTACTAAATACACATTTTCTCTCTAATTGTTTTCTCCTTAATTCTTGTGCCCAAAAACATTAGGTTAAGTGTGATGGGACGGAGGGAATATGTTTAAGCGCTATCTTAATAATTTGATGTTAGACCACAAATTTTATGCGGCGAGCTTGATCTCGAAAGAGTTGTTAGTTATGAATCGTGATATGCCGTGTCACAAGCTTTGAAATCTCAATCGATCAAGTCACACCAAATGTATAATTAAAAGAGGTTTAAAAGAAATGTTTTCCGTTGTTGAATATGGTAATTAAGTTCCCTCAAAAAAAAAAATCTCGTAAAAATAAATGTTATCAAAATGAAATTGACATTAACGCCAAAAACCCTAATAATTAAGTAATAAATATTGCGTTAGTGTTAGACTCCCCACAGTGGGTGTTTCCATAGGGTCTCGAGACACCCAAATCATGAAAACATCCCACTACAAAGCCTCATGTCTCGAAACTGTCTCTTTTTGGAACGAGACAGTCTCGTACCCCCTAAAAGAAAAACGGTAATTAAATGTATATATAAATTAATGTGTTGGTATTTATTACAAATTGGGCTTTGGTATAATGGTTCGGCTCTTCTTTCCTCCATGAAGGGGAGGGGTTCGACTTCCCTATGGAGCAAAATTATATTTTTGTTTTAAATCAATGAAATGTTCGCATTTTCTCATTAAAATTAATGTAAGATATAAATACAGAAATTAGATAGAGACAATCTTAATTGCACGATTACTTGAATTGTAAAGTGTCAACGATCTTGGTGGGTTATATCGTTGTACCTTTACCAATTGTAATATTAGCTAAATCTATTATAAGTACAAATAATTACGCCAAAATATATAATGTTGAATTGAATAATATTGTGAAAATATGTGTGGCACGATTACTTGAATTGTAAAGTGTCAACGATCTTGGTGGGTTATATCGTTGTGCCTTTACCAATTGTAATATTAGCTAAATCTATTATAAGTACAAATAATTACGCCAAAATATATAATGTTGAATTGAATAATATTGTGAAAATATGTGTGTACATCAATTCAGGGTAATCGACATTTGTAAATCTCACTATTCTTCAAAATTAACGTTACTGAATAAAATTATGACATCTCATAACGAGTAATGCATATCAGGAAAGTTAGAGACATTTGCATGTACAGGGGCGGACCCAGAAAAAATCGTTGGTAGGGTTATATTCAAATTCAAAAACATAAAACTAATTTTGCATGTAATTTAATTTGGTGATAGAGGGCTTCTGTACAATAATTCAAACAAAATATTGATATTTTTGATAATTCTATAATTATTTTTGTTTTTTTAAATTGTTTGGTGGGGGCTGGAGGCTTGTAGCACCCCTTCCCCCACCTAGGTCCACCCCTGTGCATGTGTATTAATTAACTTATTATATTTTAAACGTAACAAATTTTTTATATTTTTTATATGCAGGAAAAAAGCATATAGTAGACAGTATGTGTTAATGTCTCTTAAATTTTTTACTGATAAAAATATGACAATTTTTATGACACTTCTCTTAGTGATACACTACACACTTTTATAGCAATGTCTTAATGTCTATTGTCAATTTGCAAATTAAAGTTATCACTGAAATGTTTGTACATGGCAACACTTAAAACTAACTATACGATAACCTCCTCCAAAATAGTACTTTTTAGATAGTTTTTTTAAAATTTTAGTACTTGTTAGAAATTTTTTAAAATCTAGCACTTCATGTTTTTTTTTATCCTTACTTTATTTTTGTATCTCCTATCTTGTCCTCGCTTCTTCGTTTCTCTCTCATGTTGTCTTTTCATCTCCGTTCTTCTCTCTCCTTCTCCCCTCTCATCCCTCTCTCTCTCTCTTAAGATTATTAAGATTAAATTAGATTAGCATGGTTGCCTTCTGCCTCAGCTTCGTCTCTACGGCAGCTTCCTCTTTCGCTACTTGTCCGCCGCCGGACTCTCTTCTCAAAGCGTAGACATAGACGGCGGCGGCACCACCATCACCTTTTGGGGGCCCGCCGCCACCTCCACCTCCAAACCTCCTCTGGTTCTGATCCACGACTTCGGACCTCACGGTGTGGCAATGGCTGCTGCAAATCTCCTTTTTCTTCCGCGAATTCAGCATCTACGTTCCCGATCTACTCTTCTTCGGCCACTTCTCCCTCGATTCCGCCGATAGGTCCGAGATTTTTCAGACGAATTTCATTGCTAAGCTCATGGAGAAACTCAGAATTAGCATGTGTGAATTAAATCCTAAATTGCTAATTATCCGATGCGAACATTAACTAGATTCCCTCTCCTCTTATAAATTCTGAATTGGATTTGGAAATTAGATATATATGTTGTGTCACATCTTTTACTAGTACAAGTTTTTTTTTTTTTTTTGTGAAATCACAAAGTCGTATATGTTAGGTAATTAAGATACAAATTATTTGTGGATACACAAATAATTTGTGACATCGCAAATTATAAATTGTGAAGTATCATAAATATTTGCATTATTGGTAAATTATTTTACAATTTTTTTGTGCACTAACAAAATTGCTTTTGATATTTCTTGTGAGGTAACAAAACATGAAATTCCCCTTTTTTTGGGTGACTGCTCACTTTTTATTTTGGTGAAGTAACAAACAATTATTTGTGAATCACCAAAAACTCAAAATTTCATATCTACAGGGTGGCGCCGCCGCCGTTAGTTTTTTTTTTTTTTATTTCGGCGCCGTCGTAGCGAATTGGCCCTCACCACCACCACCAAAAGAAGCGCGACGATGAGACGAATTGGCCCTCACCACCACCACCAGATAACTGGTGGAAGACGACTTGGCAAAATGGAAAAACCTGATCAGTGAAATCGATGAAGATAAAAGCAACTAACTACTGAAAGTTAAGGGATGAATCGTCGGAATCTAACCAGTGGCCATGGCTGGAGAGATGACCGGAGATTTGGGTTGAAGATGACCGGAGAAGATGGCCGAAAAAGACGACCAAGATCGGCGTCGACATCTCAGGTTGTTTAGTGAGAGAAAATACTAGAGTTTAAGAAAGAGAGAGAATGAGAAAAAAAAAGTTGAAGGAAGAGAAGTAAAAAAACAGGTGTAAATTTAAAAAAAAAATAAAGAAGGGTATAAATATGAACAAGTGCTAGATTTTAAAAGATTTAAAATAAGTACTACTAAAATTTAAAAAAAAAAAAACTATCTAAAAAGTGTTACTCTCTAAATCCTGTCAAACTATGTTACGCTGAGATTCGTTTTGATGCAAAGAAGAATCTAAAGTGCTCCAATTTGAAAATTATTAGTACTTTAATTCATAATTTATTTTCTTAAAAACGGCAGTAATTTCCATTCTTTCGAATTGTACAATGATGTAGAATATATTTTAATGCAATATTTTTATACGATAACCTACTTATCACAAAATATTTATTACATTAAACTCACAACTTTTGGTCATGCTAAATATTAATATTCTTTACATTCCGTTACAATTGACTTTATTGCTTTATTTGTGCGTCTCATTAAATTTGGCATTCATAAAATCAGCATAACCATAAGCATATATATATATATATATATATATATATATATATATATATATAGATAGGGGTTGATTCACATACAAAACAATTTTCCCGTAAAAAGTAAAAATGATGCATTTTGTGTACTAAAACAATGCATCTTGTCTATTATTACAATGCATCGCCATAATAATGCATTTTTGGATTGCTATAATGTATTGTTACGAAAATGCATTTCATATTCATTTACAAGGCATCATTCAATCACAACCGTAGATCTACAAAGATTAATGTTCCAGATCGCTTCTCATTTCTTACGGGGAAATAGATTTCATATGATATCTTCCTATATATAATTATACTAAAACAAACTGCATGTGGAAAATTTATCCGACTAAAACCTATTACTTAATTTTATGTAGGGCTGAGCAAATAAGTCCGAGAAACCGAATCAACGATTAACCGTGCCGATAATACGGGTAACCGAACTGACGGTTAGGTTTTTATTTCTAATTTTGAAACACCAAGGGTATCGGTTCGGTTTCGATTATCTATTAGAACCATATGGTTAACCAAACCGAATTTGTTGTTAAAGAAATTAAAATTTTATTAATATATATATATATATATATATTAATAAATAAAATTTTATTAGTTTTACTCTAACAAATAAAATTCGTGTTGGAATCACCACTCTTTCTCATTGAATCTTAAATTTTCAATTTTCTATTGTCATCACAGGGCTTTGCATTCTTGATTTGGTTTGATTTTAAATTATTATCTTTTGTTTATAGTATGATGCCTAATGAATCAATATAGGGCAAATACGAAGTTGACAATGCAAATTCATAACTTTTCTATATTAAATCATAAGTACATAATATTGATTGAATTATGTCCAGTCTGCAATGTAACGTCAACTTTATGTTCGAATATAATAAGATACAAACTTTTTTATGTTAAGATTTTTTTAACAAAATGTCACTTTTTTTTATTATGGTTAACCGTTGAATAATTTGGTTAATCAAATCAATTTTTAGGTTAATCGAATAGCGGTTTTTGGTTTTTATTTATCACTTTTAAACGGTTAACCGAACTGATTAAAAACCGTACGATCGGTTTTTGTGGGTGCAAATAGTCGGTTAACCAAACCGTACTCACCCCTAATTTTATGTATTGATTAACTAATTTTTATTAAATAGCGGCCTCCCATTAATTTGCATGTAATTATGTTATGTGATTAATTAATTCTTATTGTAGTTCAAATTATATCTTAATGGTCCCGGTAACGAATAATTGGTGTGTGGGGAGGGGGGGAATACACCAGTAGTAATTTTCGTTTTGCTTAACGTCTTTTCACTTAGATATACTGCTCAGATCAGTTTACTCAACAACTGGAAGAGTCAGTTAAAGTAGCTCTTCAACTGAGTTGCTCAGTTGGAGCCAATTACACAGTTGGTAGTTCAACTAGCTCATATGCTTGAACTTCAGCTGAATACATCAACTGAGGTTTTAAACAGTTTTGCAATGAGGAAGATGATGAAAATTAGACTCGTTACAAAAACTGAAATCTTTGTGAAAGGGGAAGGTCAAGTTTCCAAATTAGTGCAGTGCAGATGCTGAGTCAGTTGGTTAGGTAGTCTGTTGCTGCTGCGACAACTCTTTTTCTTTTCTCTCAACTCTTCTATTGTGAAAATTTGTATCACCGAGCTTAGATCTGGAGACCTTTATTTATAAAGCATGGCACTCCACATGCTTTATAGGTAACTTTCCAAAAATGGTACCTGCAACCTTTGCTTTTAGCACGTCGCTGTTGTCGGCCAATTTATGGTAAGTTTTCCAGCTGACTTGTGCTTCCAAGTAGGTTCGAGTCTGAACTGCAACTACTCCGTCTTCAGCATCTTCAAGATTTTCTCTTCTCTTCTTTTCACGCTTGAACTGAACATCTTCAGCTGCGTGGATCAGTTGGGGAGACAACTAAGTTGGTGTTCAACTGAGTCCGTGCTTTAGTTAAGGTTGATGTCTCAACTAGCTTCCAGTCCCAACTGAGTCTGAACCCTTAACTGAGTTCGGGTCTCGGTTGAGTTTGGGCCTCAGCTGAGTTCTTTCACGAACTCTCATCTTCAGTCTGGGCGACTTCTTTTGCTTGAATTCTATAAAGATAAAATTCCTATGCTCAAACAGTGAGCTCTAGCAAAGAACAGAATAAAGGCATCCATCTACTCGGTTGGGGTCAGTTAGAATTTTGGTCTCTTTCGAAACCTTTACTAATTTTCCCAACAATTTCTCCTTTTCTGATGATGCCAAAATCCTAAACTGACATCACCTAACTTTCCCAACTGATATCACAAACCGATACTAGTAAGACTAAAAGATCTTCTCAATTCTAGCCAAAGAAAAGAGATAGCACAAGATAAAAGAAACTTTCAAAAACGAATTGAACAAAAACCATTTCTTATTATATCATGATAATAAGATGGGAGATTACATTACAACTCAATTAAAGAATTCAAAACATCAAAAACTAAATTCATTAGTTGTAAAATCTTCTCTTCGCACCATCAATCCTTCTTCCCTTGAATTTCTTTGAGAGTCAACCCATATTTCTCAAATAAGTGATTATTCAGCATCTGGAAATTTGGATTTTTGACCGAATCGGTGTTGAGCTTGACAGCAAGCCTTTCTGCTTCCATTTTGACCAGTCGGACCACAATCTGATTTGTTCCCTGAGTCCTAGGAGGAGGCAAGATCTTCTTGGGTGGAGCTTTTAGGGAATCTTGATTTGTCTCTTTTATAGCGTTCAAAATTCTAATTCCAACGACTTCTTCAGTTGCAAACAGATGAAGGTGCATCAACCAGGTTTCGTCAGCTACACGTATTTTTCTGTACTCCAGATCGTAGTAGAAGTCTAGAATGAACTCCTCCTTCAATGCTTTCCGGATGTCATTCAGTTCTTTGGGGATCCACTAGTCATCTCTTGGCCAAACTGCCAAAGTGGATTGATTCATTCGTTCTTGATGCAGTTGTTTCCTTTCTTCAACCATACCCATTCTGTACTAGAAGATTTTCTTCTTTGGACCCTCCGGTAGCCCGTCCACAATCTTCAGCAGTTCTTCTTTTTAAGCGTCAAGGCGAGTTGATAGATTAGTGAGTTCAGTCTGATCTTCCTCGAAGAAGAGATGCACATCTCTGTTTCTACTTTCAGCTTCCATCTGAGGACCAGCTTCCAACTATTCTAGAGTCTTATCGTTTGATGGCAACGATTCTTGATACCCACCACTTGGTGATCTTTTTCTCCTTCTAGCTCCGTCTCCTTTGTCAGTTTCTCCTCTTCCCCCTTTTTGGGATCATCAATAAAGGAGGCAATATGTGCTTTGAGAAAAGAGATTTCGGTATCATATCTTTGTTGTTGCTTATGAATTGATCTGGAAGCTGTCGAGTTGTTGTTGCTTCAAGTCTATTGTTGAATTCGTTAGCTTTAACTACTTTAAGATCCAATTGAATGAACTAAATAGCCTCTTCCATAGGCTTCATTCTGGATTCATAACGCTGAGAAATTTGTGTGTTGAGGTTGAGTCGAGTTTTGATGCCCAAAAGTTCTTCTCTGGTTGGAAAATTCTGGGCGAGATCATCAATTTGTCTACGAATTAGAGTCATCTGCACCTTTTATTTTGCATTGACTTCTTCAACAAATTTCTCATGGACATTTGCCATGTCATTAGCAGTTTGCTGGATTTTATCTTGAAGTCTGATCTTGATGTCTTCAAGAAGCTGAGTGAGTCTCTTCAGTTCGTCGAACTTTTCTTCGTAATCCTTCTGGATTTCTTCCTGTTTGGAGAGAAGTTCTGCTTTGATCGAAGATGTTTGGCTTTCCAGGTGCTCGACAGACTAGTTGATCCGGTTGACTTCTTCTCTGAAGCTTGAAGAATCTTGAGGAATTGGCGTCCATCCACATTTGACAATGTTTTCATGAAGCGTTTTGAGATCGCTTTGGGAGATGTTTTCCAAGGATGGGTCAGCTGATCGAATTCGACTCGAGTCGTCTAGATTGCAACATAGTAAAAGCACCCATAACGACGTCATTTTCCACTGACGTTTGTTGTGGGATTGCTAATTTTGATAGATGCTCTCATTGCAGCATGTCCACTAGCGCTCCAAAATGGTGAAATTCCGTCATTTTCGCACCAGTAGACATGATTAATTTGTTGATGGGGCCTATTAGATTTCTTAAAGTGACAAAATAAAATTAATTATAAATAAATAAAAGTTAAAAGAGGAAGAACAATTCTCTAAAAAATAAAGGCAGTGTGGGATTTTTAAACACTAAGAGCATGCACAAATGGGGGTCAAACGACGGTGTCAATCCCCCGCTCGACCCCGCTCCCTCGACACCGCGAGGTCGAGCGCCGTTGTGGCTCCCTCGACACCAAGGGGCCGAGCACCGGTGTCGATATTTAGACACCGCAATTGACTCCCTCTTTGCCAAAGAAGATGACATGTGGTTGTAGGAGGTTGATTTCTTTCTTTCATTTTTTATTTTTTTATTTTGAGTTGCAGGTTTGTTGATGGAGGTGAGAAGAAGAAGAAGAAATGGGGAAGAAGAAAAAGAAACGGGGTAAGATAGAGAAGATAGGGTAGTGGTGGGCTTATTTTCGGTTTAAGGGTAGTGAGTTTTTAATATGGTAGTGGACTTTAAGGGTAGTGGATTTTTAATTTTTAATATAATATTGTAATTAAGTATTAATAAAATTGAAAAATTAAGTATTATACTATAATATTATTCATCCAACTAAAACTAAAATTATTTATTACAAAATACAAAAAAATAACAAAATAAAAATCATTCAATCATTGTCTATGATTATAGACCCGGGGTCTTACTTAACCCCACCATTTCAGAATTTTCTATCAGAGTCTTACTCAATCTCACCAATCATTAAGACTCTGCCAAAATTACGCTTCCCAACGGTAGACCCGAGGTCTATCTTTCTACCGTTGTGCATGCTCTAAGACTCTCTGTAGTGGAGTGCTCTGTGGGGTGTCTCTATGGGGTGTTTGGAGATAGAGACAGTGAGCTGCAGGTGGGCTGTCTCTATGAAATGTTTCTATCTAATTTCTGAATTTGTATTTTGCATTAATTTTAATAAGAAAATTCTAATTTTATTAATTTAAATAAAAATAATATATTACTAAAAATAAAAATAAAAATACATTACTAAAAATAATATATATATATATATATATATATATATATATATATTCTATATCGGTGGCATTGGTAGCAAGGTATCTCGTCGTTGCGGGTGTTCGAGCGCCGATCCACCCAAACGCCAATCTAAATTGTGGGCACAATCGTGGACGCTAATAAGAGTGATTGGAAGCGAATATAACAAATTAGGTTGGAGGAGAGAGGGGAGGGGGTCACGTGGGAGGGTAGCGTGTATTCACGTGGAGAAGAAGGCGGAGTGCCCACCCACGTGGCGCACGTGGGCCCAGAGGGTAGCGCTCGTGCAAGACACCTTTGTCGCTCCCCTATCCGACACCCACTTGCCTACAATCATTGGATACTCTTTTTCTCTCTTTTCTTTTCCACTCCTTTCTCTCTTCTTCACCCACGCGCCTCTTTTTATCACCTTTTCTTTCTCTCATTTTCACCCCATATTTGGTAGTAGCACTTTACACTTGCTAAATTACTATTCCCTCTCTTGATAATGTACATTTTCTTTTTCGATTTGTTCAATGGCCCTTATTATAATTAAAAATATTTAATCCTTTAAAATAGATGGAGCTTACTATTTTCTCTTTAACAATTATGCTTATAAAGAAGTCATTATCAATGAATTGAAAAGAGTACTAATATAATATTATTTCTATGTTTGATGTTGTAATTGATAGATCGATTTAGGGATGATAATTATATCCGCGAATACTACTTCTTTTAAATAGGAGATGCGCTCCTAATGGAATGGGTATGAGGCTCAATATTTCAAAGACGAGATGTGGATAAATATGAATTTCTATACTCGAGTCGGGTTCAGGGTGGGTATAGGGATATAATTTCCTATCTTTAACCCGCCCCGAAATTTGTTTGCATTTTAAAATAATATTAATAAAAATAATTAACAAAAATTATTAATATGAAATTCAAATTCTATGAGAATCAAATATCCGCATTAAGTAGATTGTACATTATTTCTTCTTATTCCTTTATATAACTCAACTCTCTATTTTTTCTTCCATCTATTTGCAATGTGGGACAACTTGTTTCACTTTATTTGTTCTCCACTCTCTTTATCCCACGTTGAAAATGGGAGGAAGCGAAGAGATTGGTTAACTTATAAATAAGATCGTCTCCATACTTTGACTTCATCAACTTTTGCTATTTTTCCTTCATTTTTAACAAAGAATAACTTCTTAATTCTATAAAAGTTTTAAATTTTAGACAATATACACTCTTAAATGGGTACATGATGGATATCCTTCCCTCGTCTTATAATTTCCGCCTTGAACTGTCTCGATTTAAACGGGTATGGAGGCGGGTATAGGGATGGGAAAGTAATCTTCGCCCCTAACCCGCCCTGTTGCCATCCCTAGATCGATGTAATGTATATTAGAAAAAATCCTAAATTTCAGATTTACTTTTTCATTAATGTCTATATTCTATGAATTATCGATGTCTTTTGAAATTTTCACTTGTTTGATTCAAGTAGAGAAATGGAAAAAAGAATCGAATCAAGTTAAGAGAATGAATTGTAACAGGTAATCGTTATTTTTATAGCGTGTTAAGTTCAACAATGAAAAGAAAACACATGCAATGAAAATGAATTTGGAGAGCGAAAAATACTCCTCTAATTTGAAGGATAACATTTTGAAGATTTTAATTACCAGTTACTATAAATTCAATTAAGTAAATTCGTTTCCATTCCCCAAAATGCCCAAATAAACATGGGCTTAAATGAGGTTTCAATCAAATTTAAATTCATCATGTTGTCTTTGGAGGTGTTCGTCAGTTTTAAATTTAGCCAGGCTCCAATATTGTGAGAATTTTAAAAAATTGATATTTACTACTTTTTTCATCTATGATAAATGTGGTCGGATTTTCTTTTCGGGCCGTCTACCATAGGTGTTGTACTTCCACAAAATGACTACACTTTGAATGTTACTCTTGTTTATTATTTATTCCCTTTATTTGTATTCTTCATCTAAGGGTAAAATGATACTTACACATACTTCACTCACAATACTTCTACCTTCCACTCTCACCCACTTTATCATTAAAACCGGCGTCACTTACTCCAGACCATACTTATCGTGAACAGAAAAGTACTATCTAGACATCAATTTCATACTTTATGGATTAATTACTAGTATTAAGTTACGGCCTAATAAATTTCGTGGTAATAAACGTAAGTTTGATTCACTTATATTCTGAAGTTTTAGTAGTATTTGACTAATTTTGTATATAATTTTGTTGATGAAGTTTTAAATTTGAATATGGTAATTATTCCGATTTTAATACATATTCCATGCAAATACTTATAAGATCGTGTACCTTCACAAAGACAAACAAAATTTAAGTTTCGATGTACTCATTTAACAGATCGAGTTTTTTTATTATCTTAAGTAAAATTATACTCCATTCATAAAAAAAAGAAAAAAAAAGATGTGTATCTTTCCTTTTAAGACATCACTTACTATCTTATTATTTTTTTTTATTTCTTTCTTCACTTATAAAGGTGGGTCCTTTTTTCCTGTAATCTTACTTTTTTTATTACTCCCTCGAGTCCCTCCGTCTACAATAAGGATGGCCCGATTTCCTTTTTAGGCCACTCATGATAAGTGTGATCCTGCGCTAATTGAAAAATATTCCACTTAAAATGTTACGCTTTTACTCTTCATTCATGTTATTTGTATTATTCATTTAATGATAAAAGTATACTAATATATTTTTCACTCATAATTCTTCTACCACCCACCTCATTCATTCTCATTTACTTCCATTGTTAAAACATGCGTCACTCCCCTCCAAACCACACTTATCATGGACGGAAGAAATACTTTTTACCACTCTTTTATTAGCATGAGTGGATCAACACTAGGACTGTGTTGGCCTCTAGCCCTGTGCAAATTCAAGCAGTTTTATACTCCCCCGTCCCATTTTTCTTGTAATATAGTAATTTTTTTTGGGTTGACCCACTAATATTGTAACATTTTCTTTATTGAAATAATTAGAAATCACATTACTCACTTTAAGATTATTTTATATCACATCAAAAACATTTTATATCACTTTAAAAATACTTTATATCATTTTATTTACTACACTAAATATCACTTTTACTTTTAATACTCTTCTTCTTAATACATGTGTCGAAAAGAAATGTTACAAGATCAACGGAACAGAGAGTATATTTTTGCATATCTCTATTCATGAATGTTGAGCTAGCCTAGTAGTTAATGTCTTTTTATCCTTCTTTGAAGTGACTGAGATCGATTCCTGTTCAAGCATACTTGTTATCTACTCTCTCTGTTCCGTCCATAATGCAATGTTTCTTTACTGCACGGGTATTAAGAAAAAGAGTATTAAGAGTAAAGATGATGATTAGTGTATTAATAAAATAAATAAAATGTTGTTGATGTGATATAAAGTGGTGTTAAAGTGAAGAAAGTGGTACTGATGTGATATAAAGTGGTTTTAAAGTGAATATATTAGATAAAGTGATTTTCTAATTAATTCTATAAAAGGAAACGTTCTAAGATGAATGGGACACCCTAAAAAGGAATATTTTGCATTATGAACGGGACGGAGGGAGTAATTTTTTACCTTTTATCTCTATTGAATCTCTATGCCTACTTTCAGAAAATTCTAAATTTTCGCCCTTTGGCTGTGGGTTTAGTTGAAAAAAGCCTCAAACAAACTTTCTCATTGAAATTAATTTCATTAGATACAAATATGTGTAAGCTTAAATAAAAAACATTTAATTTCTTTTTTTAATTTTTTTTAATCTTCATATTTATCTACTTCAAAAGCAACGATAACAATTAAATAATTACAGTGAACAAGAACTCAATTTATTTGGAAAAGTAAATGTACTAGTATAAATTTTTGGACATAATAATCAAAGTTAATTATAGTTTATGTTATGACAACAAATCAACGATGCTTTTATTACATAAAATGTCAATCTTTTGAAAGAGTAGTTTAGTATTTGATTTACCAAAGGACATGCAGTCTATGTCAAACGACCCACATTCTAGATTGTTGATTTTGTCATAGGAACACAAGAAGTATGAAATAAGTTTAACTTTTTCGTCTCAATATGTTTGCCTTAAGCCCCATATTATGTAGTACCACCAATCTACTAAAGCGAAATATGTTGCTTTTGCTTTAATGCACTGAAGGGTTTCATATTAAAAACACCAATATACTCCCTCCGCTCAGCAATAAGAGTCCTATTATGGGCTGGGCATGGAGATTAATGAAGCTGAATAAGTGATTTTTTTAGGTGTAAAAGTTAGGATGTAAGGGTATTGTTAATAAAGGTGTTTATATTGTTAATCCTTATTTAACTTAGACATGCTTTTTAAAGAACAAGTGCGACATCATGTTCTTTCACGAAGCCAACACAAATTTCAGAAATTAATCAAACCAAGTGCATCATCATGTTATTTCAATTAGGCAAAAAAGTTTTAAAAAATCAATCAAACCAAGTGCAGAATCATGTTTTTTCAATTAGGAAACAGAATAATATTTCTTCGCTCATACGAGCTGCTGATTTTCGTGGCCGAAGATCATCATCGACGATGAATCTGTTGGCAGCAGCCCATGCTTCGATTTCTTGCCTCTTAGCCCGATATTTTGCAATCTTAGCCTAAAGAAATGAGTAAGGTTCCTCTGGTGCCAACTTCTCATATCCAAAGGATGGCAGATAAGGATCCACCACCGCCAATGGATTCGGAGGCACGAAGACTTCAATTTCAGATGTGGGCATCGAGTCGAACAAGGTTTCAGGTACCACTTCATTCGACCCCGCCTCGGCAGCCTTCAATGAATTTTTCGGCAACAACGCTTCAATTTCAGATTCAGGCGGAGTCAACGATGAGAGATCGATGAATCCACCGAAGTTCACCTCAGATTCAGAGGGCAATATCGAGTCGAAGACAGTTACAGGCACCACCATTGATTTGAGAAGAAATTAATAAGGAGAAGAGAGATGAGAGGAGTCAAAAGCATTCAATGTCGATTCAAGAACAGAATTGGGGAAATCAGAAAAAGGTAGATGAGATTAGTCAGACACATTTTTTCTCAATTCAACACACAAATTGGGAAAATAAAAAAAAGGGAGATGAGAGGAGGCAGTCATCGCTACTGAGAGAGAGAGAGAGAGAGAGAGAATAGGTCTAGGGTTTGAGAGAGTGATTTGAGGGAGACGACGAATCTAGGGTTTGGGGTGAGAATGGAAGAGATAAAAACAGAATGGGAGAGAGAGAACCGATATTGAGTGTGTGGGTAGGTGGAATTTAATTAGGGTTTAATTAGACATATTATTAGTGGGGTAACTAATTGGCTTAATTGAAATAAGATGGATCTATCAATGGTAAAGGATAGTAATATTAGGAAAATATAAATAGTAATGGTGTCCAAAAAGTAGAGTAAGACTCTTATTCACAAACATTTAAAAGTGAGTAAGTAGGACTCTTATTCACAAACCGAAAAAGTATATATTTATATATAGAGTTTTGATATGTTGGGTGACTATTGTGAACTCTATTTACGTGCACTACAGACGTGGCATTACAAGTCAGAAGATTTTTTAATTTTTTTTTTGTTTCGCTTATCAACATTCACCCCAAAATTTGAACTCCCTTTTTTCTTTCTCTCTCCTCATCTTCTCTCCTCTCTAGTCTTTTCTTCTCCGTCTCTCTTTCTCTCTTGTGGCCTTCATCCCTACCAAAATTTCCAGATTTCACTCCTTTCTCCCTCTATCACTTTCTTCAATTCTTGTCTTTTTCCTAAACAATTTCTTCATTCTTCCTAAATTTTCAGATTTTGTATAAGTCGCCTCTTCCTCTTTTCATTTCTGTTTTTCCTTTTTACTCTTTTCTAAAGATTCATTCCTTATAGTTACGAAAATGTGATGCTTCTGCACTGCAAGTTTTGAAAATCTGCAAATTTGGTGAACCCTTTCATCTATCACCCTTTCCCCCTTTTCCCCTATTTTTATGTTGAACTTCCATGGCAAAAAGAATAAATTTGGACAAATTGCAACGAGCGAAAAAATACCTCAAAAAACATAAATAGAAGACTTTAAATTTTTGGGGAATCCATCACACGAATTTAGTGTTCGGGTTTTGATGATCTGGTGCGAGAAACTCAGAATCACATGAGCAATAAGACGAGAGGAGAGAGAAGAAACTGAGAAAGATGAGAGACTAGAGAGAAGAAAATGGAGTAGAGATTCGTATAATTGATAAGAAGGAACACAAAAAAAATTAAAAATTCCCGAAACGTAATGCCACATCAGCGGTGCTTATACGTGGAGCTAATATTAGTTGCTCAGCATATCAAAACTCTCTCTCTCTATATATATATATATTTATTTATTTATTTATCAGTCTACCTAATCGTCTAATCCTAAATTCGCCCTGTTTATTAAAATATGTGGAGAAACAAAATGTGACACTCTTTGTGAACAGTAGGACTGTGCATCGGCCGACCGATCAAAATTTAATAAACCGATAAATCGACCGAAATCTATTTTTTTGCATCGGGTCGGGCCGAAAATTTTTTTGGGCTGAATTTGGACCGGACCGAAAAAGGTCGATCGGTTCGGCCGGTTATGCTTGAACCGAAAAAAAATAAAAATTAAAACTTCAATATAAACCCTGTCCCAGAGCGAGGAAGTAATGCCAAAACCTTTATCTTGGACTCGGAAATGATGGTTTAGATGATATTTCTGCATAACCGAAAGGAAGGAAAGTTGCGTTAATTCCACAATTTGGAATTCACTTATTTAGGCGAACCAGTAATAAAATGATTCTTCACATGTTTACACAGACAATCAGAATCATATCATCCTAAATTGTCAAACAAAAACTAGCAAATGATTGATATTCCAAAGTTGCCAACGAGTGTACTGGTGGAAAATTCGTGATACAAAGGTCAGTCATTGGAATTAAATGTGAGAGTATGGAGATGATTCCTCCACGCCTCTTGCCATTTCCGGCAAGTTGCCGATGCAATCATAACATCACGAGCAGCTCCAAGACGGGAGAGAATGTTCAGTAGAGAGACAGAGACTACTGGAAGTCTGGAACGAGAGATAGAGACAGAGACAGAGACTACTAGATGGCCGGAGGCGGAGGGGTGCGAGTCGCCATTGAAGAAGATCGGAAAAACGAAGTCGGAGAGTGGGAATTGAGGAGGGAACACAACGTGAGAATCTGAGAGAAGAGGTTTAGCGGCGGAGGAGAGGGACTGAATAAGGGTAGGAAAATAGGGTTTTTTGTTTCAGCACTTTATAATTTATATTATATATTATATATATTTAATTATTTATTATGTGTTCGGTCGGTTCGGCCCCCGACCGAACAAATTTACGAAAATCGGGCCGAAAACTGAAAACCGACAATTGATGATTTAAAGAACCGAGCCTAAAACCGAAATGCATAAAAATCGGGCCGAACCGGCCAAAACCCATCGATTCGGCCGGTTTTATCGGTTCGGTCCGGTCCGTGCACACCCCTAGTGAACGGAGTGGTAGATTGATTAATGCTGGTAGAACTAATTCGCAAATCAATTATTAGCTTCATTTAGAGCATTCACTACGGTAAGATTTTAGATCCCGAATCTATCGTCGGGAAGTGTAATTTTGATGGGGTCCCAATAATTGGATAAATCATGTTATTAATTCTAAAATGAGGTTGATATATAGACATTGGGTCTATAATCATTGACAATGATTGAAGGGGTATTTATAGGGAATTTTGGATGTATGGCCATTGAAAATAATTTTTTTTTATTATCAGAAAAAAAAATTAAGTTCGGACTAATGGGGACACACCACGTGTCCCCAAGAAGCTGCGTGTCAAGGTCGATGGTGGTGTCTAAATATCGACACCGGCTACGACATCGGAGATTGACCCTACGGTGTCGATGATACCACAACAACGTCGACTCCATGGGCTCGAGGAGACTGGGGTCGAGCGGGGGATCGATCTCGGCGGACGACCCCGCCGCTGTAAATGCTCTAAATTGAAAAGGTGGGGGGTTTTAATTGACCACTATAATTGATCTGCATGAAAAAGGGCGTCGTTTCAATTCTTCTTTTCTTAAGAATAACTATTTAGCATATTTTAAGAGATACAAGTAACAATCAAAGAAATTACTATCATTATGATAGAGATGGATTCCGTAAATGACAGTATAACATAGGAATAGAATTAAATAATGGGAATTAAGACACGGCTTTTATATACGACTTGAAAAGACATAAGCCTAACTTAACTAACAATTCAATATTAACTAATTTAAAGAGGTAGACTTAGAAATAAAAATATACTCCCTCATCCTGAAACAAATGGTTCGTTTATTTTAGGCGTGTGTAGTTCATTTATTTTGGACACATGTATTAAGGTAAAAGGTTAAAAAGTAGTAGTTCAAGTAGTAAGACTCACAACTTCTGAAAAAATAATTATTTCCTTATTTGGAATATATGATAAAAAAAAAGCCACTTGTTCTGGGACGAAAATAGTAATAATTTGGGAGTAGGATTTTTCATATTATTTTTTGAATATTGTTTACACGAATTTGACTGGATATTACTCCATCCGTCCCACCAGAGATGTCTTATTTCTTTTGGGCACGGGTAATAAGGAGAAAACAATTAGGGAAGAAAGTGTGATTAGCAGAGTTACTAAAGTGAATAAAGTGGGTAAAGAGAGTAATTAGAGAAATAAAGTGAGTATAAATAGTGAAATAATTGGGACGAAAGAGAGTGAATAGTGAATGATACAGAAAATGAGAGAAAAAATAGGATACAAATTATAAAGTGAATAATTAATTGAGCACTAATCCTTCCTAATTATTTTCAAAAAATAAAATAAGATAGGTGTAATGGAACAACCCAAAAAAAAATACAAAACATCTCTGGCGGGATAATGGAGTAATACTTTGTCTTTCACATAAAGTAAAAAAAAAAAAAAAAAAAAAAAAAGGATAAGTAAAGCTAGGGATAGAATGAGAAGTATATATAGCTTTTACTATGTAGTATAAACAAGTAGATATAGTTTTTCCTATAAACAAAAAGACATAATTAGTAGATACTACTTCCGTCCATGATAAGTGTGAACTTATTTTATTTCTGAGTTGTCCATAATTAGTGGGGCCTTGCCATAAATAGAAATGATCACACTTAATACTCTTTCCATCCATGATATGGTTGTCACATTATGGACAACACGTGGTGGGTAGTTGTGGATAACAATTGGTATTATTGTGAGTGGACTAAAAGTCACTTTAAATGTGAGTGGAGTAGTGAAATATATAAGGTGAAATAAAATATATTATGTGAAACCTACTATTATATGGGCAAGTGACAACCATATTGTGGAAAAACCTAAATGGCAAGTGACAACCATATCGTGGACAAAGAGAGTATATTACCTTAAAATCAACATTTACCCACTAAAGTTAACACCTTTTGTAATATCCCGAATTTTTCAAATAGACTATTAAATAAGTTAACACTTCTAAATGTCTTAAAAAAAATTCGCATAAAAAAAAAGTCAATTACTTTTTGTTAAAAATAAACATATCATGTTTATAATCGTTGTGTAAAGTATTTTATTGCAAGTCTATAGGCGCTAAATATGCTCAAAAAGGATTCCGCATAAAAAAGTTATGCACGTTTAAAGATTTTAAAACGTAAGTTGCTGCACAGCTGCTTTTGCCTCGCAGCTGCTTCCGCTTTGCAGCAGCTTTCGCCTCACAACAGCTTACTGCTCAGCAGCTTCTGCTTTGCAGCTGCTTCTGCATTGCAGCAGCTTCCGCCTCGTAGCAGCTTTCTGCTCAGCTGCTTCCGCATTGCAGTAGCTTACTGCACACCTGCTTGCTTCCTCCTATAAATAGGCGCTTAAGATTTTCATTTCCATCGTCCAGTTTTCTATTCTCTCTCATTTTTCTTACAATATAAGCTCGTCGTATTTGCTTGTGCGATCTGATGTCTTGATGTTACTGCCAGCATTGGTATTTTCAATAAGGTGGGTAATCTTTTCCAAAATTATGTTTGAGTTAATGAACTCTAGAATAGCATGAAAATTCAGTTATCTATAAAATATCATGTGCGTTCCATGTGATATACTCCATGTTTATCGATCGAGGTTCTTTGCTAGTTTTATACTGTTTGAGAATTGATCGCACATGTTTGTCATTTATGCGGTGCATGATCACCATCGCGTACTTGGCCATTGATCTCCGAGCGCTGCTTATATCATCTTGGGAGGTCCAGGTTTATGGACTATGGTAACCATAGCTATGGTTCCTAGTCTGAGTATAAGGATCGAACGTCACATCATGCATCAAAAAAATATGTTTTGTATGATCATGGGTGGATTTCTGTTTTAAAACCCTCTGATGCATACTATGTTAAATAGATAATCTGCTATGTTTCCAAAAATATTTCCAAAATGGCATATGCCCACTGAGTACACTAGTACTCAGCCCAAAATCTTTTCAAAATATTTTCAGGTCGGGAGGCATGTGATGGGACGCGAGGTTGAGGCAGGGATTGTTGTTGCAGCTAATAATGTGTAACTTTGAATATGTCTCTGTTGTGTTATTTATTACTTTTATGGAGAGTGCCTTGTGATCAGCTTCTCTTGGACGCTCGAATTCCCACTCACTCATGATGACATCATTTGGTTAAGTGGATGGTCTACTCCTTTTGTTATGCTAGACACAGGTTTACCCCATATTTTATTTTAATGGGTGTAGCGCGGTTTTATCGCCTCACTTCATTAAATACATGAATAAATTGTTATATGTGCAAAAAAATAAGCCTCTTTCTTTCCCGCTTCTTTATTCCCCTCTGTCGCGTCTCGGTTTATGGGAATTCGGATGTGATAAAATGGTATCAGAGCCAAATCTCTCTCAGTACGGTGTGGTTCGGGGACGAACCAGCTGAAGCTGGTGGGCCGTGTCGTCCGGGGACGAAGTACAGAGTGATCGCCGGTGTAAGAGACACGGACAAGGAACGGCTCCGATAAAACTTCCAAGCGGAGGGGACAGGAATGAACCGAAACACACCCGAACGAGAGTGATACCGAGAATAAGTTGGAATGAGACGACATATTCAAGGTTATCTTTGAGAATGACTCTGAGACCAACAGTCTATGTGCTAGGTCCAAGATTCGTATTTATAAATTTATGTGTATGCTACAACCCTCTCAGCTCGCCGTCACACTGCCTTCGACAAGAGAAATGTACTTTTTGATTAACAATGATTTTAGCAAAGTATGAATTATGTATCAAGTATGTTATGTTGCAAGAAAAAAATGATCACTGCTTTTTGCAAATTAATCAAAGAAATTTCACAAAACATTGTTGTGATGTTGAATCTACATGAATTTTTCATGAATAGAGAAAGTTGTCATTTAAAGGACAAATGTTTTTAAGAAGTGAGGAAATGTTACGTTTTGTCGTGTTGAGTCTTCTTGACTCTCCACCCAGAGTTATATTGTCATCATAGTTATCTATGGGCCATATTAAATTTCGAGGACGAAATTTTCTGAAGGAGGGAGGGATGTAATATTCTGAATTTTTGAGATAGACTATTAAATAAGTTAACACTTCTAAATGTCTTAAAATTATTTTTGCATAAAAAAAAAGTCAATTACTTTTTATTAAAAATAAACATATCATGTGTTATAGTCATTGTGTAGAGTATTTTATTGCAAGTCTATAGGCGCTAAATATGTTCAAAAAGGATTTCGCATAAAAAAGTTATGCACGTTTAAAGGTTTTAAAACATAAGTTGCTGCACAACTGCTTTTGCCTCGCAGCTGCTTCTGCTTTCCGCTTACTGCGCAACAGCTTACTGCTCAGCAGCTACTGCTTTGTAGCTACTTCGGCCTCGCAGTAGCTTTTTGCTCAGCTGCTTCCGCATCGCAGTAGTTTACTGCACACCTGCTTGCTTCCTCCTATAAATAGGCGCTTAAGATTTTCATTTCCATCGTTCAGTTTTCTATTCTCTCTGATTTTTCTTACAACATAAGCTCGTCGTATTTGCTTGTGCGATCTGATGTCTTGATGCTACTGCAGCATTGGTATTTTCAATCAGGTAGGTAATCTTTTCCAAAATTATGTTTGAGTTAATGAACTCTAGAATAGCATGAAAATTCAATTATCCATAAAATATTTTCATGTGCGTTCCATGTGATATACTCCATATTTATCGATCGAGATTCTTAGCTAGTTTTATACTGGTTGAGAACTGTGCGCACATGTTTGTCATTTATGCGGTGCATGATCACTATCGCGTACTTGGCCATTAATCTCCGAGCGCTGCTTATATCATCTTGGGAGGTCCAGGTTTAGGGACTATGGTAACCATAGCTATGGTTCCTAGTCTAAGTATAAGAATCGAACGTCACATCATGCATCAAAAAAATATGTTTTGTATGGCCAGAGGTGGATTTCTGTTTTAAAACCCTCTGATGCATACCATGTTAAATAGATAATCTGCTATGTTTCCAAAAATATTTCCAAAATGGCATATGCCCACTGAGTACACTAGTACATAGCCCAAAATCTTTTCAAAATATTTTCAGGTCGGGAGGCATGTGATGGGACGCGAGACTGAGGCAGGGATTGTTGTTGTAGCTAATGGGTGCTTCCGCTATACTTCCTCCGTCCCCAATTAGTATGGTTACTTTCTTTTTATGGGTGTCCCAAGTTAGTATGGTGCATCCTATTTTGGACATATTTTTTACCCTTTTACCCTTAAAAGTTCAATATATTTACTCCTATAAAGTTTCTTCATCCACTAAAAAATTAACAACACATCATATGTGGGTCCCTTCCTCCACTAAAAATATCCCTACCAAACATTTATCTACTTTTTCTTAAAACCTGTGCAAGATCCCCGCACCATACTAATGGGGGACGGAGGGAGTATTATTTAAATGTGCAACTCTGAATATGTCTCTGTTGTGTTATTTATTACTTTTATGGAGAGTGCCTTGTGATCAGCTTCTCTTGGACGCTCGAATTCCCACTCCCTCATGATGACATCATTTGGTGAAGTGGATGGTCGACTCCTTTTGTTATGCTAGACACAGGTTTACCCCATATTTTATTTTAATGGGTGTAGCGCGGTTTTGTCGCCTCACTTCATTAAATATATGAATAAATTGTTATATGTGCAAAAAAATAAGCTCCTTTCTTTCCCACTTCTTTATTCCCCTCTGTCGCTTTTCGGTTTATGGGAACCCGGATGTGACACCTTTACCTTCTCACTCTCACTCACTATCCTTCATTTCACTAAAGTTAACACTTACCCAATAAAGTTAAAACATACATATTCTCCACTCTCATTCACTCTCCTTCATTCTAAAACTCGTGTCATTACCTTCGGGTCAAACTCATTGTGGATGGAAGGGGTATAATGATTCATAAGGCTATCAACAGTGGCACGCAGTACGCTCGAGCGCGCGCTCGAGCGCGCCGCCTACACACCGTTGGCAAGCTCGGAGCTCGAGAGCGTAAGCTCTGTGGTCCGAGCTCGCTAATTTCAGCAAACACATGGCGACCGCTGGTTGGTCGGAGCGCTAGCTGTTGCGATCGCCAACGATCGTCGATTCAATTTTTTTTAAATTCCCTTCTTCTCATCTAAAATACAACCCTTCCCAACTCATTTTATACACTGTTCTCTTTAATCTCTCTCAATTCCCCACACCAAACTTCAATTTCTTGTTTATTGCAATCGCATATCTTCAAAAATCATTTTGTGTGACGATGATTATTTTGACGCAAAAATGGACGACATGCGAGAGTATGTTTTTAAAACCTCCACCTTATTCGGTGAAATCATCACGACGATCGCCGAAACCATCATTCAAGAAGAGGAGGCGGAGGCCGAACAAAATTCAAAGAGAAAAAAGACGGTTGTGCATCGTGACCGCTTTGATGCTGAGACCCATCTTAATGCGGATTACTTCGACAACTTTCTAATGTGGAGCGAAGACGTCTTTCACCACTGATTTTGTATGAGCAAAAAGCTATTCAACACCATATGCAAGGTGGTAGAGGCTCGGGAACCTTATTTTCAGCAACGCGCGGATGCAAAGGGAAAATGAGGTTCACTGCACTCCAGAATTGTATGATGGAGTTGCGGCAACTTGCAAATGGCGGCTACGCTGATCAATATGACGAGTATCTACGGATTGGCGACAACACGGGTCGGGAATCGCTTGATTATTTTGTCAAGCGATCATATCTGCATTTGATTTGGAGTATTTGCGGCCGCCAAACACGGGTGACTGCATGTAATATCCCGAATTTTTCAAATAAACTATTAAACAATTTAGCATTTCTAAATATATTTAAAATATTTTCACAGCGATAAAAGTCATTTACTTTTTTTGAAAATAAACATATTATGTTTGTAGTCATTGTGTAAAGTATTTTATTACGAGTCTATAGGCACTGAGTTTGCTCAAAAAGGATTTTATGTGAAAAAGTTATGCACGTTTAAAGGTTTTAAAACGTAAGTTGCTGCATAGCTGCATTTGCCTCACAACTGCTTCCACCCTGCGATAACTTACTGCTCAGCTGCTTCCGTGCTGCAGCAGCTTCTGCCTCGCAGTAGCTTACTGCACAGCTGCTTGTTTTTTCCTATAAATAAGCGCCTAAAATCTTTATTTCCATCGTACATCATTTTATTCTCATCTCGATTTTCTGATAACATTAGCTTGAGGTACTTACGTGTGCAATCTTGATGTCTTGGTGTTGTTGTCCGACATTGGTATCCTCTAGTAGGTGGGTTCTATTTTTCAAAATTATTTTGAGTTATTAAACTCTGATATTTCAGGCAAAATAAAAATGGTTATCCATGATAATGTTTTAGTGCACTCTATGTGTTTAATGTTCCTATGATACCGAACGGGGTCCTTTGTTGGTCTAACACACTGAAGTTTGGTAGGTTGATCAACATCGTTTTCTAACAATGAAATATGTTTGGATCCGATGGGTTAAGACCAGAATCTTGTTGTTGTGGTTGAAACGAGAAATGTAACCGTACCACGAAATGATAGGAATAACACTAGAACGACATTGTTAGCGCGCAAATGAAAAAGGTTTGAAGTATCTTAGAAGTGGATTTATGTTTTGAAACCTTCGAAGCTTACGAGTAAAACTTGGATATACCAACTGTTTTATTTTTATTAAAAATTGTTTATAAAATCTTACCCACTAAGTACACTAGTACACACGGCCCAAATGTTTTCAAAACGTTTTCAGGTTGGGAGGTAGATGATGTGATGCGAGGCTGATGAAGGGGTTGTTATTGTAGCTATTGTGTGCTTCCGCTATGCTGTTTTAAATGTACAACTCTGAATATGTCTCTCTTATACTATTATTTATTATTTTTAGGGAGAGTGCCTTGTGATCAACTTCTCTTGGAAGCTCGAATTCCCACTCCCTCATGATAACACCATTTGGTGAAGTGGATGCTCGACTTCTTTTGTTATACTAGACACATATTTACCTCATATTTTATTTTACAAGGTGTAACGCGGTTTTGTCGCCTCACTTTATTAAATTTCTGGGTGAAATTACTATATGTGTTAAATATGCCCCTTTCTTTCCCGCCTCTTTACGCCCCCTCTATCGCGCCTCAGCTTATGGGAGTCGGGATGTGACACTGTGCATGACTTCTACAAATGCATGAATCGAGGCACGATTATCCCGACATGCTTCGTAGCGCCGACTGCATGCATTGGCAGTAGAGGAATTGTCTGACTGGATAGAAAGGGGCGTACACAAACCAGAAAAAGGGGCACCCAATGGTCGTGCTTGAAGTCGTTGCTTCTCAAGGTATGTGGATTTGACACATATTCTTCGATGCCGCCGACTCAAATAACGACATCAATTAATGTGCTCAATCAGTCGGACGTGTTTCAAGATCTTCTGAAGGGAAAGAGCCTAACGGTGACCTTTTTGCCAACAACACTCAGCACAAAATGGGCTACTATCTTGCTAAAGACATTTATTCATGTTAGCCGACCTTTGTCAAGACTCTTCCGTGTCCGACTAACCTGAAGAGAGCTTTATATGTGAGGAAACAAGAATCCACATGCAAGGACGTCAAAAGAGCCTTCGGCGTTCTCGAAGCTCGTTGGGCTATAATCAGTAGGCTGGCGCGTTCATGGTTCCGAGAGACTCTATAAAACATCATGTATGCTTGTATTATCTTGCATAACATGATAGTTGAAGATGAGGGCTATTCTATAAGTAATTGGAGGCCCGACGAAGAATCAACCTCTACAAATGACGTGAGTACGAGTCGAGGAGCCCCTCCGAACTTTCGAGAGTATTTAAAGAGGAAAAAAGACCTTCAAGATCAAAGAGCCCACGCAAAGCTCGAATATAATTTGATCAAAGAAATTTGGACATTCTTTGAAAATTTATGTAATTTTTATTATTATTGTATTATGCTTATGTTTTAAAATTGGAGATCGCCATTGTGAGCAAAACGGTGAGCTCACTCGCAGCCCACCAAATGACAAAAAAGTGGGCAACGAGCTCGTGTACAAAGCTTGCCGCTGTCCATAGTCTAATAATTCTCAAATAATATATACTCGTACTATTATTAAAACGTTTCTACTTGATTGGAAGTTTGGAACCACATCTTTTTGGGGACGAGTTTGAATATACAAAAATAAATTATTCCCCCTTACCTACAAGTTTAATCGCCTAATTCTCTAAGCAATATAATCCGTACTTTAATCGGGTAATTGTAACTTTAGGGATCAAGTATCGTATCCACAGGGACTATTAGTTCGAATTTTTAGTGAAAACAAAGTTTATGCATATTCCTACTATTCAAGCTCATCAAACAACATGGTTGGCAATTCATTCAAACATTTAAATATAAGATTGAAGTAAATAAGCAAACAATTGACAAAATCATGCAAATTCAATAAGGCAAGCGATTAACAAACAATTGAGAAACAAATTGGAACAAAGGTTGGTTCTAGGGATTCAATCCGATTCTAGATAGCTTGATCACAACTTCCTAATTCATGCAAACCGATTTAATCTTCTAATTAAGAAGCAATCACCAAAAGCATTTACTAATCTCTCTCGACAATTAGCAAAAGGGGATCATTTTATCGACTCTCTCAGCTAAGACTCGAGACGACACAACAACTCCAAAAAGCACAAGGATCACAAGCTTCCATGCATTAGATCATCACCTACTAAGTCTCAAATCAATACATGAAGTGCAAATTGAATTCCATGCAAGTAAAAACCTATCAAGAATTTCTACAAACACTTGGCATGCAAGAAAGGTGATCAACAATTCCCACATGAAAATTAAGCACCAAATCCACAATTAATTAAAAGAAGGCAATAGAAATCAACAAGCTATGATCATTCTATCATCAAATCATCATAAATCCCCAAAACCAACAAGGAAAATTAGCTAGACATGAAAGAAATCAAAGCAAAACAAAGGAGAAATGATTGCATAATAGAAAAAATTAGGAACCCAATGTTGAAATCTTCAAATATTCTTCAAATCCAACCTTAATCCACTAATACAATGATGAAAAGTGTTTAAAACCCTAATTGGAAACTATTTGAATGAGAATCTAGGCTAGGGATTCAAGTCTACACGTTTTGGGGCTATCCCCTAGTATTTATAGGAAGGAAAAAGTGCTAAATGGAATAAAAAATGCGAAAAGGGCAAAATCGTCCATTTTTGGACGAAAATGCAGAAATCGGCGCCTCAAACAGTGGAAATCGACGGTCCAACAGAGAAAATCGGCGGTCCGGGCCCGAAGCGCCGGTCCGACCGCCGATTTCACTTTTTGCCTTGAGATGTGATATCGAGGTTTTTGGCGGTTCGACCGGCGGTTCACCCCTGAACCGCCGGTTTTGAACTTAAAACTGCCGATTTTGAGCCTCCAAGCGTCGGTTCTCCATTTCGTCCGGTTTTTCACTTTTTCGTCCCGTTTCTTTGACTTCGCACTTCTGCGGCCCTTTCATTTTGGCTTAGCATCCCTTGCTTGACCTATACACATGCACAAACTCCACCAAATGTGAAACCAATCCAATATAGTAAAATCAATTCAAAACATGTCACATGTAAATGTAAAGCAATGTAATTAGTGATATAAAAACGCGTTTAGTTGCTACAAAATAGATGTTTATCATATTTCTAAAAAGAAAATGATACGAAATTAGAAACGTTTTTTTTTTTCCAATAGTAATATATTACTATAGTATCCGTTATTGCTGTTTTATTATATTAGATTGAGTATATTTTATGATTTGTTTTGGGTATATACTCCGTATTTCATAAATCCAATCAATTCACAGGAACAAAGTAGAGATAATTAGTGTTGCTCCACGTGTGGGGTATAAGCTGTCCCACGTGTGTAGGCTTCGCAATTAGTGCAACATCTGACCCGTTCAATTCCTTATATTTATTTATTTTTTGAGAAAACGTTCAATTCCTTATTACTACTAAATAATGATACAAGAATAGAGCAGCCCATGTGCACAACCGAAGGTCCAATTTTTTTGCAGCATTTGGTACCACACCAATCATATGCGATGCTCACACATCATTAGCCTCTGTAATAATACTATTTTACTTATGAGAATAACCTCTAAACATAAATCCAATTATGATTATATATACAACCAATAATTGAAACTATGGGATAGTAAAATTGTTAAAAATGCATTGTGTGTCTTATGGAGTAAAAATTAACTCATGTATTGTGGTTTAACATAGCCAATGATTCTAAATTACCAACCAGAGAGTCAATAAACAAGAATGCGAGCGGTTAAAATTTAATTCTATCATCATTTTCGAATCTAGATAATTAAATATAAAAACATTAAATATGTCAATTAACTATGTTAAAATTATATTGACACTTATTCGAGACTAAGACAGTTGAAGTTAATACTATTATTTGTTGTTAGTATTTTATGATGTGAATAAGTATTTTTGCAAAATATACATAGATAAATGAATCATATAGTACTCCCTCTATTTCGTTCAATTTATTTCATTTTGTCATCTTAGGTGTTCCGTTCAACTTGTTCCATTTACTTTTAAAGAAATAATTAATAAATTACTTTATTTATTTTATATCACTCCGAAATCACTTTATATTACTTTCGAAATACTTTAATATGACTTTATTAATTAAAATATATTTTATATTACTTTATTCAGTATAACAACGAGAGAGAGGGAGTAGTATTAATAGTAGTAAGAAATTGGCAGAATTATGATGATGATGTTGAAAAGGAAAGGGATAGAAACAAGGGATAGAGAGTGGGGACTATGGGGAGGTGGTGTTCACGTGGGCACCCAATATTAACTCATCAATAAAAGTAGAGAAGCCGAGACTTCACGTGCGGTGGGACTTTTTTTTTTTTTTTTTTCAGGTCGTCCTATTTTTATTATATTTTCTTTCTCTAAAAACATTACGTGAATTTCCGAATTCTTTTTTCTTTGTTGTCCCAACCAATAATTGTTTATTAAATTTAAAAGTATGGTCCCAATTATTTTGTAGTGCTTTTGTCCCCTCTCACTCCCACATATCCAATCCCTTTTGCAATCATTGGATAATACGATATGATCAAAATCACCCTCTTCTTGCTTTTCTTCTCCACTCATTTTTCCGAGTAATAGTAGTACAGTACTATGTAAATAGAGAGAGTGATTGTATATCCAATGAGATTACGTGTGTCGTTTGTGTGTGGAAGTGTTTCGAGAAATTTTTATTTTCGGGAAAAATATTGAATAAAAAACATCCGTATGCAATTTGAGAAATTTATATATAGTAGCATATAACTGGATGTACTAATATAGCATCAAATAAAGTGTGCAACCTATTTAAAGGGATGGTGGATTTAAATATTTCATGGCCTCAGTGAATTTAATACTTCGTGTATATGTTTTATTAATGTAGCACTAATTATAAAAACAATATAAATCTTAATTTATTGGAGTTGGACTAATTGATAGAGCGACATTCTTATTATCAAAGACATAGAATTTGTCCCATGAATAATTTACATGTATGTTAAGTTTATTGGTTTTATTTTATTTGTACGGATTGCAGGCTTTTTTGATGAATAAAGCGTACCAACGCATGTATCAGACTCATACCTCATGTAGCAGTTACAAATTAATTATTATGGTCATAAAAAAGTAAATGAATAGAACTTCTAAAGATAAATTTCTGATTGGATTGCAAACACATAATAAAATGTAGAGCTCAAAAAAAAAATAAAATGTAGAGCTCAATTTATTTATATTCAATACTCTTTACATCGCAATTGTTACTTTGTGACTAATGCACGCTCTTTTACACACACATATATATGGCAATTTTCAATTAAATAGCCAAACTATTTAACTTTTCACAATTATATTCCAAACTATTTGAAATGTCAATTAAATGGCCAAACTATTAGATTTTTCACAATTATAATCTAACCTCAATTTTCCGGCTAAGAAAACTGACGTGGCACGCCGGCTTAGGTCGATCTTTTTTTTCAAAATGAGATGGCAGTTTTGATGCCAAAACTTAAAAAAAAATTAATGAAAACTGAAAATCAAAATATGAATAACCCTCAACCATTCACTATCTCATTCGCCGCTATTGTAGCTGCCACCGCTCAATCGGCAAATTCCGCGACGCCAGTCTCAACGCCTTTAGAGCTCAAGATGATATCGGCCGTCGAGTGCATTTTTTATTCAACAAATTGTTTTTGATTTTTTGATTCATTTTCTCTTTTTCAATGTTGAATAGTGGAGACAATTTCGTTGGTTGCAATTTACAAATGCTTAAATTTAATTGGTGTTGTTTGGTGAATGTTTCCGTATTATAGAGTGAATTGTGTTACACATTTTATATGTTAGTAGATTGTATTTGCTGGGTCTGGTAAAGAATTGAATTGAGAAACTTAGAAATTTTAATACTTGAATGTGGGTGGAAATGTTGCTGTCGAAGGCGGAAGTCCAGAGACCTAAATCTGGGTTTGGCGAGTTAGAGAGAGAGAGAGAGATAGAAAGAGAGAGTTTTTTTTGGGGGGGGGGGAGGGGGTCCAAAACGTTGGATAGAAACGGCGATAACTTTGGTGGTAGACAGATTGACGGCGAGAGAGGCAGAATTGTTGCATAGAGAGAGATAATGATTTCATTTTTCTTAGTACCATGTATCTGTTTAATCTATTTGAAAATTAGAATTTAAATGTGGAAAATTCACGTCACCTCAGTATATTTTTTACAAGTATACAAGCTTTTCCGGCATGCCAAATCATTTTTTTAGCTAAAAAATTGAAGCTAGAATATAATTGTGAAATATTTGATAGTTTGGCCATTAAAATGACATTTCAAATAGTTTGGTATATAATTGTTAAAAGTTAAATAATTTGACTATTTAAATGTAAATTACCCCATATATATATATACATATATATATATATATATATGTCATTTCGTCTACAATTAGTATAGTAGTATTTCTTGATTTCTCCTTTCATTATATAATAATGCATTAATACTAACTAAAGTTTAGGTCAAACTGCAAGAGTTACAAATATTTTTTACTATTTTATTGAAAGAAGACAAAGATGTCTAGATTTCTGCACGAGACATGGAACATTAAGTCTCGTGGGCCTATCTTTGTTTTAAAATTTATTGCTGTCCTAAATTTGTACACTGCCTTATGATGAAAAGCAAATTTATTCTTTTGCCATATTTTGAAAATTGCATGGACCACAATAAATGAGAGTACTATTACACATAATACATCAATTTAAAGTATTAGAGACAAAATTCCTTATATTTATATGTAATACTATACTTTAATTTTCAATACAAAGAAAACAAGTTTATTCTTAAATAAGTACTCCCTTTGTTATTTTTATAAATGTCTTCCACCCTCAAATCACACATATCAAAAAAATAGAAAATTTTACACATACTATAACTTTATTAATTAGTATTATAAATATATACACACAACTAATTATCAAATTATGAGAAACATTAAAGAAGATTAAAATATGAAGAATTTACATTTTTCACTCTCAAATTTTGAGACGAGACACTTATTACACAAAAGAAAAAAATTTAAAATAAAACACTTAAAAAAATACTTACTCCGTCCCGCTCATTTTGTCTCCTTACTATTGAGCACGGACATTAAGGAAAGTTGTTTGTTAAATAAACTAGTGGATGAGATTGGAAGGGATGAGAGAGAAACTCTTACAACCATTCATTATGTCTATATTTGGATGTAGATAAAATGAGTGGGACGTCCATTTAAAGAAAAAGAGACAAAATGACCGGGACAGAGGGAGTAATATTTTAAATTCTACGGGAAGAAGAAGTGGAACTGCTTGTATGTCAATGCAACTGTCTTAATTGTTAAATTATCAATATAATAAGTTGATTAAAAAGAGTAAATTCATTCATCAACTTCTTTGATATCCTCAACGACAAAAGATAAATAATTATTGAGAAACGGAGGAAACTGCACTATATTACACACTCACGAGTTGTAGGTCAGTATCAAATTATATTATAGTAGTATTTAATAGCATCATAAGTGAAGGTGTGAAAAATTAATAAAGAAGGCTAAGGGGTCAAAAAAGAAACAATCGTCATGGTCATTGAGATATGATGATGGAGGGAATTGAATCCTCGAGTATGTAATCATAATTTCTGAAACAAACAACTGATATATGTAATCATTGCAATTTTTATTTTTATTTGTGGTCCCATATCTGAATCCAATGGTCAATTTCAAGATTTCTTCGCATTATCTATATCTACCACCTGTCGCTATTACTAATTTAATTGCACCCAACTTATTTATGTCGATTCTTTCAACTATTTTCCAAACCTAAAGTTTAGATTTAAGTAATTACTAACTTTCACCCATTTTTTCTTTGCAGAATTTGAACTTACGTACAAAAAAATTAACTTTATATATACAAATGATCTCAGAATGCTCCAATACTCACTGAGGAAAATATACATATAATGGTTATTGCGATTATTACATGAGTAACAATATAATCATGCGTGACATGATCATATAATGGTTTCCGTGGTAATATAGTTAATGGTTAACTAAATACTTTCATTTCCATTTTCCACAATATCCTATTGTAAGCCTCGATCAATAATTTGCTTTTCCACTTAAAAATCACAAAATTAATTTATTGTATACTCTAACAGATCGAAAAAATCTTTTATATAATCTTCTGATCTCTCGAATATTTAATCATATGAATTACCAATCTCATCTACTTCTAAATTAACATTATCACTAAGCTACTCCGTTCACCATATCTAGTCATTAGGTAGTGGATCAATGGTGATACAACTTTTAGTAAATCTGAAGTAGGTGGAGTACGATTACAAGTTGAGCAAGAGTAATGATCAATAGTGAAAAATAATTATATTTGGTGAACGTTCCAAAATGAAATATTGTGTCTAAATATGATGGATAAAGCGAGTATTTTTTCAAAGTTACTATCTACACCCTCCATTATGGTGGCCACTTTTTTTTGGCACTTGTAGGAAAGGTATAAAATTATTAAAACAAGTCTACAACTTTTTAATAGAGTAAGTTAATTATTTCATTTTTAGAAGTGACTATTTTATATGGGACCATTTAAAAAAGAAATATGACACCTTATATGTGAGGGAATGAGTATTATTGGATGATTACAATTTGTATATGATCAATCAATCACACGGTACGATTGACTATAACTAGTAAAATTAAAAATAATTAAAAATTAATTAATTTCAACTAAAGTTTATTACTCCTTACGTCCACGAAATGGTGGCCACATTGTGGACAGCGCGATGAAAATAGTAGATAGTAGTGATAATAATGAGTATTTTTATGAGTGAAGTAATGATTCCATAATAAATATGTGTGATGTAGTGAGAAATATAATATTAAATATAATAAATTATTTGGACCTAATTATTATAAATAAAAGTAACAATCTACTCGTAGACGAATTTAAATAACAAAAATGACAATCATTTCGTGAATAGAGAAAGTATTAATCATTAACCTTACTCGGCACCAAACACTTCTCACATTTAATAGGTAAGTATTAGGGTAGGGTAGTGGGGCATATGAATATGCATGCAGGTGAAGTGAGGTGGGACCCGCAATGTTTTGGATACGGGTGGGACCACACATGATATGAAATGGTCCAAACGTCCGAAATGGTAATGAGAAAAAATAATAGTGGGTAATGGTAATAAATAATACAAAAAAATTAATTAATTAATTAATAAAATGGGAATTGGTACTTCCCAAACAGTCCCATCGGTGCGCCCTACCTTAATCGTACCAAAACCCCAAATCTTTGCTGTCTTCACGTGATCTTGCTCCCCATCCCCCACCCCCAGATTCTATACTACACACACACACACACTATATTCTGCTGATTATACCGGATTATATTCATTACACAACTCTACACACGCTATATTGTGCCAATAATTATGTTTTTAAATAGTTCCATATACAGAAAATCAATTTTCCCATTAAAATAAAATCCATTCATATCAGGGACTGCAGTGTCATCCAGGATTCAAGATAATTCCAAAATGATAGTAATAAGATATTTGGCTGATCTTAAAAGCTCTTTAAAATAGCTTATAAATTCTTAATTTTTTTTGTTGTTGGTAAAATAGATTATAATCAACCAAGTAAAGAAGATCTGTACAGACACAGAACCACAATAAACAAGCAACCAAAAGCAAACACCGGAGCTATCTTAGTTAGCTAGCATTCTATGCATCTTCTCCTCCTTTGCACAACTCATAGCAACTAATATTTTGCAGCTTCGCGTAACTATATCCACACTACAGCTTACCCCTTGAAATCGCCGTGCATTTCTCTCTTTCCAAAGCAGGTACACAACTACACTTACTAGTAGTCGATAAAGCCTTTGCTTCACTAAATTTGTCTTGCAGTTGGTGAAGAGTATCTGCTTTTCCACATCCCAGCTTTGTCCCAGACAAACCATGCCACTCCATGCAGTGAGGTCTCTTCAAACTTGTTTCGAGAAAGGACAAGCAAAGAAAAGATGGTGAACTATTTCATCCTCCTGATCACATGTAGCTAATCTCTCAAGAAGAGCCAACCAAGTAATGAAGATCATCTTCGGTGGTGTAATATTGTTAGTGAGCATTTTCTGCCAAGGAACCTTGGCTCCTCTTCCTCTCATAATACAATAGAGCGATCTGATGGAGAAGGTAGGATTATGCATGAATTGTTCTCCATCTTGAACACTATTCACATAATCTCTAGCAATCAAAACTTTTCTAATAACTCATGAAACTTTTACATCTTTAATAATGAACAACTTATAAACTGTTTTAAGGTGCTTAAAAGCTCGACCAAACACCTCATAAGTGTATAGTCTTATAGATGCTGGTGTATTGCAAATTTGCTTGACAATACATATAAAATAAATAAACATATTTTTTATTAAACAATAATTTTAACGGTAACACTGCTGTTGGTTACACGCATAAAAAAAGAAAATTAATTAATTATAAAAATATAAATAATCACATTTGTCCTTAGGGAATTTTCTTTTTTTTTCAAAACCTCTATTTTTTAGCTATAATAGCTGGTCAGAACGTGTTCAAATAGCACTGTCATTTATTAAATTATCTTTTACTGCATAAGATTAGCACGGAGATATTAAATTATTTGCAATAAATAAATAACCTAATGTTTGGATGGAAATGCTAAGTTTTTTTTTTGTTTTTTTTTTTAAATAGTAATTGCAACTCATAAAATCCCCTATTGCATGCAAGTATGAGCAGGGGATAAAAATTATGAGTAACTAGTGTGGTATATTGGGCACTTGCTTTTTCAAAAAAATTCAAGCAAATAAGATACTAGTATTAGTTTATTGGATAATGATATTCGGCTACACTGTGGCCGACCATACAAGTTAAAAATGGTAATATAGGTTTTGAAAATGGAAATATACCCTAATTGGGAAGCATAAATCCAAAGGGGGAAATGTGATTATTTTCATTTTTACAGTCAACTTTCTTTTTTTTACGCGTGTGGCTGGCCACAGTGCAGCCGAATATCATTACCCTAGTTTATTATTAGCATCCCTTAAATCTTTTATCACGTGTAGAAAACAAGTATTTATACGATAAAACAATATATGAAATATGTATGCAAGAGAACATAGGTTGTTGCATGGATTCACTTGGATATGCATAATTGAGAGGAAATGTTCGCCATATAATATGTATGAAAATTCCAGCCCCTAATTTGCTTATACCAAAATACCAAAATAAATAAAAAATAAATAAATAAACTAGTACCATCTTTTTCATGACCGTATGTTAACATGAGTTAGAAAAAGAAAAAAAAACATTAAAAAAAGAAGTTTCATGCACTTTTGAAATGGATAAAAGAAATAGAAAAAGTGTGAGCAAAGAGATTGATGCATGGAATCTTGCTAGATAGCAGGTGGGATTGCTATTTGGATCAGATTTTCACAAGCCACCCATTTTCAGACCCGGTTTGCTCTACTTTAATTTTTTTATTTTTGTTGTTTGTAATAAGAAAATATGACCTTCAATTAATTGTAGAATCAGTCTTAAGTTCTTAACAACAGCCATGAGCCATCATTCTAATCTTATAGCTTGAGGCTTCATTCATTTTAGTATAGCAATTGTATACTTTTATACCCATTATTTAGTTTTCATAAATGTTAACAATTCTTAAGATTACGTTATATTCTTCTCCCACCATCTCTATATCTCTCTCTCTCACAAAACCCTAGCCTCCACCTTCCACAGCCTCTCTGCCGCCGCTGCCACCTTCCCGTCGCCGTCGCCACTCTCTCTCTCTCTCTCTCTCGCAACTTTCCACCGCTACTTCCTCCTCTCACCCCCCGCCTCATCGCTGTAGCACCATCTTGGCCGTCTACGAACCCGATCCCCGATGCGCCGCCGGTGAAGAGGGTTTGCTCAATTGCTCGTGCTCCTGTTGCTGCTACTGCTGGGCGAAGGGAAGTGGTAAAAAGAACAACGAGCGCGAGGGAGGGTGGCATCTCCGGCAAGCTCGTCCTCCTCGTCACCATCTCTGACCACCTCCTCCCTGCCCTTCTGTTGTTGAATATACGAAATTACTGTGTGTTGTTGTGAAGATGAAATGTTACTCTTCTGCCCTGTAACTGTTCGACGAATTACTCAAAAGAAAACTTACTGTAGATGAATACACATTGAGTATTGTGGTGATTTTGGGGAAATACGCGAATTAGATATTTAATGTGAATTTCAGGCGAGCTACTTCCTTTTTATTTTCATCTGAAACGTTTTAGTTTTGTAATCTTCTTCTTCTCCATCTCTCTCATCGGCATTAGTTTGATGTATAATGCGAATTAGTTTGATGTGTAATGCGAATTTTCATGTGAAAATCTGGGAATCGACATGAAAAAGCAAATTCTCATGGAAAAATCTGGGAATTCACATGAAAGAAAATGTGTAATCACATTATAATTTGTGTGATTTCGTATATAATTTGTATTCACATAAAAGATAATGAGAATTCACTGGAAAAAAATGGGAATTCACATAAAAAATAATGTGTAATCACATTATAATTTGTGTGATTTCATATCTACTTCGTATTCACACGAAAAATAATGGGAATTCATATGAAAAAGAAAATGAATTCACATGAAAAATAACGGGGAATCACATTTAAAATTGTATCGTTTCATGTCGAATTCATTAATTCTGCAAATTCACAAATAATGTGAATTTTTACAAATTTTAATATGTGAATTCGAATTTTACTAGGTGAATTAAAAATATATAAATAAGGGTAAAAAAGTCATAAAATGCTAGAATTAATACTTTTAAAATGTTAGTGCTATAATAAGACTCGATACACTAATGGATATGGATAAGATCGTTGAATATTTTGTATTTTTAATTATTTGTCTTGGACAATAAATTATTTGTTTTTTTAGACGTGTAGGGTTTTAGTGTATAAAGGGCCTTTTGTTAGGGGAGTCGAGTTGACATTGAAATGTAGAGTGTGAGATTATTTCCCTTCTGGTGTGTTCTTCCGGCTCATGCGTGAATCAATGGATACATGTATCCGACGTATTAAGGTATAAATCAATTATCAACGGAGTTCGTATTTTTATTATTCTTGATATATTTTCACGCTTCACTCTGCATCATTAAGACTGACAATTGGGTCAAGTTGGGTCGTTACCGGGTCGAATTAATAACGACCCGACTTGTTAAGCTGAAACCCGATCACGAACTCGACAAAAGACTTAAATGCGAACACGACTCGAACTCAACACGAACCCGAGTTTGATTATTTGGGTTGACACTATCCGTTTACAACCTGATTTAATAAGTTCTACTACAAAACTAAGACATGCAAAAAAGAAAAAGAAAAAACCACAACAGTAATAATATAGAATATGCGATATTTTCAACACTATTTTTTGGGAGTGGCCTTAATTATTATAGGAACTAAAGCGAAATGCTTGGTCTGAAAAAAAATTAAAGTGACCCTAATTAGAAAGATTAAAGAATGATATACGGAGTACTAAAATTATAATCCTTCCGTTCACAAAATGATTGTCACATTGTGGATGACACGAGTTTCAAGAAAATAATAAGTAGTAGTGGATAAAAGTGGGTATTGTTGTGAGTGAAGTAGTGAGAAATATAAAGTTAAATATAATATATTATGTGGGTCCTACTAATATAAATGAAAGTGACAACCATTTTGTTAACGGACTTAAATGACAAAAGTAGCAACCATTTTGTGGACAGATGGAGTATAAAAAATATCATATCTACATTAATAGGTAACTTGAACGCAATTCCAACCCGACATGAAATTTTCGAGTCTTCAGTAAGGACCCGAACCCTATAGTACTAAATTCAAACCCATTAACTTTGTGTTGGTTCGTTTTAGGTTAGTGTATATCGTGTCGAAAATATCCAACCTTATACAACACCAATCCCATCATGAACATCATTTACAAGACTTATCAACAAATTAAAATCTTAGGTTATGGACCAATTGTTCTAGTACCACTACATGCATATCATATTTATTTCAAGAATTCACGTCTTCAAATCAAATGATGGTCAATTATTATAAATAAATAAATAAAACAATTTGTCAAGAATATTTACCAAGTTGAACTAAAAGGAGATGATCCCACCTGGAAAACAGCATGTGCATGTGCACGTTTACTGGTCAAACAATGCAGACATGCATCTCAAAACCTCAATCATTGCTTCAATTGCAAAGAGAGAGAGAGAGAGAGAGAGAGAGAGAGAGAGAGAGAATTCTCCGTACAGTGATAAAACGTGCGCCAGCCTCGCAAATCCTTGGTTAGATGAGGGTTTTGTTTATAAGATGTGCACGTGGGAGTGTGTAATCAAGATTTGGTTTTCCTAAATCTCGAGTTAATTAAGAATTATATTTGTGCTTTGGAATGGGGTTAATTTAAAGATCGCACGAGTGGTGTGGGCGTGGGATTTGCTGTTTCTTGATTCATCATTGCTTAATAGTATAGTATGATGATTAAATTCTTCTATCGATAATTACAAATCACTGCCTAATTAATTACTACATGCTTAATAGTATCATCAATCTTGTTATTCAAACATGTGCTAGTAGTTTTCGAGTCAAGTTTAGTAAACATGATGCTAATGTTGTTGCTCACTGATTTTGCTAAAATGTCTAAAAAATTTCCTTCTGTGTATGGAGGGTCTTCTTCTTATTTAATGCGTTTGAGATTATAAATAAAAAATTGGTGACTCTTTCCCTTGAAAAAACACATATTATCACCCCTTATGATATTCTCTCTCTCTCTCTAGATTCTTTTTTCTAATTAAAACTTGGTTCTTCACAAATAGTGTCAGAATGAAGGAAAATGAGAGTTTGGGTGGAAGTTTGAGTTTATGTGGTATTACGAAGGAAAAGGTAAGTTTGAGATGATTTTGAATTGTATGTGTTGATGTATATAGAGGACTCAAACATCCCAATTTTGAACTTGGCCCAATACAAACAATCCAAAAGGCCCAACAACAAAATTTGAATCGGCAGTTTCCGTATTGCATGCAATATTTTTTTGCAACAAGAATGCGGACACAATGAAACTTAACCAGTGGAAGTTGGTATACTTTTAAGACAACAAAATTTAAGGATCTCCAACAGATTGAACTCACTCATCTTAAAAAATTGATATAAATTATTGCACAATAATATGACAGCATTTATTTTGTAATTATATCTAATACTATCTTAAGAGCAAAAGAATTATATTGAGCTCCATGAAACTGCACCATCTCATCCACGAAATGACAAGTACTCTCCAATTAGAACAAACATAATTACTCGAAACGTGAAAGCACTTGGCATCATATCTAACAAAAAATGATCATAAAATACTATTATTGAGATTGACAAAGAATCGAAAGACAAAATTTGCTTATCGATTATAAATTTATTTGGGCTCTTTAGAAACATATTTTTCTCCACCATTACTAAATTAATTAATTTCGGCCCTTATTAGTCTTGGCCCCTACTAAATGGGCTCAAAAAGTTTGGATTTGGATCATCTTGTAGCCTAGCTGAGAACAAAAACTGTAATGCCTTGTTTGGTTGACAGTATAAGTCTGTAATGTAAGACTTTTTTTTTAAAAGGAAAAATGTATTTAAATTACGAAGAATTCGAACGTACAATCTCTTCCAGCCAAGTTGGGAAACAATTAGTCCAAGTAGTAGGAATTAAACAATGCACCGCATACTGAGCGAGAGCATGTGCCGCTTTATTGGCGATTCTAAAAACATGAAAAACATCAATCAAAATACCTTTCCTTGCCATGTCAAAATAATGACAAACCTCATCTGATTAAAGGTCAGACACTTCCTCCGGATTAGCTAGGATTCTCGCTACCAAGAAAGAATCGGTGAAGATCTCAATGGGGAAAATTTCATGCTCCATGCAAACCATAACTCCATTAATGACAGCCATTAACTCTGCCATCATGATAGATTTTGGTCGCTTGAGTCTTTTGGAAAATGCCACAATAATGACTCCATTCATATCTCTAACAATAACCCCACTCCATAGCAATTTAAGTGAAGATTAAATATGCAATCAACGTCAACTCTAAATACTCCCTTCTTTGGCTTTCTCCAGTTTCTTTCTCCTAATTTCATTCCAAGAAGAGTTTCAATAGAATCATGTGGTTTTGCTCGTTGATATAGATTCCACCAACTCACTCTCGCCAATTCAGTAATATTTTTCGAATAAACATCTTCACCATGTGTTATCCTACAGATGTGTCCCTATACCATCAAACAAAGAATCACCCACAACTCATATTCCTCCAATGACAAAATATTGTATATACGGACTGCTATCTCGTCAATTTGACAATTTCAGCAACCTTTTAGTATTTGCCAAAATCTGCAATTTTTTCACACTTGATGAGTTTTCTAGCAGTAGAACACTTGATGCTTCATTGTCTCCCAATCCGACTGGCAAAGAGAACATTTAGGACTAGCCGGTACATGATGTCTTCTCAAATTCAACCCCGTCGGCACAAATCCTTTAAATGCTCGCCATAGGAAGATCCTAATCTTAGGTGGTATAGACAACGACCATATATACTTACTCCAATTTTTTTTAATCTCGTGAACTAGAAAAAGGATGTGTATTATAGTATCCAACCTCAGCGAGATAACCACTCTTCACCTTATATTTTTTCCATCCTCCTCAAACTTCCAAAATCTAGTATCCATACTTCTCAAATTCCACAATTCCACATTCATAATTTCTATCTGTTCATAAGGCATACACGCCTAAGCCAACAACTCTTCATTCCACGATCCATCAACCTTAAGCAACCCCACCACTCTCATATCCGGAGACATTACATTATTTTCAAGTGGATGTCCGATTGGTAAATCAAGCACTCATTTATCTCTAAAAACATGAATTTGTTCTCCATTTCCCACCTTACAAAATAGCCGTTTTCCCAAAAGGTCTCTTCTCCAAATCAAAGAATGCCAAATATTGTTGGAAATATAGGAAATATATATGTGGGAGAATTAATTAAATATTGGAGGAAATTGTATGCACAAGTGTGTGTGTGGACGTGAGTGTGTGTATATGAAATAGAGGTTTGAAGATTTGGGCTCAATTGGATTGTTTTTTTTTTCCCACACAACAAAATGATACAATACACATATATATAGTGCCACAATGTAATCTCTAGACTTTTCTTCTAATTACCTTTACTTAGTAATTTTTTTCTAGAATTCTCCATTATTTTCTACTAATTACTCTTTTTTTCCTTGCTTCTAGAATTCTCTACCTTTTTCTTAATTTTCTATCTCTAGATTTTTCTAATCTTCTCCCTAATTCTTTACAAATCTAGATTCACAAAATATCTCCTTCAAAATCAAGTTTACTGTTTTATATTCCAACACCCCCCCTTAAACTTGATTTGTCATTCCGAGAAAATTTCGGAGCCTGATAAAATCTTCGTACTTGAGTGGCTTCGTGAAGATATCGGCAACTTGGTCTTGTGATTTCATGTACTCCACTTGAACCTCCTTCTTTGCGATGCATTCTCTGATGTAGTGGAAGCGAGTGTATGAGCCTTATTTCACTCCGGAATATTGAATCTCTTCAGGATGCAGCTGCCTTCTTCTTATTCATATAATCCCTTCTCTGGCTATATGCATTCACTTTGTGACATGCGATGTTTTCGCTAGGTCGGATCTTTGCTTTCTTCACCCACTAGCAGATCTTCTTGTTGGCCTTCATTTCTTCATCTCTTGAATTTCTCCATTTTGCTTTTGGCATATCTTTCTCAGGAGTTATTGGCTCATAAGCAGAAAAGCAAAATAGTATGGGATCTTCTAACCTTTCAGTCCCATTGTAGATCTCATTTAAGGTCCTTGTGCGTGGCGTTTCTCTTTCATTTAAGAAAGATGGTGGCGAGTCTTCAACACTTGATGTAGTGACGTGGGTGGAGTTGATGGTACTTGTTGTGCATCTTCTGCTTGCTCGATATTATCTTGATCTTCAAATTGAGGAATGAATGTGAAGTCACTGTCGTTGTTGCAACCAAAATCCCATACTCCTTCTTCATCGAACTCTACGTCTCGACTTATCACAATTTTCTTCATAGTTGGATCGTAAGGCTTGTAGCCTTTAGAGTTAGATTCGTACCCGATGAAGATGAATGGCTTGCTTTTATCGTCGAGCTTACTCTATGTGTGATCTGGTACATGTGCATATGCTTTGCTCCTGAAAACTCTCAAGTGGGCGATCCACGGCTTTTTTCCACTCCAAGCTTCTTGAGGAGTCTTTCCCCACACGCTCCTCGTTGGACACCGATTTGACAGGTACACAACGCACGCTACTGCTTCTGCCCAAAACTCTTTGGGCAAATTCTTCGTCTTGAGCATGCTACGAGCCATCTCCACGATAGTTCTGTTCTTTCGTTCCGCCACTCTATTTTGTTAGGGGGACCTCGAGACTGTTAGTAGCCCCCTAATTCCACTTGCTTTGCAAAACTCTAGAAACTCCTCGGATGTGAAGTCTCCACCTCGATCTGTCCTCAAAGCTTTGATTTCTAGCCCACTCTATTTCTCGACGGCAGCCTTGAACTTCTTGAAAGCTCTAAATGCTTCTGATTTTTGCTTCAAGAAGTATACCCACGTTTTTCTAGAAAAATCATCAATAAAAAGTAGAAAATAATTATTTTTACCGAGGGAGCTTGGCTTGATTGGCCCGCACACGTTAGCATGGATGAACTCCAATGGTCTCTGAGCTCTTGAACGCGACTCCTTTGGGAATGGCTTTCTGAAGTGCTTCCCGAGTAGACAGCCTTCGCAGAGTTGATCGGGATGCTTGATTGGTGGTAGTCCTCTCACCATTTCTTTTCTTGATAATAATTTTAAACCACCAAAATTCAAGTGCCCAAAACGGAGGTGCCATAACCAAGATTTATCTTTATAGCAGGCTTGAAGGCATTTAACCACATCATTTTGAATATTTAATAAAAACATTTTATTTTTGGACATTGGCACCTTGGTAATTAGATTACTTTTGCCATCTCTTATTGAAAGGCTATAATTTTTCATATGAACATCATGGCCTTTCTCTAAGAGTTGTCCCAAACTCAATATATTATTTTTCATATTGGGCACATAGTAGACGTTAGAAATAAAATCATGAGCTCCATTTTTCAACCGAATTAAAATCTTTCCTTTTCCTTTCACGGGAATTTCAGATTCATCACCAAATGAGACATTACCGCTTACCGACTCATCGAGCTCCACGAACATGCTTCTTTTTCCACACATGTGGTTGCTTGCACCTGTGTCGAGGTACCACGTGTTATCTTGACTTCAAGCTTCTCCTTTGTATGCCAGAAGTACACTCCCTTTTTCTTCACTCGTATTCTCAGCATAATTGGCCTTCTCTTCAACCTTCGATTTTGTATCTCTGCACTCGGAAGCATAGTGCTCAAATTTATGACAATTATAACACTTTATTGAAGATTTATTGTACCTCTACTGTGGGTTGCTCCTCCCTCGTCCGCTACTTGGGAACTCCTTTCTTTCTTCATTGTTAGCGAAATAGCCTCGTCCACGTCCACGTCCATATCCACGACCACGACCTCGATCTTGTCGTTGTCCACGACCTCTTCCTTGTCGGCCACCTTCATTGCTCAAACTTTCTTTTTTCTCTTTTGGACTCACTTGCAACTTTAAAAGGTTCTCGACAATTTCTTGTTTCTTTTTTTGTTTCTCCTCATATGCTTGTAACGATCCCAACAAGAGATCGATAGTCATCTTCTCTAAATCTTTAGTTTCTTCTATTGTCACAACGATATGCTCAAAATTTGAAGTTAGCGAACGCAATATTTTCTCCATGATTCTAACATCCTCCAATTTTTCGCCATTTCTCTTCATTTGATTAGTAACCGCCAAAACTCTTGAAAAATAATCTGAGACTGATTCGGACTCCTTCATATGTAAAGACTCAAATTCTCCTCTTAGAGTTTGGAGACGTACCTTCTTTACTTGCTCCGCTCCTTGGCAAGAGATCTGGAGCTTCTCCCACGCTTCTTTGGCACTGCTCGCACTAGAGATCTTCTTGAAATCGTCGTCCCCTAGCGCTTGATAAATGAGATAGAGAGCCTTCTTGTCTCTCTTTCTCGCATCTCGCAACCTATCCCTTTGTTGTTGGGATAGTGCGGTCTCGTCCTGCGGCTCTTCGTAGCCACTCTCCACGATCTCCCAGACGTCGTGGGCTCCCAATAGCGCCTTCATCTTGATACTCCAATTGTCAAAGTTGCTCGTATTGAGCATGGGAACTTGGAACGACGACAAATTTGCCATCCCACAGGTAGGATTTTATGGCTCGGATACCACTTTGTTGGAAATATAGGAAATATATATGTGGGAGAATTAATTAAATATTGGAGGAAATTGTATGCACAAGTGTGTGTGTGGACGTGAGTGTGTGTATATGAAATAGAGGTTTGAAGATTTGGGCTCAATTGGATTGTTTTTTTTTTTTTTTTTCCACACAACAAAATGATACAATACACATATATATAGTGTCACAATGTAATCTCTAGACTTTTCTTCTAATTACCTTTACTTAGTAGTTTTTTCTAGAATTCTCCATTATTTTCTACTAATTACTCTTTTCTTCCTTGCTTCTAGAGTTCTCTACCTTTTTCTTAATTTTCTATCTTTAGATTTTTCTAATCTTCTCCCTAATTCTTTACAAATCCAGATAGTTCTTCACAAAATATCTCCTTCAAAATCAAGTTTACTATTTTATATTCCAACAAATATAAGATACACCATGACCTTTCTTTGCATGCATAAAGTCTGAATTTCGGTAATAGCGCCCATGGATGACCCTCGATACCAGCAAATCTTGATATTGTATCATTCTCCATAATTGCTTGGCTAACAAGGCCTTGTTGAAGCTCTAACATCTCTGAAACCCATCCCTCCCATCTCTTTCTGTTTGCATAACTCGGCCCAAGTAGTCCAGTGCATATGCCGTTTATCATCTTCATCTCCCCACCAAAAACCAGCACAAATCTTTCGAATGTCAGTGCATATTGACTCTGGAATCTTAAAGCATGACATTGTATATGTAGGTATAGCTTGGGTAACTGATTTTATAAGAACTTCTTTCCCCCTACCGAGAATGCTCTATTCTTCCATCCAAGAAGCTTTTTCTGTACTCTTTCCTTTAAATATCCAAATTGGATGCGTTTTTGTCGAGTGGTGAATGTTGGAAGACCCAAATAAATGGTGTGCTTAACGACCTTAATTCCCAAAGATTGCTTGACAAATTCAACATCTCGGTCATTACTATTTGGACTAAGCACAACTGTTGATTTGTCGAGATTAATAGACTGTCCCAAGGCTTAATATGTGTTTTGTGTTAAGTAGTGCGACCTATTCCTAAACATGGAATTAATTTATTCTTTCACAAAAATGTACGAGTCCCATCAATTTCTATCTTTTTATTATTTAATCATTCTTATTCTAAATAACCGTGCCCAAAAGAAATAAACCTTACATATATAGTGGAGACAGAGTCAGTAATAATATTGTCATATTACTTTATTCACTACTAATTGTGTAAACAGTTTTAATCATTGGTTGAAGAACAAAACTTACAGATACATACACCCACAAATAAAATTCGGATCCTACTTAGAAAAAAAGTATCAAAAGAAAAATGACAAGATAGAGAATTGCATAGTGATTCCAACAAAAGATACTAATTGTTAGTTTGTTCATAAAAGATATACTAATAATTTTGATATAATTTTTTGTTTTGAAGAACTGAAATAAATGTTAATATATCCTCAAATGAGTTTACTCGGCGCAACGCATATAATTAAATCCAACCTACTAGTTGATTTTGAAATGGGAAAAACCTACCAAATATGAACAAGGACTTTCTGTTGACAAATAAATCGGGATTTATGTACTTGTGAGAAATTAATATTACAAAGGATTTACAAATACTACAACAAAATTGTTTGACACCAAAACATTAATGTAGGTGTCACAAATTTTATTGCTCCCTTCATCACCAAAGAACTTATATTTAAGTTCCTTTTGGTCTGTTCTTGAGAACTTGCACTTTTCTTTTTATATAAATGACCCACTATGTTTTTTAAACTTTTAAGTTTTAACATTCATTTTACCTTAAAAGTGAGATCCTTCTTGTATTCAAATAACATTTTACCAGATTTTCTTAAATTCTATGATTTTTATTTTGCCATTATTTGTTTGGCTACGAAGGAATACATCTTTATGTTTAGAAAAACTTACCTTCCTACACTCAAATAACATCATATCAGATTTTCTTAAACCATGTGATCATTATTTTCATTTTGCCATAAATTTGTTTGGCGACGAAGGGCGTGCATCTTTATGTATAAAATAACTTAGTGACATTCACAACTATATCTACAGACTTTTGCTACAAAAACGTAACTAATTTTGTTATATTTAGAAATATAATAAATCAATTACATACGCCTTTAAATATCACTAAATTTTATGACATACAAAATAAAATCAATTACATACGCCTTTAAATATCACTAAATTTTATGACATACAAAATAGCTATCAAAACAAGGTATCACAATTTTATTTAGTGATATTTTTAAGTCTCACAAATTTTCAACAATCCGTCTCCACTGCAACATTTATAGTGGTACTTTAACAAATTTTGAAAATAAATTGGAGATTAAAGATAAATAGAAAATGTATTTATTATGACAACGCAGCATTTTTCGGCTGGTAACAAAAACCAAAAACAACTTATCTACAGTACCTAATTGGTATTATTACATTTGTTTTTTTCTTCGATTTCCCGTGAATTTTGTCAAACACCACCCACTTTTATTTATTTATTTATTTATTTTTATTTTTTGGAACAATGTCTAATTAACGTGATGGACAATATTGTTTGATAAAATTTACGTTACGAAACATTAAATATACTGATCTGTAAAATTTTATATTAAAGCTTTATTTATTCAAATTTAATTACTAAGAGAGATTGTAAAAATAAATAATTTACTTCATCGCACTAACAAATTTTATTTTATTTTTTGGTTTTTTTGTTCACACATGCTCGCACTGTGTTAATTTGTACATAGATTAGATCTTCAATTCTAGAATAGCAAAATTATATTAATTCCATATTCCCTTTTAATATTAGGAATGCAACATAAATGTCTTTTAAAAACTCAGTAGTTTCTCACTTAAATGACTACTAAAAATACGAGAATGTTTTAATTAAAATTAATAGGATGGTCCCCTCAAAACAAAAATTTAAAATGATGGTAATCATATAGCTGGAGTATTATTTAGAATTGTAAAACATATGGATCTCATTTTGTAAATATGGCGCGTATATATATGTTAAGCACATTAAATAATAATGTTCATCAATAGTATATTTCATTTTTCAGTGAGGAGGTGCGTCAAATTCAATCTAAATGATGTTAGTGTGTCACACGGATATGCCAATTAGTTAACTATTAGCTTTAATCAATTTACTAACAAACTTAACTACACAAACTTATTTATAAACGATGATATTTGTCGCAATGTATATCAATAATCTTGATTTTTGTTGTTTACGTATGTATGTATCAATATTAAATTATTTTTCTGGATTTTACGAAAGTAAATGAGCAACAACTAAAGTTAAACCGTTGCGCTTCGACCCGTACATAGACACGTAAACGACAAAAATCAAGATTATTGACATGTAAATCGCGACAAATATTATATCCAATAACTTGTACTTTATTAAATCAGGGAACCATACACGTGCTAAAACCCTAATTTTCAACAAATATAAATTGCACGAATATTATGCTAGCTAAAAACGACTGAACCTGAGATTATACATGAAAACCATCTCAGTCATTATACAACATATTTTAATATGATGTGCAAGAACAAATAATGAGATAAATAAGAATTAAAAAGTGGATATAACTATTATGAAAATATTTTGAATTATAAGTTATAATTCACGTAATAACTTATGAAAATCAGTGAAGGTAATTATGCATAAATGGAATAATATTTAGTTTGTTAACCAAAAAACCATCCCTCCCATCTCAAAACCTGTGGCTGAGAGACACTATACACACACACACACACACAATTAAAAATACACACAAACGAATAACCTACATTCACACTATATTATATACAAACGAGGTTAATTTATTTGGAGCGCACTAGAGATTTTCTATGTGACGGCAGTAAAATCAATAAAATTAATAATACTAATATTCTTGTGAGTTGTAACCGTTCTCTCTTCCAATTTGTATATATATAACTCATTTTCTGCAAATTAACTCCATGTTCACTTCTCCTTTTTGCTCTTTCTCTAGAACATCAAAACTAGGGTATTCTCTATTAAATTTCTACTGATTATTCTCTCTCTAAAAAACTACATACACACATACATTGCATCTGTTCACTTTCATTCTAGAGATAAAAATTGCGGTTGAGTTAGGGTGGTTTGTCTTTTCATGTTTGATTTGTGTAATTGTGTAGAAAACTATTACAAGTTTTTAGACTTTTTGTGTAATTAATTTGTTGAAGATATATAGTTTTTGTTATAATTAATCAATGGCGTCTTCTTCTTCTTCTTCTTCTTCTTCTTCTTCTGCTGCTGCTGCTCCAGCCAAGTCGTCTCAGCCGCTGCACAACTTCGAGCTGCCGCCGCTGCTCAGGTGGAATAACAAGGAGGAGAAATCCGGAGGGAGCCACAGACGTTGGCGTTCAATGAAGCCACCGCCACCGCCACCGCCACAGCCACAGCGGGCGAATTCCTTTTCGGCCTCCCCGCTCCGCTTCTCGCCGACGCCGCAGCAAGGTCCGATCCGTCATCCGCCGCCGCCGCGTGATGAAGAAAGGAAGGAGGCGGCGGTGGAGGATGAGTTGGAGAGGCTGTCGGTTATCCGAGACGAAGCTCTGAGGAACTACCGCGGAGGCGATTGGTGGTCGGAATCGGGAAAACCCGAGTTAATCGCCTACCGCAGAAATCCATGGCAGAAGAAGTCTGGATTCTCCGCTGGCCCGGGGCCGGGGAGGTTCGGATCCTCCTCCTCCTCCTCCTCCTCCTCCTCCTCCTCCTCCTATACTGAGAATAGAGGATTTGACGTGTACCGTCGGAATCCTTTCAGAAGATCTGGCGGGGGATTGGATGCATACACTACAACTCCTCCTCCTCCTCCTCCTCCTTTTCCTTTTCCTTTCAGGAGATTCAACTCCAAAGCAGCTGATGCTTATCCTAGAAAATCCGGCTTCTCATCTCCACCAAAGCAGCCGGAACCATCTAGTATGGTACAAGGTAGAAATTTTGAGTTGAGGAGATCATCTCCCAAAAAGCAGTCTCTCTCCTGGAATTGGGGAGAGAGAAAACTGAAGATGGCGGAGGATAATGCATCCTCATATTCATGCCCTCCTAGATCATATCCCCATCTTAAGAAATGGGGATATGACAAGAGCCCCTCCTTCTCCTATTCACATGAAATTCCCTTGAACAAATCCGTCGAGCAAAACCCTAAGGTAGCACCAGAAGCCGACGCATCTCCATCTCCATCTCCATCTCCATCTCCTAACAACAAATCTGCAGCAACTAAGAAGGGAAAAATGGATGCTGAAAGCCCTTCCTCCAACTCAGCCTCAGCTGAGGACAAAAAAGACAAGGCCGTAGCCGATCACGATGATTCTAAAAAAGACAAGGAGATTGAGGTTGACGATGAAGAACAAATTAAGGTATGGAATTTGAGGCCGCGAAACGTCAATAGCAAGAGCAAGGAGAAAGGAAAGATGACTAATTGTGCAGCAGCAGCAGCAGCAGCAGCAAAGAGTAAACCTGCAGCCGGAAAGGCCAGCGCCTCTGAGAAGAAGAAGGAGAAGGAGAAGGAGAAGGAGAAGAAGAAGAAGAAGAAGAGGCTCAGCATTGAGATTTCTCTAACCAAGCAGGAGATCGAGGAAGACATCTACGCTCTCACCGGAGCAAAGCCGTCACGCCGCCCTAAGAAGCGGCCCAAGAATGTGCAGAAGCAACTGGATGTGAGAAACCTAATTTTGTTTTTAATTACTCCCATCCATATTATCTCATATATAATCCTATTCATTGTCTTAATTATACACTACTATTTTGATTTGATTGAAATAATTAACTTATAAATTAATTTGCTGGATTGTAGTCTGTGTTTCCCGGATTATGGCTACTGGCCATAACTCCAGAATCCTACAAGGTGTCTGAAAATTCTCTCAAGGTATGTATGTTTCTTTCTTTAAATTTATATACACTGGTTTAATTTAATTAATTACTGGAATATTATTAAGTATTGGCTGAATTAGTTGAATTTAAATTGCAGGGATAGATAGACGGTGGTAGAAGAAGATGGTTATGCCTTGCTGCTTCAAAAATCTGCATGGTGGAAGGAGGGATAGATTAATTAATCTGCAGCTAATTTATGTATTAATTTCATGTTAGCGAATTCATCCAAGTCTAGTGTCTTCTTGTCTTTTGCTTTTCAATAAATACAATTGTGTAATAGTTTGTATTATTAATTTGTTGGATCTTCTCTTTAATATTCGCATTTATCTATCTTCCAACTAGTAATATATATATGTTGCTATTCTTCCGCTATCAAAATGAAGTTATATATATACTGTATCCCGTTTGCAATGATATTGTTTTATGACTAATAATAATAATAATAATAATAATAAGCTGTGAATTCTACGTACGAAAAAAAGGTAATCGAAAGGAAGAAAGAGTAAAGACAATTGATTAGAATTGCAGTGACTCAATTTCTGTCCAAGGATATAAACTCATAAAAAAGAAAAGCAAATTTTTTGGCGGTGGTAGTGAAAATGGACAAATTTTAGAAAATGTAATTTCCCTACTTTTTATATATGAGGATGAGGTAATCATTGTATGCAGCCAAAGTCATAGTAACTATACTCCTCAAAAAATGTATCCACAACCTTCACCTTTTTCTATGAGGAGATAACCCACAATCCCTTAACCTTTTCAAGGTTCACTTGCACCGAAACTGAATAAAGTACTCCTTCTCTAGCTAATCCCTTACTTTTAATTATCCTACACATAATATATATATAGTCATGATTGTAACGATCGTATAATCATATCATGATTAAATTATTATAACTCACGTCAGGGATTGTATTATTAACTCATGATCATGCAGTCTGTGCATGATTACTTTTCTAGTTACTAGCTCAAACAAGATCGATAAGAAAAAAAATAAAAGAAAATAATGATCGTTTGAGGCACAATTGTTTAATGGGTTGATCCTCCTTTTTAAAAATTAATTATTGTGGAAACAAGATTTTCGAGGTTTGTAATCCTTTTAATTTGTAAACTTTGGAAATGCATGCTTTTTAGATGATGATGTCATATATCAAATCCCCCTCAAAACTAAAAATGTTACACTCTAGTAAAAGTGGTGAACGGACAAAATTTGTTGAAACAAAAAGAAAAATTCTCGGGCTTGTTGTCGTAGCTGTAATAAAGAGGGTTTTCTTTTATTGATTATAGTGTCAATTTTTTATGTATTTTTTATAATGAATACTTTCTAATTTAAAAGGCCATATTTCCACATTTTAAATTATCAAGAGAATCTACAATTAATTAAACAACCTACAAATGAATGAAAAATATCTGTGTAGTTACAAATAAATTAGGGGTTTTGGCGAATTAAACCATGAACTTTAAGGTGTTTTGCAATCTTAACCAGAACTTTCAATTTTGGCAAATTAAATTACCAACTTTTCAATTTTTACAATTTTATCCCGAACTTTCAACTTTGGCAAATTAAATCATGAACTTTTTAATTTTTGCAATTTAATCCCGAACTTTCAATTTTGGCAAATTAAATCACGAACTTTTCAATTTTTGCAATTAAGACCTAATCAAACTTTATTGACATAAAATAATAAAAATATAGCAAATAATACAATATTATTTTATATATCTTTATTGATCATAAATATATGAATTAATTAGCAGGGCTTGCGTATACGCCTATTATACAATAAAGATATATTACGCAATAAATTGCATAAAATTGAAAAGTTCATGATTTAATTTGTCAAAATTGAAAGTTCGGGTTAAAATTGCAAAACACCCTAAAGTTCATAGTTTAATTTGCCAAAACCCCAATAAATTAATATGTCTAGTACTGTAATTGACCAAATAAAGAATTTAATTACACATATATATACACACACACACGTATATATGGCAAATACAATTAACCAATTATCGAAAACCATTTACATAATAATTCTCAAAAAAAGAAAACCATTTACATAAAATGACCGATATAGAAAAGTGAAATTAGTATGACAGCTTAGCATTTCTCAAGTCAAATAAAATTGGTGTACACGACTACTTATCTACAGCAAGCACCCAACTGGCAGTATTTACTTTGTGTTTTGCCTTATTCGTTTCTGTCTTTTATACTTCATTTCCAATTGGATTCGTCACAAAAATTTATGATGTTGATGAATAAATGTAAAGTAGAAAGTAGAAACTAATAACCTCTGGAGAGTGCTCTACCGGTGGAATAGAATCGTATGCATGTGCCTGAATAAACACCTTATAATCTCAATGAAGACCTAATTAATCGATGATTTGCAAATAAAAATAAGAATAAAACAAAAGAGAGTAATATTATTGCCTAGCTAGCAGAAACCTTATAATCTTCAATAAAATGGTTTAAATCCTAACTTCAAATTTTCTGCTTTTCTTAACCCCCAAAACAACCTCATGTGATAAAATTAGTATGGTTTTGATTTATAAATAATAAAGATAAAAAGATTTTACCCGAAACTAATTTTGCATTGAAAAACTATATTTAAATATTTGTTTAAATAAATTAGTCCCCTATAAAGCATTGTTACGTTGTTAGTCGTGCTTGTTGTCTTTTATACCTTTGCTTCACAAAAAGTCCTATTTCCACAAATTAACATCCAATTAAACGGCTGATATATTAATCAGATTTAAAACGATTAGGGATATAGAAAATTTAAATGGATTCATATTTGAGAAATGCTTGATGGGTGGATACTCGACTCATTAAGTTTCCTAGATTTGTGAGTGATACAAATATAAAAATTGTGATTTGAGTTTGAACAATTTCGAATTTGGTGATTTTAGATTAAAAAAAATAGGTACATTACTCGAGTAACGTTATCTCTCCTTAATTTATTTTATATTGTAATTTGATGATATAGTTGATTAACACTCTTTCAATGAATTGAGATAGGTATAAATAAGAAATTTCTGATTCAGGTTAAAAAAAAAATTAATAGGTGGGTACCCAATCCATAGTCATTCATAGTAGAGCCCAATAAGTAGGGACGACAATTTAGCAAAATGGACGAGCCTTTCCAAATAGACCGAAAAGAGATTTAAGGGCGACAACTTAATTTACCTACTACGAGATTATTATCTTCTTAATTAATTGTTCTAAAAAATCAAAACTAAGTATATACTGGAAATTATTATTATTCTATTTATTTTTATTTTATTCATTTTTATAATTTTCGGTTTTAATGAAACATATAATCAATTATTGTAAAAATTTATATTTAATTATCTAGATATTATAAATTAAATAATTTTTATAATTAGCGAATATTGCTATACGAGTTTAGATAAACAAGTGATAAAATCATCTTTTAGTGAAGGAGACGGCGAGGATTGTTACGCGCATGAGCAGACCGTATTATTTCCAACAACATGAGAAAATTGCAGTGTCATAAAATGATGAGTTGATTAGTGTGCGGTGATGGTGGTAGATTTTTTTTTTTACTTTTTTTTTTTTTTAGTTTAGAGAGTCATTTTGAAATAGACAATAGTTATTAAAGATGTGGGAGATGAAAATACTATGTTCGGGCTAAATTTCTCACAAAGTAAATTTATTTAAATTTGTCCATTTTATTTTTTTCTATACGTATAGAAAATAATAATATTAATTTCAGAAAAGTGGAAAGAAAATGTTGCTTATTTTTACACTTATGCATCACATGATATGAAGCATGACGTTCTAATACTTTTTTCATATTAAATATAATTAGTCTAACCCCGTTGAATTTCGACAAGCAACATATTAGTCTAATTAAATGGTTGATATATTAAAATCCATCAAATACAATATTGCACAATAAAAAGAATGTAATTACAAAAAGCAATTTTTTTTAAAAGTACTAGATTGTTATTAATTTAAATATAAAATCTAAAAACATAACTATATTTGTTTGAGTTGGGAAAGAGAATGGGGATTAAATTCCAATCTCTTGTACTTAAATAAATGAGAAATTTCACTATATATATATATACATGTTTGTGGCTGGTAATAAAAGTTATTTTGCTTTATTCATATGATTTTCTTCCAATACTATTACGCCCAAAATTTTATATTAAAAAATCAATCATATCCAAAAATTGAAAACTTAAGGGTGCATACACCCATATATTTATATAACACACGAAAGCTATATTTTTGTGGAGATAATGTGCCTAAATACCCGAATCTGAAAAGTAAAATTAAAAAAATATCCCACAATTTTTAAAAAAGGTTAATAATACCCAAAATTTATAAGAGAGAAAAGATAACTCTAATTATCTTAATATTCTCGTACATGATTAACATACATTTCTTTCCAGTGATGTGTTTTATCGGTGAAGTTTTTCCAACGACATACTATTCATGTATAATATTCTAACCATTTTTCTAGTAAAATTACATGTATTTAGTTTTTGTCCTCTATACATAGTTCCACACATTTTGTAGTTGTTACAATCTTGAGCTTTGGATCACAAAATTAAATTTGTAAACAAGTTCGGTATGAAGAGAGTAAGTAGTTATTGCGCACCAAAAAATAAGAAATGATTGGCTCACATATTCTCCAGAATGAGGTTCGACGGTGATATTTTGCGGTTTCTCCATTAGGATGATATTTTGTATTTGTGAAAGAATCACTAATTAAAAAAGAATGAGAATATAACGTCCTAGGAAAGCTTTGAAAAAGAAACTATTAGTGATCTCAGAATTCATAAGGTATACATGATACGTACAAATCTTTATTGATGTATATGTGCGCATAAGTTTAGCCTATAAACAGTGTAGTCTCATTAATATTCTTCATTATACGTGTAACTATTCATATAAAGATGTTATAATTCATGTAATTAAAATTGGAGTTTAAATTTTATTCAAAGTAGAAGAATCTATTACATATTATTGTTGAATGTTGATAGTTTAATTTAGGTAGTTTGAAGACGAAATTATATATCAATGAACATTAATTGCTACTTACATTGAGTATGGTGATATATTCTTTTCTTCGGATTCCTTCTCATAATTTTTTTTTTTAATTTATCTAGCCAGTGAATGCATCTTTATTTGTTATCCTTTATTTCTTCTAGTTAATGAACAACTTTTAACTTAAAATATATTCGATTAATCGATGGTGATCCATGTCATATTTAATGTTATTGTGTTCAAATTAGAAGTTTATGGGTCATCATCAATAGTATACATACGTTTTTTTAATTAAGCATTTTAAACCTGAGCTCGTGGAGTCTTCTTCTAAGTTGCCGCTTTGACTCTCAGCACTTGATTTGCATAAATTGTCAAGCACCGCTATTCTATCAACCTTCAATTTGTCGCTTTAAGCTTTTTGTTCCTAAAAACAAATTCACAAGTTTAGTTTGAGTGAAACGAAAATATTACCAAATAAATAAACTTACATCTCAAACTCATCAAGCTTTAGTTCTAAATCATTCAAATCTGTTCTCCACAAGTTTTTCACATTTGTTTCAATAAGGTGTTGTAGTTCTTCCTGAAGACTATTCAACACTTCTGCATCCAAATTTTCTTTCAACTTCTCCTCAAGAATCTTCAACTGGTGTTTCTAAAATGATTAAAAAATAAGACATCTTTTAAAAAACATATGATTGAAAATCTAAACCATAATTAAACACCACCTTTCTTTCTTTATAATATTTAAGCCTTTTCCATAAATCTTGAAGAACTACATGCAAGAAAGACTAAGAAGTTCACGAGGCTACTTAAACAAAATATAATACTTCAATATAATGATATACTTTCTTAAGCAGTCTCAAACTTCTTCAATACACCTTCTCGGACAAACAAATACAGGCATTTTGTATTTAGAGGTTAGATTGAATATCTTAAGCAAGTCCTCGTATTTGGAAGACTCTTATCTGTATCATAAGGTACATGATACAATCTTTGTTGATGTATATGTGCGCATATGTGTGCGTAAAATGTTGGTCGCACACTCAAGTTATCTAGTCTTTCAACTTATTCTAATCCTCGCTAGAGTTAAAAATATTTCCAATTTGTGGAATGGTGTGCAAACATACATAAATTGATCGAAAAGGAGACAACTCCGATTATAGTCTTTGATGGCGCAAATTAATGTCATATATTCTAGAATGTTATTATGAATGAGAATCATGTATGTTAGTTATTGTTGATTTACCGACGATTTTGTTTCTAGAAAAAAAAAATCATGTATGATTCTCAATATGGTATCCCGGTATCTATTTTTCCGATGAAATTCTTTTCCAACATCATACATGATCATCATACATGTCATGTATGTTACCGTGTATGTGATAAATTTATGATTTTTTTATGCATGTTAGCCATTTACTGTAGACATAAATGATAGTAAAATATATACTTACAACTGAAATGTTAGTCATGCATATGATACTCATCAATACTATTCATGTGTGTAATTACATATGATCCTTATGTATGCATGAGAAAGAAAAATTCTCAACATAAAAAGTCGTAAAACAATGTAGCTGGAGTTCACTGCCATATGTCATGTCTGCTAGAAAGAATAAAGAAGGAAATAACAAAAAAAATAACAATGCGGCAAGAGAATGCGGTTTTACATAATTTTGAGACTTTTTTTATCTTTCAATTATATTTTAGATATATTTTGTCTTTGATTTTTAGGTTGTCGTATTTTTACTTTCGCCTCTATTTTTGTTTGTGTGTATGATCGAATATGTATGGGGCTTTATTATATCTATATTGTTATTTGTTTTCTTCATTTCACCTCTGAAAAACATTGGCGCGCGTGTAAATGAGGTGCTCTACCTGTTGTGTTGTTTTGAAGAGGGTACCAATCCTTTCAGGACAAAAGAAAGATCTTGTTGTTTCTTCAACAATTTCGTTGGAACAAATTACTCTAATGCGCCCCCGTCTACTATCTACCCTAGGTACTTGTTTAACCGAAGCTACTGTAACGACTTCCATCCCGACCAAAGGAAGCCCCATACATATCAGATCATCTGAATAGATAAAACAATTAATTTCATAAACTAATTAAAATAATGAATTTTACATAATCTTCTCAACAAAGATAATAATTTGCCTTGATCTTGATTTGTTTTGCTTTCAACCATAATTGGTGCGAGTAAGTATAGTAGTTAGACTTAGATCTTCATCACCTTAATTGATATGATGTTTTAATTTTAGTTTTATAGATATGTTGTATGCCAATTTAGCTCGAAGCTCGCAGATTGATCCAAATAAACAAATACTCCGTAAAAGATATTGTTAGGGTAGCAAAAGTTCAAAATGAAAAAGAATTTTATCTGAACCAAACAACCCTATAGTCTGATAGGTTTAACCCATAAGCAGTGTAGTCTTATTAACATTCTTCATTATACGTGTAACTTTTCATATAAAGTTGTAATAATTCATGGAATTAAAATTGGAGTTTAAATTTTATTCAAAATAGAAGAATCACTACCTAGCTTTACTTATTATTGTTGAATGTTGATAGTTAATTTTAAGTAGTTTGAAGAAAAAACTATGTATCAATGAACATTAATTGCTGCTTATGTGATGTTGATATAGTATTTTTTTCTTTGGATTCCTTTTTATGTTTTTTTTTGTTTGTAAATTTATTTAGCCCGTGAATGCATCTTTATTTCTTATTCTTTATTTCTTTTTATTAATTAACAATAAAATAGTTTATTCGATTAATCGATGGCGATCCATATCATATTTAAGGTTATTGTATTTAAATTAGAAGTTTATGAGTATTATCGATAGTATGCATATTCTTTTTTTTTTTTTGTTAATTTGTTAATCATGGGCCAAGAACGAAAAAACTGAAGTTAGAATCATACCAAAATAAATTTAAGCCGAAAAAAATTTAGGAATTAAATAGTCCAATAATCAATAAATCTTGCCCGGGATTAATCCGATTTACATAAGAATATTTTATTAGTCGTTTTATTAGACTGTCTGCATCGCGGCTCGAAGCCGCTGTCTCGAGGGGGTCTCGAGACCCCCGCAGCTCGAGACACATGCGTTGGAGGCAGCCGCGGCTCGAGACCGGCTCGAGCGACGTGTGTAGCGCACGCGCGCAACCGAAAATAAAAAAATAAAAATAAAAATGACTGCACGTGTCTAACGTTAAAAATTTTAAATGCAACGGGCGAAGAAAAACGGCAAAAAAACGGCTAAAAAATTGATTTTTTTTTATTCATTTGTTGTAGCCTATAAATACCCATTATCATCTCATACATTTCACGCTCTTTCATCCCTCAAATTATTTTCATCTCTTTCATTTCTCCAACAAATTCATCAAAAAAAAAAAAAATATGGATCCCAACAATCCCAACAACCCATACTCGTCGGCGTGGTTTCCTAACATGTCCTACGACATTTATGATTTCACGGGGGCGGTGCTTGATTCAATCAGCCTCAACACTCCCGCCTCCGCCGAATCCTACCCGTCCTTCTCCCCCGAAACCGACAGTCCAGTGATAAACACTGATGATCTCCTAATTTTGGCGCCGCCGGAAGAAAGAACAAGGGGAAGGGCAAAGTCATCGCCACCTCCGCCGCCGCTGCCGAGGAAGATGCGGAGGAAGCCGCCAAGGGCTCTAAGCGTCACAACTACACCGACGAACAAGCCACCTACTTGGCACAGATTTGGGTGGAGGAGACCTGCAATTCCATCGTCGGAATCAACCAGTCCAGCGAGAAATACTGGGGCACGATCCAAGAGCGTTTCAACAAGAGGTTCGACTTGCACCTCAACAAGAAGCAAGTGAAGAACTACTTCGGCCGCATCCAGACAGCGGTTAAAGCTTGGATTGTCGCTTACAAGAAAATCCAAGCTCGGCGGCAAAGCGGTGCCGATGACGGGATAGTGCTCGCCGAAGCCCAATCCATCTACAAGACATCAACGGGCAGCCCTTCTTTCCACTATTTCACAGCTTGGGAGATTCTGAAAGACTATCCCAGGTTCCTCCTCGCCGCTTTCCCAGACATACAATCCATGAAGAGGACGAAGACAACGGCAGAGGCAAACTACACATCTTCTCCGTCCCAGCCGTCAGCGGAAGAAGCCCAGTCCACCGAAGGAGAAAGCGCGCCTCTCCGACCGGAGGGTCGAGATGTGGCAAGGGCCAAGGCAAGGGGCAAAGGAAAGAAGTCGGCAGAGGAGTCGTCCCAGTTCAAATCCGTCATGCATCGATATGCCTCCCGACTTGGCCAGTTCGTCGAGGCCAAGCATGAGATCGCGGTGGCGTTGCGGGAATCAGCTCAAGCGAAGTTGGAAAATGCTCGGGCGAGGTCGGAAGCTGCTCGGGCCAAACAATATATCACCGACTTGGAAGTTGTCTCCAGAGATACGAGATTCATGATGCCGGAGCAGCTCCATGTTCACATGATGATGACGGAGGAGGTGAAGCAACGTCGGGGATGGGCGTAGTTTTTTTTCTTAATTTTTAGTTTTAGTAATTTTTTATTTTTAATTAAGTAGTGTTTTTTTTGTGCGCGGCATGTAATTTTTCAATTTTTAAATATTAACAGAAAATTCGTATTATTTATTAATTAGTGTATTTTAATTTATTTAAAAATACATGAATTAATTTAATAAATGGAAATGGGAAATTGTTTAATATGGTGCTGGAGACCCCTTGGAGACAACTGCGTTGCAGGGGTAGGTGTCTCTAAGGGGTCTCTAGTGGAAAAATGGTGCTGGAGACACCCTTGGAGACCAGTGACCTCCAAGGGTTGCAGATAGTCTTATAATGCAAGTAGTATTATTATGAAATACTGTACACCTTCCGTATTTTTATATGTCTCATTTCACTCATTTCTACTGTATCAATATATAATTGCTAAGTTGATTGGGAGCACTACATTGATCCACATGCTTAGGTGGAATTTTTAGGTTTTTTCTTGGTTAATAATCTAAAAATCTTACATTATAGAAAAACTTTGGCTACTATTGACAGTTACAAAATCACATTGATAATCTACTATTATAGGTGAAATAAAAAATAATAGTATTTATATACTAATCTATATCTCCCAAATTAATTAATTGCACAAAGCACAAAATTTTTGCACAAAAATTTTACCAAATTAAAATGGCTGATTCCAGATTGGCATAATTATTAATATTATGTTTATTTAAAATCTCAATTTGTGTATGCATAAAGAAATAGTTTCTGGCTTTTCAGTGCATATAAGATTAAATTATTTGATCTAATCCTAAAATGTAAGATATAGTAAAAAAAGACAATCTCAAGCCTACGACACTAAAGAAAAATCGTTTCTAACCTTTTAGTGTAATTAAGATTATATTTTGGTAAAGACAAAATCAAGGAAAGAAATTTAGAATGAACTTTATTTTAGAAATAATGACCATCAATGATTAAAACATTTTCATTTATAATTTATTATTTTGGCCAACCATCAAATGTGTAGCATCTAGAACTTTGAAAATAGAATTGAGTATTTAGATCCGATGACAATGACTTACAATTTTTTTTTTATAAGGGTGATGTATATATTTCAAAGGGAGTTGTTTAATGAGCTCTATTTCTGTGAGGCAAATTTGCAGCTATATTACACCCTAGACCATTGTAAAGAAGATATGATAACCCGATGATGAAACGGCCATGGGAGGAGGGGCGTAATGAGCGTGGTAGATGAAATTCATGTTTTGGATATAGTGGATTTGGAAAGGAGCTAACGGTGATGTTAAAAATGTTTCCAACTAGAAATCTAGATTAAGAGCAATATTTAGGTTTCAACAACTCAATAAAATTGTAAAGAAATAAGATCTGGATAGGTTTCAGAATTATGGTGGAGATGCAATCCTATTCCTAATAGCCATGTTTATTGGAGCAAGCACATTGATTCTCTATCCTAGGTGGAATTTTGTAGTATTTTTTATTTAGATTTATCTAAAAATCTTAGTTTATATGCATTCACCATTTTTCAAATTAATAGTTCAATTCATCAATCAACCAAGCAATTAGTGTTATGATAAAATGAATGTGAATATGGTAATATTCTATCAACAAACAAAACGCCATACATCTCAATCAATTAATCAATCCCTAATTTTACGAAATGCATGAAAATTAATGTATAATTAATTTAATTTGTGTTAACATTTATATACTTTTTGTAATTATAAGTAGAGGGTTTAGTCATGTACCCCAACTTATATTTTTCTCACACTTGAAGATTAAATCAGAATAAATTTTCAGTAAGCTTCCAACAATGTCTTCCATCGAATAAGTCGATCGTATCAAAGCATCTTCACGATGCAATTGCTTCTTGTGCTTCCTTAAGGGTCCTCGCATAGAATAAAGTAATCATCCGATCGTAGATGACAAAACTATACTGCATGCAAATAAAGTCAGCCATTTTTTTGTGTAAACAATGTTCCACAAAGTCAAACTCTCGCCTATATACGTTTTTCTTGAGTATGGGAGCACAAAATATCGTACCCGAACTTGCACAGGTTGGCCGCGTTTGTAGATTCGCTTTAAATTGGTTGGTAATGTTGAGGAATTCTGAATTTTATTTTATTTTTTTCAATTCGTGTAGATGGAGGGAAAAATCCTACTTTCAGGAGAAGTTTGTGTTTAATTAGTTTCTATTATAGTTTGTGATTGGTTAATTTTGATTTTTGTGAAAAAATTATAGTCTATTCAACTATAACCATTGGTGTATTTTTTGGGGCATTAAAAAACACACTATGCTAAATCTCAGGCTATCTGCAACGCTCATCGAGCGGGGGTGCTCGAGACCACATCGAGCAGGGGGTGGCTCGAGCAACCCGCGTGGCAGACCCCCTTGGCTCGAGCCGTGCCCGAGCGCTCGAGCGCTGCTCGAGCACGGCGCGTGGCTTCACGCGCTCCCGATTTCAATTAAAAAAAAAATTAATGGCGCGTGCATTGCACGCGCCTAACGTAAATTTTTTTGAAAAATCGACCGTTTTCGGCAACGGCTAAACAGCCGATTTTAATTTTTTAATTTTTTTTATTTTTCCCTACTATAAATACCACCTCAATCCTCATTCTTCTCACAATATTTTTACATCCTCATCCTCTTTCTCTCTCAAATTCATCTACAAAAAAAATGTCTTCATCTTCGTTGAGTTTTTCCGGTTCTTTGGTGGAATATGTCGAGGGCGGCACCGACGACGAGGTAATGGAGATGCTGGCGGACGCGGATCGCTACATACGTGCACACATAGCCGAGCAGAAAAAGAAGAAGAAGAGGTCGCGGGGGTTCGTCGACCGCGATCGAGAAGCGGCGTGTGCAGTCCTACACGCCGACTACTTCGCCGACAACCCCACCTACGGTGATCACTTTTTCCGGCGTCGTTTCCGGATGCATAAGCATCTATTCTTGCGCATATGCAGCACGTTGGAGGAAAACGTCCACTTCTTCACGCATCGACAAGATGCACTCGGGCGTTGGGGGCTGACGGCGGTGCAAAAATGCACGATGGCGGTGCGTCAACTGGCCACCGGCGGTGCTGCGGACGCCTTCGACGAGTACCTGAAGATTGGCGATAGCACGGGGCGACTTTGCCTCAAAAAAATTTGCCGGGCACTTATCGACCTCTTCAGCGAGCGATACCTCCGGAAGCCTAACGCTGCCGACACTGCACGTCTGCTCCAAATGCACGATGAGCGGCATGGGTTTTCGGGGATGCTAGAGAGCCTGGATTGCATGCACTGGGCTTGGAGGAACTGCCCAAAAGGGTGGGCGGGTGTCCACACTCGCGGCGATCAAGGCGTGCCTACCTTGATCTTCGAGGCGGTGGCGTCGCAGGATTTGTGGATCTGGCATGCCTTTTTTGGGTGTGTCGGCTCCAACAACGACATCAACGTCCTCAATCAATCGCCCTTGTTCACCGACGTGCTTGAGGATAGAGCTCCGCCGTGCAGGTTCACCGTCAACGGAAACCGCTACGACAAGGGGTACTACTTGACCGACGAGATCTACCCTTCTTGGGGAACACTGATCAAATCACCGAGGATTGAAACTGACAAAAAGACGGCGAGGTTCAAGAGGATGCAGAAGGCGGCGAGAAAGGACATAGAGCAGGCCTTTGGAGTGCTCCAAGCCCGATGGGGAATAATACGCGCTCCGGGTCGGTGCTGGTACCAGAAGCATCTCCGAGACATCATGTTCGCGTGCATTATTTTGCACAACATGATCATCGAAGACGAGCGGGAAGATGTGGAGAATTGGAGAGAAGACTCCGATTCTCCGTCCACTAGCGGGATAGACCGGAGGCACTGTCCGATTGCCTTTAGGACCTATCTCGCTTGGGAAGCCGACTTGAGAGATCAACGGAAGCACACCCGACTTACCAATGATCTCATCGAGCACGTTTACCAGAAATTTGGACCTCTACGGGAGTAGTCGACCATTTTTAATTAATGTAATTTTTTTAAGTAATTTAATGTTTTTTTATTTTAATTAATGTAAAATTTTATTTTATTTGAATTAATGTAATGTTTAATGTTTATTTTCTAATGAATGGAATTTTATGAATTAATTAAATAAATGAAAATGGGGAATTGTTTAATATTAAAGATAGAGCACCCTTAGAGCACCTTTGGGATGCAGGGGTAGAGGTCTCTAAGGGTGCTCTAGTGCTAGAGCACCCCTTAGAGCACCCTGAGGGTGCTCTAAGGGTTACAGATAGCCTCATTGTTTAGAGAATACATATACCAGTATATTATTCCTAAAACGGTGGCACTTAGATGCACAACCATACCAATATTGTGTTATTGGCCCTCCAAATGATTCATTTCCATTTTTGTATACGTGTACATTTTTTCTTTTCTTTCTTCGCAATATTTGATGTATCAATTTTATATATATATATATACTAAAAATTTATTAATTATTTATTAATGTATCTCATGATGCAAGGTGATCGGGTAGAGCAAAACATGTTTTTAATTATAGCTTATATATGATGGGAAGCATATATATTAATATAATTGTAATCATCAGTGTATATTAAATCTATAATGCAAATAATTAGACTCATACTTTTAATAATCATAAGCACAATTTAAAATGATAATATGTTGTCGGCATTGCTGCTAGCCTGCTAATGTTTTGTGATTGACAAAATGTTCGAGGGTAGAAAAAGGGAGTAGTGGGCGGCGTTTATATTAATTTTGTTTTTTATTTACGTTTTAATGAATCAGGATACAATGGTTTTCTTATCATTTAAGATAATTAATTTGTAAATTAAATTTGAACTTTTTTTTTGGAATTGCAAGGAAATTTAAATATCCCGTGACGGTGGACTCGAACCCGTAACTTTAGGCTCGGGCATTAACTACACTAGCACTAGGCTAACACACACACACTAAATTTGAAATTTAATTGATACAAAACGTAATTTGGGTATTTATTTTGAAATAAATTAAAATTTAATAACCTTTTTAACATAAAAAAACATGGTTTATCAAGCAAGAAACACAAATTCATCATTGATTTTTAAACTTATTTCAGAGGTTTATTTAGAAGCCAATCTAGAGAGATGGATTCAATAATAATATTGAACTGACATGCATAAAAACCCAACAAAGAAATAAAAGGATGAAATAGTATATCAACTTATAATTTGAATATTATGAGATGAGTTAATTTTATTCAACTTATTGATGCTCATATGATATCGTGAATGTTTGAAATCCGTATGTATTGTGCAAGGAGACATCGCCTTTGCTAATTAGAATTGGATGATATATAAAATCGGTCTATTTTAGGCAGCATATTCATAGTTAGTGCATTCAAAATAAAAAAAAATTAAAAACAATAGTGTGTTAATCTAAATCTAAATATATGAAAACCATTCAACTATACTAAGAACAATCAACAATCAAACTCATAAACAAAAATTAAATTTCTTCATGATTCAATTTATTGAGCATAGAAATAGAATTGATTTGCAAATAGTTATAATAATATTACAATTTGGATTGAGCTCGAGAGAGGACCTAGCTGCAAGCCTGCGAGAAGAGAGACGCTTGAGTTTCCAGTCGAGAGACGCTTGAGTTTTGAGTCGATTAGTGAAGGAATATTAGAGTTAATTCACATTACATACATATAATAGAGATATTTATATTTATATGAATACTCTCTTAGATATACAAAAAGAAATTGTCCACAATTAATCTTGTTTCTTTACGTGTGTGTGTGAGAGGTTTTAGTTAAGAAATTGAAAATAGATAAATATATAATATGCAAGGCATATGTAGAGATTGAAATCAGATTGGATATGTATTAGTATGATATTATGATTGTGCCTATGAGTTTGACATATTTTATCATATAAATAGATAGATAAACACGTGATGTTATTATATAATATAATCAAAGTGTGAGGTTAATATGTATTTGTGAGAGTTGAGAATCATAGACTAAAATTTTAATATCTATTATTATACGAATAGAATTAGTATATATATTATTATTACGAATTAATAATGTTGAAAATACGAGAATTAAGATAAATAAATGGAGAACTGTGAGCGCGTCATGTAGTACGAACATAAGCTTTGCACTACTATATATATATATATATATATATATATATATATATATATATATGGGACTTCAAAACCATGTAAAGGTGAGTCGGCCACTAACATTACCACGTACTGTAAGATCACTACATTATCAAATAAGGAGTACGCTATATTGCACTTTGACGGAATTGGATCAAGACCCCACTAAGAACGCTCGAATGGCAACTTGTGATGCCTTAACTAGCCACTAACTAAGTCTCAATGGTTGTACTTAGTATATTTGTTAATTTAAATAATTTTATGTAATCGATGTTAAGAAAACACTTCGGATCTAAATACGCGACCACATATATTACGTAAGTTATTTCTTTCTAATATTATATTCAAATTTGTTATCTAGCACTTCTGAATTGTATTTTCTCTCAAACCTAATGAAGACATATCTGGATTAATTTAAATTGAATAACCATTAATTTATTGATTGATAAAATTTGTTTTTAAATATTAAATAAACCTCTGCATTTAGACCTTGCGATATCTGGTTAGAATAGAGATTAGTAATAGGATACGGATTCTTAATTAAAATGAATACCACTTCTTTTAATTTATTACCTATTTTATTTAATAAAATAACATATAACCATGTTTTAAAGCAATTAATTTAACTTAATGATATTTTTTTTAATAAGCCATCTATACTTTGACATTCCCTATATTATCAGTAAATAACAGTGTTTATAAAAATTCACAATAAGGGCAGTCTCCCATGCAGCACGAGCAACAATTATCGCTGCCCTAAGCCTTTAATAGATTTTTCCTTAATAAAATTGAGTTTGTATTAAATACAATTAAAAATTGATATTTGATTAATACTAATTAAACTTAATTATTCCTAGATGATAAATAATAAGTTAAAAATATGATAATAAACTAACTATGATTAATAAGTTTTGTAATTATTTGGAATAAGGCCCCTACGACTCATATATATTGTTTTGGAGCGGTTGAGGAGCCTATGAGATGTTAAAGTACTTTATAGTGTACGCATGATAAAGTCTTTGTTTTAATTAGATTTGAGATAAGTACAAATAAAGAAATTCTCATTCATGGTGAAAAATGTTTAATGGAGGACATTCGACTCATTATGATTTTTAATTGAGCCCACTAGCCATAAATGTCAATTTTTCCTTTAAACCGATGGGTCGGCCATAATTGATCGGTAAAAAGTAATGCTAGAACCAGAATTTTGAAATCCGAACGATTGTCCGATTGAGTTAGTAATTAGCAAATATTACACAATGAGTTTGAGATAAGTACAAATAGTAAAATTTATTTTCTATTCAGAATTAAGATATGAGCTTCTGATTAATGTTGCAAATATTGACATTCGATCTATTGTCATTAATAATCGAATTTAATAAGTAGGGATGACAATTTATCCAAAATGGACGAGCCGATCCAAATAGACCGAAAAAGGAGGGCTATGATCGAAAACTAAGTTTACCCCCTTTGATATTCTTCTTATTTTTTTCTAAAAAACAAACATTAAGTATACTGATTATGATTATGATTATTATTATTATTATTATTATTATTATTATTATTATTATTATTATTATTATTATTATTAAATGTTTGACCTATTATGAGACATATATTCAATTATTGTAATAACTTTTATTTAATTATTCAGATACTTCATATATTTAATTGATTTTGAATAATTAGTAGGTATTATTATATGAGTTTGGATAGATGAGTGACAAAATTCATTTTTATCATGATTTGGTAGTGGACGGTTACGAATAGTGAAGTGTTTTTTTTTTTTTTTTTTTACATTTTGGTAGGATTCACAATGAATTAGCCTAATTAATTAATAGTAATCTTATTTGAACATTTTACAAGATGTAGATTGTATAACACTTATGTTAAATATTTTGGTAGTAAGTATTTGTTGTGAGATTTATTTTAATAAAATTTTATATTGATTAGGCTATTATCCAATGAATTTGAGACGGGGTATCGGACGGTTAGGGTAGTGAATTAAACTTTAATCGGATTTAAGATGGTTATAGGTAAATAAAATCTAAACGGGTTTAGTTTGAAGATCAAAATGCTTGATGTACCTATTGAGATTCTAGATATGGGACGAATACAAAAAAAAAAAAAAATATGATTCGAGTTTGAGACAAATACGAATTTGGTGATTTAGTTAAAAAAAAAAGACACATATACTATTACTCGAGTAAGATTATCCCTCCTTAATTTATTTTGTATTGTAGTTTTAAACAATTGTGTAATACTCTTTCAATGAATTGTCGCAATATTATCATTTTGAAAAGAAAAAAAAATACATAATTATTTTTAAAATTTATACTTATAAATTAAAATTGTAAAGTGATTCGTTAGATTGAGAGACAGTTACAAAATTAATTATTTTTAAATTGATTATTACTCTCTTTGTCCCGTTAGAATTGTCTGATTAGTTTTGGGCACGTGTATAAGGGAAACAATAAGTGGTAGAAGGTGTGTTCAGTGGAGTTATTAAAGTGAAATAAAGTGGGTATAGATAGTTAATAATAACATAAAATGAGTACAAATAGTGACATAAAGTCGATAGAGAGAGTACAGGAAATGATGAGAATAATAAGATGAAAGGTTTAAAGCGAGTTGTTTAATAAATTAATTGGGCCTTAATCATTCCCTAATTATTTCCAAAAAAGGAAACATGACAAGAGTAACGAGACGAAATGAGTATTATTTTGTGCATATATTTAGTTTGATTTACTTTTGTTTTTTGTAAATTAAAGAAGTTGAGAGAAATTGAATGAACTCAGCCCCTCTTTTCACTTGAATTCTTTATGTAACTTAACAATTCTTTTAGTGATTTTTCGTCGTACTATAATTCTAAACAAATTATTTAATAGTATTTTGAAAATAACATATTATAATGTTAAGTGATCCGGTCGAATTTCGACGGGTTACACACTAATTTCTATAAAAGTCTTTCTCTGTTTTTTTTTTACCATCATACTCTCCTTACTTTTGAGAATTATTAGCCTTTGTCATTTAAGATCCCACATCACATCAACTTTATTTCTATTTTTTTATCCTCCCAACAATTTTATTCTTACTTTTTGGTCAATACCGCCTCTTTTTTGTCATTACTACTGTTTTTTTGTCATTATCTCACTACCCCTACTTTTAATTTTTAGCCTACATTTTAATACTTTTCTAGCTTTCTTAATTCCCGTATCAGGTCAAACTAAGACATTTATATAAATACGGAGCTGAGTACTATATTATTCTATTTAAAAATTCCGAAACAATCAACATAAAGTTATGCAAAATGAGAACCTCGGCTGTGTCAGAGACACACAATTCACTCAAAATATGTGTTTATATATATATTAGTATGTGTGTTGTAACCGTTCTCCTTCCACCTCACTTCTTCCCGGCTCTGCTTTCTGCAAACTCCATGCTCCATTTCTCTATCTTTTCCCTCTCTATCATCACAAATCCCCCTTTTATTCAATCAATTTTCTACTGACTTTCTCTCTCTACACACCTGCTCTGCATAGGTAAGCAACAGCGCCGTTCATATAGATATACATTGCATCGTCTCAATTCGTTTTTATAGATCAAACTGCTCCATCGATCACGGTTGAATTAGGGTTTGTTTCTGTATGTAAATGTGTGCTAACCAGAAATAGAATTTCATAGTTTCTGTAGAGATCATTTCTGAGTTGATTTTGATTATCATCCATGGCATCGTTTGTTCCGGCCAAGTCTCAGCCGCTGCACAATTTTGAACTGCCGCCGCTGCTTAAATGGAGCAAGGACGGGAAATCGAGCGGCAGTCATAAACGGCGCCGCTCGATGAAGTCGCCACCACCGCAGCGGCTGAGTGCTGCTTCCGGCTCCCCAATCCGCTACTCTCCGCTGTGTGACTATGCTACGGCGTCGCCGCCGCCGCCTCGGAGTCGGTCTCCATCTCAGGATCTTCCAGCGCTGCCGTCGCCAGATTATCCGATTGCCGGGGGTGATTCGATAAGGCAGACGCCTGATTGTGAGAGGATGAAACACTTAGCAATCGGCGGCGATTCAGAGACGTTGTCATTGCTCAGGGAGGAAGCGCCGAAGTGTCGCGGCGTCGATTGGCCTTCGGATTCGGAGTCTGCGCGGAAGGGCAAAGGTACTGTGATCGAATTCAATAGAAATCAGTTGAAGAAAACTGCATTTTGTTCGTCGATTTCAGAAGAGGGGAAACTCGATAAAAAATCCAAGGCAGCAGAAGCTTATGCAGCCGGAATTAAGAAATGCAACTTGTCGGTTAAAATTGGTAGCAAGAGCAGCAAACAGGAGGAAGAAAATCGCAGGGAAAAGCCGGCGAAGAGCGAGATTAATGAGGAACATGATGAAATCGATGAGGTGAGAAAAGAGGGGAAAACGTCGGATGAAGACATTAGGCTTTGGAATTTGAGGCCGCGAAGCGTCAGAAGCAAGTCGGAGAAGGCAAAATTGGGTGAAGGGATGTCCAGCAAGAATAAAGGGCAGCCACAATTGAGGAGCAAATCCGGCGGAAAGGAAGGGAAGAGCGGCGGCGGTGGTGAGAAGAAGAAGGAGAAATGTGAGAAGCATGAGGATAAAGAGAAAGGCGAAAAGAAGGAGAAGAAAAGGTTGAGCATAACAATTGGGTTAACGAAAGAGGAGATTGAGGAAGACATTTTTGCCCTAACTGGATCAAAGCCGTCGCGCCGCCCAAAGAAGCGACCCAAGAACGTGCAGAAACAACTGGATGTTAGAAAACATTTCCAATTTACCTTTGATTTAATTTCATTACATTGGCTTTGATTTCTTGTGTTCCCTAATTAACTTTCTTGAATTGCAGATGGCATTTCCTGGATTGTGGTTGGTATCCATCACTCCAGAATCGTATAAAGTATCAGAAAATTCTCTCAAGGTATAGTCTTCACAGCATGATCTGGTTTGGCAATATTGTATAGTGATAGATGCAGTCGACTCCGATGAAGCTGATTTTGAGTTTCCAGATAAATGTGATGGGGATTTGAAGGTTTAAATCTGCAGTGACTAGTTAGGAGAAATAAGTGTGCTCACTCTCACCCACAGAAGATTAGTGTTATCGCTGTTTTATGTTTGACAATTCTGTGTTATTAATGTTTATATTTCCAATATTTATTACTACTTAATAAAATTGGTGTAATTTAGTTCATACTACATTACTGTTTCTTCCCTAATTCAACTTCTTTTTGGTCATACATTTTTTGGTCTTGAAATTTACTACTACTACTACTACTATATATATTTTCTTTCACATATGGTTGCAGTGATTAACAACTAGTGCGCAACACTCTGCTCGCTCTCTCTCTCTCTCTCTGATGCAGTGCTGATCCATGACTCTTTTTGTCTGCTTTAAGGCTTTTTTTTCATTAAATTCAAACCTTAGCTGCACCGAACCATTTTCAACCAACTTTCTACCTTGCGTTTTGGTCTTATATACATTATACACTACTTTACTTTCTTCTCTGTCTTTGTGTGTATTCATACATACATATGCATACATCATAGGTAAGGATACATCAACTCTATTTATCTGTAAAGAGGTACACACACAAAGAGAGAGTGATATACATATACATGTATATCACCCTATATTCTCTACTAGTTTCCATTTTCATTTATTATGTTGCTCAATCCATAATAGCATCCATTATTCCTAATTCTCGACATGAAAAATAAAATAAATTAGCAAGTTATATTATTCTAGTATAAATTAAAGACTAAACTTTGTAGGTTAATTCAAGCCCATCAGCCCAGCAAGTTATATTATTCTAGTACTATATTTCTTCTCTGATAAATATATATTAAGTGATTTGGCTGCTTTTTCTAATATCCACGTCAAGTTAGTAATTTTACAAAAGAAGAGTTTTTAAGATAAAATTTTATAAATTAAGTACCCCCTATAATTGATTTTAGGTGTTGAAACACATTTTTGGACCTTCTAAATTGACAAGATATAATGCAATAAAAATTAAAGCAAAAGAACGATGACATACAATATATTCAAGAACATTAAAAAAAAAAAAAGATGTTAATGCAAGCAAGTAGAAAATAATTCTTGTTTCTGACGAAACACTACATCTTGATATTAAATGCTACCATTAAATTGCACAACAATGGTCTATTTAATTTAGTTGGTTGAAGAACAATCACAACACACACACGATACATTGGAATCTAATCAACCTTTTCTAAATCAAAATATGACGACTTCAAATTAAACAACCTCTTTTCATAAGAAATACAACTGCAAAATAAAACCCTTCTTCCTTCTTCACTCACTAAAAGCTTGTTTCTGCCATCAATTTGCGTTGACGTCGAGGCACATATTTCTTAAGCCAGATAGGCTTCTTATTCACCCATATTTTGACCACCTTTTTGTTGAGCATTATGTTTTCTGCCAAAAAATATGTATTAAATGTAATTTTCCCAAATTCTGGATCTCGTTTTTCTTCTATTTGCACATATACACGCTCCACACACCCTCCAAACCTCCTGTCGCAACCAAAATAATGGAAAATTGATAATTAATCGCCAATAAAAAAAACCACATATATACATATATATAACAAAACAAAAAAATTATTGTTCATTTTAACGTTAATATTAGTAAATAATTTTGTCTCTTGTTGAAATTTTAGGTTACCAATTATTTACCTCGTAAAGTTTTCGGAGATCTCGTCCGCCGTGAGAGGTGAACCGCTAGAGAAAGTCATGAACAAAGATCTCTGGTCTGTGTCGTCGGACCACATCGTCCAGCTGCGGCCTGCATGATGCGCGGTTGCCACCGTAAATGGTTGAGCGTTTGGGCTTAGTTGTCTCGTTGTGGCGCCGACGCGTGTGGTTGCCGGCACAAATGGTTGAGCATTTGCGTTTAGCTCGCTCATCATGGCGGTGGTGAAGGTGGTGGTGGGTGGTATAAAGAAAGAGAGACTCAGAGAGTGAGTGTGTGTGTGTGTGTTTGTTTTTTATATATATTAAATATGTAATGTGATGAATGAACGAGAGCTAGTGTGGTTCCTTGGGCACTTATTTATAGAGAAAAATGATGCAGGATTCCTGCATTTGCAATTGGAATTATGTGCAAGACAACGGAGATTTAATTTCAAATATTATATATATATATTTTGTGTAAAAGCAACGTGGAATATCCCATTAGAATGATTTTAAATTGAATTATTTAAATGTTCCCATTCGTAGCTCTTTTTTTTTTCCTAAATAGTTGATGACTTCAAAAATCAATTAGTGATGGAAAAATAATAATTGCAGATTTTGTATTTAATATTATGCAAATATATCTTTCTAGCAAATATAAGTAATGTAATCATTAATGAAAAGTAACAAGCGCTATTTATATCATTTGGTAATGGCAACATTTCATTGTTATGTAATTTAATTTTGTTTTTCAGAGGAAAATATTAATTTAATGGATGGGAGTTTGAGTATGTGATGATAGAGTCATTGATGGTGTAGAACAACAATAGATAAAGAAGTATAATAATGTTAAAAGGCAATTTTAAAAAAAAATCAGGTGTTTCCATCCAATTCTTCTTGAATAACAAAATAATCATCATTCTTGAATTTAATTTATCATTTTTAATATATATTACTACTATTATACTAATATGCATGCAAGAAAAAATATTAATGGTATATCCTTTTATCTCGGTGAATTTCATATTAACCAATAATAAACAATAATTAATAATTATTTAGTAGATTGTAAAAGAAGGGCAAAACATAAGATTGAATAAAAAGATACTTCTAAGTTTTCCTTGTGCCATGCGACGGGATCTCATTGCCCGCGCAAAACTTGCAAGAAAGGTTAATGTTATCTTGTCGGATATGTCCACGTGGTATCGTCACATTAACAACAATCTATCTGAATGTTTTGTAGTGCCACACAATGGGATCTCGTTATCCGTACAAATTTTTCACGGGAAGATTAATGTGATCTTGTCGGATGTTCATTAGTATCGCTACATTAAACAACGGATCGACATATTAACTAATTTGTTCAATGATCGATGGATAAGAGAGCAATTGTGCCCTAATTAATTTCATAAAAATTCCTTAATTAACATCCATGCAGCCCTCTTTCTTGACGTCAGACCAAAATTAAGTTGCAAATAATATATAATTTATCGGAAAATATAATCAGGAAAAAAAAAAATTTGATCATCCAAATATTACTATTCATTGCAGCTTTCTTTATTATGGACAAAATGATTCTTAGTTATAAATTTTTTCATATGAAATCTCACCCATAAAATAATGTGCATGATTAGTATATTATGGACATGAAGATTCTGATAAAAATAGTTAATTTAATTGCCAATAAATTTCTATTAAAATGTCTTATATATAACATCAAACAAGTTGATATAATACAACAATTTAAACTGTTGCAACAACTTATTTGAGTGATTATCTGTTCAGTTAACGCAGAAAAGAATAATACAAAAGTAAATTAGATGCGGAGATGTCCATACCATTTGTCGTGTACTTATATACAGCTTACCCTTATCTGTAAGGTTTCTAAATTAAAATAAATATGCTATAGTTTCCTTCCAATAAGTTTTATATATTAAATTATAAAATATAACATTTTGCAACAATTTTTAGCATTTTTTCGCGGTTTTTCATGTGTAATATATAAATTTATACAAAATTAATTTCTCATGCGTTAGAAGCGGCGTGTCATGTGAATTCTCCATGCCAAAATCTTAGCATTATGACATTATTGAAAATATATTAAAATTATATTTGTACTGATTACTTAAAAAATTATAAAATGTGACACACAATATAAGGCTTAGCTAGTATCAATTGAAGCGAAATGCAGTTTGCAATGAAGGCCCGTTTCTGCGAGATAAAGTCTTAGAGGAAGTCGTCGTCTATACACATTAATTGGAACCTAGCTTTGAGCTCACTTAATTTTTTTTTTTTTTTTTTTTTAAGACCAGAAAAATGTTTTACTTATACTACTAAGTTATGAAATATTTATTGGGAATACATGATCAATTTTTTTCTTCTAAAACCCATAGATTGCAGTCGACAATATAATTATAACACAAATTTTAGATTGTAAAACGGATTTTACTTTTGACGACGAAAACACAGTTTTTTTTTTTTTCGACCAATCAAACAAAATTTTCAGAACTATCACTTCTGACTAATTTGGCCAAATTAAACGACAATGTTTTATTGCATTTAACATAGCCAAAATCAACAGTTTTGTTTTTTCAGACAAGTCGGATTGTACTAAAATATTGATATACTTATATTTGCAAATTCAATAAATTAAAAGGATTGTTATAATTGAAACCTAACAAAATTAGTAATTTCTAAAGCAATTTTCACCACTATCCATTTCATATGTCTTCTCCACTCGTTAACTCTAATTGGACTTATTTTAATCACCACATTTCTTTCGATATTATTCTAGTATCTTTTAAAACCAAATACAAATCTAAACCAAATAAATAAGTAAATATAAAAGACATGGTATTGAAATTAAATTTGAAACATAAAACCTAGACTTAGAAGCTAAAAAAGTTTATTTAATTTAAGATCTGATAAGTAGAATCAGTAGATAGATTAAGCTGACAATAAAAGCTAATTTAAATTTATTACATACAATCTAGTAGTATACGACGTCGGCTGCGAGGAACATATTTCTTCAGCCAAACCGGTTTATCATTCACCAACACTTTCACAACTTCTCGATTGTGTAATATAAATCTTGCCATCATTCTATTTTTGAATATTATTTTCCCAAACTTTGGATCCCTTGAATATTGATCGTGCACATAAACATGCTCCACACATTTCCCGTACACACTGTCACAAATCCAAATAAATTTTAAATAAAATAGAAATAAGTAAATTACAAAAAGTAAAGATATGCAAAAGCAATTTAAGAAAAATAAGAAATTCTTATTTTATACAAACCTTGTAAAAAAATCGGATATTTCATCACTGTTGAGGGGTGAGCCATTTGAGAAAGTCATAAACAGAGACCTTTCATCACTTTCCAAAAGGTGTGCGAATGCAGCCGGCACAAATGGTTTTGCGTAGGGGTTGAGTTTCTTCATGGCTGGATTATTTCTATATTTTATTTAATTTTGGAGATTGCAAAAAAAAGGTTAAATTTTTACTAATAATATTATAGTGAGAAGAAATGGGGTTTGGTGGGTAATTTATAGAGGGACTAGAAGCAATATTGGTGAATGGAATAAATTGTTGACGCAATTATGATATGGAGATTATGTATTAATTACATTGTTTACAATATTGGTAATTTTGATTTTGTGGTCTTTGAAGCAAGTGATGAGAAATGCGTTTTTATTAAGGGGGAGTAATGAGAAATGTTGGTTTGTTGGATTTCTTGAATCCAGTTCTTTAATTGTTCAGATTTTCTACTTCTTTTTCTTTTCAAATCATTGCTGCTGACTGCCAAATATAATCAACTGTTAAAAAAGGGTTTTTGGCCTGTAAATTACTCAACTTTTTTCAAATTCCGGAATTGCAACCGTAAGATGAACTTTGGCGAATTAATTACTCAACTATCACATTTGTTTCAATGTGCAACTAAATTAGGGCTCCGGCCAAGTGAATTTGGGGATTTTTGCTACGTGGCAAAATTTTGCCAGACTGGCGATGAAGTGGCAAAAAATGGCCAGGCTGGCGCATGTGTCTGGCCAAAGAAATGAAATGACGTCGTTTTCTTACTGACTGAACGTCGTCGTTTATACCAATCACACTGAACGACGTCGTTCCATCTGAACACTAATCAAATACACTTATCTCGAATTAACACAGATTCATTTCCTTTCTTTGCCCTAGATCGAAGCGGCGACATTGTTTGAGTCAGAATCTTTGTCTCTTCTTCGATTACTTTATTGTTGTCTTGAATCTTCCCCAGTAATTTGTTTATTGTTGTGAATCTTCGATTCTTGTCGGAGATTCGCAACTCCATTAATTTATACAAGTTGTGGTGCTCTCGATTTCTGGTGGTTCGCATAGTGCTTCGGTGGTCCCTTGTGTCGCTTTCTGCTATGGTTATGGGGAAAATGTAGGTCCATTCTTAACCCTTTTCTTCATTATTGTTTGATTGTGTAGTCGTTATCGATACAGTTAAGGTTAGGGTTTATACAGTTTCGTCAATAATTTGTAATGTTTTTTTTTTCTTTTATTTTTTCTGCAGACAATATTTTTCCCTAACTATTCATTATGGTGGTGAGCTTGGTTTAAGAGGTTTTAAAAGACAGTATATAGGTGGTAATTTTGTGGTGAAATCAGGGATAGATCGTGATGTGTTTGGTTATTTTGAACTTTGTGACTATATTAAGGAGTTAGGGTTTGTGTTATGGGACAGGGTGTGGTTTAAGCTACCTAGAACTAACGCATATGAAGAAATAGATGGTGATAAGGGGATAAACAACATGCTGTCATATGTTGGTAAATTTAAATCTGTTAGTGTATTTGTTGAAGGTGGTAAGACTCTTGCTGAGCTCGCTGCAATAGAACATGCTCAGGGTCATGGGAAAAACATGAATGAAAATGGTGAGGGTAATGGTGAGAATTTGAATGAAAATGGTGAGGGCAATGGTGAGAATTTGAATGACAATGTGATTGACTGGGGAGAAGATTGGGGATGGGATGGTGGTTCTGATCAAGAGGATAGTGTGCATAATGAGGGTGGGGCTGGGAGTGATGGTGAGAGCAGTGAGATTCACTCATACATTCCTAGTGATAGTGAGTTGTCTGATGTCAGTCTAGCTGACTTGGATTACATCAGTGATGAGGAAAACATCAGAATTAGGAGGAAACTGAAAGATGTGGTGAATTTGTTTGATGTGATTAATGAACATGATGGATTTGAGAATGAGTTTGCAGAAGAATATGAGTCTGAGTATGAAAATGGTGAGAAGGAGTGGGATACTGATGAAACTGATGAAGAGTGTGAGGGGAAGATGAGAGCAAAGAAAGTGGTTTATGATCCAAAATGTGATCATAAAAGGTTAGAGATAGTGCTAGGGATGCTGTTTGATGATGGTTATCAGTGTAGAGAAGCTTTAACTAGTTACTCTATTGCAAATCAAAGATTTATTAGGTTTAGATCAGTTTCAAAACATAAATGTTTGACTAAATGTACTCCTCCATGCCCATGGAGGATTTATGCAAGTTCTGTGAAATCATTAGGTACATTTATGCTGAAATCATATGGTGGTGACCATCAGTGCATGATGACAATGAGCAATAAGCTGCTGAGCTCCAAGTGGTTGGCCAAACGTTATATTAACAGGTTTAGACTAACTTTTAATGTTGAATACTTGAGTGGGCTGCAGATATTTGCTCAAGATTTGGAGCCAGGGTTCCTAGGAACAGACTCTACAAAGCAAGAAGGATTGCACAGCAAATGGTGAGGGGCACAGTTGATGGTCATTATGCCTTGATGAAAAGATACATTGCTGAGCTTAGGAGGGTTGACCCTGAAGGTAGATTTGACCTTGTACTGGATGAAGGTAATGTTTTCAAATCACTTTACATAGGCTTCAGTTCATGTAGGAAAGGTTTCTTGGCTAGCTGTAGGCCTATAGTTAGTATTGATGGTTGCTTTTTGAAGACATATCTTGGGGGAATATTATTGTGTGCAACTGGTAAGGATGGGAACAATGGTATGTTCCCAATTGCTTGGGCTGTTGTTGAGGGTGAGAACCAGGTTTGTTGGACTTGGTTTCTGCAACATCTGGTTGAGGATCTCAGAATGGGAGATGGCTTTGGCTAGACTTGGACTAGTGATCAGCAGAAGGTATGATTTTGTTTGGTTTCAAGATAATTGTGATTTAATTATGATTATCTTTGGTATAATGTTTAATTCTTATTTGATTGGCAGGGACTGATTAATGCAGTTGTTGAGTTAACACCTAGAGCTGAGCACAGGAATTGTTGCAGGCATGTGTACATGAATTGGAAGAAGAAGTTCAAGGGAGAGACTCTTAAAAGGAAGTTCTTTGCTGCTGCATATGCTACATATGAGCAGCAATTTAAGGAGTGTGTTCAGGACCTCATGGATGAGAGTGAGGCTGCTTTTCAAGATTTCATGGCCAGAGATACCTCTAAATTTTGTAAGGATTTCATATCTACTGCTCCTTTGAGTGATTGTGTAAATAACAATATTTCTGAAACTTTCAATAGTTGGATTCTGAAAGCAAGAGGTAAACACTGCATTCATATGCTAGAAGAGATTAGGACTCAGTTGATGGTTAGGCAGGTTGAGAAATATAATGAAATTAGAAGAGTTCAAGGTAACTTGTGTCCTAACATCAGAGATACTGTAGAGACCAACAAAAGACTGAGTGTTCATTGTAAGGCTATTGCTGGCATGTTTGAGACCTTTGAGGTTTACTGTTATGGTGAGAAATTCATCTGTCAAGTAAAAACAACAAATCATGGGATCAATACATGTAGCTGTAGGGAATGGGACTTAACTGGTATACCTTGTAAGCATGCAATATCTTGCATCAGATACATGGAGAGAGACCCCATTGAGTTTGTTGATGATTGTTATTCTGTTGAGAAATTCCTAACTGCCTATGAGTTTCCAATTCCATCAACTCTTGGAGAGAGAATGTGGCCAGAAGTTGCAGGTGAAGTTGTGCTTCCACCAAACAAAGTGAAGATGCCAGGTAGGCCAAAGAAGAAGAGAATTAGAGCACCAGAAGAGAGAGATGGGAGAATGACAAAACACGGGATCAAAATTAAGTGTGGCAAGTGCAAGCAAGAAGGGCACGACAGAGCTTCTTGTACAAATCCAGAAGTGGTGCAGGAAGTTGGTGAAAAGGTATAATAATTTTCATTTCTTCATTTTCTACATTTACTAATGTTCATTTATTTTTCAATTATGTTCATGTTCATTTAGAGAAAGAGAGGCAGACCTGCCAAACCTCCACAGCAAAATGAGAAGCAAAAGGACAAACAACCTGCCAAGCAAGGAAACACAAGAAGCAAGAAGTCAGATTTCTTCAGAGATAGGGCTATTGCCATGAAGGGTTGTGGTGTCTACATCAATGTGAATTCTGGAAATAGTTTCTTCAGAGTAAGGGTTAATCTTATTTGTTATCATTATCTTTGGTTGTTTTATATAGAATTGAAGTAGATTTATAGTCACTGTTTTTTTGATGTGGCAGTCTTCTTTGGGAACCAACCACTGCATAAACTTGAGCAACGGAAACCAGTACAAAAGGCCAAGGCAGGTTGGAGAAGAATCATCTTCAAGGACACACAGTGCATTAACTGATATCCCCATAACACAAGAGAGTGGCACTGGAAGTGGCAGTGGAAGGGAGACTGGAAGAGGGAGTGGAAGAGGCAGTGGAAGAGGCACTACTGGAAGAGGCAGTGGGAGAGGCACTACTGGAAGAGGCACTACTGGAAGAGGGAGTGAAAGAGGCACTACTTAGAACCCTTTTTTTTAGACTTTTGATGTTAAGTACACTTGGATCACCAAACTGATTGTGGCATTGTTTTTGTCTTTTGATGTTAAATTGGTGGTTTTGTCTTGAACATTTGCTACATTGCCATATGTACATATCACAATGCCATATGTACTGAGTATGTGATCATATGTACTTTTGTTGTATCAGACTTGTATGAAATTCAGACTTCTATGTCTTTTACTTTCTTATGTATCAGACTTGTATGAAATTCAGAGTTCAAGTATTTGTGGTTGTGTTATGAGTATTCAAGTATTTGTGGTTTGTGTTTTCAATATTCAAGTATTTGTGATCTCAGAAGTCACTTTAATTCCTAACTGCCTATGAGTATTCAAGTATTTGTGATCTCAGAAGTCACTTTAATTCGAGTAAATTATTGCCAAATTCAAGCTTCTGAATTATTCATACTAATCAAATCCTCAATTTCATCTACTTAGTCATATGAATGTCAATGGAGTCAGTATTCATGCTAATGAGTATTCATAACTGCAAGTTACATAATAGGAACATGAGAATGACAATTCCATTACTTACAGATTCTACTTCACACAACATACAACACTACATTGTTAGATCACAACACAAACTAACTAACACTTAGTAGAGAAATTATAACTAACAGGTAAAACACTAGCAACATCAGGTACAATACATACAAGCAACGATGATCACCAACAAGCAAACTAAATACTTGAAAACCCTAATCTTGAATTTCTGACCCTCTACAGTGGCTTCTAAACAGCCAATCTTCTCTTTGAAAACGATCATCTCGCAAACCATGTCTTCAATGTTCTTTTCTAACTCTGCAACCTTCTGAACAGCTTCATTGCGCTCATTCCTCAGTGGTTGGACTTGGTTGGAAGTGATTTCTTCTTTAAGCAAAGCATTCTGAAGCTGCTCTCTTGCGAGGTTACGTTCATTTGTTACCTCTAAAACGTAACCTCTGTAATGATCAGTCAGTTCCTCATCAACCCAATTTGCACCGTGAGAATGACAAGCATCAACTGTCTGTATTAATTCAAGATAAATTCATACAGTAATTCAATAAAAAAAAATTAAAAAGAAATTTGAGCACAACAAACTCACCCCACTAGCCCTGCAAGAGTAGAATCTTCTACCCGGATTCTAATTTGTGCGCGACATTCGTGTCACCATGAATCCATGCTTGCAAGATGGAGGAGGCCGGCGCACTAGATAGCGCGGCACACTCTCCATACACGCATACATTTCATCGAACGTCGTCGGAGACCCACTTGAGCTTCCCATTCGCAGTGTTTCGTTGGATTCGTGGCCGGAGTTCGTCACCTTCAACGTCTGAGTTTCCTTCGCGCCTTCGCCGTTTTTTTTTTTATTTTTTCTAGGGCTCATGGGGTTTGATTTGGGGGAAATGAAGAAAATCTGATTAAATACTCAGATTTTCATCACATACGACGTCGTTTAAGCTTTAAAACTAGGTCATTTTACTTACAAAAAACGACGTCGTTTTCAATTGTTCTCCGGCATGCCACGCTGGACTTTCAGGCTTCCATGTCATCAAGTTCGTCGCCGGTCGCCACCTTCAGTTGCACATTGAAACAAATGTGATAGTTGAGTAACTAATTCGCCAAAGTTCATCTGACGATTGCAATACCGGAATTTGAAAAAAGTTGAGTAATTTACAGGGAATTAAGCCGTTATAAAAACATAAGGAGTTCCTTTTTCTTTTTGGCTGCCGTTTAGTGGTTTCAATTTTAATACGGTTTAGATTTACATGTCTTATTCTTCCCTAATAAACAATCAAGCAGTTTAGGCTTCAGCTTGTAAATAGTAAGGTTTAAAGTTCAAAATTCACTGCATCCTCTGTTTCCAATATTTTTTTAAGAAGTTCGTTTTCCCATTACAGTTATGAAATTTACTGGTTTTTCTGAATTTAATTATAGGAGGTCGGACTTTATTTTGCCAAGAGAAAAGTTATCATTGAGTTCGCGATTGAGCTTTGAGTAAAAATCGTGCTTCTGAAAGTAATTATAGTAATATTTTTTATTTTTATTTTTTATGTGTAACAATTTAATAAGTGAATCTGTAGTAACTTCTTCCTAAGGATATGTATATCTTAAAAAAAAAGGGTGGTCGAACTATTAACTTATTATCTTAACAAGAATTTGATTTAAGTATGATGATTGAACACCGTTAACTTCCTAAACTTTGACTTTTCTCGATTGAAAATCTTAAATTAAAGGTGGGCAAATAAACGCTCTAGTAATCAATTTGGGCTGTCGATCGAGTCATTTTCAAATCAAGGAAGTGAATTTAGTATTTTTTATTCCTCTATATATTTCTACTATTATGATTGGTATTCTAGTTGGATTTCATAAATAAGACAAGTTTTGCGTAAGGAGAGAGGACCTTTTTAATGGATTCGAGCACCTTTGCCCCTTTCCAGTAGTGTGTGCTTCCGCCTTATTAGTTTCGGGAATTTAAAAACTTATATGCCTTAAAAATCGACCTTGAAGAGAAAACAAATCAAAAGCCCAAAATCAAAGCTGAGTCTATAGGGCCCATTTGATATTTAAAGTCCACATTAGCATAATTATGGGCTTTGGAATGATCGTCTCACTTTCACCCCCCCAACAAAAAAATCATTTCTAGAAATTTTTCTCCAGAAGAGGAAATACTAGTACTAGTACTTAATTATTCACTTTAATTCTTTATGCGAATTCCTCCAATTGAAGGAAGAATTTTATTTGAATGGAGCCCCGAAAAGTTCCTGATTTTTAAATCTAAATACATGTAATTTTTTCAAAATCAAATTGATATTGGACGGGAGAGACTTAAAAAGTCTACATTAGCAACTTTTTTTTTTGTTTTTCTTTTCCTAGCAACCCATATTAATTAAGATGATAAAAAGGGGTATGCAGAGAGAGAGAGAGAGAATTCGGTCCAACTTTCGACGGCTATTAAGCGAAGGTCCATATTAGAAGCCCAATAGGCTTTCAAGAAAATCATATTTCTCATCCCTGGGGTTTTATGCCAAAATAGTTAATACTGATAATAATAACAAATGCACATTATTTAGAGTACATTCATATTCATTCCAAGGTAAACGATGAAGTGGTACAAGTAATATGACAAGTAGTGTGGCAGGAAATAAATTCCAGGGAGATAAGCCTTTTTATAAAATATTAAAACAAACAAAAAAACAATAATCTATAGCTAGCCCATAAACATATTCCTACAATATAATCCCATTTCCATGTTTTTGTTTGAAGAGTAAGCTTTTTCCCAAAAAATGTCATCTCGTATTTGTTAGGCCACATGTGATATAAAACATTCCGATGTGTATGTGTATGTGTATGTGTATGTGTTCCAAACAAAACACACGACCTTCTAATTGTGAATTTGCCACTCCACCATTATATTTTATAAGTAAACTCGTTACCAAATTTACCGAAATTGTTAACCATAAGGGAAAAAATGAATCCACCAACAATTTTCGTATTCAAAATAACAGATTATATTATAGTATTATATTATGTTGTCGTTGAAATTATTAAATTGGATAAATTTTCACAAGTCGCCCACTACGAGTAGTCAGCTTTGTGTGTAATTATGGATAATTTATAGTGACTTTGGTTATACAAAATTGGAGGTTTGAAACTTACTGATATAAATGGACAGATGTTGCAAACAAACATATGTATGTGTTATATAAATGGAATTTTGATAGCCTTTTGTTTGGGCCCAGACTAGATATAATGGTGACAAAAATAATACAGTAGTATCTTTTTCCTAAGTCTGCACTTGAATCATGAGATGACAGGAAAAAAGGCCTATATTTCTTGGCTTTTATTTTTGTTATAGATGCATAACTTTTGTTTTTGTATGCCACCTACATTTTTATCTAATTACTCGAATCGAAATCTCTGGTTTATTTATTAATTCAAATTATTAGGATTTGATCATTCATCTCTTTAAAAAGCTTTATTACAAGTGAGGTATGAGACAATTGAGATACTTGAATATGAGTATCAGCTATTATATTATATTATATGCATCACGTTCATTTGGATATGTTGTTATACCATATGAAGATCACATTATCTTGGTTGATTATGGATAAAGGCCTTTTATCTTAAGGGGATGAATGAATTTGAAACCTACAACTTTGAGAACCTCATCATATTCATATGTAACGTAGCCATTCAAAATGAGACACGTTGTTCGCCACTAAATTAATTAGCACATGTTATGTTACCGGTGGCATATAGTTTACGACAACATGTGTTATGTGATACTATATACATACATGTAACCTAATTAAAATCTCAACCTCCCCACACAAAACTACGTAGGCTGCATTAAATATTGTAGTACTAGCATCACATCATTTTCCATTTGCTCAATTCGTTCCGTCACTTCTTGATCGATATATAATACCTACGCCTTTATCAATATGTTCTTTCATGTTTTATTAAAAAAATAACTCTATATATTTTTTTTCTTCTAGCATTCGTGGAATTTCCTCAAATTAAGGTTGTTCACTTTGTCTTAAATAAACAAAATTACATGCAATTTCATTTTGCATGCATCTTGTTCTTAATTCTTTAATTAATTATTGTCGCCGTTTATCAAACTATGGCATGGTCTTCTCAGACGTTAGCGGGGATTAAATCAAATTAATAATTACTCGGTGTGTTTTAATTACTTCTTGTTATTATCTGGAAAACATATTATATTATAGAGAGTAAGGGTTGGTTCACATTCAAAACACTTTTCCGTAAGAAATATAAATAATGCATTTATGTATTAAAATAATGCATCTTATCTATTATTACAATGCATTTTTGTATTACTATAATGCAATGTTATGATAATGCTTTCAATTTTTAATAATTAATAGTCCAGATCGTTTCTCATTTCTTATGAAAAAATGAATTTGCATATGATCTTTCCCCACACACACACACACACACATATATATATAGTTATTTATCATAATCTAGTGCAAGATTTTATTTTCACTTGAATTTTAATTTCAGTATCTATATGCATCTCTATTCAGTAGCATCGCATCATGTATAAATAGCTATTGAGTACCGATTTTTGGTATATACTTAAATACATTTGTCTATATTAGCTAGTACTATCTAAAAATAAAAAATAAAAAACAATTTTTAAAGAAATTAGACAAATGATTCTTTTATCTTGTATCAAAATTTATAAGTATAGCCACATGCACATATAATATGAAAATATTCTTCGAATAGCACTAGCATGCAACATTCAAAAAGTCTGGACTCTGACTCTCAAAAAAAAAAAAAAAAAAAAGTCTGGACTCTGGAGGTATATATGATGTGTGTGTACGAGAGAGAGAGAGAGAGAGAGAGAGAGAGAGAGAGAGAGAGAGTCATTAATTACATTCTCAACAGTATTATTACTACTATTATAGAAGAATCCCATTCATCATTACACTACAACAGTTTAGAAGAAATTTGATTAATTATTTATGAGAATGTTCTGTTGCATTCGAACTTACGTGGCTGTGAATATTCACCTACTACTTAGTTCAACAACTCCAATGTCGACCATATATATATATATATATATATATATATATATATATATATATATATTTGGAATTTCGGTCAATTATAGCATTAAATTCATGAGGGATGTGTGGAAACTAATGGTAGAAACGAAATCTACGTTTCGAGTACTATGATTTAATGTATTTATTTGTTCAATTTCATTAAGGAATAAATGAGCAATTAATACATAAACATGACTACTTAAAACTAGAATTGTGTGTTTTATACCTTATTTGTCCCACATCGAAAATTCAAGGAAGTTTTGTGCTATATATAAAGAGCAACACTATAAGGGAGTATATCCAAGTGTGCTACCTATGGTGCACCTTAGTGGCTTAAGTGTTGGCACCTTTTGTGCTTGACCATGTTTCCTACGAGGACTGTTTCGCACCGTCCGAGTCCGAGTCCGACGGCGACGAGCACGTGCACGTCGCACTTGTCGCAATAGGCACTATGAGGCACACTTTGCACTTCGCGATCGGAGCAATTGAGGAGCCAAAGTTATTTTGGCTAAGGGACTCGAACACACGTGGACCGCACGGTGTGCACGGAGAGGCGGTTAAGTGGCGGTTTGTTTGGATAAGGGCGCGTTCGGTGCGGCCGATCGCACGGTGCGGTTTCGGCGGTTGAATTCGGTTACAACCAATTCCTCTCATCTGCCACGTGGCAGCACCAGACAAGGCACCCTTTCACCTATGACACGTGGCGTCATCTGGTTGATTGAAGCCAATAACCACCTCGTAGGCACCCCTTCCGAACAACCACGTGCATCCTATAAATAGACCCCTTGAATGATGATTTCAACACACCGATTCGAAGTTAATCAATATATTCATATAGTTTGAGTCCTAGGATTATATACTCAGTCCCGAGTATCGAGTTGTTCGCCGGAACTGCGACACGTCGTGCAACGTCTCAAAGCTCACCCCGAACCGTTGTATCTTGGAGGCAATTGCTGTAGACCGCGTGCACGATAGCGGAGCAATATTGTCTTACGGAGATAGAGTCTAACTCTAGCCTCAGTTCTTTTCTATCTCTTTTTTTTCAATACTTTAATTATATATAAGTATTTCGTTTGCCATTTATTGTTCTTACAAGTATATATATATTTATATACGTACTATACGTATTATTTTCAACAATTGTAAGACAATATTGTGTATATATTATTTGTGTGATTGAAAGATGGCAACATCGTCTAAGATCAATGTTCCGACCATTCCGGTTCATGCCGAAAGGCCGCCGAAATTTGTCGGCACTGATTTTAAGCGTTGGCAGCAGAAAATGCTGTTCTACTTGACAACGCTTAACTTGGCTCATTTCCTTAAGGAATCAGCCCCAGTTGTGGGGGAAGATGAAACCGATGAGCAAAAACGCACCGCGTTAGATGCTTGGTTTCACAGCGACTTCTGTTGTCGCAACTATATCTTGAATGGTCTGGAAGACACCCTTTACAGTGTCTATTCCGAATTCAAGACTTCAAAGGAACTCTGGAATTCCTTGGAGAATAAGTACAAGACAGAGGACGCCGGTTTGAAGAAATTCATCGTTAGCCGCTTCTTGGACTTCAAGACGGTCAATAACAAAACAGTTATCGAACAAGCTCATTCTGCATGATATTCATGGGGAAGGTATGTTTCTTTCTGAATCCTTTCAGGTTGCAGCAACGATCGAGAAACTGTCACCGTTGTGGAAAGAATTCAAGAACTATCTCAAACATAAACGTAAGGAGATGGGACTTGAAGATCTCATCGTGCGAGTAAGAATCGAAGAAGATAACCGCAAAGCGGATGTCAAGAGCAAAAGGCCGATGATAGATCCTAACGCAAATCTGGCCGAAACCAGCAACAAGAAGCGTAAGTTTCCGTTCAAAAAGAAGATAGCCAAAAAGGGGAATCATTTCAACGGAAAATGCTTCAACTGCGACAAACCTGGTCATAGGGCAACGGATTATCGTCAGCCAAAGAAAGCAAGGAAAAATGATCACCATCAAGCCAACATGGTGGGTGATAAAAGCATTCCCATTGACTTGTCCGAACTAGACCTATCTGCGGTCATTGATGAAGTCAACTTGGTTGGCAACCATCAAGGGTAGTTCGTGGACACCGGGGCTACTAGACACATTGCATCTGACAAAGCAATGTTCACTACATATGAGCCTGTCACTGAGGAAAAGAAGCTTTACATGACGTCAGATATGAACCTGACGCTCAAGAATGTGCTGCATGTCCCAGACATTCGCAAGAACCTTATCTCTGGTTCGACTCTCAACAGGGCTGGTTTTAGACTAGTCTTTGAAGCTGATAACTTTGTAATGACAAAAAATGGTCAAAGCATAGGGAAAGGTTATATAGACAGTGGTCTATTCAAACTTAACTGTAAAGCTATAATTGTTGGTAATAAAATAAACTCCAGTGTTGTTTATTTGATTGAGTCAACTAATCTATGGCATGATAGATTGGGACATGCAAATCGAAATACACTACAAAGGTTAGTGAATTTAGAATTGCTGCCTAAAGTCACTTTTGATCATCACAAAAAATGTGAAATTTGTGCTGAGGCAAAAATGACTAAAGGACCTTTCCACTCAAAGGAAAGATGCACAACTCCTCTTGAACTTATTCACACCGATTTGTGTGATTTGAAACTTGTGCAAACTAGAGGAGGAAAGAATTATTTTATTATATTTATAGACGATTGCACAAGATTTTCTTATGTCTTTCTTTTAAGAAGTAAAGACGAAGCTTTCGAGGCTTTTAAAAGATACAAAGCTGAAGTTGAAAATCAACTTAACTCTAAAATCAAAGTGATTCGGAGTGATAGAGGAGGTGAGTATGTTGCACCTTTTGAAGAATTTTGTCGTGAAAACGACATTATTCATCAAACAACTGCACCTTATTTTCCACAATCTAATGGTGTTGCGGAGCGAAAGAATCGCATACTAAAAGAGATGATGAATGCTATGTTGATTAGCTCCGGCTTATCCCATAACATGTGGGGGGAAGCTATTCTTTCGGCAAATAAAATTTTGAATAAGTTGCCGCAAAAGAAACAAGATAAAACTCCATATGAACTATGGAAAGGTAGGAAATCATCCTACAAATACACGAAAGTGTGGGGGTGCCTAGCAAAAGTTGAGGTTCCAAAACCAAAACAAGTGAAACTAGGACCAAAGACTATTGATTGCATTTTCATTGGATATGCAAACAATAGTAGTGCTTATCGTTTCTTAGTTCATAAATCGGAAGTTCTCGAAATGAATGAAGGGATGATAATAGAATCAAGAAATGCTTTATTTTTTGAATCTATATTCCCTAAGAAAGAAAAGCACGAACTAAGTTCTAGCAAAAGAACTTATGAAACTATAGACAACTCGTTGGAATCAAATGTTGATCAAAATGTTGAATCTTCTTCAACACCAACACTTGAACCAAGACGAGGTGGAAGGACCAAGAAAACTAATTTTTTTGGTCCAGACTTTATAGTTTATGCGATGGAAGATGAGCTTAAGACAATCAAAGAAGCATTGTCTAGCTCTGACGCAGCTTTCTGGAGAGAAGCAATTAATAGTGAAATCCAGTCGATTATGAATAATCATACCTGGGAACTTGTCGATCTCCCTCCAGGCATTAAACCTTTAGGATGCAAATGGATCCTAAAAAGGAAATATAAGGCCGATGGATCGATTGATAAATATAAGGCTCGTCTGGTAGCCAAAGGCTTCAAACAGAAAGAAGGGTATGATTATTTCGATACATACTCTCCTGTTACAAGGATAACTTCTATAAGAATGCTTATAGCAATAGCAGCCTTGTATAATCTCGAGATACATCAAATGGAAGTACAAACAGCCTTTCTAAATGGAGATCTGATTGATGAAGTCTACATGGAACAACCCGAAGGGTTTGTGGTTCCAGGGAAAGAAAATAAGGTATGTAGACTTGTTAAGTCCTTGTACGGACTCAAGCAAGCTCCGAAAGAATGGCATGTGAAGTTTGACAACACAATGTTGGCAAATAACTTCAAGATAAATGAGTGTGACAAATGCGTCTACATTAAAGGCACACCAGATAATTTTGTATTCTTATGCCTTTATGTGGATGACATGCTCATAATGGGTAGTAATCATGATATAATCATAAAAACTAAAGAGATGCTGAAAAGAAATTTTCAAATGAAGGATCTCGGAAAAGCAGATGTGATTCTAGGAATAAAAGTTACTAGAACATCTGAAGGAATCAATTTATCACAATCTCACTATGTTGAGAATGTGCTAAAGAGATTTAAAGCTTTCGATTTACCTCCGGCTAATATTCCTGTAGATCTAAATCTACACTTAGCTAAAAATCGAGGAGATCCAGTGTCTCAATTGGATTATGCTAGGGTCATTGGCAGTCTAATGTATCTTGCCAATTGTACAAGACCAGATATAGCATATTCGATAAGCAAGTTAAGTCGATTCACAAGTAATCCTGGAAAAGATCATTGGATCGCCTTAACAAGAGTATTGAGGTATTTAAAATATACCTCAACTCATAGTATTCACTATACTAATTACCCAGCTGTATTAGAAGGGTATAGTGATGCAAATTGGATAGCAGACACAAATGACTCCAAGTCCACGAGTGGATATGTATTCACAATTGGTGATGGAGTAGTGTCATGGAAATCCTCTAAGCAAACGTGTATAGCCAGGTCTACAATGGAATCTGAATTCATTGCATTAGACAAAGATGGTGAAGAAGCTGAATGGCTCAGAAATTTCTTAGAGGATATTCCCTGTTGGGAAAAAACTTGTGCCTCCCGTAATGATACATTGTGACAACATGTCAGCAATAGGGAGAGCACAAAGTAGTATGTATAATGGTAAGTCTCGACACATTCGTCGAAGACACAATACCATTAGATAATTGATCAAGTAGTATAATGTGTATTGACTATGTAAAGTCAAAGGACAATATAGCGGATCCGTTGACTAAAGGTATTAATCGTGATCAATTGTATAATGCAGTTAGGGGAATGGGATTGAAATCCACAATTAAAGAATGTTCATAGTGGTAACTCAACCATGATAATTGGAGATCCCAATAACTTGGTTCAATGAGACAACTAAGCTATGAATGTTCAATTGTGCACTTGGAATTACAACTGAAAATCCATTCTCGAAACTACCCAAGTGCAAAAGCATGCTGAATGTGGTAAAGGGGAAGCTCTATAAACTTTTAATGATTCCTAAGGTCTTGAAAGAAAGACAAAGTATGGCATGATACTTAAAGGAGATCACCTATATAAGTGAGAAGTGTGGCCGCTTCAAATTACAACACTTATAAATCCGAGATATGGTCCAAGGCCGAAATGGATACAACGTGAGAACAAAATATATCAGATCTATTATTGTGTGTATGCTATTATCTTGGTTTACACAAAAGTTGACCAGTTACAAGACATCGCGTTCACCGAGCAACAAGTAAATCCGATAGCATTACACTAAAGAAGATTCAAAGCCAAAAGCTATCTATCCCAATGCAATAATAGATCGTCGGGACTGTTTATTCATGCATTTGCATTAATTGTCATTCATGTGGGGGATTGTTGGAATTTTGGTTAATTATAGCATTAAATCCATGAGGGATGTGTGGAAACTAATGGTAGAAACGAAATCTACATTTCGAGTACTATGATTTAATGTATTTATTTGTTCAATTCCATTAAGGAATGAATGAGCAATTAATACATAAACATGGCTACTTGAAACTAGAATTGTGTGTTTTATACCTTATTTGTCCCACATCGAAACTTCAAGGAAGTTTTGTGCTATATATAAAGAGCAACACTATAAGGGAGTATATCTAAGTGCTACCTATGATGCACCTTAGTGGCTCAAGTGTTGGCACCTTTTGTGCTTGACCATGATTCCTACGAGGACGGTGCGAAGCACCGTCCGAGTCCGACGCCGACGGCGATGAGCACGTGCACGTCGCACTTGTCGCAATGGGCGCTTTGAGCACGTGCACGTCGCACTTGTCGACGGCGATGAGCACGTGCACGTCGCACTTGTCGCAATGAGCACGTGCACGTCGCACCTTTTGGCTAAGGGACTCGAACACACATGGACTGCACGGTGTGCATGGAGAGGCGGTTAAGTGGCGGTTTGTTTGGATAAGAGCGCGTTCGGTATGACCGACCGCACTGTGCGGTTTCGGCGGTTGAATTCGGTTACAACCGATTCCTCTCATCCGCCACGTGGCGGCACTAGACAAGGCACCCTTTCACCTATGACATGTGGCGTCATCTGGTTGATTGGCCCCAATAACCACCTCGTAGGCACCCCTTCCGAACAGCCACGTGCATCCTATAAATAGACCTCTTGAATGATGATTTCAACACACCAATTCGAAGATAATCAATATATTCATATAGTTTGAGTCATAGGATTATATACTCAGTCCTGAGTATCGAGTTGTTCGCCGGAACTGTAACTCGTCGTGCAACGTCTCAAAGTTCACCCCGAACCGTTGTATCTTGGAGGCAATTGCTGTAGACCGCGTGCACGATAGCGGAGCAATATTGTCTTACGGAGATAGAGTCTAACTCTAGCCTCGGTTCTTTTCTATCTCTTTTTTTTTCAATACTTTAAATATATATAAGTATTTCGCTTGCCATTTACTGTTCCTACAAATATATATATATATTTATATACGTACTATGTGTATTATTTCCAACATATATTAATTCTAATTAATTACTTCGTTAATACTTCCAAATTAGATATACACTTCCGAGTTATAATAACATGGTAACGCTGTATATCGGAAGAAGCATTCTTGTTATATAAACAACAAAATCATTAATATGCAGCTCTAACCAAATTGTGTGAAATCGTTTGGTTTCAATCTCTTGTCTATAGCATTCCTAGCATGAAACACGAATATATTAGTAACAGATAAATGTCGAGATAAAACTACTTGATCTTTCCTTTTCTTTTTTTTTTTAAAATTGCAATTTACTCGAAAGGTGCGTTTACTGTGATGGAAATATTTACATTCGAAAATGATGGATAAGAAAAGATGAGAAAATATTAACATTTTCATCTCTTTTTTATCACATGTTTACTAGGATGGAAAAAAGAAATTATCACATGGTCCCCCCACTTCTTCCCCATTTTTATGTTTTTTATCCATTGGAAAATATTTTCACATAAAAAACTAAGGATAATATTATCTAACATTGAGAGAAAAAGGGTGAAAAAGGGTTACCCGAGAAAAAATTTTAACCAACCGGAGAAAATTTTTCATCACAGTAAACATGTGAAAAGGATAAAAAATAGGTGAAATTTTTCTTTTTCCACCCTTTCCATTAAAGTCAATGCATCCCAAGGATACATAATTTATATATTATATGAATATAGTTTTTTTTCATTATATTTGTTTTTTTTCCTGTCCTGTTCCAATCCAGTTACTACTAGTAGTAAATAATTAGAAAAAACTAACTAACTAAAATGTCTTGAGGGATCACAAAAGATTTTGACTAATGATTGTGTACTTTTGAGATTTCATAATAAAACAATACTCCAATCTTGCACTATAATTGTTATATATTTGTGTATTTGAACAATATTGTTCTAAGTTTGGAACAAATTGTTCATTACTCTACTTTTCTTTTTTTTTATTAAATTTGTTCTTTTCTTACTCTTTAACTATTTTATAAATATATTTTAGTTTAATTATGTTTCTAACTATATTACATCAACATTAAAATTATTTAAAAAAATCTAATTTCGTAATATATAAGGCAAAATTTAAAAACAAACAATTACACAAAAATACATAAAAATTAAAGTCATTGCAATAATTTTTCTACTCGTTTGAGGGATTTTAAAATGAGGCTCAATCTTTATTTTTATCTAATTTTTCCTCGATTATTCGATTTGTAATTTTATTTATTTATAATATAATCATATTTTGTATACTAATTTAATGAATTGAGGCTATTACTTTTCATTAATATAAATATTTCATGTAATAAATCTTTACCAATTAAAAAAATATTTTCAAGATTAAACAAAAAAAGAATATTTTTAGAAGATTCTGCTTTTTGTGAAATATAGAGCACACTGTTGAAAATGACTTGCTGATTTTGTTAAATATGTATGTTATTGTTGCTGCAAAATGGTGCAAACTATTGGAGATGTCCTAAGGAATACTTGGTATGCAAATCTGTTAAGTTTTATGCTAAGTATCATAGCCTCTGCCTCATTGTTCGAAAATACTAAGCCTATGATGTGGGCTTCATAATTTTTGAGTTTTGACTCATGATTTGCATTTTAATTCTATTTAATCATTTCCTCGAAGTCAATAGAAAAAAGAATAAATAAAACTTCGATTTCAATATAATTTGTAAATTTAATGATATCAATCACAATTTTTAAAAATATTAAAATAAATAATAAAGCTATCCGAACATACTATGTCCGAACATAACTGGTTCGATCAAGTAAAAAATTAATTTTACACAACTTTTAATTAATATTGTTTTTCATTAATTTCGGCCATTTATAAATGTACAATAATACCTTTTCGAATTTTAATTAGAAGAGAAGAGAAGATGTTTATGTCGATGAAATATGGTCTTAATTAATACATTTTTAATTAGGAAGAGATTTCTTTGGGGGATGGGAGAGAAAATTTTGAGGGGGAGTGAATGTGGAGGAATACCGCCGGTTTTTTCTTGATCGAACCGGTTATGTCTGGACATACTATGTCCGAATAGCATCGCCATAAAATAAAATACAATCTAAAAGTTAAATGAATAAGAGTCGGCTAAATTGTATATAAATTCCCCACTTTTTACCAATTTTTCGTTTATATCCCAACCTTTTAAATTAGGTAAAAATTCATCACCTTTTAAGTTTTTGAATTTCGATACCTTCAACCATTTTCCCTCAAATTAGTGCTAACATGAAATTCGGAAATACTTACATGGAAAAGCCTGGTAGAAAAACAAACGATATAGTTTTGAAAATACAAAAAGTTGTTGTTTCCTCAAACACAAACACTTGTATTTATATTTATTTATACGCATTAGTGCACCGGCCGAAGAACAAAATAAGTATTTTTAAAACTACGACATTTGTTTTTGCATCGGGTTTTGCCATGTAAGCATTTTCGAATTGCATGTCAGCGCTAATTTGGAGGAAAAATGGTTGGATGTATCGAATTGTGAAAATTTAAAAGGTAAAGAATTTTCACCTAATTTAAAAAGGTTGATATATAAATGAAAAATTGATAAAGGGATGATAATTTATATACAATTTAGCCATAAAAATTATACTAACAGAAATTAAATAGAATAATACTAATTTATATTACAATCATTTGTCAACAAACATTAATGGCGAAAATTTTGACAGTATAAATTGGCTACACGTATTCAAAGTTGTCCTTCATAAATTGGTGATGTCTATTCTCCAACAAACTTTAAATTTTCTATTTTTTTTTTAAATATTTTTTGAGCAGTCGACAGATGGATAATCTCTAGTCACCGACCTACATAGATATAAAGATGAAACTTATTAAACTACACGATACAATATTAAATAAAATTAATTTAATTAACCGAAATGATTATTCCATGCAACAAGAAAATTTGAATTGTTCACGATTTGATGAATACTTTGACAAAATACACTAATTAATGAACAAAAAATAAAAAATGTTCGTGAAAAATGTAATATTTTTAAAGGAAATGAAGGAAAAGGAAATTAAAGGCAGTCATGGAACAAACGACAAATAAGTTCGAGAACATTTAAACAATGGCTCGTTTGGTATTCATACACGGTATATCAGATATCAGGTATGAGTATAGTATCAAATATCAGGCATGAATATCAGATTGATATTTGATATTCGTTTTGATATGTTAAATATATCGATTGATATTAACTGGGAAGGAAAGTAGAGATATGAATCATACACGCAAAAAATTAGTATATGAAAATATTAAAAATTAGCATATCAAATATATTAATTTGATACAACAATACTGATATACTACATATAAGGTATGAATATGGATCATATTAATACTCATACCTACTATACGTATATGAATACCAAACGAGTCTTAAATCTTCTTTCCTTAAAAAAAGAGAGCCTATATTGTTCATTGAAGAGCTAAAAAAAGAGAAAATAAGAAAGAGAGCCTTCAGTATTCTAAAAAGGGTAATGATAAACGGACAATTATTGTCCGGACAACTAATCGATTTTAAGCTTGAAAATCGATCCATTCAATATTATTTAAAACCGTCGGTTTTTTTTTTTTTTTTTTTTTACTATTGTATCCCTTAATTAAAAGCTCGAACGAAAGGTTATGCTAAAAACGATTAAAATATAATTTATAATCAATTAATAAAATTATTTACAAAAAAGAAAATGATGGGTGTAAGGAATTGGTTGGACCGGTTTTCAAGAAAAAAATCGACGGTTTTAAATAATATTAGTTGGATCGGTTTTCAAACTTAAAACTGACAGTTGTCCGTTTGTCATTATTGTTCTAAAAAATATACTAACATAAATTATCGAAACCATTTTATCTTGTAATGTTTTATAATCTATTGGGTCAATTTCTGGAAGAAAAAAAGGTTTTCCTAAATGTTTTAAGAGCATCCACAGCAGCGGAGGTCGAAGCGAGAGGTGGAGGTCGAGCAGGAGGTTGAAGCCATTGGAGAGCAGAAGGTCCAGCAGGAGGTCTAGCAGGAGGTCGAAGTTTCGACTTCGTCTTCGAACTTCAAATTGGACACACGTCGTCCCATGATGATTTCTGAGATTTTTTATTTATTTTCAGCTATTAAATATATATATATATTCAATCATTGGATAGACCTCCATCTTAAACCTTCCCATTGTAGAATTTTGAATGATATCTATCCAATCATTGAGACTCCACCATTTTTCATCCCTAAACCTCCATCTTAGAGCTCCTTGTTGTGGATGCTCTAAGAAACCACTTTGCCGCCTGTTAAAAAACAACTAAGAACTGAAAGTGTCAAGCCAACAATTAACTTACTAGAGTATTTAATTAGTGCTTATCATCTAAGCTAATCTCCATTTATTTATTGGCAAAACTTGGGGTATAGGTTCTGCACCTGATCCGACCCGACCCGACCCGTGCGTGGTGCGTGAGGTACACGCGTTGCGCCTCCATGTGCGGCGCGTGCATCTCACGCGCCCAATTTTTTTTTTCTAGTTTTTTTTTTAATTTCCAGTTTTTTTTGTTTCTTCTTTTTTTGTTTGCCTATTCTCTTTTTATTTGCTTCTTTTTCTTTTGTTGAGAGGTCGAGCGAAGAGAGCCGAAAGCTTCGGAGCGAGTCGAACGATCCAAATTGTTGCAACTACAATTATTTACATATTAAAATCGGAGCCGAAGGCGGAGTTGGAAAAAGTAATTTGGAAATTAAAAAAAAATTGGAAAAAAAAAACTAAAAAAGTCAACGGTCCAGCGTTGATCGGGTCGGGTCGGCTGATCTGTACAGTGCAGACATCTGCACAGAGACCAAGTCTTATTTATTTCACAAAAACTTGAATGCGACGCGTCGCACCCCATGCGACCGCGTGTGGGGTGCACGCGCCTTTTTTTGGATTTTTTTTTTAAATTGTAATTTCTTTTTTTGTTTGCCTCTTCATTTTTTTGTTTGCCGTTTCGTTTTTTTGTTTGCCGCTTCTTCTTTGGTCAAGATTCGAGTAAGGGGAACCGAAGGCCTCGGAGCGAGCAAAAAAAGTTTAAATTGTTGCCCGTTGATTATCCTTATATTAGTATTCGGAGCAAAGGCGGAGCCGAAAAAAAACTGAAATTAAAAAAAAATGATCGGATCAACAGGTCAAACCCGGGTCGACCCGACCCGACCCGGTCGCAGGGCAGATGCGACCTGTCGCATGCAAGTCATGCTCTATTTATTTTATTTAAAGAAAAAAACTGACCCTCCATTTTCTGAAACAACTAATTAAAAGAGTAAGTACTTAAGAAGGTACAGTTCAAATTTTACTGATTCATGGATATGAGTTCATTGGAGAGAGAGAGAGAGAGAACAATATTACGGGTTCTAATCTAAACCCGATTCCGAAACAAGCTGCTAGGATGGGAAAGGGGAGACAGGAGACTTATCTCTTAAGGAAATATTATTCGTCTAAATATCTGCTCTTTCACCCTATTACCTTTCTTCTTCAAAGCCATGTGTATCTTAATTAAAGACCTTGACCAAATTTCAAAGAAAAATTTTGTGGGGAGGAAGTGAAAATTCCAAAAAACAACTAATCAGGTTAAATGGGAATGAGATAGATGCTGCAAAAACAAAAGTGTCTGAGAGTTGGGGGTGAGAGATATCAGGATTTTTAATGCAAGTTTCTTGTGTAAATGATTGTGGAACTATTGTTCGGTGAAAAGTCGATATGGATTAAAATTCTCAAATCGAATTATGGCCCCTTTGGAGGAGGGACCTATTAAGCATTTTGAAGAGTAAAGACAATGCAATTTTTAACATTTGCTTTTTTTTGGGGTGATGGATCTTTAATAGAATTTTTGGGAATATCCATGGCTAAAAGAGGTAGGAAGTCTTTAATAGGTTCAGGGGGCTTTATTCTTTATCTAGGCCGAAAATTGTGTAACGTGAATGTTGGGAAATTTAGTAAAATTTCGATTTATATCAAAATTCAAATGACCTCAACCGAGCACATATGCCTTAGAGTCCTTTAGATAGGCTCATTGTTTGAGCACAAAGATTTTATCTTTACAACACTCGAACTAAGAGGAAGTTTGAAGATGAAGACTAACTGTCTATCACAGTTGACTCCGGAACTTGATCAACACAGTTGGCTCATCAACTGTATCCACAACCGTGGAAGTCATAAGTGAGATGAAGATAGAAGTCAAGACTTGGATCATAATTGAAATTTCAAAAGCACAAGGTCATGTGAGAGGTTGACAGTCTGTCATTTCCTCATTTGTACCGACACAGAAGATCTGCAGGCCGAAAGCAAACTTTACAGCTGCCATATTAGGGAAGTCTGCAGAAATGTGAGAATAACACCTTGCTTTGATGGCAGAAGTCAAATGACTCTTTCCAGCAGCTAGTTCAACATCTCCGCCTATAAATAGTCGTTCATTCTCAACGTGAAGACTGTTGATTCTACTAATTCACTGAAATTACAAAAAGCATACAACACTCAAGCGATTCAACACTTGCAAGATAGAAACATTCAAGCGATAGAAATCTCCCAAAGCTTTTTGCTCTCTTAGCTTTCTTAGCTCTCCGAGAAATTTCTTTCTTAGATTGAGCCTTAGAAATTCAGTCATTCTATTTCTAAGTCTAATAGCTCCATAAAGTGTCTAGCCTTAGAAGTGAGAATCAGTACTTATTGTAAGTTGATTCTCATAGTTGGAAAATCACAAAAACCTTTTCATACTCTCACCAGATTTAAAAGGTCTCTAGATCTTGCTGACCCGCAAACAGTTAAATAAGTTTTGTTGAACCCGTAATCAGTTGTATTAGGTTACTTGGTACCCACAAACCGAGCGGATACGCTTTCACAGTGCACGAAAATTGTGGTGGATTACTAGCAGGAAAGTTGGTCGTGAACGTAGGAGGTTGCCTTCGAACCACGTAAAACTGATGTGTGTTTTTATTGTTCAGTTATTGTTTTTTCACCAATTGAAACTAACTCAAGCATATCTCAAACTTGCACAAAGCTTATTGCGAACTTGACCGTCGCATTGGATTTTCTTTAAACGAGTTAAAATCAATTCCACCACACTTCGGCACAACACTCAAACCTCAGTTAGTCGATATACAATTGACCCTTTATCCAAGAAGTCGACAGTATCCTTGACTGAGCGACCGCTCTGACTGAGTTTTACAATAGTTGATTTTTGAAAAGCAAAGTTTTATTAAAAATCGGTACTAGTGTATTCTCCCCCCATACACCAGTTAACTTATATCGAGACCATCAGTTAATGAATGAGTTTCTGTAGTTCGATGGTGTCTCATGGGTGTGGGTGTTCAAATATAATTGTTTTCTCTTAGTGTTAATAAACTTTGTGATTTCTGGATTTTCGGAAATATATTTATAGGTTGAAGTTTGAGCGCGATCGATCTGATTCTCGATCTTGGTCAAGCTCGGTTGATGGACTTTTCCACACTGGAGACTTTTATTTTTCCTCAGCAAACATAATATCAAGCGATGAAGAAGCTAGAGTGGTCCGTGGCTGAGATTATGGTGGAAAGCTATCCCTTTGAAGGTTTCAACTTTTAGTTGGAAAGCATTGCAAAGACGTCTACCAACAAAGGACAACTTGATTACAATAGAGATTTTACAGGCCGGAGAAAATAGTTATTGTGTCGTGTATCGATTCAATTGGAATTGGTTTCTCACTTACTTTTTACTTGTTTTGAAGCACTTCTTGTTTGGAAGAAGGAATGTGATAGACTCGATCGTCATTAATATTTGCAGCAAGTTTAAGAGATCATTTTGAGAAATTTGTGAGATGTAGCCTTAGAAAATTGATTAAGAAAGTCTCGATGCTCATTACACCATTTATCATCACAAAATTAAATATTAATTAAGCCACCATGGATGAGACCACTAGTGACCTATTTGAAACTAAGCTACTCTTCTTGAACTATATTTTCTTATATACTTTTCTAATTCTTATTTTTCGTTTGGAAATGATTTTAAGTTGAAACTTGAAAGGAGTTTTTGTAAGATTGAGCAGTAGTATAAATTACGTGCATGACAACTATATATAGAGCCACGAGATGATAAAATTACAAACTCTTGCAACAGTAGGCTGCCTCCTTTAACTAGAAATAGCATTTCGATATTGGCAGAATTAGTACCATATACATAATTTATCCAATATATGCGACCATCCATACTCAAATATTAGTCTGTTTAATAAGATTTTAATGATGCAACCGGGTCTCTTCCCATGAGACCGAATCCGGGTTGACCCCACTCGGTCAACGTGGGTCAACCCGATCAACACAGTAATTTCTTTTTAGATTTTTTTTTCAGTTTTTTTTTTCCGACTCCGCCTTCGGTCGCGATTTTACGGCTCCAGCCTTTGGCTCCGATTTCAATCCATAGATAATCATAGTGACAACAACTTAGATCTTTCGACTCGCTCTGAGGCCTTCGACTCCCTCGCTCGACTCTTGGCAAACAAAGAAGAGGCAAACAAAAAAACATGAAAAAAAAGAAAAATCTAAAAATTAAAAAAAGGAAAAAAAAAAAAAAGAATACATGCATGTGCACCCCACGTGTAATCGCATGAGTGTGACCTGCCGCATACGAAATTTTGCGATATTCATGCAATAGATGTCTTTTCAACATTTCCCACTCAAAAGTACAATACTCGTCGTTCTCATACGTATGCTCAAATTTCAATTATTATAATTATTAGCCGGGTTAGTGGTTAGCTAAAATATATTCCATTATACTAATTAAAGAAACCGTCAAAACAAAATAAACCATGAATTTGATCCGGCTCCTAATTATGTATATACACTCAAAATCAACATGTGGGTGAATGAATCCTACTAGCCCCCCTCAGACCAAGAGATACAAAACGGAACTAACTCGAAAACTTTACATATGTAATAAAATCAAATAACAACTAATATAATTAAATCAATTTGAAATTAATGGGGTCCTACTAATTAATTAATAATTAATCAGTTCACTTGAATCGAACCCCTATTGAGTCATTCATATAATCATACAATAGAACCTCCAGAAAGGAATACCCAATTTAGAAATAAACTCTCATTTTGTTATATATTTTCATGGTTCCAACTCGGGACCAGTTATAATTAGGAATAAACTCTATATTTGTCATAATTCATATTTTTTTCGGTCTCACATTAAGGGAATACACCTCCATTTAGAAATAAATCACAATTAATATAATATATAGATAATATATTGTATCTCATTACAATATATTTAAGTTAATTTAAAATATTTTTTTAAGGTTGTTTGTGACAATGACTTCATCTTTGTTGTTATAACCTATCATTTAACTTGTGTGTCTTCAATAGCTCGTTCATTTGAACCCAAAATATTTCCAACTTGTCCAGCAAACTCAAAGCTTATTCACATGAAATCTTTGGGACTTCAATGCTATCATCCTCCAGATTATTCCCTCCTTTTCTTGCCTAATTTATTGAATGATTTCTTCTTCAGTAAAAGCATACACAATTTGTTGCATATAATACTATATAATACACAATTTAATTAAGCATACACAATTTGTTGCACATAATACTATATAATACATGTATTTACTAATTATAATATTTAATTATCATTAATATTTAATTATAATTCATGTACATTAAAATTAAAAAAAAAAATTCTTCTTCAAACTCTATTTAGGAATAACTTTCCATTTTATCATATTTTTCTTCGGTCCCAAAAATATTTCTTAATAGAAGTTTTACTGTATTTATATAGTCCTATATACTTGAGGGTTTTCTGTCCAGCCCTAAAACTGGGTCACGTTGTGGGCTTAAGTATAAACTGTAAAGTAGTGACATCCACATAATCCGTTGTTTTAAAACATACTATTAGGGTTAAAAGTGTTAAATCTTGTTACAAAATATTTCCTCCATTCCATTATTAATGTTTAATTTTCCTTGTTGTTTGTTCCATTATTCATATCTTGTTCCAAAAAATATTAACTTTTAAAAAAAATAGTAGTATGACTTATTTAATTTGATTTTTTTAACTCTTGTCTATGATAACCGTGCTAAAAAATAATGAAATGCGTAAGCGAAATTTCCAGCAAATGTTGGGCAGGACCCACTTGGTTCAACAGTATGGCCCACTAGCATGTGACCCATGTGTACCATAGTTAATTATTTTAATTTAAATGTTAGTCTAATTTTCCAGATCCATCTGGGTGCCTTTGATTTGATAATTAATTTCCACAGAAGAGCATAATAGTTTGAGAAATTTTAATGAAATCTGCAGCCACAAAATTTGTCACACTGTGAGATTAAGTTTGGTCATGTGTCTTGATTTTAGCGGCACTGTCTTCATCACTCGCAACAAAATCCAGATGTATATTTGTATGGCAAACATAGGAAAATATATAGTGTCTCTCAATTATAGTTACACTCCACACATGTTTTATTTAATTTATTATTCCACCTTCTTTCTACCTTAATATAGTCAAATTTGATAACATGGCGGCGTTATTAGAGCGTAGAGATTCAATGTATTCGGTGATGTGTTTCTTCATGCATGCTATTGCTCCCTATCGTAAACACAAGACACAACTCCGAATTCTGAGTTTATTAATTAATTAATTTGTATTCGAAAAACGAGATATTCAAATATGGTAGTTAAATTATACTAGTAAGTTACAATAAAGTTAGTTACTACTGTATGTTTTTATTACTGTCCTTGTTGGAGCTTCTTAAATAATGTGTGGACTCTGGGGCTGGTGAATGAGCTTTGATGTTGAGGTTAATAAAGTAAATTTATCCTTTGGTAACTTAGAGCATCAAACTTTTGTACACTTTTTGATTGCAATGCATTGATAAGTAAGTATAGCAAAATTCTGTTGATCACGATTGTCGAAGCATTTTGCCCACACATGACCATGTAACGACGGTTAAACGACATCGTATTAAAAAATATAGAAGCCCAAACGTAGCAAAGAAGTCTCTTGGATATGATGAATATTCAAGTTAAATAGTAATTAGTAATGTGCAGAAGAAATTAACGGAAATCCAATCCTTGTGAAAAACCTCTAGCTACCTGCAGGGGGAGGGGCCCCTACCCCCCAATTCCAAATTCATGGTTTATAAATGTGCGCAAATTTGCATGGTCCCCTTTCTTTATTTATTTCCAAAATCAATACCAACATAACGTGTGTACGTGGACACATTATAACACCGCGGCATCAATTTTTCTAATCACACTATAAGTCCGAATCCTCATTATTAGAGAGATATTAATTAGGCAAGGCTAAGAAATCACATAGTTATAAGTAGTATAATTTAACATTAGCATTAGTAAAATATGATTTGGGGGGGGGGGGGGGGGGGGGGGGGGTGGAAACACACACATGCACTATAGAGTGTGTGTATGTGTGTGTGTAGCCCAAGGTTATAGAGTATAGCTAGTGTGAGTCATCTTTTTGGTTATACTATAAATTAGTAGAATTTGTAAAAAGAATGTTATATTTTGCCCCAAGTCACCTACTTGATGTAGCAACATTACACATTCCCTCTTAGCTACTAGCCCCAAGGCATGGAACAAAAAATCATCTTGGAGAATATAGTTGAAAACCAACTTTTCTCCTCTTCCACCTCCACCTCCACCACCACCACCACCACCACTTTAACCACCGCCACTTCCTCTGCGACGTCCACATCCACGTCCTCGTCCTACTCCAACGACAGCCCGAAGAGGACCAACGACGTAAAATCACAAGGCGAAAAAAGTGGCAATGAAGTGATGAAGCGGAGAAAGGCGGCCGGCGGCGACAAACACCCGACCTACCGCGGCGTGCGGAAGCGGAATTGGGGGAAATGGGTGTGCGAAATCCGCGAGCCGAGGAAGAAATCAAGAATATGGCTCGGGACTTACCCGACGGCTGAGATGGCGGCTCGGGCTCACGACGTGGCGGCGCTGGCCATCAAGGGCCAGTCGGCTTATCTCAATTTCCCCCACCTAGCCGACTTCCTCCCGCGCCCCGCCTCCGCCGCTCCCAAGGATATCCAAGCCGCCGCCGCGAAGGCCGCCGCAGCCACATTTCCCCAAGAAGCCGAGCCGAGCCGAATCCACCTGGTCAGCTCCCACTCTTCCACCGATTTGGCGTCGGACAGCATGCAAGAATCATCGAACTCGGCTTGGACGGCTCATGATGACGACACATTTTTCGACTTGCCGGATCTGTCCCTGACCGCCGCCGCCGATCACGGTAATGGCTATTGTTACTATGTTTCGTCGTGGACGGCGGCCGGAGCTGAAGCCGGTTTCCGCCTTGAAGATCCCTTACTGTGGGACTGCAGCTAGCTTAGCTACAAGTATTTTAATTTATTTTATTTTAAGTTATATATATATATATATATGTGTGTGTTTATTATAAGCATATTTTTTTAATTTTTGGGGTCGTCAGAGTTTGTGAAATGGACTGGCTAATTAACAAACATTTCGATCACGTTATTGAAAGTGAAATGTATTTAGTTAAGATTTGGAAGAATCGAATAAGTTAATTATAATATCTTATGGAAATAGCCCTTATTCTCTTTCACTATAGATAGCAATTTTGAGAGTATATTATGATAAATTACTACTAAACTTGATTTAACAAAAAAAAGAGATATGTTGCTACCAAATTAAAGTCATTCCTACATTTTAATATTTGTGTGCCAATAGATAGAGACTATACAACCATAATAGATTGAACTCGAAATATGCAGCAAAATAACGTGAATTTCATATTTTTTTATTAGTACAATTCTGTGTTTTTTTCTAGCTACACATCAAGCATATTTATTTATGGAAAGATGATAAATTTGATTATGATTAGAATTGCATGTGGTCTTACTTTGATTATGACTAGAATTGCATGTGGTATTAGAAGGGATTAACACAAAACTTTGTGCGAGATCGTCTCACTGTGAGTTGTATGTCTTATAGTGAGACCGTTTCATATAACTTTTATGCAGAAAAATAGTTTATTTATCACAGTTTTAATTTCTTTTTTGACAAATCTAATTGAGCTGCATGTGTTAATTATTATTATTATTATTATTATTATTATTATTATTATTATTATTATTATTATTATTATTATTATTATTATTATTTTATTTTATTTTATTTTATTTTATTTTTAGAAGGGCTGCATGTTTTAAAATTAAAAGAGATGAATTATGATTAAACTCTAACTAAGGAAAGTGTTCCATATGAAGCTAGGTGTAGGTAATTTAACTCCATAATATACTATATATAGATCTTCTTTTCACGTTTCTATGACAGTCCTCGGTTATTTTACTTCCAGTTTTAGGCAAATAATTGTTTTAAAGAAAAAAGTTGTAAAGGATTTTCTGTTAAGACGCGCTGCGTCATTATCATTAGTTGCTCCTTTTGATCATTAAAGTTAAAATAGATTTGTGATGTGACCGTTTGATCTTTATTAATTAACTTTTGTGGCTAATAATCACACAATATGGCAATCACGAATACATAAACCATTTTTTTTAGTTGATTAAGTATATAACACATAAATTGTATTCTTGAATAAATTTATATACAATTAAGTAGAGTTATATGACGGGGTGGAAATACGGTTTATGGTTTACAAGTATAAGCCCGGATTTTACGGGTACGGATTAGGTGGCGGGTAAAATTTTTTTATTTGCGCGGTATCGGGTATTACCCGACCTGTATTCAGGTACCCATCTAATTACCCGTCTAAATTAAAATAGGTTAGAATTAATATTATTATTATAGTATTTAATATTTTAAGTTCTCTTAAAATTAACCCTAACGTAATAAACAAGAAAATAGAGTTATATATCGAGTTCATCGGTTGCGATTTCATCCTAGCCTACATCTACATAGGACAACACCATGGGCTTTGAACTTTTTTTTTTATCACTTATTAGTGGTTATTTTGATACTTTTATTTCTTTAAATGATATTGAGTTCAATCGTTTTAATGTGTTCTATTTGAATGTTAATTATAGTTCAATTTTCCAATATTCTTTATTGATATTGTTAGTGATTAATGCAAGCTAAATGGATAATTGCTAGAAATATGATTTTTTTTAAAAAATTTTTTTTAGAAATTGGGTTTAGGGATGTCCGTATACCCGAATGGGAAACCCGAGCTGGATTTTTGAATATCCTATATAAAGAATGGAGCTGGGTTGCGGGCAGCATATTTAGGCAAAAAATGACCCGGTGTTTTTGGGGTACCCTACCCAACACGTGTTCTCACTCCTTATTCCCAATCATTGTTAATTAGTGATGATTTACTATTTTGGTATATTTCTTTTTTAATTTGAATTTGTTGTAAATCGCTTTTCTCTAATCCTGTCGAAGCTAGCTTGTTTATGGTTATATTTAAGATATTCTTGTTAATTTCGTACATATATCATGTTGACTCATAAACATATTAAGTCACAAAGTAAATCCGTGCAGAACTGAAATTCACTAGTAACTTTTCGCGGAACAAATCCAATGAATCTCAATAAATTCGATTTCCTCATATTTATGACATGATGGCATAAGTGGCTGTGTCCAAAACTCATCATCTTATCATCATTTCACACATTCATAATATTTTTTGTTCTTGTGAATTGATGATAAGATATTTTAAGCAATGGGTAGGGGCTTAGATTCATACACCGAATCACATTTAATTTTATTGTTTTTTATTCACTATATGCTATAGTGATAAATGATCTCACCATCACTATCTCTTCCTTATTTTCTAGTCTGTTCTTCAATCATTTAGCCTCCTTGATCTCTTTGGGTCCCATCCATATATTGCATCCATTATTTTTTTTTAATATATATGCTTATATTATTACCATAATAATTAGGACCCATAGCAAATATATATGAATTTATTAGGGGAAGTCAGTGTTATAGGATTTGATGAGGTGATAATATTAACAATAATAATAGTAATAGATTAAAAGTGCCACATATTTACTCGAAATTCAGATTCCTTTTGAAAGGTCCCAAGAATTTTTAAATGACAAATGTTTCCATATAATCGTTGCATGCTATACAACCGAGCTTTTTGACCCGGATCTTAATTAATTTTTTCTTAATTCCATTGTTATTTTTATTTTAAATTAAATTCATAAGTAGGATTTATTAATCCAACCTTTTTTATCCTTTCCTTCTTCTTAATTATTCTCATTCAATTTATTTTGTTTTTAATTACTTTCTTTTCTCTTTTATATTTCTTAATTGCTTTTCCTTTTTGTCTTAATTAATTTTCTCTTAATTCCATTACTATTTTTATTTAAATTAAATTCATAAGTAGGATTTATTAATCCAACCTTTTTTATCCTTTCCTTCTTCTTAATTATTCTCATTCAATTTATTTTGTTTTTAATTACTTTCTTTTCTCTTTTATATTTCTTAATTGCTTTTCTTTTTTGTCTTAATTAATTTTCTCTTAATTCCATTACTATTTTTATTTTAAATTAAATTCCTAAGTAGGATTTATTAATCCAACCTTTTTTTATCCTTTCCTTCTTCTTAATTATTCTCATTCAATTTATTTTGTTTTTAATTGTTTAATTTTTTTTATTTTCTAAATTCTTTATTTTTTATTATTTTTTACATTAACCGATACATATAATTTATATGAAGAAGTGTAATGTTTCACAATACATTACAATTCCTAACGACAATGTTTACTTTTATTCACGACAACTTGTACTTTTAGTTATTCGGTCAAGTAATTATTGTCGTGATGAAAAGTAATTATTGATATGTAGAAAACTTATGTTTCATAACTATTACTTTTTTTCATGATAATATTTACTTTTGTTTACGACAAATTGTAAATATACTTGTTTGACCAAGTAATTATTGTCGTTAAGAAAAGTAACTATTGATATGAAGAAATGTAATGTTTCACAATCATTACTTTTTTCACGACAATATGTAATTTTATTTACGACAACATATACTTTTAATTATTTGATAAAGTAATTATTGCCGTGATTAAAAGTAATCATTGATATAAACAAAGGTAACGTTTCAAAAATATTACTTTTCTTCACAACAATATTTACTTTTATTCACAACAACTTGTACTTTTAATAATTCGATCAAGTAATTGTTATCGTAATGAAAAATAATCATTGATATAAACAAATGTAATTTTTAAAAATACTTACTTTTTAAATGTAAATAATTTTAAAAAATAAAATTTGAAAAAATATATAAAATGAATAATTGGACACAACATAATCAAAGAAATATTAAGAAAAAATGGGAAAAATGAAAATTACTTTAAAAAAGGATAATATGAAGAATAAATAATTAAAAAAAATTAGAAACAACAAATAAAATGAATAACAGGTAAGAAACAACATAATGGAGAAGAAAAATTAAAGAAAGAAACAAAAAAGAAAAAAGAAAAAACTAATAAAGAACAAGGCATTAAAAAGTAAAAGCCCAATACTATAAATAATTAGACGTACGTGTAATATTATAAAAGAAGCAGTAGTCTAGTGTCATAGCGCCACAACTAAAGGCGTTGTGTCCAGAGAGGTTGGGTGTTCGATTCTCCAAAGTGTGGAACAACGTTGATTTTTTTTTTAATACATGGAGCGCCGGTCAGCGGGTCAAACCCGACCCGACTGACCCGGTTGTATACCATAAATCAAGTGCACAGAAACACACCCTTCTTTTAAATTGTGCCGTATTTTATTAAGTGTATATAGGAACACATATATCTAGTGGTTCTTAATTGGTGTCTAATAAATGTAACATTATTTCAGTTCCAACTTCCAAGCTAAGTGTCCCCTACAAACTATGTACTTGGATCCTTTATTACATTATTTTGTAACATTACATGTTATATTTACAAATAATCGACGCATGCTAATAAAATTTAATAATCAACTTAATTTTATTCAATAAAATTCTTAATTATGAAAATAATGGTTTGAAAAGTCTTCCCCCCCCCCCCCCCCCCAACAAAACCCACATGTAATTGATTTAATCTATGAGATATCTGCGGCATTAATTACATCTGAGTACTTTCAAGTTCACATTTCAATTTCTCAGCCTAATTTTTAGTTGAAACAAACCCCTAGAATATTTCTACACTTCTTCTAGGGTTCTTTCTTCATTGTACAGTAATATTCTAATTTAACCAATTCATGGGTTCTGGCGAATTGAAAGTTGACCTACAATATTATATGTACTAAAAAAATATGCGTAATTGCAACCCTATACCAAGTTTTAAGTCCTTGATCAACAAATTAAATACTAGTACTAATTTTAGACTACCAAGTTATTAGTATATACCTGAAGAATGTTTAATTTAATTACCTCAAATTGAATATCAATAGATCAAGACTTATCGTTCCATAATATTCGAAGAAGAAAAATTGTATGTACATGGTACCTTATAGCCATCACTTTGTATAGAATAAAAAATTTAAAAAATATAAATATATATAATATCTCCATATCTTAAAAACTGAAATCAAACAAACGATCTTGCAAATTTAAATACTACATGTCGCTCGTGAATACGAAATCATACATACATTAAATTAATAGTAGTAAATAAGGGGAGACACTATCTACATGATTGGTCGGCGGTATCTACGATTAGCATCATGTGTGAAGTTAGTGGCCATTAATTACATTGTCAAACAACGTTCAAGATCTTAACTATTTAACCATGTGTTAGTAAATAGATTATTCCCCCCACCTACATATTTGTTCTTTTTTGTTTAGACATCAGATGTGAGATTAAAATCTTTTATTCTTCGTCGATCATTCATTTTAAAATTCCGAAATTAATCACTGCAAGTCCTTATTCGACCATAACTAAATTCAACAAGCATCAACACCCAATGGCAAGAAGTTGACATAGAAAGCCTATATTAATTAATACTCCTATACACTAGTATAAATTAATCTTAAATATTAGTACATATATATGTATGTGCGCGGTGGCGGACCACATAGAATTTTGGTGGGGCAATTGCACCCCTCAAATTTTTGTAATTAACCTTAATTAATTAGCTAAAAATTTAAATTATTTACATGTAACCCCACCAAAAAAAAGAAATAGGGATAAAGAAATCTGCCGTGTCTGTGTGTTTCTTTCTTTGAAGCACTTTAGCCACGTTAACAATTTAATTAGGTTTTTTATTTTATTATTGAATATGTTGTTACGTACACGATAAGTACCTTGCTAATACAATGTCCAAACTGCTTCATCTAGCACATACAACGTTAATTTACAAATTAATTCTTAAAACACTCATATGAGTAGGCTTCGTAGGTATTAGCAAATTGTATTGTATTGCTTCTAGCTCCATTATTAATAATTTTGTCTTAATAAGGTTTTGTTTCGTCGTACTCCTTTTTACATGATGGGTCTTCGGAGGTGGACCTAAAATCCGTTATTATTACTACCTCTGTCCCGCTCATTTTGTCTCTCTTTCCTTAAATAGACGTCTCACTCATTTTATCTACATCCAAATATAGACATAATGAGTGGTTGTAAAAGTTTCTCTCTCATCCCCTTCCAATCTCATCCACTAGTTTATTAAACAAACAACTTTCTTTAATCTCCGTGCCCAATAGTAAGGAGACAAAATGAGCGGGACGGAGGGAGTATTATTATTATTATTATTATTAATTAATGATGATGATGATGTAGATATAGGATGATTAGTAGAGAGATCTACTATGTAAATGAATCGGACATGACCACGTCGGATCGGGTCGGATATGTGCTCTAATAAATAAATACTATTAATAAGAGTAATTGATTTACATTTCAATTCATCTATATATAGAAATTACCACTAGTATTATTTAGAGTATTTTATAATTGATTGATTCTTGAGAATTTTCGGAAAATTCAATATATAAGTATTAATTAATTAAAACATAAGAACATTAGAATAGTTTCTTTTCCAAAATGGACGATATACGCAAGTAAAATAAATTAAAATGTATGTCCAGTTACGACAAATGAAGTCCTCATTTTAATTAATAACAAATCATTACAAAAGTAGTACTTGATTCATATAATCTAATAAAAGACAATCATGTCTGATAATAAATGAAAATATCACCTTTCAAAAAAAATAAAAAATAAATGAAATATCAAAGTTTAACGATACGTACATTTTTTTTAATTGGATGTTTTCCCCTAAATTGCTATTTCTGTTCTAGTCTTCTAGAAGTGATTATGAATGCAGCATTTATTATAACCTCATACATTTGTACTACCCAAAGTTATTTTTGAAGGGTTATACTACCCAATTTTAGATGAATAATCTAAACAATACGAACTCTTAATATAATTTAAATATTTAACATTGAAATTTTATACATTTATTATAGTAATATGGACTTTTTTTTATTATAGTTTCATGGCGTACCAAGAGAAAATATAGTATGTTGGTAATCCATAGATACTACATTCAGCGCATACTTGATAAATCGTGTAATATTTGCTGATCTGAATTAAATAACACTAAATTAAAAAGTTAATCTGCCACCCCTGTAACATCATGGTTTGTCGTCTCATTTTGATATATTCTCGAAATTTCTTTCGTTCAGTGTGTTTTGGTTCATCTCTGTTCCCCTTCGCTTTTAGGCTCATACCTGATGGCAAGCACAAGAGAGTATAGGCATCTTGATGGTATGAGTAGCACCTGTCAATTTCTTTAAGTTCTCCTCGAATATATCGTTTCACTCCGACATATTCTTGGAATCTCTCTCCTTCAGTGTGTTATGGTGCATCCCTGTCCCCTTCGCTTTCAGGCTCATACCTTAGACCCCAAATTTGTGGGGCCCATTTTTTTGATTTTAAAAGTAGTAGTATTCAAAAAACTAACTCAAATAAATAATTGGTGAGCGTCATATACTCCCAAATAATTCATGCAAATTCTGCTCAGAATTAAATTGAGTATAGCAATAAGCAGGGTCGAACCACAGAGAACGAGATATAACTTATTTTTCCTATAAATCAATTTTGGTGTAGCCACCACGCTTTAGATTTGGGTTTTGAAATTATTGACTAAGAAAATAAGAAATTAACTAAATAGCAATTTAAATATAAATCAAAAGAAAGTAATTCGGCTTCGAATAAATCCACACTAGTCTAGGCTCTGATCATCGACGCAAAGATTAATTAATTATCTAGGACCAACCAGTTATAGGGTACCGTGAATGCAGCGGACATACCCCAATTCCTACGTACTTTATCGATAGTTAGTTGTAGACGCCAAACCTAACTATTTCTCTTATTAAAACATAACCTAGTTGGAAACGCCAGTTTTATATTTAATGCTCTAATAGCTTTTAGCTTTGAAGGAACCCGATTTAAATGAATTACCCAAGAACGCAAGTAATAATCCGTTTACCAATTTATTCCTACTACGAACATGATAGCTTTATCACTAATTAGCTCTATTCCAACAATTACGGATTAGGGGAACCAATTGACTTTAATCCAATTTAATATAAGTTGATCAGTCTTAAACAAAATCGGAATTAACCTTAAACACAAAGAGTAAATTGAAATCCTAGCAAATTAATTATACGAACAATTAGGTCTCACAGATTAGTAAACTAGTGCTTCAATATTCGCGCCGAATCAGAAAATTAGCTACGCATACTAATAAATCTAAATATATTCGAATAATAAAAAACAAACATAATATGAATCGATGAGTAAAAAAGAAAAGAACTTATCACCCGAATTCTTCAAAGAAAACTCGAAACAATGATCTCAAGCGAAAACTAATACGTAATCTCCAAGCTAAAGAATAAAGCTAAAACTATCTAAAGTCTAAGAAGAAAAGATAATAAGAAAACCAAGCTAATTGCAATTCCTCCCACGTCTGCCTTTTTTTTTTCCGGCGGCTAATATGTGTGTGTATATATATGGAATAAGAAATCCTCTCATTAGCCATCACTTAACTTGGGCCTAATATAACTTAATTTAAAATCCTATAATAAACAATTAAATAGTCTATTACAAATAATCAAACTGACCCATTCAAATGCTCTCCCATCTTTGACTACTTCTAAAATTGCATGGAAATTCTTCCTTCTTAATTTCTCTTGTCCAAATATCTATGTTCATAAACTCTTCCATTCCTACACAAAAACAAAATAAAAAATGCAAATTACATACAAATAAAATAAAAGAAAACTAATAATATGAACAACCAAAACACACACATCAATAATTATACTACAACACATTTAAATTTAGAGTTGTTGAAATATTGTTGCCTTGTCGTTATATTAGTTTCACATAATAAATTATGACAATATATTACTCTCTCCGTCCATGAAAAAGATATCTGTTTTTCCATTTTCGTCTGTCCACGAAAAAATGCATGTTCTATTTTTAGTAAGTTTTCCCATAACATTTACCTCTACTTTATTATTTATTCACTCATTTGCTATTGTTGACCCACACAATTTACTTTAGTTTAATTTCCACTCAACTCAAGTGAAACTTTTATTCCACTCACCCCACTCACAAACTACTTTTTAAACTCTTTAAAAGTAATTTAAAATTATATAGTGTTATGAATATAAGACAAGTAGAAACGAAAAACATGAAACGAACACAAGATTTACGTGAAAATTCAAATCGGAAGAAAACCACGGGCAGAGGAGAAGATTTCACTAATGGAGATAAACGAGATCAAATATGAGATACAAATTACAATAAGAGAACACCTATTTATAATAGCACAAAATAAAGCCCTAGTCCTAGTCAAACTAGGAAATAACTTATGGGCCAAGATTCGTGTCACTAATATATAACATATAGTAAGTGGAACTCTTAGTCCACTCACAACACACTCTACCAATTTTATTAAATCTTGTGCCATTACCAAGTAGGCATTTTTTCATAGAGGAGGGATTACCTTTTTATTTAATATATTTTTGTTATGTTGTCAATGTAGTACTACAAAATTGTAAGAGCCCATATTTTAATTTTCGCCTAAGGCCTTATGAGTCATAAGACCGAATCTATCCACTTTAAAGTCTTATCAGAGTAGCTCTTTGCCTATGTCTCTATAGCAGCAATCACTCTATATTTATGCCCCGGGCATTACACCCCTCGCTCCCAAAAACAAGTTAAGAAGGGAAAAAAAAGAGAGACAGACGATTGAAAAGAAAAAAAAAAAAAAAAGTACGCGAACACCTTCTTTAAAAAAAAAAGTGGTAAAGAATCCCATCAATTGTTTTCCAAGTGACTGACTAGCTGGAACGCTTTTTTATTTATTTATTTATTTATAATTATGGTATTATAAAATTTAAATAAACAAACTTTTTCTAGGTCTGTTTGAAAGAAAGGCACTAAATTAGATCTAAGTGGACTGTAATCGCGAATTTCATACTTGGAATCTGCTAAAGATCGTGAATGAAGATCTCTGCTTAAAAACATTAATACTAATTGTATCCTAAATTTAGCTAAAGACGGCATTTATAAATATAAAGATGCTTTCTGCCTCTGTGATTAACATATTGATTCTAATTGCTTTTGGCTGTTATTAAATAAAATGTAGTACACTTATTTTAAGTTTTACTTTTTCTTTGAAAAGTTTATTTCTCTTCTTTTTACACACATGATATATAATGAAATTGATATCTTTAAAAAGGGTTGAGAGCGGTCTCTTTTCTTAGGTTAGCTCATACTCTTAAAATGTTACTGGTATCTATTTACATTGCGTGGGTTTTATCGAATCTTTTCACATCGATTAATGAATGAGGATTATTAAAAAAAAAGGGGATTAAAGAATGAGGATTTTAGCTAAAACTTGAGAAATAGTCTTTTTTCTGCTCCATCCGTCCACAATTTAACTTCTCATTTTGCTTCCCGCAAGGAGATTAAGAAAAGTTGAAAAGTTGTTTGGAGTGGGGTAAAAGTTAGAATATAGGAGTAGTGACTTTATTTACAATTTTGCCATTTTCACATTCAAATCACTTTCTTGATTTTAATGTAGTTTTTTCTCTATTTTTTTTTTATCTTTGCTCATTAGGTACAAAAATTAAACATCATTGGTTATTGCTCATTAACTATTAAGGTTTAAGTTGATTGTCCAACATGATTAGCTTGGAATATTTTTTATCATAAACAAGCCAAATATTTGATATTCATGCCATAATTTCAATTAGCAAAGTATGAAAATTAATTTAAACAAATAAAATGGAATATACATATGTCTAAACCAAAAACACACAAATTCATGAAGAATCTATAAATGAACCTTCAACGGAAAAATATATATGCATCAATAATTACTACTTAATACTGGAGTGGTTGCTTTATTTACAATTTTGCGATCTTCACATTCAAATCACTTTCTTGATTTTAATGTAGCTTTTTCTCTATTTTTTTTGTCTTTGCTCATTAGGTACAAAAATTAAACATCATTGGTTATTGCTCATTAACTATTAAGGTTTAAGTTGATTGTCCAACATAATTAGCTTGGAATATTTTTTTATCATAAACAAGTCAAATATTTGATATTCATGCCACAATTTCAATTAGCAAAGTATGAAAATTAATTTAAACAAATAAAATGGAATATACATATGTCTAAACCAAAAACACACAAATTCATGAAGAATCTATAAATGAACCTTCAACGGAAAAATATATATGCATAAATAAATAAAACAAAGCCAAATGTGGAGATTATGATCAGTAGAATCGCAAATTTTCGTTTATACTGTTCACGTACACTATCACTTTGTAAAATTTGTCATCTCAAAAAGTTTCAAATTCTAAATGATATTGAAGCTATTAGTCTGTTAATGCTAACATCTATTAAAATGTCATGTATAAAAATGTATTTCATAATATTTAAAATGCAATATATCTATATTTGTTAATTTTATTAAAATTATTCACTTTTATATGAAAAAAGTTAAATATATGTCCGTTTCAATTGGAGCACATTTGAATAAACGGAGGCTTTAAGGGCCTTCAAAATCTTACTCGGCATTTCTTAAAAAAAACTTTGATATTGTGACTAAATTTATTTTATCTTTTCCACTCACAACAAGTGAGACTCTTATTACACTCACAATAATTTTAACTTACAATCCACTTCTTCCAATCCCACTAAGTGGAACCTTAGCTCCACTCACAACAACTTTACCAGTTTTCTTAGTTTTCGTGCCCAACACCAAATGAGACTTTAAATCGTGGACGGATGGAGTATGTGTTATGCTAATTTAAAAAAAAAAGGTTTTTTAAATTATTAATCTAATTAATTGTTTTTATGTAATTAGTGTAATTATAGTTATGCAAGTATATCTTTTATATTATATATTTTATTTTATTTTATTTGATAATATTAAGGATAAAATTATCACATTTTTTTGGGTTACACATGTACAGATAATCCAAGACCTAACTCATCTATTCTCATACTATCGTAAAACTATCAATAATATCCATTTTAATATTTATGATATCAATTTTGTATAAAAAAAGGGCTCATTTTTATACAAAATCAATATTTGATGATTAAAATAAATATTATTTATACTTATGATTACTTTTTAGATTTCTTAATGAGAAGGTTAACATAATAGTGTATGATATTTTTATATTGTATTGTTAGTTGTCTTAATTTAAAATTTTCTCTATTTTGTGTATTGTAAACTGAAAAATAAGTAAATAAATATTAAATGATTTTATATTCTAAATGAAGATATATACAAAATATTGATTATTGAAAATATTATGTACAAATAAGTACTTCATTCGTCTCGCACATTATGTCTACCTTTCCTTAAATGGACGTCTATCTCATTTTGTTTATGTCCAAATAAGGAAAGAATTAACCCTTCAAAACACTTTAAACTGGTAGAACCTACCCACTTTTTATCTTTTACCCTTGGTTTTTAATCTCTATGTCCAACAGTTCATAGACATAATGAGTGAAACGAAGGGAGTACATCATAATACAAATTAATAAAATATGTCAAATATATATGTACATATATGTATATATTTAGGGTAATAAAATATGTCATATTTAATACTAATGTTATTTGGATTGAATGTTTCATTTTCAAAAAATATGGATATAATGCATGAAGTTTTGTGTTATACCATAATTAATACTCTATTCGTCCCGCAATAAGTGGCCACATGCTTTTCGGCACGAGTATTGTCTAGAAGCATATTTAAAGAGTAAAAAATAGACAATGGTGGAGATCACAACTTTTTTCGGGACGGGGAGAGTATATTAGATGATAATGCATTTCATCTGTGACTGACATCATTTCGATAATTTTAAGTGAATATATCAAAGAATTGCAAATTGAAATGTTTTATGATATTAGTGTGCGCTAATGAATTGTCTTTAAAAATTATTGTGTTAAATTTTTTTTTACGTATAATGTCTAAAATGTAATGTGTTGCAGCATTTGAAACTGTTATTTTATAAATGTCTTTATTTATTTTTATACTTAAAAACTAATATAATTATTCTTCCTTGTTGCCTAAATTTTTATAATTAATATATTTAATTACTCATTATCCAAGTGATTTTGATAATTTAATGTAATAAAGATTTTAAATTACATACACGTACCTATAAATTATTGGACTCTACCCACATGGAACAACAATGTCAAGAATCCTATGTTTTGTCCTCTCTCTCTCTCTCTCTCTCTCTCTCTCTCTCTCTACAGTGGGATCCACAAATCTCAGCCACAAAACCCTAAATAATCTCAACTAATGCCTATAATCATATATATTTAATTTTGCCTTCAAATATCACCGTCGATTTTACCCAACCAAATTCAATATTCGATAAATGTTATCTGTTACAGGTGAACGTGCGAACATTGTAAGAATTCAACTTATCCACTTATCGGTCTAATATCTTCAAGAAAACTTAATAAACAGCGACCTCTCCAAATCCTCCTTGGTAAACTTCCGTAGAAAGAAAAGCTGATTCTCAACATACACTATGAATGGCGAAAAAAAAATTGCACGTAATTGTTTATTATTTAATGTCCATAAATAAGTATCATGTGATTCTGGATTCAGTCACTTCTGTTTTTTTCCGTAGTCAATACTTCTTCCGCCTTGAATGAATTCATTCAAAAATAACATTTATTCAGAAATAAGTGTCATTTTGAAATTCTATATAAAATTATGACAAATATCCCATTTTGCACTTGCATGCAATTTTTTTTAATTGGTCAATTTTCCATGCAATACGACTTATGAAGATCAGGTCAAACACCTACATCAACGGCTCAAAAATCATTAGACCCAGAAACTCCATCCCAATCACGAGCCAAACAAGGATCACAACTTAGTATATACATGTATATGTGAAGACAATTCTGTCAGTTTGACCATCGATTCATCTTTGCAGAGAGTAGGGGGACACTCCTCTCTCAATACCCGTTCGCCATTTGGAACGATCGAAAAATTTCACAATTTATCCAAAATAAATCTTATAATCGCACAAATAGCCAGTTATCTGTTCATTTATGAAACTCGTACGGTCAGGAAAGGAACGCACACATCAATAAGTCGTGGTCCGATCGTTACCATATAATCTTTAAAATGATAGTGACATGATGTACCTCCAATTTATCAGCTGCAGCATTCAACTGGTCCCAAACTTTACACATCAACCTCACTCCAATAATGGACAGTGGCCCAGAGGAGTTGAACAGCCGATAGCAATCACAACAAACCTAGTTGTATAATTGCATTAAGCGTATTCGTGTCCATGTAACCTACGAAACCAACCAAGATAGAATATTGTTACAAAAAAAAAAAAAAAAATGTGTTATGGTAGGTGCACCAGAAAATTCAACTAAAATGATAAAGCAGATATAGTATATATTTTGTAATGATTCTCTTGGCTCTGAATAATGCAGTGCAAGTTTTTACTGAACGAAATTGAGAAATTAAATAGCAGTTCATATAGACGACAAGATGTTTCTAACATTCACTTTGACAATGTGTTGACATTATGCCTTGAATCTAAATGCCTTGCGTTATGATCAATTACAATTTAACATAACAAAAAAAAGATAGTACTGTCTATGTGGGTAAGGGCAGCAAATGATAATGTGGTTGAGAATGGATGATAAGGGAGCCCTAGGGTTACTGTAACTGCAGTCAGCATGACTAATGGGTAAATCGTGTTTCTCCTACAAAGTAAGATGCAACATAATCATTTCTGACGTATATTGATAGTAGCTGTAAACAAAATTATTTAGTTCAGAATGAGTCCTAATGTTCAGGATTAGTACAAACTAATAAGTGCATAGACTCAATACTCATAGACTCACTAAGATTGGAAGAGAATGTCAAAAACCAAGTTCAAACGAAAATGGATCAACAAGAAATAATCCTGATTCCAGTTTAGTCTCGTCAACAGAAATACACTAACTGTATCGATAAAGGTAACAAACCTATTCACACATTCTCCATCTACACTTGATACCTGTATCACTCAGAGAAAGAGGGAAAGGAAATCAGTCATAAGCATTAAGCAAATTAATAGTTGATCCTTGACTCTGCTTACCTTTATGTCAAGCTAAATCCTACAGGAAACACCTGACCTGAGTGCATTGCACGATTATCAGCAAATGCACAAATTTAAGTTGGCAAAGCAAAATAAAAAATAAAATAAAATAGCCGCATAATTTTGTTTTACAAGGGCATTATGCTTGCCGACAAAAAATTGTGCTTTTTGCCGATAACTGTGCAATGCACTCGGGTCCCCTATAGAACTTACCTTTATGTCAACCATACAGATATTATAGATTAAATCTTTATGGTAATGAATATTCAGAAAATAAAAAGCACTAACAATATACAGTATTACACGGTTGAACCAGAAATTTATTTGAAAACCTAGCAGGACTCTTGAAAAGTAGCACTCATGACAGGTGTCACCATCTCATTCCCATAAAATACATTCATTCGCCTCCAAAATAAAAATTGACTGTGGCAAGTCAAATACGACTGATGATGACTCGTGAAAGCAGAGACCCTATATTGCAGATTTCAACTTTTAAGTTAGTTGCGATCTCATCCTTCAACAATAATCCTGTCTGCTCAATATAACTTTGTACTGGAATCCCAATCACACACGCACCAAAAAAAAAAAAAAAAAAAAAGAACAGTGCACTGCGCTACAGTCTTCATATATAACAAGACAGTTTTCCCTTCAAGATTAATAATAAAACTAAAAAAAGAATGGAAAAGAGACAAACAAAATAATACTGCTAGAATATATAAAAACCAGCCAAACAATCATACTTTAACAGCATACCTTCAACTAAAGTCACTTCAAGACTTGGGCTAGAACTCTCCCTGCCTTGACATTATGACAGCCAGAGAAACTCCCTCTTTACCTAAACAAGTAACCAAAGTAATATTGGTACAAGACGATTATATCATTGGTTAGGAAATACACACCCTACGAACCACAGCAATGGAGTGAAACTAACCAAGAATAATTAAGACATCCTTGATGAACATGATGCAAGTTGTTTCCCTCTCTCTCTCTCACACACCCACACCCACACACACACACACAACATACACTGTTGGAAATTGAATGTCCAGTACAAGCCTACTCACAAGGTGTATTAGTCAATCAGATCGTTTAAATTGTACATGCGTGTAATTGACAAAAATAAATTACAACATTGATAATTTGGCTGTATCTCCTATAAAAACTCAAACTTAAAACTAGCAAAAATGAGATGCAAGATCTGTACATAGAAGCATAAAATAACCTAAGACTAAAGTCATATGAAGCTCCAGCTAATCCATACACACTTGGAAACCACAGGGATTTGCATCATTACTTTGTTTACTCCCAAAACCTCCATATGGAGAACTGGACTGATTTCAATCTGCAAGTAGTAAGTTTAAAAAGTGCCCAGTTGCTTAGAGCAATCAAATGAGAAGGGCAGAAATCATAAACACTAATCGCAATAAATCAAAAAATTTATCCTGAGTTGAAAGCTAGAAACAGCAAACCTATGCTACTAACAATATCTGGATAGGAACCTCTATTAATTTTGATGTGGTTTTTTCTTGGATTAGGAGAGCAATAAGTATCTTATAGTACATGTGCAACGTCATCCATGGAACAAACTACTAGGTTCACACGAACCTAGTAGGCATAAGAATCGATGCCAGGAACCATCATGATCAGATGTATACAGGTTTGACATCATTAACCCCAAAACTTGCTGCACAAACTGGGCACTTGCGGTGGCGGGTTTCAATAATTCTCTGGAGGCAGGGATTGCAAAATAGATGATAACATTTTGTGATGACCACCTGGCAAAAGGTACTTGTTAGCTCCTCTAACTACAATATTGATGGAGCAGAATATCTGACTATATATCCCATAATTTACACGCAAATCAATAAAAGAATTCAAAAGATAATAGTAGCCATATAAACCAAACCCACTGCACGAATTGAAGACACTATATCCAATCATCACCTATCAGTCACCCAATCATTCTATTTGCCTAGGATGTCCTGCATGGTTTGATAACATATACCTGAAGTGGTAGCTGAAACAACCACTGTTATCTCATCCAAATAAATCTTGTAGTCTCCTATAGTTTCAAAAATCTTTTTTTGCGATATTATTACCATAAATTGAAGAGTGTAGTAGAAGACCTCAATACCTCCATTTCTCACAAGTAAAGAAGAAATGTAAGAAAGATTGAAAAGAAAATAGATCCATGAACAGCACTGCAACTTCTCGATAGATAAGGCAAGCTTATTCATTTTCTCATTCATCTCAAAATAAGAATGTACCTCTTTCCTTCTGTCAAGGCAAACACTGCACTTCAGAATTTCCTTGTATTCCCTGAGCTCTTGTTGGAGCTTTTCGACTACAGAGGAACCCTCAACTTGTGATTTTAGATGTTGAGCCTTCTTCCTTAGATTATCTAGATCTTCCTCTACCCTTTTCCTCTCAAACCTAATTAGAAAAAACACTCACAAGTAAGAAACTAATTTTCTCATTTAACTGAATTAAGAATAACATTAAATTCTGAACACCTTTCTTTCTCTAGTTCTATCTGCATCTCAGCAAGAGATGCACGGCTCCTATCGACCTGGGCCTGTGCTTCTTCAACTGATCCCCTCACTAGTTGAGTAGACTTCCTCACATCTAACAGTCTTCTTTGAGTGCTTTCTAGAGCAGCAGCATTGTGGGATCTATCTTCTGCAAGTCTCTGTCTCTGATCTGAGTAGCCCTTCAACTGCAGCCAAAAGATTATTAATACAATACATTAAATTTAAGGACTGCACCACTTTGGCCTTAGGCATTAACCACTCTACTGATAGGCCAACACACACACGATCTCCAATTTGGCCACTCTACCTGATCTTCAATTCGGCCAGCCTTGAAGTCATAAACATCTACAATTTTCTTGGTATGATGTACAGATTTTTCCAATATCCTCTTCTCCATAAGCAGAGCATCTCCCATCTGTCGTGAACGCACACCTTCTAAAACAAGCTGAAACAAAAACCAAAATGGAAGTAATTCATCAGCAAAGACATCCGCCTGAGTCATGCATCAAAAATTGGAAATATAAGCCAGCCTATTCCTCTCCGGAACTTATGACTAATTCGAGAGTATACATATGGATTGAAAGAGAACCTATCAGAGTAGAAAATGTAATTCTATAAAATGATTATTCATATTTTCCAGTTTTCATCCGAGTACTACATCATCATTGTCTTCATTTTTTTTCATAATAGGAACTGGTTTCTTGGGACTTGTGAGTGGCTTTCGCAGTTCTCCCTTCCAGCAATTAAACAATCTCAACTCCATTATGTATGCAATCACCCTTTCCCAGTCTTATGTAGCAAATCTAGTGACAGTTGAAAAATGAAGTCCTAGTCTGAAGTGTTAACCGAGTTGCAACATCACTTCCAACTGAAGTGGAATTTATAGAAACAAATTTGGTATAAAATATTATCTCTTTAAAGATATTCCAGAGAAGAAAAGAGAGCAGAAAGTTTGGGCCTGCAGGCAGTAATTTTTGTTTCCCCTTCAGTTTGCTCTATGTTTCCAATTTTCACAACCAATATTAAAGTACAAATACATTTCAGAGAGATTATACTACCAGTTGAATACAGGAAATTAAGGCACTGTTCGACTTCAGCAAGGCGTAGTTCACTTGTACATACATGTTCCAAGAGAAATGCTCGTGAACAGAGACTATTAAAGCTTAAACACAATCCTGAACAATTATCTCTATAGTAGCAACTCCTTTTTCAAACCCTAAAGTGGAATCCACATGACAGAAAAAGGTCCTTATAGACAAACCCTAGTTGGATGTGGGAACATTAGAATGCTCGGACCCAAAAGAGGGACAAAATACTCCTCAGAGCTGGATAATATAAATTAGAAATTTGAGTTAACCACGACAAAGTCCCACACTGAAGCAGTGAAGCTTGTGCATTCATGCAGTCCACATCAGATTAGTAACAATTACATTATCTCCAAATTTTACTTCAGTGTATCATAAGATTGTAAAAATATGTGCATGAAAACATATGCTACAGACACAAGTAATTATTAGCAATATTAAGAACATGTCCACTAATTAACCCTATCAGGCATTCGCGTTGAAAAACATAGAACAATGTCTATCCTGATAACAGCAAGCATAGATGGTTAAACTATTTATATATTGTTTTCCATTAAAAATTTCTTATAATTATCGGCATAATTGATATACAATTAGTGTCCAAGGGGGAAGTGAAGAGACTTGTGTGAATTTTGGATTCCACAATCAAATTAATATTCAATAAACACAAATAATATCAATTACTCCATCCCAGCGCACCGTATATAATGTATATTGAGCATATGAGAGTAGTAAAACATGTGGTCCATTTGTAATCAACAGAATTATAACCTTAACGTTATAGTCATCTCTCTCAGTAATTTGCTGCAAAAGCTGCTGGTTTTGGCTCTGCATGTCATCATAAGCCTGCCCAATAGTCTATAGCAATACAGGTAAACTGTTAGTCTAATTTAGGATGCATGATAGACATACCTATTTTATAAATATGGCAGATCACAAATTTGATAATGTGTAGCAAATTACAGCCAATATAATATTAGAGAGCTATGACTCAAGACGTTGAGGTTGAATACAAACCTCTATCTCTGACAGGTATGCCTCAGTTTCTTCATGCTTGGATTTTAAGACATCAGACAGTCTTGTCTTTTCCCTGCCAGTGGATGAAACTATCAGAATACAGACAGACATACAATCGTAGCCATCAATCAACGACAAATTTCTAACAGGGTGTATGTTTGCACATGTCTTATGATCTAGATATTTGAGCTTGACCAATCCACAATCAACTCTTCCTCACTGCTAGTCATCATTCTCTTCCACTTGGACACACCAATACATCTGTTACTACAGTTTTTTGCAGATGATTATGACTTCTATAGAATCCCCATCTAATCCCCATCAACTATTATCCAGTTCTGAAGACCTTTTTCTTCTATCTTTATGGCATAAATCAGTCACATAGGATGGTGATGATTTAGAGCATCTAGATGGCCTATGTGCACCTATAATTTGAATTATATGTGGATTCATAAATTATGCTTCCTCATCTTAGGTCTTCAGAGATGTACTGGCTTTCAACTATTTTTATCACCTAATAAAGAAGCCACTTTATTGTTCTAAAGTCTCAGTAATAAGAAAGTGACGATCTACGTTTTAAAAATAAAATAAAATAAAATAAAATAAAAGCACAGTTTTAAAGCATGAAGTGGTACAGCAGCTTCTAATATGACAGTTAAAACCATAAGGTAGCTCAAATGGCAGTCAGATACTATCCGACCAAACGTGAAAACTAGTCAAGAAATGGACCTCTTAGAAGCCTCTGACTTCTTTCTCAGTTCAGCAATCTGAGCCTCCGAAGCAGCTAATTTCTGCTGGGCTTTTGCTTCAGCTTCAATCGCAACTTTAACTCGCAACTCCAGATTACGCTCGTCAAGGGAGGACTTGAGGCCTTCAACATTTGCCCACGCCTTGATCTCAGCACTTCTAGCTGCACTAACATCCCTGCATACAACACAGTGTTTCATCAAAAGCAGAGGATATTAATACAGTCGAATATCATTCACATTGATCCATAAAGATGATCTCAGATATTAATAAAAACAGACATGCTGCAATTAAGATACGCATACCCCCACTAGGGTGCTAATTTGTCCTTTCATGAGCTTTTGGAAAAACTTAGTGAATTTGTAGGCCGTCCAAAAAGATTTACCAGGAACAGGAATTCATTGAAAATCATACTGAAACTCTGAAAGTAGGTATTTAGACTTCCCAAAATCCTACCTGAAACAAAACTATAGTCCGAAGGGCATTTTTAAAAAAATAAACAATAAAAAACTCAAAAAGAATGCTAACCTTGAGTCAACCGATTGGTGCCCATACATTTCCAGAAACAACTTCAAGTCTGCAACAGTCGCTTTTAAATCACTGATCTGTGCCCACAAACCAAATTTCAAAAATCTTAAAAATCAGATCTCTCTATTTCTCAAAGTACTTGCAAAAATTACTAATCTTTATTTCTGAAGGCACCACTAAAGTAGACAGAGATTTCCACTATTTCCTTTATATAAAGTCTGCCATGATAAGAAATAGGGTACAATCTATTGTTACATATATGAACTAAAGGTTGCAAACTGAGTCCGCCTCATTTGGTAAAGGTTATATGACCTATACTACAGATACAACTTAAGCAAAATTTCGTACCACAGCTTGCAGTTTCTGTATTTCAGCATTTTGCTGCGCTGATCTGGAAGTCAAAGTCTCCAACTCCTTAGCCTGTTTATGATATGTAGACACAAAAAGACATGTATATAGGTGGAAATTCAGCAACTCAAAACAATGAGCTAAACACAACAGAATTGATAAATTTAAGTGCATCAGAATATACCTTGCGGTTGAGAATATTTGTCAACGATTCCACATCAGCTTGCAAACAGTGCATGTCTGCAGCAGTCTCCTTGTGTTTAGCTAACTGATTCTGCATGCTACCCATTTTCTCAGGAAACGATGAAACCAAAGCTTTAAACTCCACAATGATCTCTTTCCTACCTGTAATTAACAATTAAAGTACTGCAAAAAATCAACTGAAGAACAATAAAGTCTAGTATCCATACCAGGATCTTTAGATGCTTCATCCAGTTTGACCTCAATTAAGTCCTTCTCTTTGTTGTATCTCTCTATCTCAACTTCAAAGTCACTTATTCTGGAGTCAGCAACAGCTGAAGATCGCTGAAGAACATCAATGAACTCATTTTTCAGGAGACTTTCTTTTTCCCTCCAGTAAAGACCCTCTTTCTCAACCTGAGTATAAAAGGATTGATGACTGAAACTGTTCCTTGTTCTTCTTTTCAAATAACTAGATCAAGTGAAGTGAAATGAGTCACCAAATTTAACCTGTAATTTCTCATAAAGGGCTTGGTATTGAACTACGTCTGCTTTAGCCTTTGTCAATTGATCTTTCAGTAAAAGATATGCTTGGGACGAACAAATGTAATGGATATTCTTTAAGTTGCTCTGCCAAGCAAAATTTCACAGGCTAAAAAGAGAAGCAAAGGCCAATATGTACCAAGTGGAAAGAAATGAGAGTACATCGAAGCTATAAGGAATAAACTAACCTGTAAATTTGATAAGTTTCTTAATGTGTTCAGCCTATCTTCATGAAGACGCTTGAGCTCATCTAGTCGAGATGTTGATTGGCCCTATGCAGCAACACGATTTCCATGAGTCAAATTTTATGCAGAGCAAACTTCTTCATCTAACTAGAGGAACAACAACAACAGTCAATTACCAGTAGTTCCTTCAGGGTGGACTCCATATCTTGTAAGTCTCTTTCCTTGTCCCTTACTTTATCATTAGTTACCTGCTTATTTCCTCGATTCAGAACATGGAAAGATGCTCCCTTCGCCACATCTCTTTCTGATTTTAAAATCGCCAACTTATGGTTGCTTTCTTCCAGTTCAAAGATAGTACTTTCCAGTTCTCCTTTAAGTGGAAAAGAAAACAAATGCTGTGACATATATGAACTATGTTGACAACCATGCATGTGGCAAAAATGAGGAGACTTAAAGTGGAAACAAATCATTAGAATAAGAACCACTCAAAACAGTTCCTTTATAGCAGCACGGGCATTTTCGATTCCATGTCACCAGTAACTGAACTATAAGAGGCAAGCTGGGGAATTAGACAGACAAAGCTGTTCCTCTTCATATTTTTTAGCTCTATGTCTGTAAGTCAAGAGATGACCTATGTAACTTCTTGTGTACAGGTGGGTGGAGGGGTACCACATACAGCCCGCATCCTATTATTTTATTTGGGCACCTTGTGCATCATCCTATTATTTTATTTGGGGCCCTCATTTTCAAATTCTATCCCTTGTAAGAAATGATCAGAGTCTACCACATCAGAATGAGAAACTAACTAGAGTTTATGAACTATCTATATCAACTAATTAAGATGGGGCACAATAGCCTGAAGCATTTAGCTATCACAATCAACAATAATGAAATAAAGGATGGAAGCTTTGTCTCTGGTCGGTACCTCCGGAGAGGAAAAAATGTGACAATTTGGACTGGTTGTAAACTAAACTGATGATGAAGCAAAATACAGAAAAATATAAAGAAAAGCGGAAACTGGTGCATTTTCAGTTAAAAAGGATACTAATAACATTTAGACAAGGAAAGGAATTCTAAAATTGGTTCCTCACAATTGAACAAGCACTATATATACATGGTCAAACAATACGTAAGCAGTAATCAACATGGTCATCAACGGAGTTACAGAGACACATATGAGGTAACTTTTTATTATTCAGATAAAAATTATTGTCATTTCAATTTTAAACTCACTTAAAATTATAGTAAGAAGCTTAAGAACATTCATTATAATTAGCAGCAGGTGTATCTTCAAAAAAAAGGTATAAGCTGAGTTCTAGTGCAGAGCAGCCCACTTAAATATTTAAAATCAACCTCAAACATTTGAATTAGATGGAAACCAAACAAAAAAATAATCAGCAATTAAAGAAACTATTAAGAGAAACAATAACTAAAAAATCTGAGAGTTGTACCAGTTCCTAACTCATAAAATTTATTACTTAATTCAAATCTTGGATAACTGACATGGATTAAACAGAATATATATGCAGCAGAGCTAATGATCAAGTTCACATAAATAACCTACATCAAAAGAACCCTGATGGAAGATATATAGAAATAGAACATATTACATATGTATACGATTCAGTAGAGCACAGAGAAATAGCAGCTAATTTTGGCAATGGCTACAATTTTACAACCTACAGTATCATCAATATGCAGCACCAAAAGGCATGATGGTCAGATATGGCAATGTATCAAACCAATTTTTCGCATTTAGCTTCTAAAAGAATATATATATACTTCCAAACATACCAAGTAACAACACAGCAGCACTCTAAGATAATCAAGATAAGCAAAAAATTAATATATGTTCTTCAGGTCAGCTACACATGGCATAAGCAAAGACTCTCAATACCAAGTATTGGGAAACCTTAACACTGAAGGCAACCGAACCAGACCAGAAAGTGAAATACACTGAGAAGAAGCTTTTTTGGTGTGTGGACTATGAAGAACAAACAAATAGACTAATACCTTTCAAACTCTTCAGATCAGCTTTATTTTTCGCATTGGTGTCTCTATGTCTTTGCAGTTCACCAGCCAATGATTTATGTTTCAAGTGAAGCTTCAATGCTGCCATTCTCAGATTTTTAACCTCAGTTAGCAAATCAGAAGAAACCACCTTCGGGCTCTGTCCTACAGTGGAGTGTGGAAAAGGAAATAAGTGACTAAACAGGTACACAGATTAATAAGCGTAACAACATTGAGAAAGGAGGGAGATATGAATAACTAAGAAGTCTTACAAGAGCTTGATGAACTATATTCAGAAACTAAAGCATATGCAAGCTAACCATATTGTCTTACCATTAGAAGAGAGTGCCTTCAGAGATGCAGTGTACAATATACCCTTCAAATTGTTCAAATCATCAAAAGAAGCTACAATATTCTTGAGTATCGTCTCTAATTTCTCTGTCATTTCACCATTTATTTTTCCATCTTTCTCAACTGGATTCATTACTGTACTGGCTGAGCTACATTCAGTTGCACCTGTTTCTAAGAGCCGGCTCAGTAAAGCATCTTCGGGTTGCAAATAACCATCTAACAAGGCAATTGGTATAACTTTATGAGCAAAAGTTCCAAAAGCCACAGTTTAGAATAAACATTATTCAGATTGAAAAATGTGATGCAGCATAATCCGACAGCAGCTAAGAGCTAAATCAAGTAGTTTATATAGTTACAAATAATAAATAAATAAATAAATAAATATCATTGATATACTGTTTCCACGACCAACATATAGTTTAAGAAAAGGTCAGATATAAGAAAAATTCAAAATAAGGAACTGTTGTTTATCAGTTAAAATCTAGTAGTAGTAGATTTTGTAAACATCGAGCAGAAAAAAACTAAATCAGCAATATATTAAGTAATATCGTGACAGGAAATAGGTATAAACTGTGTATATCATTCACTTATGGGAATAACAAAACCCAAGGGGAATTCATTAAGTGATCATGACAACATAGAAGTGTTTGGACAGGGAACAGGCTGCTTAGATATGGGGGAAATGTGCAATTTTATGCAGAATAATTATATCTAAACTCTAAAGGGGAATAAACAAAGATACAAGCAACAATTTGGGCATGAAAAAGGCGAAACATAAGGACTTCACCACAACTGCTGAGAATCTACTGTGGCAAGTTTAGCTAAAACTAAAATATATACAAAGGGATAAAGTTAGATGGCAGAGGCAGATATGGAAATACAAATTTCTGCAGAATAAAGCGTCTAAAAGCAGACCTTCTACAAAGTTGCAAGGAAACAAAAATCAAGCACAACATATGTTACATGGTTCATAGATGAGAGAACAACAATAAAGTTCATGAATAATAAAATTTCATCCACTCTTAATAATAACTAAAAGGTAGTTATACTAAAAATATCCAGATAGCCAGTATATGATATATCCAACAAAGTAGCCAATAATTCTACTGGCAAAGAGGGGGGTTTCCAAGTACATGGCTGAGTACCTATTACTTCTTGGGTTGTAAATGCCATCTTATTAACTAGAAGAAATTTAAAGAGTACGAACAAAGAGCAAGATGTCTACCCAGTCACAGAAGATAGAAGGTCTATTCTAAAATATTAGGCTTCAAGAAGAGACATGATCACACCAAACTCTTAGATTCATCATAAACTTTGTTCTGCAAGAACATTGGCTCCTAAGTCATACAAAATGGTACAGATTGAAATGAGTGAGCGCATGCACATATACATATGTGGTGTGCATGTGCACATAATTGACCGGTCTAGCACTAAAAGTATGCATCATAAGAGGATGTTACAATTGATCAGATAAACATGTTACAATAGCTCTTAGATGGACAAAAAAACAACATAGTAGAATTATATGCATACGATATTCATCAATAACCATACGCTGACAAGAAAATAGGAAATATCATCGTTCAAAAAACTAAGGCTGTTTCAACAACACAATGTTTGATCATTACTGAATCATCAAAAAATAAGGCCGATGAATAATCACCAACTAAAGAGGGGAAGAAACACATGCAAAAACATATTCAACATCCATTACTTACCTTGTTTTGCTAGGTGGCATCCAAAACCTCGAACATCTTTTGTATTATCAAGTGTGCAATTAGAATGTGACTCCAAGTGATCAACAAGCTGGTAAAATATTGAAGCCATTCAAAATGAGTAGGCAAACATTTGGCAGATGGCAGATAAACTTATGTATTTATGTCAACGACTATCAGGTTCATTTTTCACCTGCTTAATGGATGCATCAAACTTAAGGAACTGGTAGTTTATACTCAAGCAAAATGAGCTGGTAAGGCCTTTCTAGCAGAATTTTCACTTACTACAGTCAATCCCATAAGTCCTTCGAGAGCACTTCTCAGCCGGTTAGCAATCAGAAATATATCTGAATACCAAAAATTTCCTATACCCACAGATCACCACTACCAAAGTATTGCTAGAAGTAAAAAGAAAATTTGAAATCCACTTTCATATCTGCAAGTTATAAGCTGCAGTTCCCTATTGACTAAGCAGCCAAGTTCCATTGTCAAATAGTATCATTTCCATTTTAACACTGATGCCTTATCAGGATATAATTCCCTTTCTCTTCGTTGTGTCCATTATGGTTGGTGACTAGGTGTAGAGGTCAAAATAACTATTTTACCATTACAATATTATCAGGCTCTCTAATTGTAATTTTCAAGTTAATTGACCCACTTGAATATCTGATACTACATGTAAAAAACTATATCAAAGCTTCAACATCTAATCAAACTAGAAAATCTTTATTAGGATAAATTCCCTTTCTCTTTGTTGTGTCCATTATGGTTGGTGACTAGGTGTAGAGGTCAAAATAACTATTTTACCATTACAATATTATCAGGCTCTCTAGTTGTAATTTTCAAGTTAATTGACCCACTTGAATATCTGATGCTACATGAAAAAAACTATATCTAGCCAAAGCTTCAACATCTAATCAAACTAGACAATCTTTATCACGAAAAAGTAGTAAGAAACTAAGAAAGCCAAGATAGTAACCATAGCGTCATACTGAATTACCTCTTTCCATGAATTGTCAACCACAGCTAAAGTTTTCTCAGATGAATGTTGTTTATCCTTCAACTGACACAATTTGTCCTCAAGAGCACTAATCTCAACTTTTTGAGTTTCCAACTTCTGTAGGAGTTTTTGATTTTGAAATCGAAGCACTGCTGCATCGAGCTACAGAAATTTGAAAATTTGATCAGTAGTTGTATCCACAACAAAGGATACAAATCTCACAGGAAGATGTGTTGTACAACTTGTCGGCTATAACCTATGATCCTACATGATAAATGAACAGAAAACAGAATATAATTGCTCATCTCAAATCACTAATGCCTTTTGTGTGTCCGCCCAACCATGATCCCATGGAAGCGAACTCTTTTCATGCAATTAATTGCTTGAATAAACTTAACTCTACTTAATGTCTCGACTCTTGGTCACATAAAGTCCTTATTTGGAAAGACTAAACAAGAAGAAGAAGAAGAAGAAGAAGAAGAAGAAGAAGAAGTGACAGTTTCACCTTTTTCTCCTCAGACAGCGGCGCAAGAGGTTGTTTCTTGGCCGTGGCGGCGTTGAGCGATATGGAGCTAACATGACGCCTTTTCTTGTCAGCTTCACCTGTACTACCCATCATAAACCAACCCCTCAAAACCCTAGAATCATCACTTTCCCTTTAAACCCCGCAAACGAAAAAATCTCATTACTAATTCACAAAACCCCCGGCTAATTCAACACATAAATGTGCCAATAAACATGCATGGACAAAAAGTTTAGTCTTGGTACAAACTGGAAACCCCAATTCTAAAATTAACAGAGATTTATCAAATTAAAAGGTGTTTTTTTCGCACAAACCCTAAGCCAGAAAGAACCCGAGATAACTAATCTTCAATTAGCAATTAACAGAATATACGGTTTCTCTTTCCTTTTTCCCTCTTTTCTTGAATTCAATTGTTTGCCTATTTTGCTGTGTGAAGGTATTAACTGAGAGAAAGTGTGAAAGAAATACAAAACACTCACACAGAACCTCTCTGACCATCAACAATGTGGTGTGGGGGAGGAGAGAGAAAGCGAAACTCCTTACTATGATTGAAGAGTGGAATGGGGGATTTGAGAAATTTCTTAGGGCAAATAGGTCATTTACGTAATTACGTTGGGCTGCCTGGAGCAATCGTGTGTCAACAATCCGGCTGACGTGGTGCATTGGACTAGTTGAATAAAATGACAAAAAGACCCTTACATGGAAATAGGGCTTCGAATTTCGATTGGATTGGGATTGGATTGGAAACGACTAAAAAGATCGAAAGAGTTCAAGTTGAGAAGAGTTCAACTTAAGAAACTACATTTTAAACATGCACTGCACGAGGTCAGTAAGTCTGTTCAGAACAGGGGATTGCAAAAAAGGGGTCGAATCTTATACCAAAAGAAAGGTACGGGTGTCTAGTTTACTCTCCAATTCGCGGATCTCGATTCCGATTAACGAGCTAGGAGATATCGCAGTTTCCGTGGAACGTCGCAAAAACTGCCGAGTTAATCCTAATGCTTGATAAAATCGACGCACGCTTTTCTAGGTTCGATTAAAGCTTAAACACTTTTATTTTCGCACAAAAACTGACCCAAGGCAGTCACCTCGTATTATTATTATACGTGATAAACTCCTTTCCATTTCTCGATTATAAACACGACGATCAAAACTCGTCGTTCAAACTATACAATTACTAAACCAATTCAAGTTCCTAATTCAATTCCTAATTTCTCGGTTTCAATTATAATCTATCATTTCATAACTCGGATTAACACGTCGTCAACTACGAACTTGTTCACTTAACGATAAGATTCATTAATATCCAATTATTTTCTTGGTTCGACTTTTCTATCGATACTTAGGCTCGTTGCTTCGTTTCTTACCAAAATTTCAACGTTAATAGAATCCGATTAAATTCTACAATATTATCCGACATCTATCAAGACTCATTAGTAAGTGATCCATATCCTTAACTCATTAACCAAACTCGGTTTATTTATGGATTTTCGTCTCTTATACTTTACCTAATATTTTTAGAAAAATCTCAAATTAATATATATTCATCCTCATGCATCGTATATCTTATTTCCATCAAACAATCGAGCATTTCATAACATTTACTAACCTAAATCGAGCCTTCTTCGCCTCTTAGGTTTTGGATTTTATTTTTAGAAAAATCTAAAACAATTCATACGATTAATTAACATCATAAGGAACACTAATCTAACAATCAATCGACAAAGAAATCGAGCACGAATCAAAAGCTCCAAATCTGAAAAATTCCGGTATTAATTAGGGGTTAGGGTTCTTGATTTTTCTTCATGATTTGATCCGTAGGACTCGATTCTAAACATCCTAGAACATGTATCGAACAAGAAAATCACATGCTATCAAACCCCAAAGTTTCGAAAAAAATAAAAGATGGGGAAGAGGAGATTTGTTCGGTTCAAACTAGAGACGAAGCTCTTACCTTTCGTAATATAAACTCGAATTTGGATTTGATCGGTAGACGGAGGAGTATCGATCTTGGAAGAAGCTTGAGCTTGAGCTTCAATGGAGGAGATTGGAGAAGAAATGAGAGAGGAACTGAGGAGGTGGGGTGGCGGACAAGAGGGATTAAGGGGGAGGGTGATGAGTCACAATGGTGACTCATAAAGTAGTTAGAAATATCTAACAAAGTGGTGTGAGTCATTAGGGTCATGTTTGGCGAGGGAAAAATTATCGAAATAACTCGTTTCCGGCTCATAAACGCCGTTTTAAAAGTCGAGAAATACTTTTCTAGTTAGTTACGGAATTGACGAAATCTAATTCGTCCGTTAGATTGGAAATAATTTACGTACTCGGAAAACCTAATTCATTTTTCAAAATCCGAGAAAAAGGTCGGGACGTCACAGTCCAAATTTCGTCCGGAAAATCATAAAAATTAACTTTCTCCGGTGAACTCGTCTCGAAGAAAAAGTGAATGTAAATTCTGATGGAATTCGATTCCGAGTTTTCGGGCGAAAAACTTAACGGATGCGAAAACCCTAATACAGTAGTCGTTCGTCCGATTTTTGGAAATTATTTTCGGAAACGGATTTCACCATGAATCTTAGAATTTAATTTCATGATCTTAGGCGTGCAAAGCCATAATTATTATTAACTTTGAATTTTTAACGCAGTAGAAATTTTCCGGGGTATTACAATTACCCTCTTAATACCGGCCTTAGCCTTCCGTTGATAGTCTTGTATTCTACTCAACAAGGACAAAACTTTGGAAGTACGCTCAACGTCTTCACAGAGCTGCATTACCAATCAGTCCATTTACTGAACTATAAACATATATAAAACCGAACTTATGTACATGTATAATTCAAAAATACGTACCCTAATCACTGTCTTAATACCCCGCCATGCCTTACGTTGATTACGGTGGACTCTTGACAGCAATAGCATAGCTTCAGCTCTATTTTCAGCGGACTCATCAATCTGCAGGAAGAAAAATAAAATTAAAATACATCAGGGAAGGCCACTAATGTCAGGTAAAATCACAAATACCTCATCTTCCGTATAGTTAGTAGGAGGAGTAGGAGGGGCCTCGGAATATTCCTGTGAATTGTGAGATCGGGGATGAAATTGTGAGTTTTCATGTGTGGCTTCGCGTGAGGCTGCGGCTGCAGCAGAATGTGAGGCTTCAGGTGACCCTTCATGTGAGTCTTCCTTACTTTCTTCGTGACAGGATTCAGCTGAGGCTTCAACTGATGGGTCATTAGTTTTATGCATCTTGAGGTATAAATGACGAACACGTTCGAAATATTCACCTATATCGACCTTGAATGCCAATTCAGCGGGGACTGGACCCCATTCCACGTCTCTGGTGTTAGGAAAATGGGGACGCTCAATCAACAATAAGGACTCCTCAAACAAAGACGGACACAATTTTTCCTACAAAGTAGAGACAACAGACAATGCCAATTAATGCAAACATAGATAAATAGGTTCACTTAACTTCAAATGAATTTCAAAAATAACAATGAAAAATAAGATACTTACAAATTCAAAGGACCACGAGCCAATCTGAAAAAAATTCCTAAGCAATTTGTACCGGAGCTTGGGAAGGACCTGCCGACGCAGAATACGCGGAAAGGCAGACTATCTTCCACTAATAATTTGCGTACATAGTGAACCAATACAAGGAATCGATTCGTAAACAAAAGTAAGCAAAGCAGAGCAGAATCCATACAGATTAACCGTGGGTTTTCTTTTGTATTCCATCAGGTCAGCCCTTATTTTCTCATTCGCCTTAAACAAGTTGTCAACTAACAACTTGTACGAATCCAGACCCCAGTGATATTTGTTAAACAATGTCAGGTCATCTACTAAATGCAGATATCTAATGTCAATTTTGTTACTACCATAGTGCGTAGAACCTAACAAAACATTAGCAATAAAAATTAAATACGCAAGCTTGAGGCTCAACTCACTACGACCAACACCATCTTTGCCAACCTCATCAAAGAATCGATTCCTTAGATCCAGACTTCTAACCACATCACAGCCGCCAAATACTTCAGTATGAAGTGTAGAGGTCAGCGGCACATCGAAAGGGGGTCCAAATTTCAGTCTTGTGGCAATGAAATACTCCTCGGGTCCAAACTCAAATTCTACATTACAAATTCTGAACCAAACCGACTTTTGTACTATGTCGGGATCACATATGTGGAGTATCATCAAGTAAGCAAGACACCCCCGAAACTCAAATTCGGGTAACTCCAAGAAAGGCCTGAAACAAGAATTTTGAAACTGTTCAAGGTTCTCACTAGAAAGAGTTGAGTTTATGAGGTTAACAACATCAGAGAGCCCACACCTCGAATTCACAACTCCAGCTGCATTAAAATATAAAGGTAACCATATAAATACCAGGCAAAGAAAAAAAAACTAAATTAACAATCACATGGACGCCAATTTTATATGTCAAAGTTAAAAAAATTACATAAATACAAAATATATCACACCATGTCCAAGAAGAAAAATAAATGAAGGCCATCTATGTAAAAAAATCATTACCCAGCATCCACACTTTAGTACTTCTTCATAACATTGTAACTTAATTTATATTATGCACCAGTTTTCTACTTTAATAACCAATTATATTATTCGTATCTAAATGATTATAGTTACTAGTAGAAGTGCACTTCTTGTTTAATACTGTTCTCTTACATTATACAATCCCAAGTGTATTTTAAAATTCATCATTAATTATTTTAAATTGGTGGCCGTTCTTATTTCAATATTCTCAAAACCCTACATACACAAACAAATTAAAAATAAGTTTCACTCATAAGGAAGCAAAATATACAGTCCACAACTGCAAGGAGGTTCTACAAATTTCCATAGGTGCAGCCATTTTTATAATGTAACAATATATGCATTTTAACTAAATATATATAATATATTAGTACTGTTAACAGGCATATATAACTCCCACGAAAACACAATATTCAAAATTTCCACTATACAATCAGTTGATAAAAAATAAATTAAAAAATACAATTAATCATATGAAATATGGAAATGCAGGTAACGACTAAGCAATTATTAAAAAGAATTCAACAGTATACAAAGATACCTTGAATGAAGAAACACAACTACACAACTATCATGCCACCAAAATATCAACAAGACAAGGAAAATTGTATATCTCATAAATCCATTATTTATATTTGTCTAAGCAAGTTTATCAACAATTGTAAGTCCACAACTAAAGATTGCTATGTGTAATTGCATAATAAAACATCAAATTTTTAATAGGTAAGTACATTGTTATTCATATTGCTCAGTTTCCACACCAAAAAATATTCTTACATTAATCACAAACCGTTTATAGGGTTTGAAAATAAAAATATAATCTAAAACAAAAAATTCTATTACCACAACAACATTGATGTGCATGTTTAATTAAATTAAATTAGATGGAGGTTTTCAAAAAATTAATAAACACTGCCTTCGTATACGTGCAAGATATGAAGATGGAAACTTGATAAATGATAATCAATAAGTATGAACTTGCTATTATTTTTAATAAAAAAGGGAAATTAATTCAAACACCTTTATCAGATAGGGCCTTCACAATTACTGATTTCCTTGGCCGCCGAGCAGTTCCACTTTCACTTGGACCTTCATCCTTTTTACACAACAAACTTTCAATTTCCGAATATCGTATCATATAATAATCACACACAAAATCCATGCATAACAAAAGGACATATAAGCAAAATTTGACTAAGTCCTTACAAGTTCAAGTTCACATAAAAACTACTGGGGGTTGTGAAACCAAACATTTCTATTATTACAAACATTCATCGAATCAACTCTTTATTACTATAATATCAAGGAGGGCCTTTCATTTATATATCTATACCTTCCAATTATTTTTAATGCACAATACACCCAATTATATATTAAAAAAAATTATAATTACAAATTAATGGCTTAACTTCAATTATTCAAATTACATGGTACAATACCATAGGTGATGCAAACAAATTCATCTATTTGGATATTCATAACATTTTGTTCACGAGATTTTACCGCAAATTGTCATAGAACAGATTTTGCAAATACGATTTACTTTCTTTTTACAAATCGGATTCAACATATATATCACTTCAAATTTATTTTTCCTTCTCCATTATTTATTAGCTAAACAAAACTTCTTTGATATTCCAACGCATTATTTTTTCTATACTTCAGAAAAGCCAATTCAAGATTACACACATAGTAAAACTAAATATTACACATAATTATGTGTAAATACAAGTAATTCATGGATTTAAACACATTACTAAGTACAGAAACAACAAATATTACAGATTCAGTCTTCATATCAATTTTAAATATTTCATACTCATTAATTAATATGTATATTAATTATTATTACTAAAACATCATTCATAATTTGTCAGTTGTTGTAACAACAAACATATACGAAAAAATATTTCAGAAAATAAACTATAGATCTCTCATTTTTTTTGCCCTCCATTAAAACTAAAAAGGATTCTATTGTTAATCATATAGTACTATCTCATTTTGCCATTAATTTGATGAATTATAAAGTAATGGCATAACTACATAACTAAAATACATTGGTCACAATGTTTATTGAAGAAATAATACAAGTAGCCAACTACTTATTTCGCATGAATGCTAATCTATATATCTTGTACTACTGCAAATTGTAGAATTATCTAGGACTGTATAAGGTTTGGTTTAAACCGTAAATTAAATCGAATCAAACCGTATTTGTACGGTTTGATTTGGTTTATGGTTTGAAAATTATGGATTGGTTTAGATTTTTTAAAAATTATGATTTATGGTTTAAGTTTGGTTTTTTAAAATTATAAACTATACCAAACTGTAAACCGTAATATAATTATTATATTAATATTATTTTTAGTATTGAAAGAGTTAAATAGTATATTACATATCTCATTTTTAATTATATATGCCATAAGTCAAAATAAGAAGGTTTAACCCTAACTACTTATTTAATTTAACTCTGGCGGCTTCTTCGTTATTTCTTCTACCACCACCACAATCTGTTCTCATGAAAAAAATAGCAGCAAAGGTTTTTTACTTGATCGATTCCATGTATTGAGAAGGCTTTTGAAACAAGGCACTTTATTTTAGTTTTCAAGTTAAATTCTCTAGTTAATTATGATGTTATGCATACAAATAAAGAATATGAAGTATAATATTACATCGTGCCGTCAGTTCACGTACATAAACAAATCATTTTTCTTTATTACTCTGCAAGAAAAATAAAAAATATATAAAGCCCGTAAACCAAACCGCACCAAACCGTATTAATACAGTTTGGTTTGGTTCGATTTTAATGCTAAAATAGTTTGATTTGGTTTGAAAAATTATCAAATCGTAATTTTATGGTTTGATTTGTTTTTAGTACAAACCGCACCAAATCGAACCGTGTACAGTCCTAGAATTACCAACGGGACAACAGCATATTGAAGCCATATAATGAGTTTCATTTTATTATCTTCTACTGAATGTGTTATTTCTTATTTATAAACTTCCAAATGCATAGAATTTAACACATAATTCTACTAATTATCTTCATCAACACAAACATTGGGTGCGGTGGTACTATAAACACAACGACATTGCAATCAATTCAACTACACAACCACACTTGATCGATATTTTTCACGAGATATACTAAACAAAAATCACATAACTTATACTTACCATAGTACTCCTTGACATGAGGCCTTAAATGATAGCGAAGAAACAGACTAGGGACTTAATCCAGATTCTTGAATCAAGTGAGAATGGATCCCTGATTAGACTGCAAAAACAAAAAATCGAATTCTTTACAAAAGGATGTCGATGAACAAAAATGAAAAACTAATTAACTAAAATCAACTCTTACCAAAATTATTGTTATCGAAAAAGGGTGGGGAAATCGTACAAAACCAAAAACAAAAGCTTCTCGTCGGTGAATGTGGAGTGCCCAGTGGCTATCACAAGACTACAACGCCAAGGGAAGCATTGAATGTGCAGCCTATGGCGGAGAATGATAGACGAAACCACGCCGGAGGAGAGCCAATGGAAGAGGAGAAGAGGCGGAACCAAGGGGGAGAGAAAAGGATGATATATGTGGAAGAAGAGGCGGGATTTTCTATGCAAAGTTGCTGAGTGGACTTAAGAAAAGGAAAGGGAGGTATGGGCAGTTTTCTGGCGAAGGAGGAGGGAGGGGTTTTCGCCGGAAGAGGGGAGGAGCAGATTTCGGGCGAACGAGGAGGGAGTGAAGGAGGAGGGAGGGATTTTCGCCGGAGGAGGGGAGGAGGATTGAAGCGGTGATGGAGAATGAAGGGAGGCGGAAGAAATGCGGAGGCGACCTGATTTCCGATTTATCTTTGCTGGTGGGGGAAATGGAAGAGGCGGAGGTTTTTTTATTTCCGATTTAGCAAAGCTGGTGGGGGGAATGGAAGAGGCGGAGGTTTTTTTATTACTTACCATAATAATAAGCATAATTAATGGAAAGGCTGAAAAGTTGCAGAGGAGAAGACCCAACACTGAACTACACAACCATAGTCGAGTGTAGTGTATTTGTTTCGTATTTGTCATTAAAATTTTTATGTTGACTGTAGAGATGCCACGTGGCGGCGGATTAGACACAATATGCATATACCCGTGGGTGTAGCATCAAATTTCGTCGTGGGTGCATTGGACTAGTTGAATAAAATGATAAAAAGACCCTTACATGGAAATAGGGCTTCGAATTTCGATTGGATTGGGAAGATCTCCAATTTCGTAAACAAGCTGTCATCGTACCGGATAATTACCTTCTCGAACATTATGGTCTTATGGGCCACTGCAAACACATACACGAGTTTATATGGGCTGGAAGGCCCTATAACATATATAGCATGCTAAAATCGAAAAAATCAAAATAGCCAAAGCAAATTAGCCATTGCTATCCAATTCATACGCAAACAGGTAACAACTAGAAACCGAAGGGGAGAGAAAGAAGGCAACATGTGAATGAACTATCCAAAATTTATAAGTTTCAAATTTGTAAAAAAAAAAAAAATCAATAATAGTAAGGGCCATTCAGGTTTAAATACACCAATTTTGGGTCCATTTTCCTATGGGTAAATTGCATGTAAAATCAAAACGTTTCGCCAAATTCGTAAATTGCACATGTTTTTAAAAAAACGTTTTGATTTTGCAATTGAAGTCCGGTGATCGGTTTCCCCCAACTTAAATCTTGCGTGGCAGATGGAGTTGACACGTTGGACTCGCCGGAAGCCAAAACGACGTCGTTTTAAATTTAATAAAAAAAAAACAAAAAAATATATTTTTTTTCCACCTCACCACCCTTCTCCCCCATCTCATCCCTCTCTCTCTATCATCGTCCATCCTTCTCCACCACTCTCCACCCATATCTGAAAGCAAAGAAAGAAATAAGAGACGAAGACCCCGACTCCACAATCCTCCTTTGAAATGCCCCCTCGCCGACGATGACCCCGACTGCACCGCCGCAAGCAGCGGCGAATCCACCACCCTCCGCCGCCGTTCTTTGACCCTCTGTCCGGCTATCTGCAGCTCCACCAAAACACGAACAACTCGTCGCTCTTGAATCCAAATATATCCTGGCCCAGAGCCTCCGCCCTGCCGCCGCTAAGATCTGACCCGAATCCGATGGCTCACGAGGGAGGCCCCTCCCCCTCCATGTTCCCCACCTCGAACCCCTTCATGCCGTACTTCCAACCCATGGCGCTGAATAATAGCGGCGGTGGCGTCGGCAGCGGCTCCAACGCGGTGGCGTCGCCGCTGAATCAGAGTCAGGGCCAAGCGGCGGCGCGCAACTTGAAGAAGCGGTTGAGAGCGTCGAGGCGGGCGCCAACCACCGTGCTGACTACCGACACCAGCAATTTCAGAGCCATGGTGCAGGAATTTACCGGAATTCTCGCACCGCCCTTCAACAGCTCCTCTTTCCCGAGAAGCAGGCTTGATTTTTTCGGCTCGAGATCCACCGCCTTCGACGCTGCCCAACCGCCGCCTTACCTCCGCCGTCCCTTCGCCCAGAAAGTCCAGTCGCCGCAGGATTTCAGGTGGGGAAGAGTGGTGGAGGAGGAGATGGGGACGACGATAGAGAGAGAGGGATGAGATGGGGAGAAGGGTGGTGAGGTGGAAAAAAAAAATTTGTTTTTTTTTTTTTATTAAATTCGAAACGACGTCGTTTTGGCTTCCGGCGAGTCCAGCGTGTCAATTCCGTCTGCCACGCAAGATTTAAGTTGGGGGAAACCGATCACCGGACTTCAATTGCAAAAAAATAAAATGTTTTGATTTTACAAAACGTTTTTTTAAAAACATGTGCAATTTGCGAATTTGGCGAAACGTTTTGATTTTACATGCAATTTACCCTTTTCCTATCCAGTATGAACTTTTAACATTTTGTCTCCTTCAAAAAAAAAAATTGTCTCCTTAAAAAAAACAACATTTTGTCAAAATATATGAAATTTGAAACTTTCGAGTTTTAACACAATTGTCAAATTGTCCTAAATTAAAACTGACCTGATATAAAGGTAACACTTCTCTGATCAAAACAACGTCGTTTTAATTACAAAACTTAAAAAAATATATATATTTTGGGTCCATTTTCCTACCCCCACGTCCATATGCATCCCATAGCTAATCTACCGCCACGTGTCAATTCTTTTCTTTTTGCTTTATTTATATTCTTGGTATTGAACGTATTTAGTTTGTGTATATACAGTAAACTTGGGTTAGCTCCACGTCTGATGTGGTGAATCCAAATCTGAAAATCTGTTGTTTGTTCGAAACCTTTTCAGCAACTTTTTCGCCAACTTTGACTTTTGGATCTTCAACATGCAGATTATATATATAGTATATTTATTAATTACATACTTAGCATGTAATCAGTTCTTAATATGTATATACACACACGTAATCTCCATTTTCATCCAGATTGCTCCTTTCACTTTTGCAGCATTTCCTCTTTCTTCTCTCTACACTTCGGTGTCGATTTTTTAGCCCGTGGAAATCTGCATTCTATAATCATTTTCGTCTTCGCTCCATTTAATTTGTGGGTGTTCTTCTTTCTAAGCGTAAAGCTTTGCCTTCTTTGACAATTGCTTCGCGAGGTTTGTTGTGAAAATCAGCATAAGCGAAACGTCTGTTGTTGGCTCCTATTACTTTGTGGTTCTTCCTCCTTCTTACTTGAAGATCCTTCTGTTAGTCGACAATTGGGTGGTGATTGAGGTGGTGGAAATCTGCCAAGCATTTAACTTTACCAGGTACATTTTCTTTTATCATGTTTGGTAATTGCGATGTGGTGGTGGTTTAGTTATAGGAAATTATTAATGTTGAAATTCTTAAATGGTTTAAAATATTGTCATCCTGTGGATTCGAAATTTAGTGCTGTGATGCTAAAATTTGTCTCTGTTTATGAGATTTTCGTAATTTCTATTTCTGCTAACCTTTATTTATTCTATCGATTTGGGTGTGAGAAACGACGCAATACCTAATTCATGTGCTTATTTGAAGTTCCAAATATTCCCTTTGAGGATTTAAACCTGTTAATTGTTTTTATTTTTTTTTACTTTTTAGACACATTTTGTTGCTTAGTGGTTACGATTAAATTTTATTTTTAAGTTTGTTGAAATTTAATTTATATCATTGTAAAAAGTACTTCTTGAATGGATTTGGACTTGAATACTACTGATTTGGGTATGGATGATTTGAGATCTAGTGATGAGCATGGCAATAGAAATTCAAGCGGTGAATATGAAATTGATGGCAGAACAGCCAGTGATTCGGATGATTCACTTGATTCACACGATTCCGATGCGGAAGACATTATTAGTTATTGTCGAGTTATCAATGAAGACAATTCAGGTGAGGCATTATTGGCTGAAAACAATTCAGTAATGCGGTAGTGACTGAGAACTATTCTGTTGCAGATACTCGGAAAGATACTTCGGCCGAGAACAATGTTGAAAAAATTATGGATAATTCAATTACGAATGATATAGTTGTAAACGACCAGTCTGATCCCGAAGCTTTTGTGGAAGGGAAATCTGACGATGAAGATCCTGAAAAGAAGGAGCTGAGAATGATGTGCGGGGCAATTGAACAACGTTTGAGCGTTGGATCAATTTTGCAGGATCTTGAACAAACATATCTCATATATTGTGAATATGGTCGCTTGAAAGGGTTTGGAGTGAGACGGGGAGAGCAACGGTACCATACTCAGAGCACACAGGTGAAATGGAAAGAATATGTGTGTTCTTGTACTGGAGTTGGAGATCCGAAAGCCTCTAAACGTCGAGTCCCAGCTTATAAGAAAGTAGTCATTCGGATTGGGTGTAGAGCAAAGCGTAAGGTGGCACGCAAATTGGGGTCACCCTTGCAAGTTTCCATATTCGACCATGAACACAACCATGGTCTGGTGTCCACGGAGTAGGCGTACATGCTTAGGTCCTCGCGTAATTTGAAATATGCACAAGCATCAATTTTGGAAGCTTTGCATGCGGCTGGTATCGGTGTTAGCCAAGCTTGTGGCTTTATGGAGAAAGAATGTGGTGGCTCGCAAAATCTTGGATTTACACGTAGGGATTCGTATGATCACTTTGTACGCAAGGGCACGAAGTCAAAACTCCATAACGGCGACTCACAGATGCTTCATGACTACTTCCTTAAAAAAAGCGGTGAGGATCCTTTCTTTTATTGGAACGTAGAAAAAGATGATGAGGGTCGATTAATGAATTTTTTCTTTCGTGATGGTCGTTCCTTAGCTGACTATGAAGCATTTCCAGAGGTCCTATCAGTGGACGCGACGTACAATACCAACAAGTATAATCTCATATGCGCACCTTTTGTCGGAATAAACCACCATACATTCACATGTATGTTTGGAATTGGTTTCCTGTCTGATGAGACTACTTCTTCGTTTGAGTGGTTATTCAACGAATTTCTTCAGTCCATGAACGGTCGGCAGCCAAATGTCGTCTTTACTGATCAATGTGCGGCCATGATGAGTGGTATTGACAAGAAATTTCCGCAGTCGAAGCACCGTCTATGCTAGTGGCACGTAAACTGAAATGCTACAAAGCGGTTCGGATCCTTGAATAGAAATTCAGAATTCAAGAAGTTGTGGCACCAATGTATGAATGAAGTGGAAACTGAACGTGAGTTTGATGAGGTTTGGGAGAAGCTGCTGACTTTCACCAATCCCGTTGGTAAGAATCAAAATTGGTTTAAGGCAATGCACAAACTTCGACATCGGTGGACATCCGTTTATATGCGTGGAATTTTTACTGCTAGACTCTTGTCAACTTCTCGGAGTGAAGGTGTTAATCGCTACGTGAAGTCTGGAATCCGTCGTACTCACACTTTAATTCAATTTGTTGAAAATTATGAAGAGTTAAAGATTAAGTGGCGCAGAAGGGAAATGGAGGAGGAAACACTTGGCTTGTGGTTGCCCGGACAGATGCTCAGCACCAACAAGCTATTTACTCAGGCAGCCTCTACATTCACGCGCAAAGTATATCAGATGTTTGAACACGAGGCTATCAGGATATGGGATGTTGAACTAGCTCATGATCATGTTGATCTCGGTGGTGGTGATGTAGAGATTTCTGCAACTATGCTTACACATGGACGGGGTAGAAAGATTGTTTATAACAAGCACACGAACTGCGCACGTTGTAGCTGCCGGATGTGGGAATCAGAGGGCATTTTATGCCGCCATATTCTTAGAGTTTACCAATACATGAATAACTACTCGATCCTCGAGTCCCAGATTTTGAAGAGATGGACCAAGTCTGCAAAGGCTGCATGCCTAATTAAAAGCGTACTTTCCGATAATACAGGAACCCTGCCCAATATACTTTTTGTGAACACAATTTTGAGGCGTGTATATGATATTACATGTCTCTGCGTAGAGCGCGGGGAGTGTCGCTCCGTTGTGAAAGAAAGGGTGGAAGCACTTGGTAGGTAAATTTATGACATGACTGGATTACAAGAACTGAACAAAAAGTGCAAGGCAGCGTCAGATGATAGTGAGAAGCAGGAGAACACCGCACCTTTCACCGATCCAAAGCGCATTCTGGAGAAAGTTTTCATGAACGCGTGAGGGCGTCGCACTTTGGATTCATTACAAAACAAGGGTTTTTACTCTACCCTAAAACTAAATTTCTGTATATACATAAAATGTTGTTTATTTGTTGACATTATCTGTGTAAATGTTTTATTCTTTGCAGGCGTTAAAGCATGTAAGAAGGGTCCACTTGATAATGACAATGGAAAAAAGCAGCAGGCCCCAATAATGCCACATAGTAGTAAAGTGAGAGCTCGTATGCCGAGTTCAGTACCGAGAATTCCTTTCCAAATGAATGAGCACACAATGCCTAATCGGAGTTTGTATGAACAACACAGTGCTGGTTTGATTCCGTATCAATCCAAATATAGGTCCCTTTCCTAACCTTAGATTTATACTTCAACCACCACGAGTTGTACTATCTTTTATTCTTCATTAGCAACGAATAATGAACGTGCATGACACGACCTTTAAATTTTGTTTGTTTGGTTTTGTTTTTGCTGGTTCCTACTTTTACATGAGGTTTAATCCTCCTTTCTTTGATTAGTTTTTTTTATGAATCCTACCTTAATTGTATCTTTGTTTGACATTTTTTTGCATCCTCAACTGTAGATGCTTTTTTTTATGAAGCACTTGTCATTTGTGTCTTTATTTTAGATGTGTTGTAATCATTCATTGAAGATGAGATTATTTAGAGAACATTCTTTTTTTGTATGTTTATTTTAGACGTGTTTTAATCATCCACGATAGATTCCTTTTTTTTAATAAAGCATTCAATTTATTCGGAACTTATGTTAGTGGGAGAATATATTGTGGCACCAACTCGTTAATTACAACTTCAATTTTTATGTTAATCTGTGAGTAAGCTTTTGTAATACATTATTCCCAATGAAAAATTATCGTGACAACGTTGTTAGTTTTTTGCTACATTTATGTAATTTCGTGTACGTACTTTTATGTGCTTTTATGCACTGACATTAATAAGTATTATTTTTATCTAAAGTTCATAAACCCTCTCTGAAGCATCTCCTTAGCGTATGTGGGGAGTTTCGCTTAAAAATAACTTGTTAAGGAGCGTTGTTATGTAAAATCATATTTACACCGATCTATAGTTCTTTAAGTGTGTAAAAATAATAATCTTTATTGAATATTTATAATAATAAATTTTAAGCATTACCTTTATTAATTATTGAATCTGAATATCAATACATACAAACAATCAAGCAAAGATTTAGCATAATATGAGGTTGCATACTGCATTGAGTTATAATTAACGGCTATTTGTGAATTGTGAGTACAAGTGTTTTAGAATAAATCGAGTAAAATACACAAGTAATGTTTTATTTTAGAAATTTGATAATATTTGATAATCGAAAATCAACTTATATTTTAAAAAATCTCATATTTTCAAATATAATAACATATAAATTGAGAACACGTGCAGAAATAGAAATGCGAATCATAAATGGAAACTACATTCATTCAATTATGTGGTTTGTGTTGGGAAATTTAGTAAAGTTTTGATTGATTCCAAAACCAACTGATCCCAACCGAGTAGATGTTGCCATATCCTAATGTTAGTATTTAGGCTCGCTGTTTGAGCAATGTTCAGATTTTATCTTTACAGGACTCCAGCTGAAGACGGCAACATAGCTATACTCGGATAGAACTACAGATGGAAACTCGGATATGGAACATCAGTTGCAGGACTCAATCTGATAAATCGACAACATGAAGTTCAAGGCAGCTGAGGGTTCAACTGTTCCTCTTCAGTCACAATGTCATATGAAGGTAGCGATCAAATAGAACATCAGCTGAAGACCACTCGGGTGAAGATCAAACGTCTCAACCGACTAACCAATGTTGAAAGACAAAGGTTGAAATTTGAATTTCAAATAGGAAGTCACGTGAAGGTTTGACATTCTGTCATTACCTCATTTGGCCCAACACAAGGTTGTCTCAGAAGGAAAGCAGAAGTTCACAGTTGCCAAATCGGGAAAATCTGTAGAGATGAGAGACAAGCCATCGCTTTCACAGAATAGAGATCAACGGCTCTTCCAACGGCTAGTTGATCCTCACCGCCTATAAATAGAAGCATTCATTCATTCATCAAGACAAGAGACAGAAGAGCGAAAGAACGACGATATACTGCGCACAAGCTAAACTGCAATTATTCTCTTTCTAAGAACATTACCAGCTGAGAGTTCATAGAGAGTTAGAATCTGTCTTGGTGTTTTCGATCTTAGTTTGAGTCTTCATTTGTTCAAGCTTAGATCCTAGCTCACTTCTTTGTTAGAGCTAGTAGTTGGAAAACCCACCCTTATACACATCCCCTAAAAAGGTTGTTAGGATCCTGCTCTTCCCGAAATTGAGTAGAAAGGTTGATAAGTACCTGCAAACTTATCTGTACGGTTGCAAAGCCCGCGTAAGCTTTGTGGTAGCTGTCCTAAAGAATTTGGACTGAGTTGTGTGGACTCACAACTCCCCGTGGACGTAGGAGTTCTCTCCGAACCACGTAATTCCCTTTGTGCTTTTGTGTTTTCTTTTCAGTTACTTTCTGCATATCTAACTGTCCAACTAACCAGCACTCAAAACTGCATCTTTACATTTCAACTGATTTGGTTGTTGACCGACCTTGCATCTGAGCGTGAGTTGTTTTATACGAGTTGTTTTTGTATCCACCACATTCCGCACAGCACCACTCTTCCAGCTGAGTTTTCTTACTCAGTTGTGATTCCAGTTGAGTCTTCTTACTTAGTTGTGGTATTTTTTTTCAGGGGTTATTTTTAAAATTCCTATCTGGTGTATTCCCGCCCCCCATACACCAGAACTCGTATCGGGACCATCAAGTGGTATCAGAGCAGTGGTTCACAGGACCGCTGTCTCTGTTTCACGAGGTGTGAATCGAGGTGTTTTTCTTCAGTGGTCAACTGAATAGATCATTTTCACGCTAGTGCATTTCTGCTTGCATTTGTCGTCTGTTTGTTGTGTGCAGATGGATGTTAAAGACAAGATTGTTGTCATGTTCTCGGTTGTGAACTATACATCCTGGAAAACTCGGATGAAGAAGATTCTACTGTCCAAGCATCATCGAATGCAACAAGTGATTACATCCGGACCGATCACCATCATGGAAAAAGTCATTCGCACTCCTACAAATCCCAATGATGGGGATGCAACTGAGGTGATAGTCGAGAAGAAGCCAAAAGATTTTACTCCTGAGGAAGCAAAAGTGAGCCAGCTGGATATCTGGGCTCAGAGCACTATCATGTCCACAGTTGGACAAGACTATCTTTCATGGATAGAAGAGTACAACACAGCTAAGGAAATGTGGGACATTTTGGCATCTCTTAGTGAAGGGAGTGACGAAACCAAGGAGAACAAGTTCTCCCATGCTTGTCAAGATTTTGACAATTTCTATCTAAAAGTCGATGAAACCATTGATCAGTTGGAGCTTCGGTTCATAGATATCATCCGAAGGATTCAGTCTATTCGACGAGGAAAATATACTTTGAGAGAGATCAATCTCAAAGTATTACAAGCCCTACCAGCTGAGTAGGACACCTTCACCAACATTCATGAAAGCCGAGCTGATCTTGGAGAGATGGAAACGAACAGACTGTTCTCAATTCTGAAAGGAAACAAGTACAAGGTGAACCGACGAAGATCAACTCAGTCCTCGGTGCAGACGAGTCGACATGAGGATGTTGGTTCTAGAACAAAGACAGTAGCACTTCGAGCTGACTATTCCAAGCCGCGAACATCAAGGGCAATAAGATCTGCGGACACAGCTTCGAAGGAGCCGGGCAGAGAAGAGCTGCAACAGAGTATTGCCGCCATGTCAAAGAAGCTGGCTGACATGGATACTCGGTTCGGAAAATACAAGCGGTTCTATAAATCCAATCGAACTCGAGATAACTCAAAGCCTGTGAACATCGGTTGCTTTGAATGCGGCAAAGAGGGACACTTCAAAGTGGATTGTCCAGATCTTTCGAAGAAAGATAGAGATGCGTTGAGGGCCAAGCAAAATGCAAAGAACAAGGCCATGGTTGCAGAAGAAGCAGCTGATGACATGGACATCTTGACCGACACCGAAGATGAGGACGAGCTGACTTCCACCAACAACGCTATCGGACAGGATCAATGTCTCATGGCATTTGGAACTGACCAGGATGATGCTGAGGTACATTCTAGTCTAGTTAATTTAAATTCTTCCAATGCTACTAACATGCAGGAAACATTAGATGAAGAGTTGGAACTCTCTTGGGGTGACTTCCTAGAACTCAGTGAGGAATTGCGTCAGCAATCGGTTGAGTTTAAGAATCTTCAAGAACAGTTTTCCAGACTTGAAGAATCCTTAACCGAAAAGGATGATGTGATCAAAAATCAAATTGAAGAGATTGATGATCTCAAAAGTCAACTGAATGTGGCCAACCAAACTAAGGCTCCCACCGATGAGGATTTGAAGGAGCAGATCAAGGAGCAGCATGAGCAGTTGAACAAGCAAGAAACACAGATCGACCAGCTGATGAAGATGTCAGACGCACAGACCGAGCATATAGCTGTTCTTCTCAAGGATCTACAAACTGAGAAGGACAACCTGATAAAGCTATATCAATCATCCAAAATCATCGAGAATCTCATTAGTTACCGACGACAAATGAATGACGTGTCTGGACTCGGCTACGACATGGTCAAGGACACTGGAATTCCACCCGCAACCTTCATCAAGGCTGTGGATGTCACGGTTGCCAAACCAAATACTGTTGAGTCTGCAACTCCCCAACTTAATCCAACCTTCACGTCACAGCAAGTACCTATAGCACAACCTGCTAAGGGAACTGCAGCTGAGAAAGGAAAATGAGCTGTGGTTGGAGAACTGAAGAATCCATCGGTTGGGATAACAACCGAGGAGGAATGTTCCAGGACTCAGAAGAGGAACCAGAGACATCGGAGTTACAATCAGAACCGACCTCAGAAGGGATAGAATCAACAAAACCGACAGGGATTTAACCATCAGAATCAACATCGGTTCCATCATCAGAACAACCAGAGGTTCCATCACAGTTAACCAATGTGGAACAGTTCCAACAGCTGTGGATATTCATGCCAGAACATGAATCAACAACCGGGCATGAACAACTGTCGTCGACAGCCAGAAAAATGGAATCAGACTCAGCCACAAAGATTCCAAAATGGCGTCCGACCTCATCGGCAAAACCAAAAGGGTCAGAAACATCAACAAAACAGGGGGAACGCCTCTCCTCCTAAAGCCCACAATGGGAGAAATCAATCTCCTCCCAAAAAACAGAACGCCAATAATAACAACAAGCCTAAGGATGACCGAGGTGTTGTTATAGTTGATGGAGAAGGAAAGATAATTTGGAATGACAAATCTATCCGAATCTACAGGGAAAACGACCCACAGTTCAAGGGGAAACTGGTTCTAACCCTCCAGGACCCAACTAAAATTGGGGACCTAAGCGTGTTTCTCTGTGCAGGAGCAGGAGGAACAACTGAGGAAGAATAAAGCATCACATACCATGTGGGTGATGGACAGTGGATGCTTGAAACACATGACAAATCTGAGGGATTTGCTTGGGAGTTTCATGGAGAAGGAAGGACCATTTGTTACCTTTGGTGACAACTCAAAAGGTCACACCAAAGGCTACGGTACCCTTGAAACCAATCACGTGTCTATTTTCAATGTTTCATATGTTGATGGATTGAAGCATAACTTGCTCTCCATCAGCCAATTCTGTGATAATGGTTTCTCTGTCAAGTTTGATGCGCAGGGCTGCAGGGTCAAAAATGTCAGAACAAAGCAAGTCATATTGTTCGGAAATTGATCCCCAACTGGGAATGTCTACTATGCAGATTGGAATAGTAGTCCTCCTGACACCTGTCTTTTATCGAAGAGCAGTTCAGATGTGAGCCTGCTGTGGCACAAAAGGCTCAACCATCTGAATTTCAAGACAATGAACCGCCTTGCGAGACAGGAACATGCAAAGGGTATTCCGAACCGTGTGTTTTCACCAACACATATCTGCAGTGCGTGTCAGCTGGGAAAGCTCGTTAGATCCTCCTTTCGGTTGAAAACGATTCCATCAACCGACCGAGTATTGCAGCTGATCCATATGGATCTCTTCGGGCCTGTTACCCCCAAGAGCATGAATGGTAACGAATATACACTTGTTGTTACTGATGATTTCTCTAGGTACACGTGGACCATTTTCATGCGTCACAAGAGTGAAACCCGAGATGAGCTACCCAAGCTGATGGATCGGATATCTAACCAACAAGAGATGAAAATCATTTCTATCCGATCAGACCGTGGAGCCGAGTTCCTCAATGAAACCATCATCGAATATTGTGAGAAGCACGGAATCACTCATCAAACATCGGCTGCTCGTACTCCACAACAGAATGGAGTAGCCGAGTGAAGAAACCGAACGCTGAAGGATGCTGCTACATCCATGTTGACAAGCTCAGCTCTGCCAAAGAGATTTTGGGCTGAGGCCATCAACACAGCCTGCTATACCCAGAACCGGTCTCTTCTGACCAAGCGGTTGGGAAAGACACCATACGAACTATGGAGACGCAGGAAGCCTGATATTTCATATTTTCGCGTTTTTGGTTCTAAGTGTTATATTCACAACAATGAGAAGACTCAGTTAAAAACTTTTGACGCCAAGGCTTCGAAGGACATATTTCTCGGATATGCCGCTCGGATCAAGGCTTATAGAGTTTTTAACAACAGTTCTCGTGTTGTGGAGATAACACCTTATGTTAGTTTTGATGAATCTACTTTTGAGTGCAGGGAACAGGCTAAAGGACAACAAGTAGATCCACATGTTCCACCAGCTCTCACCAGATCGCAGGTTCTAAGGCAGAAGAATCTGGCTGAACCATTGGTATGGGCAACCGAGGATGATGATCTCTGTTCCTCTGAAGATGAATGTGAGGACCCCAGCTCATCTCAAGGGGGAACTTCAGCTGATGTTACTCTAACTGCATCAGCATCCGAAGCCCAACCTAGCCCGGTTCGAGATATTATTCATGTTGAGGATCCAGACACAACAGCAGATAAATCACCAGTTCTGAAGATCCCAGCATCTCCCACGGCTCAGGTTATCCCATCCTTTGAAATCACGGAACTGCCACTGTTGGAAGAAGAAGGAAGACGCAACAAGAGATGGTATGAAGATCATTCCAAGGACAACATCATCGGAGATCCAGCCAAAGGTATGCGTACTAGAAGCAGAGTTGCAAATCCAGATTCAGCCGAGAAAGATTCCAGCACTTACGCCCAATATGCTGAGGACTTGGCAGTTCTTGAGGAGTTCGAGCAAGCCGGAGATGTTGCCATGATCTCATGTTTCGTAGCTGATGTGCCAGAGCCGAAGCATGTTATGGAAGCTCTCAACTGTGTTCATTGGACAACAGCCATGCAAGAAGAGCTGAATGAATTTCTACGCAACTGTGTATAGGAGTTGGTAGAAAGACCAAATGGTGTTAAAGTCATTGGATTAAAGTGGATTTTCAAGAACAAGAGAGACGCCATTGGATTCATCGTGAGAAACAAGGCAAGATTGGTAGCTCAGGGATATTGCCAACAAGAAGGAATTGATTTCGAGGATTCCTTCGCGCCTGTTGCAAGATTGGAAGCCATCCGAATATTTCTAGCCTATGCCGCATTTCACAAATTCAAGGTTTATCAGATGGATGTGAAGTGTGATTTCCTCAACGGTGATATTAAGGAAGATGTTTATGTTGAACAACCTCCCGGTTTTGAGACTGGTGATGGAAGAGTGTATAAGTTGAAGAAAGCAATCTATGGATTGAAGTAAGCACCTAGGGCTTGGTATGACACTCTATGTGGGTTTCTTCTGAACTCGAGGTTCAAACGAGGGTCAGTTGACAAAACACTGTTCACCATAAAAGTTGGAGAAGACATACTTGTTGTGCAAATCTATGTCGACGACATCATATTCGGTTCCAAGTCGGAGGAGTTGTGCAAGAAATTCTCAACTCTCATGAAGGAGAAATTCGAGATGTCGAAGATGGGTGAGATGAATTATTTTCTTGGGCTACAAGTGAAGCAATCACCAAAAGGGATTTTTATTAATCAGTCCAAATATACAAAGGAGCTCATCGCAAAGTTCAGTTTGCAAACAAGTAAAACCACAAGGATCCGGATGAATACTAACTGGAAGATTGAGCCCGGATCTGAGGGAAAACCCGTGGATGCCAGTAAGTATAGAGGGATTATTGGTTCTTTGCTATATCTAACCGCCAGTCGGCCAGATATATCTTACGCGGTTGGAGTGTGTGCTCGGTTCCAAGTTCAGCCGAGGGAAGCACACATGTTGGCAGCAAAGAACATCATTAAGTATCTGAAGGGTACTGTTAATGTTGGGTTGTGGTACCCAACTGATGACAATATCCAACTGTCTGGATACTCAGATGCGGATCTAGCCGGAGATCGGTTGGACAGGAAGTCCACATCTGGACACTGTCAGTTCATGGGAAGCAAGCTAGTTTCATGGTTTTCCAAGAAACAAGCATGTGTTGCCACTTCTACAACCGAGTCAGAGTATATGGCTGCCGGTAGTTGTTGCATGCAAGTGTTGTGGCTCAAGCAACAACTGAGAGATTATGAAGTAGCAACTGGACAGGTTCCCATCCATTGTGATAGCTCAAGTGCCATTGCTATCTCTTTGAATCCTGTTCACCATTCTCGGACGAAGCACATTGACATCCGACATCATTTTATCCGAGATCATATTGAGAAGAAGGATGTATCTGTGGAGAAGATTCGAACTAAGATTCAGAGAGCCGATATCTTTACCAAACCTCTAGCCGAAGCACGATTCAAGATGTTATGTGATCTCCTTAGATTGTTGGATCCATCAGATGAGGAATCACCCGAGGTGAAGAGATAGATATCCATCTGAGGGGGAAGCTCAGATGAAAGGAGAATCTCAGATGCGGATCGCCATCTGAAGACATCAGACGTCAACTGAACAGACGAACTCGAGTCAGCTGATGGCATGCCGCAACATTGGAACACAACTGATTCCGACATCAGCTGACAGGTATCACTTATGGCCGCAGGTGTTTAAGTCTTAAATGTGAATGTTTGAAATAAATTCAAACATTCCTGAGCATGTCAGATAGATTAAAATAGCCATCATAGCGCATTTAATGTAAAGTACGGCTGAACATCAATAGCCTTACTTTATAGTGCGACTGGGCTGACACAAAGACAGTTCACCTTCTCACACGCGCGTATTGGAACTCGGAATGTGACATCAGTCAGAGTTAGTCAACAGTCGCGAGAACTCAGCCGTTGATGGATTCGTGCCATTCAATCTTGGCCATCTATTTCAAACGACCCACTAACCTATAAAAGGCGGAAAATCAGGAAGTGATTTCTTACTTTCTATACCTGTGTTTATCTGAGTAACTGTTCATCTTCATCTCTGATTTTGTATCACCATTTTTGGCTAAGTTCTTCTTTTCTTCTCTCTATATATAAACTTCACTGGAATACAAAATGGCACCGAAAGCTTCATCGCAAGGAAAGAAGATGGCATCATCAGGACCAGCACTTGTCCCATCGACGTACGAGGAATCTTATGATATGATGATATCCAGAATCCACTTTGAGCAGATTCTGTCAAAAGAAGCACTGGACTCACCGGTGTTATCCCTTCTCGCCGATCTTCTCAGGGATAATCGTATTCTTGAGTGGGCAACGCTCTTTCCCACCCACTTACTCAGGCGACATGTCGGAGAATTTTACATGAACCTGAAATACGAAGAGAGAGTAGGCCTCGTTTCAGAAATCTCCTGTCGACAGCGCGACGTCCCTGCCAGAACTATCCGCCGTGTCACCTTCTTCCTACCGGTTTCCGAGATGCTAAGCTCCATCATTCCACCGAATCTGACTGCCACGGATACTGTCGAGAACATCTCAGATGCAGATGCAGATCTATTTCTTGAGAATGCTCTTATCACCCCAGAAAGATTGAGGAGCAACCTGCAGCGAACAAAGTTGAAACCCGAGCATCGACTTCTGTTTGATGTTATATCCAAGGTTATCTTTGGATACAGCGGAGCTTTGGGAGATATCAGCCGACCCAAGCTCAAGCAGCAGATAGCTTTGGAGCACAAGCACAACATCAACTGGTTCCAGTACTTCGCACACCAGTTGACAATGGAGAAGCAGAAGATTTCAGAAACTACAAATGATTCCGGGGCAAAACTGTTGAGTGTTAAGGGAACCCTCAATTTTGGAGTCAAAATCTCTGCCCTGATACTTCTCGCCATGAAGGACCAGAACATGGTGTGGGAAGACTGTGAGGAGACACCAGTTAAAAGGCAGATGTTGTTCCCAACAGCCAAGAAAGCTCTTGATGTGATTCGAAGTGTCTACACTCCAAAAGATAAAAGGGAAGCTGTGAAATCAGCTTTGGAGAAAGATACAGCTGAGGAGCAGATGGAATCTCAGCTGCCTCCAGCTGTCGGCCACTCTTCAAAATCGATAGCTGCACGCCGACTCAGAGATGAGTCAGATAAGGATAAAGAGGTAGAGCCGATTAAGAAGAAGTTGAAGGTTCGTATCAAACAGTCAGTTGCAAAACCAGCTGAGGAGGTACCATCTGAGTCGAGTCACTCAGTTGACGCGACTGCTTTTGTAATTGTTCCTCACGTAAATGGAACAAGGAAGGTGAGGTTTCCCCATCAAGATGGGATAGAAGGGCTGGAAACCGATCCGAAAGATGAGCCGAACATGTCCTCGGATGCAGCTTCTTCATCTGAGGAATCCGAAGATGTTCTATCCTCCCCCACGGCAGGAGCTGATGCCGTACAGCACAGAGAGGTTCTCACAACTGATCATCAGTCGGAAATTCCGAGCTCCCCACTCGATGCCAACATTACAACCTCTTCTTTGGCCAATGTTGAGGAAACTCTTGAACCTATTCCCTATGAAAATCTCTCTCCTTCCCTCATTGACGAAGAAGCTGATCGTCGAGCTGTCGCGCTGGAACATGAAGGCAAGTTGGCATATTGCTTTCAGAAGCTGATTGGTATGTTCCCCGAGGCACGCGACATGCCCACCTTTGCCACATTCGGAACTGAGCTGTTGTATCCAATTCAACATCATTTTCAACCATTGGTATGTCAAGAAAGATACCGTCCGGATACACAGCTGGAACCAGCTCAAGACAGATGAGTCCCGTCTGAGGGAATACTTCAATTATACCAGCCTCGAGGTTGCGTACAACAACAAGATCGCACTGCTGACTCGCCGTTTGGATATCAGCAAGGCAGGAGGAAGAGACACAAGGGAGTTAACAGCAGATCGAGAATTTGTCACCTTCTTTGACAACATGCTGGCCAAGTCTGCAGAATTCATGGATGATATTAACGCAGCTGCAGCAGCAGCAAATCAGGAGGAAGAAGAACTTCAACAGTACCTGGCCAATCGCCAAGTCATGGTTGTTGTTGAACAACCAGCACAATTTGAACAGCCAACACCATCTGATCAGCCAGCACCCTCCTTGAATGAAATATGCGAGCTGATCGCTGAGAAAGTCAATCAGCTGAGGAAGGAGATGATAGCCAACATCCAGCTCAACCGCGAAGAATAGCAGAGGATGATAGAAGCTCAGGATGAGAAACATAGGAAGCTGCTGGAAGAACATGATGCGATAAAGATGAAGCTGGATGACTTCTCAACATCCACCAGCAAAGACATCAATGACCTGAAGACAACAGTTCTTGGAATCAGATCAGACCTGAACGTGTTCAAGTCCATCTCAGAATCCAATCTTGCAAAATCTCAACAGATGCAAGACAAAGAATGGGATTCTCGGTTCGAACAAAAATGGGTTGAGTTCGTCGCTTTTCAAAGAAGTCACTGAAACCTTCGCTGCGATGAAGAAAGCTGATCAAGAGCATCGTGATAAGGAACTGGCGAAGAAGGTTGATGTGGAATGTGCTGTAGATGAACTCTTCAACCGGATCCAGCAGGCTGAACAAAACCTCACTTCTCTGGATGGCTCAGTCGTAAGTTTTATTGCTGATGCCAAAAAGGGGGAAGATGAGACGCAAGCTGAAGAAGAGATGATAGCCGGAAAGGAATCTCAGCTGAAGAAGACCGAGCTGAAGAAGACAGCTCCGAAGAAGTCCGCTCCGAAGAAGCCAACCGACAAGAAACAAGAACAGCTGAAATCTATTGTTGTCGGAGGAGAAGAAATGGCTAAGGACATGGAACATGCGAAGAAGTATGGAGTTTCCTACAACTCCATAGCCGAGATTGCAGCCGAGATCGATGCTGAACTCGACAGTATTACAACCGAAGAGTGTATTGCTGCTGCTAAAGCTATGGATGTCCCGAAGAAGGATTACTTGAATCCGGAATGGGTGAAGAGAATCGCGGCCAACCAAGCAACAAGAGTTAACAAGTTCGAGGAAGAGCTTGCCAAGGTTACCAATAACTTGGATAGAAATGTTGCCTCCCGAAGCCGACGACGCATTGAGAAACATCAAGTGAAGGCTGAAGCAAAAATGAAGCAGCAAAGACTGCCGGAAAAGATCAAGCTCCAGGGACGCTTCAAGCATGTTGATAAATGGATGCCGGAAGAATGGAATGATGATTGGGAATCATTCAAACAAGAATTTGTGAATGATTTCTACTACAGGAAGGTGTTCGCAACTGAGGGTTCAAGAAAAGCATTCAAAGAAGCCCTAACCGAGCTTCACTCTGGGGATCCGGGCATGTTCAACCAGTTCAGACGAGCTATGATTGATGCAAAGGTGGACATGAATACCGTCCCTGTTCCTCAGAAGGTTACATATCTTCCTCCATTCATTCCAGATACAAGAAATCCTAACAGGCAGAAGATCGCAGCTGAAGCCAGAAAAGTCTGTCAGGAACATGGAGTGGATATCTCGAAGGAATCGGATGCCAAGAGAGAAATTTTTGTCAGGATTTTCGGCAAGTATGGGCTGAAGTATTAGCCGAGATAGAGTTTTTGAGCCACTGATGTAATTGATTTCTATGCATATCTGTGTAAACACATCATTTGTAATGAAAACTTTCATCATATATCTGATTCATCTTGACGTACAATTTTCCAGTTGTCCTAACCCTTTGATGTTTAACCTTATAGACTGTCTAGAATTTCAACTGAGATCATAGATAGGTCAGTGGGGTTTAGATCAGTAGGGTTTTGGCATCATCAAAAAGGGGGAAATTGTTGGGAAATTTAGTAAAGTTTTGATTGATTCCAAAACCAACTGACCCCAACTGAGTAGATGTTGCCATATCCTAATGATAGTATTTAGGCTCGCTGTTTGAGCAATGTTCAGATTTTATCTTTACAGGACTTCAGTTGAAGACGGCAACATAGCTATACTCGGATAGAACTACAGATGGAAACTCGGATATGGAACATCAGTTGCAGGACTCAATCTGATAAATCGACAACATGAAGTTCAAGGCAGCTGAGGGTTCAACTGTTCCTCTTCAGACAGAATGTCAGATGAAGGTAGCGATCAGATGAAACATCAGCTGAAGACCACTCGGATGAAGATCAAACGTCTCAACCGACTAACCAATGTTGAAAGACAAAGGTTGAAATTTGAATTTCAAATAGGAAGTCACTTGAAGGTTTGACGTTCTGTCATTACTTCATTTGGCCCAACACAAGGTTGTCTCAGAAGGAAAGCAGAAGTTCACAGTTGCCAAATCGGGAAAATCTGCATAGTTGAGAGACAAGCCATCACTTTCACAGAACAGAGATCAACGGCTCTTCCAACGGCTAGTTGATCCTCACTGCCTATAAATAGAGGCATTCATTCATTCATCAAGACAAGAGACAGAAGAGTGAAAGAATGACGATATACTGCGCACAAGCTAAACTGCAATTATTCTCTTTCTAAGAACATTACCAGCTGAGAGTTCGTAGAGAGTTAGAATCTGTCTTGGTGTTTTCGATCTTAGTTTGAGTCTTCATTTGTTCAAGCTTAGATCCTAGCTCACTTCTTTATTAGAGCTAGTAGTTGGAAAACCACCCTTATACACATCCCCTAAAAAGGTTGTTAGGATCCTGCTCTTCCCAAAATTGAGTAGAAAGGTTGATAAGTACCTGCAAACTTATCTGTACGGTTGCAAAGCCCGCGTAAGCTTTGTGGTAGCTGTCTTAAAGAATTTGGACTGAGTTGTGTGGACTCACAACTCCCCGTGGACGTAGGAGTTCTCTCCAAACCACGTAATTCCTTTGTGCTTTTGTGTTTTCTGTTCAGTTACTTTCTGCATATCTAACTGTCCAACTAACCAGCACTCAAAACTGCATCTTTACATTTCAACTGATTTGGTTGTTGACCGACCTTGCATCTGAGCGTGAGTTGTTTTATACGAGTTGTTTTTGTATCCACCACATTCCACACAGCACCACTCTTCCAGCTGAGTTTTCTTACTCAGTTGTGATTCCAGCTGAGTCTTCTTACTGAGTTGTGGTATTTTTTTTCGGGGGTTGTTTTTAAAATTCCTATCTGGTGTATTCCCCCCCATACACCAGAACTCGTATCGGGACCATCAGTTTGCTAGCCAATCCAAAATTAGCCAAATTAGGGCAACCCAAACTTGTGCTTGTTGATCTGTTTAAGTTAAATTTTTTTTACGACTTCTTCAATTTCAGACCAATTTGAAATTTACGCATATTTTTTTTTAGCAATGGTGATGCGGGATCATAAGTTTTAACAAATTATAAATGGTATTAGATTTATTATATTTCATTTATTGACTTCCAACTTACAATATTTAATTAAAACTACCAAAGTCTACATGGTTTGGACAATTATCGATCAAATTTTAATTTAGAGCAAAAAATAGTATAATAAAGTATTTTTAACTTGCATTTCATAATTTATGTATTGCATATGAAATTAACATGTAATATGTTATTACTAGTTTTACTTAAGCAATTTTCTTTTTTGGTATTGTGAAAATAAAAAATTAGGACAATGAATTACAAATAATAATAACGATTAATTATATTAAATTATCAATTTTGTTAGTATCTGACTTATGACGGTGGGGGACACTTAATTAGTAATTTCTAGAATATATTATATACAACTCTTTGATTGATAAATACAATAAATTGTATTTATCAATTATCACGTGACATAAGTAGCGTAATTAACAGTTAATTTTATAAAAAAAACGACTAATTATGATCTATTAAGTTTGTTTTGCTAATGACCATGCATTGTTTCACTTTTTGTCTAGCTAATGACATGTAACGACCTCATATTTTGAAATGAAATTTATCTTATTTTTGTGAGGCCTTCATAAAATTAGGCCAAATTTGTATAGGTTTGTCATTTAAAATCTGTACCGGATATTGTATTAATTTTGGCTTCACAATTTTGGTGTTGGTTAAAATAGCTATTTGAGACGGTTATTTGTACACAAATTTAAATAGTGAATTCAAATTTGTCGTATGAAAATTTATTGACTTACAACCAATTTTCCAGATGTTTTTGTAAATGCTTTGTAGGCTTTTCGTTGTTGTTTTTATCTTGTAATATTTAATTTATTCCGAAAGGGACAATCATTCTAAGACGTTTATGAATTTATAGGGATTCTATGGTTTCAGGATGGATATTAACATACACTTTTTTTACACATAGTGACATTTGTTTTGAATCGAATATGTCATATGCATTACTATATATACGTTGAAGATGACAAAATTAAGTATTATAATAATTTTTCTTTGTTATTAATTTTCCGTCGATTTTGGACGTTGAATTTTGACACGTTAATTACTGTTATTATAGCTCCTACCTTTTTTGCAATTAAATGCTATGTTGCGTCTTTTGGCAGGTGGTTTTAGAATTAACATTTCGGAAAATCCACAATTTTTAAATTATTATTTTTCCCCCACAATTGCAATTTCTTCAACAGTAACTTCGTGGGATCCAATCGAAATAACTTCAGTGAAAATTTGACTTGTTACTATTACATTCAAGTAGCTATGAGTTGTTCACTTGTTTGAATAGTTTAGTCTTAAAATCAAGCTAATCATATAAATATCTGTTACGAACGTGTACTAAATTTAAGTTGATAACAATATACTAACTTATACGTTGACAACACTTACATACACAAGTACTAATACATTTGCATAAGTCCTACTTCCAATACTGGCATCACAAATCGTTTGTTGTCACATAACGGTACGGAAACATTTCAAGTCAACCATAATATCAAAGGAACAAAAACCATTACAAAATTCAGTACAATCACCACAGTTAAAGAAGCACACTACTTCAAACTGAACAAAAAGACCGGAAATATAAAGACATAGTTTGAACAGTCATCTTATTCGACATTGATCGTTGTTTCTATTGTCTTTCCCTTGTTTTCCTCGACATCAACTTTTGCCTGTAGTATAGGCGGCAAAACATTAGTTTCCCTGATGATCATAACTTTCACCCTAAGAACCTCAATACTGGATTCAAGGATTTCAAAGATGCAAGCTCATCACACTTTAGATTCTGATCTAAAGCGAACTGTTTCCAACCATCTTTCTCAAAGTGTGGCCTACTGTGTTTCCCGATGAAGGGTATGTTCCAAGTTCGTCCATTACATATGATTATAAAGTTATTCGCGTTACTGAAAAACTTAGCACAGACAGTATAACAGAAACAATAAACTGTGCTGAAATAAAAGACACTTGATATGGTAACCCAGTTCGGTTTTGCAACCTACGTCTAGGGGGCCTTTGCCCAAGAGAGAACCAATCCACTGTTAGAAGAAATGGCTACAGAGGATATTACACATACAGGTCACCACCTTATGCTACCCTTTCGCTCACCCTCTTCCTAACGTCACGTGAATTCGTGATTGACGATCTACAATCGCTCAACCTAAGTCCGAACCGCCAGTTCGATCCTTAACTCTCTTTAGAAACTAATTTATCAAAGATAAACTCTCACAATAAATTGTGCTCTCACAATACAATACTCTCAAGAAAGTATAAGCACTCAAACAATAAAACATGGGCGGCATCTTCCTCACAATGTAGATGTCGAATATATATAGGCGAAACCCTAGATCTCTTCTCCATCATGTATATCTCTTTAGATCTTCTTTCCTTGTGAGGATAAGGCTTGGGGAACACGTCTCTTATCTGCTTGATATGTATCTTGTCCGCATCTATCATAAACTTGGAAAAGATCCCGCAAAATCCGCGCCGATAAGGTAAGTCTCTGCCAGACTGTTCCAGGTTCCCTTAGCACAGACTGCAGGTACAGTCCATATTCATTTGTCACCATTCATAAATATTTTGTTCAAATTAAAAATTCCAACGACCTAATGAAACATGTTATGAATCGGGTACTTGCTCGTGTAGATTTCAATGAACAATACTTCTTTTTTTATTGATGAACTTTGAACAGAAACAGAACTTGTAAGAATTACAAAGGAAACTGAAGAACACAGATTAGAAAACCAGATCGTCCGAAGTTAGACTTCTGCCCGCAAGACGAGAATACGTCCCAGTAGTGCTCACGGTAAGGCGGCTCATCCCCAAAGGTTAAAACGACCTAAACGTCTCGACTGTAGTAGCATCACAAATAGAACCGAGCTCCGGCGAACTGAACTGGAACGAAGACAGAACTGGAAGTGTATGATATGCTATGAAAAGAGAGAATGCAGATTGCTTTCGTTTTTAGTATCGAATGCAAATGAAGATGCCTCCCTTATATAGCAGCTCAAGACATGTGGAGGGGCTCGTCTCATTAACGCAGCCATTCATAACCGGCAGTTTCTGGACGTGAAGAGGTGGCCGGATGTGAACAGTCTTGGCTGTTACAGATGCCAAAGGTCTTGGGCCGATGGGCTTCACACGTACCCACATGAATGTCGGGTGTATCGGATTTGTGTACAACAAACCGATACGCGCTGCTGTTAAGTGCATAACCAATAAAGATACAATCTACCGTTTTAGGTCCAATTGTAACTTGTTTTGGTAAAGGCACTTCAACCTTAGCTAAACACCCCCACACTTTGAGGTATTTAAACGAAGGTTTCCTCCCTTTCCAAAGTTCATAAGGAGTCACGTCCTTCCCTTTGAGTGGAATCTTGTTCAAGATATAGTTAGCTGTCAAAACAGCTTCCCCCCACATGTTCTGGGGCAATCCTGAACTAATCAACAAGGCGTTCATCATCTCTTTAAGAGTACGATTCTTACGTTCAGCATCACCATTTGATTGTGGTGAATAAGGAGCAGTCGTTTGATGGATTATACCACTTTCGTTGCATAATTCAGCAAACGGAGCAACATACTCTCCACCTCTATCACTTCGAACCATTTTGATTCGGCAACCAAGTTGATTTTCAGCTTCATTCTTGAAGTTTCTAAAAGCTTCAATAGCCTCATCTTTACTTCTTAACAAGTAAAGGTAACAATACCTTGTGCAATCGTCAATAAAGGTAATAAAATACCTTTTACCACCTCTAGTTTGCACAAACTTTAAGTCACACACATCGATGTGAACAAGTTCTAGAGGTTTAGTGCTTCGTTCAACCGACTTAAACGGTAACTTAGCCATTTTTGCTTCAACACAAACTTCACACTTGTCTTGTGTCTTAGATAAATCAATTTTTAACATGTCCATGTTCGCAAGTCTTTTTATAGCATTTAGATTCACGTGACCAAGTCTACAATGCCATAAATCACAACACTCAAGCAAGTAAGCAGAAGTAGTAGCTTTATTATCATTAGCAACTGTCTTAGAAGGCTTACAAGTACGAACACTCAACTTGAACATATCATCAACAATGTGACCTTTTTCAAGAGTCTTATCAAACTTACATATGATTATAAAATCACTACGAAGATCTATATCAAACTTAGCCCTAACTAGTTTGACGCCTGACACCAAATTCTTGCGGATTGCCGGAGCATGCAGCACATCCTTCAAAGTTATCTCCACACCGGAAGTGAGTTAGAGTACAACAGTCCTAACTCCAAGAATAGGTGAGGTACGGTCACTCGCCTCGGTGACAAAGCGGTCTTGAACTTCCTTGTAGGTATAGAACAAGTCTCGATTCATGCAGATATGAACAGTTGCACCTGTGTCAAGAAACCAAGTAACAGGATTAGGGTTCGAGACATGGTTTACCTCGGTGATCATGGCAACAAGGTCGTCTTTGTCCCAAGTATCAAAGTCATTTTGGACATGGTTGACCTTGCCCTTTCCCTTCTTCTTCGGCAGATGGCAGTTCTTCGCCATATGTCCAGGCTTATCACAATTGTAGCACGTCCCGGTGAACTTGGTCGGCGGTGCCACTTCTTTCCCTTTGCCTTTGGCAGGATAAGGACGCTTCTTAGAAGGTCTGCCCCTACCATCGGTCAAGTTCGCCTTAGCCTCCATTGGAGCCTTGGTCTTCATGTCTTGATCACGGACTTGAGCTTCGGTTTGAAGCTTAGCCACCAACGTCTCAAGGGTCATCTCCTTTCGCTTGTGCTTAAGGTATCCCTTGAATTCCTTCCAACTTGGCGGCAACTTGTCAACCAAGAGTGCCACAGTATACGCCTCGGGCAGAGGCATCCCCTCGGAATGAACATCGTGTATAAGAGTTTGGAACTCTTGTACTTGGGGCATCATAGGACAACTGTCCACCATTTGGAATTCGGTGAGCCTCGTCACTACGAACTTCTTCGTGCTAGCAGGATTAACACGGTACTTCAACTCAAGAGCATCCCAAATTTCTTTGGCGGTCTCATTGATGCTGAACACATTGAACAGGCCATCATCAAGCCCGTTCAACAACATATTCCGACACAGATAGTCAGAATGCACCCAAGTATCGTATTCAATACGAACTTGCACATTTGCCTCATCCTCGGCTGGGACAGGAGGTCTTTCTTCACGCAGGAAGCTGGCAAGCCCCATTGTGGTGATGTAGAACATCATCTTTTGGGACCATCTTTTGAAGTCAGTTCCCGAAAAACTGGGAGGTTTCTCGGCGATAGGCATGAGCCGAGCAGCAGGTTGAACATGAGCCATGGTTGAGCTCGAGGAGCCAATAGTTCCAGAAGTGGTGGAAGAAAGAGTGGAAGCGCCGGTGCTCGAATTGGTAGATATTTTTTCAGCAGAGTTTCAGGTTGAACTTCAGTTTTGAGGAAGCACACGAACAAGTAACTTGGCGTATTCTCGTCTTGCGATTGTTATGAATCGGGTACTTGCTCGTGTAGATTTCAATGAACAATACTTCTTTTTTTATTGATGAACTTTGAACAGAAACAGAACTTGTAAGAATTACAAAGGAAACTGAAGAACAGAGATTAGAAAACCAGATCGTCCGAAGTTAGACTTCTGCCCGCAAGACAAGAATACGCCCCGGTAGTGCTCACGGTAAGGCGGCTCGTCCCCAAAGGTTAAAACGACCTAAAGGTCTCGGCTGTAGTAGCACCACAAACAGAACCGAGCTCCGGCGAACTGAACTGAAACGAAGACTGAACTGGAAGTGTATGATATGCTATGAAAAGAGAGAATGCAGATTGCTTTTATTTTTAGTATCGAATGCAAATGAAGATGCTTCCCTTATATAACAGCTCAAGACATGTGGAGGGGCTCGTCTCATTAAAGCAGCCATTCATGACCGGCGGTTTCTGGACGTGAAGAGGTGGCCGAATGTGAACAGCCTTGGCTGTTACAGATGCCAAAGGTCTTGGGCCAATGGGCTTCACACGGATGGGCTGCTGGATTGGGCTCAACAATTAATCGAATTGGGCTAGTGGAGTTGGTCCCAGCCCAAAGCACCAATTGCCAAGATCCAAGTCCAAGTCCAAGTTCCAGTCCCAGTCCCAGGCCCGAGCCCGTCCGGACGGACGGCGGCGTCGTCGTCGGCGGCGCGCGCGTAGGCACCCATACACATCCATACACACCAACCCAACAAGTTATTAAGCCCATACAGACATAGCCTTAAATACTAGTCAAATCATCCACATATAACCGATGTGGGACAACTAACATTTATTATAATTAATAACATGTTAATTACTACTTCAACATCCAACCTTTAGCATACAATATCTCACTCACTTGAAATCGGTTTAGAGATATTAAATATACCACGTTCATCTACTCACGGCGTAGATTAACATCCAATAAATATTTTAATCAAATAATAAATATTTAATCAACAATATTTATCCTCAATAATGGTTAATATTTAAACCATTTCCAACAAAACATATATACACGTAGTAGATGAAGATTACAACACATGGTGTGTATGATAATATGGTCTTATGAAATTATACTATTACAACACTATGCAGTTATGTTTTACTTTAAAGAAAAACTCAATTGTCCAAGCCTCCCATCATTGGGCCGTGGAATGATGGATATCAGCATGTACCTACAGCCTAAATAAGTATAACAGCCTTTAATCAGAGTTTTTATTGACCACTAATTATCTAAAATCAGGTATGACCTTTATTCAGACAGTTGGTGGTCTAGGAATAATGAAACATCAGTTTTTGCATTTCTTCATACACTTGTAGGATGACCAATATGTAGCATCACTTTTAGCATATTCACTGCATCCATCCTCACATTTAAATGAACCCAAACTCCTATCTTACTGAATATAACAACATCAACTATCTTATTGAATATAACAACATCAATGCAGTAGCAATTGATGATTAACTGACCATACCGATATCCATAATTCCCTAGAATGATGGATATTAGTATGTACCTAGAGCCAAAATATGTATAAGAGCCTTTATTCGGACATTTCATACACGACTACTTCTCTATGACATTCACTCATACAGGTGGAGCTCGACGACTAATGTAATGTCAGTTATGGCATTTCTGCATACACTTGGGGGACACCGAATATGTAGTATCACTTTTAAAATATTGACCTTATCCATCCTCATATTTAAATTAACCTCTTTTCCAATCTTAGTGCATAGTAGAACATCTAATCGAAAGCGGTTTAACAACAAAGTGTTGGGGATGAAGAGCAACATATATAGTAATTCGTCCGAGCATTTTAAGGTGTCATAAAAATACATTTCGCCAAAATACCTAGTGATTAGAAACGGTTTTAACTTCCGTGTTATCCGGCATCGTCGGCTCCGATTTCCTGGAATTCCATAGAATAATGAGTGAAACAAAAAAACCGTAAAATGAGAAAGCTGTAATCAGTGCAAAATTGATTCTCTTACGGCGGTCTTTCTCTTACCTGTAGTTACGACGACGGCTCCTCCTAAGTATTTGCCCTAGTCTCCAATTTTTTAATTGAATGTATCTGATGGGGTAGGGGATATCACTTGGGCTGGGCCCATATTTGTTTACATGACTGTCAACATATTTGTAACGGTTCCATCCCTCTCAATAGCATTAACGGTTCCGACGACGACGCTGCCGTCCGTTCGGACGGGCTCGGGCTCGGGCCGGGCCTGGGACTGGGACTGGGACTTGGACTTGGACTTGGATCTTGACAATTGGTGCTTTGGGCTGGGACCAACTCCACAAGCCCAATTCGATTAGTTGTTGAGCCCAATCCAGCAGCCCATCCGTGTGAAGCCCATCGGCCCAAAAGACCTTTGGCTTCTGTAACAGCCAAGGCTGTTCACTTCAGCTGGCCACCTCTTCACGTCCAGAAACCGCCGGTCATGAATGGCTGTGTTAATGCAACGAGCCCCTCCACATGTCCGAGAGCTGCTATATAAGGGAGGCATTGTCATTGCATTCGGTACTTAACGAAAAAGCAATCTTCTCTTCTCTCAAAGCAGCAGCATAGCATTTCATAGCATATCATACACCAGTTCAGTCTTCGTTCCAGTTCAGTTCGCTGGAGCTCGGTTCTGTTTGTGGTGCTACTACACCCGAGACGTTTAGATCATTTTAACCTTTGGGGACGAGCCGCCTTACCCTGAGCACTACCGGGGCGTATTCTCGTCTTGCGGGCAGAAGTCTAACTTCGGACGATCTGATTTTCCTAATCTCTGTTCTTCAGTTTCCATTGTAATTCTTACAAGTTCTGTTTCTGTTCAAAGTTCATCAATAAAAAGAAGTATTGTTCATTGAAATCTACACGAGCAAGTACCCGATTCCTAACATCAAGTCTATGGAATGTTTATTTATAATTGCGTATCTTGTTTGAGAAAGTACGTGTTCGATCTTAAACACGTAATCCTCCAGCAAGACGTTGATCTTGAGTAGGATAAGTTATGAAGAAAGGCCGCAATCGATCTTGGATCGAAAAGTGCTAAAGTTAAGAAGCAAGTCAGTACAACTAGTGAAAGTGACATGAAGTCACCACGGGCAAGAAAAAGCCACGTGAGAACTCGAAGAAGAGATGAGAAAGAAGTACCCCGAACAACTTAAAGAAGATATGCAAATTTCGGGACGAAATTTCTTGTTAGAGGGGTAGGATGTAATACCCCAGATATTTTTCTTCCGATGAAAAATAAAAAGTTAATTAATAATTAAGGCTTTGCATGCCTAAGTTAAGGATTTTCGATTCTAAGACTGACGGTGAAATCCGTTTCAGAAAATAAATTTCAGAAGCTGGTCGAACGACTACTGTATTAGGGTTTTCGCGTCCGATAGATTTTTCGTCCGAAAACTCAGAATTAAAAACCGTCAGAATTTACATTCACTTTTTCTTCGATACGAGTTCACCGGAGAAAGTCAGTTTTTATAATTTTTCCGGGCGAATTTTAGACTGTCTAATCCTGACTTTTTCTCGGATTTTGAAAAACGAATTAGGTTTTTCGAGTACGTGATTTATTTCTAATTTAACGGACGAATTAGATTTCGTCGAATACGTACCAACTAAGAAACTATTTCTCGACTTTTTAAACGTCATTCTAGACCCGGAAACGAGATATTTCCACCAAATAAAACACACCCAAACCGCCACCTACCTAGGTGAGTCATCACCTTTGGATATTTATCACCTTTATACAATAGTAAGCCTTGTCATCCTCCCTCTCTCTCAACACATAATTACCGCCCCCTCCCCCCATTCTTCTCTCCCATTCTCTCTCAAATTCCTCCATTAAAACTTCTTCTTCAAGCTCTTCTCAAGAACACAAGACCTCCGTCTACCGATTAATTCCATTTCCGACTTCATATTCGGCAAGGTAAGAACATCGTCTACGTTATGAACCGAACACAAATCCTTTCCCATCATTTTCATTTTTTTCGAAACATAGGAGGTGAAGAAGCATGTTGATTCTTGTTCGATTCATGTTCTAGTATGTTTAGAATTAAGTTCTACGGATCGAATCATGAAGAAAATCATCCCCTTTTATTTTATGTTAATACCGAAATTTTATGGAATTTTAGGGGTTTTTCGTAGTTCGATTTATTTGATGTTTAATTGATAGGATAGTGTTCTACATGTTGTTAATTGACTATATGAATTAATTTAGTTTTTTCTAAAAATAAAAGTTGAAATATAAGAGGTAAAGAATGGTTGATTTGGTATAATAAATGATATGACATACATGTTTTGTTTATGGAAATGAGATATAGGATGATTAAGGATGAATATATATTTATTTGAGTTTTTTCTAAAAATAAATTGAAAAACGTAAGAGACGGAAACACGTCGTTAAGTTGAAGCTCGTTAATGATATTAAAATATGGTTTACATATTAGTGATGCCCGTTAGATGATGATTGTTGTTGTAAAATTTGAACGAAAACGGAGAACGTAAGATGATTGATTTTTCTAGATGACTTGAATGATGAATTTTGTTATCTACTCTATTTTAATTTTTAAATATGAGCGAGTCCATTCAAAGCATGTGTGCAAGAGAGAGCGTGATACATGATCACTCGCATTAAAATCAGGTCTCTCGTCAGAAGTACATGAAAGAGCATGTTATGTGATTGCTCACATTCAAAAGCCTTTTAGCTTGCACGAATCGCAACAAAAAGCATGTTATGTGATTACTCACATTGAAAAGCCTCTTAGTTTGCGCGAATTGCAACAAAGAGCATGTTATGTGATTACTCACATTGAAAAGCCTCTTAGCTTGCACAAATCACAAGAGAGAGCATGTTAAATAATTACCCATGATGAAATACGAGCCCCTCACCTCGCTTGAAGCGTATGAGAGAGTAGAATGCGCGACTACTTCGCGATAAGCCATCAGCCTACAGGAATTGCAGCAGTTGGCATATTACATGATCACTCACTGTAAAACAACTCCCTCAAAGCACCTGAGAGAGTAAGAGACGTGATTACTTCATGATTAAAAAAAAATTCTCGAGTGCTGAAGAGAGCTCTCGAGTGCATACTTGCCCACGATGTCATAACCAAATTATGCACTCTTCATAGTACTTTCAATAATTCGAGAATGATGTTGCTCTCTTAGCCCATGGTGGCTCATTGTTTCAGCAATTTGACTTTAAGTCATCAGCTATACGGCGAGACAAATGTTGATGAATATATGTGAAACTAATTTTACTCCAAATGACAAGAGAGAGAGCTCCAGTCACTCAGAGTAGGGTGAGTAGGGTTGTACCCTACACCCCTACGGGGTATCCAAAATACCTCATGAAAATGAATTTTTTTTGAAAAATAACTACTATCGAATTTAGAATCGTGGTAAGAAAAAAAATATAGCACGTGCAGATACAAGTAAGTACCTTGCTGTTAGAGATGAAGCTCACGAGAACTCAACAGAAGCTTGAATCCTCAGCTTGAGAAATTAACTTCAGCAAGTGGTGAATCCTCAATATGGATTAAGGTCAGAAAGAGACCTGAATCCGTAATGTGTAAAAGAACTTCAGTATTAACTGAGGTTTGAAATAATATTCAGCGAAAGCTCAACCTGAATTTGGGTTAAGGTCACGAATAGACCTGAATATAGAATTTGTAAAATGAACTGAGGTAAAAATAGAGTGAAGTAAAATCCAGCGAGAGCTGAATTTGAAATTTAAATTAAAGTTCTGAAGCAACCTGAATCTAGAATTTGAAAGGTGAGCTGCAACAGTAGCTGAACTAAATATTGGATGAAATGAGAATCATTGAGAACTGAATTGTGAACGTAGAATAAAGTCAAGATGAGACCTGAATTCGGAATTCAAAGATAAACTTCAGCATTAATTGAGCTAAATACTAAAGAAGTAAAAATTAAATGAGAAGTGAAAATATGAGGGATAAGCTTCAGTAAAAGCTAACTCAAGCGAGGCTAAAATGAATTTTTACAAGAGCCAATATTCGTCGATTGAGATATAAAGTCCTAGCCTGAATTGAAAAGTTTGAAAGATGAATTTCATAAAGACAAGTCCGGAGAATGAATGACATATTGCTCATAGAGAGTGAAACTCAAAAGTAACTACTCTCATATTAACCATTACACTAGCTGAAATTTAAGTGAGCTTTTGACGGAGCGCTGTCGTCACACACTTCGCACAAATAATATTTATAACACCTCTTGCCCAACAAGGTAGTAGTCAGGGGCAAGCGGGATCGTACCCAAGGGACTCGGCGTAATTTGTTCTTCAGATGTTGCTCAACAAAAGGGTTTTGGTCACGAAGTATCTTAATAACATGTACTCAACAAATAACAATATCAAATAACAAAAGAGTTTGGATTGGGTTTCGAATCCATGATTTTAATTACTCTTCACTCGTTCATCGGTGTAAGGATATTCAATTAACTAATTCTATCACTTGGTTTAAGGAAAAGATTAGCTAACACCCTAAGGTCACGAAGTCACGATGCTAACACACTTAACCTATGTCTAATCAATTTTACAGATCTTGACCAGAAGGCAAGATCTCCTTTCTCGATCAACAACATCACGAAGACACTTCAGTAACGATGCTGCCCAAGAAGCATTAAGAATAAATAGACCCAAGACAGCCAAGAGGTAGGTCAATACCGACTGCTCCCCAACACCCTTTACCTTCTTGGGCACGAAAGACACTCTCGTGTTATTCCCAATTTCTGTTGATGACTTAATCTCAATATCTAGATGGTGATCAATCAACTTCAATATCAATTAAGTCTAGAATTAATCCTAAGTGTTTCGGGAACAAAATTAATTAACGAACTAACACAATTAGACCTCACAAGTTTGAACGAGTAACTTAAAATCACTTCATCTACATCCAATCCAAATAATAAACTTAGCTAGACATAATATTTAATAAGAACACAAAGTAAATAAAGAAAAGCATACTTAGCATAAATCTGGAAAGGGGTTGCTGCCCAAAAATGTAGTCAGCAACCAGGGTCTTGGCTTCACGCCAACAACTAAAACTAAAGTGCAGAAAATATAAACTAACGTAATAAACTGTAAATCGCCCGTATGACTTGTTCTTCCTTACTTCCACTCAAACTAGGATGCAAACTAATCTAAACTACTGAATTCGAAGAGCTTCTTTACATGATAGAGTCGGCCATATATATAGGCGATGAGATTCTAAGGTTGAAGGGAAGTTTCCTTGTTGAATAAGGATTCCTTGTTGAATAAGGATTCTTCCCATGCATATCATAACCTCCGCCTCTCTCTCTTTTCTTCGCATGCACGTTCCTTCTTCCCTTGTGTGGTAGATTTATTCCATGATTTGGCTCGGCTAGGATAAGGAAGGAAACATCCGATCCTTATCCTCTTCCTTGAAGGAAAAGAAATCTGCTGCTGCTGCTCGACTCTCATCTTGCCCTTCATCGTCTACATCCTGCTTTGCTTCCGGTGTTGACCACGATCCTGGCTCCTCCGAGTACTCTGTCTATTGGCCTTTAAGAATATGGGGAGGTACTTCCTGACTTGTAGAAAGGATGTTTCGATGTTGCCCAACTACAAGCTTCCAGCCCTATGCCCATTTGCATCGTATCACCATCTCAACAACAGATTTTCCATCGGATTTGCCCAGCATCCACCTGTTCTTCCCTGCACACTATCTCTCGACTTGCGTGTCCTTCCAGACACATAATGACTCGATAAAGACTAAAAACACAAGAAAAACACAAGAAAAGATGGACACAAATATGGGTTCATCAGCTTTATCATGAGAATTAGATGAAAACGATTTAGTGGGAACTGAATTGTGGATTTGAGAATAAGGTTGAGAATTAAGAGACCTACATTTAGAATTTAAAAGATGATTTTCAAAATGAGTTGAGCTTAAAGTTGAATGAAGGTTCGACGAGAGCTAAATTGTGGATTTTAGATTAAGGTCAAAAAGAGACCTAAATCTAGAAATCGAAAGAAGAGCTTCAGCATCAGCTTAGTACAAAGTCGATGAATTAGGGCGTAGTGTGAGCCAAACTCCGAAGGTGAAAAATGATCAAGAAGAGACCTAAATTTAGAAATTGAAATGAAATTTTGGCATGAGTTAAACTTTGATAGAACTCAGCAAGAGCCCGAGTTCTCAGCCCATAGAAGAAGCTCCCGCATGAGATGAACTTGGAATAAACTAGGTATGAACCTGAACCCTTAGCCTATGAATCTAGCTCCAATGTGAGCTGAGATTTGAAAGATCTCAGTGGGCACCTTAGCTATCAGTTTAAGATATGAGCTCCAGCGCGAGCCAAGCCCTGAGTAACGAAATCAAAGTATTAGCATGAGCTGAACTTTGAGAGATACTGGAAAAAACCCAAGCTCCTGACCATGGAAGAAGCTCCAGTGTGAGCTAAACTTTGAATGAACTAGGCAAGAGCTGAGCTCTCAACCTAAGAAGTCAGCTCCAGTGAGAGCTGTACTCTACTTATTATAGTCAAGCTCCAGCGCGAGCTAAACTTTGAATGAGCTAAGGAGGAGCTGAGCTCTTAGCCTAAGAAGTTAGCTTCAACAAGAGTTGAACGCTGAATACTGAAATCTAATATCAGCAGGAGCTGAACTTTGAAGAAAGCTCGACAGACGCCTGAGCTCTTAGTCAAAAAAGTGAATTTCAGCATTAGGTGAAGTCTGAATAGTCAAATAAGGTGTCAGCAAGAGTTGAACTTTGAGAGAACTCGGTAGGATCCTGAGTTCTCAGAGGTAAGTTTTAGCACGAGCTGAACTCTAAGTATTGATGTAAACTGTCAGCAAGAGCTAAATTTTGAAAGAAATCGGCGAGAGTGTGAGTTCTCATTTTGGAAAGAGAGCTGAACTCTGAATATTGAGGGTAAGTAAGTTAAACGTGAGATGAACTCAAACTTGAGTTCCATGACTAAGAGATAAGCTTTGGTGAAAATTGATGATAAAATGAACCTCTACAAAATAAGGAGTGGCCGCATACCGAGCCATTAGCCTAAGCTACAACATGAGTTAACACGAGCATCAACTTGGCCTAGGCCCATAGAAGTGGACCTAATGGTGACGGAGTACCATGAAATTTAGAAGGAAGACTCATAAAAGGCTGATCCGTAAAAGTGAAGTTTAGGTATTAGCAAGAGCTGAAATTTAGAGATAGCTTGAGTTAAATTCCGATGAACTAAGGTTCAGCGAGAAGCTGAACTCTGAATCTAAGTTAAGGTTGTGAGGAGACCTTAGTCCAGAATTTGAAGGATAAGATTTAGCAAAACTAAACTTTGGAATTGAGCAATAGTTTTCGGCATGTTGTCGAACATGTTGAATGAAGTAAGCTTAAGCGAGAAATTTGAAAGATGAACTTTAAGGTAAGGTGAATAAAGTAAGCTCAAGCACGTGCTTAGTAAAATAGCTTTGAACATAAGCTGAGCGATACGAGTCTTAGAAATCAGGGCTCATAGTTTGTAAATGGTTCAAGCAAGATTTGAAGTAAAGAATAAATAAAGTGCGATTCCACGAATTAGAAACAACTACTCCGACTTTCTTCTTGTTGAAGAATCAGTCAGAGTAGGGGGGAGTAGATAATGTGGCCCAAAATTATCAGGTCTCAGTTAGAGACCTGAGACCTGAGACCTGGACCTGATCCCTGATCAGGTCTCCCGTGTCCTTTTCTGCCAGCCTGACACTACATACAATCACATCCAGCCATGTGGCATTGGAGTAAGTACTGACAGCTGGGAATATAGCTTATTCTCCAAGCTATTCATTTCTCCTATAAATACCCAACCTCATTCACATTTTACTCTCAGGTTCTTTCTACTGCTTTAAACTTAAACACTCATTCTTCTTTGGAGAAACAAATACTGACTTTGGCATCGGAGGTGGTTCGCTGGAAAACCCACCGATGAACTTTTTTTTGCAGATCTCATGGCCGTCATGGAGCAGCCTAAGAATTCAAGTCTCGCTCCAAAGTTCCAAGTCTTCGATCCACCAAGAATATATAGTGCGTTTAAGTTTATCCATTTATTCAATGTATCAATTTCATAATACGTCATTTTTGAGATGTATTAATCACGACCATTTATTTATGGAAAGTCGGTCACATGGATACTATCAGACAACTGCGGCTAGGGTTAGACTGACGTCTCTCAACTATATAAGTCCAGTAAGTGTGGCTGGTGGAGGGAGTTAGCACCACTTAACACTTAGGACTAGATTCATCTTCTCTCATCTACACCTTTAGTTAGTTTTTTGTTCTTCTTTCATTTCCAAACAATTTATTTGCTTTTCGTATTTTAATTTCGTGTGATGAACAAAGCCAAGGCGGTTTGCCTTAGGTATTTCTATATCAAGTATTTCGTATTTTCTTCTATTCATGTGTTCATTTAAATTCGTGTTTATGTATTTCATTATGTGTGAGTAATTCCCCTGGTGAGATTTGGGTGGGGGAAATGAATAATTATTGATATGTAAGATATTCGTGAGGCATTTGCGCATTCGGTTGAGTCCAGTGGTTTTGGAGAGATCTGAGCAGAATACATGGGTAGTCCAAACCTAGCGGGTGATCTCCGTTCAGTAAGGGTTGTACCATGCCAAGCAAAGGCCAGGGCATGACAGACAACAATGTTCAGTATGCATGTGACCGAATAGCTGAGCAGCGCCTTCAATGGAGTTGTAGATCTGGTTGGTGAAGAACAGGCAAGGGGTTACTGCATCCTTCCTCGGTCTTAGGCTTCTCTAATGGCTATCCATCAACTGTGACGAGGCATAAAGCCATGGTTATTGACCAAGGGACTCACCTCACGCATTGTAGATATATCGATGACCGGTTGGACGTGTTACCGGAATCCCGCGAGTTATGTCTACTCTGTAGGTGCGGAGCCGGGAAGCTTGGAAGAGAAGGTTGATGAGGGTCATACTTGGAGGGATCGAGTATGACTACTATCTAAGGAGGAGTGAGGCAGGGTCTTGTGACCGGGGTGAAGCGTGACCTTCGGACTAAGTGACCACAAGAGACTCAATCAGCCCAAGTGTGGAGTATGGACTCTTGAAACGCCCCAATGTCTTTGGGCCACGCCTTGAGTTTATACGAAGCATGGATGGATCTTCAGTATGCCTATGACCGAATACACGTATCAAATAATCATGACCTAATCCCAAATCTTACCCCTTTTATATTTGATTGTTTTCAAGTTTATTTGTGCAGATAAACAGGTTGAGACCGTGACAACTTAATTTGTGCACCCGAAGAGTAAAATAGTTCCTCCCTCTCCGTGGGATCGACCCTAGCTTTTCTCTAATACTAACCAGTCCAGTTGTGGGCATAGGAGCATGTACTGTCCATCTGAGGCATACACAAGTATTTTGATCGTACCATACGACGGGTGCGTGTCAATAGCCAATTAGCTTTTGTGAAATGTCGAATGATCTTTGATAACATCATCTTGAGTCATGAACTTATTAAGGGATACATCAAAAAAAGGATTTCTCCAAGGAGCATGGTTAAAATAGACATTAAGAAAGCCTATGATTTGGTGGAGTGAGTTTTTATCAAACATCTCCTTCTGGAATTGGGATTTCCTTTTCAGTTTTTAAGGTGGATCATGGCTTCCTTAGAATCAGTATCTTATGCTTTCAATGTTAATGGAGAAGTCACAAAGCCCATAAAAGCAAAGAGAGGGTTGAGGCAAGGGGACCCCATATCCCCTTACCTTTTTGTAGTGTGCATGGAGTATTTTAACAGATGTTTGATTAAGCTCAATACAAACATAGACTTTAACTTTCATCCAAGGTATAGAAAATTTGGACTTTTGCATATCTGCTTTGTAGTGTGCATGGAGTATTTTTAAGGTTTGCTAGAGGAGATGAAGTTTCCATGAGAAAACTTTTGCAAGCCTTTTCTCAATTCTCAACAACTTCAAGGTTGAATGCCGATCAAGCTAAGAGTTGTGTTTACTTTGGAGGGGTGGCCACAATAGTTCAAGAAACCATTCTAGCAGAACATGGCATGACAAAAGGGGAGCTACCTTTCAGGTATCTAGAAGTACCTCTTGCTACTAAAAAGCTATCAATTATCCAGTATCAACCCCTGATCCAAAAAAATATTGTCAAGAATCGATTGTTGGATGGCCAAAATGCTCACCTATATGGGGAGACTTCAGCTCATTAGATCAGTATTATCAAGCATTCAATTATATTAGTGCCAAATTTTCATTTTGCCACAGAAAGTGATGAAAGTAATTCAAGCAGCTTGTAGATCATTCCTCTGGAATGGAAAAGTTGGGCCATCAAGGAGAGCATTTGTAGCTTGGGGGTTTCTCTGTCGACCCAAGTCAGCAGGTGGCTGGAACCTCACCCAGATGAAAGTATGGAACAAAGCTGCCATAAGTAAGTTACTTTGGTGCATAGCTCAAAAGAAGGAGAAAATCTGGGTGAGGTGGATCCATGACTATTATATCAAAGGCCAACCTCTTGCCATAATGCGGATTCCTTCAAATGCTTCTTGGATGGTTAGGAAGCTGCTGGGAGTAAGAGATTATATGAATCTGTTTGATGAAGGAGAAAACATGCTCACAGCTGAGAGATTTTCTATCAGACCAGTATATAGGGAGATGAGAGGAGGAATGCAACTTGTACTGTGGAAGAAAATGTTGTGTAATAACAATGCTCCACCAAAATGCATCTTCATTACATGGCTGGTTATCCTAGGAAGGTTAGCTACATGTGAAAAACTTCAGAGAATTGGTATTAAGTGTGATCAGGTGTGTGTTCTTTGCAAGGGTGCTGAGGAGAAAATAGAGCATCTTTTCTTTGAGTGTGATTTTTCAGCACAAGTATGGCAGCAACTGACTGACTGGAGTAGCATTCAGAGGATGGGATAAAGCTAGAATCAGGAATATGGATATCTGCTCACTCAGTGTACATATAATGGAGGGAAGCAATCCATTTATAGACTTGTTGTGTTTGTGGCTATCTACTTTATCTAAAAGGAGAGGAATGTAAGAAGATTCCAATGGCAAGAGCATACTGTGGCTGAGGTACTGCATCAGTGTCAGCTCCATGCAGCTATCAGATATGCTAGAAATAGAATACTCATGCAATATTTCAAGAGTTAGTGCTAGCAGTTATATTCTGTTTGGAGCGAGGGTGAGTTTGTAGAGTGCTTTGTGTTGAGCTGTATCTTTTCTTCATTGGTTGAAATAAAATTTTATTTAACAAAAAAAAAAACTAATTGAAACTGAACTCACCATATTACAACTCAAGATTTCGACCTTCTTGAAATCAGGACTGGAACAATGAGGATTGAATAAGAAGGTTGGAGTTTTTTTTTCACGCAGTTGCTTCTTCTGATTTGTGGTGAGAAAGAATCACGACTTGTTGTTGGTTGTGAGGGTAAAGAAGTCTTTCAACTAAGTTAATACATATTACTGTGTAAGAGGGTGAAAATAATTCGAAGGGTCCGATGGTATTATTTAAGTAGAGATCTTTGTATTACAAAATTGGGCTTTGTCCTAAACAAGGGCTTTTAGTATTAATAATATTTCCTACCAAAAAACAAGGGCAAGAACATATTGTGGTTGAGGTACTGCATCAGTGTCAGCTCCATGCAGCTATCAGATATGCTAGAATTAGAATACTCATGCAATATTTTAAGAGTTAGTGCTAGCAGTTATATTCTGTTTGGAGTGGGGGTGAGTATTAATAAGGGCTTTTAATATTAATAATATTTCCTACCAAAAAACAAGGGCAAGAACATATTATGGCTGAGGTACTGCATCAGTGTCAGCTCCATGCAGCTATCAGATGTGCTAGAAATAGAATACTCATGCAATATTTCAAGAGTTAGTGCTAGCAGTTATATTCTGTTTGGAGCGGGGGTGAGTTTGTAGAGTGCTTTGTGTTGATCTGTATCCTTTCTTCATTGGTTGAGATAAAATTTTATTTAACCAAAAAAAAAAAAAACTAATTGAAACTGAACTCACCAGATTACAACTCAAGATTTCGACCTTCTTCAAATTCATGACTGGAACAATGAAGATTGAAGAAGAAGGTTGGAGTTTTTTTTTTTCTTCACGCAGTTGCTTCTTCCGATTTATGGTGAGAAGGAATCACGACTTGTTGTTGGTTGTGAGGGTAAAGAAGTCTTTCAAATAAGTTAATACATATTACTGTGGAAGAGGGTGAAAACAATTCGAAGGGTTCGATGGTATTATTTAAGTAGAGATCTTTGTATTACAAAATCGGGCTTTTAGTATTAATAATATTTCCTACCAAAAAATGCATAAACCTATATAAATAATATAACATGGGTTAATACTATCTACCAAACAAGCACTTAGTTTAATGAAATAATTTTATATTAGATTTTAAACTTACATATGGTTATAAGTTTATATAAAGTTCAAGTGTCGATTTCCCAAAATTAACCTTGATTTATCACCTTCACGTACAATTTTGTTTTTCTTTTTTAATGTACTAGTAAGTAGTCCGTCGAATCTCGATGGGAAATAACTTTTATGCTTTGATTTATGTGTATTCATTTTCAAATAATTTAATATCTTGTTCAGAAGTTGTCAAATGTTCTAAGTAAACTATAAATCAAACTTAGGAAACTAATTTTATTTTACATATCTAAACTTATATAACTGGGAATGACAGTGGATCGGATATTCGTTCATTAAGTATTTTCTAACTTTAAATTTGTTTAAAATTTTTCTACATGTTCTTGTCTTAATCTCAGTTAAAATAGGGACTTTACTATAGATACTCAATCCAAACTCATTGTGTTACTCAATAAATGTAACACCCCGACTCCCGAGGTGCGACGTACTAACACTAACACTACTAAACCATCCATCACTCAACTCAAATAAGGGGAAACATGCTCGGGGAAACAAGGGAATATCAACGGAAAGCGGTAACATTCGAGACATGCTTTCAAAGATATATCAAAACAACCAACGAGCACGAATAATTTACATATCAAGTTTGAATGGGAATAATTTACAACCAACGAGCACGAATAATTTACAACCAAGCTGTCCTCTCCATCCGCATCTCGCTAACCTGCACGTTTAGAAATACATGCAGGGCTGAGTACTTCGTACTCAGTGAACACATGCCAAAAATATTTGAAAAACTTTGTTCTTAGAGCTATATCAATTGAACTTGCCTTGCCGTAGCATCACAAGTATTAATGCAGTGAAGACAGTTTTACTTGTGAATGCAAAAACATTTTCCTTTCGAATAGACTGCGCAGTCAAACAATATATATATCTATATATATATATATATATATATATATATATATATATATATTCAAGCAATATGTATCATCTACCACATTTCACTCTCACTGTGCCGAGAAGTAGGCCTCCTTCTCGAACACTGTGACCGGCCCAACCAAAGCAAGACTCACAGTCACCTCAAACAATTCATATACCACACGTGGGTTTCCTGCCTTTCACATGACAATAATATCTCAACAAGCAGATGATAACACATACCAAAAACTCAAGTAAAAACGGCAAGTCAATTGAACTTTAAAAACTCACATAATAATACTCAATTATCATAATAGCATTCATCGATAGTTTTGGTTTTAGAAAAGTCCACCTGACTTCCGACGATTAGCTAGGTGGCTGACTCTTTCTTTGTCCTCGCTACTTCTCCGTCCCGCTTGGTCCTTTATATTTTGACATCGTTAAAAGAAGTAAGACACAAGGCATAAGACGTAAAGTAGACGTTTGTTTCAGCTGAAGGACTTCTACTTGACTCGTCTCTCTCTATTTTTATCTTTTCTAAGACAATCTCGATTCTCGGCTTTCTCGTCCTCGGTTCTCACTCTACTCGGTTACTAATTACTGTATCTAGTATTCTCGTTTCTAAAACATTAATGCTACTCGTTAATTGGTTAATGTTATTTGCTAATGTCTTAGCATTTTTTGTTTAGTTAAAGAAACGTTAATTGACTAAACTTCATTATTTGAATCCTTACTCACATTCTCAATTAAATACTCGATTATATGAACATCATTCACGTCATGAGCACGCATTCTCAACAATTTGAACAATCATTTCATTATAATCAACGCATAAATATTTTACTCAAGCATATAGATTCAATTAAGCATATTCAATTATGTTTAAACACATAAGTCTACTCAAACGTATTTAATTCAACATAGAATTTCAATCAATCATCATAATTTTAAATTGGAATTTAAACAAACGTATTATCTCAAACTCGATTCACACTTCAAGTCACATTAACAATTACTCGTCATTACTCGACTCTAGTTTTGGAAAAGACATTAATTCAAATAATAAAAATTTTCTTGGATTAAAGCTTAAATAATCATTTAATATCTCTTAACTCAGTATACGACGTTATTTCCAAAGACGTCGTCTTTTCTCAACTACTTATACGTATTCGCATACGTACTATTCTTACGCTTCTATTACTATTTCTCTTTTTCTTTTAATTAACATTTATCGAAATAAAAATTCATTTTCTATTTATAACTCGACTCTTAACTTCGTCTTAAAACTCGATTCTTAAATTATTATCTCTATTATTTCCTCGACTCTTTTAATTTAAAACGATTTAAAAATCAAACTCGATTGACTTATTCGAACATCACTAAATAATCATTACTCGGCATAATATTCATAAACAAATACTCAAACACTTATTATTTATAAACTCGATTCTCAAAATAATTCTTATTAAATCTTATTCTCTTTTTATAACATTTCTCAATTAATTACTTTAATTCGCTCAAATAATTCTTACTCGACTCTAATCTCATAGTTTCTCTTACTCGACTTATTTCTTTATATTTTTTCTAAGCTCGACTCAATTTATTATTCTCATATTCTATTATTTCTTATTTAATGAAGAAATTCTTATTTTAGTTAATTTGCTCTAACTTTATTATTAAACTTCAAACTTCTCGACTAATTTAATATCATTCGGATAATTAAACTCATACTCGATTCCTAACCCTATTTCTTTAATTTTATCTCGTCTTCTATTTCTCATTTATTACGACTTCTAATTCATTGTTATTTAATTCTCGATTATTAATTCCTCTAATCTCAAATTATTTAACTAAATAAATTCTTTTTATTAAACTCTAATTATTTAATAAAGAAATTACTTTTCTCAATTTATGACTCATCACTCATTTAATAATTTTTCTCTTTTATTTTCTATTTAATTTTTATTCTCAAAAATATCTGGAATATTTTATTAATTTAATAATTTATTTCTTTTAGAATTAATTTTAATGATCTTTAAATCTTCAAATAAACACCAAGAACACCTAGAACACACACTAGACATTCATTCAAATCTTCAAAATCTCACCAAGAACACCTAGAACACACACTAGGCATTCTTTCTCATTTTTCGATTTTTACTTCTTTTATGCCTAAAACTTCATTCTTTTTATCTCAATAAATCCTACTAACATAGAGTATTCAAAATTTCACACACAACATGCTCTTAAACATCATACTATCAAAATCATCAAAAATCATTAAAACATCATAAAATTCATTTTCCTCTAAAATCATGCATCTAACTCAATTTTCCCACAATAATAACATAGAAGATTAAATCATCATAAACTCATAATCACATCATGCTCAAAACATCATCAAATCATTAACAAAATAATCGAAATAAATTTCTCCTCCTTGGCATAAAACTCACGGCATTTATCAATAAATTAGGGCATAGATTTTCTCAATTTTTCATGCATAATTAATCAATCAAAACATACTCATAAACACATATAAAGCATTAAATCATCAAAATCATAGAAAATCAAATTCTTCCTTCTCTTTCCTAATTTTCGGCTTCTACCATTATTTAGGGATTTAATTTTTCTTTCTCTTTTAATCCATAGATTAATCACTAGGCTTGATTTCCTATCGATTTCCTTACTCGAATCTCACATCGAATCTCATATAAAAATCCCTAGTTTGCCTATGCATAAATTAAACCATGCATGCATCTTTTTCTTTAGAGATTATAGAGATTACATATATACATCTAATCAAATGGATTTAACCTACTTTGAAAATTAAATGGATGCTCATCTCTTGATCTCTTCTTGGCCGAAAATGGAAGGCTTGAAAGGCTCAATCTCTAGCTCTGATTTCCATGGCGGATTTCATCTTGAATCCTCAAGAAAAATAAAACAAGAATTATTCATCTCTTAAGGGCATATCTGCCGAAAATTTTAAGAAATATGAGATGATTTGGAATTTGATATTGATCTCAAGAATTGATGAACTAATTACCTTTTCAACTAGGATTTGGAAGATTGAAAAGGATGATGATGATTTCTTGAACTTCTTGAAAGCTTGGAGCTTGGAAATGGAGCTTCAATGGAGAAATCTCAAGTGTGTGTGTGTTTTCGGTATTGAGGGGAAGAGAGAGATGGAGAGAAATATTTTTCTTCTTCCTTCTTTGGTAAGTCACGAGAGAGAGAGAGCTTGAGAGAGATAGATGGATGAACTTTGATGATAATGATAAATGATAAGATGAATTCAATTTGGTTAAGAAAGAATATCATCATTAATATTCTTAGTAGGTGTTGACAAATAGGGAGACTAGAGAGATTAGGGAGAGAGAGAGACATGTCCGTGGGAGAGGGAGAGAATTGAGAGAGATTCTTCTTGACAGATATAATTTTGACCAAGTGGGCAGGACCCTATGAAGTGCAAGCTCAATTCCCTAATGGAGCTGTTGAGATCAAGGATCCCAAGAACGGGAAGATTTTCAAAGTTAATGGCCAGCGCTTGAAGGCCTATCTTGGGCAAAAATAGTTTGTTGAGGGGGAACCATCTGGGTTTCCTGTCGAGGAGGACCTCTGACTTCTAAAGAGGGGGGTGTCGTGCCTAAGACTTTAAATGGGGCGCTGTCCAGGAGGCAACCTGGTTAGTATTTTATTTATTTTATTTTAGTTTAATTTTGTGTTTTTATTTAATTATTTTATTTCCGTAAAAATATTAAAATCCAAAAAAAATCATAAAATCATGGAAATCCAAAAAAATTAGTGTAGTTTAGCTAGTTTATGTTTTAAGTATTTTATTTTAAAGCATTTTATGATCGAGTCTAACCATAAGGGGAAGTTTGTTCCGGAGTGTATTTGTGTTTCTAAGTGTGCAGGAGATGTTGAGCAAGATGCAGGTTGTAAATTAGGATCCACTCTAAGGGAAAGAGCTGTGGGAGTAGAGCAAGGATTCTGGGTAAGAGCTAAGTTATTGGTCAACAACGATCGAGGCGGTTACTGTACCCCTAAAACTACGCGCCCTTTAAAACCACTCTACCACGTCTATACCCCCATTACCTGATTTCAAATTCAAGTCTGCAACTTCTCATCTTCTCTCTTCTCTCTCCATCAAAACTCCCAAATTCCCTACAATGGTGTCTACTCGTCCCAAAAACAAATTCAACAAGATCCCTACCGGAACCAACATTGACCTCACCACCGAACACCCCACTACCACCACCACAAAACCCAAAATCATCACCAAGAGGAAACTACCCATGGAACCCGCCAACCCTTCTGCTGACCAACAACCAGAAATCTCGATTGGAACTACCGTACCCAAGAGTCCGCCGGTCGACGCCACGCTTCTGATGAGCGACGAAAACCCTAGCCTGATGGATGAGGCGGAGAAGCAGCAGGAGGAAGAGACGCAATCGAAGCAGGTTTCTGAGCAAGAGGAGTTAGAGGAAGAAGTAGAGGAGGAGGAACACGACGGCGGGGATGAAGAAGAAGAAAAAGGTGATGAGGGAGAAGGCGACAACGATGATGTGAATGAAGCCATTGACGCAGTGGCGGCGACGCTGGCAGCGGAGACGTTGGTGGAGGCAAAGACCAAGGCAAAGGAAAGTTCGGTGAAGAAACGCCCTCATGGTGGCGAGGGGACGCCGACGAAGAAGCACAAGTCTGCTACTTTGGACGCCGGGTCTTTTCAGCTGTCTATTTCGAAGGGAATTGCCGCCAGCGAGCAAGAAGAAGGAGACGATGTTGAGGAGGAAGAGGATGATGAGCAATCTACCCCAGCAAGTGCTAAGAGCAGGAAGAAGAGGAAGGGGCCCACGGTGATGACGTGTAGCAAGCCCAAAGAGTGGAAGGTGACTGCACCTCGAGTTCTCGACTTCAAATTCTACGAGAACTTGGGTGTTGCCCAGGAAGTAAGAGAGTTGTTCAAAGGGATCGGCTGGAGTAAGTTTTTGGAGTGGCCTGTGGAGGTCTACGAGGAGCAAGTCAAGGAAGTTTATAGCACGGCAGCAATAACAAGTGACCCTGAGAATGCGGTGAGCATGATTTCCTTCTCGCTGTTGGGTGAGAAGTATGAGATTCAAGTCAGTGCCCTCAATTAGATTCTCGGGATGGTGAGTCTGCGAGATTTGGCCAGGAAGGAGTTTATGGAGGCCAGGACTAAGGTGCCATCCCCAGGAGATGTGGTTTATGAGGAACAATGGAAGGAGATCAGCAATGGGACGCCCTACTATGGAGCCAACAACAAAGGCACTGAGCTAAGAACGCCTGCCCTGAGGCTTTGCCACCGCATCCTTGCCTACAACTTGTATGGTAAGAATGACAGCGGCAACAGCTTGAGCAACAAGGAGCGATATCTACTGTGGTGTATGCACACCAAGACCAAAGTCAATTTTGCAGCGTTCCTTGGTGAGCAGCTTAAGAGTGTGTTGGCAAAGCAGGCGTTGGGATGCACTTGTGGCCACTTTGTGACAGCCTTCGCGAATGGAGTTGGAGTCTATGGTGATCTGAAGGGGAAGCCGAAGATGCCGATCAACATGTGGGGAGAAACTGCCTTGAGAAAGATGAATGACATCGAGATCAGGAATGGCAGATATGTGTTTGTTGATCATTCCAAACCAGCATCTAGCAGGCGACCACCAGTGGGCAAGAAGGAGGAGGCAAGCACCAGTGCAGCGGTGCTGCCCAACATTGAGATTGAGACCAGGCTGGCCAATGTGGAGAGGTTGTTGACCGAGATCAGAGATGCCCAGCTGGCATTCTTTGCACACTAAGGATTTAGGTATCCACCTGAATCTTCTCTTTGATTTGTGTTCCTCCCTTTTATGTTAGTTTAGGATTTTATTTTTCGTTTTTGTGTTTTATTGTTGAGTCCTGTTTTGTGTTATTTAGTGTCTTGCTGTCGAGAGGGCAATTTTACTGTCTTCACCCACAATTTGCCCAGCAAATTGTGTGGTGAAGACCTTATTGCCTTCTCGGTTGTGTTTGTTGAGTTAGTTTGTTTTTGTTTGTTTGTTGCCCAATATTTTACCCACTTTACCTAAGGCAAAGTGTGTGGGTGTTGGGGTGTCAGTTTGTGTTTTTAAAGTTTGTTTGTGTTATTGATCAGCATGTTAGCATGAAAGTTAGAATAGGTTTATGGATGATGCTGTATGTAAATAGGTAGGACGGAATGAGATATTGGGCATTTACTGTGAGGATTTGAGCTTTTGAAATGCTATATACATATGCAACATTATTCTTTCTTGTGTGATAATGATCAGTTGACATGTGTTGATCTAGAACTTGTCTGCATCTCTTAATTAAAACTTCATGTAACTTAGTAGAACTACTTAGATGAATTAGGCAATTTTTATTCAAAATAGCCATGGCCTAAAAATTTCCTACCATAACATTTATCCTTTGATTAGCCCCCTTGAGCTTGGATCGTATTCTTTCTATTCACTTATAGAAGCCTGAATTTTAGTCGTCCCGGTCAAGAACTCAGGTCTAGAAGAACGAAGGATGAAAGGAAATGTTGGGTAGCACATAGTGGGCAGAATCACCTAAGATAGAGGTGTTGGGTTAAAAAAAAAAGAAAAAAAAAGAAAAAATATAAATAAATAAATATATAAGAAGCCCAGAATAAGTGTGCTAAATAAAGAGGAGTAAGGAATCAAGGGCAATGTGTTGCTCGAGAACCTAGTTCTTGACTTAGCCAATTTCCATATTATCCTACCTTTTGTCAAAAGCCACATTACAACCCAATGAAGACCTAAGGATAAGTAGTTTGAATTTGTTCGAAGAAGTAGAGATGTAGAGGGCAGGCAAGCCTATGGAAAAACTTTGTTGATGATGGTCAAGAGCGTAAACACTTAACCTTATACACTTGAGAGATGAGTGCTGGTGAGGATGTCCTTGTTGCCCAATAACTCTATCTTGACCTGTTTGATGGCAATATCTGTTACATATTTTGTTTTGACTGACATGTGAGATGCTGATCTGTTTTGAGTCTGTGTTTTTGTTTTGTCTTTTCTATGTTTGAGTCTTGGGCAAAGTCGCAGCCATACACTTGAGGGCAAATGTTGTAATACCCCAAAATTTCCGTACGATCTTAAAATTTTAAAGTTATTAATAATAATGGCTTTGCACGCCTAAGTTTACGATTTGGAATTCTAAGACCAACGGTGAAATCCGTTTCCGAAAATAATTTACGGAAGTCAGTTAGATGACTACTGTATTTAGGGTTATCGCGTACAAAAACTTTTTAGTTCTGGAACTCAGAACGGAAAACCGTCTGATTTTTACATTCACGAAATCGCGATACGAACTCGCCCGAGAAAGTTCGTTTTTATGATTTTTCGGACGAAACTCGGACTGTGTCGTCCCGAGTTTTTGTCGGAATTAAAATTTTAAATGTTATTTTCCGATTAAGTTAAATACGTTAGAATTTTTGGACGAATCGGAATGTGACGATTTTGTGCCGAGCTACGTTTTTCGTCGTTCGATTTCCGTAATGTCGTATCGCGCCGGAAAAGCGCGTAATTTCCTTCTTTTTTCCCTCTCTAGCCGACATCACTCACTCTCTTACACTAGATATTTCATGTTTTATATAGTATTAATCTATGACTAATGTCCTTTTAATTTATACACCTTTACACCTATTAAGTAATTATGTTATACAATTTAGTCATCATCTTCCTCACTCCCTCCCCCCCCCCAAACCGAAAACACACAGACACATCCTATCTCTCTCTCATTTTCTTCCATCTCCATTGAAGACATCAAGTTCTTAGAGCAAAAATTCCACACAAGTCTTCATTCATCCATCGAATCTTCTAACTCCCTTCACTAAAGCTCAAGGTATTCACCTCCTCTACATTTCTATCCATACCTAATCTATTTCTTTTTATTTCTCATTTGGATCGAAATTTAGGAGTAGATGAATTAGATGTTTGATCTTCGATTAGTGAAATTAGATGTGTTAGATTTGATAATTAGGGATTAAAACAAAAAGGAATCAAAACCCCCAAGTAATGGATGAAAACCGAGTTTAGGGCTAGGGTTTTGAATTGGGGATTCTCAATTTATTGTGTAATTAGACTTGTATTTGATCAATTGATGATATAGTAGTATGATATTGGGATAAATGATGTTAATTGATGAAGAAAAAGACCCTCTTTAATTGCTTGATATACCGAAATTTGTAGGAAAATTAGGGGTTTGCATGTAGTTGATCTAGTTGAGGATTGGTTGATGAAATAATGTTGTTAATAATATTAATTGATGTTATGAATTTAATTGGAATTTTCTAAAAATAAATTGTGAGTCGTAAGAGACAAAGAACTCGATTTAAGTTGAGAATTAGTAATGTTATGAAGTAATGATATGCATGATAGTGAATCTCGTTAGATGATGTTTGATGACGTAAAATTTGAGTGAAATCCGATAACGTTTGAAATCTCGTAAAAGACGAACATGTGGTCGTAATTAATAACCGAGAAGTCGAGTAAGAATTCTAACTTGATAATATTGTTTATAACGGACTAAGGTACGACTTTGTAGTTGACGACGTGAGCATTCGAGTTATTATAATATGGGTTGTAGTTATAGTCGAGAACTAGAAACGAGAAATTGTTAACTTGATTTTGGTTTAGTAAATGTTAGTTGAAAACCGATGTTTAGAACGTCGTGCTTTTGGTCGAGTTTTGAAAAGGAGTTCATCACGTACAAGAGTACGTGTTGACTGCCTTATGAGTGAAATTTCATGAGAAATCGAATTCGAGAACTTAGAACGAACCTAGGAAGTTATACGTCGATTCTATCGAGCAATTAGAGTTAGCCGCGCCAGTTTTGCGACCCTTCCCGGAAACTGTAATAACTTCTAGCTCGTTTATCGGATTTGCGATCCGTAAATTGGAGCATAAACTAGATTTCCCAAGCTTTCCATTAGTACAGGGCTCATTCCCTGTTTCCAGTTCCCCTGTTCTGGGCAGTCCCCAGAGTTACTGCCTTGTGCAGTGATTTTTCAGGATTCATTCTTCTAAGTTGTTTCTTTCGCAACTTAGTTTCTTTCGATCGTTTAAGCCGTAATAAGTTAACGACTATCTTCTCTACTGACCTAAGAGTCGAGTATGAGACTTACCGAGTTCTAATCGAGTTTTTTTCGAGTCTTGTTCCCGTTTAACTAAAAGAAAACTAGTAGCGTGCAAATGCCTAAAGAAATGAAACGACTAAAAACCTAATTCGAATTTCCATATTCGATTATCTTTTGCGACCAAGTTTAAAGTGTTATTATTTTACGATGAAGGAGGAAGCCAGCAGTGAGGAAAGGACGGAAAAACCGAAGAACGGGAATCTGTTTCGTAGTTCTGTATCAACGAGGTGGGCTTTTATATATAAAAATAAACGAGCAATGCTCGAAAACCTTTCTTTATCGCTTTGATATATGTGTTTTTCAAAGTGATAATTATGGCATGAACTGTTTTATGTTTTATGTGAGTTCTCTTGTACCTATCTGAGTTAACATTCATGTTTTCCAGATTTAGAGTTAATCTAATAGGTTAACTAACGATCGGCTCTGAGTTAGTTGCTAAGTTCTTTCCAGAGTTAGTGCACTTTGTAACCTGTGGTGTATGTGGTATCCTGTTGAGGGATAACCAGCCACGGTGAATGAGAATTGGTCAAGATTTGAACGTAACATACCAGAAAAATGCTTGCAAGCTAAATTGAGAAAAAGAGTCAGAAAATGTTTAGTAGACACGGGCCCCTTTTTAATAAAACCCCCGATGTGCTACAAATTATGAAATGCCAAATTATCTCTACTTATGATTATGATTTCGGCATCGTGCCCACTAAGTACTTTTGTACTTAGCCCTGCATTGTTTTATAAATGTGCAGGTTGAAGCGACGAGAGCGGCGGTGGTTGAAGTTGAGTCGAGTTGTTAGGAAGCTTTAGCTTATGACCTACTTTCCGCTGCAAAACTCTAGAATCTTTTTGACGTTATGTACTTTTGGTAAATCACTGTAGTATAAGTCTGTAATCTGAACTTGGATACTTTCGAGTACTTTTGTCGAGTAATCCTACGTGATTAACTCTTCCTTTATAATAGTAATGTCTTGTTCATTGATTGTTGATGTCTTTTACGTATGTTTAGATAGTCAGTCCCCTTCTTCCCCGTTTCTTTAATCCAACCCCAGTCGCACCCCGGCTTCTGCCGTCCCTCGGGATTTGGGGCTGTGACAAGTGTAATTCAAGTGTGTGGGTGTGATGAACCCATATTTGTGTCCATCTTTTCTTGTTTCTTTCTTGTGTTTTTAGTCTTTATCGAGTCATTATGTGTCTGGGAGGACACGCAAGTCGAGAGATAGCGTGCAGGGGAAGAACAGGTGGATGTTGGGAAAATCCGATGGAAAATCTGTTGTTGAGATGGTGATACGATGCGAATGGGCATAGGGCTGGAAGCTTGTAGCTGGGCAACATCGAAACATCCTTTCTACAAGTCAGGAAGCACCTCCCCATATCCTTAAGCCAACAGACAGAGTACTCGGAGAAGCCAGGATCGTGGTCAAGACCGAAAGCAAAGCAGGATGCAGACGATAGAGGGCAAGATGAGAGTCGAACAGCAGCAGCAGATTTCTTTTCCTTCAAGGAAGAGGATAAGGATCGGATGTTTCCTTCCTTATCCTAGCCGAGCCAAATCATGGAATAAATCTACCACGCAAGGAAAGAAGGATCGTGCATGAGAAGGAAAGAGAGAGAGGCGGAGGTTATGATATGCATGGGAAGAATCTTTAATCAACAAGGAAACTTTTCTAAATCCTAGAATCTCATCGCCTATATATATGGCCGACTCTATCATGTAAGAGAGTTCTTCGATTCAGTAGTTTAGATTAGTTCTGCATTCTAGGTTGAGAGAAAGTGAGGAAGAAACAAGTCCTAAGGGCAAATTACTTTAATTTCGTATTTTACTGCTTTAGCGTGAAGCCAAGACCCTGGGTGCTGACTACGCTTTTGGGCAGCAACCCCTTTCCAGATTTATGCTAAGTTTGCTTTTCTTAATTTGCTTTGTGTTCTTATTTAATATTATGTCTAGCTAAGTTTATTGTTTGGGTTGGATGTAGATGAAGTGATTCTAAATTACTCGTTCAAACTTGTGAGGTCTAATTGTGTTAGTTCGTTAATTGATTTTGTTCCCGAAACACTTAGGATTAATTATAGACTTAATTGATATTGAAGTTGATTGATCACCATCTAGATATTGAGATTAACTCATCAACAGAAATTGGGATCAACACGAGAGTGTCTTTCGTGCCCAAAAAGGTAAAAGGTGTTGGAGAGCAGTCGGTATTGACCTACCTCTTGGCTGTCTTGGGTCTATTTATTCTTAATGCCTCTTGGGCAGCATCGTTACTGAAGTGTCTTCGTGACTTTGCTGATTAAGAGAGGAGATCTAGCCTTCTGGTCGAGCTCTGTAAAATTGATTAGACATAGGTTAAGTGTGTTAGCATCGTGACTTCATGACCTTAGGGTATTAACTAATCTTTGCCTTAAACCAAGTGATAAAATTAGTTAATTGAATATCTTTGCACCAATGAACGAGTAAAGAGTAATTAGGATCATGGATTCGAAACCCAATCCAAACTCTTTTGTTATTTGATATTGTTATTTGTTGAGTACAGGTTATTAAGATACTTCGTGACCAAAACCCTTTTGTTGAGCAACATCTGAAGAAAAGAATACACCAGGTCCCTTGGGTACGATCTCGTTTGCCGCTGACTACTACCTTGTTGGGCAAGAGGTGTTATAAATATTATTTGTGCGAAGTGTGTGACGACAATGCTCCGTCAAATTGGCGCCATTGCCGGGGACTTGGTTTTAAGCTAGTTTGTTCTTCTAGCTTGTGTGTGAGCACGGTTTATGCCCAAGCCACATCTACGAAGTGACGGAGATCCACAAGATCACGGTGCTTTCCCAGAGGTGATAGCTAGGAGAAATCGAGCAGAACAACGCAAGAAGAAGAGATATCTGGAGGAAGGCGTCAACGAACCTTCAGAGTCGCAGAGCTTGACAGACGATCAGGATACTGAGCAAGAAGTCAAATCTTGCTCAACAGCCAGTTCAGACAGTGAGAAGTCAACATCCAGTTCAGAAGCAAAAACATCAACAATCATGGCAGGAACACCGGAGAGAACCATCCGTCAGATCATGTTCCCTGACAACAAGGGAATCCGACCATCAAGTATCCAGTTGCCCATCATCAGTGGCAATTGGGAGCTCAAACACTCGCTGATACACATACTGCCCAAGTTCAGTGACCATCCTGGAGAAGACCCCCAAACTCATCTTCAAAACTTTGAGATGGCGATTAGCACAGTAAGGAACAATGCCACTACTACTACCAGGAACAATGGGGATAGACAAGGACAAGTTGTTAGGAACGATGCTGAAGTTATGAGGAACCAAGATGCTGCCCAAGACACCTTTCCTGACTACGTAAGGTTGCTCACGTTCCCATTCTCACTTCTTGATGGGGCACGTGAGTGGCTTTACACCTTGCCAGAGGGAAGCATTGATACATGGAACAAGATGCAGCAGGCCTTTCTTGACAAATACATACCCGTTGGCCGGATATAAAGTGGGAGGAATGCTATTTCATCGATCAAGATGGGGGGAAGTGAGTCATTATATGACTACTATGAAAGGTTCAAGAAGTTGTTGGCAAGATGTCCTCAACATCGGATTCAGGATATCGATTTGATTGAATATTTCTTGAAGGGATTAAGGGCATCAGAGAGAAAATACATCATTGCAGCGTGTGGAGGAGCCATAGTCGATCAACTACCATCTGAAGTGTTCAAGAAGATAGCTGCCATGGCTGAGCAATCCCGAGATGAAGATGATATCCCAAGATGGGGGTACGAAGGCAGCAAGGGCAACCAAGACAACTTGGTCAGCACCATGAAAGACTTCATGACCAAGACGTCTGGCCAGATGGAGGATTTCAAGAAGCAGGTCAATGGCAAGGAAGTTCAAAGAGCTGTGAAGAGATGTGAAGTATGCCAGGCAACATCACATGTCACCTCAGAATGTCCCAGTTGGTTCGTGGAAGAAGGAGAAGAGGTGAAGGCAATAGGTCAGAACCAGCAAGGAGGAGGGCAACAAAGGTTCCAGTATGGCAATAACAATAACTATGGCAATAACTATGGTTATAGGCAGAATCAGCACGAGAACCTGAGGTATGGCAATAACTACTATCAGATACCTCCTGCCCACCAACAACCACAGCAGCCTGTTGGGCAACAACATCAATATGTACCTCCACCTCAACAACAACCTCAACATCAAAATAATTATGTACCTCCACATCGAGAACCAGCGAAGACGGAATTCATGAAGGAGACCATTGAAAGGTTTACCAACAAGAACCAAAGGCTGAAGAGAGACTTCGAGAACTTCTAACTAGAAAGTCGAGGACAGTCTAACAATCTTCAAGCTCAACTGACTCATATCAACCAAACCTTGTCAAGGTTGGTAGAAGACAAGCCATGCAGACTTCCTGCCCAGGTAGAGGTCAACAAGGAGCAAGTCAATTCTGTAACGTTGCGCAGTGGGAAGAATTTGCCAGAGATATTGCCCAGGACCCAACCTAAGGAACCAGCTCGAGTAGAGGAAACTAAAATGAGTTCAGGAGATATCAATGACATCTACGAGGAGTTGAAGGCAAAGCGTAAAGAAGGGATAAAGGCCAACAAGAACCCGGTCTTTGATAATGAGGAGGAGGAAGCCTTGTTTGATTACGTAAAGATGGAGAGATCTAAACTGGAAATTGACAAAGATGACGTGATGCTGGAATCTTTGCAGGCTGAAAAAGAAGCAGAGGCTTTGGCCAAGAGAACCGTTCCTCGCACTACCAAGGCCAAAATCCCATATCCCAGACATTTTGCCCGCGATCTTGATCAGAGGGAGTTGAAGGACATGATGGAGGTGTTCAAGAAGGTGGAGATCAACCTACCATTGTTGATGGCATTGCAATCTATGCCTAAATGCGCAAAATTTTTGCGAGAGATGTGCCAAAAGAAGACAAAGTACCCAGATAATGCCCGTTTTCATGTGGAGAACGTGTTAGCACTAATGAATTCCCAGATCCCGACCAAGAAGAGGGATCCATGCACGATTGGTACTACGTCAATACCCAGGGCGATGCTTGATCTTGGAGCTTCGATAAATGTGATGCCAAGAGCCATGTTTGACGAGATTAGTTTTGGACCTCTTTCTCCTACACGTGTTGCCATCCAATTAGCAGATTTATCCACAGTCTACCCGGATGGAGTGTTGGAGGATGTGTTGGTCAAGGTGGGGGATCTCCTATTCCCAGCCGACTTCTATGTTCTTGACATGGGAAAGGAAGCAATCAAGAACCCAATGATCTTGCTCGGGAGGCCATTCTTGAGGACAACATGTACCAAGATTGATTGCGATACTGAGAAGTTGACAGTCCAAGTAGCAGGAGAAGTAGTAGAGTTCAATGCTTATAGGCAAAATCAAGATGATGCCCTGAAACACCTCAACACCCTCAGTGCATGTGGAAAGCAAGTGGAGACTTTGAATAGATTAAGTTGTTTCGTAGAAGACAATGAAGTAGCAATCCAGGCGGAATTCAACCTAGCTCAGGATCTTGACCAGGATCCTGATCAGCATGAGGATAATGAGGAAGATGGTGCTCTGATGCAATTCTACGGAGGAGATGAGTATGAAAGTGAGAAAGATTTTTGGGAAGAGTCAGTTCATGGACATAGCTTCGACTCTAACGATGAGGACTACTCCACGGATGAAGAGTTGGAGAATTACGTGTTTGAAAACATCCGTGGAGATGATGGAGATCAGGATGTAGGGGAACAAAAACCCCTTGATAAGTTTGATAAGGAACTTAAGGAGTTACCCCATGATGAGACCGAGGAGTTAGTAGAGGAATTTTGGCAACAAACAGTTCTTGAGAAGGATGCCAGCTTGCAAACAGAAGAGGATCTTACCCAGAACGAAGAGCCAGTAGATGTAGAGGAATGCAGTTACGCCAGGGTTCCGGACAACATCCAGCCTCAGGGGTTTGAACCACTCAATATCCCTGAACTAAAACCGGAGGACAGGTTGGTGCCATCATTGCAAAAAGCATCTAAATTGGAACTGAAGCCCTTGCCCAAGCACCTGAAATACATCTATCTTGGCAAGAGCGAGACCTTGCCTGTGATCATATCATTAGAGTTATCAAGCATGGAGAAGGTCAGAGTTGGTGAGGTGCTGAGCAAGTATAAGGAGGCAATAGGATGGACGTTGGCTGACATCAAGGGCATTAACCCTTTGGACTGTGTTCATCATATCTTGTTCGAGGAGGATGCTGCCCCAGTAAGAGATCCACAACGAAGATTGAATCCAGCCATGAAAGAAGTGGTAATGAAGGAGATACTTAAGCTTCTTGACTTAGGGATCATCTACCCCGTCTCCGACAGCCGGTGGGTGAGCCCCGTGCACGTGGTGCCCAAGAAGTCAGGAATTCAGGTGGTCGAGAATGACAAGAACGAGATGGTAGCCATGAGACTACAAACTGGATGGCGAGTGTGTATAGATTACCAGAAGCTCAACCAAAAGACGAAAAAGGATCACTTTCCTTTGCTCTTTATAGATGAGATGCTTGAAAGGTTAGCTGGTAATAACTATTATTGCTTTCTTGACGGTTATTCTGGTTACATGCAGATCTGGGTTGCTGACGAGGATCAAGGCAAAACCACATTCACGTGCCCGTTTGGCACTTTTTCATATAGGAGGATGCCGTTCGGTTTATGCAATGCTCCAGGGACATTCCAAAGGTGTATGAAGCACATTTTTTCAAACCTTCTTGAAGAGTGCATCGAAGTCTTCATGGACGACTTCACTGTCTATGGCAAGACCTTCGACACATGCCTCAACAACCTGGATCGAGTCTTGAAGAGATGCGTTGAGAAGAGCCTAGTGTTAAACTACGAGAAATGCCATTTCATGGTCAAGGAAGGAATAGTTTTGGGGCATGTCATATCGGGAAAAGGAATTGAGGTGGATAAGGCCAAGATCGACATCATTGCCAAATTGCCTTACCCAAGATCCGTGAAGGAGTTAAGAGGATTCCTTGGGTATGCTGAATTCTATAGAAGATTTGTCAAGTACTTTGCCAAGATCGCCCAGCCAATGACGAGACTACTTCAACATGAAGTACCATGAGAGTTTAACGAAGATTGCAAGAAGGCGTTCCATGCCTTGAAGGAGAACTTGATCACAACCCCCATTATCCAACCCCCGGATTGGGGCATGCCTTTCGAGTTAATGTGTGATGCTAGTGGTTATGCCATAGGAGCAGTTCTTGGGCAAAAACGAGGCAAGGAGAGTTATGTTATTTACTATGCATCCAAGACATTGAATCCTGCCCAATGCAACTATGCCACAACGGAGAAGGAGTTGTTGGCCATCGTCTTCGCCTTTGAGAAGTTCAGATCATATTTATTAGGAGGCAAGATCATAGTGTACACCGACCACGCGGCATTAAAGTACTTGGTGAGCAAGAAGGAGTCCAAGCCAAGATTGATTAGATGGATTCTTTTATTGCAGGAATTTGACATAGAGATCAAGGACAAGAGTGGTGCCCAGAATCAAGTTGCCGACCACCTAAGTCGAATCCTCCAGCCAGATGATGGGATACCAATCAAGGAGACCTTTCCTGACGAGTATCTGAGTCTTACCCAAGATGAACCATGGTATACAGACATCGTGAACTACTTGGTGACTAGAGAAATTCCCTCCGATCTTGGGCGTTATCAAAGAAACAAGCTGAAACACGAGAGTCGTTTCTACCTATGGGATGAGCCATACTTATGGAGAGAATGTGCGGATAAAATAATTAGAAGGTGTGTCGAGGATAAAGAGCAACGAAGCATTCTTGAGCATTGTCACAACAAGGAGTGTGGAGGACACTTTGGGCACCAACGTACTGCAAGGAAAATTTTGGAGTATGGTTTTTATTGGCCAACATTGTTTAAAGACTGTTACGAGTGGGTCAAGATGTGCGAGAAGTGCCAAAGGGAAGGCAACATCACGAGAAGGAACGAGATGCCCATGATCCCGATCTTGCCCGTGGAAGTTTTCGATATATGGGGCATGGATTTTATGGGACCATTGCCAAGTTCCAAAAGGAACAAGCACATCATATTAGCAGTGGATTATGTCTCGAAGTGGGTAGAGGCTCGTGCTTCATACAAGGATGATTCGAAGGTGGTTTCTAACTTCTTGAGAACTCAAATTTTCAATAGGTTTGGCGTTCCTCGAGCTATAATCAGCGATCAAGGGACTCATTTTTGCAACGCCACGGTGACTGCCTTGTTCAAGAAGTATGGAGTTACCCATCGTTTGTCAACAGCCTACCACCCACAAGCCAATGGACAAGCGGAGTTGTCTAATAGAATAATCAAGACGATCTTGAGGAAGACTGTGGGCACAACAAGGAAGGATTGGAGTATGCACTTGGATGATGCCTTGTGGGTGTATAGGACTGCCTTCAAAACACCTTTTGGCATGTCCCCTTATCGCATGGTCTATGGCAAGAGATGTCACTTGCCCGTGGAATTGGAACATCGTGCGCATTGGGCTGTTGCCCAGCTTAACCTCGACTGGAATGAAGCAGGTGAATCAAGGAAGCTCGAGATCCAGGAACTCGACGAGATCAGACTCCAAGCATATGACAATGCCGGTCTATACAAGGAACGGATGAAGAAGACCCACGATCTCTTGATCAAGGAAAAAGAGTTCCATTTTGGGCAACATGTGCTGCTCTATCAAACAAGATTTAGGCTTTCATCGGGGAAGTTTTCGACCAAGTGGGCAGGACCCTATGAAGTGCAAGCTTAATTCCCTAATGGAGCTGTTGAGATCAAGGATCCCAAGAACGGAAAAATTTTCAAAGTTAATGGCCAGCGCTTGAAGGCCTATCTTGGGCAAAAACAGTTTGTTGAGGGGGAACCATCTGGGTTTCCTATCGAGGAGGACCTATGACTTCTAAAGAGGGGGGTGTCGTGCCCAAAACCTTAAATGGGGCGCTGTCCAGGAGGCAACCTGGTTAGTATTTTATTTATTTTATTTTTAGTTTAATTTTGTGTTTTATTTAATTATTTTATTTCCGTAAAAATATTAAAATCCAAAAAAATTCATAAAATCATGGAAATCCAAAAAAATTAGTGTAGTTTACCTAGTTTATGTTTAAGTATTTTATTTTAAAGCATTTTATGATCGAGTCTAACCATAAGGGGAAGTTTGTTCCGGAGTGTATTTGTGTTTCTAAGTGTGCAGGAGATGTTGAGCAAGATGCAGGTTGTAGATCAGGATCTACTCTAAGGGAAAGAGCTGTGGGAGTAGAGCAAGGATTCTGGGCAAGAGCTAAGTTATTGGTCAACAATGATTGAGGCGGTTACTGTACCCCTAAAACTACGCGCCCTTTAAAACCACTCTACCACGTCTATACCCCCACTACCCGATTTCAAATTCAAGTCTGCAACTTCTCATCTTCTCTCTTCTCTCTCCATCAAAACTCCCAAATTCCCTACAATGGTGTCTACTCGTCCCAAAAACAAATTCAACAAGATCCCTACCGGAACCAACATTGACCTCACCACCGAACACCCCACTACCACCACCACAAAACCCAAAATCATTACCAAGAGGAAACTACCCATGGAACCCGCCAACCCTTCTGCTGACCAACAACCAGAAATCTCGATTGGAACTACCGTACCCAAGAGTCCGCCGGTCGACGCCACGCTTCTGATGAGCGACGAAAACCCTAGCATGATGGAAGAGGCGGAGAAGCAGCAGGAGGAGGAGACGCAATCGAAGCAGGTTTCTGAGCAAGAGGAGTTTGAGGAAGTTTCAGAGGAGGAGGAACACGACGGCGAGGATGAAGAAGAAGAAAAAGGTGATGAGGGAGAAGGCGACAACGATGATGTGAATAAAGCCATTGACGCAGTGGCGGCGACGCTGGCAGCGGAGGCGTTGGTGGAGGCAAAGACCAAGGCAAAGGAAAGTCCGGCGAAGAAGAAGGAAGCCAAGGCGGCTAAGAAATACCCTCATGGTGGCGAGGGGACGCCGGCGAAGAAGCACAAGTCTGCTACTTCGGACGCCGGGTCTTTTGAGCCGTCTATTTCGAAGGGAACTGCCGCCAGCGAGCAAGAAGAATGAGACGATGTTGAGGAGGAAGGGGATGATGAGCAGTCTACCCCAGCAAGTGCTAAGAGCAAGAAGAAGAGAAAGGGGCCCACGGTGATGACATGTAGCAAGCCCAAAGAGTGGAAGGTGACTGCACCTCGAGTTCTCGACTTCAAATTCTACGAGAACTTGGGTGTTGCCCAGGAAGTAAGAGAGTTGTTCAAAGGGATCGGCTGGAGTAAGTTTTTGGAGTGGCCTGTGGAGGTCTACGAGGAGCAAGTCAAGGAAGTCTATAGCACGGCGACAATAATAAGTGACCCTGAGAACGGGGTGAGCATGATTTCCTTCTCGATGTTGGGCGAGAAGTATGAGATTCAAGTCAGTGCCCTCAATCAGATTCTCGGGATGGTCAGTCTGCGAGATTTGGTCAGGAAGGAGTTCATGGAGGCCAGGACTAAGGTGTCATCCCGAGGAGATGTGGTTTATGAGGAACAGTGGAAGGAGATCAGCAATGGGACGCCCTACTATGGAGCCAACAACTAAGGCACTGAGCTAAGAACGCCTGCCCTGAGGCTTTGCCACCGCATCCTTGCCTACAACTTGTATGGCAAGAATGAAAGCGGCAACAGCTTGAGCAACAAGGAGCGATATCTACTGTGGTGTATGCACACCAAGACCAAAGTCAATTTCGCAGCGTTCCTTGGTGAGCAGCTTAAGACTGTGTTGGCAAAGCAGGCGTTGGGATGCACTTGTGGCCACTTTGTGACAGCCTTCGCGAATGGAGTTGGGGTCTATGGTGATCTGAAGGGGAAGCCGAAGATGTCGGTCAACATGTCGGGAGAAACTGCCTTGAGAAAGATGAATGACATCGAGATCAGGAATGGCAGATATGTGTTTGTTGATCATTCCAAACCAGCATCTAGCAAGCGACCACCAGTGGGCAAGAAGGAGGAAGCAAGCACCAGTGCAGCGGTGCTGCCCAACATTGAGATCGAGACCAGGCTGGCCAATGTGGAGAGGTTGTTGACCAAGATCAGAAATGCCCAGCTGGCATTCTTTGCACACCAAGGATTCAGGTATCCACCTGAATCTTCTCTTTGATTTGTGTTCCTCCCTTTTATGTTAGTTTAGTATTTTATTTTCATTTTTGTGTTTTATTGTTGAGTCCTGTTTTGTGTTATTTAGTGTCTTGCTGTCGAGAGGGCGATTTTACTGTCTTCACCCACAATTTGCCCAGCAAATTGTGTGGTGAAGACCTTATTGCCTTCTCGGTTGTGTTTGTTGAGTCAGTTTGTTTTTGTTTGTTTGTTGCCCAATATTTTACCCACTTTGCCTAAGGCAAAGTTTGTGGGTGTTGGGGTGTCAGTTTGTGTTTTTAAAGTTTGTTTGTGTTATTGATCAGCATGTTAGCATGAAAGTTAGAATAGGTTTATGGATGATGCTGTATGTAAATAGGTAGGACGGAATGAGATATTGGGCATTAACTGTGAGGATTTGAGCTTTTGAAATGCTATATACACATGCAGCATTATTCTTTCTTGTGTGATAATGATCAGTTGACATGTGTTGATCTAGAACTTGCCTGCATCTCTTAATTAAAACTTCATGTAACTTAGTAGAACTACTTAGATGAATTAGGCAATTTTTATTCAAAATAGCCATGGCCTAAAAATTTCCTACCATAACATTTATCCTTTGATTAGCCCCCTTGAGCTTGGATCATATTCTTTCTATTCACTTATAGAAGCCTGAATTTTAGTCGTCCCGGTCAAGAATTCAGGTCTAGAAGAACGAGGGATGAAAGGAAGTGTTGGGTAGCACATAGTGGGTAGAATCACCTAAGATAGAGGTGTTGGGTTAAAAAAAAAAAAAGAGAAAAGAAAAAAGAGAAAAGAAAAAAAGAAAAAATATAAATAAATAAATATATAAGAAGCCCAGAATAAGTGTGCTAAATAAAGAGGAGTAAGGAATCAAGGGCAATGTGTTGCTCGAGAACCTAGTTCTTGACTTAGCCAGTTTCCATTTTATCCTACCTTTTGTCATAAGCCACATTACAACCCAATGAAGACCTAAGGATCAATAGTTTGAATTTGTTCGAAGAAGTAGAGATGTAGAGGGCAGGCAAGCCTATGGAAAAACTTTGTTGATGATGGTCAAGAGCGTAAACACTTAACCTTATACACTTGAGAGATGAGTGCTGGTGAGGATGTCCTTGTTGCCCAATAACTCTATCTTGACCTATTTGATGGCAATATCTGTTACATATTCTGTTTTGACTGACATGTGAGATGCTGATCTGTTTTGAGTCTGTGTTTTTGTTTTGTCTTTTCTGTGTTAAAGTCTTGGGCAAAGTTGCAGCCATACACTTGAGGGCAAGTGTAATTCAAGTGTGTGGGTGTGATGAATCCATATTTGTGTCCATCTTTTCTTGTTTTTTTCTTGTGTTTTTAGTCTTTATCGAGTCATTATGTGTGTGGGAGGACACGCAAGTCGAGAGATAGTGTGCAGGGGAAGAACAGGTGGATGCTAGGCAAATCCGATGGAAAATCTGTTGTTGAGATGGTGATATGATGCGAATGGGCATAGGGCTGGAAGCTTGTAGCTGGGCAACATCGAAACATCCTTTCTACAAGTCAGGAAGCACCTCCCCATATCCTTAAGCCAACAGACAGAGTACTCGGAGGAGCCAGGATCGTGGTCAAGACCGGAAGCAAAGCAGGATGCAGACAATAGAGGGCAAGATGAGAGTCGAGCAGCAGCAGCAGATTTCTTTTCCTTCAAGGAAGAGGATAAGGATCGGATGTTTCCTTTCTTATCCTAGCCGAGCCAAATCATGGAATAAATCTACCACGCAAGGAAAGAAGGATCGTGCATGCGAAGGAAAGAGAGAGAGGCGGAGGTTATGATATGCATGGGAAGAATCCTTATTCAACAAGGAAGCTTTCCTAAATCCTAGAATCTCATCGCCTATATATATGGCGACTCTATCATGTAAGAGAGTTCTTCGATTCAGTAGTTTAGATTAGTTCTGCATTCTAGGTTGAGAGAAAGTGAGGAAGAAACAAGTCCTAAGGGCAAATTACTTTAATTTCGTATTTTATTGCTTTAAGTTAGTTGTTGGCGTGAAGCCAAGACCCTGGGTGCTGACTACGCTTTTGGGCAGCAACCCCTTTCCAGATTTATGCTAAGTATGATTTTCTTAATTTGCTTTGTGTTCTTATTTAATATTATGTCTAACTAAGTTTATTGTTTGGGTTGGATGTAGATGAAGTGATTCTAAATTACTCGTTCAAACTTGTGAGGTCTAATTGTGTTAGTTCGTTAATTGATTTTGTTCCCGAAACACTTAGGATTAATTCTAGACTTAATTGATATTGAAGTTGATTGATCACCATCTAGATATTGAGATTAAGTCATTAACAGAAATTGGGATCAACAAGAGAGTGTCTTTCGTGCCTAAAAAGGTAAAAGGTGTTGGAGAGCAGTCGGTATTGACCTACCTCTTGGCTGTCTTGGGTCTATTTATTCTTAATGCCTGTTGGGCAGAATCATTACTGAAGTGTCTTCGTGATTTTGCTGATCAAGAGAGGAGATCTAGCCTTCTAGTCGAGATCTGTAAAATTGATTAGATATAGGTTAAGTGTGTTAGCATCGTGACTTCGTGACCTTAGGGTGCTAACTAATCTTTGCCTTAAACCAAGTGATAAAATTAGTTAATTGAATATCTTTGCACCAATGAACGAGTAAAGAGTAATTAGGATCATGGATTCGAAACCCAATCCAAACTCTTTTGTTATTTGATATTGTTATTTATTGAGTACAGGTTATTAAGATACTTCGTTACCAAAACCCTTTTGTTGAGCAACATCTGAAGAATAGATTACACCAGGTCCCTTGGGTACGATCCCGCTTGCCGCTGACTACTACCTTATTGGGCAAGAGGTGTTATAAATATTATTTGTGCGAAGTGTGTGACGACAGTGCTCCGTCATCGGCTAATTAATCCGTTAAGGACTAAATTCTTATAATTCTCTCATGTGATCTCGGATGAGCTTCTAATATATCTCAATGATCTTAAAAGAAATTCTAGATTCAAAGACACTAATTAGGTCAAATTCTAAGTTCGCCGGTGAATAGTGTTTTCTCGGCTCTAGTTACTATTCATTAAAAAGTAAAATTTCTCGATACTTTCGGAAAATCATACTCATGCTCAAACTCATATAAATAAACTCAATCAATGCATCACATCCTCAACTCGAGTAATTAAAACACATAAGTTCACGTTGAAGTACATAGGGGCATTTTAGTCTTTTCAAAAATTTTCTTTTTCCTTAGAAAAATTTAATCACTCAAAACTTGATAATTACGCATATTAACTCATTTAGAACGCATTTAAGAACTTATGAAAACTCGGGGTATTACAATAAAAAATTTGAACACTACAAAACTAATATTAACTAAACTTAGTAAAATTATACTTTTATGTCTATTTGAACTGTCTTGTTAGTTTACACAAAATTATCAATTTAATAATTACTTATTACAAAAATATTTACTTTAGAAGTATATTCCGATTATAACTCTTGTTAACTTATGTTTAAAGTACATGTATACGTTTTAAAAAATAATTTATATCTTATTTAAAAATTGTGATGTTGGAAGCATATGATTAAGAATTGAATCAGGGTACTCAATCATTAAATATTTTTCAAATTTAAATTTATTTACAAATTTTTAGCATGTTCTTAGTTTAATCTCGATTAAAATAGCGACTTTTCTGTAATACTCATATCAAACCCATTGTCTAATTAATGGTCTCAGTAACGAGTATCTGGTGTATGAGGGGGGAGGGAGAATACACCAGAAGCAATGTAATATCCCAGACTTTTTCTACAGTCTTTAAAAAATGAAAGTTAATAATAATTATGGCTTTGCACGCCTAAGATCATGAAATTAAATTCTAAGATTTACGGTGAAATCCGTTTCCTAAAATAAATTCCAGAAATCGGACGAACGACTACTGTATTAGGGTTTTTCGCGTCCGTTATATTTTTCGCCCGAAAACTCGGAATCGAATTCCGTCAAAATTTACATTCACTTTTTCTTCGAGACGAGTTCACCGGAGAAAGTTAATTTTTATGATTTTCCGGACGAATTTTGGACTGTGATGTCCCGACTTTTTCTCGGATTTTTGAAAACGAATTAGTTTTTCCGAGTACGTAAATTATTTCCAATCTAACGGACGAATTAGATTTCGTCAATTCCGTAACTAACTAGGAAAGTATTTCTCGATTTTTAAAACGACGTTTAAGAGCCGGAAACGAGTTATTTCGTTAATTTTTCCCTCGCCAAACATGTCCCTAACGAGTCATTTCACGTTGTGGGATATTTCCATCTACTTTATGACTCACCATAAGTGAGTCATCCACTCCTCCTTCATCACCTCCATTACCGCCATCACCTCCCCCATTCTCTCTCTCATTTTCTCTTCATCATCTTTCATTGGAGACTCCATTTCAAGCTCTCTTCAAGATCAAAGCTCTTCCATCTACCGATCAAATTCACATCCGAGTTCATAAGACGAAAGGTAAGAGCTTCATCTTCCATTTGAACCGAACAAATCTCTTTTCCCCCATCTTTTATTTTTTTCGAAATTTGAGGATTGAGATAGCATGTTGTCCTTTGTTCGATACATGTTCTAGGATGTTTAGAATCGAGTTCTACGGATCAAATCATGAAGAAAAATCAAGAACCCTAACCCCTAATTATTATCGAAAATTTTCAGATTTTGGGCTTTGTTTCGTGCTTGATTTCTTTGTCGATTGAATGTTAGATTAGTGTTCCGTATGATGTTAATTGATCGTATGAATTGTTTTAGATTTTTCTAAAAATAAAATCCAAAACCTAAGAGACGAAGAAGGCTCGATTTAGGTTAGTAAATGTTATGAAATGCTCGATTGTTTGATGAAAATGAGATATACGATGCATGAGGATGAATATATATTAATTTGAGAATTTTCTAAAAATAAAACGAGAAATGTAAGAGACGAAGATGTGTTGTTAAGTCGAGGCTCGATAATATTTTGATAATATGATTTGCATGTTAGTAATGCTCGTTAGATGATAATCGTTGTCGTAAAATTTGAATGAAAACGGAGAACGTAAAATTTTACGTAAGAGACGAACGACGGTCGATAAGTCGAGAATAGATAATGATATGAGGATGTGAATTGTGTATTTATGATTCTTGATAGATGATGAATAATGTTGTAAATTTTGAACGAATTCTAAAGATGTTAGATTTTTCGTAAGAGACGATCGATTGATGATAAGTAATGATAGAAAAGTCGATTAATGATTCTATTTGGATATTGATGATTATTAATGATTAAGGAACGAGTTTGTAGTTGACGACATGTTCGTCCGAGTATTGAAAAGATGAGTTGTAGTTATAATCGAGAAGTAGAGACGAGAAGTTAGGAATTGAACGAGAACTTGAATTGGTTTAGTAATTGTATAGTTTGAGCGACGAGGTTTTGATCGTCGTGTTTATAATCTAGAAATGGAAAGGGGTTTATCACGTATTATGATACGAGGTGACTGCCTTGGGTCAGTTTTTGTGCGAAAATAAAAGTGTTTAAGCTTTAATCGAACCTAGAAAACCGTGCGTCGATTTTATCGAGCATTAGGGTTTTACTCGGCAGTTTTGCGACCTTCCACGGAAACTGCAATATCTCCTAGCTCGTTAATCGGAATTGAGATCTGCGAATTGGAGAGTAAACTAGACACCCGTACCTTTATTTTGGTATAAGATTTGACCCCTGTTTCGCAATCCCCTGTTCTGGAAAGACATACTGACCTCGTGTAGTGTATGTTCAAAATGTAGTTTCTTAAGTTGAATTCTTCTCAACTTGAACTCTTTCGATCTTTTTAGTTGTTTCAAGTTATCGACTACCTTCTTCCTACCGACCTAAAGTGTCGAGTACAGAACCGAGTGAGTGTCAAACGAGATGCATTCGTGTCTCATTTCTTTTTAACTAAAAGAGTTTAGTTAGTATGCAAATGCCTAAAACGTCTAAAGAATAAAAACTTAACTCGACTTTTCGTATTCGTTTATTATTTGCGACCGATCTTTAAAGTATGATTTTTTCGATGAAAGAGGATGCCGACACCAGGGATAGGACGCAGATCAGAAGACGGAAGCACGTGTCTTTGTTCTGTAATCTATAAGGTGGGCTTTCCTATATACAAATACAACGAGCAATGCTCGAAAACCTTTTCTTTATCGCTTTGATAATCGTGTTTTCAAAGTGATAATCATGGCATGAACTATTTTTTGTTTTATGTGAGTTCTCTTGTACCTTATGATTTAATCAAAAGGGGTTAACTAACGATCAGCTTTGAGTTAGTCAAAAAGGGCTTTCCAGAGTTAGTGCACTTGTAGCCTGTAGTGTATGTGGTATCCTATTGAGGGGTAGCCAGCCACGGTGAATTATGACTGGTCAATATTTGAATGTAACATCTATGAAAAATGCTTGATCAAGCTACTTTATGAATGAAATGCAAATGTTTAATAGGCACGGGCTCTTTTAAATGAAAACCCTGATGCGCTATAAAATGAGATGCCTGTTTATCTAAACTTATGATTATGTTTTCGGCAACGTGCCCACTAAGTACTTTTGTACTTAGCCCTGCATATGTTTTCTAAATGTGCAGGTTGAAGCGACGAAGCGGCGACGGTTGAGTTAGAGTTAAGGAAGACTTCTGTATATAGTTCACAATTCCGCTGCTAGACTCTAAACTCTTTTTGATATTGTATATTAATCACTGTAGTTTAAGTTCTGTAATATAACTTAGAAGCTTTTGATGTATCTTGCTCGAGTAATCTTTCGAAATTAACTCTTTCCTTTCGTCAATAAAGTCTTGTTCATAGAAGATAAGTTGTTATGTATGTATGTCTATTCATTCATCCCATTTCTTCCCCGCTTCTTTAATCCAATCTCAGTCGCACCCCGGCTTCTGCCATCCCTCGGAATTTGGGGCTGTGACAGAGTGGTATCAGAGCAGTCGTTTGTACTCTGCATACAAGTTTTCTTTCAAATTAGTCAGATAGAGTATTCGTTCATACTCTATGCCAAGTCTCCTTTCAAGTAAGATAGGCTCATAACACTAAGTTTAAGAGTGTAGACGATCACTCAACCTCTCGCTACGTCGACTCAACGAAAGAAAGAAAGAAAGAAAGAAAGAAAGAAAGAAAGAAAGAAAGAAAAGAAAGAATTTCAGAAACGTGTTTTCTTTTAAAGAAAATTTTTGAATAAATATTCAATAAGTTAAGAATGACAATGGTGCCAAGAATGAAATTTGAAAGTATGAGAATCATACTTGTTTTCTGCTATGTGAATTACGTGAAATTGTTTCTATTTGAAAGTATGATGGCACGAGAATCTAGAATTATTCTAGGGATTTTCTCGGTTCATTAAGAACATAGACTTGAAACCTAAGATCTTTCCGATTCCTCGAGAACTTAGACGTTTTAAGAACGTTAGTTCGAATGATTTCAAAAGGAGATCGTGAAACGGGAAGAACTTCTGTAGACGAATGTCACGTGCGTATAGTGACATGAACAAAGACTCAGCAGAGTCGATTTTTGTTTTTATAACCAAGAGCCGATAAGAATTTCCTTCGAGGAAATAAGATAAATAATGATAAGGTGCGTTAATTCTGTACCAGTAAACGAAAGAAACGAATGTTACTTCCGTGAAAGTGACATGAACGAAGGCATTTTCAGTTGGAGTTCGCCTCGCTCAAACTTCAAGAAGAGATTGGTTATAATTACCAAGAATCAAATATGAACTTTAGTTAATTTCCCAACGATCGCTCGATCCGACGACTAGAACTTTGGTTCTAAAGTCATTTTCCCAGTTATATTTCCTTTTCTTGGGAATTTATTTTATTTCATACTTTGTAATTAAACGAAGAATACGACGAGTAAGAAATTCAAGTGTCGAAAAGGACAATTTTTCTTTTAAAAATCAGATGTTACTTTTGAGTAAGTAACATGAACAAAGTGGACGTACTTTGTTTTAATAAGTGAAAAATCGTTAAGAAATTTTCCTTAAGAAAGAAATAATGAAAGAAAGTAATAAAAAATAAAGAAAGAAAGTTTATGAGAAAATAAAATAAGAAAAGTAAATGAAAAATAAGATAAATGATGGAAATAAAATCTTGAAATTTTATTTATATATATTGTTTGAGTACAATTTCTTGAATTGCTAGATGTTATGATAAGTGGTTGTTTAAGTGGTGATATTACAATTGAATAAGGAATGTTCATTTTGTAATTTAAGTATTTCGTTGAGATAAGTTATTTCCCTACCTGTTACTGATCTGTGTTTCCTTAAAACTTTTGTAGGATGGCTAGGAGACATGTTATAGCTCGGAAGAGCGCACCTTTACCACAGCGTACCTTAGCAGAAACCTTACAGGATGCTTACCACGGTTACGAGGCAAATTACGGTGTGGAGGATGTGGGGCAGATAGTGAGCAACTTCTCGTCAGTTTATTATGCAGCACGGCACTTTATCCCGGAGAGTCAGGCGATATCCAACCTGATTGTGCAACTGCCGGACGAGTGGCGCGGTTGGGCGCACCGCGTGGCGTGGTATTTTCTTGGAATTTTTGGCGACGACACCGAGCCGACGGGCAACTACACGGGATTCGCTCTATATATACACGGGCGTTTCTTTGACAGCAGGTTCATGATTCCAGTTCCTTTTGAGCCACATGCCCCCTACCGTCACTTCCCAGCAGAGACCGAGCAAGAGCACTTAGACTTGGACCCAGAGTTTGCCGCTTTGTTGGAGATACCACCAGACTTTGTACCGAGTGAGGAGTATGACACGGAGTCAGAGCAGTTAGAGGTAGACGATGAGGCCACAGCCTCACCGGAGTTACCACTTCCACTCGAACCACTTGAGGAGTTGATCCCAGGACCAGGACTCGTAGAGATCGACGCAGAGACAGCTGCCCTGTTAGGGTTACCTACTCCTTTTCTACCCGAGCCTAGTGTGAGAGTTCGAGGACCTTTCGAGACAGGACTGTTCCAGACAGGGTCAGAGTACCGAGGGATAGACGCGGAGCTTGCCGCCATGTTAGAGCTACTATCTCCACTGACACCGCTTGAGGAGATTTGTGCGAAGTGGGATGTAGTCAGAGGTCAGTTAGAGGCGGGACCATCCAGAGTCCGTTCAAGGGAGGAGTACGAGTCAGGTTCCGGTTCCGTTCCAGAGCACCTTCTGCCCCTGAAGAAGCGTGCAGTAGAGACTAGTCTTTGGTTCAAAATCTGAGGAGGAGGACCCGGACGAGGATCCTGAGGAGGACCTAGAGGAGGACTCTTAGGGTTTTACAGGCCGTAGAGGGCAGTTTGGACTCTGTTGGGAAATTTATTAGTAAGAGTTTTGATGAATTCCAAAACCAACTGACCCCGAACGAGTAGATGTTGCCAGAACCTAATGTTAGTAGGTAGGCTCGCTGTTTGAGCATTGTTAAGATTTTATCTTTACAGGTCTCCAGCTGAAGATGGCAACATGGCATCACTCGGGCAGAACATCAGTTGTTAGGAAAACAACTGAGCGTTCATCAGATGAGAAGCAGTAAAGGGGAAGAGAACATCAGATGAAAGAAAGCCATCTGAGCGTTCGAACCCAACTGATCAGATACAAGGAAGACAACTGAGTGTTCAGTTTCAGAACATCAGTTGTAGAACTCAACCGAGAAGATAAACAGCTTTGAAGATGAAGTCAGCTGAGAGTTCAACTGTTAGTTGTCAGATAAGAACATCGGCTGAAGAACAAGTTAGTTGAAGATCGAAAGTCTTAACCGACCACTCCTTGTTGGAAGTCTGTTGTTATGATTTGAATTTCAAAAAGGAAGTCACGTGAGGATTTGACCGTTCAGTCATTACCCCATTTGGCCCAACACAAGGCTATCTCAGATGGAAAGCAGATGAGCACAGATACCATATCGGGAAAGTCTGCAGAAATGAGAGACAAACCATCGCTTTCAAAGATCAGAGATCAACAGCTCCTCCAACGGTTAGTTGATACTCTCCGCCTATAAATAGAGGCATTCATTCATTCGAAAGATAGAGAAGATATATACGCGAGAAGAAACCAGAGAGCGAAAGAAAGAGCAATATTCTTCACAAGCTGAACTGAATTTAATCTCCTAGAACATCACTTGTTGAGAGTTCTAGAGTTAGTTAGTTTTTGTGTCTTTAGATCGAACCTTGAGAACATCACTTAGTGAGAGTTCGTAGAGAGTTAGATCATAGCTCACTCTTCGCTCGAGCTTTTTGTTGGAACCCCATTTACTTTCACCTGAAAAGGTTTAGGATCCTACTCTTCCCGCAACTGAGTAGATAGGTTGTTTAGGACCCGGAAACTAAACTGTAAGGTTGATAAGTACCCGCAAACTTATCCTTAACGGTTGCTCAGCCCTTGTAAGCTGAGTAGTTTGTCCAGAAGAACTTGGACAGAGTTGTGTGGACTCACAACTCCCCGTGGACGTAGGAGTGTTATCTCTGAACCACGTTAATTCTCTGTGTGCTTGTGTTTTTCTTTATTTAGTTATTTCTTGCATTCTCAACTGTCTGACTAACCAGCATACAAATCGCATCTGTGCATTCTCAACTGTTTTGGTTTTTGACCAACCGTGTATAAAAGCGTGAGTTGTTTTACGAGTTTAATTTCCACTACATTCCGCACAGCACTACACTTCCAACTGAGTGTTCTTTACTCAGTTGCGATTCCAACTGAGCTGCTCTACTCAGTTGAAGTTATTTTTGGGGGTTAAGTTTGAAAATTGCAACTGGTGTATTCCCCCCCCCCCCCCATACACCAGTAACTCGTATCGGGGCCATCAAGTGGTATCAGAGCAGTGGTTCAAAAGACTACTGACTCTGTTTCACAAGGTGTGAATTCGAGAAAGTTTCTTCAGTGGTCAACTGAACAGATCTATTTTTCATGCTAGTGCATATTTGCTTGCATATTTGTTCTATTGTTGTGTGCAGATGGACGTCAAAGACAAGATAGTTGTCATGTTCTCGGTAGTAAATTATACATCCTGGAGGACACGGATGAAGAAGATCTTACTGTCGTAGCATCATAGGATGCAACAAGTACTCTCTTCCGGACCGATCATCATCAAAGAAAGAATAGCTCGCACTCCTACAAATCCCAACGATGGGGATACAGTTGTGGAGTTTGTGGAGAAGCAGCCGGAAGACTACACTCCAGAGGAAGCCAAGGTGAGCCAGTTGGATATCTGGGCTCAAAGCACGATTATGTCCACTGTTGGACAAGATTATCTCCCTTGGATTGAAGAGTGTGAGACTGCCAAAGAAATGTGGGATATCCTGGCATCACTGAGTGAAGGAAGCGATGAGACGAAGGAGAACAAGTTCTCACATGCTTGCCAAGACTTCGACAACTTTTTTCTGAAGACAGATGAAACAATAGATCAGCTAGAGCTCCGGTTTATGGACATCCTCAGAAGAATCCAGTACATCCGAAGAGGAAAATACACACTAAGAGAAATCAATCTCAAAGTGTTGCAAGCTCTACCGGCTGAGTGGGATACTTTCACCAATATCCACGAGAGCCGAGCTGACCTTAGTGAAATGGGAACTGAAAGATTGTTCTCAATCTTAAAGGGAAATGAGTATAAGGTGAACCGAAGAAGATCTCAGTCCTCGGTTCAGACGAGTTGACTTGAGGATGTTGGTTCGGCCTCAAAGTCAGTTGCTCTTCGAGCTAACTACTTCAAATTGAGAACATCGAGGCCGACCAGATCAGCTGACACAACTGCAAAGGAGCCAAGCAGAGAGGAACTGCAACAGAACATTGCAGCCCTGTCAAAGAAACTAGCCGACATGGACACTCGGTTCGGGAAATACAAACGATTTTACAAATCAAATCGAACTCGAGACAGTTCAAAGCCTGTCACCAACGGCTGCTTTGAATGCGGCAAGGAGGGACACTTCAAAGCTGACTGTCCAGACCTCTCAAAGAAAGAGAGAGAAGCGATGAGGGCCAAGCAAGCTGGAAAGAACAAGGCCATGGTAGCAGAAGAAGCAGCTGACGACATGGACATCTTCACTGACACTGAAGATGAGGATGAACTGACTTCTACCAACAACGCCATCAGTCAGGATCAATGCCTCATGGCACTTGGAACCGACCAAGAGGATACTGAGGTACACTCTAATCCTGCTAAGTTAAATTCTTTCAATACCTCTAACATGCAGGAATCTCTGGACGAAGAGTTGGAACCCTCCTGGAGTGACTTTCAAGAACTCAGTGAGGAACTGCATCACCAATCGGTTGAGTTTAAGAGTCTTCAAGCTCAGTTCGCCAAACTTGAAGATTCCTTAACCGAAAAGGACGATCTGATCAAGAGCCAAACTGAGGAGATTGAGAATCTCAAGAGTCAACTGAACGAGGCTAAGGCTCCAACTGATGAGGAGTTGACGAAGTAGATCAAGGAGCAGCAAGATCAGTTGAAAAATCAAGAGGCTCAGATCGACCAGCTGATAAAGAAGTCAGATGGACAAACCGAGCAGATAACTGTCCTCCTCAAGGAGTTGCAAACTGAGAAGGATAATCTAATCAAGCTGTATCAGTCATCCAAGATCATAGAGAATCTTATCAGTTACAGCAGACAGATGGATGACGTGTCAGGACTCGGTTATGATGTGATTAAAGATCGTGGAATTCCTCCAGCAACCTTCATCAAAGCTGTTGAGGTCAAGGTTGTCAAATCTAACAAAGTGGAACCTGAGTCACCACAAAGTAATTCAACCTCCACCTCTCAGCAAGCTCAACCGACCAAGGCAACCACAATTGAGAAGGGAAAAGGAACAGTAGATGAAGGACAGAATGTTCCATCGGTTGGGGTATCAACCGAGGGGGAATGTTCCAAAAGTCAGAAGAGGAATCAGAGGCGTCGAAGGCATAATCACAACCGAACTCAGAATCAGAACCGACCTCTGCATCAACCTCAGAGTCAACATCAGAAAGAATGGAACCGACCATAGAACCAATAAGGGTTCAATCATCTAACTCAACAGCGGTTCCAACATCAGTTCAACCAAAGGTTCCAACCGAGTCAACCAATGAGGAACAGGTCGAACAACTGGAGATATTCATACCATAATATGAATCACCAACATGGCATGAACAGCTACAGACAACACTCAGGGAGTTGGAATCAGAATCAGCCACAAAGATTCCAACATGGCGTCCGACCTCACAGACAAATTCAACAGGATAAGAATCGCCATCAAAATAGAGGGAAAGCCTCTCCTCCGAAAGATCAGAATGGGAGAAATTCAACTCCTCCCAAGAAACAGAACATCACTACTAACAACAAGCCTAAGGATAACCAAGGTGTTGTTATAGTTGATGATGAAGGAAAAGTGATCTGGATTGATAAATCCATCCGAGTATACAGGGAAAAGCGACGCACAGTTCCAGGGGGAACTGGTTCTAACCCTCCAGGACCCAACTGAAATTAGGGACCTAAGCGAGTTTCTCTTTGCAGGTACAGGAGAAACAGATGAGAAAGAATAAAGCGTCTGCTACAATGTGGGTGATGGACAGTGGATGCTCGAAACACATGACGAATCTGAAGGATTTGCTTGGAAGTTTCGTGGAGAAAGAAGGTCCATCAGTTACCTTTGGTGAAAACTCAAAAGGTTACACCAGAGGTTACGGTACACTTGAAACCAATCATGTTTCAATCTTTAATGTTTCTTATGTTGATGGATTGAAGCATAACTTGCTCTCCATCAGCCAATTCTGTGATAATGGTTTCTCTGTCAAGTTTGATGCACAGGGTTGCAGGGTTAAAAATGTCGGATCAAAGCAGGTCATATTGTTGGGAAATCGATCGCCAACTGGGAACGTCTACTATGCTGACTGGAACAGCAGCCTCCCTGACACCTGCCTATTATCAAAGAGCAGTTCAGATGTGAGTTGGCTGTGGCACAAAAGGCTCAACCATCTGAACTTCAAGACTATGAACTGACTTGCCTGACAAGAACATGCAAGAGGCATTCCAAACCGAGTGTTTTCAACATCACATATCTGCAGTGCATGCCAGTTGGGAAAGCTCGCTAGATCCTCCTTCCGGTTGAAGTTGACTCCCTCAACCGACCGAGTGTTACAGCTGATCCATATGGATCTCTTCGGGCTAGTTACACCAAAGAGCATGAACAGGAACGAGTACGCCCTGGTTGTAACTGATGACTACTCAAGATATACGTGGACCATCTTCATGCACCACAAGAGTGAAACCTGAGATGAGCTACCCAAGCTGATGGATCGGATATCAAACCAACAAGAGATGAAGATCATTTCTATCCAATCAGATCGAGGAACTGAGTTTCTAAATGAAACCATCATCGAGTACTGCGAGAACCATGGAATTACCCATCAAACATTAGCCGCGCGTACTCCGCAACAGAATGGAGTAGCTGAGTGAAGGAACAAAACGCTAAAGGATGCAGCTACATCCATGTTAACCAGCTCAGCTCTGCCAAAGAGATTTTGGGCTAAGGCCATCAACACTGCATGCTACACTCAGAACCAGTCTCTTCTGACCAAGCGGTTGGGAAAGACACCATACGAGCTATGGAGACGCAGGAAGCCAGATATTTCTTATTTTCGCGTATTTGGTTCTAAGTGTTATATTCACAACAATGGGAAGACTTAGTTGAAAACTTTTGATGCCAAAGCTTCGAAAGGCATATTTCTCGGATATGCCGCTCGGATCAAGGCTTATAGAGTTTTCAACAATAGCTCTCGTGTTGTGGAGATAACACCTCATGTTAGTTTTGATGAATCTACTTTTAAGTGCAGGGAACAGGCTAAAGAACAACAGGGCAATCCACAAGTTCCACCTGTTCTCACCAGATCACAAGCTCTAAGGGAAAAGAATCTAGCTGAACCACTGGTATGGGCAACCGAGGATGAGGATCCATACTCCTCTGAAGATGAATGCGAGGACCCCAGCTCATCTCAAGGGGGAACTCCAGTTGATGCCCCTCTAACTGCATCAGCTTCCAAAGCTCAACCAAGTCCGGTTCAAAATAATATCAATTTTGAGGATCCAGACTCAACAGCTGATCAATCACCAGCTCTGAAGACTCCAACTCAGATCACGGAACAACCACAGTTGGAAGAAGAAGGAAGACGCAACTGAAGATGGTATGAAGTTCATTCCACTGACAACATCATCGGAGATCCAACCGAAGGTGTTCGTACTAGAAGCAAAGTTGCGACTCAGGATTCAACCGAGGAAGATTGCAACACTTATGCCCAATATGCTGAGGAGTTGGCAGTTCTAGAGGAGTTCGAGCAAGCTGGAGATGTTGCCATGATTTCTTGCTTTGTAGCTGATGTGCCAGAACCGAAGAACGTTGTGGAAGCTCTCAACTGTGTTCACTGGACAACAGCCATGCAAGAAGAACTGAATGAGTTTCTACGCAACTGTGTATGGGAGTTGGTAGAAAGACCAAATGGTGTCAAGGTGATTGGATTGAAGTGGATTTTCAAAAACAAGAGAGACGCCAATGGATTCATAGTGAGGAATAAGGTAAGGTTGGTAGCTCAAGGGTATGGCCAACAAGAAGGAATCGATTTCAAGGACTCCTTCGCGCTGGTTGCGAGGTTGGAAGCCATCCGAATCTTTCTAGCTTATGTCGCACATCACAAGTTCAAGGTGTATCAGATGGATGTGAAGTGTGCATTTCTCAACGAAGATATCAAGGAAGATGTATATGTTGAACAGCCTCCTGGTTTTGAGACTGGAGATGGAAGAGTGTACAAGTTGAAGAAAGCTATCTATGGACTAAAGCAAGCGCCAAGGGCTTGGTATGACACTCTTTGTGGTTTTCTTCTGAACTCGGGTTTCAAACTAGGGTCAGTTGACAAAACCCTGTTCACCATCAAAGTTGGAGATGACATTCTTGTTGTGCAAATCTATATTGATGACATCATATTCGGATCTAAGTCGGAGGAACTGTGTGAAAAAATTTCAAACCTCATGAAGGAGAAGTTCGAGATGTAAATGATGGGCGAGATGAATTATTTCCTTGGATTACAAGTGAAGCAGTCGCCAGAAGGGATTTTCATCAATCAATCCAAGTATACAAAGGAGCTCATCACCAAGTTCGGATTGCAGACAAGTAAGACCACAAGGATCCCAATGAATACTAACTGGAAGATTGAACCTGGAATTGAAGGAAAGCTCGTGGATGCCAGTAAGTATAGAGGGATCATTGGTTCTTTGCTATATCTGACTGCCAGCCGGCCAGACATATCATACGCAGTTGGAGTGTGTGCCTGGTTCCAAGTTCAACCGAGGGAAGCACACATGTTGGCAGCAAAGAACATCATCAAGTATCTGAAGGGAACTATTAATGTTGGATTGTGGTATCCAACTGACGACAATATCCAACTGACCGGATACTCAGATGCAGATCTAGCAGGAGATCGGTTGGACAGGAAATCCACATCTGGACACTGTCAGTTCATGGGAAGCAAGCTGGTTTCATGGTTCTCCAAGAAACAAGCATGTCTTGCCACTTCTACAACCGAATCAGAGTATATGGCTGCCGGAAGCTGTTGCATGCAAGTGTTATGGCTAAAGCAACAGCTGAGAGATTTTGAAGTCGTAACTGGACAGGTTCCCATTCATTGTGATAGCTCGAGTGCCATAGCTATCTCTTTGAATCCTGTTCACCACTCTCGGAAAAAGCATATCGACATCCGTCATCATTTTATCCGAGATCATATTGAGAAAAAGGATGTATCCATGGAGAAGATTCCAACTGAGATTCAGAGAGCTGATATCTTCACCAAACCTCTAGCTGAAGCACGGTTCAAGATGCTATGTGACCTCCTTGGACTGTTGGATCCATCAGATGAGGAGTCAACTGGGGAACATAGATAGATATCCATCTGAGGGGGAAGCTCAGATGAAGGGGGAATCTCAGATGCGGATCGCCAACTGATGACATCAGACGTCAGCTGAACAAACGAACTCGAGTCAGCTGATGGTATGCCGATCAGATGCAGATTGCCAACCGAAGGAATCAGATGTCAGCTGAACAGACGAACTCGAGTCAGCTGATGGTATGCTGCAACATGGGAACTCAGCTGATTTCGACATCAGCTGGCAGGTAACATTTATGGCTGAAGGTGATATGTTCTTAAATGAGAATGTTTGAAATAAATTCAAATATTCCTGAACTAGTCAGTTACATTAAAAATAGCCATCATGTCGCATTAATTGTAAAGTACGGCTGAACATCCATAGCCTACTTTATAGTGCGACTGGGCTAACAAGATAACCTGTACACCTTCTCACGCGCTGGTTGGAACTCGGATCAAAACGTCAAGTCAAAGATAGTTAACAGTCGCGTAATCTCAGCCGTTGATGGATTCGCGCCATTGAACCCCAGCCGTCGATTTCATCCGAGTTAAAGACCTATATAAGGCGAAAATTCAAGAAGAAATCTCCTACTTTCCTCATTCGTGCATATTTGATTTACCTGTTCATCGTCTTCATAGTTTTTGCCTAACCCTTTTCTGCAAAAGATTTTCCTTCCTTTCTTCTATATATTCCCTTTGCAGTGATCATAAATGGCACCAAAAAGTAAGAGAATGGCTTCATCCGGACCATCCCTAGTCCCTACCACTTATGAAGAATCGTTCGAAATGCTAGTATCGAAGATACACTTCGAGCAAATCCTCTCCGACGAGGATCTGGAGTCGCCGGTCTTGGCCCCGCTCGCCAACACACTCAGAGAGAACGGCCTTCTCGAATGGGCCAAGCTTTGCCCCTCCCACTTGCTCAGGCGACAAGTCGGGGAATTCTACGTCAACCTCAACCGCCCCCTTGGCAGTACAGAGGGAGTATCTACGGAGGTGTCCTGCCGACAAAGAGATGTTTCGGCCAGGACCATACGTCGTGTCTCCTTCCCCATCGATGTTTCCGATGTCCTCCGGTACATCATTCCCATCAACCACACCGCCACCGAGTTCCTGAAGAATATTACCGACGAGCAGGCGGATGAGTTTCTGCAGGATGCTCAGATCGAGCCGGAGAGGTTAAGGAGCAACATGCAACGGATGAAGCTGAAGCCAGAACATCGCCTGCTGTTCGATGTTGTGTCGAAGGTGGTGTTCGGTTACAGTGGCGCATTCGGCGACATCAGCCGACCCAAATTGAAGCAGTTGGTGGCCTTGGAGCACCAACACTAGATCAACTGGTTCCAATATTTCTTGAACCAGTTGATGGTGGAGAAGTCGAAGATCTCGGAGACAACAATCGAGTCTGGAGAGAAGCTGCTGAGTGTAAAGGGGACACTCAACTTCGGCTGCAAGATCTCTGCCCTCATCTTGCTCGCAACCAAGGACCGCAACATGGTCTGAGAAGATTGTGAGGAGACGCCGCTGAAGAAACTGCTGTTGTTCCCGACAGCCAAGAAAGCACAGGTGGTACTCAGGAGTGTCTACACTCCTAAGGAAAAGAGAGAGTCTGGAAAGACAGCTGAGTCAACAGCTGAGGGGGAACCAGCCGCTGCTCGCCCCGCCAAGTCCAAAGCTGCACGCCGACGTGCTGAGACGGAGAAAGAGTCAACTGAGGAACCTGCCCAGAAAAAGCTAAGGGTACGGTTCAAGAAGTCGACCAAGAAGGCAGCTGATGTAACAGCTGATGAGCCAACTGAGGTGCCAGCTGATGAGTCAGCTGAGGAGCCAGTTGAGGTACCAGCTGAGGAGCCAACTGAGGAGCAAGCTCCAGCTGAGGAGGAGGCACCGGTTGAGTCGACACCTGCTGAGGAGCCTTCCGAATCCAGCCGCTCAGCTGAGGCTACCTCGTTCGAGATCATCCCTCGAGCCCCCGGAGCTGATGATGTTGAGGGAATGGAGACAGACGAGACGTCGGATGCATCCTCCTCATCTAAGGACGTTGAAGATGTTACCACCTCCCCCACGGCAGGAGATAATGTCGTACCGCCCCCAGAGCCTCTTGCTCTTTCTACCCTTCCTCAACCAGATATTCCGAGCACTCTGCTCGATGCCAACATCGTGACCGCTCCTTCGGCCGATGTTGAGGAAACCATTGAAACCACTCTTCCAACCGAATTCCAAATTCCGAGCTCTCAGCTCGACGCCGATGTTGCGACCGACTCTTTGGCCAACATCGATGAACCTCTTGAACCTAAGCCATATAATCTTACCCCTTCCCTAATAAATGAAGCGGAGGACCTTCAGGCAGTTGCGCAGGAGCACGAAGGAAGGGTGGCCTACTGCTTTCAAAAGCTGCTAGGCTTGTTCCCTGAGGCTCGCAACATGCCCATCTTCGCCACTCTGGGAACCGAGCTCTTGTACCAGTTCCACCTGATCTTCGGCCATTGGTACGTTAAAGAGGATACGATCAGGGTGCAGAGCTGGGACAGGCTGAAGTCTGATGAGTCCCGCATCCGAGCCTACTTCAACTATTCCAACTTAGAGGTGGCTTACAACAATCGGATTGCGCTGCTCACTCGTCGGATGGGCCAGAGTCGAGCTGAAGGGACGGACACCAGAGAAACAGCTGGAAAGGAGTGCGTCGACTTTCTCGACAGCATGTTGGTTAAATCAGCTGATTTCCTTGAGGATGTCGATGCAGCTACCGCAGCAGCAAAAGAAGAAGAAGAAGCACTGAAGTTGTACCTGGCCAACAGACAAGCCATGGTCACAGCTGAGTCTCTAGCTCTGACTGCTCAAGCCCCTCCAGCTGATCAGCATGCTCCATCAACTGAAGAAATCTGCGAACTTGTAGCTGAGAGGGTCAACCAGCTAAGGAGTGAATTGCTTGCCCACCTCCAGCACCAAAAAGATGACCAGCTGAGGGCGTTGGAAGCACAAGAACTCAAGAACCAACAACTGGTGGAGGAGAATGTTGCTCTGAAAACCAAGCTGAATGAATTCTCCTTCTCCACCAGTCAAGAAGTGTCGGAGTTGAAGACAACTTTGTTGGGATTGAAGTCGGAGCTCAACATCTTCAAATCCTTGGCCGACTCAAATCTTGCCAAGTCCCAACAAACACAGGATGCAGAATGGGAGTCCAGGTTCGAGTCGCGTTGGGCTGAGTTTGCTGCCTTTCAGACAGAGGTCATAGACAACCTCTCTGTCTTGAAGAAGGCCGAACAAGAGCGCCAAGACTCCGAACTGGCGAAGAAGATCAAACTGGAGTGTGCGGTCGATGAACTCTTCAACCGTGTTCAACTAACCGAGGATAAACTCAACTCTCTGGACGGTTCAGTAGCAAGCCTTGTTGCTGATGCCAAAAAGGGGGAAGAGAAGGAGACGGAGGTTGAGGCGCAGGAAGAAGAAGAGACCCAAGAATAAGGAGTGCCAGCTGCTCAATCATCCAAATCTCAGCTAAGGAAGAGGAAGTCTGCTGCTCCCAAGTCAACCGAAGTCGGTGGAGCTGAGATGTCTAAAGACTTGGAGCAGGCAGAGAAGATTGGAGTTTCCTACAGCTCCATGCCGAGATCGCAGCCGAGCTGGATTCTGAACTCGACGGGATAACAACCGAAGAGTGCATTGCAATTTTAGCTCAGTTAGTTTTCAAGCAACTGTTGTAATTTCTGGCTTTTGTGCTTATCTTTGTAACAATTAGTTGTAAAGAAAACTACTCAGTTATATTTGATTCACCTTGATGAACAATCCCTCATTGTCCAAGCTCTGAATCGCAAAGTCTTTTAAATACCATGTTATAACTGTGCTAACCCTTTGATGTTTTATCTTATAGACTGTCTAGAATTTCAGCTGAAATTTTAGATAAGTTAGTGAGGTTTAGATTAGTAGTGGTTTAAAGTTGTAAGTTGTTTTGGCATCATCAAAAAGGGAGAAATTGTTGGGAAATTTATTAGTAAGAGTTTTGATGAATTCCAAAACCAACTGACCCCAACCGAGTAGATGTTGCCAGAACCTAATGTTAGTAGGTAGGCTCGCTGTTTGAGCATTGTTAAGATTTTATCTTTACAGGTCTCCAGCTGAAGATGGCAACATGGCATCACTCGGACAGAACATAAGTTGTTAGGAAAACAACTGAGCGTTCATCAGATGAGAAGCAGTAAAGGGGAAGATAACATCAGATGAAAGAAAGCCATCTGAGCGTTCGAACCCAACTGATCAGATACAAGGAAGACAACTGAGTGTTCAGTTTCAGAACATCAGTTGTAGAACTCAACCGAGAAGATCAACAACTTTGAAGATAAGTCAGCTGAGAGTTCAACTGTTAGTTGTCAGATAAGAACATCGGCTGAAGAACAAGTTAGTTGAAGATCGAAAGTCTTAACCGACCACTCCTTGTTGGAAGTCTGTTGTTAAGATTTGAATTTCAAAAAGGAAGTCACGTGAGGGTTTGACCGTTCAGTCATTACCCCATTTGGCCCAACACAAGGCTATCTCAGATGGAAAGCAGATGAGCACAGATGCCATATCGGGAAAGTCTGCAGAAATGAGAGACAAGCCATCGCTTTCAAAGATCAGAGATCAATAGCTCCTCCAACGGCTAGTTGATATTCTCCGCCTATAAATAGAGGCATTCATTCATTCGAAAGATAGTGTTGGGAAATTTATTAGTATAAGTTTTGATGAATTCCAAAACCGGCTGACCCCAACCGAGTAGATGTTGCCAGTACCTAATGTTAGAATTTAGGCTCGCTGTTTGAGCAAAGTTAAGATTTTATCTTTACAGGTCTCCAGCTGAAGATGGCAACAAGGCGTCACTCAGTGAAGAAAGACAACTGAGAGTTTATTTGTTCAGATGTAAACAAGGGGAAGTCTTCAGAACATCAGTTGAAGGAAACCAACTGAGCGTTCATCAGATGAGAAACAGTTGAAAGGAAGAGAACATCAGGTGAAAAAGAAATCATCTGAGGGTTCAAACCCAACTGAGTAAAGAAGTGGAAGACAACTGAGGGTTCAGTTTCACAACCTCAGTTATAGAATCTGAACAAGGAGTTCAACTGTTTTGAAGTTCAAAGTCAGCTGAGAACTCGACAGATCGGAACATCAGCTGAAGATCACTCAGATGAAGGTCAAGACTTTCAACCGACAAACCGAAGTTGACTGTCAAAGATTTGAATTTCAAAAGGAAGTCACATGAGGGTTTGACCGTTCAGTCATTACCCCATCTGGCCCAACACAAGGCTGTCTCAGATGGAAAGCAGAAGAGCACAGATGCCATATCGGGAAAGTCCGCAGAGATGAGAGACAAGCCATCGCTTTCAACCGATCAGAGATCAACTGCTCCTCCAATGGCTAGTTGATTCTCTCCGCCTATAAATAGAGGCATCCTCTCATTCGAGAAGTACAGATATGCAGATAGACACATAGACGACGAAAAATTCAAGAGCTTTCTCGAGAGAAATCAAAGCAAATCTGCAACATCATCATCTAAGAGCATTAGCAGCTGAGAGTTCCAATTTGAGAGAACATTAGTAGCTGAGGGTTCCTAGAATTCGAAACTGTTTTTGATCTTAGGTTGAGTGTTTATTCGTTCAAGCCTTAGATCCAGCTCTTATTCTTGATCGAGCTGTAGTTGGAAATCCTACCCTTTCTCACACCCTAAAAAGTGTGCTAGGACCTTACTCTTCCTGTAATTGAGTAGTCAGGTCGTCAAGTACCCGCAAACTTGACTTAGGCTGTTTAGTGCCCGGAAACTAAACTGTAACGGTTGCTCAGCCCGCGTAAGCTGAGTGGTTCTGTCCAAAAGAACTTGGACTGAGGTGTGTGGACTCACATCTCCCCGTGGACGTAAGAGTTCTCTCCGAACCACGTAAATCTTGTGTGTCGTGTTTTCTTTTGTGTTCAGTCTTTATTATCATATCTTAACTGACAAACTAACCGCATACAATCTGCATTCTTTCACAACAACAGTTTTGGTTTTGACCAACCGTGCATAAAAGCGTGAGTTTGATTTTACGAGTTTATTTTCCACCACATTCCACACAGCACCAATCTTCCAGCTGAGGTTGCTTACTCAGCTGTGAGATCCCAACTGAGTCCTCTCACTCAGTTCAAGTTGATTTCAAGTGTTAAGTTTTTCGAAAAGTTGAAAAATCCTAACTGGTGTATTCCCCCCCCCCCCCATACACCAGTAACTCGTATCGGGACCATCAGATAGAGAAGATATATACGCGAGAAGAAACCAGAGAGCGAAAGAAAGAGCAATATTCTTCACAAGCTGAACTGAATTTAATCTCCTAGAACATCACTTGTTGAGAGTTCTAGAGTTAGTTAGTTTTTGTGTCTTTAGATCGAACCTTGAGAACATCACTTAGTGAGAGTTCGTAGAGAGTTAGATCATAGCTCACTCTTCGCTCGAGCTTTTTGTTGGAACCCCATTTACTTTCACCTGAAAAGGTTTAGGATCCTACTCTTCCCGCAACTGAGTAGATAGGTTGTTTAGGACCCGGAAACTAAACTGTAAGGTTGATAAGTACCCGCAAACTTATCCTTAACGGTTGCTCAGCCCTTGTAAGCTGAGTAGTTTGTCCAGAAGAACTTGGACAGAGTTGTGTGGACTCACAACTCCCCGTGGACGTAGGAGTGTTATCTCTGAACCACGTTAATTCTCTGTGTGCTTGTGTTTTTCTTTATTTAGTTATTTCTTGCATTCTCAACTGTCTGACTAACCAGCATACAAATCGCATCTGTGCATTCTCAACTGTTTTGGTTTTTGACCAACCGTGTATAAAAGCGTGAGTTGTTTTACGAGTTTAATTTCCACTACATTCCGCACAGCACTACACTTCCAACTGAGTGTTCTTTACTCAGTTGCGATTCCAACTGAGCTGCTCTACTCAGTTGAAGTTATTTTTGGGGGTTAAGTTTGAAAATTGCAACTGGTGTATTCCCCCCCCCCCCCATACACCAGTAACTCGTATCGGGGCCATCAAGTGGTATCAGAGCAGTGGTTCAAAAGACTACTGACTCTGTTTCACAAGGTGTGAATTCGAGAAAGTTTCTTCAGTGGTCAACTGAACAGATCTATTTTTCATGCTAGTGCATATTTGCTTGCATATTTGTTCTATTGTTGTGTGCAGATGGACGTCAAAGACAAGATAGTTGTCATGTTCTCGGTAGTAAATTATACATCCTGGAGGACACGGATGAAGAAGATCTTACTGTCGTAGCATCATAGGATGCAACAAGTACTCTCTTCCGGACCGATCATCATCAAAGAAAGAATAGCTCGCACTCCTACAAATCCCAACGATGGGGATACAGTTGTGGAGTTTGTGGAGAAGCAGCCGGAAGACTACACTCCAGAGGAAGCCAAGGTGAGCCAGTTGGATATCTGGGCTCAAAGCACGATTATGTCCACTGTTGGACAAGATTATCTCCCTTGGATTGAAGAGTGTGAGACTGCCAAAGAAATGTGGGATATCCTGGCATCGCTGAGTGAAGGAAGCGATGAGACGAAGGAGAACAAGTTCTCACATGCTTGCCAAGACTTCGACAACTTTTTTCTGAAGACAGATGAAACAATAGATCAGCTAGAGCTCCGGTTTATGGACATCCTCAGAAGAATCCAGTACATCCGAAGAGGAAAATACACACTAAGAGAAATCAATCTCAAAGTGTTGCAAGCTCTACCGGCTGAGTGGGATACTTTCACCAATATCCACGAGAGCCGAGCTGACCTTAGTGAAATGGGAACTGAAAGATTGTTCTCAATCTTAAAGGGAAATGAGTATAAGGTGAACCGAAGAAGATCTCAGTCCTCGGTTCAGACGAGTTGACTTGAGGATGTTGGTTCAGCCTCAAAGTCAGTGGATGGATAGTGGATGCTCGAAACACATGACAAATCTGAAGTATTTGCTTTTAAGTTTCGTGGAGAAAGAAGGTCCATCAGTTACTTTTGGTGATAACTCAAAAGGTTATACCAGAGGTTACGGTACCCTTGAAACCAATCATGTTTCAATTTCTAATGTCTCTTTTGTTGATGGATTGAAGCATAACCTGCTCTCCATCAGCCAATTCTGTGATAATGGGTTCTCTGTCAAGTTTGATGCACAGGGTTGCAGAGTTAAAGATGTCGGATCAAAGCAGGTGATATTGTTGGGAAATCGATCTCCAACAGGGAATGTATACTACGCTGACTGGAACAGCAGCCTCCCTGACACTTGCCTGTTGTCAAAGAGCAGTTCGGATGTGAGCTGGCTGTGGCACAAAAGGCTCAACCATCTGAACTTCAAGACGATGAACCGACTTGCCAGACAAGAACATGCAAGAGGCATACCTAACCGAGTGTTTTCAACAACACACATCTGCAGTGCATGCCAGCTGGGAAAGCTCGCTAGAACCTCCTTCTGGTTGAAGTCAACTCCTTCAACTGACCGAGTGTTACAGCTGATCCATATGGATCTCTTCGGGCCAGTTACACCAAAAAGCATTAATGGAAACGAATATACATTGGTTGTAACTGATGACTACTCAAGATATACGTGGACCATCTTCATGCGCCACAAAAGTGAGACCCGAGATGAGCTGCCCAAGCTGATGGATCGGATATCGAACCAACAAGAGATGAAGATCATATCTATCAGATCAGATCGTGGAACGGAGTTTCTAAATGAAACCATCATTGAGTATTGCAAAAAGAATGGCATAACCCATCAGACATCAGCCGCGCGTACTCCACAACAGAATGGCGTAGCTGAGCGAAGAAATAGAACTCTGAAGGATGCAGCCACATCCATGTTAGCGAGCTCAGCACTGCCTAAGAGATTTTGGGCTGAAGCGATCAACACAGCATGCTACACACAGAATCGATCTCTTCTCACCAAGCGGTTGGGAAAGACGCCCTACGAGCTGTGGAGACGCAGAAAGCCAGATATTTCTTATTTTCGTGTTTTTGGATCTAAGTGTTATATTCACAACAATGGGAAGACTCAGTTGAAAACTTTTGATGCCAAAGCTTCGAAGGGCATATTTCTTGGATATGCAGCTCGGATCAAGGCATATAGAGTTTTCAACAACAGCTCTCGTGTTGTGGAAATAACACCTCATGTTAGTTTTGATGAATCTACCTTCGAGTGCAGGGAACAGGTAAAGGAACAACACGCGGATCCAGCTGTTCTACCAGTTCTCACCAGATCGCAAGCTCTTCGGAAAAAGAACCGAGCTGAACCACTGGTATGGGCAACTGAGGATGAGGACCCATACTCCTCTGAAGATGAATGCGAAGACCTCAGCTCGTCCCTAGGGGGAACTTCAGCTGATGTCCCTCCAACTGCATCAGCATCCGATGCCCAACCGAACTCAGTTCAATCTATTGTAAATGTTGAGGATCCAGACTCAACAGCTGATCAATCACCAGCTCTGAAGACTCCAACTCAGATGTCTGAACAGCCACTGTTGGAAGAAGAAGGAAGACGCAACCGAAGATGGTATGAAGTTCATTCCACCAACGACATCATCGGAGATCCAACCGAGGGTGTGCGCACACGGAGCAGAGTTGCAAATCCAGAATCAACCGAGGAAGAATCCAACACTTATGCCCAATATGCTGAGGAATTGGCAGTTCTAGAGGAGTTCGAGCAAGCTGGAGATGTTGCCATGATTTCTTGCTATGTAGCTGATGTTCCAGAACCAAAGAATGTTGGGGAAGCTCTCAATTGTGTCCACTGGACAACAGCCATGCAAGAAGAATTGAATGAGTTTCTACGCAACTATATATGGGAGTTGGTAGAAAGACCAAATGGTGTCAAGGTGATTGGACTAAAGTGGATTTTCAAAAACAAGAGAGATGCCATTGGATTCATTGTGAGGAATAAAGCAAGGTTGGTAGCTCAAGGATACTGCCAACAAGAAGGAATTGACTTTGAAGATTCCTTTGCACCAGTTGCAAGGCTGGAAGCCATCTGGATCTTTCTAGCTTATACCGCACATCACAAGTTCAAAGTATATCAGATGGATGTGAAGTGTGCATTCCTCAATGGAGATATAAAAGAAGATGTATATGTTGAACAGCCTCCTGGTTTTGAGACTGGAGATGGAAGAGTGTACAAGCTGAAGAAAGCTATCTATGGTCTAAAGCAAGCACCAAGAGCATGGTATGACACTCTTTGTGGATTTCTTCTGGACTCGGGGTTCTAACGAGGTTCAGTTGATAAAACTCTGTTCACCATCAAAGTTGGAGAAGATATACTTGTCGTGCAAATTTATGTCGATGACATCATTTTCGGGTCCAAGTCGGAGGAGCTGTGCAAGAAATTCTCCGATCTTATGAAGGAAAAGTTCGAGATGTCAATGATGGGCGAGATGAATTATTTCCTTGGATTACAAGTGAAGCAGTCACCTGAAGGGATTTTCATCAACCAGTCCAAATATACAAGGGAGCTCATCACCAAGTTCGGATTGCAGACAAGTAAGACAACCAAGATCCCTATGAACACGAACTGGAAGATCGAACCAGGAGCTGAGGGAAAGCTCATTGATGCCAGCCAGTATAGAGGGATCATCGGTTCGCTGCTCTACCTAACTGCCAGCCGACCAGACATTTCATACGTAGTTGGAGTGTGTGCTCGTTTTCAAGTCCAACCAAGAGAAGCACACATGTTGGCAGCAAAGAACATCTTTAAGTATCTGAAGGGAACTGTCAATGTTGGATTGTGGTACCCAACTGATGACAATATCCAGCTGACTGGATACTCAGATGCCGACCTAGCAGGAGATCGGTTGGACAGAAAGTCTACTTCTGGACACTGTCAATTCATGGGAAGCAAGCTGGTTTCATGGTTCTCCAAGAAACAAGCGTGTGTTGCTACTTCGACAACCGAGTCAGAGTACATGGCTGCCGGAAGCTGTTGCATGCAAGTATTGTGGCTGAAGCAGCAGCTGAGAGATTATGAAGTCTCAACTGGACAGGTTCCCATACATTGTGATAGCTCGAGTGCCATAGCTATCTCTCTAAACCCTGTTCATCACTCTCGGACTAAGCATATCGATATTCATCATCACTTCATCCGAGATCATATTGAGAAGAAGGATGTGTCCATGGAAAAGATCCCAACTGAGATTCAGAGAGCTGACATCCTCACCAAACCTCTTCCTGAAGCCCGGTTCAAGATGCTGTGTGATCTTCTAGGACTTTTGGATCCGAGCTAAAAACTCATCCGAGCTGAAGAGTCATCCAAGCATAAGAGTCATCCGAGCTGATAAGGATTCATCCAAGCTGAAGAATCGGATATCGACTTAAGGGGGAAGCTCAGATGAAGGGGGAAGCTCAGCTGAAAGGGGAATATCAGATACTGATTGCCAACTAAAGACGTCAAACATCAGCTGAACAGACGAACTCGAGTCAGCTGATGGTATGCGGCAACTGAGGAACTCGACTAATGAACACAGCTGATTCAGACATCAGCTGGCAGGTATCATTTATGACTGAAGGTGTTATATTCTTAAATGAGAATGTTTGAAATAAATTCAAACATTCCTGTGCTAGTCAGTTATATTAAAATAGCCATCATGTCGCATTAAATGTAAAGTACGGCTGAGCATCCATAGCCTACTTTATAGTGCGACTGGGCTGACATGAAACTGTACACCTTCTCACGCGCTGGTTGGAACTCGGATCAAAACGTCGAGTCAAAGATAGTCAACAGTCGCGTAATCCCAGCCGTTGATGGATTCGCGCCATTTAACCCCAGCAGTTGATCTCATCCAAGTCAAAGACCTATATAAGGCGAAAAATCAGGAAGATATCTCCTACTTTCCTCATTCGTGCTTATCAATCATACTATTCATCGTCTTCCAGTTTTTCTGCCTAACCCTTTTCTGCAAATAGATTTCTTCCTCCCCTATATATTTTACCTTTGCAGTGATTTAATGGCACCCAAAAGCAAAAGAATGGCATCATCCGGACCTTCCCTCGTGCCTACAACGTATGAAGAGTCGTTCGATATGTTAGTATCGAAGATTCACTTCGAGCAGATCCTCTCCGATGAGGATCTAGAGTCCCCGGTCCTAGCCCCTCTCGCCAACACTCTCCGTGAGAACGGACTTCTGGAATGGGCCAAGCTCTGTCCCTCTCACTTGCTCAGGCGTCAAGTCGGAGAATTCTACGTCAATCTTCTTCGCCCCCTTGACGGTTCAGAGGGAGTTTCTACGACGGTGTCCTGCCGACAAAGGGATGTTCCGGCAAGGACAATACGTCGTGTCTCCTTCTCCATTGACGTGTCCGATGTCCTCCGATACATCATACCAATCAACCACACCGCCACCGAGTTCCTGGAGAATATTATCAACGAACAGGCAGATGAATTTCTACAGGATGCTCTGATCGAGCCAGAGCGGTTGAGGAGCAACATGCAAAGGACTAAGCTGAAGCCTGAACACCGCCTGCTGTTCGACGCCGTGTCGAAGGTCGTGTTCGGATACAGTGGCGCATTCGGCGACATCAGCCGACCCAAGTTGAAACAGCTGTTGGCCCTGGAGCACCAACACCAAATCAACTGGTTCCAATATTTTCTGAACCAGTTGATGATGGAGAAGTCGAAGATCTCTGAGACTACGACTGAGTCTGGAGAGAAGCTGCTGAGTGTGAAGGGCACGCTCAACTTCGGATGCAAAATCTCCGCCCTCATCCTCCTCGCAACAAAGGACCACAACATGGTCTGGGCTGACTGTGAGGAGACGCCGCTGAAGAAGCTGTTGCTGTTCCCGACGGCCAAGAAAGCACAGGAGGTGCTGAGGAGTGTCTACACTCCCAAGGACAAGAGGGAGTCGGGAAGGCCAGCTGAGGGAGAACAAGCTGCTGCTCGCCCCACAAAATCCAAAGCCTCACGTTGCCGAGCTGACGTTGAGACGGAGTCGACTGATGAACCTGCCCAGAAAAAGTTAAGGGTAAGGTTCAAGAAGACAATCAAGAAGGCAGCTGAGGTGCCAGCTGATGAGCCAACTGATGTTCCAGCTGACGAGTCAGCTGATGAGCCAGTTGAGGTTCCAGCTGAGGAGCCAGCTGAGGAACAAGCTCCAGACGAGGAGGGAGCACAGGTCGAGTCCACACCTGTTGAGGAGCGTTCCGAATCCAGCCGCTCAGCTGAGGCCGCATCATTCGAGATCGCACCTCGAGGCCCCGGAGCTGATGAGGCTGAGGGAATGGAGACGTCGGATGCATCCTCCTCAACTGAGGACCTCGAAGATGCTACCACCTCCCCCACAGCTGGAGCAAATGCTGTACCGCCCCCAGAGCCTCTTGCTCTCTCTACCCAAACCGAGCTAGAAATTCCGAGCTCTCAGCTCGATGCCAACATCGTGACCTCTCCTTTGGCCGATGTTGAGGAAACCATTCCACCCTCTTCCCCAACTGAATCCCAAATTCCGAGCTCTCAGCTCGATGCCGATGTTGTGACCGACTCTCTGGCCAACATCGATGAACCTCTTGAACCCGAACCATACAATCTCACCCCCTCCCCGATCAACAAAGCGGAGGACCTGCAGGCTGTTGCTGACGAGCACGAAGGCAGGGTGGCCTACTGCTTTCAAAAGCTGTTGGGTCTATTCCCTGCGGCTCGCGACATGCCCATCTTCGCCACACTGGGAACCGAGCTACTGTACCAGTTCCACCTGATCTTTAGCCAGTGGTATGTCAAGGAAGACACGATCAGGGTACTGAGCTGGGACAGGCTGAAATCTGACGAGTCCCGCATCCGAGCCTACTTCAACTATTCCAACTTGGAGGTGGCGTACAACAACCGGATCGCGTTGCTCACTAGACGGTTGGACCAGAGTCTGGCTGAAGGGAAGGACACAAGGGAAACAACTGAAAAGGAGTGTGTCGACTTCCTTGATAGCATGTTGGTGAAATCAGCCGACTTCCTTGAAGATGTCGATGCAGCAGCCGCCGCCGCAAAAGAAGAGGAAGAGAACCTAAAGCTGTACCTGGCAAACCGTCAAGCCATGGTCACAGCTGAGCCTCTAGCTCAGTCTGCTCAAGCCTCTCCAGCTGCTCAGCTCGCTCCTTCAACAGAACAAATCTGCGAGCTAATGGCTGAGAGGGTAAACCAGTTGAGGACCGAGCTGCTAGCCAACCTCCAGCACCAACACGATGACCAGCTGAGGGAGTTGGCAGCTCAAGAAGTGAAGTATCAACAACTGATGGAGGAGAATGCCGAGCTGAAGATGAAGATGAATGATCTCTCCTCCTCCACCAGTCAGGACGTGTCGGAACTAAAATCCACTCTGTTGGGCTTGAAGTCGGAAGTGAATGTCTTCAAGTCCTTAGCTGACTCAAATCTGGCCAAGTCCCAACAGACGCATGATGCTGAATGGGAGTCCCGGTTCGAGTCGCGTTGGGCTGAGTTCGTTGCATTTCAGACAGAGGTCAACGACAATCTCTCTGTCTTGAAGAAGGTAGAACAAGAGCGCCAGGACTCCGAACTGGCGAAGAAGATCGAACTGGAGTGTGCGGTCGATGAACTCTTCAACCGTGTTCAATCCACCGAGGCCAAACTCAACTCTCTGGACGGTTCAGTAGCAAGCCTTGTTGCTGATGCCAAAAAGGGGGAAGAGAAGGAGAAGGAGGGTGAAGTACAGGAAGAAGAAGAGACCCAAGAAGAAGGAGTGCCAGCTGCTCAACCATCCAAATCTCAGTTGAGGAGAAGGAAGTCTGCTGCTGCCAAGACAGCCGAAGTCGGTGGAGCCGAAATGTCTAAGGACTTGGAGCAGGCAAAGAAGATTGGAGTTTCCTACAGCTCCATAGCCGAGATCGCAGCCGAGCTGGATTCTGAACTCAACGGGATAACAACCGAAGAGTGCATTGCAGCGGCCAAGGCTATGGATGTAGAGGAGAAGGACTACATGAACCCAAGCTGGATCAGAAAGTTTGCCGCCAGCCAGGCGAGGAGGGTGAACCAGTTCGAGGTTGAGCTGAAGAAGGTTTCTCAGAACCTGGACCGCAACGTTGCCTCCCGCAGCTGACGCCGCATCAACAGAATCCAATCAAAGGCGGAAGCTCGGTTGAAGCAACAAAGGTTGCCTCTAAAGTCCAAGGTTGAGAGTCGGTTCAGGCATACTGACAAGTGGATGCCGACCGAGTGGAATGAGGATTGGGAGATGTTCAAGCAGGAGTTCGTGAACGACTTCTATTACAGGAAGGTTTACGCAACTGACGACCCAAGGAGAGCGTTCAAAGAGGCGCTGACTGAGTTGCACTCAGGTGACCCGGGCATGTTCAGTCAATTCAGGAGGGCCATGATTGACGCCAACCTGGACTTGAACACTGTTCCAGTTCCCAAGAGGGTTACTTATCGGCCACCTCTTCTCTCGGATTCCAGAAACCCGAACCGTCAGAAGATTGCATCTGAGGCGAGGCAGGTCTGCAAGGAGCATGGAGTGGACATCTCTAAGGAGTCACCTGCTAAGAGGGAACTTTTTGTAAGGATTTTTGGCAAGTATGGGCTACAATACTAGCTCAGTTAGTTTTCTAGCAACTGTTGTAATTTTTTGATTTTTGAGTCTATCTTTTGTAACAATCAGTTGTAATGAAAACTATTCAGTTATAAGATTCACCTTGATGAACAATCCCTCATTGTCCAAGCTCTGAATCACAAAGTCTTTTAAATACCATGTTATAACTGTGCTAACCCTTTGATGTTTTATCTTATAGACTGTCTAGAATTTCAGCTGAGATTTTAGATAAGTTAGTGAGGTTTAGATCAGTAGTGGTTTCAAGTTGTAAGTGGTTTTGGCATCATCAAAAAGGGGGAAATTGTTGGGAAATTTATTAGTATAAGTTTTGATGAATTCCAAAACCGGCTAACCCCAACCGAGTAGATGTTGCCAGTACCTAATGTTAGAATTTAGGCTCGCTGTTTGAGCAAAGTTAAAATTTTATCTTTACAGGTCTCCAGCTGAAGATGGCAACAAGGTGTCACTCAGACAGAACATCAGTTGTGAAGAAAGACAACTGAGAGTTTATTTGTTCAGATGTAAACAAGGGGAAGTCTTCAGAACATTAGTTGAAGGAAACCAACTGAGCGTTCATCAGATGAGAAACAGTTGAAAGGAAGAGAACATCATGTGAAAAAGAAATCATCTGAGGGTTCAAACCCAACTGAGTAAAGAAGTGGAAGACAACTGAGGGTTCAGTTTCAGAACCTCAGTTATAGAATCTGAACAAGGAGTTCAACTGTTTTGAAGTTCAAAGTCAGCTGAGAACTCGACAGATCGGAACATCAGCTGAAGATCACTCAGATGAAGGTCAAGACTTTCAACCGACAAACCGAAGTTGACTGTCAAAGATTTGAATTTCAAAAGGAAGTCACATGAGGGTTTGACCGTTCAGTCATTACCCCATCTGGCCCAACACAAGGCTGTCTCAAATGGAAAGCAGAAGAGCACAGATGCCATATCGGGAAAGTCTGCAGAGATGAGAGACAAGCCATCGCTTTCAACCGATCAGAGATCAACTGCTCCTCCAACGGCTAGTTGATTCTCTCCGCCTATAAATAGAGGCATCCTCTCATTCGAGAAGTACAGATATGCAGATAGACACATAGACGACGAAAAATTCAAGAGCTTTCTCGAGAGAAATCAAAGCAAATCTGCAACATCATCATCTAAGAGCATCAGCAGCTGAGAGTTCCAATTTGAGAGAACATTAGTAGCTGAGGGTTCCTAGAATTCGAAACTGTTTTTGATCTTAGGTTGAGTGTTTATTCGTTCAAGCCTTAGATCCAGCTCTCATTCTTGATCGAGCTGTAGTTGGAAATCCTACCCTTTCTCACACCCTAAAAAGTGTGCTAGGACCTTACTCTTCCTGTAATTGAGTAGTCAGGTCGTCAAGTACCCGCAAACTTGACTTAGGTTGTTTAGTGCCCGGAAACTAAACTGTAACGGTTGCTCAGCCCGCGTAAGCTGAGTGGTTCTGTCCAAAAGAACTTGGACTGAGGTGTGTGGACTCACATCTCCCCGTGGACGTAGGAGTTCTCTCCGAACCACGTAAATCTTGTGTGTCGTGTTTTCTTTTGTGTTCAGTCTTTATTATCATATCTTAACTGACAAACTAACCGCATACAATCTGCATTCTTTCACAACAACAGTTTTGGTTTTGACCAACCGTGCATAAAAGCGTGAGTTTGATTTTACGAGTTTATTTTCCACCACATTCCGCACAGCACCAATCTTCCAGCTGAGGTTGCTTACTCAGCTGTGAGATCCCAACTGAGTCCTCTCACTCAGTTGAAGTTGATTTCAAATGTTAAGTTTTTCGAAAGTTGAAAAATCCTAACTGGTGTATTCCCCCCCCCCCCCCATACACCAGTAACTCGTATCGGGACCATCAGATAGAGAAGATATATACGCGAGAAGAAACCAGAGAGCGAAAGAAAGAGCAATATTCTTCACAAGTTGAACTGAATTTAATCTCCTAGAACATCACTTGTTGAGAGTTCTAGAGTTAGTTAGTTTTTGTGTCTTTAGATCGAACCTTGAGAACATCACTTAGTGAGAGTTCGTAGAGAGTTAGATCATAGCTCACTTCTTGCTCGAGCTTTTTGTTGGAACCCCATTTACTTTCACCTGAAAAGGTTTAGGATCCTACTCTTCCCGTAACTGAGTAGATAGGTTGTTTAGTACCTGGAAACTAAACTGTAAGGTTGATAAGTACCTTGAAACTTATCCTTAATGGTTGCTCAGCCCGCGTAAGCTGAGTGGTTTGTCCAGAAGAACTTGGACAGAGTTGTGTGGACTCACAACTCCCCGTGGACGTAGGAGTGTTATCTCCGAACCACGTTAATTCTCTGTGTGCTTGTGTTTTTCTTTATTCAGTTATTTCTTGCATTCTCAACTGTCTGACTAACCAGCATACAAATCGCATCTGTGCATTCTCAATTGTTTTGGTTTTTGACCAACCATGCATAAAAACGTGAGTTGTTTTACGAGTTTAATTCCACCACATTCCGCACAGCACTACACTTCCAACTGAGTGTTCTTTACTCAGTTGCGATTCCAACTCGTATCGGGACCATCAGACTCGACTGCAGTTAGTTGAGCAGAGCGTCGTAGACGCGTGTTAGTGTTAATAGTAGTAGTAGTTTCGTTTGTCCTGTACATAGTCGGATCAGTAACTAGTCTTTGTAGTACTCTAGTGGATACGAAATTTTATGAATCGTTTCCGTTTTAGTACTCCCAGTAGATACGGAGTTGCAGCTTGTTAGTGCACCCGGTAAATAGTAGGCAGTTAGCTTAGTTTAGACTACTAGTAGTCTAACTTTTTGTATAAGTCCTCGTTGGAGGCAAAATTAATATTCTTTTTGATGTATATATATATACAAGACCCGTAAGAGGGTTTTGATCACAAGAAAAAAAAAATCTTATAAATCATGTAGTAAACCAGAATGTCAAATGAACTCGTGTAATGAGAAATTTAGTTTAACTTGAAAAGTTAAAGGATTAAAGAACTAATATCGAAGTTATGTTCGATTTTTCTTTTCCGTGAACTTGATTAAGTTGGAAAGAGGGTGAGTAAGTAAAAGAATGTGTATAAGAAAAGGCTAATGAGAATTCCTATTTCCTATAGTTAAAGAAAAATGCCGCCAAGACATGTTAACAATAGAAGGGGACCTGGTAGGCCCCGAGGACGTGGACGACGTCAGCCAGAAAATGAAAGGAGATAAGAACAAGAACAGGAACGCAATAATACCCCTCCACCACCACCACCCCCACCACCACCCTGTAGGGACATTGAGGATCTTTTCCTCAAACGAAACCCACCCGTATTTAATGGAACGGGCAACCCTGGCGATGCTGAGCTATGGGTACGATCAATTGAGAGAATCTTCAGGCTCCTCAGATGTACTGATGAGGAGCGACTATCATGCATAGCATTCCAGCTCTCCGGACCAGCTGACTACTGGTGGGAGGCAAGACAGAAAGTGATACCCGAGGAGCATCTGGCTCAACTTACGTGGGATGAGTTTAAGGAGGCGATGTACGACAAGTATGTGCCTAAAACGTATCGGGCTCAGAAGGAGGCTGAGTTTTACAACTTGAAATAGGGTAAGATGACGGTGACAGAATACGAAGCCAAGTTCTGTGAACTATCCAGGTATGCGCCTACTCAGGTCGATACCGAAGAAAAGATTTCGAAGAAGTTCCGTGGGGGACTGGGACACATATTGGGGATCGCTTTAGCCAGTCATGGAGGACTGAGTTATACGGATGACTTAGGACGAGCTTTGGAAATGGAGACCGTCGTGCCTGACGAGAAGAAACCAATAACAACCACACCAGCTCCAACCCAAAACCAAAGCCGAGGCTATTATAACAACAATAATAACAATTTCCAAGGGTAGAGAAAGTGGGAAGAAGAAAGTAGCGGTGGCTACAATAAAAATTTCAACAACCAGGGAAATCAGAGAAGTGGCAAACAGCAGGGCTATCAACAGCTGAATCAGAATAATAACTATGGGAAGAAACTGTGGTAGGGAAACAATCAGTCAAGATTGTTTCTTCAAGGGAACAGACAGACAGGGATAGGAAGAGGCAATAACCAGCAAAATCAACCTCAGGGACAAGAAAGGAATTTCAATCAGGGATGGAATAACCCGAGAAGGGTTACCATTCCGGTATGCCCCAAGTGCAACAAATCATATTCCGGTGTCTGTAAAGCAGGCACTCCCAACTGTTTTAACTGCGGACAGAAGGGACACATGAAGAAGGACTGCCCTAAGCCACTGCAAGAATCAGCAGCAGTTTCAGCAGCACGTATAATAACAGCAGAATACAAGGGCATGCGCGAATAGGCAGACTGGGCAGGATAAGGGAAAGGGAAAAGGAAACCTTGCAGGTATGGGAAAACTTCACAACATCCCTATTAAGATATTGTTTGATACAGGCGCATTGCATTCTTTTATTGCTGGTTGTTGTGCGGATAACTTAGACATCAGACCTGTAAGAGCTGAACATCCTATGAGAGTAGCTACACCTTCAGGAGAGATCACTACTTCCATGCATGTTTGCTCTAACCTAGAACTAAAAATCGGAACCCTTAAGGTTAAAGCGAACAATTTGAATGTTATGATAATGTGGGACGTAGACATAATCCTAGGGATGGACTGGCTGTTAGAGAATTATGCCACAATTCTCTGCAACGAGAGAAAAATCTCTTTTCAACCCCCGGGTAGAGAGCCGACCAAATTTCATGGGATTGCAATGGGCAAGAGAGTACCGGTAATATCCGCCTTACAAGCCAAGAAGTTGATAAAGAAGAAGGGTTGCACAGCCTATCTTGTGTACCTAGTTGGAGAACCAGGAGCCGAGAAGACCGTTCAAGACGTGAAAGTTGTCAACGAGTACAAAGACGTCTTTCCAGAAATTTTACCTGGTTTACCACCCGACCGTCACATAGATTTCTCGATTGACCTAGAACTAGGATCGGCCCCCAAATCAAAAGCCCCATATAGAATGGCACCAAAAGAACTAGAAGAACTTAAAATCCAATTGCAAGAATTACTAGACCTTGGTTTCATCAGACCAAGTGTCTCACCTTGGGAGCGCCAGTGTTGTTTGTCAGAAAGAAGGATGGGTCAATGAGGATGTGTATAGATTATCGAGAACTGAACAAGATCACCCTAAAGAACAAATACCCTTTGCCAATGATAGAGGACCTTTTCGATCAGCTCAAAGGTGCAGGAGTGTTTTCAAAGATAGATTTAAGATCAGGGTATCATCAGCTGAAGATTAAACCCGAGGACGTGCCTAAGACTGCTTTTCGAACCAGATATGGCCACTACGAATTCTTAGTTATGCCATTTGGATTGACCAACGCCCCTGCTGTATTCATGGACCTCATGAATAGAGTTTTCCACCCATACTTAGACAAATTCGTCTTAGTTTTCATCGACGATATTCTCATTTACTCTAAGAATGAAAAAGAACATGAAGAACATCTACGGATAGTGTTGGAAACACTTAGAACTGAGAAACTGTATGCCAAGTTCAGTAAGTGCGAATTTTGGTTGAAGGAGGTAATGTTTCTCGGACACATAGTTTCGGCCGAAGGAATCAAAGTAGATCCTACCAAGGTAGAGGCAATGCATAATTGGAAGTCACCGACAAGTCCGAACGAGATCAGGAGTTTCTTAGGATTAGCAGGCTACTACAGAAGATTCATCGAAGGATTCTCTACGATTGCTAGACCTATGACGCAGCTACTTCGAAAAGAAAACAAGTTTAAATGGACGGACGAGTGTGAAAAGAGTTTCCAAACACTCAAAGAAAAGTTGACCACAGCACCAGTATTAGCTCTTTCCGACACAAACAAAGAATATGTGGTGTATACCGATGCTTCGAAGAACGGGTTAGGTTGTGTTCTAATGCAAGACGGAAAGGTGATAGCTTATGTCTCACGACAACTTCGACCTCACGAAATTGAGTACCCAACCCACGATTTAGAACTTGCAGCAGTTGTGCATGCATTAAAGATTTGGAGACACCATCTTTATGGTGTAAGGGTTGAGATCTTCACAGATCACAAGAGTCTGAAGTACTTCTTCAAGCAGAAAGAACTGAATATGCGACAAAGGAGATGGCTCGAATTGGTCAAGGATTACGACTGCGGAATCAACTACCACTCAGGAAAGGAAAATGTAGTAGTAGATGCACTGAGTCGCAAGGCTCCAACCAAGTTAGGATGTCTGTTTGTCGAAGAAGAAGCGCTAGTACGAGAATTTGAAAAGATGGAAGTAGAAGTGCTCGACACACCAGCAACGATCACAAATCAGATAGCAGCACTAGAAGCTACGTCGGACTTAAGAGAAAGAATCATAAGTGCTCAGAGGAAAGACGAGTCAATGGAGAAGCTTCGCCTAAAGATAAGAACAGATAAGCCAGACGGATATTCCGAAGCACCAGACAATACGATATTATTTGAAGGCAGGCTTTGTATTCCTGACAGTGACGAAGAATTAAAAAAATGATATCATGAGTGAGGCTCATGATACGCCGTATACAGCACACCCAGGGAGTACGAAGATGTATCAGGACTTAAGAAAGAATTTCTAGTGGAATAGTTTGAAACGAGATGTTGCCTCGTTTGTAGAAAGATGCTTGGCATGCTAGCAAGTGAAAGCCTTACATAGACGACCGTATGGATTGTTGCAGCCTTTAGATATCCCATAATGGAAATGGGAAGGAATAGCTATGGATTTCGTGACAGGATTGCCTAAGTCAAGAAGAGGAAACACTGCCATTTGGGTGATTATTGATAGACTCACGAAATCAGCTCACTTTCTACCGATTAAGACTACTTACGGATCAGAGAAGCTAGCTCAGTTGTACGTCCGCAAAATTGTACGTCTGCACGGAGTGCCGAAGTCCATAATATCAGACAGAGATGCCAAATTCACTTCAAGATTTTGGATCACCATGCAGAAAGAGTTAGGGACCGAACTAAATTTCAGTACAGCTTTTCACCCTCAGACGGATGGACACTTCGAAAGGACGATTCAGATTCTAGTTGATATGCTGAGGACAGTGGTTTTAGATCGAAGCGCAAATTGGGAAGATATCTTACATTTAGTCGAATTCGCGTATAATAACAACTATTAGGTGACGATAGGAATGGCGCCTTATGAGGCATTGTATGGAAGAAAATGCAAGTCACCACTTTATTGCGATGAAGTGGGTGAAAGAAAGAATTTAGGACCCGACGCGATTAATGAAATGATTGAGATCGTTCGACAAATTCGAGATAGAATGAAAGAAGCCCAGAGCCGACAGAAGTCTTACGCCGATGATCGACGAACCAATCTTAGTTTTGAAGTTGGTGATAAGGTTTTCCTTAAGATTTCACCATCGAGAGAAATCATTAGATTCGGTGTTAAGGGTAAACTTAGACCAAGGTTCATAGGACCTTACGAGATTCTCGAGAAAATAAAACCCGTTGCTTATAGATTGGCATTACCGCCAAGTCTAGGAAGTGTCCATAACGTGTTTCACGTTTCGCAATTAAGAAAGTATGTCTATGACCCTAAGCACGTTATAAGTCAGCAAGACGTCGTTCTTGAATCTGACCTAAGTTATGAAGAAAAGCCGATATCGATTTTGGATAGAAAAGTTCAAGAATTAAGAACCAAGTTGATACCAGTAGTAAAAGTATTATGGAATCACCACAGGCAAGAAGAAGCCACGTGGGAGCTCGAGGAAAAGATGAAGGAAAGATATCCTTATCTTTTTTAAGAAGGTATGCAAATTTTGGGACGAAATTTTTCGTAAGGGGGGTAGGATGTAATTTCCCAGACTTTTTCTACAGTCTTTAAAAAATGAAAGTTAATAATAATTATAGCTTTGCACGCCTAAGATCATGAAATTAAATTCTAAGATTTACGGTGAAATCCGTTTCCGAAAATAAATTCCAGAAATCGGACGAACGACTACTGTATTAGGGTTTTTTGCGTCCGTTAAATTTTTCGCCCGAAAACTCGAAATCGAATTCCGTCAAAATTTACATTCACTTTTTCTTCGAGACGAGTTTACCGGAGAAAGTTAATTTTTATGATTTTCCAGACGAATTTTGGACTGTGATGTCCCGACTTTTTCTCGGATTTTTGAAAACGAATTAGTTTTTCCGAGTACGTAAATTATTTCCAATCTAACGGACGAATTAGATTTCGTCAATTCCGTAACTAACTAGGAAGGTATTTCTCAATTTTTAAAACGACGTTTAAGAGCCGGAAACGAGTTATTTCGTTAATTTTTCCCTCGCCAAACATGTCCCTAACGAGTCATTTCACTTTGTGGAATATTTTCATCTACTTTATGACTCACCATAAGTGAGTCATCCACTCCTCCTTCATCACCTCCATTACCGCCATCACCTCCCCCATTCTCTCTCTCATTTTCTCTTCATCATCTTCCATTGGAGACTCCATTTCAAGCTCTCTTCAAGATCAAAGCTCTTCCATCTACCGATCAAATTCACATCCGAGTTCATAAGACGAAAGGTAAGAGCTTCATCTTCCATTTGAACCGAACAAATCTCTTTTCCCCCATTTTTTATTTTTTTCGAAATTTGAGGATTGAGATAGCATGTTGTCCTTTGTTCGATACATGTTCTAGGATGTTTAGAATCGAGTTCTACGGATCAAATCATGAAGGAAAATCAAGAACCCTAACCCCTAATTATTATCGAAAATTTTCAGATTTTGGGCTTTGTTTCGTGCTCGATTTCTTTGTCGATTGAATGTTAGATTAGTGTTCCGTATGATGTTAATTGATCGTATGAATTGTTTTAGATTTTTCTAAAAATAAAATCCAAAACCTAAGAGACGAAGAAGGCTCGATTTAGGTTAGTAAATGTTATGAAATGCTCGATTGTTTGATGGAAATGAGATATACGATGCATGAGGATGAATATATATTAATTTGAGAATTTTCTAAAAATAAAACGAGAAATGTAAGAGACGAAGATGTGTTGTTAAGTCGAGGCTCGATAATATTTTGATAATATGATTTGCATGTTAGTAATGCTCGTTAGATGATAATCGTTGTCGTAAAATTTGAATGAAAATGGAGAACGTAAAATTTTACGTAAGAGACGAACGACGGTCGATAAGTCGAGAATAGATAATGATATGAGGATGTGAATTGTGTATTTATGATTCTTGATAGATGATGAATATTGTTGTAAATTTTGAACGAATTCTAAAGATGTTAGATTTTTCGTAAGAGACGATCGATTGATGATAAGTAATGATAGAAAAGTCGATTAATGATTCTATTTGGATATTGATGATTATTAATGATTAAGGAATGAGTTTCTAGTTGACGACATGTTCGTCCGAGTATTGAAAAGATGAGTTGTAGTAATAATCGAAAAGTAGAGACGAGAAGTTAGGAATTGAACGAGAACTTGAATTGGTTTAGTAATTGTATAGTTTGAGCGACAAGGTTTTGATCGTCGTATTTATAATCTAGAAATGGAAAGGGGTTTATCACGTATTATGATACGAGGTGACTGCCTTGGGTCAGTTTTTGTGCGAAAATAAAAGTGTTTAAGCTTTAATCGAACCTAGAAAACCGTGCGTCGATTTTATCGAGCATTAGGGTTTCACTCGGCAGTTTTGCGACCTTCCACGGAAACTGCAATATCTCCTAGCTCGTTAATCGGAATTGAGATCGCCAATTGGAGAGTAAACTAGACACCCGTACCTTTCTTTTGGTATAAGATTCGACCCCTGTTTCGCAATCCCCTGTTCTGGACAGACTTACTAACCTCGTGCAGTGTATGTTCAAAATGTAGTTTCTTAAGTTGAATTCTTCTCAACTTGAACTCTTTCGATCTTTTTAGTCATTTCAAGTTATCGACTACCTTCTTCCTACCGACCTAAAGTGTCGAGTACAGAACCGAGTGAGTGTCAAACGAGATGCATTCGTGTCTCGTTTCTTTTTAACTAAAAGAGTTTAGTTAGCGTGCAAATACCTAAAACGTCTAAAGAATAAAAACTTAACTCGACTTTTCATATTCGTTTATCGTTTGCGACCGAGCTTTAAAGTATGATTTTTACGATGAAGGAGTAAGTCGACACCAGGGATAGGACGCAGATCAGAAGACGGAAGCACGTGTCTTTGTTCTGTAATCTATAAGGTGGGCTTTCCTATATACAAATAAAACGAGCAATGCTCGAAAACCTTTTCTTTATCGCTTTGATAATCGTGTTTTTAAAGTGATAATCATGGCATGAACTGTTTTGTGTTTTATGTGAGTTCTCTTGTACCTTATGAGTTAATCAAAAGGGGTTAACTAACGATCGACTTTGAGTTAGTCAAAAGAGGCTTTCCAGAGTTAGTGCACTTGTATCCTGTGGTGTATGTGGTATCCTGTTGAGGGGTAGCCAGCCACGGTGAATTATGACTGGTCAAGATTTGAACGTAACATCTATGAAAAATGCTTAATCAAGCTACTTTATGAATGAAATGCAAATGTTTAATAAGCACGGGCTCTTTTAAATGAAAACCCCGATACGTTATAAAATGAGATTCCTGTTTATCTATACTTATGATTATGTTTTCGGCAATGTGCCCACTAAGAACTTTTGTACTTAGCCCTGCATATGTTTTCTAAATGTGCAGGTTGAAGCGACGAAGCAGCGACGGTTGAGTTAGAGTTAAGGAAGACTTCTATATATAGTTCACAATTCCGCTGCTAGACTCTAAACTCTTTTTGATATTGTGTATTAATCACTGTAGTCTAAGTTCTGTAATATAACTTAGAAGCTTTTGATGTATCTTGCTCGAGTAATCTTTCGAGATTAACTCTTTCCTTTCGTCAATAAAGTCTTGTTCATAGAAGATAAGTTGTTATGTATGTATGTCTATTCAGTCATCCCCTTTCTTCCCCGCTTCTTTAATCCAATCCCAGTCGCACCCCGGCTTCTACCGTCCCTCGGGATTTGGGGCTGTGACAAGCAATTTTTGCTTTTAAAATCTTTTCACTGAGTTAACTGCTCAGTTCAATTGGCTCAACAACTAGGAAAGTCAGTTGGAGCTGCTCTACAACAGAGTTGGTCACTTGGAGCTGATCACACAGTTGGGTTCACAACTGACTTCTTTGACTGAGGGTCAGCTGTGTAGTCCAACTAAGGTTTCAAAGAGTTTAGCATTTGCGAAAGTTGGTGGAAAGTTAAGCTCATTACTAAAACTGAAACCTTTGTGAAAACGGGGGAAGGTCAAGTTCCCAAAGTTAGTGCAGTTTGTGTGCAAGTGCAATTTGTATGCAGTTTGAATGTTGGGTCAGTTGGTTAGGTAACTGAATGTAAAATACTGAATATAAATACAGAAAGTAAAGGATAATATTTTAACGTGGTTCAGAGATTGATCTCTTACATCCACGACTTCCTTTTCAGGGAAGTAAGCCACTAGATAAGTTTAGGCGTGCTTATCAAACGTTCACTTGATTTACGGGTACCAAGCAACCTAACAAGTTCGATTACGGGTTCGAACAAGACCTTACAATACTTTTATAGGCAAGTGTACAGCCTGGGCTTAGGTTACGTGTTCTAAGGGGACCTAGTCTTAGATTGCAGGTTCTAAGGGACCTAGTCTTTGATTACTGGTTCAAAGGGACATGGTCTTTGATTGTGGGTTCAACGGGACCTAGTGACTTTGTATAGGTCTAGATAGAGTCTTTTCCCCTTTAGTTTTGGGCCTTTTGTGTCTGGGAGGACACACTGGTATGCAGACACGAAATTCTTGCAAATGGGCACAATGGAGCAGATAAAAGGCATCAAAGAGAAAGGAGTGCAGCAGGGCATTAAAGGTCCCAAGGAGCTTGTTGGTGATCACGATGATAGACGGCAAGGTTACGAAGACTCTGTGTACTAGAAGTCAAACATTTGCCGAAAATGGAAAGAACAAGCTCTGACAAGGCCACAACATTTTCAGCGGTAGCCTCCAAACAACCTCCAGCAGCAACAACAACAACCAATGGAAAGAAAGGAAAGGACAAGGGACTGAAAGTGAAGCTTGACCTACCAAAGGGATGTCAGACTCCAAATGAGAGTAAAGAGCGGATTTGAAAGGCATGGAAGCAACTACCCACTTTGGGGAGCCGCCATATAAAAGCCACCCCTCTCCTTCACTTCAGGCATCAATCTCCTATTCCTCGAATAGCAGCAAAGAATACAACACACTACTCTCTGCACTTTTAGTTTCAGCACAAGCAATACTCTTTACATTTTCTGTCAAGACCTCTGTGAGGCAAACAATCCTTTTCAGTTTTAATGTTCTTGATGCTTTCGTTTATTTATTTCTTTGTTTGTTCTTTATTTTTTGTGTCTAGCTAAGTTGTTAATGCTTGGGTTGTTTAAGATGCGATGAGATGTGAGTGTTGTGTGTGTGAAAGGGTGAGGCCGGAAGCTCACCAGAGAGCTGCTGGACATGTTCCCGACGTGTTGGGCTAGAATCCAAAGTGGTGGAGCCTCCACGACTTCGCCGGAGGCCTACGGAGGAGTTGCGGCGGTGAAATCCCTCACAATACCGGACAAAGGTGTAGGGGTTCCCCTCACCTCCGGTCATGTTACGGGCACTGGAGTGTGGTGTATGGTGAAAGCCATGCTTATAGCCATCTTAGGTGTTCAACCTAATTAATCTCAGTTGCACGCAATTAAACGTGGTCGTATTAGATTAAATAAGCGAAACCGAATATCGTCTCTCAAGGAAAACATAGCAAGGAAATTATCGTATCGCGAAAAGAAAAGAAATGAAAAATAAAACAGTAAATCAATTGGGTTGTTTATTTATAACTGAATGGAAGAAATAATTAAGCATAAATTAAACTTAGACAAGAATTGAAATAAAATCTAAAACAACTTAACCCTAGGCAAGATTTGAAATGTAATCTAGTGTCTGAAATAATAATCTCTAATTCTAGCATAAACTCAAAGAAATTAATCTAAAAGAAATTATGGCAGAAGAAAATAAAAACAAGAATTAAAGAACTCACAAGCTTCAATGAAAATTGTATAATAAACGGTGAAGTAGAATCTAAAAATAAATCCGTGGTGGTGTTGTTCTTGATTCCGGAATGAAAATAACAAGATGAAGAGTAGAAGAAAAAAAAAAACTAATAAGAACAAGTCTAACCGTCCCTTTTACAATTCCCCCAAAAACCTAGAAAGAAAAAGTAAAAGTTCCCCTCCTCGCGTGCAAAAAGGGCGGAACTTAAATTTTTGCCAAATCACTTAGGGCAGGGAGCTCTGGGATGACCAGAGAGCTCTGCCCTTAATTCCTACACAAACCAGCTAACCAACAGGGCAGGGAGCTCTGCCTCCAGTTCCTGGACGCGCAATGAATAAACAAGCAGGGAGCTCTAGTCATGGAGGAAACTCTGCCTCCACTTCCTTCAGCTCTACTCTTCTCCATACCTCTTCGTTCCAAGATCGGATTGTGTTTACTATGATCTTTAAACTAGCAATTTCAGCTCAAAACCTATATTTTCATTCAAAACACTTGGACGAAATATGAGTGCAATTTTTGACTTAAGACAATACAAATCAAACAAACTATCGTAAAAAATACACCTAAAAACCTATACAAAATAAGACCAAAAACGGGTGAAACATGGGGCCTTCTAGATCCAAATGCTGCTGGGCCAGAGGGTTCAATTGGTGACTTTTTCAGATGCGAGCTGTTATTGTGGAAGTAAGGTGGGTTCCTGAGGTGACTCGGAGGGCTCGATGCTGAAAGGAAGTGCTGGGGAGGAGATGCTCACATGCGTGATATGGTGACTGTAAAGGGGCGTGAGTGTCGAGGCCCTATAACCAAGAAACGTGCCCACGCAGTGTCTATTCGAGGGTCTGGGATCTAAACACACGCACACATAAATATCGAACTAAATCACGACTAACCCAAGCATGCCCTCCATATTTGATTTATTTAGTGTTTTTATTTCAGTCTTGCTTCTAGTCTATGTTGAGAGTGACCAAACCCCAAAACCGAACTCCTGTCCAGTGACATCGAGCTCATCACAACCTACCTCCCTTGTGTTCGACCCTGTATACTTACCTCTAACTGTACTTAATGGTGGGCATCAGGAAATTACAAATAGTATTTTGGTGCATCCGGGTTTCCCAACAACAAATCCGGGCATCGTCAGAGTTTTCCAACTATAAAGCCTTCTACACAGAGAGAAATGGAGGTTTCGTCCTAAGGCTTAGAGACTCGATCTTTTGGGAGAGAGTCTGCTTGGACACAAATTTATGCAAGAACCTATACTCTAGACTCGATCAAAGAAGTGGCTTTTTGAGAGGCTAGATGGAAGAACAGGAGGAAGGGTGGACACTCGACTTCTACCGGTCTTCAACTCACGTCTTCTTGTTGGAGAGAGTGGTGGTCTGTTGCTGCTTCTTCACTCTTGATTTTCTATCTCTTGACACTCTTGGTCTCTCTCTCTCTCATGCCACATGAGTTTTGATGTGGAGACCTCTATTTATAGAGGAAGATCTAACTAGCCATTGGAAAGAGCCGTTTGATCTCTGCCAAAAGCATGACACTCCACCTGCTTTTCTGGAAAAACTTTCCTGAAATGACAACTGTGACCTTCGCTTTATGCGCATCTCTTTTGTCGGTCCATTTATTAGTAAGTTCTCCAGCTTACTTGTGCTTTTGAGTAGATTTGAATTTGGACATCAACTTTTCTGCCTTAAACGTCTTCAAAGTCTTCTCTTCTCAGCTTTGCGACGTCTGACTTCGATACAACTTCTCTTCACGCTTGAACTGCATGGGTCAGTTGAGGAGTCAACTGAGTTGCTGTCCAACTGAGTCATAGATTCAGTTGAGCTTGGGTCTCAACCGAGTTTGAGGGTCAGCTGAGTTTGCGTCTCAACTGAGTATTTCACGAATTGCCTTCTTCAGTCCGACTCTCTTCTTCTGCTTGAACCTGTAAAGATAAAATCCCTACGCTCAAACAATAAGCTCTAGCTAAGTTCACACTGATGGTTTTCATCTACTCGATTGGGGTCAGTTGGATTTCGGTATCAATCAAAATACTTACTAATTTTTCCATCACTAATGCTCGATAAAAATCTGAACATTACAAAGTTAATTCGAACTAAAATTAGTAATCTTTGTTTTTATGTCTATTTGAATTGTTTCATTGGTTTATGCTTAATTGATATCTGTAATCTTAGGCCAAAAGGTAGAGAAAGATAAATTTATATATTCAAATATTTTTTCCATTATTTTTTTAGCTATATATCTATACATTTGATTCAACGTGATATAGTATATTCTAGTATGCACTAATCAAAGATATTAGAAAAATAAAAATAATAAATGAAGATAATTCCTGATGGTCCTGGTAACGAGTTTTTAGTGTATGGGGGGGAGGGAATATACACCAGTAGCAATTGTCGTTTTGTTCAAAGTCTTTTCACTGTGTTATACTGCTCAGATCAGTCGGCTTGACAACTGAGAAAGTCAGTTGGAGCGGCTCTACAACTGAGTTGCTCAGTTGGAGCTGATCACACAGTTGGCAGCATAACTAACTCCTATGCCTGAAGGTCAACTGTATGCATCAACTGAGGTTTTAAATAGTTTTGCATAGCGGAAGATGGTGGAGTTTAGACTCGTTATAAAACTGAAATCTTTGTGAAAACGGGGAAGGTCAAGCTCCCAAATTAGTGCAGCTTGTAAATATGCAGTTTGTATGCAATATGTTGGGTCAGTTGGTTAAGTAAACTGAATGTAAAATACTGAATGTATGCAGAAGGTAAAGTACACAGTATTTTAACGTGGTTCAGAGATTGACCTCCTACGTCCACGACTTCCTTTTCAGAGAAGTAATCTACTAAATAAGCTTAAGCGTGCTTACAAAACGTCCCACTTGGATTACGGGTTTCATGCAAACCTAACCAGTTCGATTAATGGTTCGAACAAGACCTTACAACACTTTTCCGAGCAAATGCACAGCATGGTCTTAGATTCCGGGTTCTAAGGGACCTAGTCTTGGATTCCGGGTTCCAAGGGATCTAGTCTTTGATTACGGGTTCAAAGGGACTTAGTGACTTTAATTCCGGGTTCAAAGTCAGACCTAAGGGTTGGGGGTTGGGGATTTTCCAACTATGAAGCCTTCAACACTGAGGGAAGTGGAGGCTTCTTCCTAAGGCTACAGACTCGATCTTTTGGAAGAGACTCTGTTGGAACACTGACGCGGCTGTCGTTTGCACTCTCAAAATGAATTTGTAGCCTATCCTCACAGCTATATAGTTAGCAAGTAACTACAGGGTCGATCCACAAGGAGTTGAATGTCACTGTCTCTTGAAACCTCCTCCACCTGTTCAGAAAAGTTGGTTTTGCTATCTTGATCACGAGGGCTCTCTTGCCCAATTCGAGAACTCAAAAAATACTGAAAAGTAAACAAGGAACTTTGATCAATAATAAAAAGGACTTGGTCTGGATCTAGACATTGTTAAGTGAAAACTCTGCTTAGTTATTGGTGAAAATATATTCATTACACGCATGCATCGTTAGTTATGGGACTTGAATGCTGAGATCCCTTTTTACTCGTCACGCTCTCAACAAACCCTTCCCTTATCAATCCTTACTTAGTTGGCGACGCACCACCGGCTCCCTACCTTGGGCAATACCTCTGTCGGAGTCATCGTTCAGTTTCTTGCCTAAGGAGCATTTATCTCTAGAAAGGCCCAACAAGGAATCATCACGTCTAGCCTAATAGGGTAGACACCTTCCTCTAATGTCAATCGATCTTAACCAAGAAGATGTGGAAAACACTCCTACTTCTCAATTGATTGGCGATCTAATATATCCTAAGTGATTAACGGCCTATTAATCTCTTATTCGTATTATCTCATATTGGAACAAGCTCATTAACATTATGGGAACACATGCATGCAATAATCTAGCACAATTTAGACCTCTCAAGCATAAGTTAACACTCAACTGCCTTGCCCAGACCAAGTATAAAAGCTTAGCTAGTCATAATCATAAAGTAACGAACATGCGAATAGAAGAAAATCATAAACACTATATTAAAACTTACGAAGTATTTGCAGGAATTAAACACGGCCAAAAGTGCCGATAAACTAAGTACGAAATAAAGTATGCCCTTAGGACTTGTTTTTCTCCTCACAAACTCTCGATGAAATTACAGGGAAATAAAGCGTGAAAGACGGCGTATACATGCAGCAGCAGGGCTTCGATTTATATAGGTGAGTGCTTAGGGTTTGGGCCCCCTAGTCCTTAACATGGAAGGAATCCACGAGCTACCTTGGGATGCAAGTATCACTTGATAAGCTTGACCCCAACAAGGCAAGTCACATCTATCTCCAAGAGATCCCTTGCGGATCCTAAATCTAGCCGGATAAGGAAAGATATTTAAGTTAGATCATCTTTTCCTTATCCTTCTAGACCTAGGAGAGAAACTTCGCCTGTTGACCACCACACTCCTCCTATCTGTCTTGATCAATATAGCTCTCCATGGCCTGCTTCCATAAATGCTGCTTCTTTTCCCTGTTCTACCCAACTTCCACCTGCAAGGCAGCAGATATCCACCTGCCCAAGATATGTCCTTCCAGGCATAGAAACAAGGCAAAACACACACAATGACTCGATCTAGACTACCTAAAAACAACACTAAAAAGACACAAAATATGGACTCATCAAACACAGATTTAGCAAGAACCTAAACTCTAAACTTGATCAAAGTAGGGACTTTCTGAAAGGCTAGAGGGAAGAACAGGAGGAGGTATGAACACTCTACTTCGACTGGACTCCGGCTGAGGTCTTCTTGCTGAGGAGAGAGGTGGTCTGTTGTTGCCGCTACTTCACCTTTTTCTTTTCTCTCAACTCTTACGCTGATGTGTATATCTTCAATTTGCATCTATCTGCGTCACCGAGCTTGAATGTGAAGACCTCTATTTATAGAGGGAGATCTAACTAGCCGTTGGAAAGAGCCATTTGACCTTTGCCAAAAGCATGGCACTCCACCTGCTTTTCTGGAAACTTTCTTAAAATGGAAACTACGAGCGTTGCTTTTTGCACGTCGTTGTTGTCGGCCCATTTATGGTAAGTTCTCCAACTAACTTGTGCTTCCGCGTAGATTTGAATCTGGACTGCAACTCTTCCGTCTTCAGCGTCTTCAAAGTCTTCTTTTCTCCGCTTGGCGACGTCTAACTTCAACACAACTTCTCTTCAAGCTGGAACTGTATGCCTTCAACTGCGTGGGTCAGTTGGGGAGTTAACTGAGCTACTTTCCAACTGAGTCCGTGCTTCAGTTGAGGTTGATGTCTCAACTGAGTTTGAGGATCAGCTGAGTTTGGGTCTCAACTAATTCTGGGTCTCAGCTGAGTTTGGGCTTCAGTTGAGTTCTTCACGAACTTCCTTCTTCAGTCCGGCTGACTTCTTCTGCTTGAAACCTATAAATATAAAATCCCTACACTCAAACATTGAGTTCTAGCTAACTTCAGACTAAAGGCATTCATCTATATGGTTGGGGTCAGTTGGGGTTTTGGAATCGTTTGAAACCTTTTAAAAATTTTCCCAACAATTCCATATAGACAAGTTGATTAAATATATTTCTTTAGTTATTGTAGGATTTTTTGTTTATAAATTTTTATTGGCCACTAAATCGTGAGCGGACCGAATAACAAAAGTGACAATCATATCGTGGATGGATAAATATAAATGTAACAAAACTTAATTATAAATATTTTGTTACCAAGCAGTTGAGAATATTTTGTAACATTGTTGATAAATAATCTTGTCATGTTTTAAAAGATTCAGTATGAGAATCAAACTTTTAGATGAAAATTAATATGAATTAAAATATTGAATAGTGAATTTTGACTTTCAAAATAAATGAATCATGAGGTGTACAATTTAATAACTGGAAGATTTCAAGGATACTCGCATAAAATGAATATTAAGTTCATTTTGTTGAAATATTAATGTTTAATATATATTAGAAAAAAGAATGTGTAAAATATTTTTTTATAATATAGATTAGAATATTTGAATTAAGAATAAACAAAAATTAAGATAATTATAAATATATAGGATATAAGATCTATATTATATGAATGAAAATAGGACAAATATGAATTTTAAGATAAATAGGAGTAAGACTTAAGATAATCATGAATATATAGAATAATGATATATTATTGTGAATTAATAATGCCAAAAATACGAAAAATAAAGAAAAATCAGAATAGTGCACTGAGGAATGAGCACCATTTATCAAGATTCGATGAAATAGTTTATATTTTAATTTATGTGTATTTAATTTAAAAATAATTTTATATCTTGTTTATAAGCTGTCTAGTTGTGTTTTAAGTTAACTATAAATCAAACTTAGGAAACTAATTCATGTATCCAAACTTATAATTGGAAATGACATCGGGTATCTATTCATTAATTATTTTCCAACTCTAAATTTGTTTAGAATTTTTCTACATGTTCTCGTCATAATTAAACTCGATTAAATAGTGATTTTATTATACATACCCATTTCAAACTCGTTGTGTTATACTCAATAAAAATATGAACACTACAAAGTTGTATTAACTAAAATTAGTAAAATTTCTACTTTTATATTTATTTGAATCGTCTCATTGGTTTACACTAAATTTTTTATTTGTAGTAATTACTTATTACAAATATATTTACTTTAGAAGTATAATCCTATTATAACTCTTGTTAACTCATGTTTTAAAGTACATGTATACAATTTAAAAATAATTTATATCTTATTTAAAAGTTGTGTTGTTGTAAGCGTATAATTAGGAATCGAATCAGGTATTCATTCATTAAATATTTTCCAAATTTTAATTTGTTTAGAATGTTCTCATCCTAATCTCAATTAAAATAGTGACTTTACTGTAATACTCGTCTCAAACTTGTTGGCTAATGCTCAATAAAAATTTGAACACTAATTAGTGAAAATCTTTCTTTTTATGTCTATTTGAACCGTCTCATTGGTTTATGCTACTTTTGGTATCTCTAATCTTAGGTCAACAGAAAAAGAAAGATAAATTTATATCTTCAAATCATTTTTTTTCCTTGTTTTTTAGATATCTATCATACATTTGATTCAGTGTGATATATATTATAGCAGTCACTAATCGAAGATTTTAGAAAAATAGGAATGAAAAATGGAGGTAACTCCATGTATGCATGTTGAATAAATATATTTATTTAGCTTTTATAGGAATTTTTGTTTATAAATCTTTTATTGGCAACCCAATTGTAGACGGACCGAAATCACAAAAGTGACAGTTATATCTTGGATGAATAAATATAAACGCAACAAAATTTAATTATAGATATTTCGTTTTCGAGCAACTGAGAGCATTTTGTAATGTTGGTGATAAATAACCTTGTCATGTTTAAAAGGATTTGATATAAATAAAAAAAATTAGATGAAAAATTAATAAAATATGAATTAAGACATTAAATAATGAATTATTGCTTTCAAAATAAATAAATCGTGAAGCTATATAATTTAATAACTGAAAGATTTCAAGGATACTCACATAAAATGAATTAAGTTTAATTTGTTGAATATTGATGTTTTATTTTTAAATAGGGAGTGCGTAAAATAAAAATTTAATATAGATTAGAATATTGGAATTAATATACAAAAAATTAAGATAATTATGAATGCGTAGAATAGAATAAATATATTATGGAATGAATATAGTACAAATACAAATTTTAAGATGAATAGGAATATGATCTAACGATAAATATGAATATATAAAATAATGATATATTATTGTGAAATAGTAATGCAAAAAAATATGAAAATAAAGAAAATTTTAAATGGAGCACCGAGAAGTTTTCATCACTTATTTTCCGATTATTAATTGATGTGTATATTGTTTTTTTTTTCCGATAGAATGTGTATGTTGTTGTTAGTTATTTTAATTTATCATAAATATTGAATAACTTGTCAAAAAAAGCATGTGTGCATACATATTTTGAGGCAATTATAATGAGGTTGAGGTATATATATTTACTATCAAATAAATCAGTTACACCATTATGTAAGTGGGTTCTCTGTGCCACATAAAGGTAAGATCACTACTCCGCACGCAGACGGAATCACTACATCATCAAATAAGGTGGGAATATACTACACCACATTCTAGCGGGATTAAACCCAAAACTTATTGAGTATTAAGGAGAGACTTATGCACACCCCATTTAACCACTTAAGTTAGGTCTCATGTGAAAAATTTGTACAAATATTACTTATAATTTCAAAAATTGGAAAGTTAAAAATAAAAAAAATAAAAAAAAATTGAATGTAAAAGTTTATAGTTTACAAAGATGAGGATAAGGATTAATAACTTTCAATATAAAATATATATTTATCTTTGGGGGCAAAATTCTATGTGATGATCTAGAAAAATAATGGGTGAGTTTGATTAAATTGTAGTGATGATCTAATAAATTAAAGATTGAATCAGTCATGTTTGTAAAAAATTGTTAACCTAAAATCAGAGCATATGATTTGTAACGTTTTTTTCAATCATTAATAATTATAATGTACTACTTTACTTATAATTTTCAGAAATGAAACGTAATAACTTTTTTATAGAAAATAACTGAAAATAAAAATTTCAAAAAATGGATCTCAACCTTGCTATTAGAGTTTATAATGATTACTCGAGAATTTGAGAGAAAAATTGGGTTATCGGGAGCCATTCCTAATCTAATCAATGTAAAATTCAATACAGGGGGATGACCTGTAAAGACGAAAGAGCTTTAGGCCCAATCAGAAAAGCCCAATCTTAAGCACTCATTTAATTTAATTTAATTTAATTTAATACTAATAATAATTAGGCCCAATTACAATAATCCTCGCGCAATATGTTTTATCGACTTTATTTTGAGGTGGCTTCTAATCTATGTTTTTAAAACCGGACCGCAAAGAGAATCGGTTACTTGATTGGGTCACTAGAGCACCAGTTCGATCGGTTGAACCGTTCTGAAAGAACCGAACGACCCGTTATTCAATATTTATTTTATATTTTTCACATAATTATGATATGGTATATATATATGTACACATTAATTAAAATATGTAAATTAGATTCTAAAATTTTTATATATTCCAATTTTCAATATTATGCATAAAGATAGCAGAAAATTGTAGACAAAAATTCAATTTCAAACAAGCCACATATAATTAGAATTTTAAAAATCTATAAGCAAGTAAGCAAGAATATAAAGAAAAAACTATATTTTTCTTGTAAGGCTTGTATACGTATTTTTATGAAGACAAAACGTAGCACGATAGATGAAATTTGGTTGGTACTATTTCTCTTGTTCATAAATCTAAAATCAAAACTCTATAATTGAAAAGCTCTAATTGTATACTCTAGGCTCTAGCCTAGAATTTGGAAGGATGCAACACAAAAATTTTATTTTTTTTAGTTGACCGGGTTGTTGGATTTTTACGGGTCATCGGGTCGTTGGGTCACTGATTTTTAACAGCTTTTAGCGATTCACTTCGGGTAGCTTCAAATTTAAATTTATAGCAAAACCGGACCGACAACATGACCGGATCACCGATTTTCCGATCCGATCGGCAGGCCGATCCAATTTTAAAAACATTGCTTCTAATAAAAAAATGAAAATAATTTTAAACATAGCTCCCGATTTATCTCATGGCAATAATAAAAATAAAGGTAATTTATACTTTATGACCCCAACTTTGACCTTTTTTTTATTTATGACCTGAACTTAAGTTTTTTTGAAAAAGTACCTCAACTTTGACCTTCTTTTTTCCTTGTGACACAAACTTAAATTTATTTGGAAAAATGCCTCAACTTTGAATTTTTTTTTTTAATTTATAGCCTCAACTTTATAAATTTATTTAGAAAAATACCTCAACTTTGACAAAATTGTTGAAAAAATGTCTACATTTTATTTTTTCCTAAACTCGGAAGCTGATTCAGCCTCTCAACTGCATGTTGTGAATATTTACACCCCACATAAACAAAATCGACGTCCTTTCAGTTGTTTAGAATTTCAAAAAAATTATCTTAAAATAAAGAATTTAAAAGAAATAACCTAACAAAAAACTGACAAGACGTTGCTTCTATTTATGTGTGTTTAATTATCTAGATCACTCATTTGAGAGGCATGATCGAGAGATGAGTATTCAAATTTCAGTTAAGATGTTAGCTAAATCCGTACCGATTCGAAATTTAAAATTTTTAAAAACTTAAATCTGATATGAAATTTTTTAATTTAGGACCTAAATGTGTGGTCAATCAAAATAATCGTATTTCTGAAAAAATTCGAAGTATAAATAATATTCATTCTTCTTTAATCCCTAAAATTATTAAATAATATATATATATATATATAATTCAGTTGTTAAATTTATTCGATTTTTTAAAATAATGATCCAAACTGATTGATGATAAACATGGATTTTCTCATCTTTATAAGCTTAATTGATGTCAATTTGTATTGGAAAATCATGTTTGGAATGAGTTTTGTGCTTAACTATTGTTAATTTGTGAAATATGATGTTTGTTCATACTTTGTTTGATTTTGCAGAAAAATTGGAGTTAATATTATGCAAATTGAACATGACAGGACGAAAGTACAGTTTGATAGGAGTTCGTAGGTGAAAAAGGATTCAAAATTGGAGTTATACTAAAGGAGAACTGGCCAAAACAAAAAAGTTGCACGCTGGCCCAAAATGACACACGGACAGCATGCGGGATTTCCGAAATTTATCTTATTTTTAGTTGTTTTTCTCCTATTTTGGTTGTTTTCTACTTCTATTAGGATACAACCTTGTACTCTCTCCACACACACACACACATACACACACACACACACACATAGACACACCTTGGAGTTATATATATATATATATATATATATATATATATATATATATATATATATATATATATCCTCCAAAACACATATAGACACACCTTTTATTCTTCTTTTAGTTTTTAATTTAGTTTGGCTTTGTCTTGGAGTTTTGAAGACTTGTTCAAGAGTTCAAAACAATTTGTTTTTTTGACGGTTTTTCTTATTTTATGATTATGAATTTTTTTTCTTTTGATTTTGTGTTTGTTTTTATTATGAGTAGCTAAGTCTTTTATATATTAGGGTTAGAGAGTAGATGAATAGTTAGATTTAACTTTTTATCAATTGACCAAATTTATGTCTCTCTTCTTTTCTATATTCTTGATTTGTCTTGCATGCTAGTTGCTTGATCACCAATTTATCATAATTAGTTGTGTTAATTCAATAGTTGAGAGATGAGGATTAATACATGAACTGGAATATAGGACACACAATGCGAAATCACCGAGAGGGAAAGGCTTTGTGAGAGGGCTTTAATCTTAGGATCTCTTTAGAGTTACTTGCTTATGATGTTTGTCGTAGACGAAAACCCCTGTGAGTAATCCACGGTTAGGCACTACGAGAGTAGGTTTTAACTAATTTTGTGATTGTCTTAAGAAGAGTTGAGTCCCTTATTAATTGGTTAATTGGTAAAAGTCTAAGTTTAATTATTCATTGACATCAAAGCTTTAGGATACCTTTATCATATTTGAATCTTTAATTACTATTGTTTGCTTGTTAGTTTAGTTAGAAACCTACACAAATTAAAGTTCGGAGTCTAAATAGAGGATGATGATTGAAAGTAGTACTTGTTAAATGATTACAGTCTCTGTGGAATACGACCTTGCTTCTCTGTACATAATTACACTCGTGCACTTGCAGTGTGAAATAAAATAGCGAACAATCGATAATCCAAAATTTTAGATAATTAAAACTGCTCCGATCACTGTAAAATAACAGCGGACCAATTTAATATTATTGTTTTTATTAAAATAATTAAATTTTTATAATAATAATAATAATAATAATAATAATAATAAATAACATATACTATAATTAATATAGTTTTTTATAATTATTATAATTAGCCTAATAATAAATATTATTATTTTAATATTTATTTTTATTATAATAATTGTAATTATTTTAATATTAATAATTATTATAATAATATTAATATTAGTAATATGAATAATTATTATAATCAATAGTAATAAGATAATAGTAAAATAATAAATATATTATTAAGTTAATAATAATAATAATAATAATAATAATAATAATAATAATAATAATAATAATAAATAGATAAATAAATAATACCAAGTGGGAGGGGAAAAATAGCTAAACTCATGCTCATGGGATTGGTGTTTCCGTTAGGAATGATCATTCCTTATGAATAATATGAACCAACCATATATAGGATTAGGAATAAATAAGTAATGACCATTATATTCCCATTCTATTTCTGCATACCAACCATGAGAAAGAAACCTTTACCTTAAACGTGTGTTCACTCGGAGGTAAAAGGAGGTAAAATAAGATAGTATAATATTATTTTATTCCCTTATATCTTGTTTGGTTGCGATTTAAAAAAAATTCGGGCAGAAGATATAAATTTTCGGGCAGCCCGTTTTACTTTGCCCGTAGTATAAGTTTATACCTCTAAAATGGAGGTATAATATTATACCTCCCATGTAATTTAGATATTTTCTCCTTTATCCATCAATTTCATCCTAAGTGATTATAAACATTCTGGTCTCTCCTTGAGAATAGAGATATCAGATAAGTATATTATCACTCCAACCAAACAAGATTTAAACTTGTGATCCCCCATAATAAAGTATAAATTTATATATTATAATATTATATCTCTATGTAAAGGTATAAATTTATACTATTAAAAGGAACCTCAGTATGTAAACCTTATTATAGCGAGAAAAAAACATTGAGGATGTATTGTGTTTGATACAGTGAATGTAATTAGGTGTGACTGAAATATTCCTTCTCCTCCAGAAATAGGAAAATCCATCAAGATTTCAACTAATCATAGCAATTATTATAAGGCAAAAAACCTGTACTGAACCAACCCTAGTAATTAAAAGGATTATAGGAGAAGTTAAAGGAAAATTAAGGAGTGATTAAGGTTTTATTAATCCTTAATAATGCTTTATGAATCCATAAATAGTGTTAATTAAACCATATTTAAATTAATTAATTAAAAAATAAAATAAAATACATTAAATAATAATAATAATAATAATAATAATAATAATAATAATAATAATAATAATAATAATAATAATAATACTACTAATAATAATATAATAATACACGACGGTTAATGAACATGATCGATCATTCCATTCTTTTCCAATAAATCATTTGAACATCATTTGGCCCGTGAAACGCACGTGATAACCGACTTGAACCCGTTCGGGTTATACGAGGGGCCCGTTTATTCCAATAATTCGATAGCCGAGCCGACATCATTTATCCCTTCAACAGCAAGTCAGCAACCAAACCATCCAAGTCAGCAGCAGGTTATAACTTTTTGAACGAGAAATCGAGAATCATTCTGGTTTTGGTTGGCTTATTATTGTTCTAACTAGGCTATTCTTACAAACTGAGGAACATAATTTGGTTTTGTGATTCCGATTAAACTGGTTTTGAATTATTTGTTGATTATTATCTTCCTGTGAAATATATAGCTAGCCTGATCTGCAAGAGTTAGATCTATTAAATGTTAGCGTGTGAATATATATATTTCAGAATTTCCGAATCGTACATAGGTAGTTGGATTTACTGATTACTAAACACTACTGATTCCTTGAAAAATTAGATCAATAATCACAAAAGGCTTGTTAAGCAATCACAGAGAATTATACTCTCCGTTGCTTTACGAAAGAAATCCTTGCTCTGGTGATGCTAACTTAAGAGGAAAGCAAATTCATAGTAAATTTTTTCATTTGCAGATAAATGGAATTTTTTTAATGGTTTTTGCACATTTTTGTTGAAGGGCAGTGTTTGAGATTGGAAAATGTTGTAGAGTATTGTTCATCTGATGCCAATGCCAGTTGTGGGACATAAAAATTCTTGTGATAGATATAAAATAGAGCCAATATTATATGTACGTGGCATTTTGTTCTTTTGTTACCACTTTTTTGAATTAAGGTCATTGCTAGTGTGATCTGTATATATTTTTGGCGCTAAGTTTTTTGGCTTCAAGTGATTCTTTTTGTGGATCATTATGTTTTCAATTTAAAGATGTTGATTTGACAGGGCTGAGATAAGTAACAATGGATAAGAAAGAAGTTGGCAAGCAAGCCTCGCGAGTCGATCTCTAATTGCACTTTCTTATGGAGCACCTGAATACCTGATGATCTAACTAACTGCTAAAAAATCACCTACCACTAGCAGGGAAGAATTAATGTAGTCGAACCTCTTAATCCTGATGAAGATGAGAAATATCTATATATATAGGTCTAAGTTGATCTCAATTTCATCTTCAAATGTGAATTTTGCCGAGTGATGGCCTTAATTATTTTAACCTTTGGGATAAATCATATCGCTGCAAGGGCTTCAGTGTATGTGTATTCGGCTCTTTCTCCAACTGTTACCTTTTCAAAATGCATGATACGTCAGACTGACTCATGTACAAAATCTTGATAATGGAGTAATAATTTTCTTACAAATACGTACCTTCACAAGTACGAGTAGTTATTGGCATTTGGCAATCATTGCTGCAGCTGTACTTTGAAAATTGAAACATGTTGTGTGAATAACTAATTTTGTTTGTGCCTTGAATCTATTTCTGATGGAATATTTGTAGGGATCCTCTTGGAAATATATAACATTTCTTTGATGATTAAGCTTGGTTTTAAACCAAATGTAGAATTAATCATATATGCTCCGAATGAATCATTTTACCTCTGATCCAATTCCCTCCTTTTTTTTTCCTCTGTTATTTTTCTAGACCGAGATAGATGTGTTTTTAATTCAATAGAGGTGAAGCCATGAGCATTAGGATTATCAAATAGATTGCTTACTGTCATGGACCTCTGGCAGATAGTTCATTTACTTGCTAGCCATATGAAATGCTGTTTTTCCTTTCGCGTATGATTGAATGCTGATTCCAACCCTTGGTCCAATCAGATGCTCCTTTTATTTTCGCGATTGTCTAGTCTTCTTTTGCAGATAAGGATTTTACATATGCAACTTGCAGTATGGTACTATAAGCAAGCATCTATTCTTTCTCCTGTGTCCCCATTTAATTTTTGGTTTGTTCATAAATTAATGCTGTAGTTGGTAATAACTTGTATATTTGGACTCAGCTCTTCTATATATACAACAAGATTACTGATGCAATTTGTTGTTTGAAATGTATATAATAATTGCATGTTCTGGAATGAAAAGACTGCCTTTTAACTTCACTGAACCAAAAATTTACTAATAAACTAATTAGAAGATTGCTGGTGATATATGTTATCTTTTCCTTGTACCTGCTCCTCGTCTTTTCACATCTTATTCTGCGCTGTCCTGGTTGTCTCTAGCTTTTTATGATTTTACTCGAATTCCTTTGTAAACCCAGAGTTTCTTGTACGTTTCTATTACTCTATACAGTGGTATTGGGTTGATGATTTCTTCCAGTCAATCTGTATTAGGTACAAGTGATTCTTTGTTGAATTGAATTCGATTTTGATTAACTTAGTTGCATGGATTCTCTTATTTCTATCCTGGTGGCTTGTGTCGACGTACTTAAAGTTGATCCGGTCGGGCTAATTGGTTGGTTGCCGCGTGTGCATCCGATTATGATCTTGAGAGAGTTTATGTTAAGTTATGCTAGTTGTGGTCCAGGGCAGATCCACATTGCTCTATTAAGTTTTAATTTGCTCAAGACACTCCAAACTTTTTTCTTCATCAAATTAGAATGATATAATTTGGTAGATCGAGCACTAGGTAGAGGTCAACGTACGGTTGCAAGATTTCGTTGTGATTTGAAAACTATTCAAGATCTGCAGATTTGTTGTTGCTATAGATATGGCACATAATTCAAAGGTGCTATCTATCTTGATAAAGAAGAAGTGATTTTATGTTTAAAAAGGTCTATATACTGGTAGGGTTGAGGGTTTTGTGGGTCACAGACAACATCAAGCACATAACCAACATAGATGAGATGTGATGTGAAGTTAAACCGACTCTTGTCCTTCTCTTCCCGGCCGCCACATGAAACATGTCAAAACGACTCATTCACCCACCCAATTTCATTATCGACCGCAAGAGGGAGAGGGAGAGGGAGAGGGAGAGGGAGGTGTCCCTCTGGTGTAGGTAGTTGTTTCATCTTCTACTCTGGTATATGCAGGTTGAGTAATCAAACACAATACACACTATACAACGTATACTCCCCGTGTCCTTCAATAAGTGTCATATTTCAGAGAAATTATATACGTCAAACATCCAAATTATGTCTTTCTCACTACGTACGATTTCTTTATTAGTTGGAGGTTTATGCAATAATTAAGAGTTGTCCAAATAGCACTATCCCCAAAAATAAAAATTTCTGCTTCCTTGATATATGAGTGTTGATAGTCGGGAACACTTATTTGGGGAGGACGTGCTATTTTGAGGTTTCTCTATTTCCAATTTGATTGTAGCAAGAGTTGCCTTTTACTAAGACTAGTATTGCACCCGTGCTTGCATGGTAGAATGCATTATAAATATTTTGAAGGATAAGCTGCAAATATGCACTTGAAATTTAATGTGTTGTGAAATCTCTAGTTGTATTATTAGCATTGGCCCTACGTGGATGAAAATGGTTGAATTGGTCATCTTAAAAAAAAAAAAAAATTGTTGAATTGGACATGGTTTAAGCCAAAGAGTTCTACACGCTTTTCTATGGAGACTCAAAATAAATACTACTACTACTTACTGCTACTACATTAAACACCATTAATAAAAAAAATTATAGATATCCCAAATCAGCAGTAACTGGAGAATATTAACTGGTTATTGTATATATGTAGTATGAAATGGATGTCTAAATGTATCAGACATAACAATCCTACTATCTTGAATACCGCAACATTTAAAATATTATTGAAATATTTTTAAAATAAAAAATAAATAAGGACTTCATATTAATTAAGAAAAGATATCTTTTACATGTAGCAATGAAGATACAAAAGTCAATACCAATTAACCAAATCAGCTGGATATGGCAGTAAAATAGCAAATTAGGTAAATATAGTCGCAACACACCTTTTTAGTAGTACAGTAGAAACGCACGTGCAACAACCAATTATTTTTTTTCCATTGCCTTGGTATTCTGCTGACTTCTTTACTTTGAACCAGTAAAGACAAAATTACGCTCAAACAGTGAGCTCTATCTAAAGAGCGACTGAAGACACATCTATTCAATTGGGGTCAGTTGGGTTTTGGTATAAATCAAAACCTTATTAATTTTCATGACATATTTATATAGGCATAATTAATGGGGATTAAATCTCAATATTTGGTCCACCCTCATCATAAACACAAATTCAAAGCCAATATTTGCATTTTGGGACGGATTCACCCTTAATAAGAAGGGGCAAGGGTCGGGCGCAGGTCGAGGCTTGCAAGTTTATGTTTTGTATTCGTTCAATTGTGCAAAAATGGTTAGAATGTCTTTTGGCATAGGTGAAATCCTCTATGTTTGTAGAAATTAGGACAAAACTTTAATGCAACAGCTAGAGGCAAATGATTCAGATGCTAAGAAAGTTGTAGCATTTTTGTCTTACTGGGATTAGTATTACTTTATGTTCATATTGAAGAAATTAAGTGCAATTATGTACTATAAGTCTTTGTTCAATCTAACAATTATTATAGTGTGATATTTGGTAAAATGAATTCTCTGATGTATCTTTGATTGTTGGTATGTTTTTATGTTATTGATAACTTTTTGAAATTTTTAATGTGTTGATTTTGAATTGAGATAAGAACAAGTAATACTTGCTTAGGAACACAAGACACATGTTTAATGGTAGAAACTACACAGCTCAAAATCTGAATGAAGGATTCCATATAAGTCATTAGTTTTAGCCATATGCTGCATAACAATGTAAACGCACTCAGGTTGAATCACTTCGAGATCTGCGTCAATATTATGATTTGCTGCAAAATCAAACATTTTATGCATCTCTCTCATCCTCTCAATCCAACTTGCATACTATGTATGCTGAAAAAATTGTAAAAACCATACTTTATCATAATGTTAACTGACCAAACTATTTACATCAATTATAGGGTAATTGAATCATGATAAATAAAATACTTACCTTTTATTCCCTTTGTATTTAGCATATTATGAGGAAATACCCTTAATTTCTCCATCCTCTTCAGCACAATTCTCTTCAGGATTTTGGTGGTCTGATAAATATGTAAAAATTGGATACCGTTAATTAATAATGACAACATATAAAATATTATATGGTTTAAAAAAAATTGTACCTCCATCTAAAACTTGTGTATAGACAACATTTTTTGTCAACATATTTTGTTTTGTATATGTTGTGTCTGGCTTAATCAACACCTTAGTCGTAGACATTGAGTACCCTAAGAAAGAGCAACATATAACTGTCCATAAGAAAATACTGGAGATGGCAAGTACACACCGACATTTGATATAGTTTGTCCTTAAGCTTTATTAATCGTCATTGCAAAACAAAGTAGGATAGGAAATTGTTTCCATTTGAATTGAAACGGATATGTTTCATTTTCAGCTGGTTAAAGAGGGATTCTTGGTATAAAGGCATGTTTTCCTGTATGTTGTCCAAACATTATCTCTGCATTAATTACATTGCCCTTAAACCCTCTACACATCATTCTTGTGCCGTTACATAGACCACTTGATGGATCTAAATTCCTCAAAAGTATAATTGGACAGTTTATCTTCAAAACCAAATTACGCAAACCGTTTGGAGTCAATGAGTTTAAGAAATCTAAGTCATAGTGAGCATTAGTCTCATCAATAGCTTCATCAAAACTGTTGAAAACTTGTGCATCCCTAGGAAACATGGATATCAACTCATCATTTAGCTTATCCACGTGCTCATTTTTAGGAGTTAATATTGTTCAGTTTGTCATGTACTCCGCTGAATATGCATTCTTTTGCAAATTTGGAAAAATTGCTTTGATGAGTCTTTTTATGGAATTTTCTTCTTTGTCATACTCAGTTATCATCTCTTCTGGAATTTTTATATTACCTTCGGCATCCATCGGTTCTTCACTATTTCCAACTCTTAGTAAAAATTGGCTGAATTTTGGATCATTCTCCGATCTCATGTTTACTAACAAAGTGATCTTTTTCATTTTAGGCCACAAATATGATTTAACAAACTTGCTGAGATAGTTTGCTGAATTGTAGCTTTAGGTACTACTGGCAATAACTGTCTAAAATCTGCTCCAAAATCCAAATACAATGATTTTTCCACAAAAGTCCTTCTCATTTCCCATTATATCTTTCAACAATTTGTTGACATTTTCAATAGCCCATTTTTTCGCCATAGGTGTTTCATCCCATAGAATTAGTTATGCTCTACAAAATAACTCTATACTTGCACTTTGTTAAGATATTGAACATTCACTTGATTCATTCGAAATTATTGGTATTTTGAAACGTGAATGTGTCGTTCTTCCTCCTGGCATTATTACTGCTGCAACTCTACAAGTTGCAATTGCAGTGCTATTAGATTCTTTGACCCCAGATGAGCTAATAATGCACGATGTAAGAATGTTTTCCCAGTCCCTCCCTCCCAGTCCATCTACGAAGAAAGTTTCACCTTCTCTTTTTTCTATGCAACTCAAAATCAAAGAAAATGCATTCCGCTGATCATTTTTCAACTTTAACTCTAACATTTTGATTTTCCTTAGGTATTTCTATTGACAATTCATCTAGTATCTCTCTAGAGTAGTCATTATTTGCACTACTAATATAATAAGGAATTTTTGAAAGATCATATGAATTGATATTTCTACCCATACTTTCTAAGAAAATACCTAAGCTCTTCAAAGTCTTTGAAACGCGTAGTTCAGTTGAAGTACCTGCTTATCTTTTAAAATCTTCAAACAATGCATCAAAGTAGGTATCCTAGAGAATTTTGACATCTGTAGGTGCACACTGTACCAAGATTATTGCAAACAACCTTCGTAATTCATTTGGCATTTGAAAGGTTATTGCCTCATTTAGACAATCAAAATTGCTTTGATTTGCTTCCAATAGTCCTCTCCGTTATGCTGCTTCTGTGAAACTTTTGCTTGTTATTCCATTGGCCGTCAGTAAATATTGGAAAGAAGTTGCTCCTTTAACATGATTTAAGAGTATTTTTTCATAATATCTTTCTCTTTCAATCGGACTTACGGCAATGACACGTCCAATAACATTGCCTCTGTATTTTTTGAGCCAGCGCGTGTCTTTCTTATCCCATACATAGTGCTCGGGAAATTCCTTGTACAGATATTTGCTTGAGTCTTCATATTTAGCACACATAGAAACATACTCTGTAAGTATTGTTCTTGAAGCATGATTCCACAACAAAAGATTTTCCAAATTTTGAGTTGCATGATAGCCTACAAACTGCTCATTTGGGAGATGAAGTTGCAGGTTCATGACTGCCAATGCAGACTCATTTATTCTCCACATTGCTTCTTGAGCACATACCCAACGTGCATCTTGGAATTGTTTGATTTCATCAATTTGATTTGGGTCAGTTTTCTGGGTCATATTAACTACCACTCTATCATGACCCTTATAGATATATTTGTACAAATACTTCATTGTTGTGATATCGGAACATACTTCGACATTGATATGACAATTATATGTGGATAATAAGTATGCATTGTACGGTACAACCTATTGATTGTTAAGTTTTGCATTCTGAACACGTATTGTTGATCTATTATTTCTTCTTCTATAAATTGGATATTCATCTTTACCTTGTACTATGGCTTCACAATATGCCCGTGGGTAATGACATTTACATTTTCCTTTCACCAAACAAGAATTACTTGGATTCTTCTTATCACATGGACCATGCATCATATGTTTCTTCACTAACTCATACAATTCTGCTTTTCTTCTTGATCACGAAGTTCTGCACTCACAAATTTATCAATTTCGTATGTGGTATTTAACTTATAGTGAGGCTTAAAACTTACCAGCATATGCACATGCGGTAATCATCTTTTTCTGAAACTCAATAACATCAACATGTGCAACAACAAGTCCAAAAATCTCGCTCTTAAATAATTGATCTTTCAAGTCGTGCAACTTTGCCCGAAATAATCTTGAAGTTAAATCTGAACGATCTTGAGCTGTTTGATCAGTATATAATGATTCATGTATTTCCTTCCACTCAGGATTGCAAGTCATTGTAATAAAAAGATCTGGCTTGCCAAATTTCTGTACTAATGCCAATGCATCAAGATATCGACGCTGCATATCCCTTGGGCCTCCAATAAACGTTGCATGAAGAACAATTCTTTTGCCAACTTCATTCCCTCTAGATTCTCCTTTAGAAACACTATCCACGATTTCTTGGTATAACTCTACGCTCATACTTAACTAGTTTCGACGAAAATAATCTAATCTCGTCGTTTCCAATTTAATATACATGTCAACTACAAATTGTTGTAACAATCTTCCTTCTAATAGAAATATGGATTGTCTTGGATTTTTTATCTGTAGCTTGTAGCATATTCCCTGCAAGATATGTTCTTGTCATTTTGCTTCCTCACCCCTGTATATATATTATTAAAAATACAATACAAAATTAGCTCAACTTCAAATTGATATGCATGACTATGATTTAGTGGTTATATATAATAAAGAAATATTAAGTTGTTGTCACTGGAATTGTATTTGGCCGAATTCAGACAATCCTAAATTAATGTAACTAATGCTCTTTCTTTCGTGTATGTGTTGTTGAGCATACTAAAACCTTTAAATGTGACAGATTGCTGAGACTGAAAAAACTATGAAATTAGCTTCCAGAAAATATGAAAAATCAGACTCTTCAGATCTGCTGGTGGTGGCTATTATGTCAATATTTTCTTGTATTAATTGATTAGCATGGTGGTAGACATGTTCTTTTTATCATAGCTATTGTCAAATAATTCTATACGTGCATTTTATTATATGTTACTATTGTTGAAGAGAACACGTCGAGGAAGAGGTAAAGTTGGCCTCAAGGTATGAGATGTTGGCAAAGAAGATTGCAAGTAAATAAGTGGACTTTGTGAAAAGAATGAAGTGTTTGTCGTTTCTTATCAAAAGCCAAAGGCAAAGGAGGACCATTTCCATTTTTCACTCTATGACTACTTAGTAGTTTCACATAATTAGCACTTTTGACATGCATTTCTTTTTATCTTTCTATATCTAAGAATTTAAGTTTTTATTTATGATAGGAATATGATTCTCAAATTGGTTGGCGAGGTAGATAGAAGATTGGGTTGTCTTTATGTCTTGCTTAGAAGAAAGGAACTACTTGTTGCCTTTTTACTTAAATATATTTCAATCGTTGTATTATGCTACATAGCTAATCCCAAGAAAGATCAAACACACACTAAAACTACAGAAAATATATGCAAAAAACATTATAAATTATAAAAGTTTACAAACATATCTTGTTCTTCTCTGGACTTAATATCATTCGCGGTTATGATTCTTGATAGCGCAAAATTCATATCGAGATTGGTGTTATGACCCAAAGACGTGTTGACAATATTCTTCTTAATGTTTTGATGCCAGCCTGTTTCGCCTCTTGGGAAAAGAAGTGGATATTATAATGGGTCATAACATCCATTGTAATGTTTTATTCTATGTCTTTCACCTGTAGGAGCATGAACTACAATATCCCTCTATAATGGTATATTATCATTATTCCCTTCAACCTATATAGCTGCAACTTCATTTGCTTGTGGAGAATTGTATACTCGTTGATCTAAGTTCACATTTTTCGAACTATGAAGATGACTATAATTATTTATTAAAGGATAGTCTTTCAATCTTAGAAAGATTTTTGGATACGGATTGACTTCCAAAATTTTAATGAGTTTCTTTACAACTATTTCTCATATATTTTGATTTTGCATTATGCTCATTCTGTTCTTATCCTCACTCTGTGTATCATAAAAGTATAGTTGGAAAAATCCACGAGCTCTATCTTGTGGAATCAAACCTGGAAGATCATGATAAACCATTCCTTTTGCTCGAAAATAATAGACTTCTCGTCTTGTAGATGCGAGTTCTCTATCCAATTTTACACCAAGCGAAATAAATGAGAATATGCTATTGTAGGAGCGAATATTTTTTCGAAAATCAATTGCTTCTTGTGATTGAGATGTAAACAATTCAAACAACTCATCTGGAACTTCTGAAAATGCAAGTCTGATTTTTCCATTATCACAACAAATGGTAGGAGGTTCATATTCAAATCTGGAAGCACCGCAGTGAATGCAATTAGACATCTTTTTTTTTTACCTCATGTAGAATTGAACCTATAAACATAAACAATAAAGTTAATCCAAATTACAAGTAGTTAGTTGTACAAGCATAGATAACCATATAAATTTTCAAAGATTGTATTACTTACTATTCAAATCAGTTTCATGTCGTTTGCATTTTTTTCCATATGTAGAAGCTTTCTTTGTCGATATACCTCTTTAACTATAATATTGCAAACATATAAGTATACATCAAAAAGGTGCCATAAATTTTATGTATAAGTAAATATGGAATATGCTAATAACAATTATTCTTGTAATGTTTGAAGTAAAAAATTACTTGCAGATAAACTTGACATCGATAGTTGTTACTTGTAAAAGTCGGAAGGTATATATTATGATAGATGTTATTTGTAAAAGTTAGAAGGAATATATTATGTCTGCTTCAATAAATCAATCTACACTATAAGTATAGTATACACGGTTCCGCTCCACTACCCACCGTGGGCACCATTAACTTGCCTACCGTTGATGTGTTAATTTCACGTGGGTAGTGAGTTAACCTTATAATAAGTATTACTATTTTAAATTACTAATAACTAACTCCACAATTTATGGAAACAATATATACAGATAATTATAAATCAATTAATAATCTGATACACATAATGCAATCTAATTGATTTGCTAAATCAAATCACTCACGGATCAAGAAATTTTTGCCAATTTTTTTGAATGCTTAAAGTCTCTTTAGCCTTGGGTGCATGATCTTTAGTTGTTTATTTTATCTGTATTTCAAATTCACTCCAATTTAAGTTCTATCAAATTTCTTCTTCTTTTATTCCCTAATTTCCTAAACATAGTAGGGTCTTTCTCAAACTTAAAATAAGTAGATTATTGGTTGTGGTGTCAAGTGAATTAATTAATGTAAAATCTTATCATTTAGTTAAAGTTATATTTTCTACATCATTTAGTTCGATAACTAAAGTTATATTTTTTATTTCTTAATACTATATGAAGTCTAATTAATTAAAGTATTAAAAGAGAAAAAAAAATGTGGAAGATGACATACCTGTTATTAGATGAAGACATGAATTATTGGAGAAAAAAATAGAATAAGTTTCTTGATCATCGGATGGTTTGATTTAACAAATTTATTAGATGGAGTACTACTTTATTAATTTATTTATAATTATTAATTGATACAGAAAGAAATTAATGAAATGGAATCATAATGAAACCAAATTGAGATCGAGAAAGAATCAGTGCCATAAAAAATACCTCGAAAAAATTAATAAATTAAACACTGATTGGGTGAACCTCCAAAATATTTAAGAATTTTAGGTGAAATCTCTATGAGATTGAAGGCGGCTTGAGTTGCAAAAGTGAGAAGGAAGAATCACATATGCATGACTTATAAAAACAATATTGGTATCAAAGATGAATAAGCCTCAATGCAGGATTGTATCAAGCACGATAGGTCAATTAGTACTTAATAAGGTAATTTTTGTTTTGGAACTGTTTTCATCGGTAAAATTTGATCTATAATAAATTAAATACTTTCTTTCAATCCTTATATAAATCGTAGTAAAAAACTACTGAGCCCAATCACAGACAATAGAAGAGAAGTCCACGTGCATATTTAGTTATATTAGAATTAGAATTCAAACGTATTTTCATTTTCAATTTTTTCTGCGGGTATTAAAATAGTTGAATAAATTGTATAGTAGATGATGATAGTTATCTATTAGGATAAGAATTATAATAATTAATAAATTTGTAAATTTCAAGATAAAATACAACTTATTTAAATGTACATGTAAGGATATGTTATCAATGATAATATATGAATTATCTTGATATATATCTAACACACTATCATCATCTTTATATAATACTACAAATTATATACTATTATAATACTATATATATAACGATCATAAAAATATATATATATATATATATTAACAGAGTAGTATAGGTAAATCAAATTTTTTCAATAAGACATTTTTTTATATAGATATAGATATAGACTGTATAAATATAAAATGGATTAGGCCACAAACGAAGTGTTGAAAACTTTTGAGTGGGGGAAGGCCACGAAATTAAATCAGGAGTTTTGAGGAAATGACAAAATATACAGTTTCCTTGTATAGAAATGTAGAAACAAGATACTTTTTAATCAACAAACAATTGTTCAAAGAGAATATGAACTTCGTTAGTAAAAAGAAAAGATCAGAAACATTCTTATATTTTAATAACGACCCCATTTCTTCCAAGTCATTTATCATTAATATGTGCTTGCGCCTTAATACTGTCACTCAACAGTTAAAAAAAGTTCCCCATGGTCCAGGTGAGAAAGTCACTTACACCCCCATAAAGTGTCATGTTAATTTCCACATTAAGCTCCGCATCTGTCGTTGGAATTTTGCTCCCGTGTTGTATTGTAAAATTATATTCCCTTTGTTCCGTTCATAATACAACATATTTTTTATTGGGGTGTCTCATTCATCTTGCAACGTTTTCTTTTATAAAAATAATTAGAAAATTATTTTATCTACTTTATTCACTTTAAAGCTACTTTATATCACATCAGTAACACTTTCTTCACTTTAAAACTACTTATATCACATCAATAACACTTTATTTACTTTAAAAATATTTTATATCACTTTATTAATACACTAATCACCATCTTTACTCTTAATACTTTTATTTTTCTTAATACCCGTGCCAAAAAGAAACGTTGCATTATGAACGGGACGGAGGGAGTATTTGTTAAAATATATATATATTTTTTGTAATCGGCTATAAAGTAACCATGGGTGAGACTATAAAGTATTATTACAAAGAGTAAAATAAGTTAATATGTATCATTAGATATTTCAACCAAGATATACAAGTATTGTGCCTCAAAGACCAAATTATTCATAGATTGAAAATGAAATAAAGGAACAATTTTTAAAATAGAATAGACAATTAGTAATGATTTATTAATTATTAAAAGAAAAAGATAGTCATTTATTCTAAAATTTAATATTTTAACATAAAACCTTTAAAATTATGGATACATTAGTAATTTATGGTTTTGAAGCCGCCACATCCCTTTCAAAGTTTAATTTAATATTTTGAAAAGAACATGGCGTAAGTGTCCGTATTAAGAAACAGATTTTAGATCCTACGGAGATTAGCTACGGGATTTTCCATTGTAGATAATAATTTGTCTTAAATAATAATAATAATAATAATAATAATAATAATAATAATAATAATAATAATAATAATAATAAACCAACAACTACAACAACAACTACTACTAAGGTATGAAGTCACCATCACCAACTCGAATCGATACAATTTTTTAAATGACACATTAGATATATATATATATATATATATATATATATATATATATATATATATATATATATATATATTTCTTCGATCTATAGTGGACATATACTTAGTCCGCATACAATTTTAGAATAGATTTAAATTGGTGAACCTAATTTTTTAAATGACACATTGGATTGAATTGTTTGATCTTCCAAATTTAATAAAACTTCTATAGTAGCGATTTATCTAGCAATCAATATCTTAAAGCAGTGTTAATTTATCAAGTAATAATAATTCATTGTGATAATTAATTCATTACTAAAGTAGTATTTTTTGAAGCGACGTGTGCATTAGCCGATTTATTATGCATTTGGTATTGTGTGGCTATATGTTAATATATTTGGAGTGAATGTACGATTTTGAGGTACTAGCTAGTAATTAAAACAATTAAAGAACAAAACTGAATTTGATGGAAACCCTTAATTTTTTTTTTTTATAATTTGATATCGATTACTAATATTCCCCTCCAGAATTTTGACCAAGATATACACACATTTCACACCACAGCAAGAATAAAGTCGCAAATTTAAAAGCTGCAGGCATTGATGTGATTAATCATAATTTACAACATAAATTTTCTGAATCCAATTCCTCAAAACATGCGTATGAATCCAAGTATATATTCCTTTATTAAATTCATTCACAATTTTAAACCATGCATGCAGTTCGCCAATAATCATCTGCCACTTTTTTGTTTTTTTATTTCTGAAATTAAAACCCCCTAATTTTCCAATTACGACGTACTAAAAAGTGGACATATTTCAAAATGGCCCCCGTTTTGCTCCTCCATTTGTAGTTAGAAAGATGATGAATATTTTGTATTCCCACCTGATCTTGTCGAGTAATTTGAGTGGAATTGTAAATTCTATTTTTGTGAGGACTTTGATAATGTTTTATTTAATTGGAATTAAATCCATGCACATTCCAGGCAACAAGCCAAAAGTGGGATGGTTTTAAGCCGGCACCAACTTAATTAATTAAAACTACCTAACTTAGTTACTAACCCAATTTTCTATTCATGCTTCGAAACTTACGAGGATTTACAAAAGTCTCACGTTCAACCTAATTTTGGATTCTCTTCTGTCATTCTCATCCACATCGATCCTGCACAGTTCTCGAGTCCATATTTGTAAACACACGATCGACTTTAATTACTAACTAATAAATTTAGGGTACATGTTATATTTAATAATTTATTTGTAACGGAAAATAATCCTAAGTACAACGTCATTAATTAATTGATTGAGTTATTAAAATTGTTCAGGAAAGTAAATGCTTGAGTTTGAGAAGATTTTGGTCCAGTATACCGTAAAACTCGCTAGGATAAGCAGTATTATTGAACCAGATAAAATAATAATCAATAAAAGTATAAAACCAATGGATAAAGCCCCTAAACTTTAAGATAAGATATATGCCAGATTCCATCAAGTATGCAAATTGGAAAGTCTTCTTACTCCAAACAAAGTCAGCTTCTCTTTGCCAAAAAAAAAAAGAAAAAAAAGTCCAAGTTTTCCTTTTTTCCTATACAACTTTTATGTATATGTATTAAAATCTATTTTCGTTTTTAATTCTACGTAACCAAACTTTTCATTTACGATCAACATCTTGTGAAGTTCAATGTAATATGTAGTGAAGTTACACTATAGCCCTTAAAAGTAAGTGAGCATAAAATTGATGTTGTAAGAAGAGTACGTATGTGTCCTTTAATAGTAGTAACAAAATATATTTGGATAAGAAACAAGAGAAAAGAGCTAGTATTTAATTAGTTCATATTCGATCCATATATTGGGTTTGCTGATACTAGAGTTGTATAGAGTAAAATTTATATTTTGAAATTTCTTATGAATATACACACAGATGAGCGAGACACAAAGAAAAATGGAGTCTAAGATTTACTGGCGACAAAGAACCTCAACTATGAATTATTAGCCCATTATTTAATCATGTACTTACTTCATGCACGTCATGCTCACATAAAATATTCAATTTGGACTTTGCAGTAATTTCTCTCTCTCTTTCTCTCTCTCTCTCTAGATCTCTCTTCATAGTTCATATGTGTGTGTCAGTGACAGTATATATATAGGACTTGGGAAAGAGAGCAGGATGTGTGCTTAATTCAATTTCTTGTTAATCTTTCTCTGTCTAATTAATTAATTAAAAGCAAATTGTTTAATTAAGTTAGTAGATAGAAAAGGATGAGAGTGGAAATAGCAGTGGGATGTATAGTAATAATAATAGTAGTGATGATGAGAAGGGTGGTTAGGAATGTGAATTGGTGGTTATATGAGATGAAGCTTGGAAAGAGCATAAGGTATCAGCTTCCGCCAGGTGATCTGGGTTGGCCTCTCTTTGGCAACATGCTCTCTTTCCTCTCCGCTTTCAAGTCTCCCAACCCTGAATCCTTCGTCGCCCACTTTGTTTACAGGTCACCTCTCTCTCTCTCTCTCTCTCTCTCTCTCTCTCTCTCTCTCTCTCTCTCTCTCTCTCTCTCTCTCTCTCTCTCTCTCTCTCTCTCTCTCTCTCTCTCTCTCTCTCTCTCTCTCTCTCTCCATCTCTCTCTCTCGAGGACCATGCATATCAAGCCACTAATGACGGCGCATTTTAATTGCCTCATGCATAAACTTTACCACCATTATTAATTGATGCGTGTATGTCTAAATTCTCCAAGAATATTAATTCTCCGTCACATATACGTATTTCCTAGTGGAAATTAATGACTCGAATTCTATTTGTCCACTATTACTAGACGGATTATTACTAGTTGCTCCAATGAAAACCATCAATACTTTTGGAACCGCATGCAGAAGAGGTTATTTAATCCATTAATTATTACAAGTTTTTTTTTTTTTTTTTTTTGGTGAGAAGATACAAGAAATTAAAGTTAGAAAAATCTGAAGTGGAAGTTAAACTATGAATGTTTAGCCGTCCAACAGGAGAAAAATATTTGTTCATCATTAGTTTGTAAGCCATTTAGTGGTTTAAATTAATAAAAAGGGACAAACTGTCCGTTTGCCTTTTTTTTGTTCCATTCCAACAAGATCTTTTCTTCTTCTTCTTATTCCTCCTCTTTATATAGTAAAGTTCTAAAAGAGAGTTTAATTTGATGTTGCAATATACTTTTAAGTTTTACTGATGAAGAATTTAAGAATAGTATAAGTCATATGCCTATAAAGAACCAACAACAACCTACTAATTCTTTTTTTTTTCGGTTGAAATATATAGTAATATATACATGATCTTGAGATTCATGTTATTTTAATTTCATACTACCTAGGTAGTACTAAACCCCTCCTTATACATTATAATACGAATGTACGTATTTTATAACACGAATATATATAATTAACAATTAATCCTATGACATTATCATATAATACGAATGTACGTATTTTATAACGTAATCGATATATACAAGTGCATCCTATGACATTATTATTATTATATATCATGTACTAATATAATGCATAACACGATGACCATGTGCATTATTCCCTTTATATCAGTTTATTAAGTCAATTTTACCTTATTTAAACGTATCATTTCATTAAGCTCATTTCCTTATATTCTAAAATGGAAATACGCCATGTGATAAATATACACTATAACTCATAAATTACCATACGTGTCACTAAAAAACAACTAATTTCATTCTCTCTTCTACTTGACCTGATAAAAATACTCCTAAAAAATTATTTTTTTCTTTTCTACTTTATTATAAATAACATTTTTCTTAACATGCGTGTTCGGTCAAATCGTCTTAATAAAAAAAATATGGAGGGAGTATGACACAATAATGCATGTTATTATACGAATTTTGTGATGGCACCTTATGCGTAACATCAGTATGTACATATTTGTTTAGGTCAATATGACTGACCAAAAGTACTTATGATGTAAATTAATCCCCTTCCCCCCCGGCCCCGAAATTATATGCATGCATATTAATTAGTGTTTGGAAAATTATATTTTAAATCACGATTTCATTTTGCAATTACTCTATTTCAAAAAAGTTAAAATTTTGACTAAATCACATACTTTTTTTTTTTTTTTTTTTTTTTTTTTTTTTTTTTTTTTTGCAATTTGAACTCATGTTCTATTTTACTCGCCAGAAATTTAGACGAAGTACGTAACGATGTCGTTTGATTTTCCAAAACAAATAGGATGATGTCAATTAATGTGATGGATTTCATTTATCACACTGTCAATTTTACACAACCATATTAGCTTTTTTGGCAAGTGAAACAGAGTACGAGTTTAAATTACGAAAAATTAAAAATTACGTAGGTATGTACAGTTTCAAAATTTGAGTTGAAATTACCAAATGAGACAAGTTCGCGATTAAAGATGTATTTTTTTTCCTACTTGCCTAATTTACTGTATTTTAAGAGTGAATTTTGATTGATGTACCATTTTGAGTTTAATTATAATATATAATCTCATATTATAAGCAAGTACTAAGTAGGTCGCTTTCTTTTGTTTCCCGTGAATTGATTCCTGTTACCAGCATCCAGTCCCGTTTTATTTAGTCGTCGCTCTCTCGTTTAAGAAGATTAGTTTGATGTGTGCTTTTAACCACTTTATTGTTGTATTTAAACTATTTTTAAAATTAGTTGGTTAGTTCAGTGGTTAAGGATATTGTATTTTTTATCCCCCTTAGGGATGACGTAGTGGTAGAATGAACTGTTTGAGACTGAGAAATCTCAGATTCAATCCTCAATAACGTCTCTATAAGCAGTGCATACTAAAGATATCGGCTGCAGGTTCCTACGAATTAAAAAAAAAAGACGATGAATAGTACATATAGGCCAACGTTTTATTTTCTATTTTATCGTTAGTTTTATTATTACTAACCTCACGCGCGCAGTATAGCATTTCATTAATTGTTGAAGACTATTGTCCAAATTATATATATAAATAAATAACTAAAATTGATCAAGTTCTATTGAATATTCTAGAATGGGCTGCGCGCCAAAATCTTGTTTTGTTCTTTAATCCCGTAAAATTATCAAAATATATAGAATTTGTGCCAATTAATCACATGAAATCTTAAAAATAAAAATAAAAATAAAAAATGAAGGATTTTTTCTGACTAAGTACATACTACTACTTATCATGGACAGGACATCATTATATATGGAATGACATCTTAATTAATTAGGAGATGCATATATGTGAAGTGTAAGTGAGAGAAGATATTGAATTGCAGGTTCGGGCGCGCAGGTTTGTACAAGGTGCACATGTTTGGCAATCCTAGTATACTTGTGACCACACCAGAAGCATGCCGAAGAGTCCTTACCGATGACGCTGCATTCCAGCCTGGCTGGCCTTCTTCCACTCTCCATCTCATGGGACGGAAGTCCTTCGTCGGCATTTTCGACCATCATCACAAATGGCTGCGCAAGCTTACCGCCGCCCCTGTCAATGGCTTCGAAGCTCTTACTGTCTACATGAAGTACATCGAACACAATGTAATCACGGCCCTCGACAGTTGGGCGGGAATGGGCCGGATCGAATTCTTGACCGAGCTAAGAAGGCTCACTTTCAAGATTATAATGCACATTTTCCTCAGCTCCGAGGGGGATCACGTGCGAGAGTCGTTGGAGAAGGCTTACACCGTGCTGAATTATGGAGTCAGGGCCATGGCGATTAATGTGCCGGGATTTGCTTATTACAACGCGCTTAAGGTATCTATAGTCAACTTTTGTATTTTTGAATTTATGAATGTGGCTGCGTGTTTTTGTTTTGATTTTGATTTTGATTTTGTTTTTTATTTTATTTGAGTTGTGCAGGCGCGGAAGGAGCTTGTGGATGTGTTACAAAGGGTGGTGAGTAAGAGGAGGGGGGAGAGGAGGGGGACTTTGTCAAGTGCAAACAAGGACATGATGGATGCCTTGTTGGATGCAGAGGATGAGAATGGTAGAAGATTGGATGATGAAGAGATTATTGATGTTTTGATTATGTACTTGAATGCTGGTCATGAGTCTTCAGGGCATATTACTATGTGGGCAGCTCTTTTCTTGCACCAGAATCCGGATATGTTCAACAAAGCCAAGGTTGCTTTTTTTTTTCTTAATTTAACTACTACTTTCTTGCAGTTGAGATGCGATGAATGTAGTTGCAGTTGCAAGTAATTGAAAAACATTGATTTCAGGCTGAGCAAGAGGAAATTGTAAGAAACAGACCAAGTCAGCAGAAAGGTTTGACACTAAAAGAAATAAGGAAAATGGATTATCTTAATAAGGTACGTATATATGGTTCCATACCCTTATTACTCCGAGCTAGCTATTAATTAGTGGCAAGCAGACAGATTTGGATCCTAGCTAGCTAATTATTCAAGTCCAAAACTGAGGGTGGTGCAGGTTATTGATGAGACGCTTCGTGTGGTTACGTTCTCACTGGTGGTGTTCAGAGAGGCAAAGAAAGATGTCAATGTTTGTGGTAATGAAATGCATACATGTATATTTAGAAGGTGCATGATGAGAAAAAGTAATGCAGTATAATTGATATATTACTATGTATTTGTTTGGTTTTAGGATACATGATACCTAAAGGATGGAAAGCTCTGGTGTGGTTCAGGAGCGTTCACTACGATCCTGAAACATGGCCGGAGCCAAAGAAATTTGATCCTTCAAGATGGGATGTGAGTACTGTACTGGATGCATGCATGTTCAATTAATTATAAATACAGATGATATGATAATTAAATAGCAAGCTAGTGTGTGTAGTGTTTGATTAAAATGTGTATACAGGATTTGACACCAAAAGCAGGAAATTTCCTTCCTTTTGGAAGTGGGAGCAGGCTGTGCCCTGGGAATGATCTGGCCAAGCTTGAAATATCAATCTTCCTTCACTATTTTCTTCTCAACTATGAGTGAGTAATTATTATATAGTGTATCTGGAATATTGGATGGAATGTTGTACAAGTATGGTAATTGTTAATGTTTATAAGTGCAGATTGGAACGCGAGAATCCTGATAGTCCGGTGATATACTTGCCGCATACCAGGCCTAAAGACAACTGCCTAGGAAGGATCAGAAGAAGAAGCTCTGCACTTCAAACTTGATTGAATACATATCAGTATCAGTATCAGTATCATACATATTTTAATTTATGTCATCTATCTTCTATGGTTTGAGGCATCCTCCAATATCCCTCTCTCTGTACTAGTACTACACTATATTTACTGCAAAAAACAAATTAAGAGTGGACAATTTTATTAATTCATCATCGTATACTTCTGAATTTTGTTTAGTACGTATACTAGTTAGCTTGTGTACGACAACGGCAACAACAACAAAAGAAGAGAAGAGAAAAAACGATATTAGCTTTGATATGACATTGACACTCTCGTTCTCGCATCACAAAAGGATTTCTCAAACGAAGAGCAGAATAATAGTTATAATTACATCGTACTCGTTACTACACATCAAAGCGCCTGTAGCTCAGTGGATAGAGCGTCTGTTTCCTAAGCAGAAAGTCGTAGGTTCGACCCCTACCTGGCGCGCTCTTTCTTTATTTATTTTAATTTTAATTTTAATTGTTATTTGTCCTTTTAAATTTATGTTTCCTTAATTACTATAATCCTTATTCCTTAAAGATAAAAAATTACTTTAATCCTTAATTATTATAATTAGCATTTTTCCTTTTAAATTGTTTCTTTAGTTACTTTAGTTAGTATTTTATTTTTCCTTAATTACTACTCCCTCCGTCTACGAAATGGTAGCCACATTGTGGCCGACACGGATTTTAAAAAAATAATAGGTAGTAGTGAACTATAGTGAGTATTGTTGTGAGTTGGGTAAGAGTCCCACAATAAATGTGAGTAGAGTAGCAAAAGTGACAACCATTTCGTGGACAAACTTAAGTAGCAAAAATGACAACCATGTCGTGGACGGAGTGCACAAAACATCTCCCCATTTGGGTTTCGGCACGAAAAATAAGAAAGTTGATAAAGTTGTTTTAAGTGGGGTAAAAGTAAAAATGTAGGGGTAGTGGGATAATGACAAAAAAGTGGCATTGACCAAAAAATGGTGGTATTGACCAAAAAGTAAGAATAAAGTTATTGTGTTAACAAAAAAAAGTAGGAATAAAGTTGTCGTAAGTGGGAGCATCAATGACAAAGAATAGTTATAAAGAAAAAGTAAGAGAGTATAATTGTACAAAAAGGTAATTAGGGAATTATTTCATGGACAAAAAAATATGGGTAAGTAGGGAGTTGTTTCGTGGACGGAGTCGTGGACGGAGGGCATATAAATTAGCATTTTTTTCGTTTTGAATTTATTCTGTGCTCTTATAATCTTTTTTAAATTTTTTTAACCCCAAGTTCAAAAGTTGTTGAACATTCTGATTTATGAATCACTCTTTTTCACTCTTGTATTTTTTTTTTTCTTCTTTTGTTAGTAAGGGAATGAGATTTATGCTCCCACTTGATCGTATCTACTTACTGTTTATCTTTGAGAACAAACCTTAATCTTATATTTCCATCTCAGTTCCGGGGTAAAGAAAGATGATAGCAATGGTAAGTGTGATATGACAATATTTTGTAGTAGGAAATATAACAAAATTCTAAACAGAGAATATTAATAAATTAGCAGTAGAATGTTGTTTTCTATCACGCAAATATGGGAAGACAGGCGGGATGAGTCCAGTTCCCTTCTTAGTTGTATATTTGTAGTGATGAATTTATTAGAATTTACCTTGTTTTACTACTGCCAACAATCTTCTATATTCTCTCCACTCATTTCATTTCATATATATATATGCGTGTATAATATAGGACATGGAAGAGGGAGTGAACCCTGTTTTGTGGTTAATTCTCTCTCTCTCTCTCTCTCTCTCTCTCTCTCTCTCTCTCTCTCTCTCTCTCTCTCTCTCTCTCTCTCTCTCTCTCTCTCTCTCTCTCTCTCTCTCTCTCTCTCTCTCTCAAAGATGGGCTTGGAATTGTTGGCGGTGTATTTTGTGGTGTTATTGATAGTAAGATGGGTGGTTAAGAATGTGAATTACTGGTTATATGAGAGCAAGTTGGGTGATAAAAGGTATCAACTGCCTCCTGGTGATTTGGGCTTCCCACTCATTGGTCACATGTGGTCTTTCCTCTCAGCTTTCAAATCCACCAACCCTGAATCTTTCATCACACACCTTGTCCACAGGTCTCTCTCTCTCTCTCTCTCTCGCTTACTCTCTCTCCCCCTCTCCTATTTTGGCCAACCATGCATTAATTATAGAAACAACGCTATGTTCACTTTTTATTATAATGTACTTGATTTCACCAATGCACGTCACGTATATAAATAGCGCTGATTTTTCAGATTCGGGCGCGTTGGGCTGTACAAGGTGTATATGTTTGGGAATCCAAGCATCATAGTGACAAGTCCAGAAGCATGCAGAAGAGTACTAAATGATGATGAAGGTTTCAAGCCTGGCTGGCCTACTTCCACTGAGCAACTCATGGGGAAAAAGTCATTTGTTGCCATCTCCGACCACCAACACAAGTGGCTCCGCAAGTTAACTGCTGCCCCTGTCAATGGCTTCGAAGCATTAACCGTCTACATGAAATACATCGAAGAAAATGTCATCATTGCTCTGCAGAAATGGGAAAACATGGGACAGATTGAACTGTTAACTGAGCTCAGAAGGCTTACTTTCAAGATAATCATGCACATTTTCTTGAGCTCCGAAGGCGAGCATGTCCGGGAGGTGTTGGAGAAGGAGTACACTAATCTGAATTATGGAGTGAGGGCAATGGCAATTAATGTGCCGGGATTTGCTTATTACAACGCGCTTAAGGTAATGTATTCAGTTAATTTCTATATGCTATGAATTTTAGCTGTAGTTGGCTTAGACTTTGTTTGTTAATTACTGTAATAGGCACGTAAGCGGCTTGTGGCTATACTGCAAGCTGTAGTAAGTAAGCGAAGGGCGGAGAGAGAGGGTGATCCAACAAGCCCGAGGAGAGACATGATGGATGCTCTTTTGGATGCTGAAGATGAGAACGGTAGAAAATTGGATGATGAAGGGATTATTGATATTTTGATTATGTACTTGAATGCTGGCCATGAATCTTCAGGGCACACAACCATGTGGGCAGCCCTTTTCTTACAGCAGAATCCTCATATGTTCAACAAAGCTAAGGTTGTCTTAATTTTAGGTCATCAACTTTGGTAAAGATTAATGTAATGAAAGTATCATTCTTTTCAGGCTGAGCAAGAGGAGATTATAAGAAACAGACCTCCTGATCAGAAGGGTTTGACACTTAAAGAAATTAGGAAAATGGATTATGTTAACAAGGTATGGTGGCTTTGTATATCAATCAGATGATATGATACAAGTTTACATAACGCGTTTACACCAAAATTCTCACAGGTTATTGATGAAACACTTCGCGTTATTTCCTTCTCGTTGATGGTGTTTAGAGAGGCAAAGAAAGATGTCACTGTTTGTGGTGAGCACTTCTTATTTCTTGTTCACATATAGATAAGTTTTTCCCTTTATCTTGAAATCTTGTTCTATATTATCTTCGAAGCCTAAAAAATGAAATATGACATTTTTCTGTTGTCAGGTTACACCATTCCTAAAGGGTGGAAAGTTTTGGTCTGGTTCAGAAGCGTTCACTACGACCCTGAAACGTGGCCTGAGCCAAAGAAGTTTGATCCTTCTAGATGGGATGTGAGTTTGAGGCCATTTCTCTCTTCAACATCATATATAGGTAGCATTATTATATCAAGGAGCTATTACTAATGACACAACATATACTGTGCAGAATTTCATTCCAAAAGCAGGAAATTTCCTTCCTTTTGGAGGTGGAAGCAGATTGTGCCCTGGGAATGATCTAGCTAAGCTTGAAATTTCCATCTTCCTCCATCATTTTCTTCTTAACTACGAGTGAGTTGTAACTTTCAACACCCATTGTTCGTCTTGAAATATTATGTTTAGATTCTTGACGAGAGAAATCCACTTGTTGACAGGTTTGATCAATATGACCCTGCTAGTCCTGTGATGTACCTACCGCATACGAGGCCTAAAGACAACTGTCTGGGAAAGATAAGAAGGGTGACTCCTCAAACTGCATAGACAGGACAGGAAGAGACTACTTTTTTTTTTGGCTTCATTTAGTATAAAACTGTATCACGTAATTTCTACCTCAGCCCTTTCTGCAGCTCTATTCTTGATCAGCATCCTGTTGTTTCAGGGTTTCTCTTGATGAACTACATTTACTATTTTTACTACAATGAAAGGAAGCCAATCGATTACTATCATATATTTATCCAAATATGATTAGTTTTCTAAAAGAGAGAGAAGGGAATGAAAGAAATAATTTTGAGAACGGAATACTAGTCTACCTGAAAAAGGTAATAACTTGCAAAATCATACAAATTAAAAGACTTTTTGTTTTCAAGTATAAATTTGTTCTTTCAGAAAAAGGGATACAATATATGTTTGTAAGGTTTGAGATTTATATGTTGGATCTTTTAACAATTATATTAATTATCAAGTTTTGAATATCCTTAGTTTATACTAATAATCAAAGTTCATATATATGTGGTAGCGATCTCATGATTGAACACCTAAAATGTCACGAGTTCGAATCTGATCAATACTCGTTATCATTTGAAGACAACAGACGACAAAACCCATGCATGATTATTATGCAACCTGCCAAATCAAAAATTAATTACACAATGATACTGCTATTTCTTCACCTTCAATAGGCTAAGAATTATTCACTAGTTCTCAAAAGTCATTTCTTCAGACAAATCAGACTCTGTAACAGAGCTGTCAACTAGGAAACACTCAAACCTTAGCTTCGAGATTGAGACGAACACTACTAACATATACATCCTCGTAATATACAAAACTAGCGTTACTTGAAAAAAAAAAAAGTTTCACCTCACGCAGTGCCAGGTCCAAGTAAATTCAGGATCTGGGTATTCATATACCAGTATATCAGATATCAGGTATGGGTATGTGATATGGTCCAAAAACAACCTGACCTGTGTAATAAGGAAAATAGACGAGTGAATCATGGTAAAGCCTTACTACCTCTATTTATTTGAGAGCTAAATCCGGAAGAGACCTGAATAGCTATGCGGTATGAGATATCTGATAAGACATGATACTCCTAGACGAGCTAGTTGGAGTTCAAAAATAGGAGAGAGCTCGTTAGGTCTCAGAAACGGGCCTAAAGAGAGCTGGTACACCTGTGACAGAAAAACTGCTTTATCACACACTTTTCCAGAATTACGGAAAAGTATGTCTTGCACAACGAATAAGGGAAAAGCACGCGTCTAAAAGGTATTGGAGGATTTGCCTAACGTTGATACTTCATCTCCAAGTTAGAAGGGGGTATATATATAAGTTTTTTCTTTCATTTCGGTAGATTTTGGAGACATACCACACACACATATACAAGCACCTGAAAACATATTGTGGATTTTTCTTGGAATCTGACTTTAGCATCGGAGGTGGTTTCGCAGGAGAATTCCCCGGTTTCCATTCCTGTCGCAGGTGTTGGGGACATTCCTGCTTGTGGTGGTGATTGGCCAAGTTGCAGAGAAGAAATCCAGAAGGAATAGGTAAATGTTCACGTAGTTCAGCTATCATTATAGTTCATTTTCTGATGCTGTCTTTTTTGAGATGCATCAGTATGGGTATGGGATATCAGGTATGAGTATCAGATTGATATTTGATATGTTGAAGATATTGATTGATATCAAGTGCGAAGGAAAGTAGTGATATGAGTAGACTAGCAAAAATTGGTATATGAAAATATTGAAAATTGGCATATCAAGTATATCAAGTATATCAATTTGATACCCATATATTGATATATCAAACACAGGATATGGATATAAGCCATATTGATACCCATACCTGATATACGTATATGGATATCAAACGATCCTAATGCTCTCTTCAATCTTGAAAAGAAGCACCTAGTGAGCACTATTATTTCGTTTTATGCAACTAATAGAATATAAGATACCAATTTAACCTTGTTGAAATTGCTCAATGGAATTCATGCAAAAACGACTAAGTATGAGGATTGAAGAGATAAGGGTCTTGTCTGCAAAATGGAAAGGATGGAGGGATTTAGTTTGCAATAATCGATAGTTTGTATTTTAATCGCAACTGTTGATTTTGATCGAAGGGCTGTGATTTGATTCGAGCTGGAAGTTGGTTACAACGGTTATAACCTCCAAGGGTGAAGCTTTTCACCATCATCGTCTTCATTCTGTTTCAGAGAGAAAGAGAGCAGTTGCTTAGTTCATAGTTTTGTATAGCAGTTTCTTTCTCGTATATTCTATGTGTAATTCGAAGTGAGTTCATTGATGAATAAACGAGCACCAGATCATTGACCCATGGATGTAGCTTATTTGAGTGAACCACGTAATCCTTCGTGTAATTTCATTTTCTTGTTTTGAATTTTGCAAATTCTAGTGCGCATATGTGTTTTCAGTTCAATTCGTGGTGAAAACTTGGATCTATTCCTAACAAGTGGCGCCGTCTGCCGGAATCAGATTCACAGTGAAGTTCAAAGCGATTAGAGACCTTTTATTTAGAATTCTGATCGGAGGATCGTCGGAGAATAGATCAGAGTAATGATGGCAATGGTGAAGATGGAAACTCAAAAGTTCACAGGGAAGAATGGTTTTGGTTTATGGAGAATCAAAATGAGAGCTCTCCTAACTCAGCAAGGTCTGGCGTCTGCACTCATGGATGATGGAAGTTCATCATCAACAGCTCCGGCGGGCAGAGATGAGGGAAAGAAAGAGACGTCTGCATCTGAGGCAGAGCTCAAGAAAGCAGAGATCCGAGAAAAGGCACATAGCTTGATCATCTTGTGTCTTGGAGATAAAGTTCTGAGAGAAGTTGCAAAAGAGAAGTCAGCTGCAACACTTTGGACGAAATTGGACTAAATCTACATGACCAAATCTTTGGCCAATAGATTGTATATGAACCAGAGGTTGTACTCTTTCAGGCTGATGGATGATAAGCTATTGGAAGATCAACTTGAGGCTTTTAATAAGATCATTGATGATCTGGAAAATGTTAATGTGAAAGTTGAAGATGAAGATCAAGCTATCATATTTTTGAATGCACTGCCAAAGTCTTTTGATCATCTAAGGGATGCTATGCTCTATGGAGGAGGTTCAATCTGCACTCAAGGCTAAAGAACTTCAGAAATCTTCATCAACATCTATTCAAGAAAATGTTGGTGAAGGATTGAATGTAAAGTCAAAGCCAGCAAAGGGGAAATTCAAGAAGAGTAAGAAGGAGTTTAAGAAGCCTGGGCAGAAGAAGAACTTGAAGAAAAATGATGATGACAACTGTTTTCATTGCAATAAACCAAGACATTGGAGGAGAGATTGTCCATTATGGAAGAAGAAGAACGCTCAATCTGGACAGAAACAAGAGACAAAGAATCCACCAGAGCAGTGTGATATTGTTGAGGCCTTGAATGTGATGGAGAGTCAAAGTGGAGGTTGTTGGGTGATAGATTCAGGTTGTTTTTTCCATATCTATCCTCATAAACACTGTTTTATGACTCTGGAAGAATCTAAGAGTGGTTTGGTACTTCTTGGAAACAATCAGTCATGTCAAGTGAGAGGTATATGCAGTGTGAAGCTGAGAATGAATGATGGTTCTGTGAAAATCCTTGAAGATGTGAGATATATTCCTACTTTGAAGAGAAATCTGATATCTCTTGGCTGGCTTCAGAGGAAGGGATGTAAGTTTCGCTCAACAAATTATGGTATTGCTATCACCAAAGATTCAAAGATTGTTCTCAAAGGTTAATGAGTTATATTATCTTTTTGGTGAGAGTGTTGTTGGTGAAAGCAACAATGTGAATGACAAGATGGATGATACAATGCTATGGCACAAGAGGTTGGGGCATGTAGGAGAAAGAGGTCTCAATGAACTGCAGAAACAAGGCATCATCAAAAGCAAGGACAAATTTAAACTGGATGCATGTGAGCAGTGTATCTTGAGCAAGAGCAAGAAGCTTCCACATGGAACAGGTAAACATATATCTCAAGCTCCTTTAGATTATGTTTATGTTGATCTGTAGGGTCCAAATAAGACTGAAACCATAGGGAAATGGAGATTCTATATGGCCATTATAGATGACTTTTCTAGAAAACTGTGGGTCTATATTTTGAAGGGCAAGACTAAAGCTCTTGAAAAGTTTGAAGTATGGTGCAATGAGGTTGAGAATGAGAAGGGTACTAAGTTGAAATGTCTTAGAACTGACAATAGTTTATAGTTCATATCTGGTGAGTTTGAAGAATTCTGTGCAAAGAAAGGTGTAAAGAGGCATAAAACTGTACCTGGTAATCCTCAGTAAAATGGTGTGGTAGAGAGAATGAATCGTATTATACTTGAGAGGCTAAGGTGTATGCTATTTGATGCTGGAATGCTTAAGGCAGCTGTGACTGCAAGTTATTTGATAAATAAATCTCCATCTTCTGCAGTTGATTATAGCACACCTGATGAGCTGTGGCATGGAAGGTTTGTTAACTATGATCATTTGAGAATATTTGGATGCAGGGCTTATGCTCATATTAGACAAGACAAGCTAGAGCCCAGGGCTTTGAGGCGTGTGATGTTAGGCTATCCACTAGGAGTTAAAGGTTACAAATTGTGGTGTACTGAGCCTGGTGAAGGAAAGGTGATAGTGAGCAGGGATGTGGTATTTAATGAGAATGAAATGCCATTTAAACATGTTGTTTGTTCATCTAGAGTTGTTCAAAATGCTGGATCTAGTGGAGATAACTTGATTCAGGTGGAGCTTGAAGACTTTAGTGTGGGTGATAATGAAGTTTCTGTTGAAAATGAGCATGAATCTGAGGGTGAAGACTTGATAGGTGGAGATGATGAGAGTCTTAGTAATTACATGTTAGCTAAAGATAGAGTGAGAATGAATATCACACCTCCTCAGAGATATGGTCATGCTGAGATGATTTATTTTGCATTGTGTGTTGCACAAGAGTTAGAAATCTTAGAGCCTAAAACTCAATGTTCTAAAAACCGGACCGAATCGGCCGGTTCGACCGGGAACCGTCCATAGCTTCGGTCCGGTTAGCTCTTAAAAACTACCGGAGGTAGAAAACCGTCCAAAACCGGCCAAAACCGGTTTGACCCGGACAAAACCGTCGGTTTTTGAAAATCCCCCGGTTTTCAAAAACACCACTATTTTCAGGAAAGATGGTGGACGGCACGACGGCGGAGGTGGACAGCGCAACGGCGGCAGTGGAGAAGGGGCGGAAAGAAGAGAGAGACAGTTAGAGAGAGAAAGGGCGAGAGAGAGATAGACATAGACTTAGAAAAAGAAGGACTTACCGACGGTGATAACGCGCATGGTGGACGGAGGTACTGCTGGAGACGACGGTGGAGGATGGCCTGACAGTGGTGTAGTTGCTGAAAATAAGAGAGAGGAGAAAGGAAAAGAAAGAGAGAGCGAGAGCGAGAGAGAAAGGAAAAGAGAGAGAGAGAGAGAGAGAGAGAGAAAAGGTGGAGTGGGAGAGCGAGAGTAAGAGTCAGAGAGCTAGAGAGAGAGAGAAAAGGAAAGGTAGAGTGTGAGAGAGAGAGAGAGTGAGAGAGGTAGATAAAGATAAAGTTAAAAAGAAAAATAATTATAATTGGTTTTTAAATTTATGTTGTGAAGAACTGAAGATACTTTTTTACTCATTCTGTCTCGGTATTTATAGTCTAGTTCGGTGGCACTGGAATTAAGGAGAAGATAAAATTATGAATTTTTTATTATTTTTATTTATTAAATTATTATTTTTATTTATTTAATATAGAATAGTTTAATTAGATGGTTCAATTACAGTCAAATCGGTTGAACCGGTTGAACCTTGACCCGGAGGCCTCACCGGGTCAATCTCCGGTCCGGTTTTTTAAACATTGCTAAAACTTATGCAGAAGCAATGAAGAGTCCTGAAATGCAGCAGTGAATTCTAGCTATGAGGGAAGAGATTGAATCCCTTGAAAGAAATGGAACTTGGATTCTAGTTGCTAAGCCTGTAGGGAAGAAGTTGGTCAGTTGCAAATGGATATTCAAGAGGAAATTTGAAGTCATTGGCAAGGAGTTGATTAGATACAAAGCAAGGCTAGTGGTTAGAGGATTCACACAGAAGGAGGGGATAGATTACAATGAAGTTTTCTCATCAGTTGTGAAACATACCTCTATTAGAACCATGCTTGCTGTTGTTGCTCATTTTGATTTAGAGCTGGAGCAAATGGATGTAAAGACATCTTTTCTACATGGAGAGTTAGAAGATGAGATATACTTGACCCAACCAGAAGGTTTCATATTATCTGAGAACAAAAACAAGGTTTGTTTACTAAAGAAATCATTGTATGGTTTGAAGCAAAGTTCCAGATAATGGTATAAGAAGTTTGATGAAAAGATGATGGAAATTGGATTCATCAAGTCCAAGTATGACATTGTGTGTATATGAAACAGCGCAAAGGTCAAACTATTGGGAGGAGCTAAAAGAATTCTAGGAATGGATATTGTGAGAGATAGAGCTATAGGAAGGCTATGGCTTTGTCAGCATAATTACATTCAGAAGGTGTTGAAGAAATTCAACATGCATGAGGCCAAAATTCTGTCAGTTCCTATGCCAGTTCATGTTCAATTACTTATGAAATGTCACCTAAGACAAATGATGAGAGGAAGGAGATGAGTTCAGTGCCTTATTCTAATTTGTTGGGGAGTTTGATGTATACAATAGTGTGTACTAGGTCTGATATCTCTCATTCTGTGAGTGTAACAAGTAGGTACATGATTGATCCTAGTAAAGATATTGGGAAGCTTTAAAGAAAATTTTAAGGTATCTGTAAGGGAGTTCAAAGAGAGGTATTCTGTTTCAAAAAAGTGATTCAAAGGAAGAAGCATTGGTTGGATTTACTGACTCAGATTATGCAGCAAATCTGGATAATAGAATGTCTCAAAGTGGTTATATCTTCAAGTTATTTGGAGTAGCTGTGAGTTAGAAATCTTCTTTGCAGCATGTAGTAGCTCTTTCAACCACTGAAGTTGAATACATGGCAATGACTGAAGCTGTGAAAGAGGCTTTGTGGTTAAAAGGAATGGCTTCTGATTTTGGAATTGTGCAGGATTTGGTGGAGGTGAGATGTGATAGCCAAAGTGCTTTGTGTTTGGCTAAGCATCAGACATTCCATGTAAGATCTAAGCACATAGATGCCAGATTTCATTTTATTAGAGATGTGGTTGACAATGGGGTTATGCATTTGGAGAAAGTTTCCACAAATGAGAATGCTGCAGATGCATTAACCAAGGCATTACCGGTTTCTAAATTTGGTCGTTATCTTGAGTTGGTGAATGTTGTATCTCAAGATTGAGGTGGAGTTTTGTTGTTGTTGTGAAAGCAGTTTCTGAGTTTGTCTGTTAATTTCTGAGCTTGTCTATTCTGAGTTAGTCTGCTGATTTCAAAGTATGTTTGATCGGAGTTTGGTTTGACGTTTCTCTGTTCTGCTGGTTTGCTGAATTCATGGAGCAAAGTGGAGAATAGTTGAAATTGCTCAATGGAATTCATGCAAAAAAAGGCTAAGCATAAAGGATTGAAGAGATGAGGGTCTTTTCTGCAAAATGGAAAGGACGGAGGGATTTAGTTTGCAATAATCGATAGTTTGTGTTTTAATCGCAACTGTTGATTTTGATCGAAGGGCTGTGATTTGATCCGAGCTAGAAGTCGGTTACAGCGGTTATAACCTCCAAGGGTGAAGATTTTCACCATCATCGTCTTCATTGTGTTTCAGAGAGAGAGAGAGAGAGAGAGAGCAGCTACTTAGTTCATAGTTTTGTATAGCAGTTTCTTTCTCGTATATTCTGTGTGTAATTCGAAGTGAGTTTATTGATGAATAAAAAAGCACCCGATCATTGACCCGTGGATGTAGCTCATTTGAGTGAACCACGTAATCCTTCGTGTAATTACATTTCCTTGTTTTGGATTCTGCAAATTCTAGTGCGCGCGCGTATGTGTTTTCAGTTTCAATTTGTGGTGAAAACTTGGATCTATTCCTAACAAACCTAAAGTTTAGGCTATCAACCACTGATAGAGAGTAAATGAATGATTGCCATATGCACATGCCCCAACAAGCACAAAGGTCAAAGCAGATAATAAAGTGGCATGGATATTCAACGGAATGCCCTAACATGCATAAGATAACACGCAAAGATAAGATCATATGTCTAATAGAACTCAACATATCCATAACTCACAATCAAGATTATGCCATATGCATCCATCATGGCCACTTGCCAATTTTCATTGGATGTGCTTAATCAATCAATGTACCAAATAAAGAACATTATCATCAATCAATCATACTTAAATACTCCTCCCACATCTATCAAATATAGCTTCCATACAAGAAAGTTATATGCATCAATATCTGGAAATAATTTATAGAGATGATTAATCACATTGATCACAGAATTTCGATATTCCTACCAAAATCATATAGACCAAAAAAAGTACAAAAAAAAAGAAAAAGAACAAAATGAAATAAGTAGAAGCTTATATCAAACGACACTAATTTTCAGAAGTAGAACTATGGTTCAAACAACGTCGTTCCGTTATTCCAGAAAAAAAAATAAAGAATTTCAAATCTGGAAGAAAGCCAGAGAGAATTACAGGCTTAACAGATACTAACATTCAGAATTGGAACAATGGTTCAAAGGACGTCTTTCAATTATTCCAGAAAGGAAACAAAGGAGATGCCAATTTCAAATCTGGAGGAAAGCCAGAGAGTAGTAGAGCTTATATCAAAAGATACTAATTTTCAGATTGGAATTTTGGTTAAAATGACGTCGTTCAGTTATTCCAGAAAGGAAATAAAGAAGATGCCAATTTTCAAAGGATACTAATATATTCAGTACTATGGTTCAAACGACGTCGTTCAGTTATTCCTGAGAGGAAATACAAAAAACGACATAGTTTTGCTTTATGTGGTTGGCTGGACAACAAACTACATTAATTGCAGGCCTAACATGCAGACATATTTCACTGGGAACTTGAAATGACATTGTTTGGATTTTCGCAAAGAAAATAAATAACCACAAACTTTATTGTAATTTTGAATTCGAACTATTAAACTTCTTTATGCCGCAATTGAAAGATGCATTGTGAAAATCACTAACAATAATTATTTTATTTCCTACAAGGCTCAAGAAGTTTTAAAAATCTTGATCAAAAAAAGAAAAAAAGTTTAAAGATCAGTCTTTGAAGAAAAATGAATAATTTTATAATCCGTGCAAGATGATGCTGTGCAACATGAGCATTGCATTTTTCACATATTTATCATGATTAATTGGAAATCTGGTCTGACCAAAACGTCAAGATTACGATCATCAAGGCAAATGATCAGGTGTCACACCCAAAGTTTTTAAAATTTTATGCGATAATAATTTCCTTACTGATGTGATATGATGTGCAAGGAAAAATTACAACTTTTTGAGATATCTGCAAGTAAATGTGATTTCTTATGAAACTTGTGGATTTTCAGATTACATAAAGGACACAAACTCAAATTCAAGCATAAAGAAAATCACTACAAAAAGGGATGTCAAAAAAGAAGTCATGCAACCGAGTCAAAGTTATTATTAATAAGTACACATTGAAAAGAAATTCATTTGTTGTAATAATAATTATAAGGTTTGTAGTGAGAAGAAATGTAAAAATTGTTCACTATGATCGTGGAGTGAAAAAATCACATGAACTGATTCTCAGAGAAGACCTTTGTACTAATAAATGACCAAGTAAGTTATGCGTACATTAATAAGGCAAGTTGATATGGCAGTTATTCATAAGGAAACTTTCCTTTTACGAGCAAATTGAGAAACTAGAAGAAACCAAATAGAAAGCCTCTTAGCTCGTCTTATTTCATACTGAGATTCTGAATATATAGATAGAACATCAACAAAAGTATATATATTTTCTCTCCACAAACATATGCATATATAGAACCAAACATACAGGTGCAAGAGCATGCACAAAAACTATACTATTAGTTAATTATTGCATGGAAAGCATAAGATAATAAATGAAATAAACTAAGAATTAATTCAAAATTTACATAAGACAAAAACTAATAAAAGTATTATTAGTAGATAACTATTTTTGTGGAACATATAAGATGTAGCTACTCGATGTGATTATTGAATACATTTAAAGTTTGATTATAACAAGTCCTATGTTGCTTGCCCTGTTATGTTGTAATGTCTAATGCGTGATCCATAAAAGTAGGATGAAATTTGTGTAATTCTTCTAGCAATAGGGATTCTTGACGAGGAAATGATTTTAAGGAAAAAGAGATTGCATGAATGTTGTTACATGATCGTCTCATGCAAAAGTACGTCTCGTATCCATAAGATTGAAAGACAAAAATCTTACTTTTGAAGATAGATAGTAGAGCTTTTGAAAAACTAAAACAAAAGTAATACCATTTGTAGAAGTATTGTATTTACATAAGTATATTTTGTGTAACCAAAAAAATTGATCTTGTGTAATCAAAGTATTGTTTAAGTGTTCCGTCATATGTATTTCAATTTTTGAGAATGTATCATAGCCATAGGGAGGCAAACCTTCCCTTATATGAAGGCATACGCACTTTGTATTGAAGTCGTTTATTTGATAACAAGAATTTTAATCAGCGGATGGCAATATGATAGTGAGATAGGAAAAACAATACTAATATATTGAACTAATGCTACTGCACCCAATCTTAAGCCTGAAGTTGGTTCCTACCAGACAACAAGAGGGAAATCATGTTGCATTCCAGGGATCTATCCAATCAAGATTCGTATAATCACATATGGGTTGAGCCATATGTGATTTTATGAGTTTGTTCTTTATTAGGGAAATCAATGCGCCAAATAGGTGAATATAAAGAATCCGGCAGCAAGAGATGACACAGTTTAACTTCATCGAGGTCCAAATGTACTAGTTTGGTTGTTCTACATATGAAGTTTCTGTTCAAGGGCCATTTGCTTACAAGCTACATCTATCATTTGAATCTTATTAATAAAAAGGAAAGATCCTTTCCAATAAGCCAACCTCTCTGCAGAAGATGGATCAAGAGCACCAGTATCTTTGTTTCTACTGAGGCCGCTACTAACATACGACCCACGAAACCAAATACTGCTCTTATCCCTACTACACTGATGAGAAATTGTGCTGGTTGATGGAACAAAACCCCTGTTCTTGACTAAGAGGTGCCATAAGGAACTACGCCTTTCTTTCCCATGCTTTTTCATCACAGAATCAACCATAGTTTCTAATGCACATCTATATAGCTCAGCCAAGTCTCTGAAAGATTCTGTTCTTGGCTCAACTTTTTTCTCAATAAAAGCAATTGTATTTTGACAAACAGTGCTGAGGATATCCATTTCACCACGAATAGACCCAACATGTAAGATCGCCAATTCTACTCTGCTTTACTGTAGTTTTATTGCAACAACCTATCTTTGACGATAGTGTATAGCAAATCAAGCTTCACATAAAGAAACTGCTTGAGTTCATTCACAGTATAAATGGACTCATTTGCTGACAGTACAAAATTAGCTACTGCCTCAGCATTCATCTCAGTGGTACATCTTGGTCCATCAGGGTGGACTTCTGATGTTTGTGATACTTCAGTGATTGCATTTGACTTATTATATTTAGATTTTCCTTTTCCATATGAACCCCCCTTTTTTACCAGCCATGACAGCAACTGAAATAAACAAAACAGAAAATCAAAACCATAACCACCACTCACAAGATATAAGAAAAAACAATTATAGACTTAGGCTCATTTCATCAATACTATTTTAGTAAACAAATTATGCATATAGGTAGAAGTGAGAACAATCCATATAACTTGTGGAGAAATGCTTATGTTTTAACTGCAGGGATCTGCCTGATTACCAAATGTATATATCTATACAGATGAAAAATTATATAATAGCTTTTTTGTGATAAAAAAAAAAATGCCGTTAACAGAAAGTCCACACTGGCCTAAAACCTAGAAATGAATCCCTTGTTGCCATGAAATTGTTGTGAGTTCTTAGTTCTCTACAAAGTTTTCCAGTTACTAGTAAAGCCCCATAAATTTCTCACCAGAGAAACCCACATTCTAGATGAGTAAAACAGTTCTGTTGAACAAGCTCCCACATATGATGACTAATTCAGTCTTTCCAATAAACAATCAATGAGTATCAGTCCTAGGACACCAACAACCCAATGGCAAGAGGGAGAGGGGGGATCTACACCCTCAACACCATAATAACAAAATATAGCATAATTTTTAATGGTAAGATTGATTCAAGTGCCGGGTGTGTCAATGTTATCTTAGAGGCTACTTACTGGAAATATTTATCACCCAAATCACCTTGCAAAGTGTTCTCCTCAAAGCAAGACACCTGAAGGAAAAAAGGATATAATTGTGAACGATATCAGTGTATCATCTCAACATAATTAAGAATGCAAAAGCTTAGAGAAGATTCACTCATGTCAAACACCAGACTCATGAACCCATCAGAGGATTAACATTCAACAAGAATTTACTAAAAGAAACTATCTCAGCAACAGTAACATGTACAACACAATATCAAGCAACTGGTAATAAGAAGTATGGGACTCCAGCCCCAAATCAAAGGTATAATTTGCTCCTTACCTTGGTAACTCGAAGAAAGAAGTATTGTGTTCACTTGAAAGTATAAATTTATGCCTCCATTTAGAGGTAAATTGAGGGATAAACAAAAATCTCACCCTTTAAATCATCCCTTCATTTTAAATCTCCCCTTTCTACCACCACAAGGAGGGATAATATTATCCCCCTAAATTGGAGTGATAATATTATCCCTCTTTGTGGTGGTGGAAAGAGGAGATTTAAAAAAATAAGGCATGATTTAAAGTGTGAGATTTTTATTTAGAGAATTAGTCAAATATAGCTACTCCTGAAAAGAAAAGTGCTAATATAGTCACGTTTTTAAAAACGATCAAATATGGCCACGCATACACGACTTGCATACACGACCAGCATACACGACAATGTATATTGGTCGTGTATGCTGATATGGTCGTGTATGCTAGGCGTGTATTCAGGTCGTGTATGCTGATATAGTCGTGTATGCTAGTTGTGTGTGCATTATTGTGTATATTGCTATGATCGTATATGCTAGTCGTGTATGCATGGCCATATTTGATCGTTTTTTAAAAAGTGGCTATATTAGCACTTTTTTTTTCAGGGGTGACTATATTTGCACTTCTCCCTTTTACTTATCCCTCCATAAATAGAGGTATAAATTTATAATTCCAAATGAACACACTCTTAATATAAAAAAGGAATAAGTATTGCAAAGTATTCGACATACAAGAAGCACACTTACCCTTATAATTAGGTTGTTATTTGATTGAAAAAGTAGAATAGCATGAGATGATATCATTTTTAATCCTTCCAATTAAAAAATGATTAAAACCCTAGATAAGTCCATTTCAGAAAAATACTTACTTATGTTTTGTTATCCCAGAAGTGTGAAAAACATAGAGGAACTGCTATTGTATTCAACTATAGTCGGATGGTGACAAATGCAAGGATAGGAACAACAGAACGAAATAGAAAGACAGAGAAGAGAGAATGAGCAAAGGAAGAACCGATTTGTGAGGTAATGCATTCCATTTTTAATGAACGAGTATAAAGAGAAAATAGAGTTTATCATAAATAAATCGCATAACCCAATTATTACCAAAAAGCTTCCCAGGCCCAAGATTCCGATGGTGATGTTGCCGACCACTGCTTCCACAGAAAGAACAAAGTTGCTCAAGCTCAGTCTTCTAATGTAGTCTAGAGTTCACACACTAAGGGGGTGTATTGGATGGAGGAGTTTGACAGATTTTTAAGGAACTGTAATTCTAGCGATATTTAATTCCTAGATTTTGAATCTGTCAAAATCTGTCAAAATCTAGAGGTATTGGATGCAACTTTTTCACAGGGAGTTAGATTCTTACGGTATTCAAATTACACATGATTTTGAAGGATTTTCCATAAGTTGTGGAGTTAGACGAAATTCGTGTAGAAAAATACACACTCTGAACTCCAACCTCTGTATCTCGGAGTTCCATGGAGTTGGAACGAGCGGGCATTGGCCACACGCGACTGCTGAAAATGCTGGCCTCCCGCGATCGTGGACAATCCATGGGCTCTGGTTTAATTCAATATAACACACTTCTTCATCTTCAATTCTTCAAATCTCCATCGCTAACAACAATCATCTTCTTCACCAGATGAGATGCTCCAACACCACCTGCCTCAATTGCTTATTCTCCACTTCAACAATCTCAATCTAACCTAACCAAAATCTCTGCAAATCCTGCAAAATTTCCTCTCAAATTTCCGCCAGCAATGAAGCAATTGCACAAGCAATCCTCCAGCGCCCGCAAAGATAGAGAAAAGCCATTCTCCCACACTTCTCCGTACTCCCCCACCATCACTGAACCTTCCCTCTCTCTCTCGCACACTCTCTCTCTCTAGTTTTCTTAGATCCTCCATTTTCGAGCAATCTTCAATGGCGGACCAGGAGAACAGCAAGAGGCTCATGCGCCTGGCGGCGAGGAAGAGAGCAGTGGTCTCCGAGAAGAGCAACAAGAAAAGAGTGGTGTTGGGCGAGATTCAGAACGTGTTGTCTTCTCGAGATCAGAAGGTTCGTGGTGTGAATGAAAAGCCTAAACTCAAACCCCAGAGGAATGTTAAAAGAGGGGAAATTAAGGAATCGAAGATTTCTAAAGGAGAGGCCGATCCTGCCATCGATTTTATCGGGAAATCTGATGATCCGCACCCATGGATTACCCACGATCGTGGGAAGGAAAGGTCGTCCGCGCCCATGGATTACCCATGATCGCGAGTATTGGAGGTCATGCGCGACCGTGGGTGGTCCACGATCGCGAAGTTGTAGAGTTGAACTCGGCCAAACTCCTTAAAAATCGACGCCGAATTCCTCCCAACTCAACACTCAACTCTCATAAACTCCCTCTAATTCCATGAAATTCAAAAATCTTTCAAACTCCACGTCCAAAACACCCCCTAAGAAATAGCACAAAGAAGCAAGAAGCAAATGTATTCTCTGTGAAATGGAAGGGATTGTTTCAAAATAAAAGAAGGTTGTATTCAATGCGCCTTGTGATATGTTTAGAATCCTAATTAAATAAGGGAAACAACAAACACCTAATTCATGACTGGATGACTATTACGCATCGAGGTCTTTATAATTTGTGTGCTACAATATTCGTAATATTTGAAAAATAGAATTATGAGAGGCCAAATAGAATTTTTCTTTCATATTACAGCACTGAACGAAGAGAATATTAATAAACCAAAACTTAAAAGGTCTGTACATACTCATGCAATAATGACTTACCCAAGTGGCAATATATAATAAATGAAATTTTCCCAAAACGCTGACATGGGTAAATTATTATAAATGATTTCAAATTATTTCCTTATCTGGTTCACTTAATCCATGAAGTTAAAATATACTACCATTATTCTTCAATGGATTCAACCACATAAATCATCCTTACAACAATTTACATTTCCATCAGAATCTAGAAATTACACATGTTTCACTAACAAGTAAATAAAATGAATTATTTTTTGAAATATAAGAACAATTTGTGACCGAATACAAATCTATGAATGCAATAAAGGTATCTCAGGTTCTCAATGATAAATAAAAACCTCAGAAGAATTACTAGAGAAGGAAGAAAGTTCAGTAACCAACATTTCTTGTGTGGCATAACACTGCAATTCTGAACTGATACCAGCATAACTAGTTGGACCTGCATTTGATAGTATTGGCAAGACGATATACAATAGAACCTCTATATTAATTAATACTCAATAATTTAATCATAATTGTAATATACTCATTTGTATGAGGCTACATATGACAAGAATAAATTATAACTCACTATATAATGACTTCTTACTTCTTAGTAAATAAATCTCTATAGTCCTGATATTTTTAATTTATACAGGTATTTATCTAACCAAATTCTCATTGTCAACAAATTCTTTTAAAGCTGGAGTTATAATTTATAGAGTATATGCAAGGACAATGCCATCCTGAGTCACTGGGGTAATAGAAATGAAGAAGTCATGAATGATGAAACTTTTAGAAAATGAAAGATATCAGTATCACGAACAAAACAAAAGATGGTATATTACTCCGTGAGTTCCACATTTGCTATTCCAGACATCACTACTGATAATAATGCTAATGTCTTGGTTATACCAACTCATCCAGACTTATAACAATAGTCGAGTTGTATCAACAATGAATTACAAGTAAATTCGATGGAGTTTCCTTGCTTGGCAAGCATAGATATATCTGATATCAAACATATAGCATTCTTGATAAAATTTGGTGTTTATTTAGTCTCTAGTTAGCTACCTGTATCACACCACAACTCTAATATCTTCTCTTTCTTCTTTTAAATTTTTGTGTAGGATAAAAACTAAACTATATATTTCAGATGCTTTGGAGTCTTCTGCTTTTGGCGTGTTGCATCATCGTATACGTCAAACCCTTTAAATAAACAAACTAAACATAATAATCTAATAAACTCAACCAATCCTGACCCCAACTCATCAGTACTGTTAGATTTGAGCAGGTGACTCAATGAAGATTGACAAATTTATGTAGAAGCAAGATTGACTGAAGTGTTTTGAGTTGTGCAAAGAACAGAGTCTGGTGACTGTGCTTCAGTCTGAGCTACTTGGAAGTGGAACAGCGTGAAAGATTTATTATTTTACGATGAAGGAGAAAGCCAGCAGTAAGGAAAGGACGGAAGATCAGAAGATCGGAAGCTAGTACTTTTTATTCTGTATCACAAGGTGGGCTTTTATATATGAAACAAAACGAGCAATGCTCTAAAATCTTTCTTTATCGCTTTGATATCTGTGTTTTCAAAGTGATAATTATGGCATGAACTGTTTTATGTTTTATGTGAGTTCTCTTGTACCTATCTAAGTTAACATTCGTGTTTTCCAGATTTAGAGTTAATCTAACTAGGTTAACTAACGATCGGCTCTGAGTTAGCTGCTAAGTGCTTTCCGGAGTTAGTGCATTTTGTAACCTGTGGTGTATGTGATATCATGTTGAGGGGTACTAGCCACGGTGAATGAGAATTGGTCAAGATTGAACGTAACATACCAGAAAAATGCTTGCAAGCTAAATTGAGAAAAAAAGTCAGAAAATGTTTAGTAGGCACGGGCCCTTTTTAATAAAACCCCGATGTGCTACAAATTATGAAATGCCATTTTTATCTATACCTATGATTATGTTTTCGGCATCATGCCCACTAAGTACCTTTGTACTTAGCCCTGCATTGTTTTCTAAATGTGCAGGTTGAAGCGACGTGAGCGGCAGTGGTTGAAGTTGGGTTGAGAAGTTATGAAGCTTTAGTTATGACTCTTCCGCTGCAAAACTCTAAGTTTTTTTTGAGAATATGTATACTGAATAAAACACTGTAGTATAAGTCTGTAATCGTAAACTTAGATACCTTTGTGTACTTTTGTCGAGTAATCACTCGTGATTAACTCTTTCTTTATAATATTCAAGTCTTGTTCTTTGAATGTTTGATGTCTTTTATGTATGTTTAGTCAATTAGCCCCCTTCTTCCCCGCTTCTTTAATCCAACCCCAGTCGCACCCCGGCTTCTGCCGTCCCTCGGGATTTGGGGCTGTGACAATTATAGTACATATGAAATTGTTAATTGTTAAAGTGTATATATACACATCGAAAAAAGTTAAATTCTTGTATCTGCAAAGAAACCATTTCATTTTCTGTTACTAATCAATCAATTAATAATGTAAGTTTAATATATATCATCCTCATAGTCATCAATAATCAGCTTTCATATTGTATCATCGATATTATTAAAATGAAAATGAGTATACATTGTTTCTCTTCTATGTGGCACCCCCAGATTCTTGCATTTCTATTTATTTAAATTCTCTAGTTTTTCAAATTATTAAATATAACTACCAAACAAATTTTCGACTAATAGTTTTAATAATCTTAATGAAATATGTTGAATAAAATTGAACTAAAAAAGATAAAAATAGTAAATGAAAACGGGAGAGTCACAGAATAATTTTCTAAAATCTAACTGAACGCATATAGATTAAATTGAACTAAAAGGACAAAAAATAGTAAATGAAGACGGAGGATTGCAGAACGATTTTCTTGACTTTATTTAGATAAGAAAGACCCATTTTTATGGATAATTTTCAAAGTCATATTTCTTCTCAAAACTGACGTGGGAAAAAAACTATTTACATCTTAAAAAGATTGTCTTGTGTTAATTTTGTATGAGAATTGAGCTCAAACTTTTTCATAGAAAATTTCTATTTGTCTCACATTGATTTAATTATTTCTTTTAAGATTGTCTATGAGAATTAATTAAAGGCGACCCTAAATATCCTTAATTTTATAAGTTCGACATAAAATTATAAAAAAAATAAAGGCCAAATAGCCTGTAAATTACTCAACTTTTTTCAAATTCCGGTTTAGGAACCGTAAGTTCAGTTTTGTCCAATTAAATACCATACTTTCAATTTGTTTCAATGTGCAACTGAAATAGAGTTCCGACGACGTCGATGATGACATGGAGGCCGAAAAATCCAGCGTGGACATGTCGGACCTTTAACCAAAACGACGTCGTTTATGTCTTCAATCAATTAAGGTTATTGGCCTGTAAATTACCAAACTTGTTTCAAATTCTCGAATTGCAACCGTCAGATCAATTTTGTCCAATTAAATATCATACTTTCGATTTGTTTCAATGTGTAGAAAATGACCAAGCTAGCGCTTATGTGGCATTCCTCTGGCCAAATAAATTAAAAGACGTCGTTTTATGGAGCAAAAATGTCGTCGTTTCACTAATTGAACAAAAACGTCGTCATTTCACTATAGCGAGTGAACTAATCCTATTATTCTATTTGCCTAGATACTCGATGCTAAATCAAACCAAATTACACAATCACGAGCACCATGATCATCTTTGTCCAGTGAAACCAATTCTAAGCAATTGAGTCAAAACTCAGAGCAATGCATGGAAACCTATTAACATAATGCCCTCATTAATTAGAAGATCTAAATCGATGTCACAACCCCAAATTCCGAGGGACGGCAGAAGTCGGGGTGCGACTAAGGGTTGAATTAAAGAAGCGGGGAAGAAGGGGGAATGAATAAAAATGAAAGAATAACAGATATTAATAACAGAATGAATTTCTATGAACAAAACTTTAATATATAAAAGGAAGAGTTGATCTCGAAGGATCACTCGAACAAGTTCTCAAAAGATTCTAAGTTATAAGATCCCCGACACGAGGAGAACTTCTACTGACGAATGTCACGTGCGTTAAGTGACATGAATGAAGATTCGGCAAAGTCGAACTTTGTTTTAAAAATCCAAATAAGAATTTCCTGCGAGGAAAATGAAATAAAAATAATTCGGTAAATTGTGTTAGTAAACGAAGGGAACGATTAGACGTTTGAGAAGCTTTTGGCTTCGAATTAAGAAAGATATGAACGAAACGACGAAGGCAGAATAAAGGGAATCGAAGCCAAATGAAATAAGTGAACGTCGCTTCCGTGTAAGTAATGAAAATGACGTCATTCGTGTCACGTCTTTCCATTTTCTTTTCATTTCGTGTTTCAGTAGAGTTCGCCCTGAACGAACTTTACGAAGAAAAATCGTATAAATTATTAGAAGTTGAGCACGAAGCTTGATTAATTTTTCCATCGATCGCACGATTCTAACAACGACAACTGGAACTTAGGTTTCCAGAAAGTTATTCTTTAAGTTTTATTCCTTTTTTCTTTTGGAATTTAATTCCATATTTCGCCTTTGAGCGACGACTACAACTAGTACGAATACTAAGAGTCGTAAACGACAAATTCTTTTGTAAATGGATGTTACTTTTGAATAAGTAACATGAACGAAGTAAACGTACTTTGTTTTAATAAGTGAGAGTCGTTAAGAAATGTGTTGAGAAAGAAATAAAGAATTAAAATGAGTAAAAATATGGTGAAATAAAGAATGAAAATAAAATCTTGAATTTTTTTTTTAATTTTATATATTTATTTTTGTTGAGTGCAATTTCTTGAATTGCTAGAAGTCTTGATAAGTGGTTGACTTAAGTGATGATGTTACAATTGAATAAGGAATATTCATTTTGTAATTTAAGTTTTTCATTGAGATAAGTTATTTTCCCTACCTGTTACTGATCCGTGTTTCCTTACAACTTTTGTAGGATGGCTAGGACTCGTGTTACGGCTCGGAAGAGCCAGCCTTTGGTAGAGTGCGAGCGCACCATACTGGACATGATTCAGGACGAGTGTTACGAGTTTGAGGCAGACTATGGCGAGGAAGACGTGGGACAGATTGTTAGCAATTTTTCTTCAGCTTACTTTCCAGTGTGACACTTGATCCCGGAGAGTCAGGCGATTCTAGACCTGATTGTACACCTACCGGACGAGTGGCGCGGTTGGGCGCACCGTGCGGCATGGTATTTCCTAGGGATCTTCGGCGACGACACTGAGCCGACCGGCAACTACACCGGATTTGCCCTGTTTGTGCACAGGCGCTTCTTTGAGAGCAGATTCATGCTTCCAATCCCATTAGAGCCGCACCTTCCCTACAGTCAGTTTTCAGCAGAGACAGAGCCAGAGCACCTCGACTTAGACCAAGAGTTTTCCGCCCTGTTGGAGTTGCCACCAGACGGTGTACCGAGTGAGGAGGAGGACGTAGAGTCCGAGCAGTTAGAGGAGGATGAGAAGACCGTAGTTACACCAGAGTCACCGCCAGTTGGTCAGCAGATCGAGGAGTTGATCCCAGGGCCGGGATTCGTGGAGATTGACGCCGAGACCGCTGAGTTGTTAGGGTTGTCTTCACGTCTTGTGCCGGATGTTTGTGTTAGAGTCAGGGGACCGTTAGAGACGAGACTGTATAGGGAGGAACCAGACTACCGAGAGATCGATGCGGAGCTTGCCGCCTTGTTAGAGTTACCTTCTCCACTTACGCCGCTCGAGGAAATCTGTGCGAAGTGGGGAGTAGTCAGAGAGCAGATGGAGGCAGGACCGTCCAGGGTCCGTTCTAGAGAAGAGTTTGAGTCAGGTTCAGGTTCAGGTTTAGTTCCCGAGCACCTTCTTCCCCTGAAGAAGCGTGCAGTAGAGGTCAGCGAGGACTACTTGGTTTCCAACCCGGAGGAGACAGTTTCAGAGGCACCGTCACCCGCTTTGCTTACACTTGCTGACGGCTCTACTCTGAGGGAGGACGAGGCACTTCAGCTTGTTTTTGGTTCAGAGTCCGAGGAGGAGGACCCGGACGAGGATCCTGAGGAGGATCCGGAGGAGGACCGGGAGGAGGACCCAGAGAAGGACTGTTAGGGTTTTTGCAGGCCATAGGGGGTAGTTTTTGGACTCGACTGCAGTTTAGTTGAGCAGAGCGTTGTAGACGCGGGTAAATATCAGTAGTAGTAGTAGTAGCTCTTTTGTCCTGTATAGAGTCGGATCAGTAACTAGTTAGTTTTGTAGTACTCTAGCGGATACGAAATTTTATGAATCGTTTCCGTTCTAGTACTTTAGTAGGTACGGAGTTGCAGCTTGTTAGTGCACCCGGTAAATAGTAGGCAGTCAGCCTAGTTTAGACTAGTAGTAGTCTAACCTTTTGTGTATAAGTCCTCGTTGGAGGCAGAATTAATATTCTTTTTGATGTATATATATATACATGACCCATAAGAGGGTTTTTAATCAAATTTTTTTTTTCCTATGAATCGTGTAATTAAAATCAGAATGTAGAATGAACTCGTGTAACGAGAATTTGAGTTTAACTTGAAAGTTAAAAGATTGTGAAGTTAATATCGAAATTATGTTCGATATGTCAACCCGTGAACTTGATTAAGTTGAGAACGAGTTAGTAAGTATAAAGAGTGTTTGACAGAAATGACTAATGAGAATTTCAATTTTTTCTTAGACCAAAGAAAATGCCGCCGAGAAACGTTAACAATAGGAGAGGTCGAGGACCTGGAAGGCCTAGAGGACGTGGGAGACGTCAGCCGGAAAACAACAGAGAACAAGAGTATGAGCAGAATGTTACCCCATCACCATCACCATCCCCATCACCACCCCCATCACCACCACCTCCACCACCGCCCCGTAGAGATATTGAGGATCTCTTCCTCAAGAGGAACCCCCTAATGTTTAATGGAACGAGCAGCCCTAGCGATGCTGAGCTATGGGTGAGATCTATCGAGAAGATATTCAAACTCCTCAGATGCACTGATGAGGAGTCCAACTGACTGGATCGGCAGATTACTGGTGGGAAGCAAGACAAAAGATGATACCCGCAGAGCATCTGGCTCGTTTCAGGTGGGATGAGTTTAAGGAAATACTGTTTGATAAGTACGTCCCCAAGACGTATAGGGCGCAGAAGAAAGCCAAATTTTACAATTTGAAGCAAGGAAAGCTGACCGTGACTGAATATGATGCCAAGTTTTGCGAGCTGTCAAGGTATGCGCCGTCATTAGTTGATACTGAGGAGAAGTTATCCAAGAAATTTCAAGGGGGTTTACGACATGAGCTAGGAATCGCGTTAGCTAGTCATGGGGGACTAGGCTATACTGATATTTTGGGAAGAGCATTGGAAATGGAGGCCGTCGTGCCTGATGAGAAGAAAACTGTACCAACTGCATCACCTCCAGCACAGAATCAGAACCGAGGCTACTATAACCACAATAGTAGCAACTATCAGGGAAAGAGAAAATGGAACGGAGGAGGTAGCGGAGGCTACAATCAGAACTTCAACAACCAGGGAGGTCAGAGAAAGGGAAATCAGCAGGGATATCAACAGCCTGGCCAGAACAACAACAACAACAACAACAATAACAACAGCAACAAGAGGCCGTGGCAAGAAAACAACCAATCGAGGTTGTTTATTCAAGGAAATAAGTAGAACTCACCGTGGAAGGGTAACAATCAACAGAACCAGCCGCAAGGGCAGCAAAGAAATTTCAATCAGGGAGCAGTTAACCCAGGGAGGGTTACCATTCCTGTCTGCCCGAAGTGCAACAGAGCCCATCCTGGAGTCTGTCAGATAGGCACCCCAACTGTTTCAACTATGGACAGAAGGGGCACATGAAAAAGGATTGCCCGAAGCCGCTCCAAGCCGTACCTCTCCGAGCCATACAAGCACAGCCGCAGCAGCCGCCAATGAACCAACAGCAGTTTCAGCAGCATGCACAGCAGCAACAGAATGCGAGGGCATGCGCTATCAAACAGGGTGGTCAGCGCAAAGGAAAAAGCAATCTCGCAGGTATGGGAAAACTCCACAACATCCCCATTAAGATACTGTTTGATACTGGCACATCGCATTCTTTCATTGCTGGCTCGTGTGCTGATAACTTAGACATCAGACCTGTAAGAGCTGCACATTCTATGAGAGTAGCTACACCTTCAGGAGAGATCACTACTTCTACTCATGTTTGCTCTAACCTAGAACTAGAAATCGGAACTCATAAGGTTATAGCGAACAACTTAAATGTTATGATAATGTGGGACGTAGATATAATCCTAGGAATGGATTGGTTATCAGAGAATTACGCTACAATTCTCTGCAACGAGAGAAAAATCTCTTTTCAACCGCCGGGTAAAGAACCGACCGAATTCCACGGAATTTCAATGGGTAGAGGCGTACCAATTATATCAGCCCTTCAAGCCACGAAACTCATGAAGAAGAAAGGTACCACAGCTTATCTTGTGTACCTAGTCGGAGAGTCAGGAGCCGAAAAGACTATCCAAGACGTAAAAGTTGTGAATGAATACGAAGATGTCTTTCCAGAAGTGCTACCAGAATTGCCACCAGATCGTCATGTGGACTTCACAATCGACTTAGAACCAGGAGCAGCACCTAAATCTAAAGCCCCATATAGGATGGCACCGAAAGAATTAGAAGAGCTCAAAATCCAGTTACAAGAATTGCTAGACCTTGGTTTTATTAGGCCAAGCGTCTCACCTTGGGGAACACCAGTGTTATTTGTTAGGAAAAAGGATGGATCGATGAGAATGTGTATAGATTACCGAGAACTGAACAAGATCAAGCTCAAGAACAAATATCCTTTACCAAGGATCGAGGATCTGTTTGATCAGCTCAAGGGTGCAGGAGTTTTCTCCAAGATAGATTTAAGGTCAGGATACCATCAGCTCAAGATCAAACCTGAAGACGTACCAAAGACCGCTTTTAGAACCCGATATGGCCATTACGAATTCCTAGTAATGCCATTTGGTTTAACCAACGCTCCAGCTGTATTCATGGATCTTATGAATAGAGTTTTCCACCCTTATTTGGACAAATTCGTTTTAGTATTCATCGACGACATCCTTGTTTACTCTAAGAATGAAAAGGAGCACGAGGATCATTTACGGATAGTGTTGGAAACACTAAGAACTGAGAAACTCTACGCCAAATTCAGTAAATGCAAATTTTGGCTGAAGGAAGTTATGTTCCTTGGGCATATAGTGTCGGCAGAAGGAATCAAAGTGGACCCAGCCAAAGTTGAAGCAGTACACAACTGGAAGTCACCAACAAGTCAGAATGAGATCAAAAGTTTCTTGGGTTTAGCCGGTTACTACAGAAGGTTTATTGAGGGATTTTCTACGATCGCCCGCCCGATGACGCAGTTACTCAGGAAAGAGACCAAATTTAAATGGACGGACGAGTGTGTGAAGAGTTTCCAAACGCTTAAGGAGAAGCTAACCACAGCGCCAGTACTAGCACTTCCGGACACAAACAAAGAGTATGTGGTTTACACCGACGCATCGAAAAATGGACTAGGTTGCGTCTTAATGCAAGATGGACGAGTGATAGCTTATGCTTCACGACAACTTCGACCTCACGAAGTTGGGTATCCAACCCACGACTTAGAACTCGCAGCCGTAGTGCATGCGTTAAAGATTTGGAGACACCATCTTTATGGTGTAAGGGTTGAGATATTCACCGATCATAAGAGCCTGAAATACTTTTTCGAGCAAAAAGAACTAAATATGAGACAAAGAAGATGGCTCGAATTAGTCAAGGACTATGACTGCGGAATTAACTATCATCCAGGAAAGGCTAATGTGGTAGCAGACGCATTGAGTCGCAAGGCTCCAACGAAGTTAGGATGCCTTTTTGTAGAAGAAGAAACTTTAGTGCAAGAATTCGAGAAGATGGATATCAGAGTGCTTGACACGCCAGCTATGATAACAAGTTAGATCGCAGCATTAGAAGCTACACCAGATTTGAGAGGAAGAATCATTAGTGCTCAGAGAAAAGACGAGTCAATGGAAAAGTTGAGATTAAGGATAAGAACAGAGAAACCAGATGGATATTCTGAAGCACCAGACAATGCGATACTTTTTGAAGGCAGAATTTGTATTCCTGATGACGACAGCGAACTGAAGAACGAGATCATGAGTGAGGCTCACGACACACCTTATACAACACATCCAGGAAGTACGAAAATGTACCAAGATTTGAGAAGAAACTTTTGGTGGAATGGAATGAAACGAGACGTTGCCTCGTTTGTAGAAAGATGCCTAGCATGTCAGCAAGTTAAGGCTTTACACCGACGACCATATGGATTGCTACAACCATTGGATGTCCCAGAATGGAAATGGGAAGGCATAGCTATGGATTTTGTCACAGGCTTGCCTAAGTCAAGGAGAGGAAACACAGCAATTTGGGTGATAATAGATAGGCTTACGAAGTCAGCGCACTTCTTACCGATTAAGATTACGTATGGATCAGAGAAACTAGCTCAGTTGTACGTCTGAGAGATTGTACGTCTGCATGGAGTACTGAAGGTCATAGTATCAGATAGAGACGCCAAATTTACCTCGAGATTTTGGATTACGATGCAGAAAGAATTGGGGACCGAGCTTTATTTCAGTACAGCGTTTCACCCACAGACAGATGGGCAGTCAGAGACAACGATTCAGATTTTGGTCGATATGTTGAGGACAGTGGTTTTGGACCGAGGCACGAATTGGGAAGAAATTCTACACTTAGTCGAATTCGCTTACAACAACAGCTATCAGGCCACGATAGGAATGGCGCCGTTTGAGGCTTTGTATGGAAGGAAATGTAGATCGCCACTTTATTGAGACGAAGTAGGTGAGAGAAAGAACCTAGGCCCAAATGCGATTAATGAGATGATTGAGTTAGTTCGGCAGATTCGAGATAGAATGAAAGAGGCCCAGAGCCGACAGAGGTCTTATGCCGATGATCGTCGAACTAATCTTGAGTTTGAAATAGGAGATAAGGTTTTCCTTAAGATATCACCAACCAGAGGAATCGTTAGATTCGGAGTTAAGGGTAAACTAAGACCTATGTTTATAGGACCTTATGAAATCCTCGAGAGAATATGACCCGTCGCTTATAGATTGGCCTTACCGCCAAGTCTAGGAAGTGTTCACAACGTTTTTCACGTTTCTCAATTGAGAAAATATGTATACGATCCTAAGCACGTCATTAGTCAGCAGGACGTAGTTCTTGAATCTGACCTAAGCTATGAAGAGAAGCCGATATCGATTTTGGATAGAAAAGTCCAAGAATTAAGAACCAAATCGATACCAATAATTAAAGTGCTGTGGAACCACCATGGGCAAGAAAAAGCCACGTGGGAACTCAAGAAGAAGATGAAGGAGCGATATCCTCATCTTTTTGCAGAAGGTATGCAAATTTCGGGACGAAATTTTTCGTAAGGAGGGTAGGATGTAATACCCCGGAAATTCCTTACGATCTCAAAATTTTAAAGTTAATAATAATAATGGTTTTGCACGCCTAAGTTTACGATTTTGAATTCTAAGACTAACGGTCGAACCTGTTTCCGAAAATAAATTACGGAAGTCAGCTAGACGACTACTGTATTTAGGTTTAGCGCGTACGAAAAGTTTTTAGTTCGTAAACTCAGAACGGAAAACCGTCTGATTTTTACATTCACGAAATCGCGATACGAACTCGCCCGAGAAAGTTCATTTTTATGATTTTCCGGACGAAACTCGGACTGTGTCGTCCCGAGTTTTTGTCGGAATAAATTTTATAAATCTTATTTTCCGATTAAGTTTTATACGTTAGAATTTTTGGACAAATCGGATCGTGACGATTTTGTGCCGAGCTACGTTTTTCGTCGTTCGATTTCCGTAACGTCGTATCACGTCGGAAAAGCGCCTAATTTCTCTCTTTCTCTCCCTCATGACCGACCTCACCTCTCTCACATTAGCTAGATATTTGATTTTTATATAGTATAAACTTTACACCTAATGTTATTACTATTCAACCTTTACACCTATTAGGTTATTATACCTTATAACATATCTAATACACAAATAAAATCACTCATCTCCTCCCTCCCTCATAATACACGGTTGTACCCCTCCCTCTCTCCCATCTTTATTTTGTTTCTCCATTGTTGGATCTTCAAGCTCTCATCAAGGAAAAATCACACAAGTTCTTCATCCTCCATCAAAACCTAAGTCTTCTTTCATTAATTATCAAGGTAATCCTCTCCTCTATATTTCTATCCATACCAAATCCTTTTCTTTTAATTTCTTCTTTGGATCGAAATTGAGGAATGATAGAACTAGATGTTGATCTTGGATTGGTGAAATTAGATGTGTTAGATGTGTTAATTAGGGTTTAAAATTAATTGAAACCAAGAACCCTAATTGCTATGTCATTACCGAAATTTTGGGGGTTTATGGTAGGATTTTTGAATCTTTCAATTAATGTTATAATCATGCTTAGGAAGTGTTCGATTAGGGATTAAAACAAAAAGAAATCGAAAGTCCTTTGATTGATGAAAACCGATCTAGGGTTTAGGGTTTGGAATTGGGGGTTTTGCATTTTAATGTGTAATTGGACTTCATTTGATCAATTGATGATGTAGTAGTATGATTTATGAATAATTGGTGTTGATTAATGAAGAAAATCACTCTCTTTAACATTGTATAATTACCGAAAATTATTAGAAATTAGGGGTTTGCATGTAGTTGTTTTGTTTGAGAATTGGTTGATGAAATATTGTTCCTAATGATGTTAGTTGATAATAGGAATTATTTGAGAATTTTCTAAAATTATTTTGTGGGATGTAAGAGACGAAGAACTCGTTTTAAATTGAGAAATAGTGATGATATGGAGTGATGATATACATGAAAATGAATCTTGTTAGGTGATGTTTGATGACGTAGAAAATGAACGAAATCCAATAACTTTTAAAATTTTGTAAGAGACGAACAATTAGTTGTAATTAATAACCGAAAAGTCGAATGAGATTTCTAACTTGATAATATTGTTTATAATGGACTTGAGAACGACTTTGTAGTTGATGTCACGAGCTTTCGAGCTTTTATATTTGAGTTATAGTGATAGTCGAGAACTAGAAAGAGAATTTGATAACTTGTTTTGGTTTAGTACTTGTTAGTCGAAAGCCGACGTTTAGAACGTCGTGCTATTGGACGAGTTTTGAGAAGGAGTTCATCATGTACAGGGGTACGTGTTGACTTCCTTGAGGGTCAAGTTTCATGAGAAATCGAATACGAGAACTTAGAACGAACTTAGGAAGTTATACGTCGATTCTATCGAGCAACTAGGGTTAGCGCGGCAGTTTTGCGACCCTCGCCGGAAACTGTAATAACTTTTAGCTCGTTTATCGGATTTGCGATCCGTAAATTGGAGCGTAAACTAGACATCCCAAGCTTTCAAATGGTACAGGGCTCATCCCCTGTTTCCAGTTTCCCTGTTCTGGGCAGTCCCCAGAGTTACTGCCTTGTGCAGTAAATTTTCAGATTTCATTCTTCTAAGTTGTTTCGTTCGCTACTTAGTTTCTTTCGATCGTTTAAGCCGTAATAAATTGCCGACTATCTTCCTACTGACCTCAGTGTCGAATATGGAGCCTTGAGTGCTAAACGAGACGAGATCTCATCTCGTATCCGTTAAAGTAAAGAAATAATAGTTAAGCGTGAAGATGTTTAAATCGTCTAAAGAACTAAAACTTAATTTCCTAAGTTGATTTCCTTTCCAACTTAGTTCCTTTGATCTTTTAAGTCGTATTAAGCTATCGACTACCCTCTCTACTGACCCAAGAGTCGAGTATGAGACCTTTTGAGTTCTAAACGAGATTTGTTCAAGTCTCGTTCCCGTTTAACTAAAATGAATCTAGTAAGCGAGCAATTGCCTAAAGAAATGAAACGACTAAAACCTTTTTCATTTTTTCAATGATCGATTATCTTTTACGATCCGATTTTAAGTGTTATTATTTTACGATGAAGGAGGAAGCCAGCAGTAAGGAAAGGACGGAAGATCAGAAGATCGGAAGCTAGTACTTTTAGTTCTGTATCACAAGGTGGGCTTTTATATATGAAACAAAACGAGCAATGCTCTAAAATCTTTCTTTATCGCTTTGATATCTGTGTTTTCAAAGTGATAATTATGGCATGAACTGTTTTATGTTTTATGTGAGTTCTCTTGTACCTATCTGAGTTAACATTCGTGTTTTCCAGATTTAGAGTTAATCTAACTAGGTTAACTAACGATCGGCTCTGAGTTAGCTGCTAAGTGCTTTCCAGAGTTAGTGCACTTTGTAACCTGTGGTGTATGTGATATCCTGTTGAGGGGTACCAGCCACGGTGAATGAGAATTGGTCAAGATTGAACGTAACATACCAGAAAAATGCTTGCAAGCTAAATTGAGAAAAAAAGTCAGAAAATGTTTAGTAGGCACGGGCCCTTTTTAATAAAACCCCGATGTGCTACAAATTATGAAATGCCGTTTTTATCTATACCTATGATTATGTTTTCGGCATCATGCCCACTAAGTACCTTTGTACTTAGCCCTGCATTGTTTTCTAAATGTGCAGGTTGAAGCGACGTGAGCGGCAGTGGTTGAAGTTGGGTTGAGAAGTTAGGAAGCTTTAGTTATGACTCTTCCGCTGCAAAACTCTAAGTTTTTTTTGAGAATATGTATATTGAATAAAACACTGTAGTATAAGTCTGTAATCGTGAACTTAGATACCTTTGTGTACTTTTGTCGAGTAATCACTCGTGATTAACTCTTTCTTTATAATATTCAAGTCTTGTTCTTTGAATGTTTGATGTCTTTTATGTATGTTTAGTCAATTAGCTCCCTTCTTCCCCGCTTCTTTAATCCAACCCCAGTCGCACCCCGGCTTCTGCCGTCCCTCGGGATTTGGGACTGTGACAATTATAGTACATATGAAATTGTTAATTGTTAAAGTGTATATATACACATCGAAAAAAGTTAAATTCTTGTATCTGCAAAGAAACCATTTCATTTTCTGTTACTAATCAATCAATTAATAATGTAAGTTTAATATATATCATCCTCATAGTCATCAATAATCAGCTTTCATATTGTATCATCGATATTATTAAAATGAAAATGAGTATACATTGTTTCTCTTCTATATGGCACCCCCTGATTCTTGCATTTCTATTTATTTAAATTCTCTAATTTTTCAAATTATTAAATATAACTACCAAACAAATTTTCGGCTAATAGTTTTAATAATCTTAATGAAATATGTTGAATAAAATTGAACTAAAAAAGATAAAAATAGTAAATGAAAACGGGAGAGTCACAGAATAATTTTCTAAAATCTAACTGAACGCATATAGATTAAATTGAACTAAAAGGACAAAAAATAGTAAATGAATACAGGATTGCAGAACGATTTTCTTGACTTTATTTAGATAACAAAGACCCATTTTTATGGATAATTTTCAAAGTCATATTTCTTCTCAAAACTGACGTGGGATAAAAACTATTTACATCTTAAAAAGATTGTCTTGTGTTAATTTTGTATGAGAATTGAGCTCAAACTTTTTCATAGAAAATTTCTATTTGTCTCACATTGATTTAATTATTTCTTTTAAGATTGTCTATGAGAATTAATTAAAGGCGACCCTAAATATCCTTAATTTTATAAGTTGGACATAAAATTATAAAAAGAATAAAGGCCAAATAGCCTGTAAATTACTCAACTTTTTCCAAATTCCGGTTTAGGAACCGTAAGTTCAGTTTTGTCCAATTAAATACCATACTTTCAATTTGTTTCAATGTGCAACTGAAATAGAGTTCCGGCGATGTCGATGATGACATGGAGGCCGAAAAATCCAGCGTGGACATGTCGGACCTTTAACCAAAACGACGTCGTTTATGTCTTGAATCAATTAAGGTTATTGGCCTGTAAATTACCAAACTTTTTTCAAATTCCCGAATTGCAACCGTCAGATCAATTTTGTCCAATTAAATATCATACTTTCGATTTGTTTCAATGTGTAGAAAATGACCAAGCTAGCGCTTATGTGGCATTCCTCTGGCCAAATAAATTAAAAGACGTCGTTTTATGGAGCAAAAATGTCGTCGTTTCACTAATTGAACAAAAACGTCGTCATTTCACTATAGCGAGTGAACTAATCCTATTATTCTATTTGCCTAGATACTCGATGCTAAATCAAACCAAATTACACAATCACGAGCACCATGATCATCTTTGTCCAGTGAAACCAATTCTAAGCAATTGAGTCAAAACTCAGAGCAATGCATGGAAACCTATTAACATAATGCCCTCATTAATTAGAAGATCTAAATCGATGTCACAGCCCCAAATCCCGAGGGACGGCAGAAGCCGGGGTGCGACCAAGGGTTGAATTAAAGAAGCGGGGAAGAAGGGGGAATGAATAAAAATGAAAGAATAACAGATATTAATAACAGAATGAATTTCTATGAACAAGACTTTAATATATAAAAGGAAGAGTTTATCTCGAAGGATCACTCGAACAAGTTCTCAAAAGATTCTAAGTTATAAGTAGAGAACTTAAATCCAAAAGTGATATTCATATTTACATAAATGAGTCTAGAGTTTGGCAGCGGAATTGTAAACTACATACTACAGTCTTCCTATCGACAGCTCTTAACTCAACCGTCACCGCTCCCGTCGCTTCAACCTACACATTTAGAAAACATATGCAGGGCTAAGTACAAAAGTACTTAGTGGGCACGTTGCCGAAAACATAATCATAAGTATAGATAATCAAGCATTTCATTACTGTAGCACATCGGGGTTTTTCATTAAAGGCTCGTGTCTACTAAACATTTTCTTTCTCATTTTCATAACTTAGCTTGTACAAGAATTTTTTTTTCATAGATGTTACGTTCAAATCTTGACCAGTCATAATTCACCGTGGCTGGCTACCTCTCAACAGGATACCACACACACCACAGGCTACAAAGTGCACTAACTTTGGAAAGCATAATAGCTAACTCAAAGCCGATCGTTAGTTAACCCCTTTTGATTAACTCATAAGGTGCAAGAGAACTCACATAAAACACAAAACAGTTCATGCCATAATTATCACTTTGAAAACATGATTATCAAAGCGATAAAGAAAAGGTTTTCGAGCATTGCTCGTTTTGTTTCATATATAAAAGCCCACCTTAAAGATTACAGAACTTCTAATCGAGCTTCCGTTCTTCAATCTTCCGTCCTATCTTGTGCTGACTTCCTCCTTCACCGTACATAATCACACTTTGTTAAGTCGTCGATACGATAAATGGAAATGGAAATCGAAAACGAAATCGAATTAGTCTTTTAAGCTTTTTAGGCATTTGCACGCTAAACTAGATTCTTTTAGTTAAACGGTAACGAGACTCGAACGCATCTCGTTTAGAACTCAATTGGTTCCTTACTCGACACTTATGTCGGTAAAACTGAAGTCGATTGATTACAACGACTTAAGAGATCAAAAGGAAACTAAGTTGAAAAGAATTCAACTTAAGAAACTAGGTTTCGGAAAATCTGCACAGATCAGTAAGTTTGCACAGAACAGGGGATTTCGAAACAGGGGTCAAATCTTATACCAAAAGAAAGGTATGGGTGTCTAATTTACTTTCCAATTTACGGATCTCAATTCCGATAAACGAGCTAAAAGATATGACAGTTTCCGTGAAACATCGCAAAACTGCCCGAGGCTAACCCTAATGCCCGTTAACTCGACGTATGACTTCCTAGGTTCGTTTTACGTCATCCTACTGAAATTCTCATGAAGTTACTAACTCAAGGCAGTCAACACGTATCCTCATACGTGATGAGCTCCTTTTTATTTCTCGATCACAAACACGACGATTAATTCATTGTCTTTCAAACTACACAATTACTATACCAAAACAAATCCTAACTTCTTGTTCACAACTATAATTCGTCATTTCATAACTCAAATGCAAAAGCCGTTAACTACAAACTTGTTCTCTTATTCATAACAATTGCTACTATCTAATTACTTTTCTTACTCGTCTTATCTATCGTTACTTAGGATCGTTGTTTCGTTTCTTACCAAAATTCCAACGTCATTAGAATTCAATCAAATTCTACAATCTTATTCAACATCTATCAAGAGTCATAATTACGTAAATCATAACCTCAAACTATTATCTAATCTCAACTTATCGTCGATCGATCGTCTCTTACGATAAATTTTACGTTCTCCATTTTTGTTCAAATTTTACGACAACGATTATCATCTAACGAGCATTACTAACATGCAAATCATATTATCAAAACATTAACGAGCTCTAACTTATCGTCACGTCTTCGTCTCTAACATTTTTCGTTTTATTTTTAGAAAAATCTCAATTAAATATATAATCGTCCTCATGCATCGTATATCTCATTTTCATTAAACAATCGAGCATATCACAACATTTACTATCCTAAATCGTGCCTTCTTTGTCTCTTAGGTTTCAAATTTTATTTTTAGAAAAATCTAAAACCATTCACAGAGTCAATTAACATCATGAGGAACACTAATCTATCATTCAGTCGACAAAGAAATCGAGCTACGATCAAAGCCCCAATTTCTCCCCAAAATCGGTACAAACCCTAAGACAAGGAGGTGTGATTTTCTTCATGATTCAATCTGTAGAACTCGATTCTAAACATCCTAGAACATGTATCGAACAACGAACAACATGCCTCTTATTCTCAAGATTTTCGAAAAAAATAAAAGAGATGGAACAATGATTTGTTCGGTTCAAATGGTAGATGAAGTTCTTACCTTTCGTAATATGGATTCGGAATTGGAAATGATCGGTAGATGCAAGAGTTAAGCACTTGAGGAAAGCTTCGAGCTGAAGCTTTAATGGAGGAGAAAGAAGAAAAATGAGAGAGAGTACGGGTGTGGTGATGGTGGTAATGAAGGGAGGAGGAGAGAGGGATGGTGAGTCACTATAAGACATATAAATTAAGAAAATATCCTACAAAAGTTATGGTGACTCGCTAAGACATGTTTGGCGAGGAATTATTTGACGATAATAACTCGTTTCCGGCTCTTAAACGTCGTTATAAAAATCGAGATATACTTTCTTAGTTGGTTACAAATTCGACGAAATCTAATTTGTCCGTTAGATTGGAAATAATTTACGTACTCGGAAAACCTAATTCGTTTTTTCAAAATCCGAGAAAAAGTCGGGACATCACAGTCCAAAATTCGTCCGCAAAATCATAAAAACTAACTTTCTCCGATGAACTCGTATCGAAGAAAAAGTGAATGTAAATTCTTACGAATTTTGATTCTGAGTTTTCGGACGAAAAACTTACCGGACGCGAAAACCCTAATACATTAGTCGTTTGTCCGACTTCTGGAAATTATTTTCGAAAATGGATTTTACCGTAAATCTTAGAATTTAATTTCATGATCTTAGGCGTGCAAAGCCATAATTATTATTAACTTTCATTTTTAAAGACTGTAGAAATAATCGGGGTATTACATCATACCCCCCTTACGAAAAATTTCGTCTCGAAATTTGCATACCTTCTTCAAAAAGATAAGAATACTTTTCTTTCATCTTTTCTTCGAGTTCCCACATGGCTTTTTCTTGCCCGTGGTGATTCCATAGTACTTTTACTATTCATATCGACTTGGTTCTTAACTATTGTATTTTACGATCTAAGATCGTTAGTGGTTTCTCTTCATAACTTAAGTCGGACTCAAGGACGACGTCTTGCTGGTTAATTACGTGCTTAGGACTAAAAACATACTTTCTTAACTGAGATACGTGAAACACGTTATGGATACTTCCTAGACTTGGCGGTAAGGCCAATCTATAAGCAACGTGTCCTATTTTCTCGAGAATCTTGTAAGGTCCTATAAATCTTGGTCTAAGTTTACCCTTAACGTTGAATCTAACGATTCCTTTGGATGGTGAAATCTTGAGGAAAACCTTATCCCCTATTTAAAAACTAAGATTAGTTCGACGATCGTCGGCGTAAGACTTTTGTCGGCTCTGGGCCTCTTTCATTCTAACTCTAATCTGACGAATGATCTTGATCATTTCACTGACCGCATCTGGTCCTAGGTTCTTTCTTTCACCTACTTCATCCCAATAAAGTGGCGATCTACATTTCTTTCCATACAAAGCCTCGTAAGGCGCCATTCCTATCGTCGCCTGATAATTGTTATTGTACGCGAATTTGATCAAGTGCAAGATATCTTCCCAATTTGCGCTTCGATCCAAAACCACTGTCCTTAGCATATCAACTAGAATCTGAATCGTTCTCTCGGATTGTCCATCCGTCTGGTGGTGAAAAGCTGTACTAAAGTTAAGCTCGGTTCCTAATTCTTTCTACATCGTGATCCAAAATCTCGAGGTGAATTTGGCATCTCTATCTGACGTTATCAACTTTGGTATTTCGTGCAGTCGTACAATCTCAGGGACATACAACTGTGCTAACTTCTCTAACCCATAGGTAATCTTAATCGGTAGAAAATGAGCTGATTTGGTGAGTCTATCAATAACTACCCAGATGACAGTGTTTCCTCTTCTTGACTTAGGCAAACCTGTCACAAAATCCATAGCTATATCCTCCCATTTCCATTCTGGGATACTTAATGGCTGTAACAATCCATATAGTCTTTGGTGTAGAGCTTTCACTTGTTGACAAACCAAACATCTTTCCACAAACGAGGCAACGTCTCGTTTTTAAACCGTTCCACCAAAAATTCTTTCTTAAGTCCTGATACATCTTCGTACTCCCTGAGTGTGCTTAGGGGTGGTTCGGTATACCATACCGAGATTTTTTGGTCATTCCGATACCATACCGAAAGTTTCGGTATACATAATTTTGATATTGATACCATACCAAACTTTTCGGAAATTTTGGTATGGTTCAAAAGGCATACCGTTATCATACCTTATTTTCGGTATACCGTCTTATTTTTGGTATACCGTAAAAGTACGATATACCGAAAATATTAATGAATTAATATAATGAATAATTCATTAATAATTTAATATATATACATATATAGTTATATAAATATATCAATTTATATATAATTGTTTAGAATTTTCGACATATACCGTGATTTCGGTAAGTACCAAATATCGGTATTTATTGAAAATTTAGGTATACCAAAGTTTTGGTTCGGTACGGTATACCGCGGTATTTAAAATTCATATATCGTTACCATACCAAAACCTTTCGGTACGGTATCATACCATACCGAAAATATGGTATACCATAAATTCGATAAAATACGGTATTTTTTGGTTTGGTTCGGTCGGTATATTGATATTTCGGTATTTTAGTCCACCCCTAGGTGTGCTGTATATGGCGTCTCGTGAGCCTCACTCATGATATCGTTCTTCAATTCGTCGTCTTCAGGGATACAAAGTCTGCCTTCAAACAAAATTGCATTGTCGGGTGCTTCGGAAAAACCGTCGGGTTTATCTGTTCTTATCCTCAATCGCAGCTTCTCAATTGATTCGTCCCTTCTCTGTGCACTTATGATTCTTTCTCGTAAATCTGATGTAGCTTCGAGTGCTGCTATTTGGTTTGTTATTGTTTTCGGTGCATCGAGCACTTCTAAGTCCATTTTCTCAAATTCTCTTACCAGAGCTTCTTCCTCAACAAAGAGACATCCTAACTTGATTGGAGTCTTGCGACTCAGCGCATCAGCTACCACATTTGCTTTTCCTGGACGGTAGTTGATTCTGCAATCATAATCCTTGACTAATTCGAGCCATCGTCTTTGTCTCATGTTCAATTCCTTTTGCTCGAAAAAGTACTTCAAACTCTTGTGGTCCGTAAAAATCTCTACCCTAACACCATAGAGATGGTGTCTCCAAATTTTCAGCGCATGCACAACGGCTGCTAGTTCTAAGTCGTGGGTTGGGTATTCAACTTCATGAGGTCGAAGTTATCGTGAAGCATAAGCTATCACCTTTCCATCTTGCATCAAAACACAACCTAATCCGTTCTTCGACGCATCTGTGTAGACCACGTATTCCTTATTCGCTTCTGGCAGAGCTAACACTGGTGTTGTGGTTAACTTCTCCTTGAGTGTCTGAAAACTCTTCTCGCATTCATCCGTCCATTTATACTTATTTTCCTTCCGAAGAAGTTGCGTCATAGGTCTAGCAATCGTTGAAAATCCTTCGATGAATCTTCTGTAATAACCGGCTAAACCTAAGAAACTCCTAATTTCGTTCGGACTTGTCGGCGATTTCCAATCGCGCACTGCCTCGACCTTGGCAGGATCCACCTTGATGCCTTCTGCTGATACGATGTGTCCAAGGAACATTACTTCCTTCAGCCAAAACTCGCACTTACTAAACTTGGCGTAAAGCTTCTCGGCTCTAAGCGTTTCTAAGACTATTCTCAAGTGTTCCTTGTGTTCTTCCTCGTTCTTGGAGTAAATGAGAATGTCGTCGATGAATACTAAAACAAATTTGTCTAAGTATGGGTGGAAAATTCGATTAATGAGATCCATGAATACGGCGGGAGCATTAGTCAAACCAAATGGCATAACTAGAAATTCGTAATGGCCATATCTGGTTCGGAAAGCAGTCTTAGGTATATCCTCGAGTTTGATTTTCAATTTATGATACCCGGATCTTAAATCTATCTTTGAAAAGACTCCTGCGCCCTTAAGCTGATCAAAGAGGTCTTCTATCCTTGGCAAATGATACTTATTCTTAAGGGTAATCTTATTTAATTCACGATAGTCTATGCACATCCTCACAGAACCATCCTTCTTTCTGACAAACAAAACGGGTGCTCCCCAGGGTGAAACACTCGGTCTAATGAATCCAAGGTCTAATAATTCTTGTAGCTAGATTTTAAGTTCTTCTAGTTCTTTCGGTGCCATCCTATATGGGGCTTTCGATTTGAGGGCCAATCATGGTTCTAGGTCAATCGAGAAATCTACATGATGATCTGGTGGTAAACCAGGTAATATTTCTGGAAAGACGTCTTCGTATTTGTTAACAACTTTCACGTCTTGAATGGTCTTCTCGGCTCCTGGTTCTCCAACTAGGTATACGAGATAAGCGGTGCAACCTTTCTTCTCCATCAACTTCTTGGCTTGTAAAGCGGATATTATCGGTACTCTCCTACCCATTGAAAACCCATGAAATCCTGTTGGTTCTCTACCCGGGGGTCAAAAAGAGATCTTTCTCTCGTTGCAGAGAATCATAGCGTAATTCTCAATCAACTAGTCTATTCCTAAGATTATATCTACGCCGAACATTATATTACTTTCCGATTGTTTGCTATGATCTTAAAAAGACCTTGAGTTAAATTCTATGTTTGAGAAAAATTAAGGGAGTGACGATAATTCCTCCTAAGGTGTGGTTATTTTTATTTTACGATTAGCGCACTCTGGTCCTACTCTTATAGTGTCGACAGGCACTAGAAATAACGACTGTGAGGTTTTGGTATGAGGTAGAAGAATGACAAGGTAATTAAGAAGTTTGTCCTATACCTGCCAACTTTCCTTTGCCCTTATTGCGCGCATCTTGTTCGATCGCGAATGCCCTAACGTTCTGTTGTTGTTGATACTGCTGCTACGTCATCTGCTGTAGCGGCTGTGCCTGAATTGCCCTCAAAGGTTGGGGCTGACCATACTGATTCTGTCCTGCCGCTTGAAATGGTTTCGGGCAATCCCTCTTCATATGTCCTTTCTGTCCGCAGTTAAAACAAACACCTGTGCCGGCTTGACAAACACCGGGGTGCGTCCTATCACACTTCGGACAAACAGGACTGATAACCCTCCCTGGGTTATTGCCTCCTTGGTTAAAATTCCTCTGTTGTCCTTGCGGCTGTCCTTGTAGATTATTTCCCTTCCCCTGTCCTGATTGTTTATTTCCTTTGCCACGACTTCTTACCGTAGTTGTTATCTTTATTTGGCTGCTGAAAGCCCTGTCGATTTCTACTCTGTTTCCCTTGATCGTTGTGGAGCTGGTAACAGTCACTGCTACTTCCTCCTTCCCATTTCCTTTTTCCTCTATAATTAATATTATTGTTGGGAAGGTTTTGAGTTGATGTCTGGGTTGGTGTTGGTATGGGCACTACCATTTTTCCTTTATCTGGCACTACTGCCTCTATTTCTAGGACTCGTCCTAGTAGTTCTGCATAGCTCAGTCCTTCGTGTCTAGCCAATGCTATTCCCAGTTTATACTTAAGTTCTCCTTGAAATTTTCTTGCTATTTCCTCTTCAGTTTCCACTTGATCGAATACATACTTATCATAATATGCCTCCTTAAAATCATTCCAAGTGATTTGAGCCACTTGCTCTGCCAGCATAATTTCCTGTCTAGTCTTCCACCAGTATTTAGCTGGTCCGGCTAGCTGAGACGCAGCACATACTAGGCGCTCCTTATCACTAAATCTAAGAAGCTCAAAAATTCTTTCTATAGAGCGTACCCAATGCTCAGCATCACTTGGGTTACTAGACCCATTGAAAACTGGTGGATTTCTTCTGAAGAAGAAATCTTCAATGTTACGTTGTTGTGGAGGTGTGGAAAGTAGAAGTGTTACTCGATGTTTTTGCTTTTCTTCGCCTATACATTGTTCTTGACCTCTATCAAATCCTCTAGTACTATCAGGTCCTCTTTGGTTGTTAACAACTATCAGCGACATTTTGGAACTATAAGATACAAAAATTTTCTCATTAGCACTCGCTTTTAAGCCTTCATTTACTCACTAATCCTTTTTCCAACTTAACAATTTCACGTAAAAGAGAATAAATATTAACTTTGATTCTAGTTCTTTCAACTTTTAACCTTCAAGGTTAAATTAAACTCTCGTTACACGAGTTTATTTGACATTCTGATTTAGTTATACGATTCATAAGAAACTCTCTTGTAATCAAACCCTCTCACGGGTCATGTATATATATATATATATATATATATATATATCAAAAAGAATATTAGTTTTGCCTTTAACAAGGACTTATACAAAAACTAGACTACAACGAGTCTAAGTTAGGCTGACTGTCTACCTGTACAGGATGCACTAACATATTGCATTACTGTACTACTGGAAGTACTAGAACGAAAACGATTCATAAAACTTCGTATCCGTTGGAGTACTACAAAAACTAGTTACTGATCCGACTATTTACAAGACAAAAGTGCTTCTGCTACTACTATGCGTCTAAGACGCCCTGCTCAACAAGCTGCTGTCGAGTCACTACCGCCCTCTATGGCCTGCAAAACCTCGGAGTCCTCCTCTAGGTCCTCCTCTGAATCTGAATTAAAGACGAGCTGAAGTGTTTCGTCAACCCTAATCGTGGAGCCGTCCAAAAGTACAAGTGGTAGTGGTGAAGGCACCTCTGAAACGGCCCTTTCCGGGTCTAACACTAGGTAGTCACAACTGGGTTCTACTGTTCTCTTCTTTAGGGGAAGGAGGTGCTCGGGAGGTGAACTAGACTCGTATTCCTCTGTAGAACGGACCCTGGATAGTCCTGCCTCAAACTCTGCTCTGACTCTGGCTAACTCTGAACAGATCTCGTCAAGTGGTCTGAAGGGGTATGGTAACTCTATCATAGCAGTAAGATCCACGCCAATCACCGGGTACTCTGCCTCTGAAACTAGCTCCTCTGTGTCCTCACTAGGTACAAACACTGGAGGGATCTCTAACTGTGCGGCCATCTCTGGATCTATCTCCACATGCTCTGACTCTGAATCTGCTGGAAAGTGAGTGTAGGGAGGGTGCTCTCGAATGGGATATGATGCTATGATTCTGCCCTGAAAGAAACGTTTGTGTACTGCTAGAGCGAATCCTAAGTAATCACCCGTCGGCTCTACGTCGTCACCAAACACTCCAAAGTAGTACCATGCCGTGTCGTGTGCCCAACCACGCCACTCCTTTGGTAGTCGCATAATCAGGTCGAATATAGCCTGACGCTCTGGAACATAATGCCGGGCTGCATGGTAAACTGCTGAAAAGTTACTAATTATTTGTCCTATATCAAGATTCGGGTCTGCCTCAAAATCTTGATACTTATCTAATATCTGATCTGCCCAAGTACGCTGTGGCGGGGATTGGCTCTCCTGCGCCGTGTCGAATCTAGTATCCATCCTACAAAGTTTTTAAGAAATACGGATCAGTAACGGGTAGGATAATAACTTATCTTAAGGGAAAATCTTAAATTACAAGTTGAATATTCCTTATTCAATTGTAATGTCACCAACACTTAAACAATCACTTATCTTAAACATTTAACAATTCACAAAGAATTGCTCTTAAACAATATATAGAAATAAAATTTCAAGATTTTATTTTCATCCTTTATCTTATAATTCTTTTGCATTCTTACTTTATTTCCTATTACTTCCTTTCTTTATTCTTCATTACTTTCTTTCTTTATTCTTTCTTACTTTCTTCCATTATTTCTTCCTTAGAGAAAATTTCTTAACGATTCTCACTTATTAAAACAAAGTACGTCTACTTTGTTCATGTTACTTATTCAAAAGTAACATTCGTTTATAAAAGATTCTGTCCCTCTCGACACTTGAATCTCATACTTATCGTATTCTTCAATCGATTATGAATTATGAAACAAATTCCAAAAAGGAAATGGAATAATTACTGGAGAAATAACTTTAGAACCCCAGTTCTAGTCGTCTTTGGAATCGATCGATCATTTAATATTCGTGCTCGAGTCTTAATAATTAAAATAAATCTCTTCTTGAAGTTCGAATGAGGCGAACTCTAACTGAAAATGAATTCGTTCATGTTACTTTTACGGAAGTAACATTCGTTTCTTTCATTTACTTTGATCCCCTTTATTCTGTCCTTCTTGACCCGATCATTTCTTTCTTATTTCGAAGCCAATGCTTCTCAAACGTCTAATCGTTTCTTTCGCTCACTTGGTACAGAATTAACTTTCCTTATCATTACTTATCTTATTTCCTTGAAGGAAATTCTTATCGGCTCTGATTACAAAAACAAAAATTGACTCTGCCGAGTCTTTGTTCATGTCACTATACGCACGTGAGATTCATCTATAAAAGTTCTTCCCGTTTTACGATCTCCTTTCAAAATCGTTTGAACTAACGTTTCTTAAAACGTCTAAGTTCTCGAGGAATCGGAAAGACCTTAGATTCAAAGTCTATATTCTTAGCGAACCGGGAAAAATCCCTAGAATCAGTCTAGATTCTCGTGCCAACAAACTTTTCAAATTAAAAGAAATTATTGCGCAAATAATTTCACGTAATTCATAAAACAGAAAACAAGTATGATTCTCATACTTTCAAAATTTCCTTTTTGGCACCATTGTCATTCTTAACTTTTTGGAATACGTATTCAAAATTTTTCTTAAAAGAAAACACATTTCTGAAATTATATCCTTTCTTTCTTTCTTTCTTACTTTCTTTCTTTCTTTTCTTCGTTGAGTCGATGTAGTGGGAGGTTGAGTTGTCGTCTACACTCTTAAACTTAGTGTTACGACTTAACTTTTCTTGAAAGAAGACTCGGGTATAGAGTATATACGAATACTCTATCTTACTACTTGAAATAAATTCGTATGCAGAGCAGAAATGATTGCTCTGATACCACTCTGTCACAGCCCCAAATCCCGAGGGACGGCAGAAGCCGGAGTGCGACTAAGGGTTGGATTAAAGAAGCGAGGAAGAAGGGGGAATGAATAAGAATGAAAGAATAACAGATATTAATAACAGAATGAATTTCCATGAACAAGACTTTAATATATAAAAGGAAGAGTTGATCTCGAAGGATCACTCGAACAAGTTCTCAAAAGATTCTAAGTTATAAGTAGAGAACTTAAATCCAAAAGTGATATTCATATTTACATAAATGAGTCTAGAGTTTGGCAGTGGAATTGTAAACTACATACTACAGTCTTCCTATCGACAGTTCTTAACTCAACCGTCACCGCTCCCGTCGCTTCAACCTGCACATTTAGAAAACATATGCAGGCTTAAGTAAAAAAGTATTTAGTGGGAACGTTGCCAAAAACATAATCATAAGTATAGATAATCAGGCATTTCATTACTGTAGCACATCGGGGTTTTTCATTAAAGGCCCGTGTCTACTAAACATTTTCTTTTTCATTTTCATAACTTAGCTTGTACAAGCATTTTTTTTTTTCATAGATGTTACGTTCAAATCTTGACCAGTCATAATTCACCGTGGCTGGCTACCCCTCAACAGGATACCACACACACCACAGGCTACAAAGTGCACTAACTTTGGAAAGCATAATAGCTAACTCAAAGCTGATCGTTAATTAAACCCTTTTGATTAACTCATAAGGTACAAGAGAACTCACATGAAATACAAAACAGTTCATGCCATAATTATCACTTTGAAAACACAATTATCAAAGCGATAAAGAAAAGGTTTTCGAGCATTGCTCGTTTTGTTTCATATATAAAAGCCCACCTTAAAGATTACAGAACTTCTAATCGAGCTTCCATTCTTCAATCTTCCGTCCTATCTTGTGCTGACTTCCTCCTTCACCGTACATAATCACACTTTGTTAAGTCGTCGATACGATAAATGAAAATAGAAATCGAAAACGAAATCGAATTAGTCTTTTAAGCTTTTTAGGCATTTGCACGCTAAACTAGATTCTTTTAGTTAAACGGGAATGAAACTCGAACACATCTCGTTTGGAACTCAATTGGTTCCTTACTCGACACTTATGTCAGTAAAACTGAAGTCGATTGATTACAATGACTTAAGAGATCAAAAGGAAACTAAGTTGAAAAGAATTCAACTTAAGCAACTAGGTTTCGGAAAATCTGCACAGATCAGTAAGTTTGCACAGAATAGGGGATTTCGAAACAGGGGTCGAATCTTATACCAAAAGAAAGGTACGGGTATCTAATTTACTTTCCAATTTACGGATATCAATTCCGATAAACGAGCTAAAAGATATGACAGTTTCCGTGAAACATCGCAAAACTGCACGAGGCTAACCCTAATGCCCGTTAACTCGACGTATGACTTCCTAAGTTCGTTTTACGTCATCCTACTGAAATTCTCATGAAGTTACTGACTCAAGGCAGTCAACACGTATCCTCATACGTGATGAGCTCCTTTTTATTTCTCGATCACAAACACGACGATTATTTCATCGTCTTTCAAACTACACAATTACTATACCAAAACAAATCCTAACTTCTTGTTCACAACTATAATTCGTCATTTCATAACTCAAATACAAAAGCCGTCAACTACAAACTTATTCTCTTATTCATAACAATCACTATTATCTAATTACTTTTCTTACTCGTCTTTTCTATCGTTACTTAGGATCGTTGTTTCGTTTCTTACCAAAATTCCAACGTCATTAGAATTCAATCAAATTCTACAATCTTATTCATCATCTATCAAGAGTCATAATTACGTAAATCATAACCTCAAACTATTATCTAATCTCGACTTATCGTCGATCGATCGTCTCTTACGATAAATTTTACGTTCTCCGTTTTCGTTCAAATTTTACGACAACGATTATCATCTAACGAGCATTACTAACATGCAAATCATATTATCAAAATGTTAATGAGCTCTAACTTATCGTCACGTCTTCGTCTCTAACATTTTTCGTTTTATTTTTAGAAAAATCTCAATTAAATATATAATCGTCCTCATGCATCGTATATCTCATTTCCATTAAACAATCGAGCATATCACAACATTTACTATCCTAAATCGTGCCTTCTTCGTCTCTTAGGTTTCAAATTTTATTTTTAGAAAAATCTAAAACAATTCATAGAGTCAATTAACATCATGAGGAACACTAATCTATCATTCAATCGATAAAGAAATCGAGCTACGATCAAAGCCCCAATTTCTCCCCAAAATCGGTACAAACCCTAAGACAACGAGGTGTGATTTTCTTCATGATTCAATCCGTAGAACTCGATTCTAAACATCCTAGAACATGTATCGAACAAGGAACAACATGCCTCTTATTCTCAAGATTTTCGAAAAAAATAAAAGAGATGGAACAATGATTTGTTTGGTTTAAATGGTAGATGAAGTTCTTACCTTTCGTAATATGGATTCGGAATTGGAAATGATCGGTAGATGCAAGAGTTAAGCACTTGAGGAAAGCTTGGAGCTGAAGCTTTAATGGAGGTGAAAGAAGAAAAATGGGAGAGAGTATGGGTGTGGTGATGGCGGTAATGAAGGGAGGAGGAGAGAGGGATGGTGAGTCACTATAAGACATATAAATTAAGAAAATATCCTACAAAAGATATGGTGACTCGCTAAGACATGTTTGGCGAGGAATTATTTGACGATAATAACTCGTTTCCGGCTCTTAAACGTCGTTATAAAAATCAAGATATACTTTCTTAGTTGGTTACAAATTTGACGAAATCTAATTTGTCCGTTAGATTGGAAATAATTTACGTACTCGGAAAACCTAATTCATTTTTTTAAAATCCGAGAAAAAGTCGGGACATCACAGTCCAAAATTCGTCCGGAAAATCATAAAAACTAACTTTCTCCGATGAACTCGTATCGAAGAAAAAGTGAATGTAAATTCTGACGGATTTTGATTCTGAGTTTTCAGACGAAAAACTTACCGGACGCAAAAACCCTAATACAGTAGTCGTTCGTCCGACTTCTGGAAATTATTTTCGGAAACGGATTTCACCGTAAATCTTAGAATTTAATTTCATGATCTTAGGCGTGCAAAGCCATAATTATTATTAACTTTCATTTTTAAAGACTGTAGAAATAATAGGGGTATTACAATCGAGCTCTAATTTTGACGCTAAACCAAACCAAATAGCACAGGTCAAGGCACAGTATAGTTTGTACAAAAACATATATAATTCAGCTCATATCGTAATCTCTCAACAAAGCCAAAATAAGACGATAAAATCAATGAATCAGCATTGGTGAACCGGCGATAGTCAAAGCCACCTCCACCGAACGGCGGCCTCATGAGAGTAAAAGGCGGCGGTTTTCAACAAGTCTGTAGTTGAAACGTGATTTAATTATTCTTAAGTTGTGAGATTCACAAAAGGTCTCTTAATTTTGCAACCCATTTGCATGTGTCTGCTTCGTTGCCGTTTCCGAATTGCCACGATGGAAAAATCCCCAATTTGATGTCGTCGGAACCTATTTCGATTGCACATTGAAACAAATTAAAAGTTTGATATTTAATTGGACAAAATTGATCTGTCGGTTGCATTTCGGGAATTTGAAAAAAGTTTGGTAATTTACAGTCCAATAACCCTTTACTTTATTTGCCCAGAGGGATGCCACATAAGCGTCAACCTCGTCATTTTTTGTCACAGTGAAAAAATTCTTAATTTGACGTTGCCGGAACCCTATTTCGGTTGCACATTGAAACAATTAAAAGTATAGTATTTAATTGGACAAAATTGAACTTACGATTGCTAAACCGGAATTTGGGAAAAGTTGAGTAATTTTCAGGCTATTTGGCCAAAAATAAAAGTTGCCCTGCTGATACTAAATCGGCCCCTTTAAGTGCACAATTTTGGTCCAATTGACCAATGATTAGTAATTTTTTGCCAATTTTTCTACACATTCAACGTTTTTCAATAAAGACCGATAATCAAACAATTCGACATAGTGTTTTAGGATATTCAAACCTATTTGAAATTTATATATTCAATCTTGTTTCAAACCTGATTAAAAATTAGTCAAATGTGTTCTTTTCTAAGAAAATTCGTATAACAATACTCATTGGTTGGAAATTGGCCCATTTACCACCACGGTGCCTGATTGGAACCGATCTGTGACCACGGCTCTGATTTATAGATGCATAATATATGAAACTCGTTTAAATTTTATATAAATACAAAATTTAATAAAAAAAATGAATATACTATTCATTCTCGTCCTTCACCGTATAGTAATATTCACTAATTACAATTATAGATTATGTAAAATTGGAAACTCAACTACAAATAACGTAAAAATTTATTCATTGGTGACGATTCTAGATTTTAGAAAAATACATGAAAAAAATGCATAAAAAGAAAAAATTTCTGAGTCAAGGTACCAATCGGTTGGGAATTGATCCATCTACCGCCATGATTTCGGGTCGGAATCGACCCGTTGACCACAGGTCATTTTCGTTAATATAGTACATAGATAGATAGATAGATAGATAGATAGATAGACAAATAGATATAATGATAAGGATTAGTATTGAATTTAACTAAATAATAATTAATTAAATTACAAAAAAATAAAAGAAGAGAAAGAAAATCTTGCAGAGAAGAGAGGTGAATTGAAGATTAGGAATACTCATAGCCGCCTCATATATTAGGTGACTTTCTTGGATTTTTCTTTATTGATATATATTACCACGAAAAGGGCAAAAAAATCAGAAAATCTAAACTTTAAACGGCGGAGGTGTGTTTTTGTATACCAGGTTTATAGTATACAACCAGGTCAACTGAGTTAAACCCCGGTCGGGTTTGACCTGCTGACCCGCGCTCCATTTAAAAAAAAAATAAAAAATTAAGCGCTGCTCCTGAGAAGAATTGAACCTGTGACCTTCCAACTGCAGGACTCTAAGCTATAGCACAAGGCCACTAGGCTATCGTTTGTTTTGTACATTTCCACGTGCATATATTAATTTATAGGCAGTACTTTTACTTACTTTTTAAAGTCTTCTTTATTTTTATTTTTTCCTTTTTTGTTTTTTCGATTCTTTCATTAATTTTTCTTTTTCATTATGTTGTTTCTTACTTGTTATTCATTTTATTTGTTGTTTCTATTTTTTTTTATTTTTTAGTTATTTGTACTTCATATTATCTTTTTTTAAAGTAATTTTCATTTTTTCCATTTTTTCTTAATATTTCTTTGATTATGGCGTGTCCAATTATTCATTTTATTTATTTTTTCAAATTTTTATTTTTTCAAATTATTTACATTTAAAAAATAATATTTTTAAAACATTACATTTGTTCATATCAACGATTATTTTTTATTTTTTCAAATTTTTATTTTTTAAAATTATTTACATTTAAAAAATAATATTTTTAAAACATTACATTTGTTCACATCAATGATTATTTTTCATTATAATAATAATTACTTGACCGGATTATTAAAAGTACAAGTTGTCATGAATAAAAGTAAATATTGTCGTGAAGAAAAGTAATATTTTTGAAATGTTACCTCTGTTCATATCAATGATTATTTTTCATTACGATAATTATTACTTGACCGAATTGCTAAAAGTACAAGTTATCGTGAATGAAAGTAAATTTTGTCGTGAAGAAAAGTTATATTTTTGAAACATTACACTTATTCATGTCAATGATTACTTTTACTCATGACAATAATTACTTTATCAAATAATTAAATGTACAAGTTGTCGTGAATAAAAATCAATATTGTCGTGAAATAATGTAATGATTGTGAAACATTACCTTTCTTCATATCAATAGTTATTTTTCTTAACGACAACAATTACTTAACTAAAAAATGATAAGTACAAATTATCGTAAATAAAAGTAAATATTGTCGTAAACAAAAGTAATAGTTGTACAAATAACTAATAATTATTATTAATTTACAATTAAATGAAAATAATAAAGAAAAAAAATTAAGAAAAAAAAATAAAGAAAGGAAAAGAAACTAAAACAAAGAGAAAGAATAAGAAAAGAACAAAGAAAGGTAAATGTAAAAAAAAAAGTAACTAATAATTCTTATTTTTTTTATTAATAAGTGAAAACAATTAAAAATAAAAATTTAAGAATAAAAAAGAAAGCAAAGGAAAATAAAAAGAATTAAGAAAAGAGAAAAGAGAAGGAAAAAACACACAAAAAGTGCAAAATATATAAAAAAAAAAAAGGGGATTGTCACACCTAGGATTCGAACCCAGGTGGACTACCTTGATAGCCATTACCATTTCCGCTGGGCTAGTGGCCAATTTCTTATTAAATACCCACAATTATATAGATATATTATAATATTCAGTGACTTAAAAAAAAATAAAAATTTGGGTGCGTGGATGTGCCGTGAGGGCGCGTGTACCCCATGCACCCGACTTATAGGCAGGTAGCGAGTCAACGGATCATTAAATACCGATTATATAGTATACAACCGGTGTATAGAAACATTTGTTTAAACGGCGAAAGACTGACAAAATCTCACAAAATCTATTTATGTTAACTTAAATTAAAATATAAATATGATAAATATTGATTTTAAGTTTAGAAAATTTGAGAATTTAGATAAATAGGAATAGAGGAAATGTGAGAGGTGTCACATAGAATTTTTTTTATGTAAAATCGCTTTCGTTTACATAATATATAGATAGATATATTAAAGAGTTCACTTTCAAAATAATTTTTTATTGTAACAATCAAACAAATTACGGCTAATAATTTAAATAATCTTACTGAAGTATGTGGATTAAATTGAACAAAAAGGACAAAAATAATAAATGAAGACGGGAGAGAGTTGAGAAATAATCTTCTTGAATTTAATTTGAAAAAAATGGTTTTCACTTTCTATATAAATTTCTATAACTACCAAGCAATATTGTGTCTACTAATTTTCCGTCGACAAGTTGCACACTAGTTTTATCTCATTTTTTAAATTTATTAGTCATTTTATTTTGTATATAAACTTGCGCCATGATTAGTTCTTTTAGATCCCTTGTAGAATATACTTTAAAATGGATTAAAAAAAATAAGATCGAGTTGCTCAGCTAGATGATATGTATGTAATATTTTCTCCATGGTTTGACCCTGCATATTATAATATAATGGTTAATAGTCTAACCACTTAATCTATTTCATAGGTAGATAAATCCTAACGAGAAGACAGGATAATTTGAATGTATAAACAATTTTTTGAATAGAGGAATTTAATTCTTCAAGAAGTTCTAAGAATGTTTTTGCATGTGCTATTTTTGTTATAGCGGCAGGAAATTGTGGAAGTGAAGTACTTTAGTTAGAAAAAAGAGTCACCAAATACCGATATATATGGAGTTCATATATATAACTACAATAATGACAAACGGATAACTGTTGTCCGGATAACTACCCATTTTAGGCTTCAAAATCGATCCAACTAATATTATTTAAAATCGTCGGTTTTTTTTCCTTGAAAGCCGTAACAACCAATTTCTTACACCCATCATTTTCTTTTTGTAAATAATTTTATTAATTGATTATAAATTATATTTTAATTGATTTTAGCATAACTTTTCGTTCGAGCTTAATTAAGGGATACAATAATAAAACAAGAAAATAAAAAAATCGGCGGTTTTAAATAATATTAGTTGGACCGATTTTCAAGCTTCAAACCGATTAGTTGTCCGGACAACAGTTGTCCGTTTATCATTATGGGAATTCTGCCTTTTATTTTTTCTATTATATATTTTATTTGTGGGCTAGTAATAATTTTTTTTTGAAAATTGTGATTCTATTTTGTTGTAATACCCGAGAAATTCGTACTGTCTTAAAAATCCAAATTTTTTAATAAAAATGGCTTTGCATGCCTAAGTTCACGATTTTAAATTCTAAGACTAACGGTGAAAACCGTTTCCGAAAATAAATTACGGAAGTCAGCTTAACAACTACTGTATTTAGGGTTTTCGCGGACGAAAACTTTTTAGTTCGATAATTTTTTTTAAAACGGCATCGAACTAAATATTTTTTTTTATGATACGAGTAAGTTAGGAAAATCCGTTTTTATGTTTTTCCGGACAAAACTCGGACTGTGAAATCCCAAGATTTTGTCGGAATTAATATTTTAAATATTATATTCCGAATATGTTAAATACGTTAAGATTTATCGTAGAATCGGAATTTGACGATAATGTGCCGAGACACGTTTTTCGATTAAGGTTTTCCGTAACGTCGTATCGCGCCGGAAAAACGCGTATTCCCTCATAATTTCACTCATGCAGCCGACACACACACACACACACACATTCACTAGATATTTCATTTCAATACTCTAATACACTTTATGACTCATTCCATATACTTGGTTCTAATTCATGCCACCAAATCATTATGTTATAAGATATTATATTACATTAGTTAGCATAATTTCTCCTTCTCCTTCACTCCTCCATACCGCCATCCTCCACCATCAATCTCCATTTCATTTTCTTCATCATCCTCCATTGAAGAGAGCTCAAGTTCTTGCAAGGATTTTCACTTACTTTGATCATCAACCATTTAAATCCTTTCATCCTTCATTAAACTTCAAGGTATCAATCTCCTCCATAATTCTATCCATGTAGAAATCTCTTTCTTTTAATTCTTGTTAAAACCGAATTGGGTGATGATGTAGAATAGATGATTGATTTTTAATTAAGGTAATTAGATGAGTTAAATATGAATTCTATGGTTAAAACTTGAAGAAAATGAAGAACCCTAACTACTATTTTTGGACCGAAAATAGGGGTTTAGTATTAGGATGGATTAATTCTTTAATTGATTGGTTAATTAGGCTTAGGATTAGTTTGATTGGTGAATTAAACAAAAGAGAATGAAAAGCCCTAAGATTTAAGTGATGACCGAATTCTAGGCTAGGGTTTGAGTTGTTGATTCTTAAATTAATGATGTATTGGTATAGTAATTGGATTATAATTGAATTAGTAGTAGTAGAATCGATATGTTTGGATTAATTGGAGAAGAAAACATGCCTCCCTAATTAATGTAACTAGAAAATATACATCATAATAAACGAGAATGATAAAAATGGACAGGCTCAATATCTATCTAAACACCACTCTCCTTCTTCGCACAGGAGATATTCTATCAAATCAGACCACCCGCTACCGGATTCCTGCAAGGGAAAAAGAAGGGCCGGGAGTGTTCTCCGGCGAACCACCTTTGACGGTCAAGTTAGTTTTCTGGGTTTCGTTGGTGAAGAGAGAGAAATGAATGTAATAGTGGGTAGAAACAAAATGGTGAACCTGACTGTGAAATGGATACCCATCACTATATATACTCCTTGGATTACTTGGAAATGAAGTTGTGTATTCTTGATTCTTTGCCGATATTACCTTTACGCGTGTTCTCGTATCATTCGTCATTGAGTGCTTGTACTGTCTGACAACCCCCAGTTCGGCTGTATAAAGCGTTCTGCAGATGTCAGACTTATTAAAGATTGCGAGACCTACCCCAGCTCTCTTTTGCAAGTCCTGGCTTGAGACACTAGTCAGATACCTGATCAGGTATCTGATACATGTACCTATTCTGAGATCTCCCTTAGGTCAGACGAGGAGGTACCCAAAATGCTTTTTATTGAGTACCATTAAGTTCAGGTGTAAGATCCAGGTCTCCATGAGACCTGGTAGATATTATGTCATAACATCTACTCCCCCTACTCTAAATTTGCAGCATTACTTTCAGCAAATATAGAGTAGTGCTTTCCTTCTCTCGCTCCGTTGAACTGGACCTCCATTTGAGTTCTCAGAAAGAGACCTGACTTATTTGAATTTTTAAAATAAGTCACTTTATGGGGAAATGGGAGGGGACTCTGCAACTCCCCTACTTTTTCCCAACCGTTATCCTTCCTTCGGCATATTAGGGATTTCATCATTTTTCCCTTCTTCATTTCACTCTTCCCATCTTTTCACTGCTGCTAATCATTTTCATATTTTCTCATGGCTCGTTCTACTTCCCATTCAGAGGAAGATACCTTTTCCGACAACCCTCATCTTCAAGTTTCCGATGCGAATCCTCCTTCTCCTCTTCACGGAGATTCCCAGTCAGAAACTTCTTCCCGCGCTCCCAAGAAAGGGAAAAAACTTTCTACTCGGCGTTCTCGTCGCCTATCCGTCAAGGCTCTTTCGGGGTCAGCCACTTCTGCTAATCCTAAGGAGGTGATAAATCTAGCGGACGGATCTGCTCTTTCCGGCCAGGATGCGATGGAGACTGACTCCCCCACTCATTCTGCTCGAGTCTCTTCTCCCGTTCCGGACTCTTCTGTCCGCGTCTTTTCCCCTAATGCTATACCAGGTGAATCCACTCTAACCCTTCCAGAATTAGAATTAGTAAAGTCGTAGTTAAACTGTGATAATCTTTTCGATTTTCGGCTACCTTATGCTTATGAGCGCCCTCATCTCCTAACTTACCCTTCAGTAGCTTTCTGGTTAAATCAGATAGAATTAGGTTTACGATTTCTGCTCCCTGATTTTGTGGTGAAAGTGTGTGACCTTTACAACTTATGGCCTAACCAGTTCCACCCCTCCACCATGAAAACCATTCTCACTTTCTTTATCTTGCTCCGTGGCAATGGGGGTTTCCCTTCTCCCTCCTTATTTCAAACTGTTTATGATGTGAAACCCATGGGTTCTTTCTACTATGCTAGCGCCCGACCGAAGGGTCCTGCCCAAAATTTGTGCCCCTCTCGTACTTTGGGTAAGGAATGGCGGGAGAGATACTTCGTAGTCACTCCGAAGCAAGGCAGTTGGCCTTTCGACCGCCGTCCTTGGCAAAAGCTTTTACTAAGGCAACCTCGCCCAACTCTCTTTACCATCGCCCCCATTAATCTCAAGGTGCTGTCCATGCTGACGGCCAAAGCTCAAAATGAAGCTTTTCCGCTTAGTTCCCTCTTGTCCAACCCTTGCGTGCTTTCCTTTTTTGGACTGGCCCCTCACGGAGATCATTCCTTTTCCCTTGAGGGTGGGTTTCTTCCCCTCTTTGTGTTTACTACTCAACTTTACCCTTTGAGTTAATCTAATCATTTTTCTTTACTCTTTCTTTTGCAGAAATGAGTTGGGTTCAGGATGTGAAATTGCCTGATGATAATGAGTTTGATTTTGCTGTTCTGCTGGAAGAGCAAGCCCGTCAAGATGCTGAAGGTGTTGACTCCCCACACCCTCTCAATCCTGCTCCTTCTGCGGCTTCATTGCCTTCACGACCACTGCCAGTCACTGCCCCTTCTTCAGCGAGTGCTATTATCAAGCCCACTGCCACCAAATCTCGGAACTATGGTGCTCCTACTAAGACTTCCAGCAGAGGGAAAACAACCTTGGATGCTCCGCCTCCTCCACCTCCTCAGGAGAAAACTAGAGTGGATGCCCCTATTCACACCAAGAGGCCCCCTCTCTCACATATTTTTTCGGGGGCTGCTAAGAAAACCAAGCATACCCCCTTCATGGGAAGTTTACCTCCTCATGGTGTTGATTCATCAGGATATGTTTTCAGGGGTCAGACCTCTAGCCCTCTCGGTCAACTACCTCCTTCAGAATGCCTTTCCCTTCTGCAAGCTCTCCCTCTTTCTGAAGAGGAGACAAGAGCTGGTCCTCCTTCTCGGAGGCAACTCCAAGAGAGAAGCGCTCATTGTTTGATACAGGTACCTTTCTTCGAATTCTCATGGCATTTTATCTGTCTGCCTAATAGCTACGCTCTTTTATTTTCATGTAACTCCACTCTTTTCACTTCATCATTCTCATAGTTGATGAGCGCGCACAGGCAATTGCTGCAATTTCAAGATGATTCCCATGAGGAGGAGGTAGGGAGGTTGAGGGATGCACTGGTGGCTTGCCAAGTACAGCTGCAAGAGTTGACTAAGGCACATGAGGATTTGCAACATCAGAATCAAGACATTCTTGATGCCAGTAGCCAACTTTCTTTGGCTAATGATGATTTGAAAAGGAGGAATCAAGAGCTTTTGGGTTCTCAGGAGAAACTGTCTTCACTGTCTAAAGAGAATGCCTCTCTTAGTTCAATCAATACAGACTTAAGCCAGCATCTCACCCAAGTCAGTCGAGAGCTTGAGCACACCAAGAATCTCCTCCAAGCTGCCAACCTCTCTTACTAGTCAGGCTACACAGAGGGAGTTCATTGGTGTCGCAGTTTCCTTCTACGGACCACACTAGGTCAGAGATCATTGCAGATCCTCCATGAGGGTCTCTTAGAGGCTTACAAGTCTTCTCCTGAGTACCTGATGACCATCAAGGGCGACATCGCTTTCCTGGCTAAGAGAAGTGCTATGACTGTGCTAGCAAAGGTACAGGCGCTGGGTTTTAAAGAAAACGTGGATGTGGATACTATAGTGAGGCGTTTGCCACCACCTCCCTCATTCAAGGGTGATGTCTCATCCATTCCTGGGCAAGCATGGTGGCTCCCCATAATGCAGCAGGTTTTCGAGGCTCTCACTGCCCCTTGTGATCTGGAGGCTGTTTTCTCTGACCCCTCTCCACCTATTTATGACTTCTTTCCTGAGGACTTCCTTCGTGTTGCCAAATCCCAAGGTATCTTATCATTAGCATCCATATTTTGCTGCTGTTATGATTTTCTAACATTCTTTCATTTCCCCCACTATATTTACCTTTAGGTAGGGAAGCCTCTCACGCTACTGCTGTTGAGCAAAGGGGATCAGAGGATGCGCTTGAAAATGATCCTGCCAACCCTCCTGAGCCAGTCGAGAACGAGGATGCTGCTCACCCTTAGTCTAGCTTTTACTTCTATCTTTTGTTGAACGATTTCTATGTAACTTGGTGTTTGAACAACTTTTATCTTTCCGTTCACTTTGTTAAGGCTCTGCCTTCTTCACCAATCAGACCGTGGCTGCTTTGTTACTGTACTTTTGGTAATGCTGCATTAGCAGCTTAACTTTTCATGTCTATTTTGTTGCCATGTTTTCATCAATCCGTGCATTTCATTTATTTTTTGCTTTATTTTTTTGCATTTCCATGAGGTATTGTGACACCCCCTTAGGGGTGTAAGGTACACCCCTACTCCCCCCTACTCTAGATGGTTTTATCCTGCTGTTAAACCATTTAGAGTAAATACCTTAATTTACTTCACCGGGTATTTTGTTTCACCACCATTGTTCATTAACATACGTCAAACGTTAACAAACACAAAAATACGTAAAGAACTCTTCAGCCTTTATTCATTCAAAGCAAGCTCTCTTCGTGCCATTACAGGAATACTTGCCTAGCTGAACAAGTATTCTACAAAAAGAGGTGAGCATGAGACCTGGCACGTAGACCTCAGCTCACTAAAACAAAACTTCTCCTAAGAAATGCTTCTACGCATAGTACTTCTTCAGGTTACTTATGTTCCATGGTCTTGGCTCCGCATACCCCTCGTGGCTCGTGAGCTCATATGCTCCGCCAGGGAGCACTTTAGTTACCACAAATGGTCCCTCCCAATTTGGTTCAAACTTCCTCATTGGGTGCATGGCGTCAGCTCTCTTGAGCACCAGGTCTCCCTCTTGAAATTTTCTGATTTTCACTTTTGCATCATAAGCTACTTTAATGCGAGCTTTGTAGGTCAGGGCTCGATGATATGCCTCATCCCTCACCTCATCAATCAGGTCTAGGCTTTCAGCGCTCAGCTCTCCGTTCAGGTCCTCATCATAGGTCAAAACTCTGTGTGTCGGGATTTTTACCTCCATTGGCATAACAGCATCAGTACCATATACCAAACAGAACGGGGACTGCCCCGTTGCTGTTCTCCGTCCAGTTCTATATGCCCACAGCACTGAGTCCAGCTCCTCAACCCACTGAGACCTCTCTCTCTCCAGCCTGGCCTTGATGCCGTTTACTATGGTCCGATTAGTTACCTCCACTTGGCCACAAGTTTCTGGGTGAGCCACAGCAGCAAACCTCTGCTCTATGCCTCTAGACTTACACCAGGCTTGCGTTCTCTTCCCAAAGAATTGCGTTCCATTATCAGATATCAGGACCCTGGGTAGCACATACCTACAGCAGATATTCTTCCACAAGAATTTTATAATGCTTTCTTCTGTTATTGAAGACAAGGGTTCCGCTTCTACCCATTTGCTGAAATAATCCACTGCCACTATAATATGGCACTTTCTCCCCACCGCCATGGGGAGCTTGCCAACCAGGTCTATGCCCCACTTATTGAATGGACATTCTGAATACTGTGTTCCAAGCTTCTCAGCAGGCCTGTGGATCAAAGGCCCATGCTTTTGGCAACTAGGACATCTTTTTACAAACATTCCAGCATCTTTCTTCAAAGAAGGCCAGTAGTAACCAGCTCTCAGAACTCGACGGATTAAGTCCCTGAATCCCGTATGACACCCTGCTATTCCCTGATGTGCTTCCTTGATTATCCGTAAGCCTTCCATCTCTGTTACACACCTCAATAACGGCTGCGAATAAGCTTTCTTGAACAGGTATCCTCCAATCAGACAATACTTAACGTAGATTTTCTTTTCCCCAGCTCTGTCCCCTTCTGGTAAGTCTCCTGTTTTTAAGAAATGTATGATAGGTGCTCTCCAATCATCGCTTTCCTCTATCTCACTGATGTTTGTCTCTATTCGACTGCTTGTCATTCTTAGCAACGTCACCTTCTCGGGTATCATCTTGTTTACTGAGCTAGCCAGCTTGGCGAGACGATCTGCTTGAGCATTGAGGTCTCTGGGTATCTGTTCTACCTCCAGATGCTGAAAATTCTTGCTCAGGTCTCTAACTCGCTCCGTATACCTGACCATTCGTTCTTCTTTGATCTCGTAATTTCCTGAGACCTGCTGGACTACCAGCTGGGAGTCGGAGTAAATGATTACCTTCTGAGCTCCCAGCTCAGCTACCATTTCCAGCCCTCTGATGAGTGCTTCATATTCAGCTTCATTATTAGATACTCTAAACTCGAGTTTCAATGCAAACTTGAGCTCATTCTGATCCGGAGTTATTATAACAATTCCAACTCCGCACCCTTCTATGGTTACCGATCCATCTACAAAGACTTTCCATTCAGGCCATTGTACAGGCTGGATAGTTTCCTTAATGAAATCTGCTAGAGCTTGCGCCTTGATAGCTGTGCGAGGCTCGAACTCCACGTCAAATTCCCCTAACTCCACGCTCCATTTCACCATTCTTCCTGAGAGGTCTGGTCTACTCAGTACTTGCTTAAAGGGAAAATTAGTTCTCACTACCACCTTGTGAGCCAAGAAGTACAATCTTAGCCTTCTTGTTGCTATCATCACAGCCAGAGCAGCTCTCTCTACTTCCGAGTACCTGCATTCAGCTCCCTGTAGGGCTTTGCTAACATAATAAATGGGCTTCTGCACAGAACCCTCTTCTTTTATAAGCATTGCTCCCAAAGAATGATCTCCCACAGATATGTATAAATACAGGGTTTCTCCTGTGGTTGGCTTGGTCAGCACTGGCAAACTTGCCAGGTGAGACTTCAGGTCCTCGAATGCTTTCTGACAGCTCTCATCCCATTCGAACTTACTAGCCCTCTTCAGGACTTTGAAAAATGGTAAACTCCTCTTTGCTGAGGAAGATATAAACCGACTAAGTGCGGTAACTCTTCCATTCAATCGCTGCACCTCCCATATAGTGGTAGGAGCTGCCATCTCTAGAACTGCTCGGACTTTCTCCTGGTTTACTTCAATTCCTCTTGGGGTCACCATGTATCCCAAGAATTTCCCTGACCTAACCCCGAATGTGCATTTCGCTGGGTTCAATCGCAAATCATACTTTCTTACCACTCCCAGGACCTCCTCCAGGTCTCTGGCATGGTGTTCTGCTCTCAAACTCTTCACGAGTATATCGTCTACATATACTTCCAGGATTCTCCCTATCTGGTCCTCAAATATCGCGTCCATCATTCTCTGATAGGTAGCTCCGGCATTTTTCAGGCCAAAAGGCATTCTTACGTAAGCAAACGTACCACATATGGTTACAAAAGCTGTCTTCACCACGTCCTCAGGGGCCATCTGTATCTGATGATACCCCTGGTAAGCGTCAAGCATGGATAATAACTCACATCCCGAAGTTGAATCCACCAGCTGATCAATACAGGGTAATGGATAATGGTCTTTCGGACATGCTTTATTCAGGTCTCTGAAGTCTATACACATCCTCCAACTACCATTACTCTTGGCTACCATAACGGCATTCGATAACCACTCGGAGTACTGGATTCTAACAATGTGGCCAGCGTCCAACAGCCGTCGGATCTCCTCTCTAATCACCTTTTCCTTTTCTGGTCCAAAAGGACCTCTTCTTCTGCCTAACCGGCTTCGCTTTGGGATCTACATTCAAATGATGTAGAGCTATGGATGGGTCTACCCCTTTCATATCTTCTGGGTTAAATGCAAATAAGTCAACATTCTTCCACAAGCATCGGATTATCCCCTCTCTCTGCTCTTCCGTCATTTGCTTTCCCATTTTCGTGGTGAAGCCTGTTTTTCCTGGAAACAGTTCTACCATCATTAAGTCTTCCTCCACTGGCTGCATTCTTGGCTCTAGATCCTCATCTATATCTTTCATCTTTGCACTTTCATCTTGAGGGGGGCGTTCTACTGTTGAGGCCCCTTTCACCTTTTGCTTGGCATGTTTTATGGACTTTACATAGGATTCTTTCGATACTTCCTGGTCACCTGAGACCTCCCCTACCAGACCTTCTCTGAGAGCTGGGAAATTTCATTTTCATGTGGTAGGTGGAGACCACCACTTGGAAATCATTTAAAGCGGGCCTTCCCAATATTATGTTGTAGGCTGAGGGTGTGTCTACAACCAGAAACTTCACCATTCGAGTATTCGAGGCTTCGCCACTGCCCAGTGTTACTTGAAGGGACACCTCCCCTTTAAGCTGTATCTCACCTCCCGCAAAACCATATAACACTGTATTCACCGGCACCATATGAGCATTGATTTTCATCTTCTGGAAACAATCCCAAAAGAGTACATTCACTGCACTTCCAGTGTCTACGAAAATCCGAGCTACTCGCCAGTTAGCTACTTCAGCGGTGATTACTAGTGCATCATTGTGAGGTATCGCACTCACAAGGTCTGTGGGACCAAAACTCATGCACACTCTTGGGTTTGCTTCCTCTCCTGGGAATGAATCTACCACATCGATCTCCATACCCATTGTCCCTGCTAACTCTTGAACCTCCTTGTTCACCTGAGCCTTCGCAGCCCTCACGTGTGCTTTGCGAGCTCGACCTGAATCTCCATTGACATTTCCTCCCATAATCATGCTGATGTTTCCTCTTTTTGGAGGAGGATCTTCCCGCCTCGGGGGAGTTCTTTCCCTTTGGTCAGGTTTCCTTTGTTCTGGCTCCTTTCTTTTATAACTTTTCTCTCTTTCTTTTTTGACAAATTGGAGTAAGGTGTCATCCTTTTTCAGCAGTCGTTTGATAGCATCCTTCAGGTGCCTACAAGTGTTTGTATCATGGCCATAGTCGTTATGGTATTTGCAATATAGCTCAGATCGCGGGTTGCGCGGAGCTTCCTTGTATGTGCTAGGATACTTGAAATGTGGAGACCTGGCAGCTGCCTCCATGACCTCCCCTAGAGGCGCGTTGAGAGGCGTGTACTGTTCGAACCTCTCGGGAGCTCTCTTGGGTTTCTGTCCCCCTTTATCTTTCTCAGCTCTCATTGCTGAGGATGACCTCCTCTCTGAGGTCTCCTGCTTGGGCTTAAGGGACTCTTCTTTGGCTCTCCTTGCCTCATGAGCTTCCTCCAGGTTAACGTACTTATCAGCTCTCTGTAACAAATCCTCAAAATACAATGGAGGTCTCTTATTTAGCGAATCGAAGAATAGCCCTGGAGCTAATCCCTGTATCAGCGCCTACACCTTCACATCATCGGAAGCCACAGGAACTTGTAATGCTTCAGCATTGAAACGTCCAACATATTGGCGCAAACTTTTCAAGGGCTGCTGTCTCAAAGCCATGAGTGAGGAAGACGTTTTGATATGTATTCTCGCACTAGCAAACTGATGTAAGAACATGGATTTGAACTCACTGAACGAGTTTATGCTGTTGGGAGGTAGCTGAGAAAACCACTGCTGAGCTATCTTTGACAAAGTCGTGAGAAAGACTCTGCACTTCACACCTTCTGTGTACTGATGCAGCATCGCCCCATTCTCAAATCTCATTATATGCTTATGCGGGTCTGTCGAACCGTCATATTCCAGCGCCTATGTTTTGAAGTTTGAGGGTAGCTGATCCTCTCGAATGTCCCTTGAGAACGGAGATTGACTATTACTAGCTTTCATAAGCTTTTTGGGAGATTTCTTAGGGGAAGAGGCCTTCCGCTGCAAGTCTTTTAGTTGCTGTTTGAGAGCTGTAATTTCAGCGGCAGCTCCCTCGTCCTGAGGTCTTACAGTTCGGGCCCCATCTTCATTTTCCGATTCAGTTTGAGGGCTCTCATACCCATCACTATCATACTGGGCTTCCTTCGCCAGCTCTCCCTGTCAGGAAAACAACATCGTTCAGTTCATGAACATTCATTTTTATGCTAACGGGGCTTAAACCACCCCATTAATGCCTCATGGCGAACAGGGTTCTACCAAACCTGTTCATACCTTCTTAGACTTCCCTTTGGCTGTGCTACTAGCCTTCTTGTTTTGACCTTCCAACGGAGCCAGAGCTCTGGATACGACCTGCTTCACCATGGCATTGAGCTGATCCATGGACACTGCATAGGTAACGCTTTGCTGCACTGGCAATTGAGGTTCTTCCCTTGTAACTTCTGAACCTTTGTGACCTCCCTTTTTCTGGGGACTAGTCGACTTAGAAGCCCCTTCCTTCTGAGATGTAATCACTTTCGGAGGGGCCACTTTCGGGATATTCTGATTGTCTTGTTCGACATGCTCTTCTGATGAGCTGTCATCTCGCACCACTCCCTCGGGTGTGGGCTCTCGATCTTGAGCTGGCACGTGTTCCATGGCCAGATCTGCATTTCAAAGATTTCGACTATCAATAACTAGTCACGGAATGTCATTAAGGGTGTAACAAGTGCTTCACACTACCCTCTTCCCATGACCATTATCAGGTCTCGCGGGATATTTTAAGGAATTCAAGGGATATGATACACCATATTCCTCTTCCCATACATTCTCCCCCAAACTCTGTTGGGATTACGCTAGACCTGCTCTGAGGTTCTCACGTTTTTATCAACTTTATCCTTCCTCATCCTGAGGATTTCCGAAATCTATTCTTCGGAACCACATGAACTCGATTTATCTCGCCAAGTATCAGGAAGTTTCACTTATTTCACTATATTGCACCACTAGGCGCTTTACAAAAACAGAGGATATACTAGTTCAAGCAGTTGAAATCATAAAAAATACTAAAATCATTCGGATCTCTCCCTTAAAAACAACAAAAGTTTTTGACAGAAGGAGCACGTTTTTATTAAAACATTTAAACCCAGCTTCTTAACTTTTCTCTTTACCGAGTTTAAGCTAGAACTCGAAATTCCTAAACAAAAATGGTTTTAGAACGAAATTCCTAAACAAAATTTCGTTTCCCACAGACGGCGCCAGATAATGTAACCAGAAAATATACATCATAATAAACGAGAATGATAAAAATGGACAGGCTCAATATCTACCTAAACACCACTCTCCTTCTTCGCACAGGAGATATTCTCTCAAATCAGACCACCCGCTACCGGATTCCTGCAATGGAAAAAGGAGGGCCGGGAGTGTTCTCCGGCGAACCACCTCCGACGGTCAAGTTAGTTTTCTGGGTTTCGTTGGTGAAGAGAGAGAAATGAATGTAATAGTGGGTAGAAACAAAATGGTGAACCTGACTGTGAAATGGATACCCATCACTATATATACTCCTTGCATTACTTGGAAATGAAGTTGTGTATTCTTGATTCTTTGACGATATTACCTTTACACGTGTTCTCGTATCATTTGTCATTGAGTGCTTGTACTGTCCGACAACCCCCAGTTCGGCTGGATAAAGCGTTCTGCAGATGTCAGACTTATTAAAGATTGCGAGACCTACCCCAGCTCTCTTTTGCAGGTCCTGGCTTGAGACGCTAGTCAGATACCTGATCAGGTATCTGATACATGTACCTATTCTGAGATCTCCCTTAGGTCAGACGAGGAGGTACCCAGAATGCTTTTTATTGAGTACCATTAAGTTCAGGTGTAAGATCCAGGTCTCCATGAGACCTGGTAGATATTATGTCATAACACTAATATTTGTTAAAACCGATTTAGATGAAGAATTTAGGGGTTTTTGTAATTTGATCTCTAATAATGAAGTGATGTTATAATATGGTTTCAAATGATGTTAGTTAATGATTGGAATTAATCGGAATTAATTTACAATTATTATGAAAATGTTAAGAGACAAAGAACTCGAATTAAGTCTTGATTGATTGATGATATAAGATAATGATATACGTAATAATGATCTACGTTAGATAAGGATTAATGTTGTAGAAAATGAATGAATTCCGTTAACTTTTGAAATTACGTAAGAGACGATCAAGTGATCGTAGTTAATAATGGAAAAGTCAAGTTAGGTTTCTAACTTGATAATAATGCTTTTTATTGGTTAAAGAACAACTTTGTAGTTTATGTCTTGAGCGTTCGGTTTATTTAAAGATGAGTTATAGTTAAAATTGAGAATTAGAAACGAGAATGATAACTTGATTTTGGTATAGTACATGGTTAGTTTTAAAGCCGACGTTTAGAACGTCGTGCTTATAGACAAGAAACGAAAGGGAGTTCATCACGTACGGGAGTACGTGTTGACTGCCTTGAATTGATAAAAACGTGAAAAATTAGGTTCGATAACTTAAAACGAACCTAGGAAGTCATACGTCATTTTTTATCGAGCCGTTAGGGTTAGCCGCGGCAGTTTTGCGACCCTTTTCGGAAACTGTAATATCTCTTAGCTCATTAATCGGATTTAAGATCCGTAAATTGGAGAGTAAACTAGACATCCCAAACTTTCTAACGGAACAGGGCACTTCCCCTGTTTCCAATTCCTCTGTTCTGGGCAGTCCCCAGAACTACTGCATTGCGCAGTGAATTTCAGAACTTGTTTACCTAAGTTGTTTTCTTCTCAACTTAGTTTCTTTCGATCGTTTAAGCCGTAATAAGTTAATGACTATTTTCTCTACAGACCTAAGAGTCGAGTAAGGAACCTTTCAAGTTCTAACTAGAATTATTAAAGTCTCGTTCCCGTTTAATTAAAAAGAAACTAGTAGTGTGCAAATGCCTAAAGAACAAAAAAGGACTACGACTAAAACCTAATTCGAATCTCCGTTTCCTTTAATCTCTTACGACCGAGTTTTAAGTATAATTATTGTACGGTGAAGGAGGAAGTCAGCTCGAGGAAAGGACGGATGTTTAAAGAACGGAAGCTCGATAAATAGTTCTGTAAAGCGTAAAGGTGGGCTTTTATCTATAGCAAATAAAATGTGGGTTTTTTCCACAACTCGAAAGTATTTATTATCGCTTTGATAATTGTGTTTTCAAAGTGATAATCATGGCATAAATTGTTTCAAATATTTATGTGAGTTCTCTTGTACCTATATGAGTTAACCTTCGGGTTTTCCAGATTTCTGAGTTAACCTTCGGATTTTCCAGATTTATTTAAGTTAACCGCTAGGATGTTAACTATCGATCGGCTCTGAGTTAGCTATTAAGCGCTTTCCAGAGTTAGTGCACTTTGTAACCTGTGGTGTATGTGGTATCCTGTTGAGGGGTAACCAGCCACGGTGAATTAGCTTTGGTCAAGATTGAACGTAGCATACTCTAAAAATGCTTGCAAGCTACTTTACATAAATAAGTCAGAAAATGTTTAGTAGACACGGACCCCTTTTCAATAAAACCCCGATGTGCTACGGTTACTAAATGCCAGATTATTTATACTTATGAATATAGTTTTCGGCAGCGTGCCCACTTAGTACTTTTGTACTTAGCCCTGCATATGTTTTCTAAATGTGCAGGTTGAAGCGATGGAAGCGGCGAGGGTTGAATAAAGTTGTCTTAGGAAGACTGTAGTTAGTATGAACCACAAATTCCGCTGCAAAACTCTAGTGTTTTTTATGTACATATATGTTATCACTGTAGACTAGGATCTGTCTTAACTTAGTTTCTTTCAATGTACTTCTGTTGAGTAATCCTTTGAGATTAACTCTTCCTTTCGTAAATAAAGTCTTGTTCATAGTATGCATGATGTCTCTTATGTATGTTTAGTTCAGTTAGCCCCCTTCTTCCCCGTTTCTTTAATTCAATCCCAGTCGCACCCCGGCTTCTGCCGTCCCTTGGGATTTGGGGTTGTGACATTTGTTTACATTCTTTTAGTCATTGTTATACAATTCAGACATATTATATATGGACATACGTGTTTGAAATAGGAAAAAAATTGTCCGATTGCCTTCAAAATTTATTTCCTACTCAGATCCCCTTCCAAAATATCAATCTCACTCATACTCGCTCCCAAATTTTACTCTCATCCATACCCAATTCCTAAATTTGTAAATTTAAATTGGGATGAAACTTTATAAATAAAATTTAAAAAGTGTATGTTTATTAATAACCAAACTGTCGAAACTATGAAATTAAATTATTAGTTAAAAAATTCCATCAAATCCCTATTTTTACTTACGTGTGTCTAGATATAGTGTGTCCAAATAGCACTACCCTAAATTATTATGCTTCTATAGAAAAATTTCATTAAGGTATACATTAATTTCATTTTTAATTAATTTAAAAGAATTTTTTATGCATTTAATCAAAACTAATTAACAAGTAGTGTTAAATGAAAAAAACCTCATAATGTCATGTAATTTTTTTTGGATTGATTGCAAAATTTAAGACCATTTTATATCATTTTCAATTTTCATATAATTTTTCCATTGTTGCAAGTTAAAATATCATGTTCAATTTTTTTGTAATTATATCACACGTAATTTTTTAACCATATATGATATATTCGCACTCAAAAATAAAAATTTATCTCTCGTGCAATCGCATGAGCACAATACTATACAATACTTTTGAGAAATACCCCAAAAGTAGCCATTTTGAAGTTGTAGTTTTAAATTCTAGCCATTATCATTTTTCTTTCAACTTTTAGCCATTTTTTGAATTTTTGGACTTTTTTACCCTCCCCTCTCCTTTTCCCATATACTGTTTTAGTTACTATCTTTCTTACTTTACTTTTCTCTCTTCTAATTTCGTCCAACTCTGTTTCTATTTTTCGTTTCTTATTCTTCTTCTCTCTCCGTCATTTTTTCTGCTGCTAAACTCTTTTTCTATCTCCGGTGAAGTCTAGTTCTAATCATTTGTTCTTCGGCAACTGTTTACTCGATCTATACTTTAATTCCGATAATTTTTTCTTTTTCGTTTTTTTTTTGTTGTAGAATGTTTTTTTTTAGATTTGCCGTTTTTGTTCGATTTTGTGCTCATATACTTTAAGATTAGATTTTCACTTGCAGCTGTTTTATTGTTCTTGTTTTTTTTCACTATTTTTTTGTTTCGGCTTTTGTCTTGTATTTTTGTGTTTTAATTCTTTTAGTAGATGTAGTGTAAATTGCTTGATGTTGTGGTTTTGTATACATCTTTTTGTTGATTTTCTTGTTATTATTCCATTGTTGTTAACTTATTTATGTTCAATCGATTAACCCTAATTTTTCGAATGATGAAGCCCCTATTTCTTATTTAAGTTTCAGTTTTCATTTAAACTTTATTTGTTTTATATGTTGGGTATTTGTGAATGCACAAAATAATACGTTTATATGTGCTTTCATATTTTGAGGGTAGGGACATATAAGCTATTGTCTTTGTCTGATTTTTTTTCTTTTCGTTTTTTCTTGTGTATGCACATAATGCTACTTAATATGTGACTTCATAATTTTTTTTGTGACTGCACTTAATTTTTGACACTTCAGATTATCTATGTATGATACTTCATTAATTTTGTGAATGCACTTAATTTTTTGACTGCACATCAATTGTGTTTGTGATTGCATTTCGTTCTGTATTTGTGACTGGACTACCATTATTGTTGAATTATACATTTGTAAACATGTTTGAAAGCAATCGTTAATACGTCTTGGTCTGATGATGATCCAGCGAGGAGATATTTTAGTTGTCCTAATATTGAGGTACATTTTCTGGTTTTTGAATTTTTCTGTTTCTTTTTAAGTAAATTATTGTGGAATTTATTTATGAATTTTTCTGTTTCTTTTTTTTTTAAATGTTACGAAAGGATGTTCGTGAATTTCATGATTGGATTGATCCCAGTGTCACTGATGTTCAACGTGAACGCATCAAACAACTTCGTCATGATCGTGATATGTATAAAAATCAGCTAGCTCATCTCCAGGATGCTTATAGGAAGATGGTTTTATCAGAAAGCATTGCTTCTATGATTGTTGCCCAATATCGCAAAGAGAGGGATGATCTCCAAGAGAAAGTTCGTACTCTTGAGTTTGATTCTAATCATCTTCTTACTAGCCACGATTAGCTTGACGAAGAAAATAAGAAAATACACAGCTAACTTTGAATGATTTTTCTATGAGAGGTGAAATTTATGATTTGAAGAAGCAGATGCGGTGGAAGGACTATGGTATTGGTGCTTTGATAATTACTGTTATTATTGTTGCTTTGTAGTTATCTTTTGTGAATTTGTATTAATTACAGTAGTGTAGTTGTGGACATCTTCTGGTTTCTTAGTATAGTTTAATTACTAATGTTTTATGTACAATGTACTTAATGCTCAGTCCTATGATATAGGACATTTTCCCCTGTATTAAGTCCAGTTATCAATTACAATATTTTGTTTATTAAACATTTTTGTGCTTTCCCCTAAAGAAACTTGTTACTTAACAAATTGGTTGATGTTTTTTATGCAGAAATGAATGTAAATTGTTCGTCACTTACTAATTTTTTGTTACTTTACAGATTTTGTATCTAATTTTGTTACTTATTCTGTTACTTCACTGATTTAGTTACTTCACTACATTTTGTTACTTCACTTATTTAGTTAATTCACTAATTTTGTTACTTAACTTATTTCGTTATTTCAGTGATTTTGTTACTTCACTGACTTTGTTACTTCACTAATTTTGTTACTTCACTGATTTTGTTACGACACTGACTTTGTTACTTCACAGATTATTACACATTTTTTGTTTTTAATCAAGTAATTTTGTTCCTTCAAATAAAATGTGCTAGCATAAAATTTTGAAAATTCATTAATTCAAATTTGCATATGCGGATGATTTCCCGTCATTATATTGGGAATGAAACCAAAAAATATTGGGTAAAGCTTTACACCATTGTTACTTCTTTTCTCTTATCGTCGCTTCAATTTCTAAGGTCTCCATATATAAACCGTCTTTACTCGCTTGTGACTGCACTTTTTAAATTAATGTCTCCTCACTAAATTTTAATTTGTTATTTCAATATTTATTTGCTTATTTTTTTGCTTTTTAAACTGGATCAAATACGAATCTTGTTTCTATTTCTCTATTTCTTCTAATTATTGGATAAAATATTATGTCTTCTTAGTTAGGTTGCTGCTATTGTTACTTCATTATGTTGAAATTTTAGTATTTTTTTTATTTTGTTTCCCTAATTTGATATGAACCTTCTTCATTATTGTCATTTTGTTACTTATGTTTTGTTACTGTTTTCTTTTTGGTTACATCACATTTATAACTTCAATATTACAATTTAATGAACTAGCATTTGTTACTTAACTATAATTGTTAATTCATACTTGTTACTTTACAATTGTGACTCAACCATATTTGTTAATTCACAATTGTTACTTAATATTTGTTACTTAACTATATTTATTAATTCACAATTGTTACTTAACATTTGTTACTTAACTATACTTGTTAGTTCACAATTTTATTTAACATTTGTTACTTGTCCTATATTTGTTAATTCACAATTGTTACTTAACATTTGTTAATACATAAATGTTAATTCACATATTTTGAAACTAACATTTAGTACTTAACTATATTTAACAAAATACTACGAATAGCAACTACAAGTCATTAGTTGTCTTACACTGTAATAAACAAAGTTTTTAGCAACCAACATTAACGCATGCTGCCACATTTTGCAGCCACCAAATAGTTAGTCCAACAAAAAATAAATGTAATTCATTTTCATCCAAACAAAATGTACTACGCTTCAAGTATTTTTACTATTGATCCATCTGTGCTGAATTTGTACATCGCAAGAGCAATGTCCTTCGTGTACTGTTGAATATCTTTCTTTAGAAAAGCTGCTGGGACTGCCATTTCAAGGATTGCATCCACTGTCTTCAAGGCGTATGGTCCTGTACGGAAATTCCGGCTATTCTTCAGCTTCATTGTGCCACGGTCCACATGAGTGATGCTCCATTGTGGCTTCTGAGGGAATTCTGTTCGTTCATCATAGAAACCACTATACAGTAGTAATGTAACCAAAAAAGATACATCATATAAATCAAAGTGTACAGATGAATGAATGCAGAAATCTACCTAAACCGCACTTCTCTTCCTTCTTGCACAGCTCGAGTCTATTCAGAAAAGGATGACTCCAGCGGGATTCATGCAAGCAAAATGAGGGTCAAGGGTGTTTCTCGGCGAACCACCTCCGAAGCTTAAGTTAGAGTTCTGGATTTGCTGTTTGAGAGAAAGGATGAATGTAACAGGGAGTGAGTGAGAAGAGTCGGTCATGTCTACTGTAGATATTTTCGATATATATACCCGTAAAATTACTTGAGGATGAAGTTGCTTTTTTATGATATCTATTACCGTGGTCTTGTACACACGCCTTCTCATTATTCGTGGTTGTGAGGATGTACCATCCGACAAGTCTGAGTTTGTTAAGGTAAAGTATAATGTATCTGTCAGATTCATTAAATGGTGGGGGACCTGATTAGGTCTCCTACTTCAGGTCTTGATCTCAGACCTCAATAGGAAACCTTAAGGGGGTATCTGACACCAGGACCTGATCCCGAGACTTCAATAGGAGACCTTGGGGGGTATCTGACACCAAAACCTGATCCCAAAATTTCTCCAGAGAACTCGTTTGATCCTTTGGGTCTGGTTAACTGTCCATAATGTTCTAATTATCCCCTCCGGTAGACATTATTATGATCAAGTAGGGGATTCAGGTCTCCAGAAGGCCTGGGTGTTTTTGTAATACAACATCTACTCCCCCCCTACTCTGGATTCTGAAAGATCGCTTCTTTGCAAATCTAGAATATTGCGAATGTTTTTCATCTGTTGGGTTCACTGCTAGAAAACTTTCAGATAGGAATTCTCTAGGAGCCTCTATATGCGGTCTCGAGAAGAGACCTGCCTCTTTTGAACTTTTCTAGTGAGCTGTCCTTTTGTTATTATTTTATTGAGTAGTGGGGGACTCTGCAGTTCCCCCCCCCCCCCCCACCACTTTTACTCAACTGTTTTCTCTCTTTTGTATATTAGGGTTTTTACCCCTCTTTTTCCTTACTCACCTTGTTTCACCCCCTTTTCTCTGCTGTAATTTTCACCATAGCTCACTTTCCTTCACGCTCTGAAGAAGACACCATTTCTGATCACTTCAAGTTTCAGGCTTCCGATATTCGTCAACCTTCCCCTTCTCGCGGGGATTCTCAGTCGGATACATTTTCTCATGTTCCACAAGGGAGTAAGCAGCGTTCCACTTACCGTTCCCACCGCCTAGCTTTCAAAATCCCACCAAGCTCTGCTACCTCCATGGATCCCAAGGAGGTTATAGATGTTGCTGACGGATCCTCTCATTCTGGCCAGGAGACGAAAGAAACCAACTCTCCTACCCATTCTACTCGGGCTTCTCCTCTAGCGCAAGACTCCACTGTTCGAGTTTTCGCTCCTGACGCCATAGCAGGTGAATCTACTCTAACCCTTCTAGAGTTAGAGATAGTAAAATCTTGGCTAAACTGTGATGATCTTTTTGATTTTCGCTTACCTTATCCATATGAGCGTCCTCACCTTGTAACTTTTTCCTTCCGTAGCTTTTTCGTATAACCAAATAAAATCAGGTTTAAGGTTTCCACTCCCTGATTTTGTAGTGCAAGTCTGCGATCTTTACAATTTGTGGCCTAACCAATTCCACCCTTCCTCCATTAAAACACTTCTTTCCTTCTTCATTTTACTTCGTGGCAATGGGGGTTATCCTTCTCATTCTTTATTTCAAACTGTATACGATGTAAAGCCCATGGTGTATTCTATTATGCCAGTGCCCGACCAAAGGGCCCCGCCCAGAATTTATGTACCCCTCGTAGTCTTGGTAAAGAATGGCGGGAAAGATATTTTGTGGTTACTCCAAAACAGGGCAGTTGGCCTCTTAGCTATCGCCCATGGCAAGTGCTTCGATTGAAACAGCCTCGTCCTGCCATCATTACCATCCCTGCTATTAACCTCAAGGTGTTGTCCAAGCTCACGGACAAAGCTCAAGTTGCAGCTTTTCAATTTAACTCTTTTTTATCTGACCCTTGTGCGTTTTCCTTCTTTGGATTAGCACCTCATGGGAATCATTCCTTCTCGCTTGAGGGTGGGTTTCATCTTTCTCCATGTTCATTATTTGTTCTTACCTTCTAATTAACTTAACATTTTGCCCTTGCTTTACCTTCTACAGAGATGAGTTGGGTTCAAGACGTGAAATTGCCTGATGACAGCGAGTTTGATTTTGCTATTTTGCTGGAAGAGCAAGCTCGAAGGGAGTCTGAGAGTATTACTCCACTCCTTCACAAGCCTCTCATCAGGCTTCCCCTGCTGTGCCTCCAGCTTCACAATCACAGCAAGATCCACCTCCTTCCACCAATGTTATCATCAAGCCTGCAGCTGCGAAATCATCAAGTCGAGGTGTTCCATCAAAAACCTCTGGCAAGGATAAGGCAGAACCTAGCGATCTTCCTCCCTCTCTCCCAAAAGGGAAAACCAAGGAGGACACTTCCACTCATTCCAAAAGGCCTCCTCCTTCTCGGCTTTCTTCGGGCATTTCAAAGAAAACCAAGCACACTCAACTTTTGGAGAGCTCTCCTCCTCGAGGAGTCGATTCATATGCCTTTAGAGGTCAAACTTCCAGTTCCCTCCGTCAGCTGCCTCCTTCTGAGTGTCTCTCTCTACTGCAAGCTATCCCTCTTTCTGAGGAGTGCTCACTGTTTAGTACAGGTAATTTTTGTTTACTCCTGCGTTGTCTGCTTATTCGTCTGAAGTTTGTTATGTACTATTACTTTACTTTGTTTATTTTCCTCCTTTTCAACACCCTTGCAGCTGATCAGCGCGCATCGCCATCTGCTACAATTTAAGGAAAACTCTCATGAGAAGGAAATGGGGAGACTGAGAGATGCTCTGGTGGCCTGCCAGATACAACTGCAAAAGCTGACCACGGCCCATGAAGACCTCTAGCATCAGAACCGGGACATTCTTGACACTAGCAACCAGCTCTCATTGGCCAATGATGACTTGAAGAGAAAGAACCATGAACTTCTCCAATCCCAGGAGAGAATGTCTTCCCTATTAAGAGAGAACGCGTCTCTCAATGTCATCAATGCAGATCTTAGCCAACATCATACCCAAGTCAGTAGAGAGCTAGAGAACACCAAGAATCTCCTACAAGCTGCCAACCTTTCATATCAGTCAGGTTATACAGATGGTGTTCACTGGTGTTGCAGCTTCATTCTCCGGACCTCTTTTGGCCAAAAAGCGCTACAAATTCTGCACAAAGGTCTTCTAGAGGCTTTTAAGGCTTCCCCAGAGTATCTGATGGCTATTCGCAGCGACATTGCCTTCCTGGCAAAGAGGTGTGCCATGACCGTGCTGGCTAAGGCTCGTCAACTGGGCTTCAAGGAGCCTATAGAGGTGGACCCCATAGTGAAGTGTTTGCCTCCACCTCCCTCTTTCCAAGGTGATCTCTCTACTCCTCCAGGAAAAGAATGGTGGCTTCCCGTGATGCAGCAAGCCCATGAAGCTCTCGTTGCTCCATGTAACCTGGAGGTTGCTTTGATCCTCCAGAACCTATTTACAACTTCTTCCTAGAGGATTTCCTTCATGCCGCCAGGCCTCAATGTAATCCCTTATTATTTATTTATTTTTTCTTTTGCCCTTCCTTCTCTAATTGCCCTTTGTCCCTTCTATCAGACGCACCTCCACTCGGAGAGACCTCTCAAACTGCTACTATTCGACAAGAAGGACTGAGGGAACCAACCAAGGATGGCAACGCCAATGCTACTACTGCTGCCGAAGACGAGGATGCTACTACCTACCTGGCTTAATCTTTATTAATGTTTATCTTTTGAACAACTCTTCATGTATTTAAGTATTTGAACAATTTGTTTTTTTCGTTTGTGACTTACCTGTGCTGCATTACTTATCTAGCAGCTTGAACAGTTGTGACTATTTTGCTATCATGCTTTTGTCTATTTATCTCTTTTCCTGCACCTGGCCGTGCATTTTTATGTCATATTTTTAGACCCCTTGAGCCTGTAGGGTACACCCCTACTCCTCCCTATTCTAGATGGCTTTGGCTCACTGTCAAACCAATTAGAATAATTATCTTACTATTCTTCCTCAGATATGTGTTTATTATTTGTTTTTTATTTCACAATATCGTGTATTATCATGCCCAAGAATTGTTTCCTATAAACAACAATAAGAACTCTTCAGTTTTTATTTACTTGCAACGAGCTCTCTTCGCACCATTACAGGAATGCTCATCTAACTGAGCAAGTATTCTACCAAAAAAGGGGTGGAAAGAGACCTGACGCGTAGACCTCTTCCCCTCCAGCCTAAATTTTCAAAACGCTTTTTACCAAAGCATACCTAAACATAGTATTTTTTCAAAATACTTATGTTCCACAGCCTCAACTCCACGTATCCTTCATAATTCATGAGCTCATACGCTCCCCCAGGGAGCACCTTAGACACCACAAAAGGTCCCTCCCAGTTTGGCTCAAACTTCCTTACTGGGTGCATTGCATCGGCTCTCTGGAGCACGAGATCTCCTTCTTTGAACTTCCTGACCTTCACTTTCACATCATATGCTGCCTTTATGCGAGCTTTGTATGACAAAGTTTGCTGGCGAGCTTCCTCTCGTACCTCATCAATCAGGTCTAAGCTGTCAGTTCTCAGGTCTTTGTTCAGATCCTCATCATAAGTCAAGATTCTGTGCGTTGGAGTCTTCACCTCTACTGGCATGGCGACATCAGCACCATATACTAGATAGAAAGGCGATTGCCCCGTAGCTGTCCTTCGCCCGGTTCTGTATGCCCACAATACCGAGCTTAATGACCTCTCCTTTTTCAGCCTTGCTTTGATACCATTGACTATAGTCCTATTAGTGACCTCCACTTGCCCACAGGTCTCAGGGTGAGCAACAACAGCGAACCTTTGCTCCATCCCTTTGGCTTTACACCAAGCTTGTGTTTTCTTCCCAAAGAACTGTGTTCCATTATCAGATATCAGCACTCTGGGCAGGCCATACCTACAACAAATATTCTTCCATATAAACTTTATGATACTTTCCTCTTTTATCGAAGATAGAGGCTCAGCCTCTACCCATTTACTAAAGTAATCCACTACTACTATAACATGGCACTTTTTCCTAGTTGACATGGGAAGCTTGCTGACGAAGCGCTGTCGTTACACTCTTCGCACAAATAAATTTATAAACACCTCTTGTCCAACAAGGTAGTAGTTAATGGCAAGTAGGGTCGGTCCCAAGGGACTTGGCGTAGATCTGCTCTTCAAATCGAACTCAACAAAAGGGATTTTGACTGCAATGTATCCTGTAACTCAACAAGTAAAATATCAAATAACAAAAGAGTTTGGATTGAGTTTCGAATCAATGATCCTAATTACTCATTACTCGTTCATTGGTGCAAAGATATTTAATTATCTGATCTTATCACTTGGTTTAAGACAAAGATTAGTTTATACCCTAAAGGTCACGAAGTCACGATATAAACACACTTAGCCTATGTCTATCCAATTTTATAGATCTTGACCAGAAAGTAAGATCTCCTCTCTTGATAAACAAAGTCACAAAGACACTTCAGTAATGATGCTGCCCAAAAGGCATTAAGAATAAACAAACCCAAGACAACCAAAGGGTAGGTCAATACCGACTGCTCTCCAATACTCTTTACCTTCTTGGGCACGAGAGACACTCTCGAGTTAAATCCCAATTCCTGTTAATGACTTAATATCATTATTTAGATGGTGATCAATCATATGTCAATATCAATTTAGTCTAGAATTAAACCTAAGTGTTTCGAGAATAAAATCAAATAACGAACTAACACAATTAGACCTCACGAGTTTAGAATGAGTAATTTACGATCACATCATCTACATCCAACCCAAACAGTAAATTTAGCTAGACATAATATTAAATAAGAACACAAAACAAATAAGGAGAATCATACTTAACATAAACTGGAAAAGGGTTGCTGCTCAAAAGCGTAAGTCAGCAACTGAGGTCTTGGCTTCAAGCCAACAACTAAACTAATGCAGAAAATATAAAACGAACATAAAAGTAAATCACCCGTAGGACTTGTTTCTTCCTCACTTCCTCTCAACTTAGAATGCAGAATTAAGCTATGAACTTGAATAAAAACGGCACACATTACATTGTAGAGTCGGCCATATATATAGGTGATGGATTTAGGGTTGAGGTTGTTTCCTTGTTAGTGAAGGACTCTTTCCATGCATATCACATCCGCCTTCTCTCTCATCCATGTAGCCATGATTCACTTTTCTTGCTTGGTAGATATCTTCTTTGATTAGGTCCGGCTAAGATACAGAAAGAAATATTCGATCCCTATCCTCTTCCTTGAAGGAAAAGAAATCTGCTGCTGGTCCGACTCGCTTCTTGCCTTCGATATCTGCATCCTGTATTGCTTCCTATGTTGATCAAGATCCTAGCTCCTCCGGGTACTCTGTCTGTTGGCTTCAAGGATATGAGGAAGTACTTCCTGACTTGTAGAGTATATAAAACATTGTTGCCCAGCTACAAGCCTCCGCCCATTTGCATCGTATCGCCATCTCAGCATCTCAACAATAGATTTTCCACTGAATTTGCCCAAGATCCCACCTGTTCTTTCTTGCACACCATCTCTCGACTTTGTGTCCCTCTAGACACACTTTGACTCGATAAAGACTAAAAATACAAGAAAAACACAAGAAAAGATGGACACAAATATGGGTTCATCACACCCACACACTTGAATTACACTTGCCCTCAAGTGTACGGTTGCAACTTTACCCAAGACTCAAACACAGAAAAGACAAAACAAAAACACAGACTCAATAGATCAGCACATCAACATGTCAGTCAACTCAGAATATGTAAGCAGATATTACCATCAAATAGGTCAAGATAGAGTTATCGGGCAACAAGGGTATTCGTACCAGCACTCAACTCTCAAGTGTATATGGTTAAGTGTTGTTGGAAAATTTAAGTAAAAGTTTTGATTGATTCCAAAACCAACTGACCCCAACCGAGTAGATGTTGCCAGTTCCTAATGTCAGTAGTTAGGCTCGCTGTTTGAGCATTGTTAAGATTTTATCTTTACAAGACTCCAGCTGAAGACGGCAATAAGGCTTCACTCAGATAGAACATTAGTTGTAAAGAAGACAACTGAGCGTTCATCATATGAAGCATTGAGAAAGGGGGAAGTTACACTCAACAGATAGAACATCAGTTGTGAGGAACACCTCACAACTGAGCGTTCATTCCATGTGAATTCAAAAAGAGAGAAGATACAAGGAAGACAACTGAGCGTTCAGTTTCAGAACATCAGTTGTATAACTCAACCCAGAAGATCAACAGCATGAAGTAGAAGTCAGCTGAGAGTTCAACTGTCAGAAGTCAGATAGAACATCAGCTGAAGAACAAGCTAGTTGAAGATCGAAAGTCTGAACCGACCACTCCTTGTTGGAAGTCTGTTGTTAAGATTTGAATTTCAAAAAGGAAGTCACGTGAGGGTTTGACCGTTTAGTCATTACCCCATTTGGCCCAACACAAGGTTGTCTCATATGAAAAGCAGAAGAGCACAGATGCCAAATCCGAAAAGTCTGCAGAGATGAGAGACAAGCCATCGCTTTCAAAGAACAGAGATCAACAGCTCCTCCAACGACTAGTTGATACTCTCCGCCTATAAATAGAGGCCTTCATTCATTCAGAGAAGATAAGACACACACGTGAGAAGAAACCACAGAGCGAAAGAAAGAGCAAAATTCTTCACGAGCTGAACTGCATTTAATCCTTTAGAACATCACTTGTTGAGAGTTCTAGAGTTAGTTTCTGTGTCTTTAGATCGAACCTTGAGAACATCACTTGGTGAGAGTTCATAGAGTGTTAGATCAAAGCTCACCTCGTGTTCGAGCTTTTAGTTGGAACCCCATTTTCTTTCACCTGAAAAGGTTTAAGATCCTACTCTTCCTGCAACTGAGTAGATAGGTTGTTTAGTACCCGAAAACTAAACTGTAAGGTTGATAAGTACCCACAAACTTATCCTTAACGGTTGCTCAGCCCGCGTAAGCTGAGTGGTTTGTCCAGAAGAACTTGGACAGAGTTGTGTGGACTCACAACTCCCTGTGGACGTAGGAGGTTTCTCCGAACCACGTAAATTTCTGTGTGCTTGAGTTTATTTTTCAGTTATTTATCGTATATTCAACTGACCCAACTAACCAGCATACAAACTGCATCTTAGCATTCTCAACTGTCTTGGTTCTTGACCGACCGTGCATAAAAGCGTGAGTTATTTTTAATCGAGTTATTTTTCACCACATTCCGCACAGCACTTCACTTCCAACTGAGTGTTTCTTTCTCAGTTGTGAGTCCAACTGAGTATTTCTACTCACTTGTGATTCCATCCAAGTCTTCTTACTCAGTTGTGATATTTTCAGGAGATTGATTTTTAAAAGCTTTATCTGGTGTATTCCCCCCCCCCATATACCAGAACTCATTTCGGGACCATCAAGTGTATATGCTCTAGACCAAAATCAACGATGTTTCTCCATAGGCTTGGCTGCCTTCTTTTACATCTCTACTTCTTTGAACAAAATCAAAATTACTTATCCTTAGGTCTTTATAGGGTTGTAATGTGGCTTAAGGCAAAAGGTAGGTAATGAAGTCAAAATCAACCTAACTCCATCAAGAACATTCTCCACACAAGGAAAAAAGGAAGTCGCTGCTTGCTCGCTGTGAATCGGAGGCCAGGAATCACTGAGAGATGAACTGCTATGCTCCTGTGCCATGTTGGTATATGTTCGCCTGCAAAAGAATGAACGCCGGGGGTGGGTTCCGGTGAACACCCTCCGAAGCTTAAGTCAGATTCACTCTTTTTAGCAGATAATAGAGTACGTGAGTGTTTGTGTAGAGAATGTTGTGTAGAAAGAACCTGAGAGTAAATGTGAATGAGGTTGGTTATTTATAGGAGAAATGAATGGCTTGGAGAATAAACTATATCTCCAGCTATCAGTACTTACTCCAATGCCACATGGCGGGATGTGATTGTATGTCGTGTTAGGCTGGCAGAAAAAGACACGGGAGACCTAATCAGGTCTCAGGTCCAGGTCTCAGGTCTTAGGTCTCTGATCAGGTCTCAGTTCTCAGGTCTCTGATCAGGTCTTTCGCGCTACCTGATGCTAGTCAGGTCTCTAGACAAGTGTACTAAGATGTTTCCTTCTCAGGTCTCTAACTGAGGCCGGTTGCATTTATATTCCTCTACATTTTAGGTGTGATCTCTTTGTCAGGTCTCTAACCGAGACCTGATAATTTTGTGCCACATCACTCGTCTTTGAAGTATCTTCTGTTATCAGGTATCTCTCATCATATAGCTGCTGAGGTCTCTTCCGGAATGAGCTCCTGGATAATCGAAATAATAGGGACTTATAGTAATTTGCTCACCTACTTTTGTCATTACGCGAATCAGGTCTCTGAGGGAGAGACCTGGTCTTTTTTGACCACATCAACTACTCCCCCCTACTCCGACTGATTCTTTATCAAGAAGAAAGCCGGAGTAGTTGTTTCTAATTTGTGGAATCATACTTCATTTATTCTTTTGCTCAGATCTTACTTGAACAAACTTTACAAACTCTGAGCCCTGATTTCTAAGACTCGTATCATTCGGATTATGTTCAAAGCCTTTTCACCAAGCGCATACTTAAGTTTACTTTCCTCAACTTACCTTAAAGTTCATCTCTCAAATTACATACTTAAGCCTACTTCACTCAGCATGTTCGACAACATGCTGAAAACTATTCCTTAATTCTAAAATTTGGTTTTTATTGAACCTTATCCTTCAAATTCTTGATTTAGGTCTCTTCGTGATCCTAATTCAAATTTAGAATTCAACCTTCACTGAATATTATTTCATCAAAATAATTTAGTTCACGCTGAATATTACTTCATTCAATTTCTACCTCAGCTCACGCTGAGGTCCATTTTACAAATTCTGGATTCAGGTCTCTTTCTGACCTTAATCCAAATTCAGAATTCAGCTCTCATTGAATATTACTTCATCAAAATAATTTAGTTTACGCTGAATATTACTTCATTCAATTTCTACCTCAGCTCACGATGAGGTTCATTTTACAAATTTTGGATTCAGGTCTCTTTCTAACCTTAATCCAAATTCAGAATTCAGCTCTCATTGAATATTACTTCATCAAAATAATTTAGTTCACGCTGAATATTACTTCATTCAATTTCTATCTCAGCTCACGCTGAGGTTCATTTTACAAATTCTGGATTCAGGTCTCTTTCTGACCTTAATCCAAATTCAGAATTCAGCTCTCATTGAATATTACTTTATTCAATTTCTAGCTCCGCTCAGGTTGAGGTTCATTTTATAAATTCTGGATTCAAGTCTCTTGCTGACTTTAATCTAAATTTACCTCAACTTATGCTGACACTTATCTCATAAATTCTAGATTTAGGTCTCCTCGTGACCTCAACTTAGACTCAAAGTCCAACTTCTCGCTGAACTTTAGTTCATTGAAATTTAACTTAAGCTATTTATAAATTCCAGCTCTCGCTAATACCTAATCTTCACTTTCATGGATCAGCCTTTTATGAGGCTTGTTTCTGAATTTCATGGTACTCCATCACGATTAGACCCACTTCTATTGGCTTAGGCCAAGTCGATGCTCGTGTTAACTCATGTGGCAGCTCAGGCTAATGGCTCGGTATGCGGTCATTCCTTATCTTGCAGAGATTTATTTTATCATCAATTTTTACTAAAGCTTATCTCTTAGGCATGGAACTCAAGTTTGAGTTCATCCCACGTTCAACTTATTAATCCTCAATATCCAAAGTTCAGCTCCTTTTTCAGATTGAGAACTCAGACTCTCGCCGATTTCTTTCAAAGTTTAGCTCTTGCTAACAGTTTACTTCAATGCTTAGAATTCAGATCATGCTGAAACTTACTTCTGAGAACTTAGGATTGTGCTGAGTTCTCTCAAAACTCAACTCTTGCTAACACTTGATTTCAACGTTTGTTCAACTCTTGTTGGAGCTAACTTCTTAGGCTAAGAGCTCAGCTCCTCCTTAGCTCATTCAAAGTTCAGCTCACGCTAAATCTTGACAAAAACAAGCGGAGTATAGCTCACGCGGGAGATAACTTCTTAGGTTGAGAGCTCAGCTCCTACCTAGTTCATTCAAAGTTCAGCTCACGCTGGAGCTTCTTTTTTTTTTTATGGGCTAAGAACTCGGGCTCTTGCCAAGTTCTCTCAAAGTTTAACTCATGCTAAAACTTCATTTCAATTTCTAAATTTAGGTCTCTTCTTGACCATTTTTCAGCTTCGGAGTTTGGCTCACACTATACCTAATACGTCAACCTTTTACTAAGCTAATGATGAAGATCTTCTTTCGAATTCTGGAGTCAGATCTCATTTGACCTTAATCCAAAATCCAAAATTTAGCTCTCGTCGAACTTTCGTTCAACTTTAAGCTCCACTCATGCTGAAAATTATCTCTTAAATTCTAAATATATGTCTCTTAATTCTCGACTTTATTCTCAGATCCACAATTCAGCTTCCACTTAATCCTTTTCATTTAATTCTCAACTCATGATAAAGCTCACTAGATTTCAGCTAGTGTAATGGTTAATATGAGGGTAATTACTTTTGAGTTTCATTCTTTATGAGCAATATGTCATTCATTCCCTGGACTTATCTTCACGAAATTCATCTTTCAAATTTTTCAATTCAGGACTCCCAGGACCTTATATCTCGAACGATGAACATTGGCTCTTGTAGAAGTTCATTTAGCCACGTTTGAGTTAGCTCTTACTGAAGCTTATCCCTCATATTTTCAGTTCTCATTGAATTTTATTTCAATTAGTATTTAGCTCACTCATGCTTAAGCTCGTCTTTGAATTTCGGATTCAGGTCTTATTTTGACCTTATTCCACGTTCACCATTCAGTTCTCGTTAATTCTCATTTCATCCCACATTTAGCTCAGCTACTGCTGCGGCTCATCTTTCAAATTCTGGATTCAAGTTGCTTTAGAACTTTAATCTAAATTTCAAATTCAGCTCTCATTGGATTTTGCTTTGTTCAATTTTTACCTCAGCTCATGCTGAGGTAAGTTTTGGATTCAGGTCTCTTCGTAACCTTAATCCATATTCAGAGCTTACCTCTTGTTGTAGTTAATATCTCAGGCTGAGGACTCAAGCTTCTGCTGAGTTCTCGTGAAGTTCATCTTTAGCAGCAAGGTATCTATCTGTATCTACACGTGTTGTGCATTTTATTTTATACATTTTTTATCTGGATTCTAAATTCGGTAGTGGTCATTTTTCAAAAAAAATCATTTTCATGGTATTTTGGACACCCCATAGGGGTGTAGGGTACACCCCTACTCCCCCCTACTCTGAGTGACTGGAGCTCTCTCTTGTCAATTGGAGTAAAATTAATTTCACATGTATTCGTCAACCTTTGTCATGCTGCATAGCTGATGACTTAGAGTCAGATTGCTGAAATAATGAGCCCCCCCATGGGCTAAAAGAGCAACATCAATCTCAAATTTTTGAAAATACTGCCCTTGCTATGGCTAGAGTAATCTGGAGAGCGCATAATTTAGTCATGACAGCCTAAGCAAGTATGCGCTCGAGAGCTCTCTTCGGGGCTCAAGGTATGATGATAATAATATTTTTTATATCGTGAAGTAATCATGTCTCCTACTCTCTTAGGTGCTTTGAGGGAGCTGCTTTACAGTGAGTAATCATGTAACATGCCATCTGCTGCAATTCTTATAGGCTGACGGCTCCTCACGAAGTAGTTGCGTATTCTATCCTTTCGTGAGGCGAGGGGCTCGTATTTCATCACAAGTATTTATTTAACATGCTCTCTCTTGCGATTCGTGCAAGTTGAGAGGCTTTTCAATGTGAGTAATCACATAATCATGCTCTTTGTTGCTATTCATGTAAGCTAAGTGGCTTTTCAATGTGAGTGATCACATAATCATGCTCTTTATTGCAATTCGTGCAAGCTAAGAGGCTTTTCAATGTGAGTAATCACATAACATGCTCTTTCACATGCTTCTGATGAGACCTGATTTCAATGTGAGTGATCACGTTTCGTGCTCTCTCCTGCACACATGCTTTTAATGGCCTCGTTCATATTTAAAAATTAAAATCTGCTAAATCAATGAAGTAGGTAACAAAATTCATCATTCAAGTCCTCTATAAAAATCAATCATCTTGAATTTATTGTACAAAAGTATAGATGGACATATTACTCTCCTTTACTCCGATTGACTTCATTCTTCAGTTGTCACTCAAAGTAAGGTTGGTTTTACATCCACTTCGTAGAAGCTTGAGCTTGTCATACAATAGATGTGAGGGCTAGAGCTCAAGTTGTTGCAGTGAGAACCCATCACGTGTCACGCTATTACACTCGAGGTTGTCGAGGTTTTACTGGCAGGTATGTGTAGACCTCAGGATCTCTTCGTAACCCCTGTGTTATGGCATAATATCTACCAGGTCTCATGGAGACCTGGGTCTCATACCTGAACCAAATTATATTAAGTGAAAAGCATTCTGGGTGCCTCCTTACCTGACCTCAAGGAGATCTCAGAACAGATACATGTATCAGATACCCCTTCAGGTATCCTACCAGCACCTCAAGTTGAAACCTGCAGGAGAGACTTGAGGCAGGTCTCTTGATATTTAATGAGCCTGACATAGGCAGAGTGCTTTATCCAGTCGGACTGGGAATTGTCGACTGGTACGCGCACTCGATAACGAATAGTATGAAGGCACGTGTAAAGGTAACAACGGCGAGAATCAGAAATAAGCGACTTCACTCTCAAGTAACTTCAGGAGTATATATATCACAGAAGATCCATCTGATAAGGCGGTTCACTATTTTTTTCTTCTACCTACTATTACATTCACTTCTTCTTCACCATCGAAAACCCAGAAATCTAACTTGACCGTCGGAGGTGGTTCGCCGGAGAACACTCCCGGCCCTCCATTTCTGTTGCAGGAGTCCAGTAGCGAGTGCTCCAGCCTGAGAAGAATATCCCTGGTGTGAAGAAGGAGAGTATTGTTTAGGTAGATGCTGAGTCCATTCCAGTTGTTATTCTTATTTATTATGATGTATTATTTCTGGTTACATTATCTGGCGCCGTCTGTGGGAACGGAATTTCGCCTAAGAATTTCGTTCTGAAACTCTTATTTATGTGTCCTTTTTTGAATAATGTCGGATGTTGAACTTAAGCTTGAGAGGAAAAGCATTAAGAAACTGGATCTGAGCATTTTAGTTGATTTGTGCTTCTACTTTCAAAGGTTTTTGCTATTTTTCCTTAAAAAAGTGGGTTAAGCAACTTTGGGCATCCCCGTATTTTGAATCTATTTGCGAATCTTGGTGTAATCTCTTAAACTTGCTTATTTTTGGTATTTTCGAAAGAGTGTTACATTTAATAGTATGGTATGGAGCCGTTGGTGGAGTAGAAATTTAATAGAATTCCATGTTGAGTGGAGGAATGGTTAAAAATAGGTGATTCCGAGAAGTAAATTTTGGAAATCCTCATGAGCTGAGGAGTTAGAATTGGCAGAGAATACTAAGACTTCAGAGTAAGTCTCACTCAGTCCCCATGGAGATGGGAAACATATGTGTAGGGAAGGGAGGTGTGATGCATCACATTCCTTGAATTCCCTAAAGTTCTCCTTTTCGAGACCTGATGATGGTCCTGTGAGAAGGGTGACGTAGACCTGATAATGGTCCTGACATTGTTCTTTAACTGATAGTTGAAAATCTTGAAATACAGATTTAATCATGAAAAATGCACATGTCCGAGAACCTACACCTGAAGGGGTGGCTCCGGACGACAGCTCCTCAGAAGAGCATGTCGAGGAGAAGAATCAAAATGTGGTAAAGGAAGCTCCACCAAAGATAACTACGCCTCAGAAAGAAGGGGCCTCCAAATCGACTAGCCCTCAGAAAGCAGGAGGTCATAAAGGCTCGAAAGTTACAAGAGATGAACCCCAGATACCTACACAGCAAGGTGTTACCTATGCGGTATCCATGGATCAACTCAACGCTATGGTAAAACAAGTTGTATCCAAGGCCCTAGCGCCACTAGAAAGTCAAACCAAGAAGTTTGGCAGCATGGCAAAAGGCAAAGCCAAGAAGGGAGAGCCTGTGGAGGAGGGTCAGTATGAGAGCGATGGGTATGAGAGCCCTCAAACTGAATCAGAAAATGAGGATGAAGCACGTGCTGCAAAACCTCAAGATGAGGGAGCTGCTACTGAGATTGCATCTCTCAAACAGCAGCTAAGAAACCTCCAGCGCAAGATTACTTCACCTAAGAAATCTCCTAAGAAGTCTGTTAAAGTCAGTAACAGTCAATCTCCTTTCTCAAGGGACATTAGAGAGGATCAGTTACCTCCAAATTTCAAGACATTGATGCTAGAATACGATGGCTCTACAGATCCATATGAGTATATAATGAGATTTGAAAATGGGGCGATGCTTCACCAGTATACGGAGGGCGTGAAATGCAGGGTTTTTCTCACAACCTTGCCAAAGATAGCTCAGCAGTGGTTCTCTCAGCTGCCCCCTAACAGCATAAGCTCGTTTAATGAATTTAAGTCCATGTTCTTGCATCAATCTCCTTTCTCAAGGGACATTAGAGATGATCAGTTACCTCCAAATTTCAAGACATTGATGCTAGAATACGATGGCTCTACAGATCCTTATGAGCATATAATGAGATTTGAAAATGGGGCGATGCTTCACCAGTATACGGAGGGCGTGAAATGCAGGGTTTTTCTCACAACCTTGCCAAAGATAGCTTAGCAGTGGTTCTCTCAGCTGCCCCCTAACAGCATAAGCTCGTTTAATGAATTTAAGTCCATGTTCTTGCATCAATTTTCCAGTGCCAGAAGACATGTAAAGACCTCCTCCTCACTCATGGCGTTAAGGCAAAAACCCTCAGAAAGCCTGCGCCAATATGTGGGACGCTTTAATGCTGAAGCGCTGCAAGTACCCCTGGCCTCTGATGATGTGAAGGTGCAAGCATTGATACAAGGCTTAGCCCCGGGTCCGTTCTTTGATTCGTTGAACAAAAGGCCTCCGTTATATTTTGAGGAGCTACAGCAGAGAGCTAACAAATATGTTAATCTGGAGGAGGCCCAAGAAGCTAGGAAGGCTAAAGAGGAGTCTCTTAAACCCAAACAGGAGACCTCAGAAAAGAGGTCGTCCTTGGCGGCGAAAGCTGAAAAAGATAGAGGGGGGCAGAGGCCTAAAAGAGCCCCTGAGAGGTTTGATCAATATACGCCCCTTAATGCACCTTTGGGGGAGGTCATAGAAGCAGCTGCCAGGTCTCCTCATTTCAAGTATCCCAGCACTTATAAAGAAGCTCCGCGTAACCTGCGATCTGAATTATATTGTAAATACCATAATGATTATGGGCATGACACGAACTCTTGTAGACACCTGAAAGATGCTATTGAGCGACTGTTGAAGAAGGATGATACCTTGCTCCAGTTCGTTAAGAAAGAAAGAGAGAAGGGCTACAAGAGGAAAGAGCCGGAGCAGAAGAGGCCTGAGCAGAGAGAAAGAACCCCTCCAAGGCGAGAGGATCATTCTCCAAAAAGAGGAAATATCAATATGATTATGGGAGGAAATGCCAACGGAGATTCAGGTCGGGCTCGCAAAGCTCATGTAAGGGCTGCGAAAGCTCAAGTGAGCAAAGAGGTCCAGGAGTTAGCGGGGACAATAGGCATGGAGATTGATGTGGTAGATTCGTTCTCCGGAGAGGAGACGAGCCCAAAAGTGTGTGTGAGTTTTGGTCCTGAAGACCTGATGAGTGCATCACCTCATAATGATGCGCTGGTAATTAGTGCAGATATTGCCAATTGGAGGGTGGCACGGATCTTTGTAGACACTGGGAGTGCAGTGAACGTGCTCTTCTAGGACTGCTTTCAGAAGATGAAAATCAACGCCGATTTAGAACCAGTGAACACAACTTTATATGGTTTCGCAGGAGGAGAAATACAGCCTAAAGGGGAAGTGACCCTTCAGGTAACACTGGGTAATGGCGAGACCTCAAATACTCGGATGGTGAAGTTTCTAATAGTAGATACACCTTCAGCATACAACGTAATACTAGGAAGACCTGCTTTAAATGATTTCCAGGTGGTGGTCTCCACCTACCACAAGAAAATGAAGTTTCCAGCTCTCAGAGAAGGCCTGGTGGGTGAGGTCTTAGGTGACCAAGAGGTGTCAAAAGAGTCTTATGTGAAATCTGTAAAGCATGCTAAGCAAAAGGTGAGAGGAGCCTCAGTGGCAGAACGCTTACCGCAAGACAAAAATGTAAAGGTAGGAGAGGTTGACGAAGACCTAGAGCCAAGAATGCAGCCGGTAGATGAGGATTTGATGATGGTAGAGCTATTCCCGGGAAAAACGGGGTTCGCCACGAAGATGGGAAAACAAATGACTGAAGAACAGAAAGAGGCGATAGTCCAGTGCTTGTGGAAGAACTCGGATCTATTTACATTTACTCCGGAAGACATGAAAGGGGTAGACCCATCGGTAGCCCTACATTATCTGAATGTAGATCCTAGGGCGAAACCAGTAAAGCGGAAGAAAAGGTCCTTTGGACCTAAGAAGAAAAAGGTGATCAGAGAAGAAATCAGGCGTCTGCTAGATGCTGGTCACATCGTTAGAATCCAGTACTCTGAATGGCTGTCGAATGCGGTGATGGTAGCTAAGAGCAATGGTAGCTGGCGGATGTGCATAGACTTCAGGGACATGAATAAAGCCTGCCCGAAGGATCATTACCCACTACCTTGCATTGACCAGCTGGTTGACTCAACATCAGGGTGTGAACTGTTATCTATGCTGGATGCTTACCAGGGATATCACCAGATACAGCTGGCTCCTAAGGATGTGATCAAAACGGCCTTCGTAACTGTGTGCGGTACGTTTGCGTATGTAAGAATGCCTTTTGGCTTGAAAAATGCCGGGGCTACCTATCAGAGAATGATGGATGCAATATTTGAAAACCAAATAGGGAGAATCCTGGAAGTATATGTAGATGACATACTTGTGAAAAGTTTGAAAGCAGAACATCACACCAGAGACCTAGAGGTCGTAAGGAGGTATGATTTGCGATTGAACCCAGCGAAATGCACATTCGGGGTTAGATCAGGAAAATTCCTGGGGTATATGGTGACCCCAAGAGGAATTGAAGTAAATCAGGAGAAAGTTCGAGCGGTGCTGGAAATGACAGCCCCTACCAGTATAAGGGAGGTACAACGATTGAATGGAAGAATTACCGCTCTCAGTCGGTTCATATCTACCTCAGCAGAAAGGAGTTTACCATTCTTTAAAGTGCTGAAGAAAGCTAGTAAATTTAAGTGGGATGAGAGCTGTCAGAGAGCATTTGAGGACCTGAAATCTCATCTAGCGAGCTTGCCAGTGCTGACTAAACCAGCCGCAGGGGAGACCTTGTACTTATACATATCTGTTGGAAACCATTCTTTGGGAGCAGTACTTATAAAAGAGGAGGGCTCTGCACAGAAGCCCATTTATTACGTCAGCAAAGCCCTGCAAGGAGCTGAATGTAGATATTCTGATGTAGAAAAAGCTGCTTTGGCAGTAATGACAGCAGCAAGGAGGCTGAGATTGTATTTCTTAGCTCACAAGGTGGTAGTCAGAACTAATCTCCCCTTTAAGCAAGTGTTGAGCAAACCAGATCTCTCAGGGAGAATGGTGAAATGGAGTGTAGAGTTAGGGGAGTATGACATGGATTTTGAGCCACGAACAGCTATCAAAGCACAGGCTCTGGCGGACTTCATCCAAGAAACTACTCAGCCCATGCAATGGCCTGAGTGGAAAGTCTTCGTAGACGGATCGGTGACCGTAGAAGGGTGTGGAGTCAGAATTGTTATAATAGCACCAAATCAGAATGAACTCAGGTTTGCGCTGAAACTTGAGTTTAGAGTCTCCAATAATGAAGCTGAATACGAAGCATTCGTGAGGGGGCTGGAAATGGTAGCTGAGCTGGGAGCTCAAAAAGTTGTTATTTACTCTGATTCCCAGCTGGTCGTTCAGCAGATCTCAGGAAATTACGAGATCAAAGAAGAGCGGATGGTCAGGTATGTGGAGCAGGTCAAAGACCTGGATAAGAGTTTCCAGCACCTGAAGATAGAGCAAATACCCAGAGACCTCAATGCCCAGGCAGATTGTCTTGCTAAGCTGGCTAACTCAGTGAATGGAATGATACCTGAGAAAGTAACATTGCTGAAAGCAACAAATAGCCAAATAGAGAAAAGCGTCCACGAAATAGGGGAGAGCAGCGACTGAAGAGCACCTATTTTACATTTCTTGAAAACAGGAGATCTACCAGAAGGGGAGAGAGCTGGGAAGAAGAAAATCTACGCTAAGTATTGTTTGATTGGAGGATATCTGTTCAAGAGAGCTCATTCGCAGTCGTTACTGAGGTGTGTAACGGAGGTGGAAGGCTTACGGATAATCAAGAAAGCACATCAAGGGATAGCAGGATGTTATACGGGGTTCAGAGACCTGATCCGGTGAGTCCTAAGAGCTGGGTACTACTGGCCTTCTTTGAAAAAGGATGCTGAAGTTTTTGTAAAAAGATGTTCCAGTTGCCAAAGGCATGGGCCACTGATTCATAGACCTGCCGAAAGGCTCGGGACCCAGTATGCAGAATGCCCATTTGATAAGTGGGGCATAGATCTGGTTGGTAAGCTCCCTATGGCAATGGGAAGAAGTGTTACATCATAGTGGCAGTGGATTATTTCAGCAAGTGGGTGGAGGCAGAACCTTTATCTTCGATAACAGAAGAAAGTATCATAAAATTCCTGTGGAAGAACATCTGCTGTAGGTATGGTCTCCCCAGGGTATTGGTATCCGATAATGGGACACAATTTCTTGGGAAAAGGACGCAGGCCTGGTGCAAGGCTAGAGGCATAGAGCAAAGGTTCGCTACCGTGGCTCACCCAGAAACTTGTGGCCAGGTGGAAGTCACCAACCGAACCATAGTGAACGGCATTAAAGCCAGGTTGGAGAAAGAGAGATCTCAATGGGTCGAAGAGCTGGACTCAGTGCTATGGGCGTATAGAACTGGACGGAAAATGGCTACAGGACAGTCCCCGTTCTGTTTGGTGTATGGTGCTGACGCCGTTATGCCGATGGAGGTAAAAGTTCCAACACACCGAGTTTTAGCTTATGATGAGGACCTGAATGGAAGCCTGAGAGCTGAAAACCTAGACCTGATTGATGAGGTGAGAGAAGAGGCACTTCAACGAGCCCTAGCTTACAAAGCTCGCATTAAGGCAACTTATGACGCGAAAGTAAAAATCATGAAGTTTCAAGAAGGGGATCTGGTGCTTAAGAGAGCTGATGCCATGCATCCGATGAGAAAATTTGAGCCAAATTGGGAAGGGCCGTTTGTGGTGACCAAAGTACTCCCTGGCGGAGCGTATGAGCTCACGAGCCACGAGGGATATGCAGAACCCAGACCATGGAACATAAGTAACCTGAAGAAGTACTATGCGTAGAAGCATCTTTTAGGAGAAATTTTGTTTTTAGTGAGCTGAGGTCTACGTGCCAGGTCTCATGCCCGCTTATTTTTGTAGAATACTTGTTCAGCTAGGCAAGTATTCGTGTAATGGCACGAAGAGAGTTTGCTGTAAATGAATAAAGGCTGGAAAGTTATTTGCATATTTTTGTGTTTGTTAGCATTTTGACGTGTGTTGACCAATAATGCAATAAAGCTAAGGCATGATAGCGAAATGAGATACCAAGTAAAGTAAATCGAAGTATTTACTCTAAATGGTTTGATGACAAAACAAAACCATCTAGAGTAGGGGGGAGTAGGGGTGTACCTTACACCCCTAAGGGGGTATCACAATACCCCATGAAAATGCAAAAAACGAATAAATAAGAGCAAAATAAAGCGTGTAGATCGATGAGAACACGGTAACAAAATAAACATGAAAAGTTAAGCTGTTAATGCAGCACCAACAAAAATACATAAATAAAGCGGTCATGTTCTGATCAGGGATAGAGTGAAGAAGGCAAAGCCTTAACAAAGCAAACAGAAATATAAAAGTTGTTGAAACATCAAGTTACATAGAAACTGTTCGATGGGAAATAGAATCAAAAGCTAGGCTAAGGGTGGACAACATCTTCATTCCCGGTCGGCTCTGGGAAGTTGGCAGGATCATCTTCAAGCATAGTCTCTGGTTCCCCTTGCTCAGCAGCAGTGGCGTGAGATGCTTCTCTGCCTGAAAGCGAATTTAGCAGAGGAAAGTGTTAGAAAATCATAACAGCAGCAAAATATAGATGTTGATGATGAGATACCTTGGGACTTAGCAGCACGAAGGAAGTCCTCAGGAAAGAAGTCATAGATGGGTGGAGAAGGATCGGAGAAGACTGCTTCCAGATCACAAGGAGCAGTGAGAGCCTCAAAAGCCTGTTGCATTACGGAAAGCCACCATGCCTGTCCAGGAGCGTAGGAGGGATTGCCTTTGAATGAAGGAGGTGGTGGCAAACACTTCACTATAGTATCCACATCCACGTTTTCCTTAAAGCCTAGCACCTGAACCTTTGCTAGCACAGTCATAGCACACCTCTTAGCCAGAAAAGCAATATCATTTCTGATGCTCATCACATACTCAGGAGAAGCTTTGTAGGCCTCTAGAAGACCTTCGTGGAGGATTTGCAATGCTCTCTGACCCAGCGTGGTCCGCAGGAGGAAACTCCGACACCAATGAACTCCTTCTGTATAGCCTGATTGGTAGGAATGATTTGCGGCTTGAAGGAGATTCTTGGTGTGTTTGAGCTCTAGGCTGACTTGGTTGAGGTGCTGGCTTAGGTCTGCGTTGACTGAACTGAGAGAAGCATTTCTTCCGATAATGAGGACAGTTTCTCCTGAGAACTCAGAAGCTCTTGATTCCTCCTTTTTAAATCATCATTCGCCAAAGAAAACTGGCTGCTAGCGTTAAGAATGTCCTGATTTTGATGTTGCAAATCCTCGTGTGCCTTAGTCAACTCTTGAAGTTGTACCCGGCAAGCCACCAGAGCATCCCTCAACCTCCCTACTTCCTTCTCGTGAAAATCATCTTGGAACTACAGCAGTTGCCCATGTGCGCTCATCAGCTGCGAAGATAAGGAAGGGAAAAGAATAGAATTAAATAAAAATGATGAAATATTGCGAGAATCTAAGGAGCAGTACCTGTATTAAGCAATGAGCACTTCTTTCTTGGAGTTGTTTCCGAGAAGGAGGGCCAGCCCTTGCTTCCTCTTCGGAGAGAGGGAGAGCTTGCAGTAGGGAGAGGCATTCTGAAGGGGGTAGCTGGCCAAGAGGGCTGGAGGTTTGACCCCTAAAAACGTACCCTGTTGAATCAACACCACGGGGCGGTGAACTCCCTAGAAAGGGAGTATGCTTGGTTTTCTTAGTAGCACCTGAGGAAGTATGAGGGAGGGGAGGCCTCTTTGTGTGAACAGATGTGTCAGCTCTAGTTTTCTCCTGAGGGAGCGGAGGAAGCGGGGCATCAGAGACTGTTTTTCCTTTGTTGGAAGTCTTAGCAGAGATACCATAGTTCAGAGACTTAGTGGCAGTAGGCTTGATAACAGCGCTTGTCGAAGAGGAAGCAGTGACCTATGATGGCCGTGAGGACAATGAAAGGGCAGGGGGAGCAGGATTGAGAGGCTGTGAGAGATCAACGCCCTTAGCATCTTGACGGGCTTGCTCTTCTAGAAGAACGGCAAAGTCGAATTCACTGTCATCAGATAGCTTCACATCTTGAACCCAACTCATTTCTGCAAAAGAAGGAATAAAGAAAGAAGGATCAGATCTACTCAAAAAGTAAAGATAAGTAGTAAATACAAAGAGCGGAGGAAACCCACCCTCGAGGGAAAAGGAATGATCTCCGCGAGGGGCCAGCCCGAAAAAGGAAAGCACGCAAGGGTTAGACAGGAGGGAATTAAGCGGGAAAGCCTCAGTTTGAGCCTTGGCTGTCAGCATGGATAGCACCTTGAGGTTAATAGGGGCAATGGTAATGAGGGCAGGGCGAGGCTGCCTTAGTGAAAGCTTTTGCCAAGGGCGGCGGCTAAAAGGCCAATCACCCTGTTTCGGAGTCACCACGAAATATTTCTCCCGCCATTCCTTGCCCAAAGTGCGAGAGGGGCATAAATTTTGGGCAGGCCCCCTCGGACGGGCACTGGCATAGTAGAAAGCACCCATAGGTTTTACATCGTATACAGTTTGAAACAAGGAGGGAGAAGGGAAACCCCCATTGCTGCGGAGTAGGATAAAGAAGGCAAGAATGGTTTTGATAGTGGAGGGGTGAAATTGATTAGGCCATAGATTATAAAGGTCACACACTTTCGCTACAAAATCAGGAAGAGGAAACCGTAAACCTGATTCTATTTGATTAAACCAGAAAGCTACGACGGATAGGTCAAAAGATAGGGACGTTCGTATGCATAAGGTAGCCAAAAATCGAAAAGATCATCACAATTTAACCATGACTTTACTACTTCTAGTTCCGAAAGGGTTAGAGTAGATTCACCTGCTATTGCGTCAGGGGAAAAGACGCGAACAGAAGAGTCCTGCGCCAGAGAAGAGACTCGAGCAGAACGAGTGGGAGAGTCAGTTTCCATCGCCTCTTGGCCGGAAAGAGAAGATCCGTCAACTAGGTTTATCACCTCCTTGGGGTTAGCGGAAGTGGCCGACTCTGAAGGGACCTTGACGGCTAGGCGACGAGAGCATCGAGTAGAAAGTTTTTTCCCCTTCTTAGGAACGCGGGAAGAAGTTTCTGACTGAGAGTCTCCGTGAAGAGGGGAAGACGGATCCGTGTCGGAAACCCGAAGACGAGGGTTGTCGGAAAAGGTGTCTTCCTTAGAATGAGAAGTAGAATGGGCCATGGGAGAAGGTGAGAATGATTGGTAGCAGCAAAATATGGAAGGGAAGAAATGAAGGGAGGAAAAACGACAAAATCCCTAATACACAGAAGGAAGGAAAACGGTTGGGGAAAAGTAGGGGAAGTTACAGAGTCCCCTCCCGTTTCCCCATAAAGTAACTTATTTTAAAAATTCAAATAAGCCAGGTCTCTTTCTGAGAGCTTAGATGGGGGTCTGATGAGCCAGATCCCTCGCGAGAACTCAAAAGGGAAGAATCCAGCTCAACAGGGTGAGAGAAGGATAGCGCTACTCTATATTTGCTAAAAGTAATACTGCAAATTTAGAGTAGGGGGGAGCAGATGTTATGGCATAATATCTACCAGGTCTCTTGGAGACCTGGGTCTCATACCTGAACCAAATTATATTAAGTGAAAAGCATTCTGGGTGCCTCCTTACCTGACCTCAAGGAGATCTCAGAACAGATACATGTATCAGATACCCCTTCAGGTATCCTACCAGCACCTCAAGTTGAAACCTGCAGGAGAGACCTGAGGCAGGTCTCTTGATATTTAATGAGCCTGACATAGGCAGAGTGCTTTATCCAGTCGGACTGGGAATTGTCAGCTGGTACGCGCACTCAATAACGAATAGTATGAAGGCACGTGTAAAGGTAACAACGGCGAGAATCAGAAATAAGCGACTTCACTCTCAAGTAACTTCAGGAGTATATATATCACAGAAGATCCATCTGATAAGGGGGTTCACTATTTTTTTCTTCTACCTACTATTACATTCACTTCTTCTTCACCATCGAAAACCCAGAAATCTAACTTGACCGTTGGAGGTGGTTCGCCGGAGAACACTCCCGGCCCTCCATTTCTCTTGCAGGAGTCCAGTAGCTAGTGCTCCAGCCTGAGAAGAATATCCCTGTTGTGAAGAAGGAGAGTATTGTTTAGGTAGATGTTGAGCCCATTCCAGTTATTATTCTTATTTATTATGATGTATTATTTTTGGTTACATTACCCTGGATTCGACCTTGATACTTATTTTTAGAATTTACTTCTGATTGCTGCTATCTGCAAAATGCGTTAGTATTCTCCAAGGAACTATCATTTTTAGTTCCTCCATATGTTTCTCCAAATATTTGGAACCATTCTTGGCACACCAAATACACAAAAGCATAAACAACACATTTTATTCTCAAGACATTAAGTAAGCTAGTGATTTTAGATCTGCTCGTATTATTCCTCATCATAGGATTCAAGAATTCCATAATAGTGCATATAGCAAGTGCAATTACCGCAAATTACCAAATACTAAAAGTGTATCCAGACATAGTATTCCTCAAATAGTCAACTGACTATTTCGCCTATCCTAACTTGAACCAAAGTAAGGACATACTCAGACAATCAATCACAGAATTACTACTGAATAAATTATGAAGGCTCCTTCATGAACATTTCACTATACTAGTCAAAGTTCCAACAATACCACATAGACGAGTAAGTTTCTCTCCTTTTTTTTTTTTTTTTTTTTTAGAGCAGAATATAAATCAATGGGACCAGATTCCCAAATCTATTTTCAAGCTCGCTGATGATAGTCATATTCAGAACAATGCCAAAAATTCCTACTAACCAACTCGCCAATAGTCATGATTTCTTTTAATCCATTAACATACTCCAGAGGCATAAACACGTAACATGATAAACGAAATCACATGAAACTAGGTCAGAGAATATAAGTCAAGCATATACCTCCCTCTCCAACTTGTCATAGTTGGAGGCAATTCTACTTTTACACGGAGAAGGTTCCAAGGTTTCCGCTTCCTCCAAAGACGGAGGAGCAATAGCATAAAATCCAACCGAGCACCAGAACTGATTAGGAAAAGTGAGATGCACCAACAATGACATTTTTGCACTGTATTCTGCTCCTAGATAGTTCATACTTCATAGCTGGAGCCAAGGTGAATATATATATATACTTATTGCACAATAACATAATGCATAAACTACTAGAAGCTTTGAACTAGTTTGATCAGTCCCCACAACCAATTACTGATATAATGATAGGACGAAATATCATGCCTCATGAGAAGGAATATTCCTAATATATAAGTGGAAACATAATGAGCCATAATTAAAATTCATGCTCTAACAGATCATGTCATCAAGGGAAACACGAAATGGATAGAGCTCTGAAACATTATTTACGATGTAAATATCAAGTACAGGATGAGGGCGTTGTAAAGTGAATGTATGCATATGGATATACTCAAGTTTCCCGTCCAACAATACAAGCATCCAAGTACAAATCCAACGATGAAAAGTTGTAAGAATTTCTTACCGGAGAAGTGAGATGCACTAAAAGTAGTAGAACTGATTGCAACTGCTGGTCTTCTTACAAGAAAACCTCTGTAAACAACTTCTTCCAGCAACGAAGTGATAATGCAGTAATCAAGAAAATATAAGACTGCTCAAAGAAACAGGCAGTTACAAAATATAAGACTGCTCAAAGAATCTGGCCCTACTTCTACTTTGAGAAAAGAGCAACTATACGAACACACTTCTATGTTGCGTATCATGCACTTTCTTTCGGCAGCGTTAATCTATCAGCAAATGTTAACACAACGTGACAATTACAATGTCATAAAGTTTTTACACATTTTTAGCAACCAAAGCACTCAGACTTTAACGGCATCTAGACATACGTAATATATTCCCTTAAAATCGAGCAAGCTACAGCAGCAGGATAGGAAAACCGAGAGCAGGGCATATTTCTCCCATCAACATCATTTACTAATAATTGAGTGTGCACACAATTATCCTCTGAGTTCGAGGCTTCCTCTTTAAAACTAAGTTCTCTATTGTTCATAATCAACAATATTTAAATCCAATACTTCACACATAATACTCTAATTAAAAATATATGTACCAGGAACATTCATATCTGGACAGCAATAATTCCTTAACAACCATGCTCAAGCAGAACTTTTTGCATCCAGATTTTGTGAAGAATAGTCAGAATTTATGGGGCATTTTCACAAACAGTTAGTGTTCAGCGGGGATTATGCAAAATTCATAGATAATCCGAACCAAATATCAACCAACATCAGCCATATCAATTATTAGCACAGAAAAACAGTAGGTAGATAAAAACGTCACGAGATTCGAACCGAGAAAATTAGTGTACCAACTCGGTTACGTGAACTTGCACAAGGGCCTGCAGTGCTGGATCAATGATTGGATTAAGATAGGGGTCAAAACCTATTGCGATGAATCTCTCCATTGACGATAAATCGACCGGCGAAGCTCCGTTGCCGAAGTCGGGGCTGCCGTTAAAATCTAAAAACATTGTTCCTGGTTTTCCTAAAATAGCCAAAGATCTTACTGGTCTTTCTACAAAAACCTGGTGCGCGAGTTTATGGAGAATTAGGATAGCTGCAAACTGAAGCGATTGATGGTGAAAAAGTTGTGGCGACAACAGTGGTTCACAGCGGCAGCGGCTGTAATAACTTTGATTCCAGGCAGCGCACGGTGTCTCCGAGCTTTGACCTATTTTTCTCTATCACTACGAGTTGGAGCCTCCAAACCAATTGCTAACGGTGCAGCAACGGCGGCTGGTTGCATCATCGCGGTGCGGTGGTAGTAACTAGCTTCAACGGGTGTGTGTAGCACGCGAATGGAAGAGAATCTCAGATCTGGACTTCTGCACCGTTTTTCTTTATTTTCCATCTCAGATCTGGTAATTATTCGAACAGGAGTTGCACAAGCAGGTGGAAAATGGGGAAACTCGTTCGTTAGCCATCGTTTTCCACAGACGGCGCCAGATAATGAAGTCAAAATCAACCTAACTCCATCAAGAACATTCTCCACACAAGGAAAAGAGGAAGTCGCTGCTTGCTCGCTGTGAATCGGAGGCCAGGAGACACCGAGAGATGAACTGCTATGCTCCTGTGCCATGTTGGTATATGTTCGCCTACAAAAGAATGAACGCCGGGGGTGGGTTCCGGCGAACACCCTCCGAAGCTTAAGTCAGATTCACTCTTTTTAGCAGATAATAGAGTACGTGAGTGTTTGTGTAGAGAATGTTGTGTAGAAAGAACCTGAGAGTAAATGTGAATGAGGTTGGTTATTTATAGGAGAAATGAATGGCTTGGAGAAATAAGCTATATCTCCAGTTGTCAGTACTTACTCCAATGCCACATGGCGGGATGTGATTATATGTCGTGTCAGGCTGGCAGAAAAAAACACGGGAGACCTGATCAGGTCTCAGGTCCAGGTCTCAGGTCTCAGGTCTCAGTTCTCAGGTCTCTGATCAGGTCTCTCGCGCTACCTGATGCTAGTCAGGTCTCTAGACAAGTGTACTAAGATGTTTCCTTCTCAGGTCTCTAACTGAGGCCGGTTGCATTTATATTCCTCTACATTTTAGGTGTGATCTCTTTGTCAGGTCTCTAACCGAGACCTGATAATTTTGTGCCACATCACTCGTCTTTGAAGTATCTTCTGTTATCAGGTATCTCTCATCATATAGCTGCTGAGGTCTCTTCCGGAATGAGCTCCTGGATAATAGAAATAATAGGGACTTATGGTAATTTGCTCACCTACTTTTGTCATTACGCGAATCAGGTCTCTGAGGGAGAGACTTGGTCTTTTTTGACCACATCAGTAGGGAAGTATAGAAACTGGCTAAATCAAGAACTCGATTCTTGGGCAACAGATTGCCCTCGATTCCTCACTCCACATTATCACTTTACCCCTAGCACACTTATTCTTTTTCTGGACTTTTTTTCTTTTTCTTTTTCTCTCCTCTCTCTCTCTCTCTCTCTCTCTCTCTCTCTCTCTTTTTAAACAACCCAACACCTCTAACATATGCGATATTGCCCAACAAGTGCTACCCAACATTATCCTTCATCCCTTCTACTTCTAGTCCTGAGTTCTGGACCGGGAAGGCTTATAAATTTAGGCTACTATAAGTGAATTGAAAGAATTCTAATCAAGCTCAAGGGGGCTAGACAAAGGATAAATGTCAAGGTAGGGAATTTTTGGCCATGGACTGCTTTGAACAAAAATGCCTAATTTATCTAAGTAATTCAACTAAGTTACACGAAATTTTAATTAAAAGATGCAGGCAAGTTCTAGATCAACAAGAGTCAATTGGTCATTATCACACAAGAAAGAATAATGCTGCATATGTATATAGCATTTAAAAGCTCAAAATCTCACAGATCATGCCCAATATCTCATTCCGTCCTACCTATTTACATACGGCACTATCAACATATCTACTCTAACCTATCATGCCAACATGCTGATCAACAATTAAAACGCACTTTAAAAACATGCTGACCAACACCCACACACTTTGCCTTAGGCAAAGTGGGTACAATGTTGAGCAACCACAAACTCAAAACAAAAAAACTGACTCAACAATTATTTACTGACACAACTGAGAAGGGAGTTCTAAGGTCTTCACCACACAATTTTCTGGGCCAATTGTGGGTGAAGGCACCAAGGAAACCTTCTCGACACAAAAAAAAAAAAAAACACACAACAAGACTGTACAAAAAAAAAAAAACGAAAAACAAAAACCTACACTAACACATAAGGGAGGAACGTAAGTCAAAGAGAAGATTTTTTCAGGTGAATACCTAAATCCTTGGAGTGCAAAGAATGCCAGCTGGGCATCCCTGATCTCGGTCAACAACTTCTCCATGTTGGCTAGTCTGGTCTCTACCTCATTATTGGACAGCACCATCATGCTGGTACCTGCCTTTTCCTTCTTGCCCACGGGTGGATGCCTGATGGACTTAGACCTGCCGTAGTCGATGAACACGTACTTGCCATTCCTCAACTTAATGTCGTTCATCTTTTTCAAGGGAGCTTCTCCCAACTTATTGACCACCATCACCGGCTTCCCCTTCATCTCGTCGTAGACCCCAACTCCTTTCGCAAAAGCCGTCACGAAGTGTCCACACATACATCACAAAGCCTGCTTTGCCAGCACCGTCTTGAGCTACTCACCAAGGAAGGCCGCGAAGTTGACCTTAGTCTTGGTGTGCATACACCACAACAGGTACCTCTCCTTGTTGCTCAGGTTGTTGCCACTATCGTTCTTGCCGTACAAGTTGTAGGCGAGAATACGATGGCAAAGCCTTAGGGCATGAGTCTTTAACTCAGTTCCCTTGTTATTGGCCCCGTTGTATGGTGCTCCATTGCCGATCTCCTTCCACTGCTCCTGGTAAGCTACATCGCCCGGGGGTGGTACCATGGTCTTGGCCTCCATGAACTCTTTCTTGGCCAGGTCCCTCAAGCTCACCATCCCCAGGAGCTGGTTAAGAGCACTCACTTGGAAATCATACTTCTCGCCCAAAAGCGAGAAGGAGATCATGCTCACCCCAGTCTCGGGATCACTTGTCATTGCCGTAGTGTTGTACACCTCCTTAACTTGCTCCTCGTATATCTCCACAGGCCACTCCAAAAACTGACTCCAGCCTATCCCCTCAAACAGCTTCCTTACTTCTTGGGCAGCACCCAGGTTCTCGTATAGTCTGAAGTCGAGAACCCTGGGTGCTGTCACCTTTCATTCTCCGGGCTTCCTACACGTCACCACCGTAGCTCCCTTCTTCTTCTTCCTGTTCTGGCCACTTGCTGGAGTAGACTGATCATCATTCTCTTCTTCCTCAACATCATCCCCTGGTTCTTCCTTGCTAACCCTCGACGGAGTCCCAGCAGCCATCTCTTTTGAGATCGATGGCTGTAAAGACCCGGCATCCGAAGCGGTAGATTTGTGCTTCTTTTCCGATGTGTCTTCGCCACCATGAGGGTGCTTCATGGCCATCCGACCACTCTTTATCGTTGGCCTTTCCTTGGTCTTGGTCTTCGCCTTTGCCGCCAGCCCTGCAGCCACTTCTTCTATTGTCTTATCCAGGTCTTCTTCCTTATTCTCTTCGTCGTCAACATTGTCGCCTTTTCCTTCACTATCTTTATCATCTCCTTCCTCCCCATCGTCTTCTTCCTCCTCTACTTCTTCTTCCAGATCTTCTTTCTCAAACACGGGCGTCGACTGAGTCTCCTTCTCCGGCTGCTTCACCGCTTCGTCCATCAGACTTGGGTTGTCGTCGCTCATTAATAGCGTGGCGTCGACCGGCAAACTCTTAGGCACGCTGGTTCCGATGGTGATGGAAGGGTTTTGGTCGGCAGAGGGTTCGGCAGATTCCATGGGTAGTTTCCTTTTGGGGGTGGTTTTGGACTTTGTGGTGGCAGTGGTAGGGTTGCTGGTGGTGAGGTCTATCTCGGTCCCGGTGGGAATTTTGTTGAGCTTCTTGTTTCTTGGCCGTGTGGATAGCATGGTAAGAGTTTGGAGGTTTTGATGGGGAGAGAGAAGAGAGAAGATGAGAAGTTGCAGACTTGAAATTCAAATCAGGTAGTGGGGGTGTAGACGTGCTAGGGTGGTTTTCAGAGCGCGTAGTTTTAGGAATACAGTAACCGCCTTGAACAGTCATTGACCAACGACTTGGTTCATGCCCAAAACCTCTGCTCGACTCCCACTTACTTCTCCATTGTGGTTTCTGGTTTACAACCTGTATCTTGCTCAACATCTCCTGCACAACATAAACACATTTCAGAACGAAAATAGGAAGGGACAAGTTAGAGATTACTAACTTGATCATCATTAATACTGTTCATATGTTTTATCGACACCACTGACCATTTTCAGATTCAGTTCGCGGGCTTTCATATCCTTCACCCTCAGAGTGATTTTCATCTCCAGGTTCTTCTTGTCATCAGTACATGGTATTTTGATTATAAATCGTTATTTTCTGTCTGAGCAAAGCTTAGCTCGTCTCATGATCAACTCATCGTTATTATAATCAGGCCAGATATATTTGTACCTCTCTTGATTTTTCTTTAGCTACATTGCTAATTTTTTTGCTTTGACCTTCAGGCGAAACCATAGCTTTAGATACTGCTTGGTTTACCATGGCACTAATTTGATCCATCGAGATCACACATGTAGCATTTTGCTGTGAGGGAGTTAGGAATTCATCCCTCTGATCTTCTGCTCCTTGGAGAGCTTTTTCTTTATGAGGGCTCAGTGATTTAGAGGACCCCTCCTTCTGAGGTGTAGCGAGTTTCTGCGCGACTACCCTCGAAGCGTCGTGATCCCTCTCTTCGCTATGCCCATCAGGAGAGCTGTCTTCATGCACAGCTCCATCAAAGGGAGGTCTCAAGTCTCGAACAACCGCGTCATCCATGACTACATCACAGAGTTATCAGCAGTTAGCTGATTATTAAATGGAACTATCCAAATAATAATCACAAGTGTTCAACACTATACTCCTTTCGGAAAAGCCACAACTAAGCTTTCCTCAAGTTTGGGAGAACCAGAGAGCACGATTCACCATGCTCTCTCTCCCCATGTCATTTCTTCAGATTCTACTGAAGTTATGTGAAACTCACTTCAGGAGCTTCATGCTTTTCTACATTTTCTTTTCTCGTATTGCGAGATTCCTCAAGTTCTCTGCCTCAGGACCATTAAATTTTTCGACCCTGCAGAGGGACGAGTTCAAAACTTGAACTCTTATCCCTCTGCAGTCTTAAATATAAAAGCAAGAAAAGCGGAAAAATAGGGAAAACCAGAAAAACCCAGATTTACTACAACACTAGAAAATTTCAACTCTAGCAGGAGAACTGATAGTAAATTCCAAAAGGTTTTCAGATTCCCTACTTCCCTTTCCTCAAAATACGCCGAATGCAAAACACACCAAATACAAAACTGTTTATAAAGAACCCAGAAACTCTTTTTCCCACCAAGTCCAACTAACTTCCAGAGACAAAAAATAGAAACAAATTCGCTCGAGGTTGTCGTAATTCTTTTCAATAACGTATTAAAGAAAAATAATTTGAAAGAAAACGTCGTTCCCACAGACGGCGCCAGATAATGTAACCAAAAAAGATACGAAGTTAGGGGTAGGGACGCCCCAAAAAAGGCTCCATTGGCTTTCACATAATACACAGTTTGAAAAAGAGAAGGGGTAGGGACGCCCCCATTACCACGAAGCAGGATAAAGAAAGTCAACAAAATTTTGACAAGGGAAGGATGAAATTGGTTGGGCCACGGATTATACAAGTCACAAACTTGGGTTACGAAGTCAGGGAGAGGAAATCTTAAGCCTGACTCTACTTGGTGGTAGCAAAATGCTACTGAAGGATAGTCTATCAGATGGGGGCGGTCATGTGATTCAGGCATGCTAACATCGAACAACTCATCACAGTTTAACATTGACTTTACCAACGCTAATTCTACAGGAGTTAGGGAGAATTCACCTGCTATAGTGTTTGCAGTCATAGCGGGAGGAGCATAAATCTTCAAAGAAGAAGAAGCCTCAGCAGACGGGACCGATGAATCCATCCCTTTGACCCCCTGACCCGGGGGAGGGGAACCCTCGGTTAGATTGATGACCTCGTTTGGGTTGGAAAGAGGCGCCAAACTAGAAGGATTCCTGACAGCTATTCAACAGGAGTGGCGAGCAGAAGGTTGTTTCCTTTTGACTTGAGTATGAGTGGATGCGTCTGATTGAGAATCCTCATGTGAGGGAGGTTGCAGTTGAGTGTCAGACACTAAGGGTTCACATTGATCGGAGGTGGTGTATTCCTCTGAGTGGGAAGGAGTTTGCGCCATGGGGAATGGCAATAAAAATTCGAAAGAAATGGCTAAGGTGAAAGAGGATAAAAGTGAAACCCCAATGATAAGAGAAAGAGCGGAACGGTTGAATAAAGTAAGGGAAGTTGCAGAGTCTCTCCCACTTTTTCGCTCAAATAAGATAATGGTCAAAGGAGACCTGGTTTAAAAATTTGAAATGGGTAGGTCTTCGTGAGAGAAAAACGAACTGCTGAGAGGAATTGCACGCCACAACGGCTATGCGAGTTAAGCTACTCTGTATTTCTCAAGAGTAGACCTCCCGAAATTCAGAGTAGGGGGGAGTAGATAATAGTGACAAAAATATCCAGGTCTCCGAAAGACCTAAGCATTCTATATAGCTGTAACTAATACTCAGTTAAGAAACTAACATAATAACAGAGTCGAGGTCTCTCATGAAGATGTCCTCTCAGAGACCTGATTGAAGGCCTCTCGTCTGAACCTCACCAGAGATCTGCCTCGAGGCCCCTTGTTCAGGGCTCTCTCTCAGTCGAATACCTGACAGACAAAGGCACTTTAATTAATGCCCGCCTGGTACTGTCAAAAGGTACAATCAGGCTATAAGTAATGAGATGACAGAACGTGTAAAGATCAAGGTAAAAAGGAATTGGTAGCAACACAACTTCACTCTCAAGAAAACTCACGAGTATATATTAGCAGAGGCAACACACACAAACATACATGATTATCACTAACAAAAGCTCATTTTCCTGTTACATTCATCTATCTCACAAAACCCAGAATACTGATTTAATCTTCGGAGGTGGTTCGCCGGGAAACCTTCCCGGCCCTCTTTTTCTTGCAGAGCTAAGCTAGGATTCCTCCGTAGAAGACGACTCTGACCATCCGGAGCGGAAAAGGACTGTGGTATAAGTGAGTGTTGAGCTTCATTTGCTCATTTGTTCTGATTTTACATGATGTGTATTTTTGACCACATCAGTGGGGGACCTGATTAGGTCTCCTACTTCATGTCTTGATCTCAGACCTCAATAGGAAACCTTAAGGGGGTATCTGACACCAGGACCTGATCCCGAGACTTCAATAGGAGACCTTGGGGGTATCTGCCACCAGGACCTGATCCCGAAATTTCTCCAGAGAACTCGTTTGATCCTTTGGGTCTGGTTAACTATCCATAGTGTTCTAATTATCCCCTCCGGTAGACATTATTATGATCAAGTAGGGGATTCAGGTCTCCAGGAGACCTGGGCGTTTTTATTATACAACAAGCAGCACTTGTGGTAACATCCGAGACAAGGCACCATTTCTTTGGTTGTCTCACTGAAATCTGTTGAGTCGTACTTGTGCGCCTTTGTGTCATAAAGTAGTATGCTATTGGTAGCAAACTCCATCTAAACAACACACCATCCATATACACCTTTGTAAACAGTAATAACCTGCAAGTGAAATATAATTCCATATTCAGCAAACAGTTGTTTATTTAAATTATTATTCAAAGCTCTAGTCCATTATACTTAACATATAAACTTTTACCCGATCATATTCCGACCACTCCTTCTGATTTTTCCATCCTGGAGTTATCCCGTACACGTATTCTGCCAGCTCATACAAATGGGAGATTGATATGCCCTCAGGAACATCCTTGTCAAATTGAGATAAGTACTCTGCAATGTGGTAGTATTGTCAAATATCGTACATGTGTACCTTACCATACATCAAACCAAAACAAATGGAGTAATTTAGAGCTGATTTGATAAATAATTCATATAACCCATGTTTAGAACTTACCAGGAAGCGTGGAGCTATGATTCCTACACGATCATCTCTTTATTTAACCTTTGTGTAATTTTAGAAGCTGTGCAAGCAACATAAGTATGCTTCCATTTGTCCTGTGTTCATCTTCTCTTTCTTATCTTCTATTGTAAGAAACCAATGAGCAGCAACATGATAGGGCAATCCTACATTTCTCCTACATAATGAAACTCAATGAATTTGGAAATAACTACTTGAGTTACAATACGTGTTAAATTCAATTTTAAAGATTAAGTTTATGCTAAAATAGCTTACGTAGCATTGGTATCTTTGAACAAGAAGTAATCTCCTCCGCTCTTATCATTCTCCAGGAATGGGCTGCATAGAACAACTGCTTTCCTTGTAGTACGCACCAAAGTCCAGTCCATCTTCTTCGGCCTTGGGAGTTCTTCTTCCAATTCCATTGTAGTAGCACAAAGCTTCTTCGCTGCTGGCACATTTTCTTTCATTTTCTCTACAACTATCCCTTTTCCTTTCCTTCTTTTGCTATCTTCCAATTTTTTCTCCCTGTCCAATTGTGTTACTTCATGTGTTGAATTCTCCAATTCATTCAAGAAGTCAGGGTCATCATTTTCGAAATCTTTATTTTGAATTGGAGTTTGAAACGATTGTTCAATATCCTATCATACCAAAGAAAAAATTATACAAACTGTGAGAGCAAATAACAATATAGTATTTGTTATTGGAATAGAATGAAGTAAGTGCACAATGTATTATATTTTTTGTTATTGCACAAATTCATATTTCCTTCATTCACAAACATTTATATTTTATGTGACTTCACAAAATATTTATTTTTGTACCTGCATAAAATTATTATTTTTGTTCTTTCAACCAATTATTATTTTTGTTCTTTCACCTAATTATTATTTTTTGTGACTTCACACAATTATTAATTTTGTTCTTTCACCAAATTATTATTATTTTTGTTACTCCACATAATTATATTTTGTCACTTCACAAATATCACAATGCTTAGTTTCTTAACAAAAATGTTTTATTATGTAAGCTGAAGTACCAAATCAGTTTCTACACTATTTTTCATTCTCAATTTCCATATTAAGTGTTCTAAATACTGTTAATTTAGTCTACTCAAAAATTTGCACATTTTCCTTTAACCAAAGTAATGGTAATTTTTTTTTGGTCCATCTGAAATTTTGTTTTTTCACCAAAAAAATCACATTCAAGTTACATCATAAATAATTTTCCATTTAGTTAGTGATCAAAACAAATACACTCTCTAAAGTGGAGTCACAAATCTTATCTACTGTTGACAAATTTTATACACTATTTATCATGGTCAATTTCCAATTTTAAACTTTGTACTTTGTGGAGTCACAAATCTTATATACTGATTCACAATTTTAAACTTTGTAGTTTCACTAAATTGTTGATTCTTAGTTCTTGAACAAATATATTTTATATTATATTAAAATCAGTGTTAAGTAATTAGATACCTTGTTTTCAATTGCTGCTTCCACTGCTCTTCATATAGTTTCTTGATCATCTGGAGCGTCAACCACATGCTTAGGAGTATGCACGGGACTATGTTCAACACCCTGTAACATAATTCATAACAAACGATTTTTATTAATAGTTTTTAACAATTATGCATTTTATGATAAATTAAAATAATAATAAAATTTTGCATTTACACATTTTCCGGAACATCAGGAGTCTTCTCCCTTTCACAAGTACCATTCTCTCTTTCACATGACTTTCTTCCACAACGATTTTCAAATGGACCACATTCAACAGACTCTTTCACAACCTATATAACCTATAAATTTCAGCTTACATATTATTATATTTCTTTAATATATATATTAAAGAATGAATTTTTCTCAACAATTTTACCCTCTCTGTTTCTTCCATAATCCTGCTGAAGAAATTAGGTTGTGTTGTTTGCAAGTTCATTTCTACCATGTTTTTCACCTAATTTATATATAAACATATACACATTTAAATAATTGTAAAAGAAACACCTTTACATCAAACAAACTAAATTAATACTATATTGATAATACTGCTTCTTCATGATTGTCTACAATTGCTCCATCCCCCAAAGTCTGATTCTCTCCAGATCTTCAGCTCACATCTCCTTCTTCATTGCTTTGCCATGCACTGTTTGTACTTCTTGGTTCCTATAATATATGAAGACCAAATATAATGTCAGTTTATACAATTGATATCAAATAAACTACTATCAATCCATGTTTACCATTGCAAGTGGTGCTGCACCCATTCTATCAATAAGCAAAGTGACTGTGGCATTGGCAAACTGCTTCACTACTTCATCACTCATCAGAATTGTTGTTATCAAATTTGTTGCGTCTTCAACTGATAGACAATCTCTTCTATGGCCCCCTCGCCCCTCATTCACTCGAACTCGAATTACTCTATCATTCTGCCCCCCATTTCCTTGTTCTTCATTGTCCGATGATCCAAGCTCCGGCAAAACAACAATATATTTCGGAAAGTATACTTTGAATTGTTCATTCTCCCCTTCAACTGTCCCCCAGTACAATGCATCCAACTCATCATCTGACAACTTCAATGTTTCTTCTACCTATTTTCACATGCGATAAGATGTTATTATTAACAACATTACAATTCAAATTATTTAATGAAAAACTTACTGAGATGATCAAATCCATCAACTCGCGAAGCCCTGACACATATTCATATCTTAGCACCCGTGGTATACACCCCTCGTTTCTCAATCCTAACTCCATGCCTACTTCAGAGAAGGCACAAAATATCCATCCCTTCAAAATTAAATTCACAGTGTCAAAATATTTGAAATTAGAAAACTAAAATCCTCATAAATAAAACAAGTTGTACTGAAAAGATACTTACCAAGAAGGTAGTCACAAAGCCATTTAGATGATAACAGCGATTCTTGCCTTCCCCCTTCCTGTTTGTCTTAATGGAATTTAGATTGTGGATTAAGAATTGAAAGGAGTAGCTACCCCAATGAAATGATTTCCAGGTCTCTTCATCTTCAGCCAAAAGCCAGATCCATTCAGCTATCTTTTGTGTCTTTGGTACACCTAAAAGAACATTATACACAAACAATATCTTCGCAGCTTTCAAGTATTCATCACCAGTATCAAACCTGTTACTCTTGAGGTCATCAAACAACTGCGAATGGCTTGGTTTATCAGCAACATACCAATTCGCATACATCGAATCATTAGGCATCACCAATGGCTCTTTATGGGGATCAAAATCTGATCCTTCAAAATTCAGCCCTGTCACTAATGACAACTCCTCTCTTCTGAATTTCACCATTTTACCCTTCACCCAAAAAGTCAGCTCTCGAACATTGTATGCTTGGTCCTTTCTACACTCTATTTGATATGTCATAAGTTCATGAACGATGCTCATTGATTTTCCTAATTTCTCAGGAAAATCATAAAATTTTCCAAAGCAAGAGTTCTCAAATTTAGCAAATAAATCTTCACCATGTTGATTCAATGTTGTTCTAATGCTTCCTAGCACCTCCTCCTTACAATAATGGGTATTTGGTACTCAGCAACTCTCGCTTTCTCTTGTAACTTACATCTTGTAATGTTGGTCTTTTAAACTTCCATCCCGACTGGATAAATTAAAAATATAAACGTTGAAGAAAGAATAATAATTATCTTTCAGTTCTTTAACTAAAATAATTCACAATTTCAATTCATTCAAAATCCTTTTTTTCCTGCAAACCACAAGAAAAGTGAAATAACAAAAAATTTCAATACAATTTATTGTTCTTTCACACCCCAACAAATGGCTCTTACACAAAACATAACATTATTTTGTGATCTTTTTGTGAAAGCACTAATTTATTTAACTCACTGATAATGTTACTTTACTAATTTTGTTACTTCACAAACTAGGCTACTAAACTATTGGTTGTTACTTCACTAATTACTTTACTAAAAAAAATTGGTTATTTCACTAATGTTTACTGATAAAATTTTGTGATTAGACAAGCATTGTGACTTCACTAAGGTTGTTACTGAAGTCCCAAAAAACACTGAAAGAACAAAAATTATGAACAAATAATATTGCTCTTCAACACCAAAAAAATGGCTCTTCTAGGAAACATAACATTTTTTTTGTGCATGCAGTAATTCAATATGTTTTTTTGAATGCACTAATTCATTTAATTTACTAAGTGAACTGGTTATTCAAAATACTAGGATACTAATCTTTTTTTGTGGGTTCTGTTATTTTGTTACTTAAAAAAATTGTTATTTCACTAATTTAACGTACTAAGTTTTCTTCCACAAAACATATAATTTTTTTTTGTGAATCCACACAATTTTTTATGTTTTGGTGAAAACACTAATTTATTTAATTCAGTGAGTATGTTACTTCACAAACTAGGCTACTAAACTATTGGCTGTTATTTCACTAATTACTTTGCTAAAAAAATTTGTTATTTCACTAATTTTTACTGATAAAATTTTGTGATTAGACAAGCTTTGTGACTTCACTAAGGTTGTTACTGAAGTCCCAAAAAACAGTGAAAGAACAAAAATTCTTAACAAATAATATTGCTCTTCTAACACAAAAAAATGGCTCTTCCAGGAAACATAACATTTTTTTTGTGCATGCAATAATTCATTATGTTTTTGTGAATGCACTAATTCATTTTATTCACTAAGTAAACTGGTTATTCAAAATACTAGGATACTAATCTTTTTTTGTTGGTTCTGTTATTTTGTTACGTAAAAAAATTGTTATTTTACTAATTTTAACATACTAAGTTTTCTTCCACAAAACGTACTAATTTTAACGTACTAATTTTTATTTAATTCACTGAGTATGCTACTTCACTAATTTTGTTACTTCACAAAGTAGGCAACTAAACTATTGGCTGTTACATTTTTTTAATAAAAAAAATTGTTATTTTTTTACTAAACTTTCTTTCTTACTTCAATTATTTTGTTACTAAACTAAATTTGTTATTTCACTAATTTTTGCTGACTAACTTTTGTTATCACACAAACTTTAAAAATGTGACTCAACAAAATATCAGACACTTTTGTTCTTTCACAAAAAATTTAAAAACTTGTTTCTTCACAAAAACATTACTCTTTATTGTGAAATCACAAATTTCATTAAGTTCATGTGAATGCACAAATTTTTAAAATTTAATAATTATGCTACTTGACTAATTTGTTTCTTCACAAATTAGCGTACTCACCTATTTTTGTTACATCAGTCATTTTTAAAATTAACTAAAATTGTTAAGTCACTAATTCAATCACTTCAGTAATTGCTCTGCACATTACAAATTTTGTTACTTCACAATGTATGCTAATTCACTAATTTGTTATTTCACTTAAATGAATATGTTCATTCACTAATGAAATTCATACACTAAAGATGCAGAATTCCTTCTTTATTCGATCAGAAAAAGTTATTGTTCAAATCCAACATAAATTGACAATTAAAAAAACAAACCCAACAAAAAAGATCAGTAAAACAAGCTTCACAAACCAAAACATTATAAATGCAAATTTACAGAAACACTTACCGGCAAATCCACATCTTAGACCCCCAATAGTATTTGTCTCCATCGATAGCAACAAACTCGAAGGATCTTAACTTTCTTCTTCCATATCTATGTAGAAAAAAAAAACGCGTTTAAAAGGGAGAGGTATAGACGGAGAAAATCACATATCCGCTTAAGTTTAAGAACAAGACGATGTTTAAGAAATAAAAATAGAATTGATATTTCCAGAAACCAAGAATCGAAAAAGAAAACAAGGAAATAAGAAAAGGATTCGATAAGTATAACTACCTGAAAATGCCTCGAGGACGATCTGCACTTCGGTACACCAACCATGGCGAAACGATGAAAATGAAGAACTACATTTGCGGCGCCGACAGAAAGTTGGGAATGAGATAATTTACCCTAGGTTAAATTGGATGAATATAGAAATAACGAATGAATATTATTTCATAAAAAGGAATTGTTACAATTACTAATTTAGTGACTGGGCAAAAATTATATTTACTAATGTAAAGGAAGGGTATAAATGTCAACAATGGCTATAATTTAAAAAAACAAGGGGAGAATGGCTACTCTTAAATTTCCCTCATACTATTTATTACTGTTTTGCACACGGATGTACACCAACAATATACTCCTTTCGATTTCATTTATCATTAATTTATTTAAGTATTTATTTATATTATATTATTCCAAATAAAAAAACTTTAATTTTTTAAAACTCTTTAAAAATTATAGGAGCTATTGCTGTTATTCTCTTTCTGTTTTTATACTCTTATTCCTATTGTGCCAAGATTCGTAATCAAAGATAGTGGGCTTTAGTTATAATATATACATACTTGGATCCTCATAAGGCCCGACTCGATAACGAAATTATGTGTCGAATAGACAGAAAATTTAACTTTGGTTATATATAATGATTTATGAAATAAAATTCTTTTACGTCCGAATATATGACATTGAAAGGGCAAATCCCTACTCATAAAATTAATATGAAACGATTGCGTTCCTTTGGAAATGAATTAGTGACAGAGTGAGCTGTTTAAGACTGAAAATTCAATAATCCAAACTTCACCAAAGTCTCTATAAATAAGGCATGTCACACTTATATTTGGAGAGTGTGATACTTGGTTTGCAAGTTATTGTACAAGGACGGAATATGCCCAATGCGTACCGAAGGTTCCAGGTATCTCTTCGGTTCCCGCTCTTCTTCGGTTCTGACGGTTCCACTTATGTTTTTTTTTTTCTTTTTTGATAATTTTCTTCTTTAGTTGTAAGTTTATGCTTTATAGTGTAATGTTTAGGTAAAATAAATATAAATTATAATACAAATATAGATAAAAACGTTAAAAAAAAGAACAGAGGAACTGGCGGTTCAGAACCAAAACTGAACCTAAATCAGCTCGGTTTCACATTTTTTTAACCAGAACCAAACTGCCATTGAGGCGATTCTCAATTCCGCCGATTTCGATTCAATTCCGATTTGATTTCTTTTGCCACCTCTACCAACACACCTTTATATATACATATAAATCCTTCAAATTTTTAAGGTGATTACTATTTTGATTCATTTCATCTACTTAAAGATTTGACCGATGATCCCAATTTTTATTCTATAAGTCTAAATGGACAATTAATTATAATAAACTTATCAATTACATCATGATTTCAAATCAATTACATAATAAACTTATCAAAACAATATCATAAGATTTATTGACTTAAAATTCGTATCCCAAGGCTCGTCTAAGAAAAAGAAATGTGTGTTCTTGCGAAAAACATTCAAATTTATAATTATTTCTGTCAAAAATTTATATATAGTTAGATCGCTTCTATCGCACCAAAGTTTTCTAATACTCCCTCCGATTTCAAATATAAGAAATTTTGGTCATTTTTATTTATTTTTCTAGAAGATGTGTTCAGTTATTAAGAGTGTTTTCTTTCTCCATTAAATTAATTTTATTTACTTTTCAACTCATTATTAATGATGTACTCATTTTTTAATGTCTGTTGAGTCCTTTCATTAACTTCGACAATATATATTACCCTATAATATTATCATAAATTACAAAAAGGAACCCAAAAGATAACAATATAATTGACCAATAAATTTCTTGCATTAAAGTTTAGAATTAATTAATGTTTTTTAATCGTAGTGCAAAATGCCAAAACTTCTTATATTTGAAATCGGAAGGGATAATAATTTACTTGTTTTGTAAGTATAAAAATGAACGAATTTTGTAGTTATGCCGCTGCGCTTACGAACTACCATCATCATAAAAAAGTTGACATCTGTATATACGAGAAATTCTTACATATTTGTAAATGTACATATACGTGTAAGAATTTCCCAGCATATATATACGTTGAGCAATATGAAAGCACTGCTGCAAATATTTAACCAATAATAGGGAGAGAAGAAAAAAAAATCGGCGACTTTTGGGAGTTAATGAGTTCTGAGACATTATTTAAATAGTCATGTACAAACTTCGAGTAAAAAAATATTTTGTTTTTAAATGTCGTATTATAATATTAATTTCTATTGATGATGGTCAAAACCACCGAGGCCCGAGACATTATTTTAATCTCAGTCAAAATATGATTAATTTTTCTGAAAGAAATGGCGTTGGGTGTGAAGGGAGTGTCATCCATGTCATTGTCAACAGGGTCAGATCGTTACAAAAGATTTTAAAATACAACGCAGATAGGAAAATATTCTTTAACAATTAATGTAGAGATGTAAAAAATAATCTTCCTTTTATTTTATTTTTATTCATAGAAGATCGCTCAATATTTAAATGAAACTCAACAAGTAAGAAAAAAAGGCGGTAAAGACACTTTTCCTAGTCACGTAAATTTGACCTTTTATTTAAATGCTAGGAAAATTACTCCCGATCCATTTATATAGTCATTATTTTCTTATTTAGGTGTCCTGCTCATTTTGTCATCTTTTAAATAAGAAAAGTTTTAATCCTTCAAAATTCTTCAAAAGTAATGGGTCTTATCCATTTTTTTTTATTTTTTTAGCTTTATTCTTAATTTCCATGCCAAATAGTAACATGACAATATCAATGGATCGTATTTTACATATATCAATATTTAAAAGGTTGCAGATATTTATTGTACTTAATCTTTCTTTATGTGATGTTGAGGATTCATCTTTAATGAGGGTTTATTAATCCTCCAATTAAAGTTTATTATTGTTCCCAATTAGGATTGTGATGCATTTGATACAATTTTAGTCTTATTATGGTAAATTATTCCAAATTTGGTACAATTGGGACAGACAAAATTAATTTGTACCAATTGTAGCAAATCGCGAACAGCAAACCGGAAAACCCGCAGCGGAAATAACTCCGGCGAGGCTTCACCACCACCACCATCACCAACAGCTTCGCAATATCAAGACAACCTTAACTGTGATGTCATAAATAAAAAACAACCGGCGATTGCGCTAGAAAATGGGTATAACAGTCTGGCGATGGAAAAAACCTTAGAAATTGAATCATGACCCAATTTTTCCCAAAATCCAAGCGATTTTGACGAAATATGTATGGGATGAAATTGATTGGAATTAACTTTTTATGGTGATGAACAGAACAAAAAAAATGATTAAAGCACTAGAAAAGAGCATCGATTGATGGAAGAAGAAAGTTTTTTTTCTTTTGCTTTGGCACGAACAACTCTTATTCGGACTAAATGTACTAAATCGATCCGAACCCGCCCACGTCTTGACCCGCAACCTATGTGTATGTGCGTAAACACACATTAATTAGAAAAAAAAGGTGTTACGTACATCTAAATTTTTAGTACTATTAATCATCACAAAGCCTGTACATCATTTAAAATATTTCGTCAGCGATAATTTTTAATTCAATAAAGCTATTCAGACATACTATGTCCGGACATAACCGGTTCGATCAAGTAAAAAACTAATTTTATATATTTTTTAATTAATAGTTTTTTCCATTAATTTCGGCCATTTATGAATGTACAATAATACCTTTTTCAAATTTTAATTGGAAGAGAAGAGAATATGTTTATGTCGATGAAATATGATCTTAATTAATACAGTTTTAATTAGGAAGAGATTTCTTTGGGGGATGGGAGGAAAAATTTTGAGGGGGAGTGAATGTGGGGGAGTACCGCCTGTTTTTTTTCTTGGTCGAACCGTTTATGTTCGGACATAATATGTCCGAATAGCATCGCCCTATATAAACTACTCCCTCTGTCTCGTTCAATAAGTCTCATTTTACCATTTTGAGTGTCCCACTCAATAAGTCTCATTTCCTTATTTGGCAAAGATTAACACACTAAAACTCACTTTATGTCACACTTAGACGTGAACAGTATCGTTTACTTTATTGTAAAGTGTTTTCCACTCAGCTCATTTTAAAATCAACAATAAAATACTACCTTAATCACACTCTAATCCTCTTTTTCTTAATCTACGTGCATATTCCAAATGGAACTTGTTGAGTGGGACGGAGAGAGTAACAGTATATAGGAATTAATCATACGATCTCTCCTTTATATATATTTTTAATCATTATAAATCATTGACAGTCATTATAATTTTATATAAACCTTGAATTTCGAATAAAAATTAGTAATGAATTATTTACTTTGAAAAATACTCTTATGTTTTAGATGTCCATAATGTACCAAATTCGCAACATCGCCGCCCTATCCATATCAATTTCCTAAATATGCTGAACAATACAATTAGCATAATCATTATGCGCGCAATGCTAGCTAAATCATCAATGGTGTTAATTGAAATTACCAATATTAGGCATCGCTATATGTACAATTTACAAGCTAGTGTAGTATATGTGTGTGTGTGTGTGTGAGAGAGAGAGAGAGAGAGAGAGGCAGCTGAACAGCTTAAACTAGTTATATATTATCTAAACATAATGTGAGAAAAAATCGCATTCTTCGCCGCTGTTATGCAATCAAAAGTTGACTTTCCATTTTTATTGTGCTATTGGTTGATGATGAATTAATCAGAAATATAGAGGAGAATAAAGATAATAAGAAAAGGTCTAATACGAATTTCTGAGTCTGACAATTACACATGTAACACCTATAAATAAGTATATGTATTCAATTGTGCATGTCGTTGGCAAAACGTTAGATGTTACCTTATTTGTGTGCACAATATATTTTCTGCAACTATACATACTAAAGTCAACTTCACCAAACCGCCCAATTGAGTACAATTACTATTTATGGTTTCGCCCCTAAACTTTTCGGGCGATTTTCAATTTCCCCAATTTGGGAAATCTTCTTACACCTACAAATTTAATAAAATAGTTATTCCATCAAAAATTAATCACCAAGCAAATTGTATATTGAGATATTCTAGCTCTCTCTAATTATTAGTAATATTTATTAAATTCGATAGTTGAATTGTACTTCATATTGTGTTGATTCGAACAGTTCAAAGATGTTAATTGATATCTAGCTAAATAAATATTTTAGTATGAACTTAGCAAAAAAAGAAAAGAAAAGAACCGAATAGAGTCTAAAAGCAGAGTGTAACATCTCCAAATAACTTGCTCTTCCGGGGTGAAATTGCAAATACCAACGAATTTGAGGGCTGGGAGAAGAACAAAATCAACAAGAGAGACGACAAGTAATTCAAAATTATCAGACTACTCCGATCCCATTAGTTTCATTGTCCCTTCCATGTTTACACGGCAGATTAGTTTTGACTATATTATCTCTCGTTTCTTTAGACTTCCACAAATTAAATCGCTTTACACAATTTTCAAGTCTTCTACAACTATATATACATTGTCAATGCTCTACATAAAAAGTCTTGAAAATCACCGCAACAAATCAAAACCTAATTCCTTCCAATTTTGATCTGCAATATCCGAAATGGACGGAAATATGGACTGCCCTCAAGATTTCCGGTGCCCTATTTCAATGGAGATAATGAAAGACCCCGTCACCGTCTCCACCGGCGTCACCTACGACCGCAAAAACATCGAGAAATGGTTCCGCACCTACAAAAAGACCACTTGCCCCGCCACCATGCAATGCATCGAGGCTTTGGAAATCACTCCCAATCACACGCTCCACAGATTGATCGTGGCGTGGCGCGACGGGCCGAGCCGCTCTCCTCCACCGCCGCCGTCGGTGAAGCACGGCGAGCTGGCGGCCGCTCTAGGCGCCATGGATTCGACGCCGTTCAAGGTGAGCTGCCTGCGGAAGCTGAGGTCGATGGTGGAGGCGGGAGATGAGGTGAAGGAGGATTTCAAGAGATTGGGCGGAGTTGAGGTGCTGGTGAGGATAATGGAGCAGGTTTTGGGGGAAAACTCCGATTTCGCGGCGTTTAGGGCTTGCGAGGAGGCGGTGGCGGTTCTGCATCGGATTCCGGTGAGTGACGACGATGAGCAGATAATCCAGTTACTGATGAGCCCTAATTGCATGAAATCAATGGCGATTGTGCTCCAGCGGGGCAGCGCCGAGGCCAGATTTGGCGCAATCTCGACGTTCGAAAAATTGGCGACGGCTGATTATCAGTGGAACTACGCGGCGCAGGATCAAGGCGTCGATTTCTTCAAATCTCTACTGGAAATCGTGTCGGACGAGATCTGCAGCAAGGCTAGTTCGTGCGCGCTGAAGCTGCTGATACAGATCGCGGAAGCTTCGAGAAAGTCGAGGCTGAAAGCCATTGAAGCCGGCGCGATCTGCACGCTGGTGGAGCTGGTGCCGGATTCGAGCAGATCCAAGTGCGAGAAAATCATGCAGTTGATTAAGGTGCTGTGTGAATGCGCCGAGGGGAGAATGGCCTTCACGGAGCACGGATTGGGGATCGCCGCGGTGTCCAAGAAGATGCTCAATGTTTCAAGCGCCGCCACCAAGATTGGGGTGAAGATAATGTGGTTGGTGGCCACTTTTCACGCGACGGAGAACGTGTTGGAGGAGATGCTGGTGTGCGGGGCGGTGAAGAGGCTGGTGGCGCTGCTGCATGTCGGCGCCGCCCACTCGACCACCAAGGAGAGGGCGGTCAAAATATTGAAGTTGCACGGCCGGGAGTGGCGCCGGTACCCTTGTTTCCCGAGTGACGTTAGGGATTACTTGGGGTTTGGTAACATTGATTCTCGCTTTTAAATGGAGAGTTAAAAAGTAAATGGAAATATGGATATTTGTAATACATTATGATAATGATTATACATATACAAAATTCTTTGCCCAATCACAATTGTTCAAATAAGAAATATTTGTTCATTTTTAGCTTCTAAAAAGAGGGCCTAATAATTTAGTAATAGCATAAAATTGTGAATTTGTTTTCTTTTTTCCTTTTTTTCTCTTGATCGTGTGAAGATCTCAAAAGCTAGAAATGTTATTTTCTTTGGTTTTTCCGTTGGTTAATTAGATAAAAGAGAATATTGTGTCATATACCCATAATGAATTAAAACATAATATTTGGCTCACCTTTTTCATAAATAAATTATGGCCATTATTATTAATTTGAGACGAATTTACCCTTAATAAGATAGGCATGGGTCGCGGGTCAAGGCGCGGGCGGGTTCGAATTGGTTTGGTACATTTGGTACAAATATGGTCGTTTGTACCAACTTGCAGCGGAAATTTTTCTGCTGCTATCTTTCTCATTCCATCAATCGATGTTCTATTTCTAGTGATTTAATCGTTTTTTTGTTCTGTTCATCTCATTGGGAAGTTAATTTTAATCAATTCCATCCCAAATTTTGTTTAAATCGCTTGAGTTTTGGGGAAAATGGAACCATTATCCAATTTATAGGGCTTTTTCCATCATCGAGTTGTTATTCCCGTTTTTCGGCGCCGTCACCGGTTATTTTTTATTTCTGACAGTCACAGTTGAGGTCTCCATGATATTGCGACTCTATCGGTGGTGGTGGTGGTGGTAAAGTCTCGCAGTTGTTCGTCGGAGTTATTTCTGATGTATATTTTCGGTTTGTTGTTCGCGACTTGGTACTATTATTACAAATTAGATTTCGTTCGTACCAATTATACCAGCAACACTTTGGAACATATGGGACTAATGACTAAATTTGTACAAAATATACCAATAGTAACACAATTCTGATACCTGCTCGCGTGCTGACCAGACCCGCACACCCTTTATTAAGGATATTTTTGTCTCAAATTGCAAATAATGGCCAAAATTTGTTTTTATGAAGAGAGTGAGTCAAATATTATGTTTGAAAACTAGATAAAAAGTAATTTTGGTTAAATGTTGTGTTTGATTTTTATATCTATAAATGGAGGGATAACTAATGAGATATAAATTTATTTCTATTAATGAGAATCATAAGTTTTACATCTTTATTTGGCAGGAGTGATAATATATTTATTCATGCATATTCTTATGGCGACCAAACAATATATCTTTCGCTTTAGATTAAATTGATGAATATATGCTACATATGAAAAAAGGAATAATAATATTTTATTAATCGATAAAATTAAAATTAAATACTCCTCCACCCCGCTAATTATGATTCATTGTTTAGGGCAAATGATTTATTGAAAGATGATGCATTTATCTAGAATTATCTAAATAAATATAAACTAGAATATTCTAGAGTAATCAAGATTATATAAGTTGTATGTAGAATGTAGAAATATTCTAGAGAATTCAAAAGTATAGGATATTAATGTAGGATCTAGATATGCTCTAGAATATTCAAGATTAGAGAATGCATAATCTAGATTAGATGAATTTAATAGTAACTAGTAGAGAATTCTAGATTCCTATGAGGATCTAGAGAATTCTCTCACAACTATAAATAGAAGTTTTGCACCATATCTAATATATCAAACATATCAAGCACTCAAGCAAAGCAATAAAGCTAAGCTTTCTAACAAGTTCATACTCTCTATAACCTTCTAGGAGACAAGAGCTCCATTCTAAAATTACTCTTTATATTTGGCACACTCTTCATTCACTAAATACTCACAATCTTCATCTACACCATTCACTAAAATCACTCACCACATCCAAAACTTCTTAATCACCTACATTTTCTAACATGATTTAAGAAGAATGTGTAAAAATAGAAAAGTGGTAGAGCCTAAATTTTTAAAGAGATGATTTTGTGTCATTTTAGAAAAATGAGTCATTATTATGACATCCTGAAAAGTAAATCGAGCTATTATTAGTGGGAGGAAGGGAGTAGTAAATATAATATATATTCTAAATAGATACAACGGATTCTAATTAATAATAGTACAACTTAATATTAGGAAATCGAAACTAAAAAAATAACGGTCTAAACTAAAAAGAGGAAAGGGAACACTAAAATTTATGTGTGTGTTAGCTTAATAGTAAAACGGTTAATGTTCAAGGTTGAAGGTCTCAAATTTAAGTTTACCGTTTCCAAGAAAAAGGGTAAAGTGTATGTGTATTATCCTAGTGATAGAGCGGTTGGTGTCTAAGGCTAAAGCTCTTGAGTTCAAGTCCACCGCCATGCATTCTTTAAAATTTCCTGTTCAACAATAGAAAAAAGATTTTTTTTGGGTAAATTAAGGATCTCAAATGAAACGGTATGGATAGAAAATATAAGTACAATTACAACCCTCAGTTCATATTACTTCCCTTTATAAGGATGAGAGGCCCCAAGTAAAAATCTCAATTTCGCATCCCCCAACTAAAAAAGAATACGATAATATGTTTAATTTTTTTCTGAGAAGAAAAGGTTTTTTTTTTTTAATTGCATGACTTGTTCCCTTATTGTAACACATTTAGGGCTCGTTTGGTAAGAATACTAATAATATTGAGATAAATAATCACTAGAAGAAATCCGCTAATAGACAATAGGTCATTGGAGTGGTCTATATCGATTTCGTCTGTTGTTATCGTCTTTGTTGTCTATTAGAAGCGGTGATAGACAATAGAGATAATACATGTTGTCTATATAAATATAGACAAGCGGTGAGCACTGAGCGGCGATAGACAACATGTAACTCAAGTTGTCTATATCACCATAGACAACATCGCATGCCCGTTGTCCACATTATCTTGTCTATAAGATTATAGAGAACGGGTTAAGCCCGTTGTCTATTTCGATATTGATAGTGATTTATAGACAACATGTTATACGATCTGTTGTCTATTTATAATAGAATTTTGCATATTTTTTGTATTTTATTCAAATTTCTTGTTCTTAATATCAATATATAGAATATTTTAAAAACTTAAACACTATAGAGCTGTAAAATGGTCAAATCCATTAATAAAAACTTGATTAATACTACAAAATATCTCGTTTTGTATCTCATAACAAACATAACATTCATAATATATTGTCTCTAACTATGCCTCATATACTAAAAAGCTCCAATATAATCTCCAACCTTGAGCATTCACCTCCAACTTCAACCTCGAGCATTCACCACTAATGATCCAACAAATTCAACCATCCAAATCGCTTTCATCTACAAAGTGTAAAATACAACTTTAAGATTTAAACCATTTAAGACCTCAAAAATATTAAAAGATACAAATAAATATATATCACACTTACTTCCATCTTCATTCGTATCAACAAAATCATAAACAAATTCAACCCACTCTCTTCGGACATCATCAATTTCTTCTTTCGAGTAAGATCCTTTGGAGAACTATTGAATAATTAAATAAAAATAAAATATTTAGCCATGTTCCAAATATTTTAAACAATTAATAATCAAATAATTTTGAAACTAATTGCTACATATAATTACCAATGAAGATATTGATTTGGTGCATTCACTTCCACAATTTTCAACATTATCTCTCATGTACTGCATTATATAATATCCACATTGCGCTCCATCGGGTTGTTGTTGACACTAAATTGAAAGCACAAAAATATTGGTGAAATAATTATGCAACAAGTAGGCTGGAATCCTCAACAACACAATCAGCTCCATCAACATATTAACAAACATAATCAGATTTCCAATTTAAATACATTATATCAAACGTACCTTTATCACTTCCCACACTTGACTTTGTCTTCCTCTTTTTCCTATGTTATTATTGAACATTTTTACAGCCCTACACATTAAATACTCCCTCCGTCCCACCAGACTTGTCTTATTTCTTTTGGACATGGGGTTTAAGAAGAAAATAATTAAGAATAGAAAGTATGTTTAGTGGAGTTTTTAAAGTAAAATAAAGTGGGTAGAGAGATAGTGAATAGTGAAATAAAGTGGTAAAGTAAAATAAAGTGGAATAAAGTGAGTAGAGAGAGAAGGAGAATAGTGAATGACACAGAAAATGGGGTGGAAAAGTATGATGAAAGGTGTAAAGTGGATTGTTTAACAAATTAATTATCTCATAATTATTTCTAAAAAAAGGAAACAAGACAAGAATAACGGGACAACCCGAAAAGGAAAACATGACAAGAATAACGGGACGGAGAGAGTACAAATTAGCATGGTCTAAAATACAAATCTACAAGTGTTTACCTTAAAAATGATAGAACTTACATTTCCGTGATGATCTTCACCTCCTTAAAATGAGCATGATTTTTCATTGGATCCAACACGTAAGTAGTTTCCTTTTGTGGGTCAATCACTATAAGGATCCAATGCCAACTAAAAATAACAGACAAGTTTAATTAAAAATGCAACACATAAGCATTCTTACTAAAGCATTCTAACTAAAATCGAAGCATTTTTACGTACCCTACGTTGCACGGCACCAAAACAAGTTGATTAGTCAGTGTACCATACATCCTACTCCCTAAATTTCTTGCCTTTTCTGCTTAATCAATCTTCGGATTGTGTGATATGTCATATGGATTAACAAATCTGATTTTTTCAAGAAAGTTTATGTCCTCACATTTCTTATATAAGTAGCTGTAAGTTCTCACCACAAAATTAGATAAATTAACATATTAAATATTCAAAAGAATTCAACTAATTAATTTCCAAAACACTCATCACATGTAAACACATATATAAGTTTCTAAGATGGCCTGCAATTCACACATGTTGTGGATGTCCTTAAAAAAAATGTACATTTTGGTATTGTTCTCTTGACCGAACACACTACCATCAATTGTTATTTTAATACTTCGTCCATTAAAAAGAGTGAGCCTACCATAGCTATGCAACATCTTCATTGTCAAAGGTATATCCTTTGCATTCAACTTGGGCAACTTCTTTGGATGACTTATTGCCTGAAACAACAATTATTTGAATCTTTTAGAAACTATAAAATAATAAGAATTAATAACTATCTTGCATGCATACCTCTTTTTTGTTTACTTTAACTCTCGGGGCATGTTTCTTACAAGGAATTTCTTCCTCCACAACATCATGATGAGATGAGTTCTGCATCGTTGCTGAACAACTTCCCTTCTCTTCTCTGTCTTTATATACCACATCATATATTATCTACAAATATCATTTCCTAATAATGACCAACCAACAGATTCCACTTAAAATACATCAACATTCACAAATACTCATAGAAGACTAATAAATTATAAAGCAATGGTACACGCCTATCATCCAAAAATACTCATAGAAGACTCACAAAATGAACAAATTGACAGGAGTTACACAATGTACATAACAACCGTATGTGTGCTGGTGTTCAACCCATCATGCTTCTCACTTGTAGACATCATCCACAGTAAATAGCCATAAAAACATACGTTGTACAACCAAAACCAAACAACTAAACGGCACACCGTGTGTAAAACGAAATCCTCATCTCACATTTCTAAGCGATAATAGTATTACATAGTCATAGAAAATTTGTTTGGATGAAAATTTTGTACCAAATAAAAGAATCAAAACTAGTCTTTGTGATTTCTTCAGAACAGAGAACTAAGAACTAGTAAATACTAGTATCATCTACCTATCCAGTCATGCAGAAAATCAAATTTCAGATTTATCAAAATCTATATCAAAATTCTCTGTTTTGGCTTACTACATTTCTTCGCAAGAAATCTTGGCTCTAAAAATGTTTCGAGTAAACTATTTACTAATCACATTACATAATATGCCATAAACTAATAAGTATCAATTAACACTTACACTACCTGTTTTCTTTATTTATCTTTTCCCACTCCAATTGTGATACCCCGAGTTTTTATCCCTTTAGAGAGCGTCTAATTAACCGAGTAAAGTTCAAAGATGAGAATTTAGGAGTAAAATTTTTTTTTCTAATCGATGAGTTTTGAATGAAACGTTTAAATTGCCTTGTGAATCTTGTGTGAATTTATCTGTTCTAATTATCTGAAATGATGATGATGTGATATGTTTATTGAGTCGTTTATATGAAAATGAGTATGAGATCAAATTCCGGAAAAATCCCGAGAAGTTTGTTTAATTAAGATAACATAACGTTAATCGCCGAGAAATATGTTTACGCCGATGAACCTAGAATAGAATTAAATTAGAACCTTCGAACTTAGAATTTCTTTTAAGATCACTGAGATAGGGTAAGAACTTATCCGAGAATTGAGAAGAGAAATGAGGCATTAGTCTTGAAAAGGATTAATAAACGGATTAATAAGCCGATTAATTTCTTTTAAGAATTAAAGGACTAAAATGATCGAAGCCTTTAATCTTTTAATTTGAGACGTGACATAGGATTGGGATGAGTTAGTGTCAAAAGTGAAACGAGAAGAGGTTAGACCTGTTAATAGAACAAAACGGAATTAATACGAATCGTTTTACCCGGAAAACCTTTACGACCGGATAATTAATACCCGTAACGACACGACGACGACACGTGTCATCCACCTCTCTCCCTCTCTCGCCACCTCACAACTCCTCTCCCATCATTCCTCAATTTCCAAGACCAACACCATGATGATGTCTTATGCATGGATTGCTTAAGGTGTGCATACAAGTTAAGTTCACATCAACCATCAAGTCTTGTCTTTTGCAATTTCCAACAAGTATTTCTTTTTCTCTTTGTTGGATGCACATGCAAGCTCCATACACTCTCTCTCTCGATTTCTCTCTATGATTCAAGAGTGAGAATTTCATTTTATTCATTCATTTCCATCCAACACCAAAACAAAGAAAAACAAAACTCTCTCCCTCTCTACTCTCTCACTCTCACGGCAAACACACACACTACACACACATTGATTTTTCTTCCATGCAACCTTGGATTCAAGCTTATCATCCATGGAAATGAAGTAAAGAACACCATCCTCCATCCATTCCATCCATATTTTCAAAGAAAGGTAAGAATTTTCCAAGTTCTTGAAGTTGAATTCAAGAATTATCCAACACTTTTCTTTATTTTCATTCTCAAACCCTATGGATGATTAATCCTATATTCTTTCTTTTTCTTTGAGGATTCAAGAAGACATCCTTCTTTCTTTCAAGATTCAAGCTTTGAAGCTACCATTTCCATCCATTTCAATCTCAAGAGCCAATAGAAGGATTCCCATTTAATTAAGTATGAATTCATTTGTTTAGTTGTAAAAATGTATGTCTATAAGTCCTAAAGGAAAGATCTATGCATGCATGTTATTTAACTTATGTTTAGGCAAACTTAGGATATGCATGTGCTAATCGAGTGAGAAGAATTCGTTAGGAGAATCGAGCACTAGATATTAATCGATGAATTAAGAGAAGAAAAAGAAACTAAAACCCTAAAAATTTGACAAATGCCGAAAAATATAGTAAAAATAGGAAAAATGTGAATCTTTGAATTATTGTTATTTTGATGCTTGATTTGTTATTTCTATCATGTTGAGAATGAGATTATATTCATGAAAAATTGAGGAATAAATTGCACAAAATGTGTACATGTGTGCCGTGATTTTTGAGAAAAAAATGAAGAATTTATTTTGTTGATTTTGTTGATGTATTGAGTGATGTTTTGATCAATGAGATGATTGTATGTATGTTAGTATAATCATACATGTGTTTAAGTGAAGAAAATGAGATTGCATGTTAAATTTTTGAAAGAAATTAAGTGTAAAAATAATAAAAAAGGATTGGATGTTTAAGTATGTATTAGTGATTAGTTTGAATATGGAATAGAGATAGAAATTTTGATAAAAGACTTAGAATTGAAAAGCTTTTAATTAAATAAAAGATGAAAGATGTATAAAAGATTTATTAATTAAATGTCTTACACTAAAATTTAAAGACTTGAAATTTTTACTAAAACTACAACAAAAAGATCTTTTATAATAAAGTGAGTTAATTCATAAAAATGTTTATCAAAAAAATAAAGAAATTATTAAGTAAGAAATAGCTTAAAGTTTTAAAACAAATAAAAAGAAATTATTAAAGAAATAAATAAAATAGAGAAAACCGAATTTAAGAAGAATTAATCGATAAGAAATAAAAAGAAAGTTAAGTTGAATAAAGAAAAGATGCTAGACGAGTTAAGATAGATACTCGTATAAGTTGATCGAGAAAATGAGAATAAAATAAGATATCAAGAATTAAAAAAAAAAGAAGATTAATTAAATAATTAATTGAGTACGTTATTTCCAACCAAGCGAAGAAAAGATAAACCGAGATAATAATTAAAGGAATAATATTCAAGTTAAGAAATGAGAATCAAGTTAGAATTGAACAAGAATTTATAAATTCATAAGAGTTTATTAAAAGCTAAGAGAATTGTTGTTAAATAAATAAAAGTTATAAAATACCTTATAAGATAGCGGATGTAGAACGAAACGTTGTCTATATAAATAAGAAAGATAGAATTAATAGTTTAAGCCTCCATAAAAGGAAATGCATAATCGAGTTAGACTTTAAGGTCCAAATGGAATGCATGTTAATGTGTCTTGAAGTATGTTTGATTTATATGAATTCATTATATGTTTGAATAAGTGTTTAAATGCATGATAGTATTATAATGTGAAAGATGATTGAACTATTGTATGCAAGATGATTGGTTGTTAAATTGAGAATAAACTAAAGTCTTTGAAAGAAAACTCGAGTAATAATTTGTAATAATGAAGTTATTAATTAGAACGAGAAAAGTGTACGATATTGAGTAGTAAAGTTAACCAAATCGAATAGGGTTAATAAAATAAAAACGAGAACGTGAGATCTTTTAGAAAAGTTAGAGCGAAGAGAGCGACGACTCAAATAGAAGTCCGTCAGTTAAAGTCCAACGCCTTTGTGTCCGTCTTTCATATACCTTATCTATCGATATCGAACTGTGAAGGATCGAGCCGGACGGATCGTTAAGCGAGGACAAATAGCCCTAGACCACCTAGCTAGTTCTTAGGAAGTCAGGTGGGCTTTTCTGAACCAAAACTATCGATGAAAATTAGTTATGCTATTGAATACTATGATATGATTTTCAAATGTGATTGACTTGCCATTTTATTGAAGTTAGTATATGTTATCATCTATTTATATGAAGATGTGATTATCCTGTGAAAGCAGGAACCCACGTGTGGTATATGTTGAGGTGACTATGAGCCTTGCTTCGATTGGGCCGGTCACAGTGTTTGAGAAGGAGGCCTACTTCTCGGCACAGTGAAGTTATTTGTGATAGATGATACATGCTAATATATTATATGTTATTTGACTGCGCAGTCTGTTTTAAATAAAAATGTTTTGACATGCACAAGTAAAACCGTTTTTAAAACTGCTTATATACTTGTGATGTTTGGCAAGGCAAGTTCAATTAATATAGCTTTAAAAAGCATCTTTATTCAAATGTTTTGGCTTGTGTTCACTGAGTACGAAGTACTCAGCCCTGCGTGTGTTTCTAAACATGCAGGTTGACTGGATGGCGATGGCGTGGATACTTGGTGGTGTGGTTTGGTTTTGTTGGTTAAGTTTGGTAGAATTTCGGACCGACATTTGTACGTCTTCATATGTGCAAGTGTTGGGAGTTGATGCTAATTTCCGCTGCAATCTTTTTGATTTAATGTCTGTTGATGCCAGTACTCTAATGTTCATGTTTTTGATTCCGAGCGTTGTGCTCGAAGACTTTGAATGCTTGTTGAATTCGTAACCCCTTTAACTTGTAATCCCGAGCGATGGGCTCGTAACTTGACTTGTCGTTGAACATGATCCCTTATCTTGATGTATATAATCGCATGCTTCCTCTTTTTGTTGGAATTCCTTTCCCATCAGCATGATTTACTTGTTTGAATTCCCGTTTAAAGTGAAGTTAAGATGCTCGGTTATTATTTCTTTATGCTTTTGAAAACCAAATTCGATTGCCTTATATTTCATCTTTGTTTTCCCCGGGCATGTTCCCTTTATTTGAGTTAGTTGTTAGTTGTTTAGGTTTGTTGTTATTCGTAAGTCGCACCTCGAGAGTCGGGGCGTGACACCAATAAAGTGAGGAGTCGCATATTTTTGGTCGGCCCACTAAGATATAGTAATCTTTCTAAAAACCCTTTGTTTTTCTTAACCTCTCCCCCCTCTCTCTCTTGGGATTCATCTTTTCTTTTTTATTCAAAGTTTAAGGTTTTCTGTTTGATAGCAGCTAGATTGTTTTTGAATGCCTCTACGACTACGAGAGCAGCTGCATTGCAGGTCATCACATCTCATTGTTGGCTTCCAACACTATTTTTTGAATGACAACTGTTACCTCATATCCATCAACTCAACTCCCTTCCAAAAATTCTTTATTTTTTGGTGATGCTCTATTTCCATCATTTTGCATTTCATGCTCTGTTTCCTTTTGTATTTTAGCACTTTTTAGATGTATATATACTTTTATTTTTCTAGGCAGGTTATGTTAATTTATATTTTCTTCTTATTCATCCGTGAAGATGCAAATTCGAGCTTTTTAAAACTGATGCCCTCTCTCTTTTATTTTCAGTTCAAAAAGAAGAGAGAGTAAAGCAAATCAATTTGAATCCTTTATTGCCTTAGTTTTATCCTTTATAGCATAGTTACATTTATCACATCTGATGAATTTATAAGAATTATGTATAGTCTGAAGGTGTTTCGAGTACACTATTTACTAATCACATTGCATAATATATCAGAAACTAATAAGTATCAATTAACACTTACACTACCTGCTTTCTTTATTCATCTTTTTCTCACTCCAATAAAGTGGGGAGTCGCATGAACACTAAGAAACAAGAATATAAATACTTAGCCCTAACCCAATTTTTTTTTGTTTCTCTTAGAAAACTATCAACAAACTCAAGCACCAATTACTCAAATTGACTGAAGCTAACAAAAATTTCACCAGAATCCTAAAGAACTAATGCAGTCAACAAAATAAATCACAAATCTAAATATACATCAATCAAGCTCAACAAGAGAGAGAGAAAGAAACCCACATTGCTGCCACATTTCATAACTACGAAAGGAAATAGAGATTAGTGATGGACGAAATTCACCTTAAGTCTCTAGCGTCAGCGCGGGGAAGGCTGCGACGACGGTGATTGTGGCATCGATGCGTAGGGAAGGAGCGGCGTCGGCTTCTCATACTACTGCAATGGAATGGAAGAAGACGACGAGAGTGGTAGTGCAATGGAGAAAATAACGACAGCGGTGGTGGGTAGATGAATGGTGGAGTGCAGGTGAATGGAGAAGACGACTGGTGGAGGTGAGAGTTTGCCCAAATTACGGTGGTGGAGTTTTAGGAATTGGGGGGAAATTTGGGAATTGGCGGAAAATTTGCCCAAATTAAGTGAAGTGGGGGGAATTGCCGCACCAGGTTTGATTTTCATTTTTTATTTTATTTTTTACAATAGGTTATAAATATCTGTTGTCTATGTATTTAATGGATAATGAATATATAAAATCCTTGTCTATATGCATCATTATAGACAATAGTGTAAAAATCTCTGTTGTTTATTACAATAATAGACAATAGGTATAAAGGGATGTTGTCTAGTAATTTAAAAAAAGGCCAAAGACAACAGGTTTTGAAATCTATTGTCTGTAACCGCATCTTTTTACGCTTAAAGACAACATGTATAGCTACGAATGTGGTCTATTTAGTTATTGACAGCAAAAAATTAAAACATGTTATCAGCTCTATGTTGTCTATAACCTGAATTCTTGTAGTGAATATAGAGATAAATAATATTGATAAGTATGATAGTTTATTGTATTTGTGTGTTTGGTAGAAAATATAAGAATTCTATTTGTCAAAATTTGTTGTCTGGTACACCATCTTAAATTCAATATCAACTTATGCATTTTCTATTTTATCCCTACCCTAACTTAGAAATTACATACAAAACCATCATATATAATTCAATTCTGGTAACGCCGGCGGTCAACAAGGCCATCGCCCCTGCCGCCGTTCTCACAGCTCCTATTAGGAACCAGATACTTGGTCGTGTAAATAACAACGAACAATGTGTGTTTTTTATTGATGTAGAAACTGAATAGTAATAACGTCGTCAATACAACAACGAAATGTAACTGAGAACTTGAATTTAGAATGAATCGAAGATCGTTCGAAGTTAGACTACTACCTGCAAGACGAGAATAGGCCGCGGTAGTGCTCATAGAAAGCCGACTCATCCCCAAAGGTTAAAACGATCTTAACGTCTCGACAGTAGCAATACCGCAAACTGGATCGAGCACCGGTGAACTGGACAAGAACTAAGACTGAACTCAAGAATGTACGAAATGCTTTGCTTGCTTTGAGGGAAGAGAGAATGCAGTTTGTTGAGTGAGTTCTACAATAAGAATGCCACTTTATATAGCAGCTCTCGGACATGTGGAGGGGCTCTCATCGCCATTAATGCCGTCATGATGCTGGCGGTTTCTGGACGTGAAGAGGCTAAACGTGAAGAGCCTCTGGCCGTTACAGAAGCCAAGAGTCATGGGCTTTCTGGATGGGTTGTAGACTTAGGGCTAAGACAATTAACGAAATGGGTTTGTGGAGTTGGTCCAAAACGATAAGGCCCAAACACTAGTTGCCAAGATCCAAGTCTCAGGCCCAAGCTCGAGTCGGAGCCCGCCCGCCCGTCCGGACAGACAGCGGCGGCGCTCGCGCTCGCACGCGTGTGTGCGTGAGGACACCCATACACACCAACCCAACAAGTTATTAAGCCCATACAGACATAGCCTTAAATGCTAGTCAAATCACCCACATATAACCGATGTGAGACAACTAACATTTGTTATAATTAATATGTTAGTTACTACTTCAACATCCAACCTTTAGCATACAATATCTAACTTACCGGAAATCAGTTTAGAGATATTAATTATACTACGTTCATCTACTCACGACGTAGATTAACATCCAATAAATATTTTAATTAAATAATAAATATTTAATAACAATATTTATCCTCAATAAATTGTTAAAAACTAAACTATTTCCAACAATCCCCCACATGAGTGAGAATGCCAATGCAAAATGAATGCAAATGCAAAGTTCAGTCCTCAACATACAATATTGTATTTGGCTAGGTGGCTTGTGGCCTTGAACCTATCCATATTCAACATCATCGAGTATACCGACGGCATAGTGGTTATGAAAACCTTGAACTAGTCCTCCATGGTGTATACCGAGAAAACAATATTGACAAAAAATCATCTCAATTTCGTCCGTTCTAACGTTTTGTGCCCTTTTCAGCCTTGGACACCCCTTTGGATTCATAAGTGTATCAATTGAAGCGGCCCTCACTTCACACTTATATAGGTGATTCTTATTCTCAAGTATCCTACTATACTTGACCTCTTCGAGGTATCTGACACGCACCTGTTGTGTGGTACAATCAAAATACCTATGTATGCCCCAGACGGACAGTACACGCTCCTATGCCCACAACCGGACTGGTTAGTCTTATAAGCTAGGATCGATCCCACGGAGAGTAAGGAACTACTTTACTCTTTAGGTGCACAAGTTTGGTTGTCACGGTCCAATCCTGTTTATCTGCACAAAATAACTTGGAAACAATCAAATATGAAAGGGGTAAGATTTGGGATAGGTCATGATCATTGTTGATATGTTTATTCGGTCATGGACATACTGAAGATCCGTACATATTTTGTATAAACTCAAGGCGTGGCCCAAAGACATTGGGGCGTTTCAAGAGTTTACACTCCACACTTGGGATGGTTGAATCCCTTGTAGTCACCTGGTCCGAAGGTCACGCTTCACTCCGGTCACAAGGCCGTGCTTCACTCCTCCTTAGGTAGTAGTCATACCCGATCCCTCCAAGCATGACCCTCACCAACCTTCTCTCCCAAGCTTTCCGGCTCTGTACCTACAGAGTAGACATAACTCACAGGATATACATTTTCGGTAACACGTCCAACCGGTCATCGATATATCTACGATGCGCAAGATAAGTCCCTTGGTCAATAACCATGGCTTGATGCCTCGTCACAGTCGGTGGGTGATTGTTAGAGAAGCCCAAGACCGAGGAAGGACGCAGTATCCCCTTGTCCGTTTCTCGCCATCCAGATCTACAACTCCATTGAAGGCGCTGCTCAACTACTCGGTCATAGGCATACTGAACATTGATGTCTGTCATGGCCTGGCCTTTACTTGGCATGGTACAGCCCTAACCGAACGGAGATCACTCGTTAGGTCAGGACCGCCCATGAACTCTGCTAAGATCTCTCCAGAACCACTGGATCCAACCGAAGGCACAAATGCCGCACGAATATTTCACATATCAACAAGTAATCATTTCCCCCACCCAAATCTCACCAAAGGGATTACTCACACATATTAAAATACATAAACACGAAATAGAATAAATACATGAATAGCATAAAACACGAAATACTAAATTAAGAGAATACCTAAGGCAAACTGCCTTGGATTTGTTCTTCACAACGGAATGTAAAATGAAAGCTGATAAATTGTTTGATGCGTAAAATGTAAAATAACTGAAAGTAAAAGTGTTTCTTGAACTGAAGATTATCGAATGGTAGGGGTAACCAACGTTGTGCCAGCCATACTTGTTGGACTTTTATAGCTGAGATGACGGCAGTTGAAACCCTCCGCTGGTAGACCAAATCGGTATGATTGATTCTTTCCATGTTTAGATTGATCTTGATTTATCCGTGGTTGAGCAGATTGATGATTGGCAATCTCCGATTGATTGATTGAGGGTAACTAACTGGCTTCCAGATTCTTCTTCACGCGGACGCTCTGTAGGATATTGTGCAAATCTTTTCCACGCGTCTTTCCTTCTTTAGCTTCGGCAGCTGACATGCTAACTTCAGTAATGGTCATACAGTTGTATGCTTTGGTTAGTCTCGTACCAAGGTTCTATTCGTAGACACAGCAGCTGCAAGATCTTCTTTTTTGTTGGATGCATTGCGTTAATACCACGAATGCGAATGATGAACAACAACTTAGTTTCAGGGTTCACATGAAATCCTCCTTTCAACCTCGCCTCATGCTTTAGCTGCTCTTCCTCTCCTATGCTGCATACTCCTTGGTGCAGTCATATTCCTGCAACTGATTGAAAATACTCCAATACTGCTCATTCTAACCATCTTTCCTCTGTTTTCCTTGGACGGCGCTTCCTTCCCATGAACAAGAGCTTTCTTCCCTATACAGACACTAAAGACACAAAAAGACAGGAAAAATAGGGCCAACTGGCCCAAAAGTCGAAGACGCATCAGTATCTAAGAATCATTAAAAGTCATAAGACTTAACCTCACCACGTGTATGTAAACAAACACTCACTATTCTCAGAGAATTAGGTATGTTTGAGTGTTTAACCCACGGATTCTTATAACTTCGTTGTCCAATTGAACCAAGCTCTTGGGATCCTCCAATCTACAAGGTTGGGTTTCTATTATAATCATCCTTAAGATGTGGATTTAATACCCATTCCCTCTAACAGTTTACACATTGGATCTCGATTAATGCTCTTACTCAGCGGATCCGCTAGATTATCTATTGACCTTACATAGTCAATCGAGATAACCTCACTCAAGATCAAATGCCTTACGGTGTTATGTCGAAACTTACCGTTATAAAATATATTTTGTGCTCGTCCATTAGCAGATTGGCTATCGCAGTGTATCAACACAGACGGTATAGGCCTCGTCCAATATGGAATGTCCTTGAGGAAATTCTTAAGCTATTCAGCTTCTTCACCAGCTTTATTGTCACAGCCCCAAATCCCGAGGGACGGCAGAAGCCGGAGTGCGACTGAGGTTGGATTAAAGAAGCGGGGAAGAAAGGGGATGAAAGAATAAACATACATAAGAGACGGCATACTTTCTATGAACAAGACTTCATTAATGAAAGAAAGAGTTGATCTCGAAGGATCACTCGAGCAAGATACTTCAAAAGCTTCTAAGTTATATTACAGAACTTAGACTACAGTGATTATTATACATAACATCAAAAAGAGTTTAGAGTCTAGCAGCGGATTTGTGAACTATAAACAAGAGTCTTTAACTCTATTCACTCTAACTCAACCATCGCCGCTTCCGTCGCTTCAACCTACACATTTAGAAAATATATGTAGGGCTAAGTACAAAGTACTTAGTGGACACGTTGCCGAAAACATAATCATAAGTATAGATAATCAGGCATTTCATTTCTGTAGCACATCGGGGTTTTTCAACAAATTCCCGTGTCTACTAAATATTTTCTTTCTCAATTTCATAAATTAGCTTGCAAGCATTTTTCATAGATGTTACGTTCAAATCTTGACCAGTCATAATTCACCGTGGCTGGCTACCTCTCAACAGGATACCACATACACCACAGGCTACAAAGTGCACTAACTTTGGAAAGCAAAATAGCAAACACAAAGCCGATCGTTAGTTAACCCCTTTTGATTAACTCATAAGGTACAAGAGAACTCACATAAAATACAAAACAGTTCATGCCATAATTATCACTTTGAAAACACCATTATCAAAGCGATAAAGAAAAGGTTTTCGAGCATTGCTCGTTTTGTTTCATATATACAAGCCCACCTTGATTAAATACAGAACTTAAGACACGTGCTTCCGTCTTCTGGTCTGCGTCCTATCCTTGGTGTCGACTTCCTCCTTCAACGTAAAAATCATACTTTAAAGCTTGGTCGCAAACGATAAACGAATACGAAAATCGAGTTGAGTTTTTTTTTAGTCCTTTAGACGTTTTAGGCATTTGCACGCTAAACTAAACTCTTTTAGTTAAAAAGAAACGAGATACGAACGCATCTCGTTGACACTCACTCGGTTCTGTACTTGACACTTAGGTCAGTAGAAAGAAGGTAGTCGATAACTTGAAACGACTTAAAAGATCGAAAGAGTTCAAGTTGAGAAGAATTCAACTTAAGAAAATAGACTTTGGAAATTCACTGCATAAGATCAGATCAGTAAGTTCGCATGGAACAGGGGATTTTGAAACAGGGGACGAGTCCTGTACTAAAAGATAGCCTCGGATGTCTAGTTTACTCTCCAATTCGCGGATCTCAATTCCGATAAACGAGCTAGGAGATAAGACAGTTTCCGTGGAAGGTCGCAAAACTGCCGAGTAAAACCCTAATGCTCGATAAAATTGACGCACGTTTTTCTAGGTTCGTTTAAAGCTTAAACACTTTTATTTTCATGCAAAAACTGACCCAAGGCAGTTACCACGTATCAACATACGTGATAAACTCCTTTTTATTTCTCGTCTATAAGCACGACGATCAAAACCTCGTCTTTTCAAACTAAACAATTACTAAACCAAATTCAAGTTCTCGTTCAATTGCTAACTTCTCGATTTCAATTATAGCCTATCATTCTATGGCTCGGATGAACATGTCGTCAACTACAAACTTGATCACTTATCAACAATAATCATTAATAGTCAATTACTTTCCTTATTCGTCTTTTCTATCGTTACTTAGGATCGTTGTTTCGTTTCTTACCAAAATTCCAACGTCATTAGAATTCAATCAAATTCTACAATCTTATTCATCATCTATCAAGAATCATAATTACATAAATCATAACCTCAAACTATTATCTAATCTCGACTTATCGTCCGTCGTTCGTCTCTTACGATAAATTTTACGTTCTCCGTTTTCGTTCAAATTTTACGACAACGATTATCATCTAACGAGCATTACTAACATGCAAATCATATTATCAAAATGTTAATAAGCTCTAACTTATCGTCACGTCTTCTTCTCTTATATTTTTCGTTTTATTTTTAGAAAAATCTCAATTAAATATATAATCGTCCTCATGCATCGTATATCTCATTTCCATTAAACAATCGAGCATATCATAACATTTACTATCCTAAATCGACCTTTCTTCGTCTCTTAGGTTTCAAATTTTATTTTTAGAAAAATCTAAAACAATTCCTAGAGTCAATTAACATCATGAGGAACACTAATCTATCATTCAATCGACAAAGAAATCGAGCTACGATCAAAGCCCCAATTTCTCCCCCAAAATCAGTAATAACCTAAGACAAGGGGTTCTTGATTTCTTTCTCTAATTCATCCATAAAACTCGATTCTAACATCGTAGAACATGATTCGATCAAAGGACAACATAATGTTTCATTCCTCAAATTTTTGAAAAAAATAAAAATGGGAGAAATGAGATTTGTTCGGTTCAAATGAAAGACGAAGTTCTTACCTTTCATATTATGGATTCGGAAATGAAAATGATCGGTAGGTGGAAGACCTGAATGCTTGAGAAAAGCTTGAAGTTGAAGCTCCAATGGAACATGATGAAGAAAATGAGAGTGTATGTGTGTGTAAGGTGGTGGCGGTATTGGAGGTATAAGGAGAGAAGGTGATGACTCATTATAGTGAGTCATAAAGTTTAAGAAAATATCCTACAAAGTATAGTGACTCGTTAGGACATGTTTGGCGAGGAATTATTTGACGATAAAATCTCGTTTTCGGCCCTTAAACGTCGATTTAAAAGTCGAGAAATACTTTCCTAGATAGTTTTGAATTCGACGAAATCTAATTCTTTCATTAGATTGGAAATAATTTACATACTCGGAAAACCTAATTCGTTTTTCAAAATCCGAGAAAAAGTCGGGACTTCACAGTCCAAAATTCGTCCGAAAAATCATAAAAACTAACTTTCTCCGGTGAACTCGTCTCGAAGAAAAAGTGAATGTAAATTCTGACGGAATTTGATTCTGAGTTTTCGGGCGAGAAACTTACCGAACGCGAAAACCCTAATACAGTAGTCGTTCATCCGATTTCTGGAAATTATTTTCGGAAACGGATTTCACCGTAAATCTTAGAATTTAATTTCATGATCTTAGGCGTGCAAAGCCATAATTATTATTAACTTTCATTTTTAAAGACTGTAGAAAAAGTCGGGGTATTACATCCTACCCCCCTTACGAAAAATTTCGTCCCGAAATTTGCATACCTTCTTCAAAAAGATAAGGATATCTCTCCTTCATCTTTTCCTCGAGCTCCCACGTGGCTTCTTCTTGCCCGTGGTGACTCCATAATACTTCTACTATCGGTATCGACTTGGTTCTTAATTCTTGAACTTTTCTATCCAAAATCGATATCGGTTTTTCTTCATAACTTAGGTCAGATTCAAGAACGACGTCTTGCTGACTTATAACGTGCTTAGGGTCATAGACATACTTTCTTAATTGGAAAACGTGAAACACGTTATGGACACTTCCTAGACTTGGCGGTAAGGCCAATCTATAAGCAACAGGTCCTATCTTCTCAAGAATTTCGTAAGGTCCTATGAACCTTGGTCTAAGTTTACCCTTAACACCAAATCTAATGATTCCTTTCGATGGTGAAATCTTAAGGAAAACCTTATCACCAACTTCGAAACTAAGATTGGTTCGTCGATCATCGGCGTAAGACTTCTGTCGGCTCTGGGCTTCTTTCATCCTATCTCGAATCTGTCGAACGATCTCGATCATTTCATTAATTGAGTCGGGTCCTAAGTTCTTTCTTTTACCCACTTCATCCCAATAAAGTGGTGACTTGCATGTTCTTCCATACAATGCCTCATAAGGCGCCATTCCTATCGTCACCTGATAGCTGTTATTATACGCGAATTCGACCAAGTGTAAGATATCCTCCCAATTTGCGCTTCCATCCAATACTACTGTCCTTAGCATATCAACTAGAATCTGAATCGTCCTTTCGGATTGTCTGTCCGTCTGGGGGTGAAAAGCTGTACTGAAATTAAGTGCGGTTCCTAATTCTTTCTGCATCGTGATCCAAAATCTTGAAGTGAACTTAGCATCTCTATCGGATATTATAGACTTTGGCACTCCGTGCAGACGTATAATTTCACGAACATACAACTGAGCTAACTTCTCTGATCCGTAGGTAGTCTTAATCGGTATAAAGTGAGCTGATTTCGTGAGCCTATCGATAATCACCCAAATGGCAGTATTTCCTCTTCTTGACTTAGGCAATCCTGTCACAAAATCCATAGCTATTCCTTCCCATTTCCATTTTGCGATATCTAATGGCTGCAACAATCCATACGGTCGTCTATGTAAGGCTTTCACTTGCTGGCATGCTAAGCATCTTTCTACAAACGAGGCAACGTCTCGTTTCAATCCATTCTACCAGAAATTCTTTCTTAAGTCCTGATACATCTTCGTACTCCCTAGGTGTGCTGTATATGGCGTATCATGAGCCTCACTCATGATATCGTTCTTTAATTCTTCGTCACTGTCAGGAATACAAAGCCTGCCTTCAAATAATATCGTATTGTCTGGTGCTTCGGAATATCCGTCCGGTTTATCTGTCCTTATCTTTAGGCGAAGCTTCTCCATCGACTCGTCCTTTCTCTGAGCACTTATGATTCTTTCTCTTAAGTCCGACGTAGCTTCTAGTGCTGCTATTTGACTTGTGATCGTTGCTGGTGTATCGAGCACTTCTATTTCCATCTTTTCAAATTCTCGTACTAGGGTTTCTTCCTCGACAAACAGACATCCTTACTTGGTTGGAGCCTTGCGACTCAGCGCATCTGCTACTACATTTGCCTTTCCTGGGTGGTAGTTGATTCCGCAGTCGTAATCTTTGACCAATTCGAGCCATCTCCTTTGTCGCATATTCAGTTCTTTCTGCTCGAAAAAGTACTTCAGACTCTTGTGATCTGTGAAGATCTCAACCCTTACACCATAAAGATGGTGTCTCCAAATCTTTAATGCATGCACAACGGCTGCGAGTTCTAAATCGTGGGTTGGATACTCAACTTCGTGAGGTTGAAGTTGTCGTGAGGCATAAGTGATGGTCCCGGAACGAGTTACTGGTGTATAGGGGGGGGGGGGGGGGAAATACACCAGTTAGAATTTTTCAACTTTGAAAACTTAACCCCCGAAAAACTTCAACTGAGTAAAGAAAGTCTCAGCTGGAATCACAACTGAGTAAGAGAACTCAGCTGTGAGAGTGGTGCCGTGCGGAATGTGGTGGAAATTATACTCGTAAAATAACTCACGCTTTTGTTCAAGGTTGGTCAATAACCAAGACAGTTGATATGTAAAGATGCAGTTTGTATGCCGGTTAGATTGGTCAGTTGAAAATGCAATAAGTAACTGAACAGAAATAAACACAGACACACAGGATTTACGTGGTTCGGAGAGAACTCTTACGTCCATGGGGAGATGTGAGTCCACACACCTCAATCCAAGTTCTTCTGGACAGTTCCACACAGCTTACGCGGGCTGTGCAACCGTTGCAATAAGTTTACGGGTACTTATCAACCTTTACAGTTAAGTTTACGGGTACTTAACAACCTATGTCAAGTTTGCGGGTACTTGACAACCTAACTACTCAATTACAGGAAGAGTATGATCCTAACAAACACTTTTAGGGTGTGTATGTGGGTGGGTTTTCCAACTACAGCTTGAACACGAATGTGAGCTGGATCTATGGCTTGAACGAATGAACACTCAAACTAAGATCTAAGAAAGATTATAATTCTATGAACCCTCAACTACTAATGTTCTACCACTCGGAACTCTCAGTTGCTGATGCTCTTAGAATGTGATTTTGCAGATTTTCTTTGCTCTTGTTTCTCTCGTGGGTGCACTTCAAGTTTTCTCTGTCTCATATCGTGTCGAATGAATGAATGCCTCTATTTATAGACGGAGAGAATCAACTAGCCGTTGGAGGAGCCGTTGATCTCTGTTCTTTGATAGTGATGGCTTGTCTCTCATCTCTGCAGACTTTCCCGATATGGCATCTGTGCTCTTCTGCTTTCCATCTGAGACAACCTTGTGTTGGGCCAAATGAGGTAATGACTGAACGGTCAAACCTTCACGTGATTTCCTTTTTGAATTTTAAATTCAAACCTTTCTGACAGTCAACCTTGGTTAGTCGGTTGAAAATCTTGATCTTCATCTGAGTGGTCTTCAGCTGATGCTCTGACTGAACCGTTGAACTCTCAGCTGACTTTGAACTTCATGTTGAGACTTCTTTTTAACTTTCCCCTTCTTGAAACATTCTCTTTATCGGATGGCATTCTATAGCTGATGTTCCAACTGAACAGTTGGCTTGAACTCTCAGTTGTCAAAAAGTATTCCCCTTTTTTTGGCATAACTCTCTCATCAGACAGAGTCTTGTAACTGATGTTCCTTATCCGATCTTCCATCCGAGGTTGTATCCGAGTGTTGTTATGTTGCCGTCTTCAGCTGAAGATCTGTAAAGATAAAATCTTAACATTGCTCAAACAGCGAGCCTAACTGCTAACATTAGGAACTGGCAACATCTACTCGGTTGGGGTCAGTTGGTTTTGGAATTCATCAAAACTCATACTAATAAATTTCCCAACAATAAGCTATCACCTTTCCGTCTTGCATTAGAACACAACCTAACCCGTTCTTTGAAGCATCAGTATACACCACATATTCCTTGTTTGCGTCGGGAAGAGCTAATACTGGTGTTGTGGTCAACTTTTTTTTTAGCGTTTGGAAACTATTTTCACCCTCGTCCGTCCATTTAAACTTATTTTCTTTTCGTAGTAGCTGCATCATAGGTCTAGCAATCGTGGAGAATCCTTCGATGAATCTTCTGTAGTAGCCTGTAAACCTAAGAAACTTCTGATCTCGTTCGGACTTGTTGGTGACTTCCAATTATGCACTGCCTCTACCTTGGCAGAATCTACTTTGATTTCTTCGGCTGAAACTATGTGTCCGAGAAACATTACTTCCTTCAACCAAAATTCGCACTTACTGAACTTGGCGTATAGTTTCTCAGTTCTAAGTGTTTCCAACACTATTCGCAGATGTTCTTCGTGTTCTTTCTCATTCGTCGAGTAAATGAGAATATCGTCTATGAAAACTAGGACAAATTTGTCTAAGTATGGGTGGAAAACTCTATTCATGAGGTCCATGAATACAGCAGAGGCGTTGGTCAAATCAAATGGCATAACTAAGAATTCGTAGTGGCCATATCTGGTTCAAAAAGCAGTCTTAGGTACGTCCTCGGGTTTAATCTTCAGCTGATGATACCCTGATCTTAAATCTATCTTTGAAAACACTCCTGCACCTTTGAGCTGATCGAAAAGATCCTCTATCCTTGGCAAAGGATATTTGTTCTTGAGGGTGATCTTGTTCAGCTCTCGATAATCTATACACATCCTCATTGAACAATCCTTCTTTCTGACAAACAACACTGGTGCTCCCCAAGGTGAGACACTTGGTCTGATGAAACCAAGGTCTAGCAATTCTTGCAATTGGATTTTGAGTTCTTCTAACTCCTTCAGTGCCATCCTATATGGGACTTTAGATTTGGGGGCCGATCCTGGTTCTAGGTCAATCGAGAAATCTATGTGACGGTCAGGTGGTAAACCAGGTAAAATTTCTGGAAAGACGTCTTCGTACTCGTTGACAACTTTCATGTCTTGAACGGTCTTCTCGACTCCTGGTTCTCCAACTAGGTACACAAGGTAGGTTGTGCAACCCTTCTTCTTTATCAACTTCTTGGCTTGTAAGGCGGATATTATCGGTACTCTCTTGCCCATTGCAATCCCATGAAATTCGTTTGGCTCTCTACCTGGGGGTTGAAAAGAGATTTTTCTCTCGTTGCAGAGAATTGTGGCATAATTCTCTGACAACCAGTCCATCCCTAGGATTATGTCTACATCCCACATTATCATAACGTTCAAATTGTTTGCTTTAACCTTAAGAGTTCCGATTTCTAGTTCTAGGTTAGAGCAAACATGCGTGGAAGTAGTGATCTCTCCTGAAGGTGTAGCTACTCTCATAGGGTGTTCAGCTCTTACGGGTCTGATATCTAAGTTATCCGCACAACAACCAGCAATAAAAGAATGCGATGCGCCTATATCAAACAGTATCTTAAGAGGGATGTTGTGAAGTTTTCCCATACCTGCAAGGTTTCCTTTTCCCTTTCCCTTATCCTGTCCAGTCTGCATATTCGCGCATGCCCTTGTATTCTGCTGTTGTTGCGTGTGCTGCTGAAACTGCTGCTGATTCATTTGTTGATGTGGCTGCGCTTGTATAGCCCTCAAAGGTACTGCTTGCAGTGGTTTAGGGAAATCCTTCTTTATATGTCCCTTCTGTCCGCAGTTAAAACAGTTGGGAGTGCCTGCTTGACAGACACTGGCATGTGTTTTGTTGCACTTGGGGCATACGGAAATGATAACCCTCCCTGGGTTATTTCCTCCCTAATTGAAGTTCCTCTGTTGCCCTTGCAGCCGGTTCTGCTGATTATTCCCTTTCCAGGGTCCGGCTTGGTTGTTCCCCTGTAAATACAACCCAGACTGGTTGTTTCCCTGCCACTGTCTTTTGTTGTTGTTCTGACTAGGCTGCTGGTAGCCTTGCTGGTTTTCCCGTCTCTAATTACCCTGATTGTTGAAATTTTGATTGTAGCCACCGCTACTTCCTCCTTCCCACTTTCTCTTTCCTTGGAAATTGCTATTATTGCTGTTATAATAGCCTAAGTTTTGGTTTTGGGTTAGAGCTGGTGTGGTTGTTATTGTTTTCTTCTCATCTGGCACAACGACCTCCATTTCCAAAGCTCGTCCTAAGACATCCGTATAGCTCAGTCCCCCGTGACTGACTAAAGCGATCCCCAATTCATGTCTTAGTCCCCCACGGAACTTCTTTGAAATCTTTTCTTCGGTATCGACCTGAGTAGGCGCATACCTCAATAGCTCACAGAACTTGGCATCGTATTCCGTTACAGTCATCCTACCCTGTTTCAAATTGTAGAACTCAGTCTCCTTCTGAGCCCTATACGTTTTTGGCACGTACTTGTCGTACAACGCCTCCTTAAACTCGTCCCACGTAAGTTGAGCCAGATGCTCTGCAGGTATCACCTTCTGTCTTGCCTCCCACCAGTAGTCAGCTGGTCCGGAGAGCTGGAATGGTATGCACGATAGTCGCTCCTCATCAATACATCTGAGGAGCTTGAAAATTCTCTTGATTGATCGCACCCATAGCTCATCATCGCTAGGGTTGCCCGATCCATTAAATACGGGTGGGTTTCGTTTGAGGAAAAGATCCTCAATGTCCCTACGGGGTGGTGGTGGAGGTGGTGGTGAAGGGGATGGTGGAGGGGTATCATTATGTTCTTGATCTTGTTCTTGCTCTCTTTCATTTTCCGGTTGACGTCTTCCACGTCCTCTGGGCCTACTAGGGCCTCTTTTGTTGTTAACATTTCTCAGCGGCATTTTTCTTTAACTATAGGGAATAGGAATTCTCATTAGTCCTTTCTTTTAAACATTTTTTTACTTACTCACCCTCTTTCCAACTTAATCAAGTTCACGGAAAAGAAAAATCGAACATAACTTCGATACTAACTCTTTAATCTTTTAACTTTTCAAGTTAGACTAAACTTCTCGTTACACGAGTTCATTTGACATTCTGGTTTACTACATGCTTTATAAGGAAATTTTCTTGTGATCAAAACCCTTTCACGGGTCATGTATATATATATATACATCAAAAAGAATATTAATTTTGCCTCCAACGAGGACTTATACAAAGAGTTAGACTACTACTAGTCTAAACTAGGCTGACTACCTATCTATGAACCGGGTGCACTAATAAGCTGCATCTCCGTATCTACTGGGAGTACTAGAATGGAAACGATTCATAAAATTTCGTATCCGCTAGAGTACTACAAAAACTAGTTACTGATCCGACTATGTACAGGACGAAAGAAACTACTACTACTACTAACATGTGTCTACGACGCTCTACTCAACAGACTGCAGTCGTATCCGAACTGCCCTCTACGGCCTATAAACCCTCGGAGTCCTCCTCCGGATCCTCGTCCGGGTCCTCCTCTGGATCCTCGTCCGGATCCTCCTCCTCTAACTCTGAACTAAAGACGAGCTGGAGTGCTTCGTCCTCCCTCAGAGTAGAGCCGTCAGAAAGTGTAAGTAGAGGTGGTGATGGTGCCTCCGGAACTGTCTCCTCTAAGTCTGAAACAAGGAAGTCCTCACTGGTCTCTACTGCACGTTTCTTCAGGGGAAGAAGGTGCTCTGGAACGGAACCTGACTCGTACTCCTCCCTAGAACGGACTCTGGATGGTCCCGCCTCTAACTGTCCTCTGACTATCTCCCACTTCGCACAAATCTCCTCAAGCGGTGTCAGTGGAGATGGTAGCTCTAACATGGCGGCAAGCTCCGCGTCTATCCCCCGGTACCATGACCCTGTCTCAACCAGTCCGTCTCAAAAGGTCCTCGAACTCTCACACTAGGCTCGGGTAGAAAAGGAGTAGCTAACCCTAATAGGGCAGCTGTCTCTGCGTCAATCTCTACGAGTCCTGGTCCTGGGATCAACTCCTCAAGTGGTCCAAGTGGAAGTGGTAGCTCTGGTGTAGCTGCGGGCTCCTCGTCCTCCTCTAACTGCTCTGCCTCCGAGTCCGACTCCTCACTAAGCACAAAGTCTGGTAGTATCTCCAATAACGCGGCCAACTCCGGGTCCAAGTCTGGTGGTGAGACAACTAACATTTGTTATAATTAATATGTTAGTTACTACTTCAACATCCAACCTTTAGCATACAATATCTAACTTACCGAAAATCAGTTTAGAGATATTAATTATACTACGTTCATCTACTCACGACGTAGATTAACATTCAATAAATATTTTAATTAAATAATAAATATTTAATAACAATATTATCCTCAATAAATTGTTAAAAACTAAACTATTTCCAACAATCCTCCAATCTACAAGGTTGGGTTTCCGCTATAATCATCCTTAAGATGTGGATTTAATACCCATTCCCTCTAACAGTTTACACATTGGATCTCGATTAATGCTCTTAGTCAGTGGATCCGCTAGATTATCTATTGACCTCACATAGTCAATCGAGAAAACCTCACTCAAGATCAAATGCCTTACGGTGTTATGTCGAGACTTATCGTTATAAAACATATTTTGTGCTCGTCCAATAGCAGATTGGCTATCGCAGTGTATCAACACAGACGGTACAGGCCTCGTCCAATATGGAATGTCCTCGAGTAAATTCTTAAGCCATTCAGCTTCTTCACCAGCTTTATTGTCACAGCCCCAAATCCCGAGAGACGGCAGAAGCCGGGGTGCGACTGGGGTTGGATTAAAGAAGCGGGGAAGAAATGGGATGAAAGAATAAACATACATAAGAGACGGCATACTTTCTATGAACAAGACTTCATTAACGAAAGAAAGAGTTGATCTTGAAGGATCACTCGAGCAAGATACTTCAAAAGCTTCTAATTTATGTTACAGAACTTAGACTACAGTGATTATTATACATAACATCAAAAAGAGTTTAGAGTCTAGCAGCGGATTTGTGAACTATAAACAAGAGTCTCCCTTAACTCTATTCACTCTAACTCAACCGTCGCCGCTTCCATCGCTTCAACCTACACATTTAGAAAACATATGCAGGGCTAAGTACAAAAGTACTTAGTGGACACGTTGCCGAAAACATAATCATAAGTATAGATAATCAGGCATTTCATTTCTGTAGCACATAGGGGTTTTTCAACAAATTCCCGTGTCTACTAAACATTTTCTTTCTCATTTTCATAAATTAGCTTGCAAGCATTTTTTATAGATGTTACGTTCAAATCTTGACCAGTCATAATTCACCGTGGCTGGCTACCCCTCAACAGGATACCACATACACCACAGGCTACAAAGTGCACTAACTTTGGAAAGCATAATAGCTAACTCAAAGCTGATCGTTAGTTAACCCCTTTTGATTAACTCATAAGGTACAAGAGAACTCACATAAAACACAAAACAGTTCATGCCATAATTATCACTTTGAAAACACGATTATCAAAGTGATAAAGAAAAGGTTTCCGACCATTGCTCGTTTTGTTTCATATATAAAAGCCCACCTTGATTAAATATAGAACTTAAGACACGTGCTTCCGTCTTCTGGTCTGCATCCTATCCTTGGTGCTGACTTCCTCCTTCATCGTAAAAATCATACTTTAAAGCTCGGTCGCAAACGATAAACGAATACGAAAATCAAGTTGAGTTTTTTTTTAGTCCTTTAGACGTTTTAGGCATTTGCACGCTAAACTAAACTCTTTTAGTTAAAAAGAAACGAGATACGAACGCATCTCGTTGACACTCACTCGGTTCTGTACTTGACACTTAGGTCAGTAGAAAGAAGGTAGTCGATAACTTGAAACGACTTAAAAGATCGAAAGAGTTCAAGTTGAGAAGAATTCAACTTAAGAAAATAGACTTTGGAAATTCACTGCATAAGATCAGAACAGTAAGTTTGCATGGAACAGGAAATTTCGAAACAGGGGACGAGTCCTGTACCAAAAGATAGCCTCGGATGTCTAGTTTACTCTCCAATTCGCGGATCTCAATTCTGATAAACGAGCTAGGAGATAAGACAGTTTCCGTGGAAGGTCGCAAAACTGCCGAGTGAAACCCTAATGCTCGATAAAATCGACGGACGTTTTTCTAGGTTCGTTTAAAGCTTAAACACTTTTATTTTCATGCAAAAACTGACCCAAGGCAGTCACCACGTATCAACATACGTGATAAACTCCTTTTCATTTCTCATCTATAAGCACGACAATCAAAACCTCGTCTTTTCAAACTAAACAATTACTAAACCAAATTCAAGTTCTCGTTCAATTGCTAACATCTCGATTTCGATTATAGCCTGTCATTCTATGGCTCGGATGAACATGTCGTCAACTACAAACTTAATCACTTATCAACAATAATCATTAATAGTCAATTACTTTCCTTATTCGTCTTTTCTATCGTTACTTAGGATCGTTGTTTCGTTTCTTACCAAAATTCCAACGTCATTAGAATTCAATCAAATTCTACAATATTATTCATCATCTATCAAGAATCATAATTACATAAATCATAACCTCAAACTATTATCTAATCTCGACTTATCGTCCGTCGTTCGTCTCTTACGATAAATTTTACGTTCTCCGTTTTCGTTCAAATTTTACGACAACGATTATCATCTAACGAGCATTACTAACATACAAATCATATTATCAAAACATTAATGAGCTCTAACTTATCGTCACATCTTCGTCTCTTACATTTTTCGTTTTATTTTTAGAAAAATCTCAATTAAATATATAATCGTCCTCATGCATCGTATATCTCATTTCCATTAAACAATCGAGCATATCATAACATTTACTATCCTAAATCGACCCTTCTTCGTCTCTTAGGTTTCAAATTTTATTTTTAGAAAAATCTAAAATAATTCCTAGAGTCAATTAACATCATGAGGAACACTAATCTATCATTCAATCGATAAAGAAACCGAGGTACGATCAAAGCCCCAATTTCTCCCTCAAAATCGGTAATAACCTAAGACAAGGGGTTTTTGATTTCTTTCTCTAATTCATCCATAGAACTCGATTCTAACATCGTAGAACATGATTCGATCAAAGGACAACATGCTATTTCATTCCTCAAATTTTCGAAAAAAATAAAAATGGGAGAAATGAGATTTGTTTGGTTCAAATGATAGACGAAGTTCTTACCTTTCGTATTATGGATTCGGAAATGTAAATGATCAGTAGGTGGAAGACTTGAATGCTTGAGAAAAGCTTGAAGTTGAAGCTCCAATGGAAGATGATGAAGAAAATGAGAGTGTATGTGTGTGTAAGGTGGTGGCGGTATTGGAGGTATAAGGAGGGAAGGTGATGACTCATTATAGTGAGTCATAAAGTTTAAGAAAATATCCTACAAAGTATAGTGACTCGTTAGGACATGTTTGGCGAGGAATTATTTGACGATAAAATCTCGTTTTCGGCCCTTAAACGTCGATTTAAAAGACGAGAAATACTTTCCTAGATAGTTTCGAATTCGACAAAATCTAATTCGTCCGTTAGATTGGAAATAATTTACGTACTCGGAAAACCTAATTCGTTTTTCAAAATCCGAGAAAAAGTCGGGACTTCACAGTCCAAAATTCGTCCGGAAAATCATAAAAACTAACTTTCTCCGGTGAACTCGTCTCGAAGAAAAAGTGAATGTAAATTTTGGCAGAATATGATTCTGAGTTTTCGGGCGAAAAACTTACCGGACGCGAAAACCCTAATACAGTAGTCGTTCGTCCGATTTCTGGAAATTATTTTCGGAAATGGATTTCACCGTAAATCTTAGAATTTAATTTCATGATCTTAGGCGTGCAAAGCCATAATTACTATTAACTTTCATTTTTAAAGACTGTAGAAAAAGTCGGGGTATTACATTTATCCAAAGCTATAAATTCAAAATCTATAGTAGACCTTGCAATTCAAGTCTGTTTCTTGGACTTCCAAGACACATCACCTCCCCCAATAGTGAACACGCATCCACTCATACAAAATGAGTCTTTGGAGTCAGATATCCAATTAGCATCACTCTACCCTTCAAATACAGCAGACTCTCTTGAATAATAAATCGCAAAGTTCTGAGTATATTTAAAATAACCTAATACGCGCTAATGTTCTTTACTTGGATTAGCAGTATAGCTACTCAACTTGTGTAATACTCCGAACTTTCATAAGCCCCTAAGTGCCTTTTAAAATAAGTTTAATTGCTTAATTAATGAGCTTTGAGTGATGTGATGCTTCAAGAAAAGATATTTTCTTGAAATGACTAAAATGCCCCTGTATGCTTTGACGTGAGTTTTTCTCGTTTCGATTATTCGAACGAGTATGTGATGCATTGATTGAGTTTATTTATATGAGTTTGAGCTTGAATATGATTTTCAGTGAAATCTGAGAACTTTTATTTTTCAGTAAATAGTAACGAGAACCGAGAAAATACTATTCACCGACGAACTCAGAATTAGACCTAATTAGTGTCTTTTGAATCTAGAATTAATTCTAAGATAATTGAGATAATTTAGAAGCTCATCTGAGATCACATGAGAAAATTCTAAGAGTTTAGTCCTTAACGGATTAATTAGCCGAATAATTTTTAGGTTTTTCTTCGTTACTTGGAATTTTAACCTAAAAATTAGATATTCGGGTTCCTTGATTTATCTCGTGGAACATGAGATAGGGTCGAGAAGTTTTCGATGTCGGAAACGAGATGAGGAGAGATTAAAGCCGTTTTCAGTATAAATGAAATAACACGGATATATACTACCGGAAAACTTTTTCATCCGGGTAAATTTTTATCTGTAAAAATAAAATAAAATATCTCTCTCTCCCTCCCTCTCTACCGACTTCTCTCTCTCCCTAAAATCTCTCCCTAGCCTAGGTTACCCTATTGTCAAATCCTAGGGAATATTAATCATGAAATTCATTTAATTTGGCAAGATTCTTTTCTTAGCCTAAGAGATGAATTATCTTCATTCATTCACCTATCATTTCATCATTTAATTCATCTTATCACCTTAACAAACCAATTCCAAAGTGTGATTCATCACAAAGGAAAGAAAGAAAATTTTCTCTCCCATTTTCTCTTCATTACCGTAAGTGAGCAACCAAGAAGTAAAAAAAAAAAAATTCACTCCATCTCTCTTCCTCTCATTGCCGTGTAATTCACACACACACACACACACAAGTTGGAAAACTCCATTGAAACTTCAAGTTCCAAGCCTTCAAGCTTCCAAGAGTTCAAGAGATCTTCATCATCATCTTCTCTAGTCTTCTAACTTTAATTAAAGAGGTAAAATCTTTCAAGTTTGAGCTTGACTCCATACAAAAAAATCACCTCTTTATTTTCTATTAATTTCGGCACCCATGCCCTTGAGAAGAGGATTGATCCTTGTTTCATTTTTCTTGAGGATTCAAGATGGATTTCACCATGGAAATCAAAGCTAGAGATTGAGCCTTCCAAGCCTTTCATTTTCAATCCATTATCATCAAGAGAGAAGTTTGGATTTAATTTCAAAAGTAGGTTTAAATCCATTTGATTACTTGTATATTATGTAATCTCTAATCACTAAAGGAAAATGCATGCATGGTTTAATTTATGCATAGGCAAACTAGGATCGATGTGAGATTCGAGTGAGAAAATCGATAGGAAATCAAGCCTAGTGTTTAATCTATGGATTAAAAGAGAAAGATAAATTAAAACCCCTAAAATACTATAAAAAAATTGAAAATTTTAGGACAAAAGGAAGAAATTTGATTTCTTGATATATTGATGATTTAATGCTTTATATGTGTTTATAAGTATGATTTGAGTGATTATATATGCATGAAAAATTGAGAAAATGCATGCCTTATTTTGATGATGAATGCCGTGAGTTATGGCCTTGGAAGGAGGAATTTATTTTGATTATTTTGTTTATGATTTGATGATGTTATGAGTATGAGATGATATGATATGAGTTAAATGATGATTTAATCCTATGATGTTATTTGAGAAGAAATCGAGTTTATGCATGTTTTTAGAGAGAAAATAATGTTAATAATAAATTGATGATTTATGATGATTTTTTATGTTATGATGATATGAGTATTTTGTGTGTAAATTTGATGTGTTAGAGGTTAGATGAGTATTTTTAAAGATGAAGAAGATGAATTTTTAAGCATGAAAATGAGAAAAAAAAATCGAAAAAGTGAGTAAGAATACCTAGTGTGTGTTCTAGGTGTTCATGGTGAAAAACATGAATTTTTGAAGATTTGAAGAAATGTCTAGTGTGTGTTCTAGGTGTTCTTGGTGTAAATTTGAAGATTTGATGTAATACCCCGAACTTTCATAAGCCCTAAGTGCGTTTCAAAATGAGTTTAATTGTTTAATTAATGAGCTTTGAGTGATGTGATGCTTCAAGAAAAGATATTTTCTTGAAATGACTAAAATGCCCCTGTATGCTTTGACGTGAGTTTTTCTCGTTTCGATTATTCGAACAAGTATGTGATGCATTGATTGAGTTTATTTATATGAGTTTGATCTTGAATATGATTTTCAGTGAAATCTGAGAACTTTTATTTTTCAGTGAATAGTAACGAGAATCGAGAAAACACTTTTCACCGACGAACTCAGAATTAGACCTAATTAGTGTCTTTTGAATCTAGAATTGATTCTAAGATCATTGAGATAATTTAGAAGTTCATCCGAGATCACATGAGAAAACTCTAAGAGTTTAGTCTTTAACGGATTAATTAGCCGAATGATTTTTAGGTTTTCTTCGTTACTTGAAATTTTAACCTAAAAATTAGATATTCGGGTTCCTTGATTTATTTCGTGAGACATGAGATAGGGTCGAGAAGTTTTCGATGTCGGAAACGAGTCGAGGAGAGATTAAAGCCGTTTTCAGTATAAATGAAATAATACGGATATATTCTACCGGAAAACTTTTTCATCCGGGTAAATTTTTATCTGTAAAAAGATAAAATCTCTCTCTCTCCCTCCCTCTCTACCGACTTCTCTCTCTCCCTAAAATCTCTCCCTAGCCTAGGTTACCCTATTGTCAAAACCTAGGGAATATTAATCATGAAATTCATTTAATTTGGCAAGATTCTTTTCTTAGCCTAAGAGATGAATTATTTTCATTCATTCACCTATCATTTCATCATTTAATCCATCTCACCACCTCAAACTCTCATTTCCAACGTGTAGTATCAACCAAGGAAAGAAGAAATATTTTCTCTCCCAAACCATCTCTTGCCGTGAGCAACCAACAAGAAAAAAAAAAGAAAAAATTTTCCATCTTTCTTTCCCTCCTAACCGTGAGAAACACACATACACACATAGTGAGAAAATCCTTCATTGATGTTTCAAGTTCCAAGCCTTCAAGCTTCCAAGAATTTAAGAGATCTTCATCATCATCTTCTCTAGTCTTCTAACTTCAATTAAAGAGGTAAAATCCTTCAAGTTTAGTTTGAATCCATACAAAAAATCACCTCTTTATTTTCTATTAATTTCAGCACCCATGCCCTTGAGAAGAGGATTGATCCTTGTTTCATTTTTCTTGAGGATTCAAGATGGATTTCTCCATGGAAATTAAAGCTAGAGATTGAGCCTTCCAAGCCTTCCATTTTCGATCCATCATCATCAAGAGAGAAGTTTGGATTTATTTTTCAAAAGTAGGTTTAAATCCATTTGATTACTTGTATATTATGTAATCTCTAATCCCTAAAGGAAGATGCATGCATGGTTTAATTTATGCATAGGCAAACTAGGATCGATGAGAGATTCAAGTGAGAAAATCGATAGGAAATCAAGCCTAGTGTTTAATCTATGGATTAAAAGAGAAAGAAAAATTAAAACCCCTAAAATACTATAGAAACCGAAAATTTTAGGGCAAAAGGAAGAAATTCGATTTCTTGATATATTGATGATTTAATGCTTTATATGTTTTTATAAGCATGATTTGAGTGATTATATATGCATGAAAATTTGAGAAAATGCATGCCTTATTTTGATGATGAATGTCGTGAGTTATGGCCTTGGAAGGAGGAATTTGTTTTGATTATTTTGTTGATGATTTGATGATGTTATGATGATGAGATGATATGAGTTATATGATGATTTAATCCTATGATGTTATTTGAGAAGAAATCAAGTTTATGCATGTTTTTAGAGAGAAATTAATGTTAATAATAAATTGATGATTTATGATGATTTTTGATGTTATGATGATATGAATATTTTGTGTGTAAATTTGATGTGTTAGAGGTTAGATGAGTATTTTTAAAGATGAAGAAGATGAATTTTTAAGCATGAAAATGAGAAAAAAATCGAAAAAGTGAGTAAGAATACCTAGTGTGTGTTCTAGGTGTTCTTGGTGAAAAACATGAATTTTTGAAGATTTGAAGAAATGTCTAGTGTGTGTTCTAGGTGTTCTTGGTATAAATTTGAAGATTTGAATTTCATTAAAATTAATTATAAAAGTAATTAATTAGTTATATAATGAATAAAATATTCAAGATATTTTGGAGAATAAAATTAAAGGGAAAATAAAAAGAGAAAAATCATTAGATGAATGATGAGTCATTTGAGGAAAATAAAGAAAAATAATTTCTTTATTAAATAATTAGAGTTTAAGAGGAAGAATTAATTAAGATAAATTCTTGAGGTTATGAAGAGTTGTTAATCAAAAGGTAATAAAAGATGAATTAGAGTTAAATAAATAGAGTTGGAAGTCGAGTATAAAATGCGAGATGAGTTAGACGAGATTATGACGTTCAATTGAACGTGAAAGAAGGAAAAATAATAATTAATTATTTATAAGAAGAAAATAATTGAGGAGTCGAGTATATGAAGGATTGAGTGAAGAATTTAATCAAGTCGAGTTCGTTACTCGTAAGATTAGTCGAGGAGTTTTAAAATAAAAAATAAAATAATGAATTTAGAAATAAAATAATTAAAGAGGAAATTTCTTAATAAATTAAGAAAATGATGAAGTAAGAGAATAATGAGTCGAGCTTTGATAATCGAGTAAAGTAATAATAAAATTTCAAAGAATTGAGTCGAGTAAGAGAAGTTAATGAGTTTAAAGTCGAGCGAGAGTTGTTTAATAAAAATTAAAATCGAATTAAATGATTTAATGTTTAATCATTAAATTAAATGAGAAATATTTAGAGACGAGAAGAAAATTAATAAGAGTAATATTGATTGAGAGTCGAGTTGTTAATTGATGAAGTGTTTGAATGCTCGTTTATTTTAATAAGTCGAGTATTGACTGATTGATGATGCGTGAGTAAATAATTGAGTTTGTTTTTCAAACCGTTTTAATTAAAACAAGTCAAGGAAGTTATCGAGTTTTGATTGTCGAGTTAAAAATCGATTTTTTAATTGAAGATAGAAGTTGAGATTAAATTAAATAAGAATTTAATTGTGAATAATAAAATAATAGTATGTACGTGTATGCATACGTAGTTGAGCAAAGACGACGTATTTTGAAAATAATGTTGTATATCTAGATGAAAATTATTAAATGAATATTTGAGTTTTTAATTGAAAAGAATTCTTATTATTTGAATTGATGAAGGAGGACGAGAATATAATTTTTATGATATTGAAGTTAACGTTTTATCAAAAACAAGAGTCGAGTAATGTTGAGTAATTGTTAATGTAACTTGAAGTATGAATCGAGTTTGAGATATTATATTTGATTTAAATCCTTATTGAGTTATAATATGATTGATTAAATCTATATGCTTGAGTGAAATGTTTACATTCCGATTATGATGTAATGATTTATTCAAATTAATTGAGAATGTGATATAATTGATGAGACATAAATGATGTGATATAATTGATGTGATATGAATGATGTTATATGACGTTAATTAAATTAAGTATACATGCATGAGACACGAATGATTTGATGTGATGTTAGTTGAGTTATGAATGCGAGTAAGAATCGAGAAATGAAGTTGAGATAAGTAATATGTTATTAATAATTGAGAAAATATCTTATCGATGATCGATTGATGATTTATGATTTAGAACAAGAATACGAGACGAAATAATTAGTAATCAAGTAGAGTCCAGGATCGAGGACGAGGAAGTCGAGAAGAGATATCAACTTAGAGAAGATAAAATAAGATTAGAGAAACCTGAGTCAAGTAGAAGTCCTCCAGCCGAGACACGCATCTACTTTACGTCCTAAAAGCATCAAGTCTTATTTATTTCATCGATGTGTTTATGAAGGACTGAGCGGGACGAACAAGTAGCGAGGACTTTTCACGAGTAAGCCGCCTAGCTAAGTCTTCGGAAGATAGGTGGGCTTTTCTAAAACCAAAACTATCGATGAATGCTATTATGATGATTGGGTATTATTATGTGAGTTTTTAAAGTTCAATTGACTTGCCGTTTTTACTTGAGTTTTTGGTATGTGTTATCATCTGCTTGTTGAGATATTATTGTCCTGTGAAAAGCAGGAAACCCACGTGTGGTATATGAATTGTTTGATGGTGACTGTGAGCCTTGCTTCGGTTGGGCCGGTCACAGTGTTCGAGAAGGAGGCCTACTTCTCGACACAGATGGATGGATGATGTGGTAGATGATGCATACTGTTGATGTATATATAAATGTTTTAACTGGCCAGTCTATTCGAAAAGAAAATGATTTTTCATTCACAAGTAAAACTGTTTTCATTGCATAAATACTTGTGATGCTACGGCAAGGCAAGATTCAATATATATAGATCTAAGAGCAAGTTTAAAAAATTTTGGCATGTGTTCACTGAGTACGAAGTACTCAGCCCTGCATGTATTTCTAAACGTGCAGGTTAGCAGGATGAGGATGGAACGGGCAGCTTGGTGGTGTGATGTTTTGAGTCGAAAGTTAGTCTGACAATTGCATGTCTTCATACATGTAGTTGTTTGGGATTGAGTCGAGTCTCCGCTGCGATGCTTTTTGATGTTGCCTGTTTATATACTTTGAAACATTATGTTGATATTCTGTTTCTTAAGAGCAATGTGCTCAATACATTTTAAAAGTTTTTGTTGGTTCGTATTTTTGGGAATCCTAAATACTTATACCATTTGGAATTGATATGTAAATTATTCTATGCTTGCTGGAAGTTTTTAGTTGTGACTTGGAAGCATGTTCTTACTTATTATCGCTTTCAGTCAATATTTCCCTTGTTTCCGAGCATGATTCCCTTTTGAGTTGAGTTGATGGATGGTTATTGGTGTTAGTGTTGTCAACGTCGCACCTCGGGAGTCGGGGTGTGACAACTTGTGGACCGAGCATGCATATTAGGTCGGGTACAGTTTGACAAATACATCAAACTCCCAACGATCTTAGCATATTCATCTTGACCCACAGGTTCACCCTTATGCTCACTTAGATGAACATTCAGTTCCCAAGGAGTCTTAGCAATTGGTTTATCAAAAACGTTGAATCTCTTCAATACTTTCTCAACATAATGAGATTGCGACAAAGCAATTTCGTTGGGCAATCATAGAATCTTAATTCCAAGAATAACGTCAGCCAAACCCATATCTTTCATGCTAAAATTCATACTTAGCATCCTCTTCGTTTCACCAATCACACGAGAATTACTACCTATAATCAACATGCCATCTACATAAAAATAAACGATAACATAATCGTTACCCGTTTTCTTAATGTATACGCACTTGTCACTCTTGTTGATCTTGAAACCATTTGACAACATCACCTCGTCAAATTTCAAGTGCCAACATAAAGGCACTTGTTTCAATCCATACAAAGACCGTTGTAGTTTGCATACTGATGAGTCCATATTTTGTGTTTGTTTTAGGTACTTTAGATCGAGTCTTTGTGTGTGTTTTATTTAGTTTATTGTCTTGGAGGACATCTTCTGGGCAGGAGGTGGTCTGCAGCCTTGCAGGTGAAAATTAGGCAATACAGGGATGGAAAGCTGCATTTATAGAAGCAGGTTGGGCAGAGCGATATTGGTCAAGACAGGCGGAGTGCTTTGGTCAGCTGGCGTGTTTCTCTCCTAGGTCTAGAAGAATAAGGAAAAGATGATCTAACTTAAATATCTTTCCTTATCCGACTAGATCTAGGATCTGCAAGGGATCTCTTGGAGATAGATGTGACTTGCCATGTTGGGGTCGTGCTTATAAAGGTTTACTTGCATTCCAAGTTAGCTCGTGGATTCCTTCTATGATAAGGACCAGGTGCCCAAACCTTAAGCACTCGCCTATAAATATTGAAGTCTAGCTGCTGTAAATGGGACACCGACTTTATGTTTTCATTCCCTATTTATATTGAGAGATTGTGAGGAAAAGAACAAGTCCTACGGGCATCGTTTTATTTGTATTTTGGTCGTACTATTTCTGAACGGCACTTTTGGCCATATTTACTTTCAGTACTTCGTAAGTTTTTAATATAGATCTTATTATGAGTTTCTCAATTTATTGTGTTCGTGATTTTACTTTCATGTCTAGCTAAGTTTTTAGACTTCATATGGGCAAGATAGTTGTAATACCTCAAACTTTCATAAGTCTTTAAGTGCGTTCTAATTAAATTACGAGTCTTGAGGAATAAAATTTTTCTAAAAATAAAAAGAAATGATTGAAAAGACTAAAATGCCCTTATGTGCTCCAACGTGAATTTATGTGTTTTGATTACTTGAGTTGAGGATGTGATGCATTAATTGAGTTTATTTATATGAGTTTGAGCATGAGTTTGATTTTCAGAGAATTTCGAGAATTTTTACTTTTGAGTGAATAGTATCAATAACCGAGAAAACACTATTAACCGATGAATTTAGAAATTGACCCAATTAGTATCTTTTCAACCTAGAATTAATTCTAAGGTCATTGAGATATGTTAGAAGCTCATCCGAGATCACTTGAGAGAGTTACAAGAATTTAATCCTTAACGGATAAATTAGCCGACTAATTTTTAGGTTTTTTTCGTTATTTGGAATTTAGACCTAAAAATTAGAAAATCGGAATCCTTGATTTATTTAATGGGACATGAGATAGGTTTGAGATGTTTTAGTGGCAGAAACGAGACGAGGAGAGATTAGAGCCGTTTTCAGCATAAATGAAATAAAACGGACCTTATATCCGGAAAACTTTTTCAACCGGACGAAATTATATATGTCAGAGAATATCTCTCCCATCTCTCTCCCTCTCACCACCGACATCACCCCTCTCTCTCCTTAATCTCTCCCTAGTTTCCTCATTTGTCAAAACCTACAAGAATCTAATGATGATATTCTTAAATTATTTTCAATAGCTTATTAAATAAGCTAACCATCTCATCATTTCTTTCATTCACTTATCCATTTCTCTCTCAAACTATCTATTCTCTCTCGTGACTTCTCTTGGAAGAGAAAGAAACGAAAATCTCTCTCTCCCTTCCCTCCTCTCTACCGTAACATACACACACCACACACACTTGGAGATTTCTCCATTGAAGTCCTAAGATTCAAGCTCTAATTCCATGAAGAACAAGTGAAGATCATCATCATCCATCTAGTTCATGCATACCTTGAAGAGAAAGGTATTAATCCTTCAAATTCTTGAGTTTAAAATCCAATAATCATCCTCTATCCCTTCATAATTTTCGGCTATTATGCCCTAAATGGATGATTAATTTTTGTTTCATTTTTCTTGAAGGATTCATGAAAACTTCCATGAGAATCCAAGCTAGGAGTTGAGCCCTAATTTCCACCATATTTTCGGTTCCATGAGATCAAGAGGAAGAGATCAATTTAATTTCCAAAAGTATGATTATTTATTTGATTTCTTGTATATATGTAATCCCTATAATCTCTAAAGAAAGAAAAGCATGCATGCATGATATTTAATTTATGTTTAGGCAAACTAGGATTTTATCGATGTGAGGATCGAATGAGGAAATCATTAGGGAAATCGAACCCTAGGATTTAATCTATGAATTAAGAGAGAAAAAGAAATTAAAAGCCCTAAAATTTGGTTAATACCGAAAAATTAGGCAAAAATTAGGAAGGTATGATCTTCTTGAGTATTTATTGTTTTGATGTTTGATTCATGCTTATGAATGTTTTGTGAATGAGTTTTTGTGCTTGAAAAATCAAGAAAATAATTGCCCTAAAATTCTTGTTAAAACTGCGAGTTAGGGTATAGGAGGAAGAAAATATTTTGTTGATTTTGATGATGATTTAATTGATGTTTTGAGCTTGAGATAGTTAAGAGGTGTGATGATTTAATTCTTGATGGTATTAATTTTGAGAAAAACCGAGTTATATGTGAGATTTCTTGAAGAAAAATAATTATATGATGATTTAGTAAACTTGATGATCTTGATGTTAAGTGGTTAATGAGTATAACCAAGTGTTGATTTTGAATCTAAGTAAATAATAGGATTTAATGAGATAAAAGATGAGATTTTAAGTTAAAAAGGGGAGAAAAATAAAAAAATATGAAAAAGAATACCTAGTAGGTGTTCTAGGTGTTCTTGAGGTGAAATTTGAAGATTTGAATTTGAATTAAATTAATTCAAAAAGAAATTAGTTGTTTAAATAATAAAATAATCAAGATATTTGTTAGAATAAAAATTAAATAGAAAATAGAAAATAAAAAGAGAAAAGTTATTGATTGAGGAATGAGTCATAAGTTAGAATTAATAAAGGAAAAATAATTTCCTTAGTTAAATCATTAGAGTCGAGAAAAGAATTGGTTGAGATAAGTAAATCGAGTTAAATGAATCGAGAATTAGAGAAATTTGTGATTGAGAATTATTTAGAGAAGAAAATTAGAAGTTATAATAATCGAGAAATAGAAGTTGAAATAAAACTCGAGAATTTAAGTTATAAAACGAGTATGAAATTTTAATCGAGTTGAGTTTGATTATTCGTAAAACTAATCGAGAAGTTTGGATTAAAAATAAATAATTCAAAAGATAATTTCTTATTTAGATAAGAAATGACAAAGTATGAAAATACTAAAGTGAGTCGAGCTTTGAAAATAAATGAATCAAGAGAAGTTATTGATTTAATAAATTAAAATTAGTCTTGAGTCGAGAATACGAGATGAGTTGTCAAAAGACGAATTTTCTTAAGAGTTTATTAAAATTAAAAGAGAAATGATAATAATAGTTGAGTAAGAAATAATAATACGTATACATAGACGACGAGTTTTGGAATAGTGTCGTATTTTGAGTCGAGAAGAATAAATTTATTATTTGAGTTTTAAATTAAAAGAATTCATATTATTTGAATATTATTTAAGAAGAAGAGTTTATATTTGAGAATTAAAGAAAGAATCTTTCTAAAAAAAAGTCGAGTAATGACTAATGTGTCTTGAAGTGTGAATCGAATATGTGACAACATGTTTGATATATTGAGTTATTGTGTGACTAAATCAATGTGCTTGAGTGAAACATTTTGTTTTGATAATAACGTGAACAAATTGTTGAGAATGCTATTAATGCATGCGATTTGAATATGCCTTTATGTGCAAACGATTGAGTTAATAAGTCATTAATTAAAACGAGAATTGATTGAGAATGCAAGAAAGAATTCGAGTAATAGAGTTTAGATAGATGACGTTTCATAAATAAAACGGGAAATGCTAAGACATTGGTTAGTAGTATTAACCAATTATCGAGTAGTATTAATGACCTAGAGACGAGAGTACGAGACATGATAAAGAGTACCCAAGCAGAGTGAGAACCGAGAATGAGAAAGCCGAGGAATGAGGTTTAGTTAGAAGAGATTAAATAGAGAGAGACGACTAAAGTAGAAGCCCTTCAGTCGAGACAAACGTCTACTATTCGTCTTGCGTAGTATCTCATTTTCTTAATCGATGTCAACTATGAAGGATCAAGCGGGATGGAGAAGTAGCAAGGACAAATAGCAAGTAAGCCGCCTGTCACAGCCCCAAATCCCGAGGGACGGCAAAAGCCGGGGTGCGACTGGGATTGGATTAAATAAGCGGGGAAGAAGGGGACTGACTAACTAAACATACATAAAGACATCATACATTCAATGAACAAGACTTTACTATTATAAAGAAAGAGTTAATCACGAAGGATTACTCGACAAAAGGTACTCGAAAGTATCTAAGTTAAAGATTACAAACTTAGACTACAGTGATTTAATAATGTACATATCCTCAAAAGACTTAGAGTTTTGCAGCGGAAAGTAAGTCATAGCTAAAGCAATCCTAACTTCTCAACTCGACTCAACTTCAACCACCGCCGCTCTCGTCGCTTCAACCTGCACATTTATAAACACATGCAGGGCTAAGTACGAAAGTACTTAGTGGGCACGATGCCGAAAACATAACATAAGTATAGATAATCTGGCATTTCATAATTTGTAGCACATCGGGGTTTTATTTAAAATTAGCCCGTGTCTACTAAATCATTTTCTGACTCATTTTCTCAATTTACTCGGCCGAGCATTTTCTGGTATGTTACGTTCAAATCTTGACCAATTCTCATTCACCATGGCTAGTTACCCCAGGATATCACATACACCACAGGTTACAAAGTGCACTAACTCTGGAAAGCACTTAATAGCTAACTCAGAGACGATCGTTAGTTAACCTATTTTGATTAACTCATAAATCTGGAAAACACGAATGTTAACTCAGATAGGTACAAGAGAACTCACATAAAACATAAAACAGTTCATGCCATAATTATCACTTTGAAAACACAGATATCAAAGCGATAAAGAAAGGTTTTCGAGCATTGCTCGTTTTGTTTTATATATAAAAGCCCACCTTAGCATTTACAGAACTAAGTACGAGCTTTCGTTCTCCTAATCTTCCGTCATTCCTTACTGCTAGCTTCCTCCTTCATCGTAAAATAATAATACTTTAAATTCGGTCGTAAAAGATAATCGAACATAGAAATTTGAATTAGGTTTTAGTCGTTTCATTTCTTTAGGCATTTGCATGCTACTAGTTTCATTTTAATTAAACGGGAACGAGACTTGAACAAATCTCGTTTAGAACTCGAAAGGTCTCCTACTCGACTCTTAGGTCAGTAGAGAAGATAGTCATTAACTTATTACGGCTTAAACGATCGAAAGAAACTAAGTTGCGAAGAAAACAACTTAGTAAAACAACTTCTGAAATTTTCACTGCGCAATGCAGTAGTTCTGGGGACTTCCCAGAACAGGGGAATTGGAAACATGGGATGATCCCTATATCATTAGAAAGCTTGGGAAGTCTAGTTTACGCTCCAATTTACGGATCTCAAATCCGATAAACAAGCTAAGAGATATTATAGTTTCCGGGAAGGGTCGCAAAACTGGCGTGGCTAACCCTAGTTGCTCGATAGAATCGACGTATAACTTCCTAAGTTCGTTCTAAGTTCTCGTACTTGATTTCTCACGAAACTTGACTCTCAAGGCAGTCAACACGTACTCCCGTATGTGAAGAACTCCTTCTCAAAACTCGCTTAGAACTACAACAATCAAACCTCGTCGTTTCAACTACCATTTACTATACCAAAATCGAGTTAACAAATTCTCGTTTCTAGTTCTCGACTATAACTATAACTCATATTATAATATTCCGCATGCTCATGTCGTCAACTACAAAGTCGTTCCTTAGTCCATTAAAAACACTATTATCAAGTTAGAATCCTTACTCGACTTCTCGATTATTAATTACGTCCACTTGTTCGTCTCTTACGAGATTTCAAAAGTTATCGGAATTCGTTCATTTTCTACGACATCAATCAACATCTAACGAGATTCATTATTATACATATCATCACTTCATATCATTACTTAAACTCAACTTAAATCGAGTTCTTAGTCTCTTACGTTCTACAAAATATTTTTAGAATAATTCCAATTAATTCCCAACATCATCTAATATCATTAGCAACATTAATTCATCAACAAAACATCAACTAAATCAAGCTACATGAAAACCCCCAATTACCTCATTTTTTTCGGTAATAACATATAATTAAAGGGGGTGATTTTCTTCATCAAACATCATCATTAATCCCTTAATCATACTACTATATCATCAATTGATCAATTCAAGTCTTATTACATCATCAAATTGAAAACCCCCAATTCAAACCCTAGCCTAAAATTCGATCCTCTTCAAATTCTTAGGGGTTTCGATTTCTTTTTATTTTAATCATCAAGCGAACATCTCCTAAACATAGTTATCCAACTAATTGAAGAATCAAAACATCCTACATGAAAGCCCTAAATTTCGGTATTGATTAGAAATAGGGTTCTTGATTTTTCTTCAATTTTAATCATAGATCCATGTCTAAACCATCTAATTATCTTAATTGAAGATCAAAACATCTAATTACATCTACCCATTTTCGATTCATCATGAAAAAAGAAAAGAAAAGGAATCCAATTGGATAGGATTAGAGAGGAGATGAATACCTTGAACTTTACTAAAGGAAGAAATAGAATTCGATGGTTGGATTATGCACTTGTGGAGATTTCTTGCTCCAAGCTTCAAGCTTTCTTCAATGGAGATTGAGAGAAAATGAAGGTATGAGTGTGTGTGTGTAGATGGCGGCAATGAGGTGGTGTTGGGGAGGATGACTAACAAAGTATTATGACATAATATCTAATAGACTTAGGTGTAAAGTTAATTAAAAGATCTAAGTAGTGAGTCATTGTTAAATACTATATAAAATGAAATATCTAGCTTAGTGAGAGGGAAGAAATCGGCATTGAGGGGAGAAAAAGAAGAAATTACGCATTTTTCCGGCGCGATACGACGCTACGGAAATCGAAAGATGAAAAACGTAGCTCGGCACAAAATCGTCAATTTCCAATTCGACCAAAAATTCTAACGTATTTAACTTATTCAGAAAGTAATATTTAAAAACTTAATTCCGACAAAAACTCGGGACGACACAGTCCGAGTTTCGTCCGGAAAATCATAAAAACAAACTTTCTCGGGTAAGTTCGTATCGCGATATCGTGAATGTAAAAATCAGACGGTTTTCCGTTCTGAGTTCCAGAACTAAAAAGTTTTTGTACACGATAACCCTAAATACAGTAGTCATCTAACTGACTTCCGTGATTTATTTTCGGAAACGGATTTCACCGTTGGTTTTAGAATTCAGAATCGTAAACTTAGGCGTGCAAAGCCATTTTTATTAATAACTTTAAAATTTTAAGACTGTACGGAAAATCTGGGGTATTACACCGCCTAGCTAATCGACGGAGGGCAGGTGGGCTTTTCTATAATCAAAACTCCGATGAATGCTATCGTTATTATTTGAAGTATTATTATTATGATGTGAGTTTTAAATACAATTGACTTGCCGATTTTATGTGAAGTTTGGTATGTTTTATCATCTGCTTGAATAAGATACTGTTATCCTATGAAAGGCAGGAAACCCACGTGTGGTATATGAATTGTTGATGGTGACTGTGAGCCTTGCTTCGGTTGGGCCGGTCACAGTGTTTGAGAAGGAGGTCTACTTCTCAATACAAATGGATGGATGATGTCGTAGATGATACATACTGTTTGATGTATATAATTGTTTTGACTATGCAGTCTATTTAAATGAAAATGTTTTTGCATTCACAAGTAAACCGTTTAAAATTGCATTAACACTTGTGATGCTTCGGCAAGACAAGTTCAATTGTTATAGCTCTAAGAGCAAATTTTCAAATGTTTTTGGCATGTGTTCACTGAGTACGAAGTACTCAGCCCTGCATGTATTTCTAAACGTGCAGGTTAGCAGGATGGTGATGGCAAGGACGGCTTGGTGGTGTGGTGTTTTTGTTGAGTCGAGTTGAATGTCAGACTTGCAATTGCATGTCTTCATACATGTGATTGTTGGGATCGAGTCGAATAATCCGATGCAACTTTTTAAATTGAAGTCTTTTGGATAATATACTCTGATACTTGTTCTAATTCCGAGCGATGTGCTCGATGTCTTTTATTGCTTTGATGAATCTCGTTCTCGTTGACTTGAAATACTTATCCTATTCGAATTGATATGTAAATTATACATGCTCGATTGTTATTTTGTCATATCCCTAAAAGCATGTTGAAATGTTACAGCTTTCCGTTGATATTCCCTTACATTCCCGAGCATGTTTCCCGTATTTGAGTTGATTGATAGATGGTTGAGTAGTGTTAGTGTTCGTAAGTCGCACCTCGGGAGTCGGGGTGTGACAATAGTTAAGTGATTACTTATGTTTGAGAGGTCTAATTTGTGCTAGATAATTGCATGCATGTGTTTCCGAATGTGTTAATGAACTTGTTTTAATACGGTGTAATACAATTAAGAGATTAATAGGCCGTTAATCACTTCGAAAATACTAGATCACCAATCAATTAGGAACTAGGAGTGTTTTTCATAACTTATCTCAATTAAGATCGATTAACATTAGAGGAAGGTGTCTACCCTACTGGGGCGTGATGATTCCTTATTGGGCCTTTCTAGATTTTAATACTCCTTGGGCAAGAAACGAAATGATGATTCCGACAGAGGTATTGCCCAAAGTAGGGAGCCAGCGGTGCATCACCAACTAAGTAAGGATAGGTCAGGGAAGGATTGTTGAGAACGTGACGAGTAAAAAGGATCTCAGCATTCAAGTCCTATAACCAACGATGCATGCATGTGATGAATATATTTGCACCAATGACCAAACTAGAGTTTTCACTTTACGATGTCTTTGTCCAGATCAAGTCATTTTTGTTATTGATCAAGTTATTTGTTTTCTTTTCAGTATTTATTTAAGTTCTCGTATTGGGCAAGAGAGTCCAGTAACCAAGATACCAAAACTTTCTTATCAGGTGGAGGATGTTTCAAGAGATAGTAACAATCAACTCCTTGTGGATCAATTCTGTACTTATTTGCTAACTATATAGCTATGAGGATAGGCTATAAATTCATTTTGAGAGTCCAAACGACAGCCTCGTCAAAATTGGCGTCGTTGCTGGGGAGCTGATTTTGCAACTGTCTCTTGAGGGAGAGACCCTATGCATGTTTGGCTCTGACTCTGTTTGGACCGACGGTGAATTAAAGTATCATCCTGAACCGGAGAAATACATCAAGGAGCAGAGTAAACTAAAGAGGGAAGCTGAAAAACGAGCACAAGAGGAGGAACTGGCGAGTGACGAGAAGAAGTCACCACCCCAAACTTCAGATTGCGAACGGTCTGAAGAAGAGGAGATGGCGCGACAAGCTAATCTGAGAAGACTTTGAAGGAAATCATGTTTCAAACAGATGTCAACTTGAATCCAACAGGCATCACTTTGCCTGCTATTACTGAAAGTTGGGAGCTGAAACATTATCTGATACAGATCTTGCCCAAGTTTAGTGATTTGCCCGGAGAGGATCCCAAGTGCCACTTGCAGGACTTTGAGATGGCAATGCGTACTGTGCACACTACCGCTGCATAGAACACACTGAGGGAATACATCCGCCTCCTGACATTTCCATTTTCACTACAAGATGGAGCAAGGGAATGGCTGTAAACTACCTCAGGGCAGCGTCATATCTTGGCAAGAGATGTAGCAGAAGTTTTTTTAGTAATATTACCCCTTTGCCCGAATCCAGAAAGCAAGATAGGTGATTCAGAACATAAACATGGGCAATAGAGAATCTATCTATGATTACCACTCTAGGTACAAGAAGCTAATTGCAAGGTGTCCTCAGCATGGTTTTGATGATAAAGATTTAATCACTACCTTTATGAATGGATTAAGGCAGTCTGAACGAGATTGGATAGATGCAGCTTGTAGTGGAAATGTTATCAACAAACCACCAAGTGAAATATTCAAACTATTTGCTAAGATGGCAGACAGGAAAAGGAATCAAGATGAGACCATCGTGCCCAGGACGCATGAGCCGACCAACAACGATCCCAAATTTGATATCTTATTGTCTATGATGAAGGAAATGATGAATCAGAACAAGAATAACGCTGTTGGGAATGAAAATTCTGGCCCAATCATGAAGAAATGAGTAATGAAGTGTGAGCTTTGTGCTGCTAATACTCATCCCATTGATAGGTGCCCATCGTTGTACGGAGATGAAGAAGTTAATGCCGTTGGGAAACCATACCAGCAAGGAGATGTTGGGCAGCGAAGGAACTTTAACAATGGACCTTGGGGGTAGGATATATTATATAGGCTGCATATATTTGATCAAAGAAATTATAAAAGCTCAAAGGGGCTTAACAAGGGAAGTTCAATTGGGCAGGCTCTTTCGCTCAATTGGGCTTACAAAAGAAAAAACATGCCTAATTCATCTAAGTTTTTCTAGCCTAAGTCAATGAGGTCTCAAGGAGTAGACATGCAAGTTCTAGGTAGCATCCAAACAAACATATCATAAAAATCACACAAGAAAGAAACTGCTTGGTCAATAACATGCAGTGTAAAGCTCAAATCCTCACAACGACATGCTCACAAGTTCGTTCGTCATCCCTATCTTCATATGATCATGCTTGGACTAGAATACAAAAAATGCACTCATCATATAACTCAGAGTCAAATTATGCTCAGACATTATCTAATCATCCTAAACATGCTTGACCTCTATAACGCACACAAAAGACGCTCCTCCCACCCACACACTTTGCTTAGGCAAAGTGGGTGGAAGGCACAGACCAACACAAAACTAAAATTTATAAAAACAGACGCTCTACCCCTCATACCTACACACTTTACCTTTAGCAAAGTGAGTGAAAATAAAGGTAGATCGTAAAATCAGACTCTAAACAAAAACTTTAAAAACATTTAGACTCAAACAAATTAAGAAAAATGCAAAATAAAAAATAAAAACCTAAACTACTAAAAATTGGGAGGACAAAATCATTGGGCAGGGTTAGATCCTGACCTGGTTGGGTCAATCTTCAAGGCACTAATAATCTCGGCAAGGGCATGTTTGTTCTCCAATCCAAGTTGCTCCAATCTGGCATTGCTTTCCTCCAACTTGGTCAAGCATTCCATCATCCCTGCTACATCTTGGGCAGGCAACACCGGAGTACTGGGAACTTCACCTCCAACTGACTGAGGAGGGGAGTCAGCAACTTGGGCAGGCTCGTCTGGTGGAATCACAAACACTAATGTTTCTTCATCATCCCTTCCACATACACCCATAGTAGTCAAGCAAGCGAGGTCTAGGCGCTCCTCATGCATTGGCTGTAGCTACGTAGTGGCTTCGTCAAATCCGTGCATCCCTATGGCATGGTGAGTCACCAGGTGGGCAAGGGAAAACCTCTGATTGCGAGAGTTTACGATATCCTTGAAATGGTGCATAGCATAAGCTCCAAAGTTGAGCCTCTGCTTGTGCACCATACTTGACAGTATGAAGATCTCTTGGCGAGTGACGGAGTTGCCGCTATCCTTCTTCCTGAAAAAGTTGTAGGCAAGGATTCGGTGACACACCTTCAAGGTATCATCCTTCATTATATGCCCCTTTGTCGTGCCAGCCTTGAAGAAAGGGTCATCACTGAACTCCGCCCATTTCCTTGCCCACTCATCAGCATCCAGTTGAGGAATGTACCTCAACGCTCCCTTGTACTCCTCGCTTCTTATCGTGTGAAAATCCTCAATGCCCAACGCCTGGTTCAAATCTGTCATACCCCGACTCCCGAGGTGGGATGTACTAACACTAACACTACTAAACCATCCATCACTCAACTCAAATGAGGGGAAACATGCTCGGGAAAACAAGGGAAAATCAACGGAAAGCGGTAACATTCAAGACATGCTTTCAAAGATATATCGAAACAACCAACGAGCACGAATAATTTACATATCAAGTTCGAATAGGAACAAGTATTCAAGTCAACAAGAAACGAGATTCATCAAAAGCAGTAATTAGTATCGAGCACATTGCTCAGAATTAGAACATGTATCAGAGTATAATATCCAAAAGACTTCAATAACAAAAGCATTGTATTGCAGCGGAATTCTCGACTCAATCCCAACAACTACATGTATGAAGACATGCAATTGCCAGTCTAACATTCGACTCGATCAACAAAATATATATATCACACCACCAAGCTGTCCTCTCCATCCGCATCCCTCTAACCTGCACGTTTAGAAATACATGCAGGGCTGAGTACTTCGTACTCAGTGAACACATGCCAAAATTTTTTAAAAACTTTGCTCTTAGAGCTATACAATTGAACTTGTCTTGCCGTAGCATCACAAGTATTAATGCAGTGAAAACAGTTTTGCTTGTGAATGCAAAAACATTTTCCTTTCGAATAGACTGCGTAGTCAAACAATATATATATATATATATATATATATATATATATATATATATATATATATACACTCAAGCAATATGTATCATCTACCACATTTCACTCTCACTGTGCCGAGAAGTAGGCCTCCTTCTCGAACACTGTGACCGGCCCAACCGAAGCAAGGCTCACAGTCACCTTAAACAATTCATATACCACACGTGGGTTTCCTACCTTTCACAGGACAATAATATCTCAACAAGCAGATGATAACACATACCAAAAACTCAAGTAAAAACGGCAAGTCAACTGAACTTTAAAAACTCACATAATAATACTCAATTATCATAATAGCATTCATCGATGGTTTTGGTTTTAGAAAAGCCCACTTGTCTTCCGACGATTAGCTAGGTGGCTTACTCTTTCTTTGTCCTCGCTACCTCTCCGTCCCGCTCCGTCCTTTATATTTTGACATCGATAAAAGAAGTAAGACACGAGGCATATGACGTAAACTAGACGTTTATTTCGACTGAAGGACTTCTACTTGACTCGTCTCTCTCTATTTTTCTCTTTTCTAAGACAATCTCGATTCTCGGCTTTCTCGTCCTCGGTTCTCACTCTACTCGGTTACTAATTACTGTATCTAGCATTCTCGTTTCTAAATCATTAATGCTACTCGTTAATTGGTTAATGTTATTTGCTAATGTCTCAGCATTTCTTGTTTAGTTAAAGAAACGTTAATTGACTAAACTTCATTATTCGAATAATTACTCACATTCTCAATTATATACTCGATTATACGAACATCATTCACGTCATGAGCACGCATTCTCAACAATTTGAACAATCATTTCATTATAATCAGAGCATCAATATTTTACTCAAGCATATAGATTCAATTAAGTAGATTTAATTATGTTTAATCACATAAGTCTACTCAAACATATTTAATTCAACATAGAATTTCAATCAATCATCATAATTTTAAATTAGAATTTAAACATACGTATTATCTCAAACTCGATTCTGTAATACCCCAGAAATTTCGTACTGACTTAAAAATTTAAAGTTAATAATAATTATGGCTTTGCACGCCTAAGTTCATGAATTTGAATTCTAAGATTTACGGTGAAATCCGTTTCCAAAAATAAATTCCAGAAATCGGACGAACGACTACTGTATTTAGGGTTTTCGCGTCCGTTAAGTTTTTCGACCGGAAACTCGGAATCGAATTCCGTCAGACTTTTACATTCTCGAAATCGCGATACGAACTCGCTCGAGAAAGTTCATTTTTGTGATTTTCCGGACGAATTTTGGATTGTGACGTCCCGACTTTTTCTCGAATTTTGAAAAACAATTTAGGTTTTCCGAGTACGTTAATTATTTCCAATCTAACGGACGAATTAGATTTCGTCAATTCCGTAACTAACTAGAAAAGTATTTCTCGACTTTTAAAACGGCGTTTAAGAGCCGGAAACGAGAAATTTCGTATAAAATTTCCTCGCCAAACGAAACCTAACGACTCACCATTGTTGTAGGATATTTTGTTGATTACTTATGACTCACCATGGTGAGTCATCACCCCTCCCTCCTTATCTCCATTACCGCCCCTCACCATCTCCCACTCTCTCTCATTTTCTCTTCATCATCTTCCATTGGAGACACCATCTCAAGCTCTTCCAAGATCCACATCTCTTACATCTACCGATTAATTTCCAATCCGATTTCATATATCGAAAGGTAAGAACTTCGTCTCTAGTTTGATCCGAACAAATCTTCTTTCCCCTCTCTTTTATTTTTTTCGAAAATTAGGGAGTGAGATAGCATGTTGTTCTTGATCGATACATGTTCTAGGATGCTTAGAATCGAGTTCTATGGATCAAATCATGAAGGAAAAATCAAGAACTTCAAGCCCTATAATTACCGAAATTTTTGCTGTTTTGGGGCTTTCATCTCATGCTCGATTTCTTCGTCGAATTGATGATAGATTAGTGTTCCTCATGTCGTTAATTGATAGTATGAATTGTTTTAGATTTTTCTAAAAATAAAATCCAAAACCTAAGAGACGAACAAGGCTCGATTTAGGTTAGTAAATGTTGAGATATGCTCGATTGTTTAATGGAAATGAATTATACGATGCATGAGAATGAATATATATTAAATTGAGATTTTTCTAAAAATAAAACGAAAAGTGTAAGAGACGAAGATGTAGTGATAAGTCGAGGCTTGATAATATTTTGATAATATGATTTGCATGTTAGGAATACTCGTTAGATGTAATGCTCCGTAATTCCTTACGATCTTAAAATTTTAAAGTTAATTAAATAAATGGCTTTGCACGCCTAAGTTTACGATTTTGAATTCTAAGACTAACGGTAGAATCCGTTTCTGAAAATAAATTACGGAAGTCAGCTAGCCGACTACTGTATTTAGGGTTAGCGCGTACGAAAAGTTTTTAGTTCGTGAACTCAGAACGGAAAACCGTCTGATTTTTACATTCACGAAATCGCGATACGAACTCGCCCGAGAAAGTTCGTTTTTATGATTTTCCGGACAAAACTCGGACTGTGTCGTCCCGGGTTTTTGTAAAAATAAATTTTGTAAATTTATTTTCCGATTAAGTTTCGTACGTTAGCATTTACAGTCAAATCGGATCGCGACGATTTTGTGCCGAGCGACGTTTTTCGTCGAACGTTTTCCGTAACGTCAGATCGCGCCAGAAAAAGCGCGTATTCCTTTCCCTCTCCCACACCATGACCGGCATCTTCTCCTTTTTAGTTAGATTTTTGTGTTTTAATTAGTTTTATAAGTGACACCTAAGGGTTCTACTATTCCTACTTTACACCTTAACACTTTATATCATACTTTATCATTTAAAACACATTTCTTCCCTCCCAAACCCTCACAATTTCAGCTGCACTCCCTCTCCATCTCCTTCTTCATTTCTTCCATCCTCCATTGAAGAGAAGCTCCAAGAACAAGAAGAAAACACACAAGTCTCAATCCCTCCATTCAAACTTCATACTTTCTTCATTAATTCTCAAGGAGGAAACCAACTGTAAAGAAAGGACGAAAGATCCGAAGTTGGAAGCTTTTGCTTTTAAGTTCTGTATATCGAGGTGGGCTTTTATATACAAAATAAAACGAGCAATGCTCGGAAAATCTTTCTTTATCACTTTGATATTTGTGTTTTCAAAGTGATATTATGGCATGAACTATTTTATGTTTTATGTGAGTTCTCTTGTACCTATCAGAGTCAACATTCGTGTTTTCCAGATTTAGAGTTAATCTAACTAGGTTAACTAACGATCGGCTCTGAGTTAGCTGCTAAGTGCTTTCCAGAGTTAGTGCACTTTGTAACCTGTGGTGTATGTGATATCCTGTTGAGGGGTACCAGCCACGGTGAATGAGATTTGGTCAAGATTGAACGTAACATACCAGAAAAATGCTTGCAAGCTAATTTGAGAAAAGAGTCAGAAAATATTTAGTAGACGCGGGCCCGTTTTAATAAAACCCCGACGTGCTACGAATTATGAAATGCCATATTTATCTATACTTATGATTATGATTTCGGCATCGTGCCCACTAAGTACGTTTGTACTTAGCCCTGCATTGTTTTCTAAATGTGCAGGTTGAAGCGACGGTGAGCGGCGACGGTTGATGTTGAGTTAAAGGATAGGATGCTTAGTTAGAACCCTTCCGCTGCCAAACTCTGAATATCTTTTGAAATGTACTTTTTGAACAATACACTGTAGTTTAAGGCTGTAAATATGAACTTAGTATCTACTGTGTACTTTTGTCGAGTAATCACTTGTGGTTAACTCTTTCTTATTTATATTTAAGTCTTGTTCATGTTTTATCAGTGCTTCTCATGTATGTTTAGTCAGTTAGCCCCCTTCTTCCCCGCTTCTTTAATCCAACCCCAGTCGCACCCCAGCTTCTGCCGTCCCTCGGGATTTGGGGCTGTGACAGAGTGGTATCAGAGCAGTGCTCATTTTCTGCTCTGCTTCTGAGTCAATCTTCTAGTATGAATTAGTGTGAGTCATTCTTTCTAGTACGAGTCATTCCTTTAAGTAATATCACAGAGTGGTATTTTATGCAAGTCTTCCTTCGAGTAAAAGTATAGAGTATTCATTCGTACTCTATATCGAGTCTTCTTTCAAATCGTGAGACACGGTATTTGTATATACTCTGGATCAGAGTCGTCTTTCCAAGTATGAGATAAGAGTTAGATTATGATGCTAAGATTGAGAACGTAGAAGTCAACTCAACCGCCCGCTACGTCGACTCAACGAGGAAAAGTGAAAGAATTTTATAATGAGATTTCTTTTAAATAAGAAATTTATTGAACAAGTATTCAATAAAGATTGAGAATGAGAATAAGTTGTGTTTTAAAAATGAGAATTTTTCAGAAGTATAATTTTTTTATACTCTACATGATTATGTGATAGTACAAGTACTATCTTATGTGAAATTATTTGCGCAATAATTTCCTTTTTATGAAAAATTATGCGAACGCAAGAATATAGTCGGATTTTAGGGATTTTTCCCGGTCCATTGAGAACATAGACTTGAAACCTAAGAACTTTCCGGTTCTTCGAGAATTTAGACGTTTTTAAGAAACGTTGTTTTGAAATGATTTTGAAAGGAGATCCCCATCGCGGGAAGGACTTCTACTGATGAAGGTCACATGCGTTAAGTGACATGAATAAAGGTTCGGCAAAGTCGAACTTGTTTTCTGAAAATTTCCTGCGAGGAAAATGAATAAAAATGATTCAATAAATCGTATTAGTAAACGAAGGGAGCAATTAGACGTTTGAGAAGCTTTCGGCTTCGAGTTAAAGAAGATATGAACGAGACGATGAAAATAGAGTTAAATTGGAATCAAAGTCAAATGAAATAAGTGAACGTTACTTGCGTGTAAGTAATGTAATTGACGTCAATTCGCGATACGTCATTCCTTTTTCTTCTCGTTTCGTGTTTCAATAGGGTTCGCTTGATCGAACTTTATAAAGAAAAATCGTAGAGATTATTAGGAGTCGAGCATGAAGCTTGATTAATTTTCCATCGATCACCCGATTCTAGCGACGACAACTGGAACTTAGTTTTCCAGGAAATTATTCTTAAGTTATATTTCATTTTTCTTATGGAATTTAATTCCATATTTCGTCTTGAGCGATGACTACAATTAGTATGAATATTAAGAGTCGTAAACGACAAAATTTCTTGTAAATGGATGTTACTTTTGAATAAGTAATATGAACGAAGTAAATATACTTTGTTTTAATAAGTGAAAGTCGTTAAGAAGTAATGAGTTAAGAAAAAAGAAGAATTAAAATAAGTAATAATATGGTGAAACAAAAAGAATGAAAATAAAATCTTTTATTTTATGAATGTATATGTATATATATATGTTGTTGAGTGCAATTTCTTGAATTGCTAAAAGTCTTAATAAGTGGTTGACTTGAGTGATGATGTTACAATTGAATAAGGGATATTCATTTTGTAATTTATGTTTCGTTGAGACAAGTTATTTTTCCCTACCTGATACTGATCTGTGTTACCTTAAAACTTTTGTAGGATGGCTAGGGTTCGCGTTACGGCTCGGAAGAGCCAGCCTTTGGCCTCGTGCGAGCGCACCATAGTTGACATGTTGCAGGATGAGTACTACGAGTTCGAGGTAGACTATGGGGAGGAGGATGTAGGACAGATTGTTAGTAACTTTTCTTCAGCCTACTACCCAGTGCGACACCTGATTCGGGAGAGTCAGGCGATACTAGACTTGATCGTACACCTACCGGACGAGTGGCGCGGATGGGCGCACCGTGCGGCATGGTACTTCTTGGGGATTTTCGGCGACGACACTGAGCCGACCGGCAACTACACCGGGTTTGGCCTGTTCGTACACAGGAGGTTCTTCGAGAGCAGATTCATGCTCCCCATCCCATTAGAGCCGCACATCCCCTACAGTCACTTTCCAGCCGAGACGGAGCTTGAGCACCTAGACTTAGACCCTGAGTACTCCACTCTGTTGGAGTTGCCACCAGACGGTGTACTGGAGGAGGAGTCTGACGCTGAGTTAGAGCAGCTAGAGGAGGACGAGGAGACAGTAGTTACGCCAGAGTCGCCACTAGTTGGACAGCAGATTGAGGAGTTGATCCCAGGGCCGGAATTCGTGGAGGTTGACGCGGAGACAGCCGCGCAGTTGGGGTTGTCTTCACCGTTTGTGCCAGACGTTTGTGTTAGGGTCAGGGGACCGTTGGAGACGAGACTGTACAGGGAGGGGCCAGACCACCGAGAGATCGACGCGGAGCTCGCCGCCATGTTAGAGCTGCCTTCTCCACTTACGCCACTCGAGGAGATCTGCGCGAGGTAGGGAGTAGTCCGAGAGCAGATGGAGGCAGGACCGTCCAGGGTCCGTTCTAGGGAGGAGTTCGAGTCGGGTTCAGGTTCAATTCCCGAGCACCTTCTTCCCCTGAAGAAGCGTGCGAGAGAGGTCAGCAAGGACTACTTGGTCTCCGACCCGGAGGAGACGGCTTCAGAGGCACCCTTGCCCACCCTGCTTACACTTGCCGACGGTTCTACTCTGAGGGTGGGCGAGGCACTTCAGCTGGTTTTTGGTTCAGAGTCCGAGGAGGAGGACCCGGAGGAGGATCCGGAGGAGGATCTGGAGGAGGATCCGGAGGAGGACCCGGACGAGGATCCGGAGTAGGACCCAGAGGAGGGTTGTTAGGATTTTTGCAGACTTAGGGGTAGTTTTTGCACCCGACTGCAGTTTAGTTAGGCAGTGCGTTGTAGACGCGGGTAAATATCAGTAGTAGTAGTAGTAGTAGCTCTTTGTCCTGTATAGAGTCGGATCAGTAACTAGTTAGTTTTGTAGTACTCTAGCGGATACGAAATTTTATGAATCGTTTCCGTTCTAGTACTTCTAGTAGGTACGGAGTGCAGCTTGTTAGTGCACCCCGTAAATAGTAGGCAGTCAGCCTAGTTTAGACTAATAGTAGTCTAACCCTTTTTGTATAAGTCCTCGTTGGAGGCAGAATTAATATTCTTTTGATGTATATATATATATACATGACCCGTGAAGAGGGTTTTTAATCAAGAAAATTTCTTATGAATTGAGTAATTAAAATCAGAATGTCAAATGAACTCGTGTGACGAGGAAATGAGTTTAACTCGAAAGTTAAAAGATTAATGAGATAATATCGAAGCTATGTTCGATATGTTGTTCCATGAACTTGACTAAGTTGAGAACGAGCAAGTAAGTACTAAGTGTAATTAACAGAAGAAAACTAATGAGAATTTCAATTTTTTTCCTTAGACCAAAGAAAATGCCGCCGAGAAATGTTTACAACAGAAGAGGTCGAGGACCTGGAAGGCCGAGAGGACGTGGTAGACGTCAGCCAGAAAACAACCAAGAACAGGAATATGAGTGGAATATCACCCCATCCCCAACTCCATCACCATCTCCACCCCCGTCACCATCACCACCACCTCCACCACCGCCCCGTAGAGATATAGAGGACCTCTTCTTCAAGAGGAACCCTCCACTGTTTAATGGAACTGGTAGCCCTAGCGATGCTGAGCTATGGGTGAGGTCGACTGAGAAAATTTTCAAGCTCCTCAGATGCACTGATGAGGAGAGAAAGACAGAAAGTGATACTTGCAGAGCATCTAGCTCGTTTTTCATGGGAAGAGTTTAAGGAGATCTTCTTTGACAAGTACGTCCCCAAGACGTATAGGGCACAGAAGGAGGCCGAGTTTTATAATCTGAAGCAGGGAAAGCTGACTGTGACTGAGTATGATGCCAAGTTTTGCGAACTGTCAAGGTATGCTCCGGCATTGGTTGATACCGAGGAGAAGCTATCTAAGAAATTTCAGGGAGGTTTACGACATGAGTTAGGAATCGCTTTAGCTAGTCATGGAGGACTAGGCTATACAGACATACTGGGAAGAGCACTGGAAATGGAGGCCGTCGTGCCTGATGAGAAAAAGATTATACCGACTGCATCAGCACCAGCGCAGGGTCAGAACCGAGGCTACTACAACAACAATAGTAGCAACTACCAAGGGAAGAGGAAATGGAACGGAGGAGGTAGCGGAGGCTACAGTCAGGGTTATAACAACCAGGGAAATCAGAAGAGGGGTAACCAGCAGGGTTATCAGCAGCTTGGCAACAACAACAACAACAACAACAACAACAACAACAACAACAGTAAGAGGCCGTGGCAGGGAAACAACCAATTGGGGTTGTTCATTTAGGGGAACAAGCAGAACTCGCCATGGAAGGGCAACAATCAGCTGAACCAGCCGCAAGGGCAACAAAGGAACTTTAACCAGGGAGCGAATAACCCAGGGAGGGTTACCATCCCTGTCTGCCCGAAATGCAACCGAGCCCATCCCGGAGTCTGCCAAATAGGCACCCCCAACTGTTTCAACTGTGGACAGAAGGGGCACATGAAAAAGGACTGCCCTAAACCGCTTCAAGCAGTACCTCTCTGAGCCATCCAAGCACAGCCGCAGCAGCCGCCTATGAACCAGTAGCAGTTTCAGCAGCATGCACAACAGCAACAGAATGCGAGGGCATGCGCTATCAAACAGGGTGGTCAGCGCAAAGGAAAAGGCAATCTAGCAGGTATGGGAAAACTCCACAACATCCCCATTAAGATACTGTTTGATACTGGCGCATCGCATTCTTTCATTGCTGGCTCGTGTGCCGATAACTTAGACATCAGACCTATAAGAGCTGCACAATCTATGAGAGTAGCCACACCTTCAGGAGAGATCACTACTTCTACTCACGTTTGCTCTAACCTAGAACTAGAAATCGGAACTCATAAGGTTATAGCGAACAACTTAAATGTTATGATAATGTGGGACGTAGATATAATCCTAGGAATGGATTGGTTGTCAGAGAATTACGCCACAATTCTCTGCAACGAGAGAAAAATCTCTTTTCAGCCGCTGGGTAAAGAACCGACCGAATTCCACGGAATTTCCATGGGTAGAGGCGTACCAATCATATCAGCCCTTCAAGCCACCAAACTCATGAAGAAGAAAGGTACCACAGCCTATCTTGTGTACCTAGTCGGAGAACCAGGAGCCGAGAAGACCATTCAGGACGTAAAAGTCATGAATGAATATGAAGATGTCTTTCCAGAAGTGCTGCCAGGATTGCCACCAGATCGTCTTGTGGACTTCACAATCGACTTAGAACCAGGAGCCGCACCTAAATCTAAAGCCCCATACAGAATGGCACCGAAGGAACTGGAAGAGCTCAAAATCCAGTTACAAGAATTACTAGACCTTGGTTTTATCAGGCCAAGCGTCTCACCTTGGGGAGCACCCGTGCTTTTTGTTAGGAAAAAGGACGGATCAATGAGAATGTGCATCGATTACAGAGAACTGAACAAGATAACGCTCAAAAACAAATATCCTCTGCCAAGGATCGAGGATTTGTTTGATCAGCTCAAGGGTGCAGGAGTCTTCTCGAAGATAGATTTGAGGTCAGAGTACCATCAGCTCAAGATCAAACCTAAAGACGTGCCGAAGACCGCTTTTAGAACCCGATATGGCCATTACGAATTTCTAGTAATGCCATTTGGTTTAACCAACGCCCCAGCCGTATTCATAGACCTTATGAATAGAGTCTTCCACCCCTACTTGGACAAATTTGTTTTAGTATTCATCGACGACATCCTCATTTACTCTAAGAATGAAAAGGAGCACGAGGAACATCTACGGATAGTGTTGGAAACACTAAGAGCCGAGAAACACTACGCCAAATTCAGTAAATGCGAATTTTGGCTGAAGGAAGTTATGTTCCTTGGACATATAGTATCGGCAGAAGGAATCAAGGTGGATCCAGTTAAAGTTGAAGCAGTGCACAACTGGAAGTCGCCAACAAGTTAGAACGAGATCAGAAGTTTCTTGGGATTAGCTGGTTATTACAGAAGGTTTATCGAGGGATTCTCTACTATCGCTCGCCCGATGACGCAGCTACTACGAATGGATACCAAGTTTAAGTGGACGGATGAGTGTGAGAAGAGTTTCCAAACTCTTAAGGAGAAGTTAACTACAGCGCCAGTACTAGCACTGCCAGAGAAGAACAAAGAATATGTGGTTTACACTGACGCATCGAAAAATGGATTAGGTTGTGTCTTGATGCAAGACGGACGAGTGATAGCTTATGCTTCACGACAACTTCGACCCCACGAAGTTGAGTACCCAACCCACGATTTAGAACTCGCAGCCGTAGTGCATGCGTTAAAGATTTGGAGACACCATCTTTATGGTGTAAGAGTTGAGATATTCACTGATCACAAAAGCCTGAAGTACTTTTTCGAGCAAAAAGAACTGAACATGAGACAAAGAAGATGGCTCGAATTAGTCAAAGATTATGACTGTGGAATTAACTACCATCCAGGAAAGGCTAATGTGGTAGCAGACGCATTGAGTCGCAAGGCTCCAACGAAGTTAGGATGTCTTTTTGTAGAAGAAGAAACCTTAGTACGAGAATTCGAGAAGATGGATATTAGAGTGCTTGACACGCCAGCTACGATAACAAATCAGATAGCAGCATTAGAAGCTACACCAGATTTGAGAGAAAGGATCATCAGTGCTCAGAGAAAAGACGAGTCAATGGAAAAGTTACGAGTAAGGATAAGAACAGATAAGCCAGAAGGATATTCTGAAGCTCCAGACAATGCAATACTTTATGAAGGCAGGATTTGTATTCCTGACAACGACAGCGATTTGAAGAACGAGATCTTGAGTGAGGCTCACGATACGCCTTACACAGCACATCCAGGAAGTACAAAGATGTACCAAGATTTGAGAAGAAACTTTTGGTGGAACGGAATGAAACGAGACGTTGCCTCGTTTGTAGAAAGATGCCTAGCATGCCAGCAAGTTAAGGCTTTACACCGATGACCGTATGGATTGCTACAACCGTTGGATGTCCCAGATTGGAAATGGGAAGGCATAGCTATGGACTTTGTCACAGGCTTGCCTAAGTCGAGAAGAGGAAACACAGCGATTTGGGTGATAATAGATAGGCTTACGAAGTCAGCGCATTTCTTGCCGATTAAGATTACATACGGATCAGAGAGACTAGCTCAGTTGTATGTCAGAGAGATTGTACGTCTGCATGGAGTACCGAAGGTTATAATATCTGATAGAGACGCTAAATTCACCTCGAGATTTTGGATTACGATGCAGAAAGAGTTGGGAATAGAGCTTAATTTCAGTACAGCATTTCACCCAAAGACAGATGAGCAATCAGAGAGAACTATTCAGATTTTGGTCGATATGTTGAAAACCGTCTGATTTTTACATTCACGAAATCACGATACGAACTCGCCCAAGAAAGTTCGTTTTTATGATTTTCCGGACAAAACTCAGACTGTGTCGTCCCGAGTTTTTGTAAAAATAAATTTTGTAAATTTATTTTCCGATTAAGTTTCGTACGTTAGAATTTACAGTCAAATCGGATCGCGACGATTTTGTGCCGAGCGACGTTTTTCGTCGAACGTTTTCCGTAACGTCAGATCGCGCCAGAAAAGCGCGTATTCCTTTCCCTCTCCCACACCATGACCGGCATCTTCTCCTTTTTAGTTAGATTTTTGTGTTTTAATTAGTTTTATAAGTGACACCTAAGGGTTCTACTATTCCTACTTTACACCTTAACACTTTATATCATACTTTATCATTTAAAACACATTTCTTCCCTCCCAAATCCTCACAATTTCGGCTGCACTCCCTCTCCATCTCCTTCTTCATTTCTTCCATCCTCCATTGAAGAGAAGCTCCAAGAACAAGAAGAAAACACACAAGTCTCAATACCTCCATTCAAACTTCATACTTTCTTCATTAATTCTCAAGGAAGAAGCCAACTGTAAAGAAAGGACGAAAGATCCAAAGTTGGAAGCTTTTGCTTTTAAGTTTTGTATATCGAGGTGGGCTTTTATATACAAAATAAAACGAGCAATGCTCGGAAAATCTTTCTTTATCGCTTTGATATCTGTGTTTTCAAAGTGATATTATGGCATGAACTGTTTTATGTTTTATGTGAGTTCTCTTGTACCTATCTGAGTTTACATTCGTGTTTTCCAGATTTAGAGTTAATCTAACTAGGTTAACTAACGATCGGCTCTGAGTTAGCTGCTAAGTACTTTCCAGAGTTAGTGCACTTTGTAACCTGTGGTGTATGTGATATCCTGTTGAGGGGTACCAGCCATGGTGAATGAGATTTGGTCAAGATTGAACGTAACATACCAGAAAAATGCTTGCAAGCTAATTTGAGAAAAGAGTCAGAAAATGTTTAGTAGACGCGGGCCCGTTTTAATAAAACCCCGACGTGCTACGAATTATGAAATGCCATATTTATCTATACTTATGATTATGATTTCGGCATCGTGCCCACTAAGTACGTTTGTACTTAGCCCTGCATTGTTTTCTAAATGTGCAGGTTGAAGCGACGGTGAGCGGCGACGGTTGATGTTGAGTTAAAGGATAGGATGCTTAGTTAGAACCCTTCCGCTGCCAAACTCTGAATATCTTTTGAAATGTACTTTTTGAACAATACACTGTAGTTTAAGGCTGTAAATATGAACTTAGTATCTACTGTGTACTTTTGTCGAGTAATCACTTGTGGTTAACTCTTTCTTATTTATATTTAAGTCTTGTTCATGTTTTATCAGTGCTTCTCATGTATGTTTAGTCAGTTAGCCCCCTTCTTCCCCGCTTCTTCAATCCAACCCCAGTCGCACCCCGGCTTCTGCCGTCCCTCGGGATTTGGGGTTGTGACATTAGATAATAATCGTTGTCGTGAAATTTGAATGAAATCTGATGACTTTGGAAAATCCGTATGAGACGAACAAATGTATGTAATTAATAATAGGAAAGTCGAGTAAGATTGATAATTGGATATTAATGATCATTAATGTTGAGGGAACGAAATTGTAGTTGACGTCGTGTTGATCCGAGCTATAAAATATTGAGTTTATGTTATAATCGAGAAGTTAGGACGAGAATTGATAACTTGTTTGGTTTAGTAATTGTTTAGTTGAAACGACGAGGTTTTGATCGTCGTGGTTATAGACGAGAAATAGAAAGAAGTTTATCACGTATGGAAATACGTGTTGACTGCCTTGTTTTGTAAATTCATGAGAATTTGAGTTCGATAACATAGAACGAACCTAGAAGAACGTGCGTCGATTTTATCGAGCATTAGGGATTCACTCAGCAGTTTCTGCGACGTTCCACGGAAACTGTAATATCTTTTAGCTCGTTTATCAGATCGAGATCCGCGAATTGGAGAGTAAACTAGACACCCGAGGCTATCTTTTGGTACAGGGCACGACCCCTGTTTCGCAATCCCCTGTTCTGGACAGACTCACTGACTTCGTGTAGTGTATGATCAAATTGTAATTTCCTGAGTTGTTTTCTTCTCAACTTAGCTTCTTTCGATCTTTGAGGTCGCTTTGAGTTAACGAATGCCTTCTTTCTATTGACCTCAGTGTCAAGTATAGAGCCTTGACTGCTAAACGAGATGAGTTCGTATCTTGTATCCGTTTAAGTAAAGAATTTTAGTTAAGCATGCAAATGCCTAAATCGTCTAAAGAACTAAAACATAATTTCCTAAGTTGATTCCTTTCCAACTTAGTTCCTTTTGATCTTTTAAGTCGTAATGAGTTATCGACTATCTTTTCTTCTGACCTAAGAGTCGAGTAAGGAACCTTTCGAGTTCTAAACGAGATTTGTTCAAGTCTCGTTCCCGGTTAAACTAAAAGAATTAATAGCGTGCAAATGCCTAAAGAACTAAAAAGACTACGACTAAAACCAATTTCCAATCTCCATTTTCTTTAATCACTTACCATCGAATTTAAAGTATGTTTATCTTACGATGAAGGAGGAAGTCAGCAGTGAGGAAAGGACGGAAAACTAGAAGACGAAAGTACGAGTAATAAGTTCTGTAAAGTATAAAGGTGGACTTTCCTATATATCAAATAAAACGAGCAATGCTCGAAAACCTTTTCTTTATTGCTTTGAAAATCATGTTTTCAAAGTGATAATCATGGCATAAACTGTTTAAATATTTTATGTGAGTTCCCTTGTACCTATCTGAGTTAACCTTCGTATTTTCCAGATTTATTAGTTATCGATCGGCTCTAAGTTAGCTATTAAGCGCTTTCCAGAGTTAGTGCACTTTGTAACCTGTGGTGTATGTGGTATCCTGTTGAGGGGTAACCAGCCACGGTGAATGAGAATTGGTCAAGATTTGAACGTAACATACTAGAAAAATGCTTGTACAAGCTAATTTATATAAATGAGTCAGAAAATGTTTAGTAGACACGGGTCATTTCCAATAAAACCCCGATGTGCTACGATTATGAGATGCCTGATTATTTATACTTATGAATATGTTTTCGGCAACGTGCCCACTAAGTACTTTTGTACTTAGCCCTGCATATGTTTTCTAAATGTGCAGGTTGAAGTGATGGAAGCGGCGAGGCTTGAATAAAGTTGTCATAGGAAGACTTTAGTTAGTATGAATCACATTTCCGCCGCAAAACTCTAGTATTTTGATGAACATGTATGTAATCACTGTAGACTAAGATCTGTCTTATAACTTAGTTTATCTACCGTGTACTTTCAGTTGAGTAATCCTTTGAGTTTAACTCTTCCTTTATGTAAATAAAGCCTTGTACATAGTATGTATGATGTCTCTTATGTATGTTTAGTTCAGTCAGCCCTCTTCTTCCCCGCTTCTTTAATCCAATCTCAGTCGCACTCCGGCTTCTGTCGTCCCTCGGGATTTGGGACTGTGACAGATTCACACTTCAAGTCACATTAACAATTACTCGTCATTATTCGACTCTAGTTTTGGAAAAGACATTAATTCAAATAATAAAAATTTTCTTGGATTAAAACTTAAATAATCATTTAATATCTCTTAACTCAATATACGACGTTATTTCCAAAGACGTCGTCTTTCTCAACTACTTATACGTATTCACATACGTACTATTACTTATGCTTCTATTATTATGTCACAGCCTCAAATCCCGAGGGACGGCAGAAGCCGGGGTGCGACTGGGGTTGGATTAAAGAAGCGGGGAAAAAGGGGGCTAACTGACTTAACATACATGAAAAGACATCATTAAACCATGAATAAGACTTTAACATAAATAAGAAAGAGTTAATCCCTAAAAATTACTCGACAAAAGTATAAAAAGAAACTAAGTTCAAAATTTACATACTTAGACTACTGAATATTGTTCAAAAGTACATCAAAGAAATTCAAAGTTTGGCAGCAGAAGGGTTCTAACTAAACATCCTATCTTTTAACTCAACATCAACCGTCGCCGCTCACCGTCACTTCAACCTGCACATTTAGAAAACAATGCAGGGCTAAGTACAAACGTACTTAGTGGGCACGATGCCGAAATCATAATCATAAATATAGATAAAATGGCATTTCATAAACGTAGCACATCGGAGTTTTATTGAAAGAATCCGTGTCTACTAAACATTTTCTGACTTTTTCTCATAAATCACTCGCGCGAGCATTTTCTGACTAATGTTACGTTCAATCTTGACCAATTCTAATTCACCGTGGCTGGTACCCCTCAACAAGATATCACATACACCACAGGTTACAAAGTGCACTAACTCTGGAAAGCACTTAGCAGCTAACTCAGAGCCGATCGTTAGTTAATCTAAATAGACTAACTCTAAATCTGGAAAACATGAATGTTAACTCAGATAGGTACAAGAGAACTCACATAAAAACATAAAACAGTTCATGCCATAATATCACTTTGAAAACACAGATATCAAAGCGATAAAGAAAGATTTTCCGAGCATTGCTCGTTTTATTTGTATATAAAAGCCCACCTTTGTTTTACAGAACTATAAGCAAAAGCTTCCAACTTTGGATCTTTCGTCCTTTCTCTACAGTTGGCTTCCTCCTTCATCGTAAAATAAACATACTTTAAAAACGGGTTGTAAAAGATAATCGATTAAAGAGAATCGAAGAAATTTTAGTTGTTTCATTCTTTAGGCATTTGCACGCTTACTAGATTCGTTTTACTTAAACGGGAAACGAGACTCGTACTAATCTCATTTAGAATTTGGGAGATCTCATACTCGACTCTCGGGTCAGTAGAGAAGGTAGTCGGTAACTTAATACGACTTTAAAAATTATAAGAAACTAAGTTGGAAAGAATCAACTTAGGCGATTTACGTTTTAGCTCATTTCACGACTTATGAAATTTCTCGTTTATTACTTCTTTAATGAAAGGATAAGATATAAGATCTCGACTGGTTTTCATCATTAAAGGTCTTGAACTTGACTCTAGGGTCAGTAAGGAGATGTTCGTTAGATAAAACGGCTTAAACAAATGAAAGAAACTAAATTGTGAACTAAACAACTTAGAAAACAAGAAACTGAAAATTCACTGCACAGTCCAGTAACTATGGAGGCTGTCCAGAACAGAGGACTTGGAAACAGGGAATGAGCCCTGTACCACTAGAAAGCTTAGGAAGTCTAGTTCGCACTCCAATTTACGGATCACAAATCCGATAAACGAGCTGGAAGTTATTACAGTTTCCGGCAAGGGTCGCAAAACTGCTCGAAAACCCTAATTGTTTGATAGGTTCGCCGTATAACGTCTTAGGTTCGTTCTAAGCTCTCGTATTCAACTTTTTTAGAAACTGGACTCTCAAGGCAGTCATCATGTACCTCTGTACGTGACAAACTCCTTCTCAACTTGCTCAAAAGCACGACGTTCTAACGTCGTGTTTCAACTATTAATTACTAAACCAACAAAGAAAATTCAAAACGTGTTCTAGTTCTCAACTCTAACTATAACCCATATTATTTCAACTCGAAAGCTTATGACGTCAACTAGGAAGATGTTCTGAATTTCATTATAAACAATAATATCAACTTAGAATTTTCATCCGACTTCTCGATTTTAGTTACAACTAAATATTCGTCTCTTACGCGATTTTTTCAACGTTGTCGGATTCTATTCAAATTTTACGACGTTAAACTACGTCTAACGTGAACCGTTTTCATGCATGCATACACATCTTAACATCATTATAACTCAGTTTATAAGATGATCTTTATCTCTTATGTTTCATTAAACATTTTTAGAAAATTCTCAATTAAATTCTATTAATCAACTAACATGATTTGCAACTATATTTCATTAACAATTTATCACTTAACATCAATACATGAAAACCCCTAAATACTTAATAAATTTCTGGTTTTATACATATGTTAAGGAAATGATTTTCTTCTCCAATTAACAACATTTATATACTAATCAACCTATTATAATAATCATTTATCAATTGCAATTCCAAAAACAACTAACATGCATAAAATCCCTAAATTCAATTCAAAACCCTAATTGAAATTTCACAAACACATAGGGCTTTCAATTCCTTTTTATTCAAAACACTAATTAATCATCTACTAAACATGAATCCATGATCAAAAGAAGAAAATTAAAAATCCTACCATTTTCCCAAAAAATTCTGCATTTACCTAGGTTTTAGGATTCTTGGTTTTGATCAATTTTAAACCTTAATTAATCTATCTAACATATCCAATTTCATTGTTCTAAGATCAAAACATCCATTCCATTACTCAAAATTTCGATCAAGATGGAAAAAGAAAAGAAAAGAAAACTAATTGGATAGAAATGTGGAGGAAAGAATTACCTTAAGATTTAACAAAGGATGTATGGTGTTTGAATGGATGGATTGAGGATTTGTGTTCTTTCTTCTTGTTCTTGGAAGGTCTTCAATGGTGGATAGAAGTGAGGAAGATGAAGAAAATGGAGATTGAGAGAGAGTTGCAGCCGAGAGTTGTGAGAGAGAGAGAAAAATTGGTTTTGTCTTAGTTTTTGTTATGATGATAATGGTTGAACTTGTGTAAAGGTAAGGTTTAGGTGTCATACAATTAAGCATGTCAAAACATGCATGTTGCCACTCACAAGGCTGATGTGTCGGCTGCATGTGAAAGGTTTAGAGGGTTACGGGTTTTTCCGGCACGATCCGACGTTACGGAAAAACGAACGACGAAAAACGTTGTTCGGTACAAAAATCGTCGCGATTCGATTTGATTTATAAATTCTAACGTATGAACTTAATTTGAAAGTAAATTTACAAAATTTATTTTGACAAAAACTCGGGACGACATAGTCCGAGTTTCGTCAGGAAAAACATAAAAACAAACTTTCTCGGCATGTTCGTATCGCAATTTCGTGATTGTAAAACTAAACGGTTTTCCGTTCTTAGTTTATGAACTAAGAACTTTTCGTACACGCTAACCCTAAATACAGTAGCCGTCTAGCAGACTTCTGTAATTTATTTTTAATAACGGATTCGACCGTTAGCCTTAGAATTCAAAAATTATAAACTTAGGCGTGCAATGCCATTATTTAATTAACTTTAAACTTTTTAGAACGTAAGGAATTTATGGGGCATTACATATTATTTCTCTTTTTCTTTTAATTAAACACTTATAAAAATTCATTTTCTATTTATAACTCGACTCTTAACTTCGTCTTAAAACTCGATTCTTAAATTATTTTCTCTATTATTTCCTCGACTCTTTTAATTTAAAATAATTTGAAAATCAAACTCGATTGACTTATTCGGATATCATTACTCGGCATAATATTCATAAACAATTACTCAAACAATTATTATTTATAACCCGATTCTCAAAATAACTCTTATTAAATCTTATTCTCTTTTTATAACATTTCTCAATTAATTACTTTAATTTGCTCAAATAATTCTTACTCGACTCTAATCTCATAGTTCCTCTTACTCGACTTATTTCTTTATTTATTTTCTAAGCTCGACTCAACTTATTATTCTCATATTCTATTATTTCTTATTTAATGAAGAAATTCTTATTTTAGTTAATTTGCTCTAACTTTATTATTAAACTTCAAACTTCTCGACTAATTTAATATCATTCGGATAATTAAACTCATACTCGATTTAAAGCTTCTCGTTGATTACTTATACTCAACTCTATAATTATTATTGTTTATTATTCTCATTATTTCTCGTTTATTCAAACGACTTAATTCTCAATTACTCGACTCAAATTTCATACTCAATTCCTAACTCTATTTCTTTAATTCTATCTCGTCTTCTATTTCTCATTTATTACGACTTCTAATTCATCGTTATTTAATTCTCGATTATTAATTCTTTTAGTCTCAAATTATTTAACTAAATAAATTCTTTTTATTAAACTCTAATTATTTAATAAAGATATTATTTTTCTTTATCTTTCTCAATTTATGACTCATCATTCATTTAATAATTTTTCTCTTTTATTTTCTAGTTAATTTTTATTCTCAAAATATCTTAAATATTTTATTAATTTAATAATTTATTTCTCTTAGAATTAATTTTAATGATCTTTAAATCTTCAAATAAACACCAAGAACACCTAGAACACACACTAGGCATTCATTCAAATCTTCAAAAATTCATGTTTTTCACCAAGAACACCTAGAACACAAACTAGGTATTCTTTCTTATTTCTTTCGATTTTTACCTCTTTTTATGCTTAAAATTTCATTCTTTTTATCTCAATAAATCCTACTAACATCTAGTATTCAAAATTTCACACACAACATGCTCTTAAGCATCATACTATCAAAATCATCAAAAATCATTATAACATCATAAAATTCATTTTCCTCTAAAATCGTACATAAACTAAATTTCTTCTCAAATAACATCATAGGGGTTTTAAACCATCATATACTCATAATCATCTCATGCTCATTATATCATCAAATCATCAACAAAATAATCAAATCAAAATATTCCTCCATACCTCAAAATTCACGGCATACACATATAAAATTAAGGCATGCATTTTCTCAATTTTTCATGCATATATAATTACTCAAATCATGCTTATAAACACATATAGCATTAAATCATCAAAATCATAGAAATTCGAATTCTTCCTTCTCTTTTCCTAATTTTCGGCTTGTACTATTATTTAGGGATTTAATTTTTCTTTCTCTGTTTTAATCCATAGATTAATCACTAGGCTTGATTTCCTATCGATTTCCTCACTCGAATCTCACATCGAATCTCATATCAAAATCCCTAGTTTTGCCAAAGCATAAATTTAAATATCATGCATGCATGTTTTTCTTTAGAGATTATAGAGATTACATATATACATCTAATCAAATGGATTTAACCTACTTTAAAAATTAAATGGATGTTCCTCTATTGATTTCTCTTGGCCAAAAATAATGGCTTGAAAGGCTCAAATCCTAGCTTTGATTTTCATGGTGGATTCCATCTTGAATCCTCAAGAAAAATGAAACAAAAGTTAATCATCTTCCTCAAGGCATGATTGCCGAAATTATTGAAGAAATTGGAGATGATTTGGATTGAATTTTTGAACTCAAGAATTAATGAATAATTACCTTTTCAACTAGGATTTGGAAGATTGAAAAGGATGATGATGATCTCTTGAAAACTTGGATGTTTGAAGCTTGGATCTTGGAGCTTCAATGGAGGATCTTCAAGTATGTGTTGGGGTGTGTGTGGCTCGGTGGAGAGGGAGAGAGATGCGAGTGATATTTTCTTCTCCCTTCTTTGAGAAGTATCGAGAGAGAGAGTGTTTGAGAGATGTTTGATATGATGAATGAGAAATGGTGTTAAATTAAATGCATGGAATATCATCATTGATATTCCTTAGTAGGTTTTGAAAATAGGGTGGCTAGGGACAGATTAGGGAGAGAGAGAGGGTGAGAGGTCGGTAGAGAGAGAGGGAGAGAGATAAGGGAAATTCCCTTCTGACAGATATAATTTTGCCCGGTTGAAAAAGTTTTCCGAATAAAAAGTCCGTATTATTTCATTTATACTGAAAACGGTTCTAATCTCTCCTCGTCTCCGACATTTAAAACTTCTCGAACCTATCTCATGTCCCACTAAATAAATCAAGGATTCCGATTATCTAATTTTTAGCTCAAAATTCCAAGTAACGAAGAAAACCTAAAAATTAATCGGCTAATTAATCCTTTAAGAACTAAACTCTTCGAATTCTCTCAGGTGATCTCAGATAAGCTTTCAACATATCTCAGGAGTCTTAGAATTAATTCTAGATTCAAAAGACACTAATTAGATTAAATTCTAAGTTCGTCGGTGAATAGTATTTTCTCGACTCTAGTTACTATTCATTAAAAAGTAAAAATTCTCAAAATTCTCTGAAGAACTTACTCATGCTCAAACTCATATAAATAAACTCAATCAATGCATCACATCCTCAACTCGAGTAATTAAAACACATAAGTTCACGTTGAAGCACATAGGGGCATTTTAGTCTTTTCACAAATTCCTCTTTTTCCTAGAAAAAATTTATCACTCAAAACTTGATAATTAAGCATATTAACTCATTTAGAACGCACTTAAGAACTTATGAAACCTCGGGGTATTACAAAATCATTCACTGACAACTCTTTGATTGCTTCTATGAACTTAAACTGCATGCACTTCGTGTTGTGATTCCCCACCGTAGGACTCCTCACTTGCAAACTCTGATAAAATTCATACACCAACTCTGGGTATACCCTCTCTTGCCACTCCAAAAACTTCTCCCAACCTATCGCTGCAAAATACCCATGCACTTTTTCCCAGACCCCCAACTCCTCCAATGCGCTCCGATCAACCAATTTGGAGAGAATGATTCCCCTCCTTGGGTGCTTGGGTGGTGTAGATGAGGTGAGGCTCAACCCTATTCCACGATTAGAGGCTCAACCCTATTCCACGATTCCACGATTAGAGGCTCTGCCCTATTCCACGATTCCCTATTCCTTTGGCCTTTTTTGCTCAACCCTATTCCATGATTAGAGGCTCTGCCCGACACTGAGATGAGGTGCTTGGGTGGTGTAGATACCACCTCTTTGCCCTTGGCGACAGACCCTACTCCTTTGGCCTTTTTGGTTGGGGGTTCCTCCATTTCTTCATTGACTTGTTCATCCTTTGTAGCCTCTGAATCATGCTGCTCCATCAAAATCAGATCTCCCTCTCCATCCCCAGCGGGTATATTCTCTTCCTTCTCCGGTTCCTTGCCAAATGAACTTCCTGCCTCCGATGCAGCAGTTCCCTCCTCATTGAGTGACAGAGCAGGCATGTCCATAAGTAGTTGCGCGACATCCTTCTCTTCTTCCATGTCAGAAGAAGAACTAGCCATGGGTGAAGATTTGGGTAAAGTTTTTCGAGTTACTTTGGTGGGGGTAGAAGTATTAGAAATAGGTTTTGGGTGACTTAGGATTTTTGGCCGCTTTTTTATCTAAGGCTTTGCTACTGTGTGTGTTCTTCATTGTAAGAGTGGTAAGGGGGTTTTGTTTCTGCAAAAGTATAGAGAGAGGGAATCGAAGAGTTCCGGTTTGAATTTAGAAGATGAATGAAAATTGTGAGAGAGAGATTTAGTATTAGGCTAGAAAGTAGGGTATAGCTTTGTGACTTGGCAGTTACAGCAACTGTCAGTGGATGTGACGTGCTGATGTATCCACGTTTCCCTGCTTCGCTTGCCTCGCATTCACCGAGCTCAGCCTCTCCTCGACCAACACGAACTCTTTGCTTGCCTATCCTCTCTATGTACATGCCCTACATACATAGACACAAAATGCACTTCCAAAACAAAAACTATTATCCTATGATTAGAAAAATAAAAACTAAAATAAAATCACGAAAAGAAAATACGAAAAAGGAAAAACTAGAAATAAAACTCACTAGGTTGCCTCCTAGCCAGCGCCCTAGTTTACGTCGTGGGCACGACGTAGTCATGCCTGCCCCTAGACGGGCATCATCACGTGGACTTCCTCCTTGTCCACACCCTCATCCTTCTTGTTTCTATAGAAAAGCTTCAATCTCTGACCATTGACCCTAAAATACTTGAAAGACTTTGGGCAATAGATCTCTACAGACCCATTAGGAAATTAGGTAACCACCTCATATGGTCCAACCCACTTCGACTTAAGCTTGCCCTGCATAAACTTGAACCTTGACTGATATAACAAAACTGCTTGCCCAGGCTCAAATTTCTTTGCCTTGATCAACTAGTCATGAGCCTTCTTCATCCTTGTCTTGTATAAAGTAGCATTATCATAGGCTTCTATTCGAATCTCCTCTAACTCTTGTAGCTGCAGCTTTCTTTCCTTATCAATATCACTCCAATCATAGTTAAAGTTCTTTACTGCCCTATATGAATTATACTCTAACTCCACAGGCAAGTGACGTGGCTTCCCAAAAACCAACCGATACGATGACATGCCCAAAGGTGTCTTGAAAGTTATGCGGTATGCCCAAAGTGCATCGTCCAAGTGCAAACTCCATTCCTTTCCATTTTGCCCAACTGTCTTCCTTAATATGGTCTTAATAATCCTATTTGTCAGTTTTGGTTGCACATTAGCTTGCAGATGGTAGGCAGTGGTAACTCGATGATGGACTCCATATTTCTTGAACAGCTTGTCAATTGTAGCATTGCAGAAATGCGACCCTTGATCACTTATGATTGCTCTTGGAATTCCATATCGATTGAAAATATTCCCCTAAAGAAAGGTAGCAACCACATGGGCATCATTCGTTGGTGTAGCCTTCACCTCTGCCCACTTCGACACATAGTCAACTGCCAATATGATTTACTGATTTCCTTTTAAACTGGGTAAAGGTCCCATGAAATCTATCCTCCACATGTTAAAGATTTCCACCGGCATGATCGGGGTCATGGGCATCTCATCCCTTCTAGTTGCATTCCCTTCTTGTTGACACTTGAAACAATTTTTGCACCATTCATAGGCATCCCTAAAAATCGTAGGCCAAAAGAACCCACAATCGAAAATCTTCCTTGCAGTTCTTCGGTGCCCAAAGTGACCTCCACATTCTCTGTTGTGGCAATGCTTCAAAATACTCTTAGTCTCCCAGTTGGGCACGCACCTTCTTAATCCTTGGTCAGCACACTTCTTCCATAAGTAAGGATCATCCCAAACATAGAAAGATCGTTTGGAACCTCTCCCATACTCTTAAAATTGGCAATGTCAGGATACCAAGGTTCTCCATGAAATTGGGCTTCAGTCATGTATAGATGCTCATCAGGAAAAGTCTCTGTAATGGGCACGGAGTCTTCTTCTCTAACTATCCTACTCAAATGATCCGCTACCAAATTCTGAGCTCCACTTTTATCCTTAATCTCCACATTGAACTCTTGCAAAAGCAAAATCCAACGAATAAGCCTTGGCTTCGACTCCTTCTTATTCATTAGGTATCTCAGCGCTGCATGGTCAGTGTAGACAATTGTCTTGCCCACGAGTACATAAGATCTGAACTTTTCAAATGCAAATACAACCGCCAAAAGCTCTTTCTCCGTGGTGGTATAATTGATTTGTGCTGCATTAAGAGTTTTAGAGGCATAATATATAACATAGTTTTCCTTACCCTTCCTTTGACCAAGAACTGCTCCCATGGCATATCCACTTGCATCACATATCAACTCAAATGGCAAACCCTAATCAGGGGGTTGTATCACAGGTGCCGTGACCAAGCATTCTTTCAACACGTCAAATGCCTTTTAACAATTTGCATTGAACTCCCACTCTACTTCATTTTAGAGCAATCTCGTCATTGGTTGGGCAATCTTAGGAAAATCCTTCACAAATCTCCTGTAGAATTCAGCATGTCCCAAGAATCCTCTTAATTGCTTGACGTTGGTTGGATAGGGCAACTTGGAGATGACATCAATCTTCGCCTTGTCAACTTGCATCCCTCTTCCTGAAATCACATACCCAAGCACGATGCCTTCTCGTACCATAAAGTGACACTTTTCATAGTTTAACACCAAGCTCTTTTCCACGCATCTGCTCAAAACCAACTCCAAATGCCCAACACAAGCCTCAAATGATTTTCCATAGACGGTGAAATCATCCATGAATACCTCGATGCAATTCTCCAATAAATCTGAAAATATTCTCATCATGTAATGTTGAAACATGCCTGGGGCATTGCATAGACCAAAAGGCATGCGGCGATACGCAAACGTCCCGAATGGACAAGTAAACGTTGTCTTATCCTGATCTTCTTGGGCAACCCATATCTGCATGTATCCAGAGTATCCATCCAAGAAGCAAAAGTACTTGTTCCCTGCCAACCTTTCCAGCATCTCGTCAATGAACGGTAAAGGAAAGTGATCTTTCCACGTTGCCTTATTAAGCTTCCTGTAGTCAATACACATCTGCCATCCCGTTTGGAGTCTTGTAGGCACAAGCTCATTCTTCTCATTCTTGACCACTTGTATCCCTGACTTCTTGGGCACCATGTGTACCGGACTTACCCACTTACTATCTGGAACTGAGTAGATAATGTCCAAGTTCAACAGTTTGAGTAACTCCTTCATAACAACTTCCTTCATGGCTGGGTTTAACTTCCTTTGTGGATCTCTAGTCGGTTTAGCATCATCTTCCATCAAGATATGGTGAGTGCAAAGAGATGGACTACTACCTTTGACGTCGGCAAGGGTCCAACCAATTGCATCTTTATAGCACCTAAGGACATCTCGAACTCCATCTTCTTCTTGTTTGCTCAACTCCGAACTTATAATCACTGGCAAAATATCATTTTCTCTCAAAAATATGTACTTCAAATAAGCGGGAAGAGATTTAAGTTCCAATTTAGGTGCTCGAACAAGTGAAGACACCAATCTATCTTCATCTCTAATCTTGGGTAAGGCATATGAGGACAGACGGGATCTATCCACTTCCTCCGCTCCTAAGTACTCCAAAGCTCGATTAACCTGGAAAGAATTATCCGGGCTCTTTTTAACTCCTCCTTGAATGACTGCATCCAATGGATCTTGACTTCCAAGAAGAGGGACTGCCTCTTCTATGGCTTGATCAACGTGGTCAATGTACTTGACCATCTTAGTATTTTGGGGGTGCTCCATCGCCTTAAATAAATTGAAAGTAACTGCCTCCCCATCAAATTCACATGTTAGTTGCCCTGAGTTGTAATCAATTCTAATCTTGGCAGTCTTCATGAATGGCCTTCCCCAATAACATGACCGATGCTTTAGCTCCTGTCTTGCCCATGTCAAGGACATAAAAATCAGTTGGGAAAATTAAGTCCTCCGCCTTGAGTAGCACATCTTTCAGTATGCCCTCAGGGTACACATTAGACATGTCTGCCAATTGAATAACCACCCTTGTAGGCTTGAGCGGTCCCATAATATCTTCATCGTACATGGACAATGGCATCACATTGATTGACGCACCTAGGTCAAGCATGGCACGTTCAATCTTCATATCTCCAATTATGCAGGGAATGGCAAACATCCATGGATCTCCACACTTCTTGGGCAAGTCTAACTTTAGGACTGCTGAAACACTCTCTCCTAAGAGAACCTTAGACTCGTCCACGCTTTTTACCTTCTTTGAGCAAAGCTCCTTCAAAAATCTTGCACACTTGGGCATGTTGCGTAGTGCTACGAGGAGGGGCAAGTTAATCTCCACTTTTTGAAAGATCTTGAACATCTCGAACAACTCTTCATCCTTTTTATTTCTTTTCAACCTCGTAGGAAAAGGTGCACGAACAACAGGGTTAGGTTTGACATAAACAGATTTTGGAATTTCTTCCTCGCCATCCTTCTCCTCATCTACTTCCTTCTCCTTCTCCTCATCTACTTCCTTATCCTTGACCTCTACTTCTTTCTTTTTTTTCTTGGGCAACACAGTATCAGAATCTGGCATCTGCACTCTATCGGGCAACGTCTTTCCTCCTCTCAGTGTGACTGCATTAACTTGGGCCTTAGGGGGCACTTCAAGTTGGGCAGGCAGTTCACCTTGCCTTTTCTCAAATCTGGACATAGCATTGACCAAGTTAGTCAGTTGGTTGGTCATGCTCTAAATGGCTCCCCTTGTCTCCGCCCTAAACTTCTCAAGCTCCTGCTGCACTCTGATATTATCCTTGGCCAAGGAAGTCACTTGGTCTGTTAGGCTTGGCCTATTATTGATGTGGTTGAACTTGCTGTTGTTGCCCAAACCCTTGGTAGTTATTGTTTCCATAATGTTCTCATGATTCCTCATCCTGGATTATAGAATTGCGAGTTTGGATCATACGGCCTCCCTTGGTTGTTATTGTTGAACCCAATTGCATTGACCTCATCTTCCAAGGTTGGGCATTGATCCGTAGCATGCGTGATCGCCATTAAAATTCCACAAGGTCTCAGCGCCTTCTTATTATTTCTTGATAAAACGGTTATCAGGGCATTATCCTCCATACCAGTTGAAGTCGGTGGGGCTTTGGTTGCAGTTGTCGTTAGCTTGGGCAATTCTCCCCCATCGTCCTTCAGCTCCTCTGCCATCTCAGCAATCATCTTGAACACGACACTTGGCTGCTTTCTCATAACTGACCCTCCACAAGCTGCATTGACCAATGCCCTTTCACTCGTTCTTAGTTCAGCTACGAAACATTGGATCAAATCATGTTCCGCAATTTGATGATGTGGGCATTTTGCTAGCATCTGCTTGAATCTTTGGAAGTACGAGTAAAAATCCTCTCCAATGCCCATTTTGATGCTTGTAATCATCTTCCTCATCTTCTGAATGCGGGCAGCTGGAAAGTATTTTTTTAAGAATTTCTGCTGCAGCTCTTGCCAAGTGGTAACACATCCTGTGGGCAATGAATAAAGCCACTCCCTTGCGTTGTCTTGCAAAGAGAATGGGAAGGCAATGAGCCTTAAATATTCGTTTAGATTTCCATTAGTATGGATGGTTCCACAAGCCATCTCGAAATCTTGCAAGTGTCTTTGAGGATCTTCGCCTGGGTGATCACTGAACTTGGGCAGGATTTGAATAAAGTGAGACTTTAGTTCCCATCCTCGCGTGGGCGTAGGCAAAGTTATGCCTGAAGGCCTCAGGTTCATGGTGTTGGGAAACAACATCTCCCTTAAGGTTTTCTTCTCCACCACCACTGGATTCTACATTAACGCTTCGCTTTGATTATCTTCTTCTGCTTCACTTGACAAGGAAAGTCCTTCCTCGTCAAAGGTCTCCTTTGGAATTCCTTCCAATGCCTCTTCCTTCTTCTTCTTCTCTGCTCGAATCTTCCTCAAGGTCAGGTTGATATTATCGCCGTACCACGTTTCTCCTTCCTTTCTTGTAAGGTTAGTTTCTTGCATAAAATAAGAACAAAGAAATTAGCATAATAGAAATTACCACTATACATTTAGCAAACTGCTGAATGTAAATAACTGTAACTTGACAAACAAAAAGATCAGTAATACAATCTAGATTTAGGTTTCGAATCAATGAGTATAAGTTTAACTCGATCATTGGTTCAAAGATATTTGTTGCGTAAGTGTGTCAGTGGTTATAGGCTAAAACTATGCAGGGTCCCCATTGTCACGCCGCCACGTACGCTACATAGTCCGCCCAGCTCCATCCTTATGTTTAAGTCTTGACAGGGACACCCTAGCCAATCCTTTTGCTTGCCCAAAAGTCCCGGACATAACACCTTATCGAGAGCATGTTGGTCAAGCAGCTTTTGGTTCTAGATGGGCCCACTCCGGTGCAGGTGAGATAACGAGGATCTCTATCCGACATTCACCAGCATTGACACATCTTTGCAGGTCTAGGCCAAGGCTAACAACTCATTCTTGCCGCTCTCAAGGAATGTAAGGCAAGCATGAGCACTTCTTAATAACCCTCATGTGATGTAGGAATTCGTATATGCCCAGGGCTCGTTGGCCTTCCGAGTTACCTGTGACCACCGAACTTCTTTGGAATCGTTGCCCAATGCCTCGGGAACACACTTATATACAACTATCAAGAACACTTAGACCTCACGAGATCTACAAATTATACATCATATCATCTACCCTAAACCTGGATTTAAAGGCTTAGCTAGACATAAAGTAAATAACGAAAGCAAAAGAGATAAAGAAAAATATATTTGAAATAATAACAATAAGTAAAAGATGTTCGCCCTATTGGGACTTAACAATAAACGTAAATTGTATCTAAGAACATAAACTGCAGAAAATAAAGTGTTTCGAAGTGCAGAAAGTAAAATCGTGCCATAAGGTAAAAGTTGTATCTTGCGCCTTGCATGCATGCATATATATAGAGTACAAAACTAGGGCAAACCCACAAACGGGCCTTCTAGAGAACGGGCCGGCTGCTTCCATGTAAGGATCCACGGATAAGGTTGGAAAGATCTCCTTTCTTATCGCTAAAAACGTATTGTTGTTGTAGTAGGAAACATCGATCGAATTCTTGTGCTGCAAGGAATTTGTTTTCTTGTAGGACTCTAACAGCTGCATCTTTATGCGCCAGCACCGTTGCCCAAGCTCTGCACTTTGCCTTCCCCAATCTCTCTGCCATCTCTTGCCCACGACAGCCTGCACCTTGCCTTCTGGAGCGAAACATACAATCATCTAAATTGACCATACCACTAAAAGTGGAGCAGCTCTTCATCTTGATTTTGACTTATGCCCTCGGTAGCTTGAGCCACGAGCACGACTACTATGGTCATTGCATCGTATCGCCAGTTCCTTCTCTTTTTGCATGTTTTGGCTCCAGTCTTACCCAATTCCTGCCTTTCCTTGCCCTGCCAACTCAAGTGTCCTCCCAGACACAAAACAAACACAAAAGATACTAAAATAGACTCGATCTAGACCTAAAACATACATGACAAGAGCACAAAATATGGGCTCGTCACACGTCTAGGTTCTACATTCACAGGTGTAGACCTAGGTCGCTTTCTATTCGGTGGTCTAAAGAACACCGGATTAGAACTCGATGCAACATTTCGATCTATGGATTCAGAACTCATAGGATCATCTACAAGTTTAGAACCTGTTGCTTCATCCTAAACTTTCTTGCTAGAGTTAGGATCAATCTTAACCTTATTAGGATAGATATTCTCAAAGAATACAACATTCATTCATTCTATCGTTGTACCCACATGAATGTCGGGTATCTCCAATTTGTGCACTACAAACCGATAAGCGCTACTGTTCAATACATAACCAATAAAGATACAATCTACTATTTTATGTCCAATTGTAACTTGTTTTGGCAAAGACATTTCAACCTTAGCTAAACACCCCCACACTTTGAGGTATTTATACGAAGGTTTTCTTCCTTTTCAAAGCACATAGGGAGTCACGTCCTTCTCTTTGAGTGAAATCTTGTTCAAGATATAGTTAGCTGTCAAGACAACTTCTCCCCACATGTTCTGGGGTAATTCCGAACTAATCAACAAGGCGTTCATCATCTCTTTAAGAGTTCGATTCTTACGTTCAGCAACACCATTTGATTGTGGTGAATAAAGAGCAGTCGCTTGATGGATTATACCACTTTCGTTGCATAATTCAGCAAACGGAGCAACATGCTCTCCACTTCTATCACTTCGAACCGTCTTGATTCGGCAACCAAGTTGATTTTCGGCTTTATTCTTAAAGTTTCTAAAAGCTTCAATAGCCTCATCTTTACTTATTAACAAGTAAATGTAACAATATCTTGTGCAATTGTCAATAAAGGTAATAAAATACGTTTTACCACCTTTAGTTTGTACAAACTTTAAATCACACACATCGGTGTGAATCAGTTCTAGAGGTTTAGTGCTTCTTTCAACCGATTTAAACGGTAACTTAGCCATTTTAGCCTCAACACAGACTTCACACTTGTCTTGTGTTTTAGATAAATCAATCTTTAACAAGTCCATATTAGCAAGTTTTTTATAGCATTCGGATTTACGTGACCAAGTCTACAATGCCATAAATCAGAACACTCAAGCAATTAAGCAGAAGTAGTAGCTTTATTATCATTAGCAACTGCCTTTGAAGGCTTACTAGTACGAACACTAAGCTTGAACATATCATCGACAATATGACCCTGTCCGATGGTTTTGCCAAGCTTGTGTATGATTACAAAATCACTACGAAGGTCTATCTCAAATTTAGCTCTAACTAATTTGACTCCAGACACTAAGTTCTTGCGGATTGCCGGAGCATGCAGCACGTCCTTGACAAACATGGATTTTCCATATTGTTTAGGGTGTATTTGATGTCATTTGATAGTGGAAATTATGTTTGTGTAAGCCTTTTCAATACTTAAACTTTGTTTTGTCGTATTTTACTCTTGTTTGTTAGTTTTTAAATAATCCAGGAAAATGAAGGCTGAATTAGATGAAATAGAGCTTGTAATGAGATAAAGGAGCTCGATACGAAACCATGGGAAGAAACGGAGATCAATTCAGAGTTCGGACGAGAGAGAAACAAGCAAAATAGAAAAAGAAAATGAATGAAAAAGTCGACCCCGAGTTGCTGAAAATGAAGACCAAAACCCCGACCGAGCACCCCGACTCGGGGCGTCACAGGTTTGGCTTTAACATACTACCAAGTTCGTCGACTTAGAGCCCTGAATCATCCCGAATCGCCAATTTGTTCTCCAGAACCACCAAATCACGCCCCGAGTCACCGACCCGGTCTCCAAACCCATTTTTTTCGCCCCAAATCCGACTTCAACTCAAGATATAAATACCCCTTTATTTCATTTATGTATCATCCACCTTTTGTCTAACACTACATTGGGCCACTTGAAACATCTCGGATGAACCCTAGCTCTCATTTTACTTGTATTTTGAGAGATTTAAAGATTTATTGAAGATTTCTCCTTTGGAGCCAAGATTAGTATCATTTATTTTTATGTTTTTTTTTATTCCTTGTTTTGGTTTTGATATTATGAGTAGCTAAATCTTTAGTTGATTCTAGGGTGGTTGAAGCTCATATATGATGATGGTTTTACACTTTTGATCTTATTTCACCTTTCATTACATGATTGTGAACCTTGGTGCTTAATTTTCATGCTAGAATAATAGGCCACTTTTCTATGCATGCCTAGGGTTTGTAAAAAGTCCTTGTCGATTTTTATGTTCATAGAATTCAAAGATTTTCAATATGTAAGCAATTGAGACCTAGTGGAGATATTTGCAAGCATAGGAACCTTTAATCTTCATGTTCTTTTTTGAGTTAATTGATTGCCTCGAGTCCTAACCGGAGAGAGTCTATAATTAATCTACTTTTGCATTCTCATCGAGAGGTGGAGTGTAATTATTTGCGTGATTGTTCCTCATGTTTTTGGATTAAAAATTGGTTGAATAGATCAATAGAATGAGACCATCTTTGTCGTCGAGTGGATACGTTCCCTAGAATCAACCACTTTTATCCCTCATTATTTGCATATTTCTCTTGTTTATTATTTGCTCTTCTTGTTTTAATTGTCAATTATTTCCTTTATAGTAAATCACCTCAATTTCTGATTAGTCTAAATAGAATTGAACAACTTAGTAATAGTAATCATGAGAGTTAAAAATTAGTCTTCGTGGATGCGACCTTGCTTGCCACTATCTATACACACACCGTACACTTGCAGATTATTTGTGCTAAACTAAAAGGCCAACAATCCTTCAGAGTTATTGCCACGCCAAAAGTGAGTTGAATCACAACAGTTCCAACTCCAAGAACCGGAGAGGTACGGTCACTCGCCTTGGTGATGAAGCGGTCTTTGACCTCCTTGTAGGTATAAACAAATCACGGTTCACACAGATGTGAACTGTCGCACCTGTGTCAAGAAACCAAGTAACAGGGTTAGGGTCCGAGACATGATTTACCTCGGTGATCATGGCAAAAAGGTCGTCTTTGTCCCAAGAATCGAAGTCCTTCTCGACATGGTTGACCTTGCCCTTTCTCTTCTTCTTTGGATGACGGCAGTTCTTTGCTATATGGCTGGACTTATCACAATTGTAGCACATTCCAGTAAACTTGGTTGGATGCCACTTCTTTTCCTTTGCCTTTGGCAGGATGAGGACGCTTCTTAGAAGGTCTGCCCCTACCATCGGTCAAATTAGCCTTAGCCTCCATTGGAGCCTTGGCCTTCAAACATTGATCACGGACTTGAGCTTCAGTTTGAAGCTTGGCCAACAACGTCTCAAGAGACATCTCCTTTCGCTTATGCTTAAGGTATCCCTTGAACTCCTTCCAACTTGGCGGCAGCTTGTCAACCAAGAGTGCCACAGTATAAGCCTCGGGCAGAGGCATCCCCTCGAAATGAATATCATGCACAAGAGTTTGAAACTCTTGCACTTGGGGCATCATTGGACGAGAATCTACCATTTGGAATTCAGTGAGCCTTGTCACAACGAACTTCTTCGTGATAGCAGGATTAACACGGTACTTCAACTCAAGAGCATCCCAAATTTCTTTGGCAGTCTCCTTGATGTTGAACACATTGAACAGGCCATCATCTAGCCCATTCAGCAATATATTCCGACACAGATAGTCGGAATGCACCCAAATATCATAGTCAATACGAACTTGCACATTCGCCTCGTCCTCAGCTGGGACAGGAGATATTTCTTCACGCAGGAAGCTAGCAAGCCCCATTGTGGTGATGTAGAACATCATCTTTTGGGAGCATCTTTTGAAATCAGTTCCCGAGAAAACAGGGGGTTTCTTGGCGATCGGCATGAGCCGGGCAGCAGCTTGGACAGGAGCCATAGTTGAGCTTGAGGAGCCAATGGTTCCAGAAGTAGTTGATGGATTAGTGGCAGCGCCGGTGCTCGAATTGGTAGACATTATTTCAGCATAATTTTAGAACGAACTTCCGTTTTGAACAGCACACGAACAAGTAATTTTTGGTATGCTCGTCTTGCGATTGTTAGGAACCAGATACTTGGTCGTGTAAATAACAATGAAAAATGCGTGTTTTTTATTGATATAGAAATTGAACAGTACTAACGTCGTCAATATAACAACGAAATGTAACTGAGAACTTGAATTTAGAATGAACCGAAGATCTTCCGAAGTTAGACTTCTGCCCGTAACGAGAATACGCCGCAGTAGTTCTCACGGAAAGGCGGCTCGTCCCCAAAGATTAAAATGATCTTAACGTCTCGGCAGTAGCAGCACCACAAATTAGACCGAGCACCGGCGAAGTGGACAAGAACGAAGACTGAACTCAAGAATGTATGAAATGTTTTGCTTGCTTTGAAGAAGGAGAGAATGCAGTTTGTTGAGTGAGTTTTACAATGAGAATGCCTCCTTATATAGCAGCTCTCGGACATGTGGAGGGGCTCTCGTCCCATTAACGCCGTCTTGATGGCTGGCGGTTTCTGGACGTGAAGAGGCTGAACGTGAAGAGCCTCTAGCTGTTATAGAAGCCAAGAGTCATGGGCTTTCCGGATGGGCTGCAGACTTGGGCTAAGACAATTAACGAAATGGGCTTGTGGAGTTGGTCCGAAAATATAAGGCCCAAACACCAGTTGCCAAGATCCAAGTCCAAGTCCAAGGCCAAGGCCCAGGCCCAGGCCCATCCGGACGACGGCGCGCGCGCGTGTGTGTGCGCGCGAAGACACCCATACACACCAACCCAACAAGTTATTAAGCTCATACAGACATAGCCTTAAATGCTAGTCAAATCACCCACATATAACCGATGTAGGACAAATAACATTTATTATAATTAATAACATGTTAGAAACTACTTCAACATCCAACCTTTAGCATACAATATATAACTCACCGGAAATTGGTTTAGAGATATTAAATATACTGCGTTCATCACTCATGATGTAGATTAATATTCAATAAATATTTTAATTAAATAATAAATATTTAATTAACAATATTTATCCTCAATAAATGGTTAAAACCTAAACCATTTCCAACAGCTCCAGCGCAGTCGGCATCCTCTCCAGAACCCGCTGCCGCACCGTCGCCGTTCAATCTCCTGCAGCGGAGTTTTCCATTTGGAGAAGAAAATACTGGGTCCAAATGGGGACTTGTGGAACTCGATTATACAGCCCCACCCCTAGAATTGAGGGCAAAGTAGTCTATTTCCTATTAATACATGTTGAGAAGCATATAAATAATATTAGGAGGAAAGTGGTATTAAATAAGTGGCTCCAACAGTATTATAACACTGGGCCTATATTTACTACAGGGCTATCCTTATAAATAATATTTCCTACCAAACAATACATAAACCTATATAAATAATATAATATGAGGTATTACAACCTACCGAATAAGCGCTTAGTTGAAAACTTGAATAGAGAACGAGGACTTTTGTAAATTGATAAAATATGGTAATATTTGTCGAGGCCTTTGTATGACCATATTATATTTATACTACGATACATCTTTTAGTACTCTATTTAATGGTGCATGCCCGCAGTGTGAACTCGAAAAAATTTGAGAGCTGTCGCTGTAGGTCAATCAGAATCTTAGTTTAACCACCGATTATCTGTTTAATTTTCATTTAATTTGGGTTTTAGTTATTTATTATATTCATACATATTCTGATAGTTTCTGCCTTCTGGCAACCGAAGTTAGACGAAATTAGGTGGTATATAACTACATTAATTTACTTTGTGGAACCAAATGTCTTGGTGCAGCTACTATTCAAACCGTATATATTAATTTTCCCTTATTTTCTTTTTTCTTAAACCTTTCCGACTCGGTCCGACTAATTTTAAAGAGAATCGTATTTGACTAAGTTCCTCCTCTTCTAAGTAAATCTAAATGTAATAATTTCATTTATACATTTAAAACGTATATTAATTAATTTAATTTTGAGATCTATATATATATATATATATATATATATAGGGGATGAATCAAATAGAAACACTACAACAAAAACCCCCTAATAGGACACTTGCAAGTGTCCCATTATGCAACATGATAGGACGCTCTCTGCTATAGGTTGCTTCCTTAGAGCGTCCTATTTGCGCGCGTCACAAAATGTGTAATAGGATGCATGCTCACGTCCTATTTCGGAACACTTAGAGTGACATATTTTAGGACGCAGAGGTTAACCACAATATATGTAATCGGACGTTTTTTGCCCGTCCTATTTTGGGATGCTTGGTCGCTCTTAGTTTAAGATGCTAAAATGCTTTTAAAATACAATTATAATATTAAATAGTCTAATAACTATATTAACTATTATACTAAATATCCACAGCAACATTCAAATAACATGTATCCAGCTAATATGAGATCTATCCCAATATAACAAAGCTTTATTTCAAATCTGAAATTTCATACACTACATATGAATATTCAGGTGAAAGATTAACTACTCAAAGTATTGAAACTTATTACATATTATCATTTGATACCGATTGTTTTAGAATTAGTTTATCCTCATCAATTGACTTCTCTCTTCAGCATCTCTAACTCTCTTTAGTATCTCTATGCTTCACTCAAAGCTGTTTCAACATCTTATCAATCCAAATCATCAGCTTTCACCTAAAAGCCGCACGAGAATTGTAACGTAGAATCAACATAAAGGTAGAAGTGCAACATAATCAACAATGTCGAGAAATAAAAATGATTACCAAGTGGCGAGGCCATGCAATACATGTTCCGATAGCATCTCCAATTGATGACAAGTTTGCATACGGCCTAATCAAATCTTCATCCCATTCTATAGGCACCGAAACTTGAACTTCACACCAGTTTAATCCAAGCCTTCTCCCTCCAACATCTTGATTTGGATCAAGACTTCGAATGTAACCTTTTGCCACAACTTTTCCAGAATTGAACAAACTTATCAAAACCACCGAATCTCCAACCTGACATCAAGAGAATAAGATCTATAAACACTAATGTAAGAGATGAGACGAATTTGATTAAGTTAAGGCAATGCAGATCAAATTCTACCCTCTTTAGATGTAGATCACATACATAACATTTGACTATATTAGTGACTAAATGAACCAGGTTTCAAAATAAATCAAGCATATACATGAAAAGTGATTAAATGAAGCAGGTTCAAAATAAATCAAGCATATACCTGAAAAGTGACTAAGTTAATTGGGCTGGATGATCGACTTGGCGGCGATGCAGGTCGTCGCGCAGTAGAAACACTATTATTTTGCTACATTTGTTCCTTTAGACTTGTAATCAAAATTTGCTACTGCATTTACTTTTTCTTCCAAGCTACTTGGTTTTTCAAAACCATGCGATAGCATTCACTACGACTTGACACACCACCTGATATATCTGATGGATTAACACTTAAACCAAGCATGCGTACTCTACCACGCGGTTCTTTTCCCATAACCTTAGAAAACGTGTCACTTGGTCCAACAGAATCAAGGCTACCATTTGATAATTTTGACTGAATCTCTTTCATTTCTCCCTGTCAAGCCAATTTTTAAAAACATATTTCACTTGAAAGTTTTAATATACAAATTTCATATAATTAATGGTTGAGATTGATTTGACTATCTTGCTAATTTAGTTGAACGTGATTAAGATTACGGATTTTAAAGTCATTTTCTTTAGTAACCGTCATTTCCTCATTTTATGGAATTCTTTATGGAGTTTGACAAGATAATACGGTTAGCAATTTGAGCTTTTATATGTGATTTTTTTTGTTTATTTTTTATTTCAATTTAATACTTTATTTTTTCCCCACACATGCATAATTTTTCCTTCTTTTTCGTGTGGTGCACCCAATTTATATAATGCTCTATTACACCTAACACGATGTTCTTTATTTATTAAAATACAAAATTTTAATGTTGCATTGTTTTGCATTTAATGTTCTCAAATGAGGATATAAGCATTCTCGAGCTCACATTTAAGGTTCAAATGATCATATAAGTATGACAGTTATATATCTTTTTTGATAAAATTATAATGTTCTATCAGAATTGTTTTATGTTGTTGTATTGATAATTATATGTTTTTTTTTTCCTTAAAATAATAAGTTATTTAAACCCACTATAATTACATTACCATTGCATATGTTATGTGCATAAAATAATGTTGGTTGTTGTGTCTGATAATGTAGTTGTTCACTAAATAAAATGTTATAAAATTATTCGATTTAAATAATTAATGTTTTTTAAGGTCACAATATAATGTTTTTGAATTTGTAATATAATGCTCACAATATTACATCATTATTAATAAAATAGTAGTAAATGAATTGAAAAATAACTAATAGCAAATTCACATGCTTTGCCCGAAAATATTTGTATTAAATATATATATATAATGAGAAGTCAGTCGTCGTTTTTCTAAAGTTGACGCGTCTATTTTAGATGATTGTTTGGATTCACAATTAATAAATTTGTATTTGAAGGATGCCGACATGATCTAAAAACTCAAAAAGTGTAATAAAAATATGCCGTGAATGAGTTTATATTATTTATATTTATTTTAACTATCATCTAACGTAATGATCTCCAAATATATTTCCATAATAAGGAGGACCAAACCCTAACTTTTATTTCATCAGCCTTATATATATATCTTCGTCAGAGTTTGATTGCCTATAAAAGTATTGTGTTTTCTGGTTTTAACATATTACACGTTAACCGAACTCCCAACCTAAGAAATGGGAAAAAAAGAAAAGGAAAAAAAAAACATCTTATCAAATGAGTCGCGTTTTATCGTGGTAGACAGTCACATGTTATTTACTAGAACTTTGCAATCAATCAATTACTGTAGAATTAATGGGCTTAATCCTTTTAAAAAGTAAGAATTAATTACCTAAATTATAGGAAAGCCCACCGACTTGCCTGGTACCAAGCCCACTATAATCGTTAGCCCATATACGGTCTATAAATTTAAACCTGACGGAAAGTATCATAATTTCAGTGAAACATGAAACATCAGTAAGTTTTACAGTTGATATTTTTTGAATTTTATACGAGTTGAAGAATTACTGGTCCCGCCAATTATAGAGCTGATAAAATTATTTGCCGAGCTCATAAGGCTGGTCTCGACGAAATATCATCTCAAGTTGAATTCTTTTAAATTCCAACCAATTTTATTTATATAGTACAGACTACAGAATACGGAGTAGTGAAGCACTGAGCATAATTTTTCAAGTTATTTTCCACGACTAAATGGACTGGTAGTGCCCAGCAAGTTATACATCTCTTTCCCATTTAATTTATATTTTATCATCAATTAATAATAAGAAAATAAACGGTGCACCTTCTATAGTGTTCCGTTCAAATTTTTCTTTATTTGGGTAATTTTAGCATTATTAATTCATATATTCTAATTTTATATACTAATCAATTAATTATATATTTATCATGTCAACATCTATCTATCTATCAATTAATAATAGGAAAATAAACGGTGCCCCTTCTATAGTGCTCCATTTGAATTTTTCTTTATTTGGGTAATTTTGACATTATTAATTCATATATTCTAATTTTATATACTAATCAATTAATTATATATTTATCATGTCAACATCTATCTATTCATATAATTTATTCATATCATATGGCATACTACCATGTTAACATTTATCTACTACGCCCTTCGACCCCCAAAATTTTGCATAGTTTTTTGAGCCACGGATTTTAAGAAAATCCTGAAAAGTGAAATGTAAGTGATGAAAAGTAGAGATAAGTTGAGATGTGGTCCCACGTTATAATGTTAGACTATCTGCATCCCTTGGAGACCATTAGGGTGCTCCAAGGGGTGCTCCAGCACTAGAGCACCCTTAGAGACCTCTACCCCTGCATCCCAACGGTCTCTAAGGGGTGCTCCAGCATAATATTAAACAATTCCCCATTTTCATTTATTAAATTAATTCATCTATTTGTAAATAAATTAAAATACACTACGAATAAATAATACGAATTTTCCATCAATATTTGAAAATTAAAAAATTACATGCCGCACACAATAAAAAAAATTACATAAAACTAAAAATTACGGAAAAAAACTACGCCCATCCCCGACGTTGCTTCACCTCCTCCACCATCATCTTGTGAACATGGAGCTGCTCCGGCGTCATATATCTCGTATCCCTGGAGACAACTTCTAAGTCCGTGGCATATTGTCTCTGCCGAACAGCTTCTTGTCTCGCCCGAGCATTTTCCAGCTTTGCTTGAGCTGATTCCCGCAACGCCAACGCGATCATGCTTGGCCTCGGCGAACTGGGTAATTCAGGAGGTGTATCGATCCATGACGGATTCGAACTGGGACGAAAAAATTTTGAGGGATGAAAGGAATGAGAGGTGTGAAAATGAGGGAGATGAAAATGGATATTTATAAGTAAAATAAATGAACTAAAAAAAAAAGAAAATTACATTCTTACCGGTTCTGCCAATTTTTTAGCCGTTGCTGCCAATTTTCTTTTTTTCCCGTTGGCGCGTGGCGCCACGCGCCCGTAATTTTTTTTTTCTAGCCCGCACGTGTCGAGCACGCGCTGCTCGAGCCACCCCCTGCTCGAGCACCATTCGAGCACCATTCTTCGAGACGGGGTGCAGATAGTCTTAATAAGTGGATGAGTTATTTCCTAAAATGGATTACGCATAATTTTGGGGGACATACCAAAAAGAAAAACTATGCATAATTATGAGGGTCGGAGGGAGTATTATTCATATAATATAATATAATATAATATAATATAATATAATATAATACTGTATATGTATATATATTTTAGGAGTTTATAAACAAAAAAAGGTCACTCCAGACCAATAAATAATAATTTTGTCCACCTACTTAATTTATAATAAAATAGGCCAACATTGAGATGATGAGACAAAAATAACCTTACTTTTTCACCAACTATCCTATTTTTTCTCTTACTTTATTTTCAGAATCTCGTAGCATCGTATCACCATCCACCACTCATTCCGTCACCGCCGCAGCCAATACAGTGGCGGCGAGATACGATTTTCAAAATCTTGTAGCATCGTACCACCGTCCGTCACCCATTCCGCCACCCATTCTCTCACCGCTGCGGTGATGTACGATTTCGGAATCTCATAGCATCATACCATCGTCCGTCACTGCAACTTCCACCACGGCGGCGGCGAGGTACGATTTTTGGAATCTCGTAACATCGTACCACCGTCCGCCACCCATTTTGCCACCACCACGGCGATGTTGAACGATTTTCCGAATCTCGAAGCACCGTATCACTATCCGTCACCAATTCCGCCATCGCCGCCGCCACCACCGCGAAGATAATTTACGATTTTCAGAAACTTGTAGCATCGTACCACTGTCGGCCATCGCGCCGCCGCGAATGTACGATTTTCGGAATCTCGTAGCATCGTACCACCGTCTATCACCGATTCCGCCACCGTCGTCACGACCATCTTGGCGACGAGATACGGATTTTGAAATTTTGTAACATCGTACCATTGTCAGCCACTCCTTCTGCCGCCAACGCCACTACCACTCATTTCGAGATATTACATTCCTCCCCCCTTAAAAAAAATTCGTCCTCGAAATTTAACATGGCTCATAACTTCCAGGATGATAACTTAAACCTGGTCGGCGTGCTCAAGGATTCCCAACACAACAAAACATGACTTTCACCATTCCTTAAAAATATTGGTCATTTAAATGACAACTTTCTCTCGTTATGGAAATCTCATAGAGGTTCAAAATGACTATGTTTCACAGAACACAAAATCATACTTGATTCATTGGCAAAAACAAAAATTAATTTGCAATTGACACATATCATACTCAATGCATAACTCATGCTTTCATAAAATAATTATTAATCAATAACTACCTTTTTCTTTTGTCGAGGGTAATGTGACGGCGAACTGAGAGGGTTTATAGCAGACACATATAAATTTATAAATGTTAATCTTAGACCTAGCACATAGATTAATGATCTCAGAGTCATTCCCAAAGATAACCTCGAATATGTCATCTCATTCTAACATATTCTTGGTATCACTCTCGTTCAGGTGTGTTTCAGTTCATTCAACTCCCCTCCGCTTTGAAGCTTTATAGGAGCCGCTCCTTGTCCGTACCTTTGCACCGGCGATCACTCCTTACTTCTGCCTCGGACATTACAGGCCCACCAGCTTCCACTGGTTCATTCCTGAACCACACCATACTGAAAGAGGTTTGGCTCTGATACCATTTTGTCACATCCCGGTTCCCATAAACCGAGACGCGACAGAGGGGAATAAAGAGGCGGGAAAGAAAGGGGTTTACTTAACTCACATAGAAATTTAACATGAAAATACAATATAGTGAGGCAACAACCGCTCTACACTTCTTAAATAAAATATGGGGTAAACCTGTGTCTAGCATAACAAAAGGAGTCGACCATCTACTTCACCAAATGATGTTATCATGAGGGAGTGGGAATTCGAGCGTCTAAGAGAAGTTGATCACAAGGCACTCTCCATAAAAAATAATAAATAACATAAGAGAAACATATTCAGAGTTGCACAATTAAATAACATAGAAGAAGCACACAAACATATACAACAACAACCTCTTCCTCAGCCTCGTGTCCCATCACCTGCCTCCTGACCTGAAAACATTTTGAAAATATTTTTGGCTGAGTACTAGTGTACTCAGTGGGCATGTGTCATTTTGGAAACATTTTTGGAACATAATAAATTATCCATTTAACATGGTATGCATAAGAGGGTTTTAAAACAGAAAACCACCCCTGACCATACAAAACATACTTTTGATGCATGATGTGATGTTCGATCTTTATACTCAAACTAGGCACCATACCTATGGTTACCATAGTCCATAAATCTGAACCTCCCAAGATGATATAATCAGCGCTCGAAGATCAATGGCCAAGTACGCGATGGTGATCATGCACCGCATAAATGACAAATATGTGCGCATAACTCTCAACCAGTATAAAACTAGCTGAGAACTTCGATCAATAAATATGAAATATATCATATGAAACGCACAAATAAATATTTTATAGATAACTAATTTTCGTGCTATTCTAGAGTTTAATAACTCAAATATAATTTTAAAAAAATTACTTACCTTTATATTGTAGTCGAAAATGTAAACACAAATATGTTGTATTTATTCAAATAAATATAAATATAAATACAAATATACGAATTTTGAATATATGCGGGTTCAATCTCTATTTGATCCTCCGATTCTTCTCTTCACTTTGACCCTCGAACGGTTTTCAAGCAGTCTTTGAGAATTTTTGTAGAAATATGCCTCCTAGATCTCCTTGGACTTGATCTTCAAGCTTTATAACGTTGACGTGGATGACTTTCGCCTTGCTTCCAAGTAAATGTTGAGCTTTGATCTTTGTACTTTGATGATGTTGACTTGAGCTTTGAGGTTGATGGCGTTGACTTGAGCTTTGGGGTTGATGGTGTTGATGCGGAGGACGTTTGCCTTGTTTCCGAAGTAACGTTGAGCGTCAAGCTTTATAACGTTGACGTCGAGGACTTGCGCCTTGTTTCCGAATCAAACACCACTTGAGATATTTCCGCCGAAGAATGCGTTGCTTCCCACGAAGAACGCCTTGAATCTCGTCGGGACACCTTGAATACTAAGAGAAATATTAGGAATTTCTCTCTTCAATTCTTGAGCTCTTTAAGATGATTTTTTTTAGGTGTGATTTGAAGTTGTGTAGAGACTCCTATTTATAGTTGTAGGAAGAGAGAAGTTAAGTGGGCTTTGGACTTCATCATGAGCTTGAGGGATGAGATGGCGCAATCTCATTGGCTCTTGAAGATTTATGTATATCCTTTACTTGTTGCCAAAGAAATAGAGATTTGTCACCATATAAAGACATAATTATCAATTAAATAACTTATATTAATATGGATATGATAAGATTCCATAATAAAATAAGATATTAAAATCAATAAAATATATCATTAAATTTCGATATCTACAAATGCCCCCTCGAGACTTGTTCATGGACGACTTGTCGTGAAAATGAATGAGTCTCGATAAATTTAAATTTGTTAGATAGTTTATACTCATACCAATGAGTTCTTGAACTTCAACTTGTGAAAGTTTATACTCATATTGAAGAGTTCTTGAATTTGCTAGAATAAACTCATTTCAAGGAGTTCTTTGAATTTGAAAGAAAGTTTATACTCGTTTCAAGGAGTTCTTGGATTTGCTAGAAACTTTATACTCATTTCAAGGAGTTCTTTGAATTTGAAAGAAAGTTTATACTCATTTCAATGAGTTTTCACTTGATTTGAATTTGTTGACGTTTTATACTCGTGTCAATGAGTTTTCACTTGATTTGAATTTGTAGACATTTTATACTCGTATCAAGAAGTCTTGGACTTTCTTCAAAGAATTTGATTATGGTTTTAAGGAGCGAGCCGTACACAGTTTATACTCATACGGGTCAGGAGTAACATGCAGTTTAGGCTCATGCGTCATGGAGCGTTATAGATAGTTTAGTCTCTTATCAAGGAGCGATGTAGACAGTTTAGACTCTTATCAAGGAACACTTGAAGTTATTTGATCGAAAAGTTTAGATGATTTTTGCTCGCATCTAGGAGCTATGTAGATAGTTTAGGCTCTTATCAAGGAGCGACTTATCTTCATGGACTTCAACATACATGGGAAGTACTTGTGACTAAATTTGCAGTCTCTTCTTCATCTTCACTTGGAGCTTCTTCATCACTTGGAGTTCCTTCAAATTATTTTCCTCGTGAATTGTTTCTTGGTTTTCTTCAAAGTTGTAAGCCTCTTCAATCAAAAGATCTTCAACTCCTTTTGCAATCATGCTTAACTCCATGTCATGAGCTCTTGTAGGCAGTTCTTCGAATGTCTTTGGCTGAATTTCTTTAAGGATGTATCGAAGACTCCAATTCATGCCTTGGATGCACATCTCAATTGCTAAAGTTTCAGACAATCGATCTTTGCAATTTAAGCTTAAGTCCCTCCAACGATTGATGTAGTCGATCATGGGCTCGTCTTTCCATTGATTTGATTTTATAAGCTCCACCATGCTCACCGTCCTTCGAGTGATATAGAAGCGATTGAGGAATTCTTGCCCCAATTGCCCCAACTATCAATTAAATCTGGCTGCAAGTCAGCATACCAATCAAAAACATTGTCCTTCAAAGAACGCACAAACTGCTTCACCATGTGATCTCCATAAGTACTAGCACCGTTACAAGTCTCTACGAAGTGAGCCACATGTTGCTTTGGATTTCCTTTGCCATCAAATTGTTGAAACTTTGGTGGTTGATATCCGATCGACATCTTCAAGCTTTCAATCCTTGGAGTGTATGGTTTGCTATAAGTCTATGATGATTTGGAGGTCCCTTCAAACTTGTCCTTGATTGTCTTCTTGATGAATGCTTTGAATTGATCGGCATGCATCGATCCATCGGAAGAGACTTCAAGCTCCTTAGTCGGAGATTTGTCACCATCTTTTAACTCTATGAAAAGCTCGGCTTCTTGATCGTCCTTTGCTTGTTGGCTTCTCATATCCAAAGTATTTGCATTTTCCAGCTTTGCGAGTTGAACATCTCGTTCTTCTAAGCGTTTGGCAAGTCCTTCTGCAAGCTTTGTCAACATTGCGATTTGCTCCTCTAGAGTTGTAGACATTTTCTTTGGATTTGGCAAAGAGAAGAGATGAGAGGTAGAGATTGTCCCACTGGGCATGCCAAAATCTGTAAACACAAATATGTTGTATTTATTCAAATAAATATAAATATAAATACAAATATACGAATTTCGAATATATGCGGGTTCAATCTCTATTTGATCCGTCGATTCTTTTCTTCACTTTGACCCTCGAACGGTTTTCAAGCAGCCTTTGAGATTTTTTGTAGAAGTATGCCTCCTAGATCTCCTTGAACTTGATCTTCAGGCTTTATAACGTTGACGTGAATGACTTTCGCCTTGCTTCCAAGTAAACGTTGAGCTTTGATCTTTGTGCTTTGATGATGTTGACTTGAGCTTTGAGGTTGATGGCGTTGACTTGAGCTTTGGGGTTGATGGTGTTGATGCGGAGGACGTTCGCCTTGTTTCTGAAGTAACGTTGAGCGTCGAGCTTTATAACGTTGACGTCGAGGACTTGCGCTTTGTTTCCGAATTAAACACCACTTGAGATATTTCCGCCGAAGAATGCGTTGCTTCCCACGAAGAACGTCTTGAATCTCGCCGGGACACCTTGAATACTAAGAGAAATATTAGAGAATTTCTCTCTTCGATTCTTGAGCTCTTGAAGATGATTTTTTTAGGCGTGATTTGAAATTGTGTAAAGACTCCTATTTATAGTTGTAGGAAGAGAGAAGTTAAGTGGGCTTTGGACTTCATCATGGGCTTGAGGGATAAGATGACGCGATCTAATTGGCTCTTGAAGATTTATGTATATCCTTTACTTGTTGTCAAAGAAATAGAGATTTATCACCATATAAAGACATAATTATCAATTAAATAACTTATATTAATATGAATATGATAAGATTCCATAATAAAATAAAATATTAAAATCAATAAAATATATCATTAAATTTCGATATCTACATAAAACTCAACCATTCGTATGATACCAGAAATAGCTAACAAGACCTTAGAAGACCGACCACCCTTTTTTTTTTCCAAATATCGACTTGATATATCTTGAGTAAATTTTTTTCAGAAATAGTTCCAACAATCTTCTTTATTTATTTAAGAAATTTTGCCCGTCCCCTATTTATAGGAAGGAAAAGTTAGGCATGCATCACTAGTCTATAATATTATTCATCAATCTACTTCAATTTTAAAGAAAGACACGTACGAGAGTGAGATAAACTTCAAAGACAGAGTTAATCGATCCATTTCTCATATATATTCTAACTTTGGTAATTAATGTATATATATGTTGATTTTTACTCATTGTTGATTATTAACAATATAATATAATATAATATATAAATCAAGGGAATGACTAGCATATATATAAATTACGTACACAAACCCTACATATATATATATATATACTTATTTGAAAATCATTTCATATATATATAGGGGATGGATCATATGAGAATGACAATTTAGATGAGAAATGAGAATGAATCTATGCCATTTATTTGTATTGATCCACGGTTACAATTGATGGTCCCGATACGAGTTACTGGTGTATGGGGGGGAGAATACACCAGTTACGATTTTCAAACTTAACCCCCAAAAATAACTTCAACTGAGTAGAGCAGCTCAGTTGGAATCGCAACTGAGTAAAGAACACTCAGTTGGAAGTGTAGTGCTGTGCGGAATGTGGTGGAAATTAAACTCGAAAAATAACTCACGCTTTTATGCACGGTTGGTCAAAAACCAAAACAGTTGAGAATGCACAGATGCAGTTTGTATGCTGGTTAGTCAGATAGTTGAAAATGCAAGAAATAACTGAATAAAGAAAAACACAAGCACACAGAGATTTAACGTGGTTCGGAGATAACACTCCTACGTCCACGGGGAGTTGTGAGTCCACACAACTCAGTCCAAGTTCTTCTGGACAAACCACACAGCTTACGCGGGCTGTGCAACCGTTAAGGATAAGTTTACAGGTACTTATCAACCTTACAGATTAGTTTACGGGTACTAATCAACCTGTCTACTCAGTTACGGGAAGAGTAGGGTCCTAAAACCTTTTCAGGTATGAAAGATAAGGTTCCAACTAACAACTCGAACAAGAAGTGAGCTGGGATCTAACACTCTACGAACTCTCACAAAGTGATGTTCTCAAGGCTCGATCTAAAGACACTCAGACACAATCTAATGCTCTAGAACTCTCAACAAGTGATGTTCATAGAGACTAAATCTAATTCAGCTCGAGTAAGGAATATAGTTCTTTCTTTCGCTCTGTCTCGTCTCGTGTGTCTTCTCTTGTGTGTCTTCCACCTTTCTCCAATGAATGGAAGCCTCTATTTATAGGCGGAGAGAATCAACTAGCCGTTGGAGGAGCCGTTGATCTCTGGTCTTCGAAAGCGATGGCTTGTCTCTCATCTCTGCAGACTTTCCTGATTTGGCAACTGCGTGCTTCTGCTTTCCATCTGAGACAGCCTTGTGTTGGGCCAAATGAGGTAATGACTGAACGGTCAAACCCTCACGTGACTTCCTTTTGAAATTCAAATTTAAACCTTTGTTCGTCAACCTTGGTCGGACGGTTGAGAAGCTTGATCTTTATCTGAGTGGTCTTCAGCTGATGTTCTATCTGAGAGCTTCTGTCTGATTAGGAACGGTTGAACTCTCAGCTGACTTTGAACTTCATCTTGTTGATCTTAACTGATTGAGTTTACAACTGATGTTCCAACTAGAACGCTCAGTTGTCCTTCTTATATCTGACTCTGCTCAGTTGGCTTTGAACGCTCAGTTGTATTCCTTACAACTGATGTTCTCTTGTAGCTTTTCCCTTTTTTTTTATTTCTTGTCGGATGAACGCTCAGTTGTCTTCCTTACAACTGATGTTCTATCGTAACTTCCCCCTTTTTCAATGTTTGGATGACTTTTGCATCTTCATTCTTTAAACTCTCAGATGTGAGTCTTCTCCTTTGAGTTGTTCAACTGATGTTCTAACTTGTGAACGCTCAGTTGATGTTGCTTCCTTCATCTGATGTTCTGACCGAGTGATTGTGACTTCCCCATTTTAATTCACATCTACTGAACGCTCAATTGTCTTCCTCACAACTGATGTTCTATCTGAGTGAAGCCTTGTTGCCATCTTCAGCTGGAGACCTGTAAAGATAAAATCTTAACTTTGCTCAAACAGCGAGCCTAACTACTAACATTAGGATCTGGCAACATCTACTCGGTTGGGGTCAGTTGGTTTTGAAATTCATCAAAACTCTTACTAACAAATTTCCCAACAACAATTATTTTTAGATTAATGATTAAATAAAATACCTAAAATTTAGATAATGTTTAAATTGTAATTACATTTAGCTGTAACCCTCCACTTCCATAAAAAGTGGGAATTGGTATGCTATATTTCTGGAAGTTCACGTAAGTTGAATTGGTTCTTTTAATGAATACATAAATAAACTTTTTTTTTAATAGATAAAAAAAAACTCATCTTTTATCTACAATTATTTCTTTGTTTATTATCTTCATTTGTTAATATTAAAACTATTTAATATTTTTTTATCGGATTTTTACAATGCATTTCTTGATTAAAATTATGCACAAACAACCTAATAATGCATTTAATATTAATGCATAAATAATGTTATATTAATGTAAGAATAATGTATTTAATATTAATGTATAAATAATTTTATATTAATGCATAAATACGAAAAGCTTAATGCATAACGTAATACGAAATCTACTACAATCTAAATCTATACAAGTCGGTTGAATGTTAACAAAAATCCTATCGAAATTATGCATTATTTCTCATCATATAATAATTTATTTGGTTGAATGTGTCAGACTAATGCATCATTTGTATTTATCTCTATCTGATTTGTAATATTCAATACTTCAATGTATAAGATCGAGTTTTTCAGAAATAAAATCAACAGAAATAACACACACACACCGAGTTAGGATGATGATTAGAGAAGAATGAGAATTGATAGATATTTAGCAGATTTTTCTCTAATTTACCGTGAGTTAATATAGCATGATTTGGTAAAATCTTACCCTTTTTACTATTATATCCCTTAATTGTTAAATTTTGGATATCAGCGTATTAATTCGACTAATATGGGTAAGATAGGTGGCATGTAATCCAACCGTATATTATAGTATATCAATGGTCTGAAATTATTCGTAATTCTCATCTTAAGAGATATTCTCACCAGATCTTATCCCTATATATATATATATATATATATATATATATATATATATATATATATATATATATATATAGAGGGGTGGATCATATGAGAACACCATCTTATATGAGAAATAAGAACAAATCTACACCCTTTATTTGTTTTAATCTATGGCTAGCAATGAATTTTGATTATTATAATTAAAAACGTGATTAAATGTAGCTAAGGCTACTTTGGTATTTTATGAGTTTCAAGTAACCGTTTACTACCATAACTGAAGTCATTTTACTTCAATTATTATATGTAACCCCCACTTTCCATATTCTTATGGGACTCTATGTATTTTTGTTTTAATACCGTGCTATTCAGTTTCCAAAGAATAAAAGTAATCATATTTTCACCAGGACTTGAACCATGCATTTAACTATAATATACTAATGCAGTTATATTGTAATTTCGATTCATAATGTAATTTCTCAAACTTATCTCAAGTTTAAGTTATATTTAAAAAAAAATATCCTATGAATAGTGAATAATATTTTAATGCATTAATATGATTTATGTATATCTTAATTTTCTCGGTATAATTTTATGATACATTAATACCATTTACGTGATGCATTAATATTAAAATGTAAATGCACAAAATAGAAAACAACGTTTCTTACAATTAATGCATTACATGTATAATATTTGTGCATTACATTGTACAAATTTATGCATTAAATTTTGTATTTTTTTTACAGTAATAAGAACTAAAAATAATGCATAAACAATATAAACGATATGCATTAATATTTATTACATAGTGCATTAATAATCCACTCAAAGGATTTGATGAATTTCACAATAGTTTATAATTAAATTTAATAAATTTGAAAATTTAAAAATGAGATTAAGCATTTGTTAAAATACAATAAATTAATGCATCAAAATCTTCATTGTGCATGTATGTCCTCAAATTCTAAAAAATCTGGCGGCGTTTAATTCAAACTTTCCATAGATAATGCCATTCAATTTACCAACTTTATCCTTTTTAGTTGGAAAACAAACGTAATGCATTAATAGTCTGCTTTGTTCTCAATTTAAATCTAACCGTTAGTTTATGATTGATCTAGGGATTAAAATTGTTCTTAGTTCTTATATAAGGGAGTGTTCTTACCAGATCCACTCCCTATATATATATATATATATATATAAGTATATTCTGCATGAATATATATAAGTAGGTTAAAGTTTAGTTATACATAATTATAAAAATGTATAACACTTAATAACTTATTTAGAAAAATTCGGGATATTACAGCTATGGAGCAGTTGCCCATAATGAATGAGAAGTGGTGGATAGAGGGCTTAAGATTACTTATGAACAACAAATGCAACTATGCACATGCTGCACTACTTAGGAGGTGAAAAATGCTTTATTTGGAATGAACTCTAATAAAGCACCAGGCTTGGATGGATACAATGTGCATTTCTTCAAACAGGCATGGCGAATTATAGGTGAAGATGTCACCGAAGCAATACAACAATTCTTCCACACCTATAAATACAACTCTTCTCACTTTGATTCCCAAAAATGCCAATGCAAGTTATGTTAGAGAGTATAGACCCATAGCCTGTAGCAGTGCGTTATACAAGATCATCTCAAAGATTCTAGCAAATAGACTACAAGAGGTTCTACCTACTATAATCAGTGACACACAATCAACATTCATCAAAGGTAGAATGATTTTTGATAACATCCTATTGAGCAATGAATTGATAAAGGGGTACAATAGGAAACATATTTCTCTTCGTTGTATGATAAAAATTGATATTCAAAAGGCATATGACTCAGTGAAGTGGCCTTTCTTAAAATATTTGATGCTTGACTTAAGTTTCCATACAGATTTGTGCAGATGGTAATGGCTTGCCTTAATACAGTGTCATATTCTATATGTGTGAATGGAGAGATAACTGAGCCATTTCAGGCAAAAAGAGGGCTGCGATAGGGTGATCCCATCTCTCCCTATTTGTTTGTGATTTGTATGAAATATCTCCACAGAAACCTGTTGGAGTTGAAGGAGAACAGACTATTCCAATTCCATCTTAGATGTAAGAAGTTTAACTTGGTGGAAGTATGCTTTGTAGATGACTTGCTTTTGTTTACAACGGGAGACATAAATTCAGTTAGACAATTGCTACATACTTTCTCTAAGTTTTCTGCTGTCTTTGGGCTTCAAGCTAACCAAGCTAAGAGCAACATTTACTTTGGTGGAGTTTCAGAGGAAGTGCAGACTCAAATGATTCAGGAATTTGGACTTGTGAAAGGTGATCTTCCTTTCAATATTTGGGAGTTCCCCTTTCAACAAAGAAGTTGTTTGTGCTTCAATGCCAACCCTTGATAAGGAAGATCACAGAAAGAATAGAGAGCTAGACCTCTAAATTCCTCTCTTATGATGGAAGAGTGGAGCTAATTAAATCTATAATATTTGGAATGCAAGCTTATTGGAGTCAAATCTTTCTTATTCCTCAAAAAGTTATCAAAGCCATCCAATCTCTATGCCGAATATTTTTATGGACAGGAAAAGCTGAAACTTCCAAGAGGGCTTTAGTGTCTTATGACAAGATTTGTTTGCCAAAGAGTGCTGAAGGTTTAAACATCACTAATTTACACTGGTGGAACAAAGTAGCTATTTGCAAGCAGTTTTGGAATATCATTCAGAAAAAAGACAAGGTTTGGATAAAATGGTTTCATGGTTTTTACATTAAAAACCAAAACATCACAACTATGACTCTCCCCTCCCAAGCTTCATGGGTGGTGAGGAAGATTTTGGAAGCTCGCAGTGCGTTTTAGGGCTCTACTTTGAGGCAGGCAATGCTCCATTATTCGAAGTTCTCCATTAGAAAGTTGTATCTAGATTTGCAAGGTCAGGTTTAAAGAGTGGTGTCACAGCCCCAAATCCCGAGGGACGGCAGAAGCCGGGGTGCGACTGGGGTTGGATTAAAGAAGCGGGGAAGAAGGGGGCTAACTGACTAAACATACATAAAAGACATCAAATATTCAAAGAACAAGACTTGAATATTATAAAGAAAGAGTTAATCACGAGTGATTACTCGACAAAAGTACACAAAGGTATCTAAGTTCACGATTACAGACTTATACTACAGTGTTTTATTCAATATACATATTCTCAAAAAAAACTTAGAGTTTTGCAGCGGAAGAGTCATAACTAAAGCTTCCTAACTTCTCAACCCAACTTCAACCACTGCCGCTCACGTCGCTTCAACCTGCACATTTAGAAAACAATGCAGGGCTAAGTATAAAGGTACTTAGTGGGCATGATGCCGAAAACATAATCATAGGTATAGATAAAAACGGCATTTCATAATTTGTAGCACATCGGGGTTTTATTAAAAAGGGCCCGTGCCTACTAAACATTTTCTGACTCTTTTTCTCAATTTAGCTTGCAAGCATTTTTCTGGTATGTTACGTTCAATCTTGACCAATTCTCATTCACCGTGGCTGGTACCCCTCAACAGGATATCACATACACCACAGGTTACAAAGTGCACTAACTCTGGAAAGCACTTAGCAGCTAACTCAGAGCCGATCGTTAGTTAACCTAGTTAGATTAACTCTAAATCTGGAAAACACGAATGTTAACTCAGATAGGTACAAGAGAACTCACATAAAACATAAAACAGTTCATGCCATAATTATCACTTTGAAAACACAGATATCAAAGCGATAAAGAAAGATTTTAGAGCATTGCTCGTTTTGTTTCATATATAAAAGCCCACCTTGTGATACAGAACTAAAAGTACTAGCTTCCGATCTTCTGATCTTCCGTCCTTTCCTTACTGCTGGTTTCCTCCTTCATCGTAAAATAATAACACTTAAAATCGGGTCGTAAAAGATAATCGATCATTGGAAAAATGAAAAAGGTTTTAGTCGTTTCATTTCTTTAGGCAATTGCACGCTTACTAGATTCATTTTAGTTAAACGGGAAACGAGACCTGAACAAATCTCGTTTGGAACTCGAAATGTCTCATACTCGACTCTTAGGTTAGTAGAGATGGTAGTTGATAGCTCATTACGACTTAAAAGATCAAAAGGAACTAAGTTGGAAAAGAAATCAACTTAGGAAATTAAGTTTTAGTTCTTTATACGATTTATGCATCTTCACGCTTAACTATTATTTCTTTACTTTAACGGATACGAGATGAGATCTCGTCTCGTTTAGCACTCAAGGCTCCATATTCGACACTGAGGTCAGTAGGAAGATAGTCGGCAATTTATTACGGCTTAAACGATCGAAAGAAACTAAGTTGCGAACGAAACAACTTAGAAGAATAAAATCTGAAAATTCACTGCGCAAGGCAGTAACTCTGGGGACTGCCCAGAATAGGGGAACCGGAAACAGGGGATGAGCCCTGTACCATTTGAAAGCTTGGGATATCTAGTTTACGCTCCAATTTACGGATCGCAAATCCGATAAACGAGCTAAAAGTAATTACAGTTTCCGGAAAGGGTTGCAAAACTGCCGCGCTAACCCTAGTTGCTCGATAGAATCGACGTATAACTTCCTAAGTTCGTTCTAAGTTCTCGTATTCGATTTCTCATGAAACTTGACCCTCAAGGCAGTCAACACGTACCCCCATACGTGATGAACTCCTTCTCGAAACTCGTCCAATAGCACGACGTTCTAAACGTCGGCTTTCGACTAACAAGTACTAAACCAAAACAAGTTATCAAATTCTCTTTTTAGTTCTCGACTATCACTATAACTCATAATATAAAAGCTCGAAAGATCATGACATCAACTACAAAGTCGTTCTCAAGTCCATTATAAACAATATTATCAAGTTAGAAATCTCATTCGACTTCTCGGTTATTAATTACGACTAATTGTTCGTCTCTTACAAAATTTTAAAAGTTATCGGATTTCGTTCATTTTCTACGTCATCAAACATCACCTAACAAGATTCATTTTCATGTATATCATCACTCCATATCATCACTATATCTCAATTTAAAACGAGTTCTTCGTCTCTTACATCCCACAAAATAATTTTAGAAAATTCTCAAATAATTCCTATTATCAACTAACATCATTAGGAACAATATTTCATCAACCAATCCTCAAACAAAACAACTACATGCAAACCCCTAATTTCTAATAATTTTCGGTAATTATACAATGTTAAAGAGAGTGATTTTCTTCATTAATCGACACCAATTATTCATAAATCATACTACTATATCATCAATTGATCAAATGAAGTCCAATTACACATTAAAATGCAAAACCCCCAATTCCAAACCCTAAACCCTAGATCGGTTTTCATCAATCAAAGGGCTTTCGATTTCTTTTTGTTTTAATCCCTAATCGAACACTTCCTAAGCATGATTATAACATTAATTGAAAGATTAAAAAATCCTACCATAAACCCCCAAAATTTCGGTAATGACATAGCAATTAGGGTTCTTGGTTTCAATTAATTTTAAACCCTAATTAACACATCTAACACATCTAATTTCACCAATCCAAGATCAACATCTAGTTCCATCATTCCTCAATTTTGATCCAAAGAAGAAATTAAAAGAAAAGGATTTGGTATGGATAGAAACATAAAGGAGATGATTACCTTGATAATTAATGAAAGAAGACTTAGGTTTTGATGGAGGATGAAGAACTTGTGTGATTTTTCCTTGATGAGAGCTTGAAGATCCAACAATGGAGAAACAAAATGAAGATGGGAAAGAGGGAGGGGTGCAGCCGTGTATTATGAGGGAGGGAGGAGATGAGTGATTTTATTTGTGTATTAGATATGTTATAAGGTATAATAACCTAATAGGTGTAAAGGTTGAATAGTAATAACATTAGGTGTAAAGTTTATACTATATAAAAATCAAATATCTAGCTAATGTGAGAGAGGTGAGGTCGGTCATGAGGGAGAGAAAGAGAGAAATTACGCGCTTTTCCGACGCGATACGACGTTACGGAAATCGAACGACGAAAAACGTAGCTCGGCACAAAATCGTCACGATCCGATTCGTCCAAAAATTCTAACGTATAAAACATAATCAAAAAATAAAATTTATTCCGACAAAAACTCGGGACGACACAGTCCGAGTTTAGTCCGGAAAATCATAAAAACGAACTTTCTCGGGCGAGTTCGTATCGCGATTTCGTGAATGTAAAAATCAGACGGTTTTCCGTTCTGAGTTCACGAACTAAAACTTTTTCGTACGCGCTAAACCTAAATACAGTAGTCGTCTAGCTGACTTCCGTAATTTATTTTCGGAAACGGATTCGACCGTTAGTCTTAGAATTCAAAATCGTAAACTTAGGCGTGCAAAGCCATTATTATTAATAACTTTAAAATTTTGAGATCGTAAGGAATTTCCGGGGCATTACAAATGGCTTGGAAGAAAATGATTAGTTGCAATCTGCCACCTCCTCGTTGCATATTCATCTCCTGGCTTGTTCTATGGAATAAGCTAACTACAAGTGATTATTTAAGAGCAATAAGGATCCAAGTAGATCCAACACGCAGTTTGTGTGAGTTGGAAGATGAATCTCCTAACCACCTTTTCTTCAAGTGCACTTACTCTACTACTATTAGGAGTGCTTTCACTGCATGGGGGGATCCAAAGAACCTCATGTAGTTGGGAGGAGGAGAGATCTTATTTGTTGACTCAGTGCGGAACAAAGAACGGGAAGCAAGCTTTATCGCATGATGGCTTCTATTGCAATGTATCAGATTTGGCTTGAGAGAAATCGACGTCGATTTCAAGGAGTTACACATGACACGACTTAATGAACTTGAACAACAACACATGACTTCTAAGTAAGATACACATTAACAAACTTAGATTTGAAAAATTCATAATGAAAATGTAAATATATCTTTCTCGGCTTTCGGCTAAGATTAGAGATATCAATTTACCATAAACTAATTAGACAATTCAAATAGACATAAAAGGAACAATTTTTACTAATTTTAGTTAATATTAACGTTGTAGTGTTCAGTCTTTTATCGAGTACTATTACGCTACAGGTTTGCGATGGGTATATACAATAAAATCATAATTTTAATCGAGATGTGGAAAAATTCTAAACAAATTTAAATTTAAAAAATACATAATGAAAAGAGCCAACTTATGAAATACCCATAATGGGGATAAAAACCCAATATATAGTCCACCTTTTTAAAATACACAAATTTTAGCCATTCTTTTGAATTTGGAACAAAAATACCCTTAATGAAAGGCACGCAGGTCGGGTCTGGGCACGGGTCGGGTCGGATTCGAATAGAAGAAATCGGGTACTTTTGAAACTAATTAGTGCCAAAGTACCAAATTACTTAATTTATTTTTTGTTCTTTCAAGTAGTACTTTGACACTAATATGATCACTAGTGCCAAAGTGTCAAAGTACCAAATTACTTAGTATTTTTTTTGTGCTTTTTGTGGGTACTTTTGGCACTAATGACCCAAGTTACGTAATTATTTTTTTTGTGCTTTCTGTTGGTACTTTTGGCATTAATATGATCATTAGTGCCAAAGTACCAAGTTACGTAATTGTTGGTACTTTTGGCACTAATATGGTCATTAGCGCCAAAGTACCAAGTTACGTAGTCTTTTTTTTGTACTTTATGTTGGTACTTTTGGCATTAATATGGTCATTAGTGCCAAAGTACCAATTTTTCACTATCATTACATTTCGTCACGACAATGTCTATTTTTTAACATGACAAGTTATACTGCTCTGATTTTGCGGCTCCGCCTTCGGCTCCAATTTTACGGCTCCGCCTTCGCTCCGATTACTAATATAAGGACAATTGTCGAGCAACAATTTGAATTTCTTCAGCTCGCCTCGAGGCCTTCGGCTCCCCTCGCTCAAATCTTGACTAAATAAGAAGCGGCAAACAAAAAAACGAAGAGGCAAACAAAAAAAGAAGCGAAATAATTTGAAAATAAAAAAAAAATCTAGAAAATAAAAAAATAGAAAAAAAAGAAAAAAAAGAAAAATTGGAAAAGATAAGAAATCTAGAAAATAAAAAAGAAAACAGAAAAAAAAATAAAATTTAGAAAATAAAAAAATGAAAAATAACAGAAAAAAATAGAAAAAAAGAAAGAACGAAAAAAGGGTTAAGCAATGATGAATTCAAATAGAAGAGGGTTAAGAGGTAATTAGGTCACAAATTCAAAATAATGGCTATAATTTGTGATTTTTAAAAAGGTGAGCTATATATTGAGCTTGTTTGCTCATTATGGGTATATGACTATGTATTCTCTAATGAAAATGTAAATATATCTTTCTCGCCTTTGGCTAATATTAAAGATATCAATTAACAATAAACCAACAAGACGATTCAAACTATCGAAACGATTTAAATAGAAATAAAAAGAAGAATTTTTACTAATTTTAGTTAATATTAACTTTGTAGTATTCAGATTTTTTATCGAGTACTATTACCAAATAAGTTTGCAACATGAAATATACAATAAAGTCACTATTTAAATCAAGATTTAGAAAAAATCTAAACAAATTCAGATTTGAAAAATATATAATGAATGAGTATTTGGTTTATTGTCACTCATAATTATAAGTTTACATACGTGAAATATAAGTGATTTACTAAGTTTCACTTATAATTAACGCAAACAACATAATAACTTCTTAATAAGATATAAAACTATTTTTAAAATATAAGAATAATAATAGAGAGAGTGAAGGGGAAGCGTTGAGAAAGAAAGACAAGTTTTTTCAAAGTTATAATGATATGATTTGTTGTTTGGTTGTTTTATCATTTGCAAGATTTTTATATTTTCTCCATTGCTCATTTTGGTGAAATAAAATATTATAAACCCAAAAAAACTATTTTTAAAATATATTTATATAGATGAAAATATAAAATTATTTCCTGTCGATTCTCGACGGGCTACTTACTAGTTATACACTAATTTACTTAAGGTGCGTTTACTTTGATGGAAAAAGTAGAAAAGAAATATTTTTATTCTTTTTCAATCCATTTCTCACCAATTGCGAAATATATTAACATGGGGGGAAGGAATGTGATAATATTTTCTAATGAATAAAAGGCATAAAAATAGAAAAGGGGTGAGAGGACCATGTGATAATTTTCTTTTTAACCCTTAACATGTGTTAAAAAAAGAATGAAAATATTAATATTTTCTCATCTTTTTTTATCTATCATTTTTTAATGAAAAAATTTTCATAAAGGTAAACGCACCCTTATAAGTTAAATTTTGCCCAAAATTTTGTCCAATTATTCACAAATCACCAGGTCACATATAGTATGTCAACCCGTTCGATATGAGACTATTTTTCTGAGTTGTAATTATATATCTTGGACTGCATTGGGCCAAATTATCTTCGGATCGGAATATTTGTAGCCTTACTTACAGTTCTTGGGCTAGAAGTCGAGTCCAAAGCAATTGTAAGACAGTAATTTAGGGTGGGGTTGGTAATATAGATAATTTTTTTCGAGCTTATAATTGGAGACCAAATTCTTTTCATGTTTACAATTGGAGGCTAAATATTGAAAAAAAAAATAAGCATTCATATGACAACTTTCGGCCCAATCGGGCTAAATGTTATGTGAGTGTACAATCCGAACTCGACGTGACTATCACAAACCCGCCTAATCAGCCTACACACATCTTTCAAAATCTTTGAAATACCTTAGAGATGAAATCCTCCCAAACAGGCTTCAGATATTGCAAAATCTACATCGAAGATGTTTTCCACAAGTGGGTGGAGATTCTCAAACGCTATCAATTATTGTGAATTCGTACATCTTTGTGGGAATTTCTTAAAAGACTTTTTGTTTTCTAATTTGGGAGTATTTCTTGCAGATTTAGGAAAGAGAGAGAAATGATCTTTTATATTTATTATTTATTTATTATTCAATTTTTTATTGAAGTAATAAACATTTTATCCATTTTATTTTTCCTTTACGTTTCCGTTACATAAGTTAATAGCTGATTAGACGAATATGTGGTAAACACACAGAGTTCAAGTTGTACACAAGCACGTGCCATTTAGTGCTATCGGGCGAAATTTGTCCTTTGAACGCTCATTTTTTAAGGGGGGTGTATTGGATTGAGATTCTGTAGGATTTTTTTGGACTTTAAAAAGTACATGGACTTTGGAAATTCATAGACTCTGCGTGGAGTTTAGTGGAATTTGTTATCGACTTTGCGTGGATTTGGGACGATTTTATTGGAGTTCAAATCTATTAACCCAGTGCTCGCTGGTACACAACGCGCGCTTAAGCACAACCCGTCGCTCGCTGGATGTCAGTCGTGGCTGAAAATAAAAGCCAGCGACCGCTGGATGCACACGATCGTTGGCTTTTATAGTAAGATCACCAAATCATTGAAACAAACCCAGTGGGTATTCTTTGTAAATGGACTCTCAGCGATCGCGAGACCTCAGCCGCGGCTGAAAATAGTAACCATCGATCGCTGGACGTAAGAGATCGCTGGCTTTTCGTGTACTACCAAATCGTTGAAACAAACCAAGTTGGGTATGTCTTTGTAAAAATAGAGTATTTATTAAATGGACTCCCAGCGACCGCTGGGTCTCACCCAATGCTGGAGTGTTCGATGTTGAGCACATCAGCGATCGCTGGGTGACAACCGGCGTTGATGTGAATAAATCCATCGAAATTTGGTGGGAGAAGGTCGGATTTCATCCTTTGTATTGTTTTGTCGAAATCCCTCAGGATCCATGAGATTTTAAAATCCGTAGAATGTTGAATACCACTGAATTTTATAAGATTTTAAAAAATCTGAATTGAATACCTCTAGACTTTAAAGAACTTTTAAAAGTCTGAATTGAATACACCCAATTTTTAAAAATCCATTAAAATCCTACAGAGTTTTGATTGAATACCCCTAAATTTTTCCTCCTGAATTCAAAATTAAAAGAATTCGACTTCCAATCAGAAGCCCAAAATGAATTTGTCCTATATTTACAACCTAAGTGATGAGCTGCACTTGGTCGTCATATTCATAATTTAATAGTATTATGTTTATTGTTTGGGCTTAAATTTCGAGCATCAAACACATAATGTTTGAATTAATGGTTTGGGAAAGCTATGCAATACAATCAGATGTAACCTATAACTATAACTATAACTATAAGGTAATGTGGGCTAAGGCCCATGTGTTTTGCTAACATGTAATGATTTTTATTTATTTTAACGTAAAATGTACTATGCGTAGCTCCACCAGAGTTTAGTTTCTTAGTAAAATGTACTTATATTAAATATGGATATAGCAAAGTATGTCAAATTATTTTCCATAAGAAGTGTGACAGATGAAGATTATAGTCAACATTTTAATAAAATAATTATATTAAACGGATATAGCAATGCATGTCGAATTATTTGCCCTGAGAAGTGACACAAGATTATAGTTATATACTATAAAGAAATGATATTGATTTAATGAGCACAATATTTTTATATGGATACAAGTCTAGGCGAAAACAAAATTAAACAAAAAAAAAGATTTAGATGTTTTAATAACGACTTATTCATATTTTGAAAAAAAATAAAAATAAAAAAGATAACGACTTATTCCATAACTAACAAAAGAAAGTATGGCGAATAGTGATTAAAATGTCCTGTAGGTCTAACCTACTCATACTTTTGAGTTTTGACAACATAGAGCTCGATCTTGTGAGTTGTGACTATGTTTTCATTTAATACCGGCAGTTACGAGTAAATTAATGCAGTCCTATATCTACATTAAAAGATCCAGGTAATTTCATATAATATTTTAATAACAAAATTTCATTGAAAGTCAAATTTGGACGTTCGTCGTCCTCCAAATATGCAAAATATAAGGGACTCCATAATTAACAAAAGACAATATTTAATGGTGACACTTGTTTTTTTAAGAATGGTGACCAATGGTTGAAAAATAAAAGTATATATGTGTAATTTCTCACTATATATTAAGATAGAGTTCAATCTTATTAACTATAGTAACTATTTTAATTTTCTTTACGAGAGACATGTAGCGGCTTATTCTGAACTTATCATCGTGGCCAATCTAACGACAAACTTTATGTTAGTAAATGCAAAGAATATTCATGTTGATACAATTAAATGTTACCGTGTATCTTTCGTTCGTGATACATAACGACCTATCCTGAACTTATCGTCGTGATCAGATCTAACTACTAACATTAAATGTAACGATATTGATTACTAATGTACGTTAACACGTTCGTTTAAAATATTACATAATGTACGTCTGCATGTAATACGAGTGGATAATCATTTAACTAAATTGCATATTTATATAATCATTTTTGGAAATAAACATTCCAAAAAAATTATCATTTTCATATAATTATTGGAGTTTAAAATAACAATGTAATATATTTTTCTTTTGTAAAATTCAAACATTCATATATACTTTAGTTTTTTGTGTAAAAATTACTAATTCATTTCCAGCATAAGATAATTAATTTAAGAAATGGATTAAAATCAACATTTGCGCCTTTTTTTTTTTTTTTTTTTTTTTTTGAAGTTCCAAGTGTAAGCAACTTCGTTACGAATTGTTCTATGTACCTGCTGACCTTTTATGTGTCATGTTTCATCACATTAGAAGAACCCGAAAAGTAATAAGTATCGAAAAAATTTATAAGTCTATAGCCTCTTAAGGAACTCTCACCAACTTTTATATTCGAAGCATAATTATATTTTTCTTTTTCTTTTTTTTTTCTGTTTTATATTTACATGTCGCGTTTTCGTATGAATTAGTAATAATATTAGCACTTCTATAAGCAGCATGAAAAAATCAAGTGCAGAAACTAATACTAATTATAAAAATTACGCAAGTGCAGATGAATGGCATATATCAACCAACCAGGATAGGAATTACATAGATTAATTAACTGGATAATAAACCCACATGCAATTCTAAATTAGTCATGTCTAGGAGTAGATGTAGATCTGAAACAAATGCAACTGGTTGGATTAATTAATTAATTCACAACCTAAATTAAATCACAGAAACATGAAAAACATACAACTCCTGCATCCCCCCCATTCAATGATTGAAATTAATCTCCCTATTCCCGGATTGACTGGAGCTTGAATGGTTGAAAATGTAGGGATACGGCAGCACCATCCCCGTATCCCACCCAAGTCCGCCGCCCTCCATCTCTCCGGCGCCGCCGCCCGTCGGGCTCTGCACCAGGTTCCACGGGAAACACTCCATACCCTCTTCCTCCAGCCGCGGCGCCACCTCTTCCACCACCGGAGGAGGAGGAGGCGGAGGCGGAGGCGGAGGCGGAGCCATTTTGAACGCCAAAGGCCGCTGCTGCTGTGCCGCTGCAACAAGCGGCACAGGAACCAGACGGCGGTGTTGATCCGCCGCCACGATTTCCATCCTGGCCTTGATATCCCTGAGGGTCTGGTTGATGACCCAGCCCATCTCCGCCGCGTCGGGGAGGTTGAAGGCGTCGAGGGTGGCGGCGCCCTGGATGCAGTGGTACATGAATCCCTCGAGCTGGCGGCACTTGTTCTCCTTCTGGAGGCGGCGGAGTTGCTCCGTCGCCTTCTTGATGCGCTGCCGCGTGAAGCTCTCCTGATTGACCATTTTGCGGCTCTGGTCAATCTCGGAGAGCTTGCGGAAGCGGGCAAGGATGGCCTGCGCCCCCAGCAGCGACGGCCACACCTCCGGCTCGGGGTCGTACTGGCTGTAGATGATGGCGCAGGCGTCGACGCCGCAGAGGGTGCTCAGCTCGCTCACTTTCTTGATCAGCCCTCTCTTACGTTTCTTGAATGAGGCTTTTCTTTCTGAGTCATTGGAAATGAAGGCAAGGGTTACTTTCTTTCTCGTCATCTTTTTGTTTCTTTTGTTTTTGGAGATAGATGGGAATGGGAAATCGTTTGATATATATAGATGGATTGGAATGTAAAATATCTTTTATTTTTTGAAACAAAAAATATTACTATAAGATTTTTTGAATTTGCATTAGCAGCATTGTCTTAGTTGTTCCAAATTGGTTGTCCGTTGGATGGCAATTATTTTCATAAACAGTAATTTCTTCTCTTAATTAATGCCGATTTGTATTGTTTCTCTGTAGTCTGGATTTTTAGAATTAATTCCTACCCCAAACGTGTTTTATGAGGATAACCGCATTTATTATCAACATTTTGAAAAGGTTCATGTACATAATCTTTAGCCCTTTTCATTTTTTAGAGCAATTGTGCCTATATATTCTCAACTAAAGTATAAGTTAAATGGAAATTTTTTACAACATTGGCATTGATCATAATACTAATTAATAATGAAGCGCAAACTAAATTAGTTATTTATTTATTTATTTAATTGGAAAAACTGTTAAGATTGAGCCGAGACCTCTATTTCTAATACAAGATCTATTAATGTACTTAGTTTTTAAAAATGGTGGATTTGACAATTTCATAAGACCGTACGTACAAAGCATAATTTATCGCAATTAACCTTTCAATGTATTGTTTGGCTTTTGTCTCCCTGTTTCTCTTTATGCAATATCACGTAATCTATGTGTTAATCTGTATTTAAAAAAAAAATCCAATTATTTTATCGAGTTTATATATAATTTGTAGGAGGTCCATATTATTTCTGTTGTTATATTACATATTAGCGGTATCTTATTGATGGATCACTTTAATAGTGGTGATTTTATTTGAAATGATTGATGCATTTACATTATATAGAATTTCGTGGATATCATCATAAAGATAGGGTATTTGAGGCAAGTTGTTCTTAGATATTTTCGTTGCTGTTTAACATTTATATACGTTGTTCTATACTCTGTGATATTGCCAATTTTATTTAATCCCATTAAAAAGGAAATAAGTATTTAGATCAGATCTTAAAAGGGGTGAATATAATTCGTTAGTAACTGAGTCATATTCCGTATGTGCACGAATTTGATTTATTTTGTATACATATTAAATAAAGATACGTACAACGCACGTAAAAGCTATTACTCGATGAAAAAATACATTTACAATGATGAATTCTAGGTCACGTAAAAGCTATTACTCGATGAAATAATACGTTTACAATGATGAATTCTAGGTGGTCTGTATATATAAGTAGTATATATAAGTAAGATAGTTACTACAAATCTATGTAAATTGCTCTAAAAAAATTATGTAAATTATGGGAAATTATTCTATTTTTATTAATTTAATATAAAACATAATATTGAACTTAAATTAAGAATACAAAAGGAATTAAATAGAGAAAAAAGTAATTGTAAAAATAGACTATCTTATATATAATAGTAATAATTGTGTGTGGCACCAATCTATTATATACATCCATATAACGCGTAGTAGTATATAAATTGACTCTACAACTTTTGTACACAATATTGGACAAGTTTTCTATTGTTAAAATATTTGTTTGATTAAGAACTTGAAAACTTAATTTGAAAGTTTCGATTTTAGGTTTAATGAATTTCGAAAAAAAAAATCCCATTGCAAATCGTCTCTCCTTGGGTTTCCATGGTAACAGTTTTTCACACATGATTTGGCAATTTCAATCAAAATTCTCTACATCAATTCAAATACAACACTAATGTTCTCTATATTATAGTGTAATTTTCTCGAGTTCGAAATTCTCCAATACTCCAAACATGAATATTTATGAAGTTTGTATCTGTAAAATATTGATCCAAATACAGCTGTACGGATACCTTAAAAGTTATTGGCTGTCTTATCTGAGAGAATCTGAGCAGCAATGAACTCCTGCACATCCGATATCAAATCCCTCGTTTACTACTAAAGTTTATCGAAATAATTAATAAATATATATAGCTGTAGTAACACAAGATATATATGGAACAATACATGCGTTCTTTCTATTATCAAATTAATTAGAATATTAACTTTGATATATACTTATTTCAATTTAAAGCGTGAAGCAAATTCTTTTGCAAGTAATATTAGAGCATTGCAACGGATATATCAAAGGTGGTATCGATCCTCTTTGAATCCCCCCTCGATATACCCTCACTCGATATAGGGTATATCGAGCATTGTTGTGGAATGAGAGGAGGCGGTATCGATGGGGGGTATATCGAAGGTGGTGTCGATATATCGACACCGCCTTCAACCCCGGCGTGGCAGCGATGAGGGGACACGTGGCGTACATGTCCCCATTGGGTAGAGCTATTTTTTTTTTTGTCAATGATTATAGATATCGGTATCTATATCAATACTCATAGTGGAATTCTGCACCAGTATCTTACTCAATACCACCAATCATTGAAATCACGCTTTCCGACGATAGATCCAGTATCTATATCAATACCCATTGTGCATGCTCTTATGTAGTGCTTGGCCTTGTAGACGTGAATATGCATTTAGCTTTTTGTTATAAAACGTGCGAATGAGTAAAATATTCACAATTCATCACTTAAAATTAAGTATTTTTTTTTTTTTATTTCAAGAAAAACATGCATAGACACTACCAATACTCTACCAACTTTGTCATCTCATCAAGAGAGTCGTGTTTATATAGCAAGCACTATTGCTCTCAGCTCGCCCTGTCCATGGTACGAGATTCATTGGAGTATCAAATTTTTACTATCATCAATACCCATCACTTATATTAATATCATACCACTATCAATGGCAAAGCTAGACTTTCGATTCAGGAGTTTAAATATTTAAAAAAAAAAAATAGTTGAATAAAGTAAAGATAAATAATAATCGTAGACAGAAACTTAAATTAGACTAGAATAAAAGCTACATATATAGCATATGTAGTAAATCTAAATTTTAATCCAAACTATAAACCTTAGCGCATATGTATATAGTACAAAAAATACTAGTAGAAATAAGGAAACGGACCTCAAAAAATTTATCAATTGTAATAGAAATATTTAACCAACTCCCTACAAACTGACATTGCATGTTCTTGCTTAGTCCTCGGCCCGTATGAATTCTTTTGGCGATTCTAGTCCCATTTTCACAAATAATAATAATAATAATAATAATAATAATAATAATAATAATAATAATAATAATAATGTTAATTTTGATTTTGAAAGAAAAGAACACTAAATAATAGTAATAATAAAAAATCAGCTGGCCAATGTTAAAGTCACCAAATAAAATTCAAAATAATTTAGATTAATCTAAGAAACTACTAATAAAGTATGATGACCAAATAAAACATAAAATTATGTAAAGAGATACAATAACTACCAATATATAGTCTAAAATTATTTATTAGTTTTAGTTGATATAAATCCCTGGAAATATTATTTTTTTTTGACATGAAAATTGAAAATCTTGGAATATTTTTAAAATCTCAAAACCGCGATTGAACGTAATGAAAGAGGCTAAAAGGAATGCCAAAACAAGCTAGATTTATAATCTCCCAACTTTAATTTTCACATATATGGGATCACATTTGAAATATGAAAATAGTTTGAGATCTGCGTGCAGTTAAATTGAAAACATATTCGATCAAAATTGCCAAGAATGTCGAAATCTTGAAAAAATTAAATGTCTTCCTCTTAAAACTATAATGATGAAAGTTGCATTTTTCCTTATGTTCAATCTGAAATCTTCTGATTTCTACCTATATTTCATGATATGAACAATAAGTCATATTAATTCTTCTTTTTCCTTACTTTTCCTTAATTATTCACAGCTTAATTGAAGAATAAAGCTCATGTTTAACAACACAACCCCTACAATAAAAAAAAAAAAATTCTAGAAAGTTCTTCTTATAATAAATAAAGCAGACTACTTAGGACAACTCATTCAAATAATTAAAATAATTACACACATATATATGTGAAATAAGTAACAGAACAAGGGTGGAGTTAGAGAAAAGAATCTGTGTTATTAAATATATAAGTCACACAAAGCCTATTATGACGAGCAAGTTGTCGTTACCGCTGGCCACGACCATACTTATTTACAAGCATATATTCATTGGATTTGATTTTTCAATTTTATTACAATTTTATAAATTCAGGATACTACTAGATTAACAAGATTTATCTTCTAATTATCAATTGAAAGCACACACTTTTGTGCAAGATTATTTATTTATGCATACCTTATCCTCAAATATTTAAGAATCAATTGAAGTAGCATAAGATTCTGTGAAGAAACAATTTTTATCTGCACAAGTTGCAATAAACAAAGGCTCTCACACAGAAGTCTCAAAGTCTAAACCTCAAAATTATTTCTAAAATCTCATCAAAGTTCTACGGAAAAAAAAAAAAAAAAAAAAAGTGAAGAAACAAACACAAGATCAATTCCTTTTTTTTTGGGGGGGGGGGGGGGGGGGGGGGGTGGTTTCTTCTTCGAATCACAATCGGTAAAGCAAGAGGTACATTCGCAACACCACAAAAACAATGATAATTATGACCTAAATTTACATGAGACAAGACATCAAGTTTATGCTGATGAAGAAGATGATGATTTGTTGTTCTACTTTGATTTGATGAAGATATTCTGACCTTAATAATTCGCACTAGAACTGCGGCCGGCCACTGGAGTTTCCGGCCCATGCACCGTCCATTGGGAGTTGACCGTTAGGCATATTCAGCGGCAAATTCAAGAACGGGAGACCCAAAGATGGATCGGAAGAAAACTGATTCCCTCCGCCGCCGCCGCCCATCGGCTGAGACGCCGGCGGTTGCATCTGGAGCCCCTCCTCCTCATCAAGAGGCAACCTCTCATACGCCACGTTAGTAAACGACGCCGCTATGATGATGACGGGGCCGGAAGCAATCAACGCCCCCATAACATTCCCTCCGACAACCTGCCCCTGCCCTCCGGCCAAGTATATAGTCAAACTGGTGGCCCCCGGCGGAGCTGGCGGCGGCAGAAACGAGCCGGAGAGCGAGAGAATCTCGAAGCGGCCGTGGAGCGTGACGACGCTCCCGGCGGCGGCGGGCTGGCGCAGGCTGACGTTGTTGACGGTGCCGGTGCCGCTGAGTATGCAAATACCCCGCTGGCGCTTGCGCGCGTAGGTGGCCACCGCCTCGAAGACGTCGCAGCCGCTGGCCACCTCCAGTATGTGGGCCCGGAGGGTGTTGGCGCTCTCGCGGGTGATGATCACCGGCGGCTTGGGCTTGTTCTTGGAGCCCGGGGGGCGGCCGCGGGGCCGGCGCCCCCCGACCATGTCGCCGGAGGAGGTGAGGTCGAGGCCGGGGTTGGAGTTGGAGTTGTCGGTGTTCTCGCCGGAGAACTGGTGGCGGTTGGATTCATGGTCGTCGGAATCGGGGGGACGCTGGAGGTGGAGGTCGGAACGGTGGAGCTGAGAAACGAAGTGAGAAGCGGAACCTAAGTCCAAACCAGCCATACATACAATACTATACCTCAACAAATTAAAGAAACAACAGGAAACCACAAAAAAATAGTAATTATTTCGATCCAAGGAAAAACAGTATAAAAATCCACTGAATATTTATATGTATCAGCAAATAAAGAAATTTAAAGGACAAACAGTTCAAACCCTAGAGCGAATAGAAAAACAAGGCGAATCGAGTTAGGAGAAAGGAAAGGTTGAGGAAAGAATAGACTAGAGAGAGAGAGAGAGAGAGAGAGAGAGAGAGAGAGAGAGGAGGAGGAGGAGGAGGAGGAGGAAGAGGAGAGAGAGAGGGGGGTAGACATCTGAAAGCTTAAAGTAAACCATATACTAATATATTATGGGACGTATTCAATATGAGAGTGAAGTTTAATATCTATTCTTTTTAAAATAGTTAATTTCATGTGTGCTGAAGAAATTAAATATATATATATATATATGACCTAAAAAAAAGGCCATATATATGACTTGCGATTAGGATTTCTGTCCTTCTCCCCGACCACATAATACTACTTTAACGTTTGTAGTTCAACTCAACTTATCAATACATGAAACGACGAAATTTGAATTATATATGTATTTCTATATCTCAATAAGTATATATTATGTGGCTAATAACATCACTAAAACTCATTAATTAAGTACTCTCCAATGATTGATTCGAATTTAATTATTAGATATTTGCATATATATTTTAGAGATGATAAAGTTTACAGTCCATGTCTCATGTTTGGGATAAATATTAAAATCATATGACTGTTGTATATAGTTAATTAGTTTGTTACTCGATCTCCTTATTTTATTTGTTTGAGTTCCTTATATTGTTACTTTTAGTAAGATGTTAAGTGTGGTTAAGATATATATTATACGATATAAATTTTATGATTTGCGTGAATTTCACTCCTTTTCGAGTATTTTAACCTTGTATTTTAAAAGAAAGTACGTACATAAAAAAAAAAAAAACAGAATTAAGAACCAAAATTTAAGCACGAAATTAATTGATTGCCTTCCTCTAACCAACTTGGCTTAGCTTACCTATGACGAGGCTAATCTTAGTCGTAATTTGAAATTAACACCCTAGTTGTATGTATGCATGTCATCCGATTCCAAGGGGACAACTTAATTGGCTTAATCTATTGTAGCACAATTAATATTGTTATTCTGTATTTGATCAATCCAATCAATTTATAGGGAGTACTATAATTTATGACTATCTTCCGCTTTCGATTGTTTAATGTATCTATACCAACAAAGACACCGCCATATCCGTGCATGTAAGTGATGCATAATAAAGAACGAAGTAAAAATGAGATACCACTTTGTAATTAAAAATTCTAATTGCTTTCTAAAATCATCTTTAATACAACGGAATGATCATTATGAGCACACTTTAATCAATAAATTTAATTGGGTACTAATAATGGATAAAACTCCAAGTATGATTCTAGTGATCTAGTATAATATTGTTTTCATTAGAATAAGCACTTGATTTAACACTTTAATTATACATATGCCTATTCTTCAAATATTTGATTACCTTTATCCAACTAAAGGTGAATTATAATAATATCACTAGGAACCCTATGATGTGATGAAGTTAAAAAAGTATCATTGCCTTATTGTTCTCTTATCTTTTCCAGATATATATTCTAATTGAGGCACGTCTATAAATTTAACTAAAGAACTGAAAATTATACTAAATTAGGTACATATATCTGAGGTTCTTTAGATTTTTCTACTAATTGATAACATAACACACTTATCCTATCAATAGTTATTGAAATCAAATATTACGTACATTCGATAAGTGGTTTTTCAATCTGTAATTAACTACACCCTATGCCTTGATGTATCGTAAAATTATTACTAAGATTTGTGTTGTTGCGACTTGTAAATGATATCAATTCCCTTAAGCTCAGTCGTTATCTTTACGCAGTAGCACTTTGTTTTATTGAATTTATTATATTATTATAAAATATTATATATTCTCATGATCATGCTTCGTAGCTTTATGTACATGATCATTGTATACAAAATGTTTATATCACGAGATTAGGTTTAAATCACGTCTCCTTGATTGACCTAATTGGTAGTGTGAACAAAGTTAATATGTGACTACCGGGTTGTGTGTGTTAATAAGCTTTAAACCATGGCTGTGTTAATGAAGTTTCCTAGAAGGCACAAAATTTGGTGAATCCAATTAGACTATCCACAATGGGTGTCACCATGGGGGGCTTAACCATGGAGATGGCCCATTGCAGAGGATGAGGGTCGAGATTGTCCCGTAACATCGAGTCGGCTCGATCTAAAAATAAAAATAAAAAAATGAATCTCCATTTTTGCTTTTTTCCTTCACATTTTTGCTTTGTTATAGTTTTTCGTTTTTATTCAATAATGTAAAGTTTTTATTTTAATTAGTTAAATTAATGAATTTTTTTAAATTCCAATTAAAATTAATACAAAATGAATTTTCAGAAACTAATTACATAGAGGTAGTTCCATTGCAGGTGAGTGTCTCTATTTGGGGTCCAGTGGAAATGAAGACACCATACATCAAAGTGCTCCACCATTGGCTTTCTTTGTTTAAGTTGTACTTGAAGTACTAGCCAATCTCTCTCTCTCTCTCTCTCTCTCTCTGAATATGGTCAAGAAATGAAGGGCTAGCTGGTGGCAGTCACGTCTTGGTTCTTATTATCTGAGAGAAAAGAAGATGCAGAGTGGGAGGGAAGGGAGGGGTGGTCTAAAGTCAAATGCAGAGGCAAGGAAGGAAGAAGGCTTTAAAATCTATTACTCCCTCCGTAATTGTATAAGTGTCATGTTTCAACCCTTTCCTCTGTAATTATATAAGTGCCCTGTTTGACTTTTTTCCCAATTATACCCTTACTACTTATATAAATTACTAACCCTTGCCATTGTGACCCCACCAGCCCACAATCTTAATTTCCCTAATCTAATTAACTAAATTAATTAACACTACCTAATTAATTGGATTTGGGTCTAAAGAAGCAGCCCAAACCCAAATATTTGCTCGGTCCACTCCATCCACTCTCTATCTCTCTTCCCCAAAACCACTCAGCCCATTTCTTCGATCCACTCTCTCTATCTCTCTGTGATATCCAGTCTCTCTCTCTCTTCAAACCCTATATCATTTGCCGACTTCACTCGATCCACTCTCTCTATCTCTTTGTGAAATCTTACATGTATCATCTATCACTTTGATTCATCTTCTTCATGAAGAGATCCGCTGTATTTCTGGATGAATCGACCTCTGATTTCATAGTCGATTCTGGTGAAAACCCTAATTTCATGGTCCAGTCGAGCGATGATTTTGCTTCCCAGCCATGGGAATCGGAGTCCGATTGCTACGAGTATGTGCCTAAATTAATCTTTCCTGAGATTGTTTATGTAAATTCTTCCCAATCGCTGCCGAGATCTGCAAATCTATGGAGTTCGGTGCCGGAGAAGACTGGATCTGAGGTTGGAGATGCTTCTCACCGAAAATCGAAGTCGTCGCTGCCCTTCTCTGCAGATTCTCGTTGTTTGGTGCCAGTTTCTTCCTTTGAATCTGCGACGCCGCCCTCCACTGATGTTCCTCGTTGCTTGGTGCCGGTTCCTACCCTCGAATCTGCGACGCCGCACAAGGAAGTAGATAAAGGTGGTGACCAGCTTGCAGCCAGAAAAAGAATTCTGGCTTGGGGCACTGCCTACGAACTCCAGAAACAATCTGAACAACCAGGGTGGATGATGCCGGAAGAACAGTACACTTATTTGATTGATGAGTGTTCAAGGCTCAAATCAAAAAGGGAGGAAATTCTTGCTTGGGCTTCTAATATCTAGGTGATTCTGTTCTATGTTTTCTGCATATTTTTTCTTACTGGTGAAGCCTGGTGATGGCTGGTGATGATTATTTGAGTTTTCTATGCGTTGTGGGGGTGGCTGGTGATGCCTTTGCTGTTGCTTGATGCTATCTGTGATGCTTGTTGATGCATTCTATGATAAATACAGTGTATATGATGATGTGTGCATTTTGCGATTTGTGCCTTATTTCTGATGACATGCTGTCATTCACATGATGAATTTGTGATTGTTTATGATGCAATTCTGATGATTAGCTGCATTTCATATGATGAAGTGTGCATTATATGAACTGGTAGAATTAATACTACACTACACTCTCACATATGCCACCACTAGGTCTCATTATATGATGTAATCTAGTTATGAGGCAGAAATGAGAGCCCCTTGAAGTCAATGATGCAAAAAAAACTTTGATTAATTAAAGTGCTGAGACCATTTACATTCCAAACAACACACAAAAACTTGTTGTTTGTCCCTGTAAACCTTACCAAAAAACTGGCCATTGTTGTCATGTTTTCTACTCCTCAATTCCAACCTGCCCCATCCCATGAATAAGTTGTTGAATGTTGTGTACTCCCTCACCTCCATTGCTCTACAAATACTGATATGCTTCCATCACTACCCCCCATCAATGTCATATGTTTCTGGTAGAGCCCTCTGCCTCTTGAGTACTCCTTTACCAACATGTGGAAGGGTGTACTCATTGCTCCCTCTTGCCTTTATTATTTTTGTGTGACAGCTCTGTAGTGTTAAAAACACATCATTGAGCTTCTCACTGGCATAATTCTGAAAGGCCTCTTGCACATTCTTGATCATTTCACCCACTGTTGTTGCATTCTTCTCATCTTTCAAGGTTTGAATGGACCTGAAAAAACCCAAGTCATTCACATTTGTGTCTGGTGAATTTGCTGGTTGTTGGATTATTTGAATATTGAATCCATGTGAGTGAGCTATTGCTTCGAAATCTCGATCATCATTGCTAATGTGTGGCCTTGCATTATCCTGTTGAATGATTATGTGTTTACTGATTCCTTCTGGGCACTTTGCAATGATACTTAGCACAAGCTGCAACAGAATATGGCTAAGTGATGATTGTAGTGTTACAATCTGATAGCAACAGAATATGATACACTTACCCATTGAATGAATGCATCCTTCATCACTGGTTTTGTTATTGATGCAATAGGCTTGGTCAACATGGTTCCCTTTGCTCTATTCTTGCTCTTTCTGACTGCTGGCTCTTGAAATATGAATGGCCATATTCCAAACTTCCCATCACATATGCATCTTTCTTCTGCATCATACCTTGGCCTTTCAATTGCTGATAAAAACATTATTTTGAGGATGTTGCTTGGATTTGATGGTTCTGTGGTGTTCTTTCTCACCATTCACAATGTAATATCTCTATGAGCTATTGGTCAGATTGAACCACTTTTCATCAACATGAATGTGATTATACATTGTCTGATATGAAATCCTACCATTGCTACTTATGCAAGAAAGCATACTAAGGCTTCATTTGAGCCTGGTAAGCATGTTCTGAGGGGTTAGATGAGGCTTGACAGAATTGGTATGTGGCTTCACTTTTTCCTCTTTCACAAATCTCTGAACTACAAATGTGCTAACCCCAAGGTTAAGACCAACCTTTCTCATTGTTGCTCTCTCCAACACTGACAAGCTTTTCATCTTTTCTGCATCTAACACTTTTTTTTGTGCCTTTAACTGACCTTTTCTTCATTGATTTCAGGTGCAGGGGTTGGCCCAAAGCTTTCTGCGCTTTAGCTGCTGTCCATATCCTCCAAACAGTCTTCAAGTCAACAGCAAACATCTTTGCAGCTTCACCTTTGGCGCCATGGTTGAGCTTTCCATTTTTGTTGTTCTGAAATAGCCAAGCAGCAAGATTGTTTCTCTGTATTTCTGACAGATTCTTTGCTCTATTTCTCTCTTCTTGGCTCATTTTGAAGTACTCTCACTTGTATTTATTGCTCTCTAGTGTAGTCAATGAATTATGGCAGAAATCTCACTATATTTATGGTGGCTGATAGGAGTAGAGTAGGTGAACTTTTGAGATTTAAATCTCCCTCCACAATTTCTATACTTGTTTCCCTCCAGATTTTGGAAATGAATGAAATGAATTCCCTCCTTAATTATTTGATCAAATCAGCTGTTTACTTTAATTTTTTTATTGTTCTGCAGCTTTCCTGTTTTTTTTTTTTATTTTTATATTTTTTGTTCCAGTTTATATTTCCAATAAAAATTGTACAGAAATCGAGTTTATACATGTACAGAAATGGAATTTATACATGTACACAAATTAAACAAACACATGTACAGAAACCAAAAAAAAAACAACAAAAACATTTACTAACCTTTGTTAAATCGAAATTTAACAACCATATGTACATAAACAAAAAAAAAAAAAACACATTTACTAAGCTTTATGAAATCGAAATAATTGTGAAAATATACAAGTCTTATTAAAAATGAAACAAACAAAAGGATTTATTCTATCCACTCTCTTAATTTAAAATTGCTACATCCAATACACTTTATTAACACAATAAATAACTTTATTAACAATACCCCTACCCTCTAACTTTTACACCACTCAACCACCTTTTACCAGATTTCTTAATCTCCGTGTCCGGTCAAACTGGAGCGCTTATACAATTACGAAGGGAGTATCTCATATGTAGTTGTTGGCCACGAGGTAGCAGTCCCTTTTATTTGGAATCGGTCAAACCTTTCTTTGACCGTAATGACCGCTACTGTTGGGCCCCTTCCACGTGCCCCACTGTCCCCACCTCATACCTTAATTCGGACCAACTCACCCAATCTTATTATTAAATGATTATTATGTAACTCGACTCATATATATTTCTTTTATTAATATTTTAATATTATCTAATAGTATGCAATATGCAACCCTTTTATTTTTATACATGCCTAACTTAATTACGTATTTCTTTTACTTTATTAAATAAAGAATTATTATTCCGTTCAATTCAAGATTAAAATACAACGGCCGTTTTTCTATGTAAACAATTTGGACGAGTCCTATATATATTACATTCATAATTTTATTAAATAAATGTCAAACTCTACTTTCATCCTTGTTCGGATATATCCGGAGTTTTTCATTAATATTGATAAGATACTTTAAGACTCCTCATATCACCTCCAATTAGAGGTGTTCATCCGAACCGGTGGGTTCGAACCGGAATCGGAACCGTGGTCAACGATTTTCGAACCAGAATCGTGGTTAACTGTATGTAGGACGGGTTGGTTTCGGTTCAAATAGCTAGGAACCGTGAACCGGCGGTTCCAACGATTTTTTTATTTTTTTCTTTCTTTTTTTAGTTTTAAAATATGTTTTGTATTAATTCATGTTAATTGTATGGTTTAGAAATAAAAAATGACAATTATAATGATAAATGGAATGAAAAGGAATAAAAAGAAAATAAATATTTATATAAGGTTCAAATATGAACCGGCGGTTCCGGTTCGGATCCGTTGAACCGTGTGAAAATATAAGGTTTTTAATTGATCACACATTGTATAAATGAAGATATATTTTGTTTTATATCGATTCTATACATTATATTGAAGATTATGAGTTTAAAATACAGTATAATTTATATTTTCAATGATTAAAAAATTAAAAATAAATAAAAAATTTAGACGATTCGGGCCTAGAACCGATAGATTGGAACAGGAGTCGGAACAGTGACTACGTGGGCCGGTTCAGATTCCAACATTCTCGAACCGGAACCGGCCCCGTAAACACCTCTATCTACAATCATTTAAGATATGAAAACGTATAGATGTTCTTGAGGTGTATAAGAGCATCAACAACGGGGATCGATCCCTGGAGACGCGAGAGTCGATCGACTCTCGACTTCAACCTCCACGGGGTCTATCCCCATTATTGATGGAGTCGATCGGCGAGATCGATGAAGAGGGTTGAGGAGGGAGTCGTTTGATCGACATACCTCTCGACTTCGTCGAACCACGCGATGGGGACACGTGGCGTGTCCCATTCATCCATTTTTTTTATTTCTCTAGTTAAAAAAAAGGCCAAATTGCATAAAAATACCCGACCTTTTTCCAAATTCTGGACTTATTACAAACCTTTTAATTTCAGCAAAAAAAATTGCAACCTTTTAATTTGTTACAATTTCCGTCCGAATCCAATTTGGGGGAAAAAAAAATGATGACGTGTGCAATTTAAATCGACGTGGCGTTCAAAACGACGTCGTTTTGATTAAGAATTAAAAAAAAATTACATGCCATTCCACCTCATCATCCACTTCACCTTCACCTCTCTCTCTCTCTCTCTCTCTCTCTCTCTCCCCCCTCTCGCCCAACCCCTCCTTCTCTCCTCCGCCGCCGCATCCATCTCCATCTCCACTCCCATCTTCTCCTCCTCCGTCGTGGTCCTTGCCCTCACCCTCCTCCTCTCCCTCCCCCTCCTCTACTTGTTCCTCGCCCCCCACTTCCTCCCCCATCGCCAAATCGCCATCTCCCCTGCCCGACGAGCTCGACGACCTCACTCTCTTCCACAAGGCCATCGCTAGCTCCATCTCCAGCTCCACGCCGACCCCCTTTCTAATATCGGCCCCCTCCGCGGCATCTTCAGCTCCACGCCGACCCCCAGCTCCATCTCCGCCACCCGCCGCCTCGTCGCCATTGCCCTGCTCGAATTGGGGATGAAATTCTAGGGAATGGGCGGAAGACGGTAGAGGTGTCGGATCTGGGCGGCGGCGAACTCGCCGGATTTCAAAGGAGAGTTTCGATTGGGGGCTAGGGTTCTGAATTTGGGGCTTTCTTGTTTCAGAGAGATAGAGTTGAGAAGGAGTGGATGTGACGACAGTGGTGATGGCAGTGATGTGAAGGCGGTGACGGCGGCCGACGAAGCACAGAGAGAGAGAGCAGTTGAGTGTGTGTGTGCGTCGTGATTTAGTGTGTGTGCAGCGGAGGAGAAGAGGAGAGGAGGAAGGGTTGGGTGAGAGGGGGAAGAGAAAGAGAGAGGTGAAGGTGAAGGGGATGATGAGGTGGAATGACATGTAATTTTTTTTGTTTTTTTAATTCTTAATCAAAACGACGTCGTTTTGAACGCCACGTCGATTTAAATTGCACATGTCATCATCATTTTTTCCCCCAAATTGGATTCGTACGGAGATTGCAACAAATTAAAAGGTTGCTATTTTTTTGCTGAAATTAAAAGGTTTGTAATAAGTCAAGAATTTGGAAAAAAGGTCGGGTATTTTTATGCAATTTGGCCTAAAATAAATAAAAATTCTCAATGGTTATTTTTATAAATTTTCCTATAAATATCACACTCACCTTCACCTCATTTCACACATCAATTATACTCTCTTCTCTCTCAATTCTACTTCAATTTTTGCATCAAAAAATACTATACGTTTCAAGGGACAGTTTTTCAGTTTAGATGAGGACGAGGAGCAACGTCAAAGAAATATCGAATTGGGTCGGCGAGCCATTGAGATCTTCCAAGAAGCATTCGGTGATGAAGAGAAGAACGACGAGCCATCAAGGAGGACGTACGTGCTCCGAAATCGTGAGGAGACCGAACAACGCCTCAGACATGATTATTTTGACGACAATCCTATATGGGGTGAAGCTGTATTTCACCAGCGAAATCGCATGAGCAAGATGTTGTTCCTAAGGATAGCTGCAACTTTGGAAGCTCGAGAGCCTTATTTTCAACAACTCCCAGATGCAATCGGAAGAATGGGGTTTCACAACGTTGCTCTGAGGCAACTTGCCAACGGTGAATCTGCCGATCAATTTGATGAATATCTGCACTTTGGACCGACAACGGACACAACGTATCTCAAGAATTTCTGTCGGGTCATCAGATCTGCTTTCAGCATCGTCTATTTGAGAAGACCAAACGCCGCTGTCGTTGCCAGAATCACATAATTGCACAAGAGGACGCACGACTTTTCTGGTATGCTTGGAAACATTGACTGTATGCATTGGGCATGGAAGAATTGTCCAACATCTTGGAGAGGCATGTACACAACCTAACGAAAGGGTTATCCCACGCTAATCCTTGAAGTTGTCGCCTCCCAAGATTTGTGGATTTGACATGCTTTTTTTGGTATCGCCGGCTCCAACAACGACATCAATGTGCTCAATCAGTTCCCCATCTTCAGCGACGTCCTCAATGGGAGAGCGCCGTCAGTAACTTTCAAAGCAAATGGCCGCAAGCACCACATGGGCTACCATTTCGCCGGCGACATCTATTTGAAGTGGACCTCTTTCGTGAAGACGCTACTAGCACCAACAGATCCGAAGAGATGCCAATTTGCTCATATGCAAGAAAATGCTCGTAAGAACGTTGAAAGGGCTTTCGGTATCCTCCAAAATGGTTGGACAACTATAAAGGGTCATGTTCGCTTGTGGTTTCGAGAACACTTATGTGACGTCATATATGCTTGCATCGTTTTGCATAACATAATCATTGAAGATGAAGGACATCAAGCAACTCAATTAAGCACTGAATCGAGCGCACAGGGCGACGCCAACGTGAACATGGCAACAATAATGCAAGGTGGAACATCTACATTCAACGCATATATTGAGAGACCTCGCCTTCTGGGTACTTGTGCCCACGACCATCTTATGGACGATATGATTGAAGAAATTTGGACACGTTTCGGTCCGCTCAACTAGTATTTTATTTTTATTCAATAAAATTGTCTGATTCATCTTTTTTATTTTAATTCAATAAAATTGTTCGTTTTTAATTTTTTCTATTTTGTTTCGGGTCCATTCTAGTGGGTTGTTGGGTTAACCTGAGTTAAATCCGATTGATTTTTTTTTTTTCGAATTGAGAAATCTCAACCCTTATCCTAACCCTTCGATTTTCAGGCTGGCTCGTTGGGTCACAATGTTTGTAAACAAAATTCACATGTATATATTTTTTCTTGATATTCTAAATTTATCGCAAAAAACTACTCACATAAAATGAAAAGTTAACAAAACAAGCATATCGGTGGTTCGAAAAATAAAAAATTAAATCCAAACATTAACATCCAACAAAAAAAGTTTAATAGCACTGCACTGCACGATATGAAAAATCATAATAATATTCAACACTAGTTCTTATCACACAAATGAAACTAAACACATGAATGACATTAATCTTCTACTCGAACAACTTTTGGAGCAGCTTCAACTTGATCATTAACTTTGACTTCATAATCTTCAAAACTTAATTAGTATTATGTATTATCTATTTTTATTTTTGTAAATACTTCAGGGTTATCCAGGCTGGCCTTAACCCGAATTGGATTAGCCCGAATAACCCTTCAACCTGAGTGGGTCAGCTCAAATAACCCAGTAATGTATTCTAGTTGTTAAAATTCAATGTAACACTTTATTTTTCAGTTATATATATATATATATGTATGTGTGTGTGTCTCTCTCTCTCAGATGCCCGACTGATGACACTTATTCATGATAAGTGTTAAGAAAGAAGTTGTAAATATGAAAACAGTAAAAAAGAATAATTGAAAGACGAGAGTAGGAGTGGGGGAGTGTGGTAATTTATAGTAGATCTGCGGTAGTAGGTAATAGTTAGGACATAAAGCTGTATCTTCCTCACTTCTCAAAACCTTAAAAACCCCACCCCCACAATTTCCGGGCACCCTAACCTAGGTTACTGCCCAATCCTAACTCCCTTTGTTTTTGGGTTAATTTGTATCAAAGTCATACAATTCTGGACATATATCAACTCATCATGTCATGCCCACGCCACACACCCCGGCCACTTTCTTCTTTTAATTTATTAGGGCCTTTTGTTCTGTCACTTGCCGCTCACTGACAAAACTGCTTTCTTTAAAAGAGAGTTGAATTTTATGTGATTGATATAAGTAAATTTATTGCTTACTAGCTTAGCTAGGGTTTTCTGTTCTAAATCCAATCTGCTCTCAGAAGATCTACCACTCCCTTCCCTTCCTTCGTCCCATCACTTCAATCCTGTCTACATCACACATCACCATCACTCTATCGCTACACAATCTTTCTGCTACCTTATTACTATAAATAATTAAATTAAATGCATACACCTTAATTATTACTAGTAGTATCTATCTATCTTAACATACGTATTATCACCAAACAATTTAATACTATGATCACTTTGATTTTCAATATATGAAATTAAGAAAAAATCACAGTTTTAAATCAACTACTCAATTTGTCCATAAAGTTTTCCATTAATTTACAGCACTTTAAAACTAATAATTGATACCGATCGATATATAGTGCCAATTTTATCATTAGGAAAAAAAAAAATCATGCATGGATTTATAATATGTTTTGACAAAAATAGAAATAATTATCACTTTGTAGTTTCTATATAGATTTTGCTTCCGTTCCCTCAAAAGAATATAGGCTTTGCTTTATGGGATAGCTTATTACGGCTATTTAAGTGCTCATGCTGACCGTTAGAATAAAGATCTATTATGAAATAGTATATAAATTGTTTAGAGAAATATATTCGTTGAACACGGGTTGACCATGTGTATATTTTTTCCATCTTATATGATTGTTAGGTTACTTATATTTTCTGTTCTTTCTTATTTTGTTTGATACACAAAGTCTGTCCTCTCTTTAATAATATACATTGCTGATTAGTAGATTTCATTAACTGGAGACAGAAAAGTTAGAAATTCAATTTTATATTTCAGATATATAATACTTTAGAAAATTAAACCTATTATAGTAAAGTGTTGCGTACACTTCCAAAATTTATTATATTAATACGAATTTAAGTTACAAACGTGATCCAGTGTGGATGCATGGAGGAGTTTTTTCTTCGTTTTTAATGTCAAATCTCAAACAATAAAATTCTACCTCTTTTAAAAAACGTTTTTCCAAGGTTGACTCATTGTAACAAACGCCTTTTCTTCGCTTTCAAATTATTTAGTTATTCAAAGTCAGTAAAAATACTAATTTAAACTTGTTAAGTTCAAGTCAAATATATATCTTCAAAATTATTGTAGAAAACAACCGCACAAAATGAATCGGATCAAATCTTCTATTGTCTAAAAATGTGACATCTTTTATTGCATAAACTTGATCAACCTAAATTTTCTAGATTTGGAGCTATTTATACTATATCGGGGTGAAATTATGAACCTTAGTTCCATATTAAAAAATTTAAATTGACACATATCATTCATCCAACGGAGGCGGTAAAAGATATTACACAGTTAGGCAATAAAAGATCTAATTTGAAATTAGAGTCCTTCTCGCCACCAGGTTGATTGATCAATTTTCGTGTGCTGATTTTGTTCTCTGTTATATAATCCTGTGTTATGCAATCAGGGCCATCGTGGAAAGAAATTTAACAAGAGCTTATCTAAATTTAAAATTTATAACTTTTTATATACAATTTTCTGGCTATCCGATTTTGTGATAACGATTCGCACAATTGGCTACAATTTGATGCTTTTATAAAAATAATCCCTTGCTCAGTGTGTGCAATACACTTGCACGTGCCACTCAAGAAAATTTTGTTATGCCATATTAATTAGAGCATCGATGTCGAGTGCCACTCGACCCCGCCTCGCTCGACACAGGCGGTGTCGATATCGCTGTGGATGGTTCGATATCGGGTGGATCGAAGGAGGTATTAATGGTGGTGTCGATTTATCGACACTGTCTTCGACTTCGACATGGCAGCAACATGGGGACACGTGGCATGTCCCCATTGGTCCGAGCTATTTTTTTTCTAATTAAAAAAAATTCAAACCCAACGGCTACGTAACAGCTACATCACTCAAATTCTAATCTTCATCCCATTCATTCTCCACACCAAATTTCAATCTTCAAATCTTATTTTTTCGTGCAAAAAAATGAGTGAAAACGAGTTCAATTCGTGGTTCCACCAGTATTACGCTTCAAATCAACCGAATCAAACTCCCAATCCGAAGAATCCAAAATCCCAATTCCCCCCTTCTTCCGGTTTCACCCAATACTCCCCGGCTGCCGGGTTTGCACCTTTTTCGTAGTCGCCAGATTTCTCCCAATTGCCCCGGTCGATGGGATTTTCGCAGTCTCCGAGGTTCTCCCAATTCCCCCCGTCGACTGGGTTCTCACAGTCTCCGGGGTACTCCAATTCCAACCGTCTTACGGGTACTCGCAGTCGTCGGGGTTCTCTCAATTCCCCCCGACATCCGACTTCTCCCAATTCTCCACGCCGCCATCGGCTACTGCTCGATTCAGGCGTATCAACCTCAACGACGATACCGACGATGTTGAGATGGAGGACACCCAAGAGGAAGAAGAAGAGGAAGAGGAAGAGACGTACGAACATTTACAACAAGAGGAATCGGAGGAACGAGAGCCAACACCACCGCCCCGTCTCAAGGGGAAAGCTCCCGCCACATCAAGCACAACCACTTCTCCGGCCAAGGGAAGGGCACGCTGCAAGGGCAAACAGCCCGCCGCATCAAGCACTTTATCGAAGTCATTGCGAGGTGTTAAATACACACCCACTAATATTGAATTCCTCGCACGGTGCTACATTGATTTCGGGTTGGACGCGGTGACCAGCAACTATCAAACCTCGGCCAAGTTTTGGGAGAAAATATGTAAGCGCTTCAACGAGCACATAGCTCCCGCCGCGCTAAGAGAAAATGATGCGATGAAGAGCGCGTGGGGTCGCGCCAAGAAACAGATAGTGAACTTCGCTGCCGTCTACATCAAACTCGAAGACCAACTCGGAAGCGGGCGGAACGACCTCGATCTGTACACACAAGCCGAAGATTGTTACGCCGCCCAGTACGGGAAAGCCTTGCCCTATAGGGGCGTGTGGGAGCTCTTGAAGAATATCCCGAGTTTTTCCAACCGGGCGACGGCAACAGCTCCAAAGCGGATGCGGATAAATGAAGCCGACGAGTATACTTCGCCTGCTAGCGGCAACGCATCATCCACAACATCCGCGAGTGATGCAAACATGATGCAGATTCGTCCTGAAGGAGTGAAAGTTGTCAAGAAGGGGAGGATTAAGGGCAAGGCGACGGCCAAGGAGGCGGCGAGGGCACAGTTGGCACCCGTAGCTGACAACTTGACAGTGGAGAGGGACGCCGCCAGGGAGAGGTGGGCGTACAGTGTCTATATTACAGACACGTCGAATTTTACTCCCGCTCAAAAGAAGGCGCACCAAAATGTCTGCGCCAAACTTGCAAAAGAATTTGAGTTGGAGTAGTTGTCCTAATTTTTTTTCTTAATTATTGTAATTTTATTTTCTTAATTATTGTATTTTTATTTTATTAATTAATGTATGTTTTATTTTTTAATTCAATAAAATTATCATTTCTTAATTTTTAAATTTAATTAAGTATTTTTATGTTATTTATTACAAATAAATAAAATAACTAAATAAAATATATTCAATCATTGTCAATGATTATAGATTCGGAATCTTACTCAACCCCACCACTGTGGAAAATAGACCCAGGATCTTATTTAACACCACCAATCATTGAAAGCACGCTTCCAAAAGATAGATCTGAGATTAGACCCTTGCTGTGAATATTCTTAGTAGTAATAGAAATTTACACAAAAATGGAATAAGTTTTCGGACAAAGTTATTCGACCTAATTAAGTTTTTGGTCTTTTCTTAGAGGTACAGCAACGCCCACTCGACCCTCAAACAAGGCCAAAGTCTCCATGCAGTATGCACACTAGCATATCTATCTACAATTTGGACAGGATTGATTATTAAGAACATTACAAAACAAATATATATATATATATATGGTAGGAATCTTATGAGAATGAGTTTTATATAAGAACGTGAGAATGATACGTTTTAATGCATTTTTATCACATCGAAAATGTATAAACTGTAATAATTTAATGCATACATATTCAAATGCATGAACTGCAATAATTTAATGCATTAACATCATAATGCATAAATTACAATAACTTAATGCATTGTTAAATTTGAGCCATTGATTTAAAAAAATCAAGGGTTCGAATTTATTCTCATTTCTCACTTAAGATAGCATTTTGACCCGATCCTCTTTCTATATATATATAATAATTATAATAATAATGTCTTATTTTTCATTCTCGTGAATGTGGATCGTTTGAAAACACTTGTGCTATACTTGTCGCCTTGCGCCATAATTAATCATTAATTAACAACTTTTCTTGATAATCTCAACACCAAGTCACTAACCACCAATAGGAACGCGTCTACGGACTCAAATAAAGTTATTAACTTCTCCCTAATCCTATACCTAAAATCCGAGGTCCCCACCATGTTTCCTACCTAAACATTATTGTATTTTTATAACTTGTAGTAATGCTAAATGTACTTGTGGGTGCACGAATCACAACCGACGGTGGAAATAAAATTAAAAATCTTCAATCTCATTTACTATATGCATATTATAGATGATAGATTACTTAAAATATATTAGCATTTAAATTCATATTACAATAAACCCATAATTTTAAATTAGTAATTTTTTTTTTCCAAAAAAAGACGAAGAAAAGTAACAATAACTACACATTAGATGTAATGTGTCTAAACGCCATATACAGTATGAAGAAGAATCAGACTTTCAAATTATTACGCAATCTAAAGAATATTGCAAGGGAGTGTGCCACACTATTCACCTCCCATTATATGTGAATATGTGATAAGATTGATTATATTCAAATATTTGAACTCTACCGGCCCTAATATATATATACATTTATCGCCGACGAGGCCTATTTCAAGTGGCTGGCTGGGGTATCTTAAGTCTCTTCTTAATGAGAGGTCATCGGTTCAATTCTACCAGAGTACAGTGTAGTATATTCCGGTTTCAATAGTCCCACATGTGTGCAGAGTAGTAATCTCACTCTTGTGTAGTGTATATGTCCCACCTATATGATAGTGTAGCGATTTATTTGATAATCTAAAAATATACCTCGTTGTAATTCACTCAAAAAATATATATACACATATCATTTGGAGTAATTCACTAGCTAGATACAAAAATGAGATTATTAAAAATGATTGACACACCCATAATATATATCATATAGGGTGAGTTTAACAAAATTCTTAGTCTGATTAGGACGAAATATTGGTCCATTTGATTTAGATTTATTGGTTATACCAACTTTTGTGCTGATTTTAAGCAACTCCAAGGTTTTGTCTATGTGATGTCAATTATATCACCCAGCTAGATGTGGACCTTGATTTTCTCACTATAATAATTAAACATTCAACTTTAGTATTTAACCCCATCCACTCAATATTCTTTCTATAAACAAGAGACTTTTAGCATTACTATGTGGTAAATATAATTAAATTAGTAATGGGTTTTGTGGTTGAACATGAAGGAGTGCATAACCATAAAATATGAACACATAATTAAATATGGCGTATGATTTAAAAAATAAAAAAGAACATAAGTAAAAATATCTTTTGTTTTTGTTTTTAAGAATACTACTATTTTTGGAATCATTTGGAGATCAATTGATTAGGAAGAATATATAGTGTGCTTGAAAAGCCTAGATTTTAGCATGATTCAATCTAACAATCATTTGATTGATGAGTAAGTACATGCAACTTTTAATTTAGAGATATGTGCATATATTATGTCGCAATTTGGAAATAGTTTGTGGAGGTAGATATGAAGATGTCGCATAGTTATTCTATATTAAGAGGGCAAAGGTATTTAACTATATTGAAATGAATAATACCCATACAGTTGATTGTTCGTGTATTCAATTCCCCCTAAAAGCTGGGTAACTAACTAACTTAGGTTAAAATATACAGCCACTAAGATAATTAACAAATCCTCAATCTATCTTATGTATTTGTACAGGCGCACATTTTTTCTATATCACCAAAAGAACTACTTAGTATATTTTGTTTTTCATATATTAGATACATATATAAAATCTCGGTCAAATACTTAGGAGATTATGATTGAAAGTGAAAAATATAATCTCCTAGCTAGGTAATATAATAAATGGTTTAATTAAAAGGTGTTAATATATTTACTCTCACTGTTCCTAGCCATTCTTATTTCCTTTCTTTTTCCTTAAGATTTCAATTTATAAAGAATTGTATACTTTTATAATATAAAAATACTAATTATACAGTATTTGAGGCAACGAAGTCGTCATTATTATTAGAAGGTACAGCTGAGTTTGATTCTTCATGGAAACTTTTAGAAAGGGAAATATCACAGTTTGTGAATGCGACTACTTAAAACTTCAGAGTAACCAACCGTTTTATTGTATTTTTAAATTATAAAAACATAGGCCATCGTAATTTTTAAAATAAACTTAAATATTATATGTTCTCACTGTATAAAGTAAAAATTTGCGTTAACCCCCCTAAACTATTTGCTATTTTTGCGAAGTCGCAGTAGAAATTTAAATTAAACTTTTCCATTAAGATATATTTTCATTTTTAAAACCTATATAACCATTTTTAATTTGGATAATCAGTCACAGTGAGATCAAATAGTACTACCCATAATAAAAATAGTAGTTTAAATACAACAAGATACGATATGTTTACTTAGTAGTAGTAATATATTTGTAATTGATGTTTCGGAAGCCTTATAAATGAATTCATTGCCAAAATTCCACAATTTCATTAGCAAGAGTTTGAATATGTATATATTTACTTAGTAGTTTAAATACAATAAAAATAGAACTACCCATAATATAAATATATATATATATATATATATATATATATATATATATATATATATATATATATAGTATGGATCTGGTGGGAACTCATTCTTATATGAGTCGGTAGGAACCATGCATTAATATCTTTTCGGAAATGCACAAAATGCAATACTTTAATGAAAAATTAACATGGCAAGGGCACATTACATTAACTCAATGCACAAATATTTAAGACATTTTTAATGCCCAATATGAAATAATTCATTATACTAACTAAATCAGACAATGCATAAAATAAATTAACTTTTCAAAATTTTTTATTAATATATATTTGTGCATTGAAATAATGTAATTTATGCATTAACTGATGTGATAAAAATACATTGTTCCTACGGAATCATACAACTATGAATTCCTATATGATCCTCTTCATATATATATATATACATATATATATATATATAGAGTGATTCTCATACAAAGAAATCTTAAAGTGAGAATTAAGAATTAATCTCCACCTTTGATTATATTTACATGGAGGGTCAAGATTTGGCCTGGTCAAAGCGGGTCAAATCAGGTCAAATCCGGGTCAACCCGGTCAACCCGTTGACCTTTTTTTCAATTTTTTTTTACATTCAGCTCACATGCACCACTTCACATATTCGGATGCACCACTTCACATATTCGGATGCACCACTAAATGCATTGAGATGCACAAGATTTTAAATTTTTTTAACGCAGGTCATATGCACTACATCATGTATTCATATGCACCACACTATATAATGAGATGCACTACTAAGTGCATTAAGATGAACTAGTTTTGTTTTCGTTTTTTTTTTTTTTTTTCGTAAAATATTGTGCATCTAGTTACACTATGTGGTGCATCTAGTTACACTGTGTGGTGCATCTGGTTACACATTGTGGTGCATCCGATTTTTTTCAGTTTTCTTTTTTCATTTTTTTCAGTTTTTTTCTTTTACAAATGTTTTTTCCCAGCTCCGCCTTCGGCTCCGATTTTACGGCTCCGCCTTCATTCCGATTACTAATATAAGGATAATCGTCGGGCAATAATTTGGACTTTTTCGGCTCGCTCCGAGGCCTTTGGCTCCCCTCGCTCGAATCTTGACCAAAGAAGAAGCGACAAACAAAAAAACGAAAAGGCAAACAAAAAAACGGGGGATAATAAATCTGAAAAATAAAAAAAAATTGAAAAATACAGTGCATCTCAATGCACATAGTGGTGCATCTCATTATATAGAGTGGTGCATCCGAATATGTGAAGTGGTGCATCTTGGGTGACTGTTTATTAAAAAAAAATGAAAAAAAAAACTGAAAATTTTGTGCATCTAAATGCACTTAGTGGTGCATCTAGTTATATAGAGTAGTGCATCCGAATATGTGAAGTGGTGCATCTTGGGTGACAGTTAAAAATAAATCAAAATTAAAAAAAAAAAAAGTCAACGAGTTGACCCGGGTTTGACTAGGCCAAATCTTGACCCTCCATCACCCATAAATCTATGGTGGAGATCTATTCTCATTTCTTAGGATAATATTTATTCTCATATGATCTATTTCTTATATATATGTGTGTGAGAGAGATCATATAAGAATGATCCTTATCCTAAGAAAGGAGAATAAATCTACATTACTCATATGGTGCATCTCGCTATGCAGTGTGGTGCATGTGAAACATATTTTCATGTTTTTTTTTTCTTTTTCCTTTTTTTAAGGTCTGATTTTTTCATAGAGCAGTGGTGCATCTCATTTCAACGTATGGTGCATCTAGTTTCACGTTGTGGTGCATCTCATTGTACAGTGTGGTGCATCTACCACATTGTGGTTCATGAGATGCACCACTACGTGTACTGATATGCACGACACAGTGTAATGATATGCACCACTAGGTGTATTGATATGCACCTAGCTAGGGTTTAGATTCTCTAATTAGATTCCTCAATTAGGGTTTAGATTCTCCAATTTTTTATATTTCAATTCCGAAGCCTATATTACCTTTTCTAACTTAAATATAAAAATGAAAATATGAGATGCGCCACACAATGTAACGAGATGCACTACAACTTGAAACTAGATGCACCACATAATGTAATGAAATGCACCATGCTTTATGGGAAAAAAAATCAGACTATTAAAAAAAAAGCGTGTGAGATATACACGCCTCGCATGACGGCCACGCGCCCGCCTTCTCCTTTGCAATGTGTGGTCCAGATTCATTCCTATTTCTCACTTTAAGGGATATTTTCACTAGAATCACTCCATATATATATATATATATATAGAGAGAGAGAGAGAGAGAGAGAGAGGATCATATATGAAATGATTTTTAGGTAGAAACTAAAAATTAATATGGACCGTTGATTTCTTTTTAATTTACGGTCCAAATTAATTGATGCATTAGATATCTGTTGTTTGTGCATTAAAAGTATGCTAAATAATTTGTGCATTAAGTTATTATATTTTGTACATTATGTAAGTGATATGTATGTTGGTTCCTATGGACTCATATAAAGATGAGTTCCTACAAGATCCACACGCTATATATTAAAAACAATGCATTTTATACATTAAAATAATGCACTTTGTGTATTATTACAATGCATCCTCATAATAATGCATTTTTGGATTACTACAATGCATTGTTATGATAATGCATTCCGTGTTCAATTATAATGCATCAATCAATTTCAACCTGATCTACAAAGATTAATGGTCCAGATCGCTTCTCATTTCTTACGGGAAAATGAATTGACATATGATCTCCTCCCAATATATATATATATATATATATATATATATATAGAGAGAGAGAGAGAGAGAGAGACGATCATATAGGAATTCATGTTTATATGAGAACTAGGAACTAATCAAGCCATCCATCTTATAAGATCTATTGATATGATTTAATCTCATACCCAGCTGGTCAGACCCGCCTCTTTTAGTCAAATTAAAGCCGCTTCTTTTTACTTAAGTAGGGTTAATATTGTAATTTTGTTGTTTTACCGAGTGTAGATTCGAGATGCATTAATTAATGTAAAGTGATGCACGCATTTCTAATGCATCAGTATTTTTTTTCCTTCTAAATCTGGATAATAGCATTTACACATCTTTTACGGTTTATAAAGAACAAACAAGATCTATAAAGTATGCATCCTATAAAATAAAAGTAATAAAGTGTGTACCCTATATAATTAAAGCATTACATATATCGAATTAGTATTTGTTACTTGATGTTCTGAGCACCTTTTTCGATGTATTAATATGAAATTGTAAATGAACAAAATAGCAAATGACTCTTACCTAATAAATGCATTGCATGTATGGCTGGATATAGTAAGATGATAACATTACATATATCGAATTAGTATTTGTTACTTGATGTTCTGAGCACCTTTTTCGATGCATTAATATGATTTACGTTATGCATTAATGTGAAATTGTAAATACACAAAATAGCGAAAGACTCTTACCTAATAAATGCATTGCATGTATGGTTGGATATAGTAATAAATCATCTTACCTGATGCATCAATATTTTTTTATTGTTGAATATAGTAATAAATCATCTTATAATGCATAAATACTAAGACTGTCTGTAATGCCCCGTAAATTCCTTACGATCTTAAAATTTTAAAGTTAATTAAATAAATGGCTTTGCACGCCTAAGTTTACGATTTTGAATTCTAAGACTAACGGTCGAATCCGTTTCTGAAAATAAATTACGGAAGTCAGCTAGACGACTACTGTATTTAGGGTTAGCGCGTACGAAAAGTTTTTAGTTCGTGAACTCAGAACGAAAAACCGTCTGATTTTTACATTCACGAAATCGCGATACGAACTCGCCCGAGAAAGTTCGATTTTATGATTTTCCGGACGAAACTCGGACTGTGTCGTCCCGAGTTTTTGTCAAAATAATATTTGGAAATTTTTTTCCCGATTAAGTTTCATACGTTAGAATTTTCAGTCGAATCGGATTGCGACGATTTTGTGTCGAGCGACGTTTTTCGTCGAATGTTTTCCGTAACGTCGGATCGCGCCGGAAAAGCGCGTATTTCCCTCTCCCTCTTGACCGACATCATCATCTCTCATTAGAGGATATTTATGTTTTATATAGTTTAATTAGGACACCTATTATATTACTATTCACTACTTTACACCTTTTAGCTTATAACATAAGTTAACAAAAAAATTAAAACACCAACTCTCCCTCCCACACTAAAATCTCGGCAGCCTCTCTTACACTCTCCCATTTTCTTTTCTTCATCTCCATTGTTGAAGCTTGAAGTTCTTGAAGAGGAGAAACCACAAGTCATCATCCAACCATTAGAACTTAATACTTTCTTCATTAATTATCAAGGTAATCATCTCCTCCATACTTCTATCCAATTGGATTTCCCATCTTTTATTTTTCATCTTGATCGAAAATTAGAGTTATGAAATAGATGATTCGATCTTGGATTAATGAAATTGGATGTGTTAGATAAGTTAATTAGGGTTTAAAATTTAACAAAACCAAGAACCCTAATCTATATGTCTTTACCGAAAATTTTAGGTTTTTTGTAGGATTTTTGGATTTCTTTAATTAATGATAAATTCATGCTTAAGAGATGCTTAATTAGTGATTAGAACAAAGAAGAATTGGAAGCCCCATGTTTTGTGAAAATTCGATTAGGGTTTGAGTTTGAATTTGGGGGATTTATGCATGTTAGTATGAAATTGGATTGCAATTGATTAATTGTTGTTATAATAGGTTGATTAATGGATAAATGGTGTTAATTGGAGAATAAAATCACTCTCTTAGTATTTATATAAATACCGAAATTATCTAAGAAATTAGGGGATTTCATATGTTTGATTTAATTGATGAATTGTTGATGGAATATAGTTGCAAATGATGTTAGTTGTTAATAGGAATTTAATTAGATTTTTCTAAAATTACTTTATGTAATGTAAGAGACGAAGAACACGTTATAAGTTGAAATATGGTATTGTTATGAAATGATTGCATGCATAGAAGTGATTCTCGTTAGATGTAGATTAATGTCGTAAAATTTGAACGGAATCCGATAACTTTGAAAATCGCGTAAGAGACGAACAATTAGTCGTAACTAATAACCGAGAAGTCGAATGAGAATTCTAATTTGATATTATTGTCTATGATGGACTTGAGAACAACTTTGTAGTTGATGTCATGAGCTTTCGAGCTATTATAATATGAGCTATAGTTATAGTCGAGAACTAGAACGCGATTTGAATAACTTGTTGGTTTAGTAATTGTTAGTTGAAAGCCGACGTTTAGAACGTCGTGCTATTGGAAGAGTTTTGAGAAGGAGTTCGTCACATACGGGAGTAAGTGATGACTGCCTTGAGGGTCCAATTTCTAAAGAAATCGAATTCGAGAGCTTAGAACGAACCTAAGACGTTATACGTCGAATCTATCGAGCAATTAGGGTTATCGAGGCAGTTTTGCGACCCTCGCCGGAAACTGTAATAACTTTTAGCTCGTTTACCGGATTTGTGATCCGCAAATTGGAGCGTAAACTAGACATGCCAAACTTTTCAGTGGTACAGGGCTCATCCCCTGTTTCCAAATCCTCTGTTCTGGACAGTCTCCAGAGTCACTATATTGCGCAGTAAATTTTCAGTTTCAATTCTTCTAAGTTGTTTCGTTCACAACTTAGTTTCTTTCGATCGTTTAAGCCGTAATAGCTAATGAATATCTTCCTACTGACCTTAGAGTCAAGTACAGGGCCTTGAGTGATAAAACCAATCGAGATCTCATCTCTTATCCGTTTAAATAAAGAAGTAGTAAGCGAGAATTTTCATAAGTCTTTTAATGAACTAAAACGTAATTCTCCTAAGTTGATTCTTTCCAACTTAGTTCCTTATGATCTTTTAAGTCGTATCGAGCTATCGACTACCCTCTCTACTGACCTAAGAGTCGAGTATGAGACCTTCTGAGTTCTAAACGGGATTAGTACGAGTCTCGTTCCCGTTTAAGTAAAATGAAACTAGTAAGCGTGTAAATGCCTAAAGAATGAAACAACCAAAACCTATTTCGATTCTTTTTGATCGATTATCTTTTACGACCCGTTTTTAAGTATTATTATTTTACGATGAAGGAGGAAGCCAGCTGTAGAGAAAGGACGGAAGATCCGAAGATTGGAAGCTAGTGCTTTTAGTTCTGTATATCAAGGTGGGCTTTTATATACAAATAAAACGAGCATTGCTCGGAAAATCCTTCTTTATCGCTTTGATATCTGTGTTTTCAAAGTGATATTATGGCATGAACTGTTTTATGTTTTTATGTGAGTTCTCTTGTACCTATCTGAGTCAACATTCGTGTTTTCCAGATTTAGAGTTAATCTAACTAGGTTAACTAACGATCGGCTCTGAGTTAGCTGCTAAGTGCTTTCCAGAGTTAGTGCACTTTGTAACCTGTGGTGTATATGATATCTTGTTGAGGGGTACCAGCCACGGTGAATGAGAATTGGTCAAGATTGAACATAGCATACCTGAAAATACTCGGCCGAGTAAATTGTGAAAATAAGTCAGAAAATGTTTAGTAGACACGGGCCCTTTTCAATAAAACCCCGATGTGCTACAATTATGAAATGCCATATTTATCTATACTTATGATTACGATTTCGGCATCGTGCCCACTAAGTACGTTTGTACTTAGCCCTGCATTATTTTCTAAATGTGCAGGTTGAAGCGATGGTGAGCGGCAACGGTTGATGTTGAGTTGAAAGATAGGATGCTTTAGTTAGAATTCTTCCGCTGCAGAACTCTAAGTCTGTTTGTTTATGTACTTTTGAACAATACACTGTAGTTTAAGTCTGTAAATATGAACTCAGTTTCTTCTGTGTACTTTTGTTGAGTAATCCATAGCGATTAACTCTTTCTTATTTATATTCAAGTCTTGTTCATGGTTTGTTTGATGTCTTTTATGTATGTTTAGTCAGTTAGCCCCCTTCTTCCCCGCTTCTTTAATCCAACCCCAGTCGCACCCCGGCTTCTGCCGTCCCTCGGGATATGGGGCTGTGACAGAGTGGTATCAGAGCAGAGGTTCGTCTCTTGCTCTGACTATGAGTCAATCTTCTAGTTCGAGTCAATTTTCTAGAATGAGTTATTCTTTTAGTAATACCACAAAGTGGTATCTGAGCAGAAGTTCGTTTTCTGCCCTGGTCGCGAGTCAGTCTTCTAGACTGAGTCATTCTTTCAGTAATACCACTAAGTGGTAACGGAGCAGTAAGTTGTTTCCTGCTCTGGTTATGAGTCATCTCTTTCTAATACGAGTCATTCCTTTAGGTAATATCACAGAGTGTATTTTTATGCAAGTCTTCCTTCAAGTAATGGTATAGAGTATTCATTCGTACTCTATATCGAGTCTTCTTTCGAGTCATCACATGGAAAATGGTATGTACTTTAGGTCAGAATCTTCCGTCAAGTAGAAGATAAGAGTTAGACTATAATACTAAGATTGAGAACATAGATGTCAACTCAACCGCCCGCTACGTCGACTCAGCGAGGAAAAGGAAAGAATTTTATGATGTAATTTCTTTTAAATAAGAAATTTTATGAGCAAATATTCAATAAAAATTGAGAATGAGAATGAGTTGTGTTTAAAAATAAGAATTTTACAGAAGTATAATTTTTATACTCTACGTGATTATGTGATAGTACAAGTACTATCCTATGTGAAATTATTTGCGCGATGATTTCCTTTTTATGAAAAATTATGCGGATACAAGAATATAGTCGGATTTTAGGGATTTTTCCCGGTTCAATGAGAACGTAGACTTGAAACCTAAGAACTTTCCGGTTCTTCGAGAATTTAGACGTTTTTAAGAAACGTTGTTTTGGAATGATTTCGAAAGGAGATCCCCAACACGAGAAGGACTTCTATTGATGAATGTCACGTGCGCTAAGTGACATGAATAAAGATTCGGCAAAGTCGAACTTGTTTTCTGAAAAAAAAATTCCTGCGAGGAAAATAAAATAAAAATGATTCGATAAATCGTGTTAGTAAACGAAGGGAACGATTAGACGTTCGATAAGCTTTCGGCTTCGAGTTAAGAAAGATATGAACGAGACGACGAAAATCGAGTAAATTGAAATCAAAGTTAAGCGAAATAAGTGAATGTTACTTACGTGTAAGTAATGTAAATTACGTCTTTTCGTGACACGTCATCTCTTTTTCTTCTCGTTTCGTGTTTCAGTAGGGTTTGCCTCGATCGAACTCTACGAAAAAAATCGTATAAATTATTAGGAGTCGACCGCGAAGCTTGATTAATTTTTCCATCGATCGCCCGATTCCAGCAACGACAACTGGAACTTAGTTTTCCAGGAAATTATTCTTAAGTTATATTTCCATTTTTCTTATGGAATTAAATTCCATTTTTCGTCTTGAGCGATGACTACAACTAGTACGAATACCAAGAGTCGTAAACGACAAAATTTCTTGTAAATGGATGTTACTTTTGAATAAGTAACATGAACGAAGTAGATATGCTTTTTTTTAATAAGTGAAAGTCGCTAAAGAATTAATGAGTAAGAAAGAAAAGAAGAAATAAAAAGGAATAAAAAAAATGGTGAAATAAAGAATGAAAATAAAATCTTTAATTTTATGAATGTATATATATATGTTGTTGAGTGCAATTTCTTGAATTGCTAGAAGTCTCGATAAGTGGTTGACTTAAGTGATGATGTTACAATTGAATAAGGGATATTCATTTTGTAATTTATGTTTTCGTTGAGATAAGTTATTTTTTCCTACCTGTTACTGATCCGTGTTTCCTTAAAACTTTTGTAGGATGGCTAGGGTTCGCGTTACGGCTCGGAAGAGCCAGCCTTTGGCCTCGTGCGAGCGCACCATAGTTGACATGTTGCAGGACGAGTACTACGAGTTTGAGGTAGACTATGGAGAGGAGGACGTAGGACACATTGTCAGCAACTTTTCTTCCGCCTACTACCCAGTACGACACTTGATCCGGGAGAGTCATGCAATCACAGACCTGATCGTACACTTACCGGAGGAGTGGCGCGGATGGGCGCACCGGGTAGCGTGGTACTTTTTAGGGATCCTAGGCGACGACACTGAGCCGACCGGCAACTATGCCGGATTTGCCCTGTTTATACACAGGAGGTTCTTCGAGAGCAGGTTTATGTTCCCAGTCCCTTTTGAGCCACACCTTCCCTACAGTCACTTTCCAGTCGAGACGGAGCTTGAGCAGCTTGACTTAGACCCTGAGTACTCTGCTCTGTTGGAGTTGCCACCAGACGGTGTACTGGTTGAGGAGTCTGACGTTGAGTTAGAGCAGCCAGAGGAGGACGAGGAGACAGTAGTTACACCAGAGTCAACACCGGTTGGACAGCAGATCGAGAAGTTGATCCCAGGCCCGGGATTCGTGGAGGTTGACGCTGAGACAGACGCGCTGTTGGGGTTGTCTTCACCGTTTGTGCCAGACATTTGTGTTAGGGTCAGGGGACCGTTGGAGACGAGACTGTACAGGGAGGGGCCAGACCACCGAGAGATCGACGCGGAGCTCGCCGCCATGTTAGAGCTGCCTTCTCCACTTACGCCACTCGAGGAAATCTGCACGAAGTGGGGAGTAGTCCGAGAGCAGATGGAGGCAGGACCGTCCAGGGTCCGTTCTAGGGAGGACTTTGAGTCAGGTTCGGGTCCAGGTTCAGTTCCCGAGAACCTTCTTCCCCTGAAGAAGCGTGCGGTAGAGGCCATCAAGGACTACTTGGTTTCCGACTTGGAGGAGACCGTTTCAGAGGCACCCTCACCCACCCTGCTTACACTTGACGACGGTTCTACTCTGAGGGTGGACGAGGCACTCCAGCTGGTTTTCGGTTCAGAGTCCGAGGAGGAGGACCCGGAGGAGGATCCGGACGAGGATCCGGAGGAGGACCCAGAGGAGGGTTGTTAGGGTTTTGCAGACCATAGGGGGTAGTTTTTTTTTGGACTCGACTGCAGTTTAGTAGAGCAGTGCGTTGTAGACGCGGGTAAATATCAGTAGTAGTAGTAGCTCTTTTGTCCTGTATAGAGTCGGATCAGTAACTAGTTAGTTTTTGTAGTACTCTAGCAGATACGAAATTTTATGAATCGTTTCCGTTCTAGTACTTTAGTAGATACGGAGTGCAGCTTGTTAGTGCACCCGGTAAATAGTAGGTAGTCAGCCTAGTTTAGACTAATAGTAGTCTAACCCTTTTTGTATAAGTCCTCGTTGGAGGCTGAATTAATATTCTTTTTGATGTATATATATATACATGACCCGTGAAGAGGGTTTTTAATCAAGAAAATTTCTTATGAATTGAGTAATTAAAATCAGAATGTCAAATGAACTCGTGTAACGAGGAATCAAGTTTAATTCGAAAGCTAAAAAATTAATGAAATAATATCGGAGCTATGTTCCATATGTTGTTCTGTGGACTTGATTAAGTCGAGAACGAGCTAGTAAGTACTAAGTGTAATTAACAAAAGAAAACTAATGAGAATTTCAATTTTTCCTTAGACTAAAAAAATGCCGCTGAGAAATGTTAACAACCGGAGAGGTCGAGGACCTGGAAGGCCGAGAGGACGTGGTAGACGTCAGCCGGAAAATAACCAAGAACAAGAATATGAGCAGAATGCCACCCCATCCCCATCTCCATCCCCATCACCACCCCCATCACCACCCCCATCACCACCACCTCCACCACCGCCCCGTAGAGATATTGAGGTTCTCTTCCTCAAGAGGAACCCTCCATTGTTCAATGGAACTGGTAGCCCTAGCGATTATGGGTGAGATCTACTGAGAAAATTTTCAAGCTCCTCAGATGCACTGATGAGGAGAGAATGCTTTGTGTCGCATTCCAACTGATGGGATCGGCAGATTACTGGTGGGTAGCAAGACAGAAAGTGATACCCGCAGAGCATCTGGCTCGTTTTTCATGGGAAGAGTTTAAGGAAATCTTTTTTGACAAGTACGTCCCCAAGACGTATAGGGCTCAGAAGGAAGCCGAGTTTTATAATCTGAAGCAGGGAAAGCTTACTGTGATAGAATATGATGCCAAGTTTTGCGAGTTGTCAAGGTATGCGCCGGCATTGGTCGATACTGAGGAGAAATTGTCCAAGAAATTTTAGGGAGGTTTACGACATGAATTGGGAATCGCTTTGGCTAGTCATGGAGGGCTAGGCTATACGGATATACTGGGAAGAGCACTAGAAATGGAGGCCGTCGTGCCTGATGAGAAAAAGATTGTACCAACTGCGTCAGCACCAGCGCAGAGTCAGAACCGAGGCTACTACAACAACAATAGTAGCAACTACCAGGGGAAAAGGAAATGGAACGGAGGAGGTAGCAGAGGCTACAATCAGGGTTACAACAACAACCAGGGAGGTCAGAAAAAGGGCTATCAGCAGCCTGGCAACAACAACAACAACAACAACAACAACAACAAGAGGCCATGGCAGGGAAACAACCAATCGGGGTTGTTCATCCAGGGGAATAAGCAGAACTCGCCGTGGAAGGGCAATAATCAGCAGAACCAGCCGCAGGGGCAACAGAGAAACTTCAACTAGGGAGCGAATAACCCAGAGAGGGTTACCATTCCTGTCTGCCCGAAATGCAACCGAGCCCATCCCGGAGTCTGCCAGATAGGCACCCCCAACTGTTTCAACTGTGGACAGAAGGGGCACATGAAAAAGGACTGCCCTAAACCGCTTCAAGCAGTACCCCTCCGAGCCATCCAAGCACAGCCGCAGCAACCGCCAATGAACCAACAACAGTTTCAGCAGCATGCACAGCAGCAACAGAATGCGAGGGCATGCGCTATCAAACAGGGTGGTCAGCGCAAAGGAAAAGACAATCTAGCAGGTATGGGAAAACTCCACAACATCCCCATTAAGATACTGTTTGATACTGGCGCATCGCATTCTTTCATTGCTGGCTCGTGTGCCGATAACTTAGACATCAGACCTGTAAGAGCTGCACAATCTATGAGAGTAGCCACACCTTCAGGAGAGATCACTACTTCCACGCATGTTTGCTCTAACCTAGAACTAGAAATCGGAACTCATAAGGTTATAGCGAACAATTTAAATGTTATGATAATGTGGGACGTAGATATAATCCTAGGAATGGATTGGTTGTCAGAGAATTACGCCACAATTCTCTGCAACGAGAGAAAAATCTCTTTTCAGTCGCCGGGTAAAGAACCGACCGAATTCCATGGAATTTCAATGGGTAGAGGCGTACCAATTATATCAGCCCTTCAAGCCACGGAACTCATGAAGAAGAAAGGTACCACAGCTTATCTTGTGTACCTAGTCGGAGAGCCAGGAGCCGAGAAGACCATTCAGGACGTAAAAGTCGTGAATGAATATGAAGATATTTTTCCAGAAGTGCTGCCAGGATTGCCACCAGATTGTCATGTGGACTTCACGATCGATTTAGAACCAGGAGCAGCCCCTAAATCAAAAGCCCCATACAGAATGGCACCGAAAGAATTAGAAGAGCTCAAAATCCAGTTACAGGAATTACTAGACCTTGGTTTTATCAGGCCAAGCGTCTCACCTTGGGGAGCACCCGTGCTTTTTGTTAGGAAAAAGGACGGATCGATGAGAATGTGCATCGATTACCGAGAACTGAACAAGATAACGCTCAAGAACAAATATCCTTTGCCGAGGATCGAGGATCTGTTTGATCAGCTCAATGGTGCAGGAGTCTTCTCCAAGATAGATTTGAGGTCAGGGTACCATCAGCTCAAGATCAAACCTGAAGATGTACCGAAGACCGCTTTTAGAACCCGATATGGCCATTACGAATTTTTAGTGATGCCATTTGGTTTGACCAACTCTCCAGCCGTATTCATGGACCTTATGAATAGAGTCTTCCACCCCTACTTGGACAAATTTGTTTTAGTATTCATCGACGACATCCTCGTTTACTCTAAGAATGAAAAGGAGCACGAGGAACATTTACGGATAGTGTTGGGGACACTAAGAGCTGAGAAACTCTACGCCAAATTCAGTAAATGCGAATTTTGGCTGAAGGAAGTAATGTTCCTTGGACATATAGTATCGGCAGAAGGAATTAAGGTGGATCCAGCCAAGGTAGAAGCAGTGCACAACTGGAAGTCGCCAACGAGTCAGAACGAGATCAGAAGTTTCTTGGGTTTAGCCGGTTATTACAGAAGGTTTATCGAGGGATTCTCTACGATCGCTCGCCCGATGATGCAGCTACTCAGGAAGGATACCAAGTTTAAATGGACAGATGAGTGTGAGAAGAGTTTCCAAACTCTTAAGGAGAAGTTAACCACAGCGCCAGTACTAGCACTTCCAGACACAAACAAAGAATATGTGGTATACACTGACACATCGAAAAATGGATTAGGTTGTGTCTTGATGCAAGACGGACGAGTGATAGCTTACGCTTCATGACAACTTCGACCTCACGAAGTTGAGTACCCAACCCACGATTTAGAACTCGCAGCCGTAGTGCGTGCGTTGAAGATTTGGAGACACTATCTCTATGGTGTAAGAGTAGAAATATTTACCGATCACAAAAGCCTGAAGTACTTTTTCGAGCAGAAGGAACTGAATATGAGGCAAAGGAGATGGCCGGAACTAGTCAAGGATTATGACTGTGGAATTAACTACCATCTAGGAAAGGCTAATGTGGTAGCAGACGCATTGAGTCGCAAGGCTCCAACGAAGTTAGGATGCCTTTTTGTAGAAGAGGGAACTTTAGTGCGAGAATTCGAGAAGATGGATATCAGAGTGCTTGACACGCCAGCTACGATAACAAGTCAGATAGCAGCGTTAGAAGCTACACCAGATTTGAGAGAAAGAATCATCAGTGCTCAGAGAAAAGACGAGTCAATGGAAAAGTTGCGAATGAGGATAAGAACAGATAAACCGGAAGGATATTCTGAAGCACCTGACAATGCGATACTTTATGAAGGCAGGATTTGTATTCTTGACGACGACAGCAATTTGAAGAACGAGATCTTGAGTGAGGCTCACGATACGCCTTACACAGCACATCCAGGAAGTACGAAAATGTACCAGGATTTGAGAAGAAACTTTTGGTGGAATGGAATGAAACGAGACGTCGCCTCGTTTGTAGAAAGATGCCTAGCATGTCAGCAAGTTAAGGCTTTACACCGACGACCGTATGGATTGCTACAACCGTTGGATGTCCCAGATTGGAAATGGGAAGGCATAGCTATGGACTTTGTCACAGGCTTGCCTAAGTCGAGAAGAGGAAACACAGCAATTTGGGTGATAATAGATAGGCTCACAGAGTCAGCACACTTCTTACCGATTAAGATTACATATGGATCAGAGAAACTAGCTCAGTTATATGTCAGAGAGATTGTACGTCTGCATGGAATACCGAAGGTCAGAATATCAGATAGAGATGCCAAATTCACCTCGAGATTTTGGATTACGATGCAGAAAGAGTTGGGAACAGAGCTTAATTTCAGTACAGCATTTCACCCACAGACAGATGGGCAATCAGAGAGAACGATTCAGATTTTGGTCGATATGTTCAGGACAGTAGTTTTGGACCGAGGCGCGAATTGGGAAGAAATTCTACACTTAGTCGAATTCGCCTACAACAACAGCTATCAGGCCACGATAGGAATGGCGCCGTTCGAGGCTTTGTATGGGAGGAAATGTAGATCGCCACTTTATTTGGACGAAGTAGGTGAGAGAAAGAACCTAGGCCCAGATGCGATTAATGAAATGATTGAGATAGTTCGGCAGATTCGAGATAGAATGAAAGAAGCACAGAGCCGACAGAAGTCGTATGCCGACGATCGTCGAACCAACCTTGAGTTTGAAATAGGAGATAAAGTTTTTCTTAATATATCCCCGACCAAGGGAATCTTTAGGTTCGGAGTTAAGGGTAAGCTAAGACCAAAGTTTATAGGAACTTATGAAATCCTCGAGAGAATAGGACCCGTCGCCTATAGATTGGCCTTGCTGCCAAGTCTAGGAAGCGTTCATAACGTTTTTCACGTTTCTCAGTTGAGAAAATATGTTTACGATCCTAAGCACGTCATTAGTCAGCAAGACGTAGTTCTTGAGTCTGACCTAAGCTATGAAGAGAAGCCGATATCGATTTTGGATAGAAAATTCCAAGAATTAAGAACCAAATCGATACCAATAGTTAAAGTGCTTTGGAACCACCACGGGCAAGAAGAAGCCACGTGGGAACTCGAGGAGAAGATGAAGGAGCGATATCCTCATCTTTTTGCAGGAGGTAAGCAAATTTCGGGACGAAATTTTTCATAAGGGGGGTAGGATGTAATGCCCCATAAATTCCTTACGATCTTAAAATTTTAAAGTTAATTAAATAAATGGCTTTGCACGCCTAAGTTTACGATTTTGAATTCTAAGACTAACGGTCGAATCCGTTTCTGAAAATAAATTACGGAAGTCAGCTAGACGACTACTGTATTTAGGGTTAGCGCGTACGAAAAGTTTTTAGTTCGTGAACTCAGAACGGAAAACCGTCTGATTTTTACACTCACGAAATCGCGATACGAACTCGCCCGAGAAAGTTCGATTTTATGATTTTCCGGACGAAACTCGGACTGTGTCGTCCCGAGTTTTTGTCAAAATAATTTTTGGAATTTTTTTTCCCGATTAAGTTTCATACGTTAGAATTTTCAGTCGAATCGGATCGCGACGATTTTGTGCCGAGCGACGTTTTTCGTCGAACGTTTTCCGTAACGTCGGATCGCGCCGGAAAAGCGCGTATTTCCCTCTCCCTCTCCATCTTGACCGACATCATCATCTCTCATTAGAGGATATTTATGTTTTATATAGTTTAATTAGGACACCTATTGTATTACTATTCACTACTTTACACCTCTTAGCTTATAACATAAGTTAACAAAAAAATTAAAACACCAACTCTCCCTCCCACACTAAAATCTCGGCAGCCTCCCTCTCTTACACTCTCCCATTTTCTTTTCTTCATCTCCATTGTTGAAGCTTGAAGTTCTTGAAGAGGAGAAACCACAAGTCATCATCCAACCATTAGAACTTAATACTTTCTTCATTAATTATCAAGGTAATCATCTCCTCCATACTTCTATCCAATTGGATTTCCCATCTTTTATTTTTCATCTTGATCGAAAATTAGAGTTATGAAATAGATGATTCGATCTTGGATTAATGAAATTGGATGTGTTATATAGGTTAATTAGGGTTTAAAATTTAACAAAACCAAGAACCCTAATCTATATGTCTTTACCGAAAATTTTAGGTGTTTTGTAGGATTTTTGGATTTCTTCAATCAATGATAAATTCATGCTTAAGAGATGCTTAATTAGTGATTAGAACAAAGAAGAATCGAAAGCCCCATGTTTTGTGAAAATTCGATTAGGGTTTGAGTTTGAATTTGGGGGATTTATGCATGTTAGTATGAAATTGGATTGCAATTGATTAATTGTTGTTATAATAGGTTGATTAATGGATAAATGGTGTTAATTGGAGAATAAAATCACTCTCTTAGTATTTATATAAATACCGAAATTATCTAAGAAATTAGGGGATTTCATATGTTTGATTTAATTGATGAATTGTTGATGGAATATAGTTGCAAATGATGTTAGTTGTTAATAGGAATTTAATTAGATTTTTCTAAAAATACTTTATGTAATGTAAGAGTCGAAGAACACGTTATAAGTTGAAATATGGTATTGTTATGAAATGATTGCATGCATAGAATTGATTCTCGTTAGATGTAGATTAATGTCGTAAAATTTGAACGGAATCCGACAACTTTGAAAATCGCGTAAGAGACGAACAATTAGTCGTAACTAATAACCGATAAGTCGAATGAGAATTCTAATTTGATATTATTGTCTATGATGGACTTGAGAACAACTTTGTAGTTGATGTCATGAGCTTTCGAGCTATTATAATATGAGCTATAGTTATAGTCGAGAACTATAACGCGATTTAATAACTTGTTGGTTTAGTAATTGTTAGTTGAAAGCCGACGTTTAGAACGTCGTGCTATTGGAAGAGTTTTGAGAAGGAGTTCGTCACGTAAGGGAGTACGTGATGACTGCCTTGAGGGTCCAGTTTCTAAAGAAATCGAATTCGAGAGCTTAGAACGAACCTAAGACGTTATACGTCGAATCTATCGAGCAATTAGGGTTATCGCGGCAGTTTTGCGACCCTCTCCGGAAACTGTAATAACTTTTAGCTCGTTTATCGGATTTGTGATCCGTAAATTGGAGCGTAAACTAGACATCCCAAACTTTCCAGTGGTACAGGGCTCATCCCCTGTTTCCAAATCCTCTGTTCTGGACAGTCTCCAGAGTCACTGTATTGCGCAATAAATTTTCAGTTTCAATTCTTCTAAGTTGTTTCGTTCACAACTTAGTTTCTTTCGATCGTTTAAGCCGTAATAGCTAACGAATATCTTCCTACTGACCTTAGAGTCAAGTACAGGGCCTTGAGTGATAAAATCAATCGAGATCTCATCTCTTATCCGTTTAAATAAAGAAGTAGTAAGCGAGAATTTTCATAAGTTTTTTAATGAACTAAAACGTAATTCTCCTAAGTTGATTCTTTCCAACTTAGTTCCTTATGATCTTTTAAGTCGTATCGAGCTATCAACTACCCTCTCTACTGACCTAAGAGTCGAGTATAAGACCTTCCGAGTTCTAAACGTGATTAGTACGAGTCTCGTTCCCGTTTAAGTAAAATGAAACTAGTAAGCGTGTAAATGCCTAAAGAATGAAACAACTAAAACCTATTTCGATTCTTTTTGATCGATTATCTTTTACGATCCGTTTTTAAGTATTATTATTTTACGATGAAGGAGGAAGCCAGCTGTAGAGAAAGGACGGAAGATCCGAAGATTGGAAGCTAGTGCTTTTAGTTCTGTATATCGAGGTGGGCTTTTATATACAAATAAAACGAGCATTGCTCGGAAAATCCTTCTTTATCGCTTTGATATCTGTGTTTTCAAAGTGATATTATGGCATGAACTATTTTATGTTTTTATGTGAGTTCTCTTGTACCTACCTGAGTCAACATTCGTGTTTTCCAGATTTAGAGTTAATCTAACTAGGTTAACTAACGATCGGCTCTGAGTTAGCTGCTAAGTGCTTTCCAGAGTTAGTGCACTTTGTAACCTGTGGTGTATGTGATATCTTGTTGAGGGGTACCAGCCACGGTGAATGAGAATTGGTCAAGATTGAACATAGCATACCTGAAAATACTCGGCCGAGTAAATTGTGAAAATAAGTCAGAAAATGTTTAGTAGACACATGCCCTTTTCAATAAAACCCCGATGTGCTACAATTATGAAATGTCATATTTATCTATACTTATGATTACGATTTCGGCATCGTGCCCACTAAGTACGTTTGTACTTAGCCCTGCATTGTTTTCTAAATGTGCAGGTTGAAGCGATGGTGAGCGGCAACGGTTGATGTTGAGTTGAAAGATAGGATGCTTTAGTTAGAACTCTTCCGCTGCAGAACTCTAAGTCTGTTTGTTTATGTACTTTTGAACAATACACAGTAGTTTAAGTCTGTAAATATGAACTTAGTTTCTTCTGTGTACTTTTGTTGAGTAATCCGTAGCGATTAACTCTTTCTTATTTATATTCAAGTCTTGTTCATGGTTTGTTTGATGTCTTTATGTATGTTTAGTCAGTTAGCCCCCTTTTTCCCCGCTTCTTTAATCCAACCCCAGTCGCACCCCGGCTTCTGCCGTCCCTCGGGATTTGGGGTTGTGACACTGTCTGCAGTGGTGCTGTCTATAAGGGGTGTCTCTAAGGATCTTTTGGAGATAGTGACAGTGAGCTGCAGTGGGGCTGTCTCTAAGGGGTGTCTCTAAGGAATTTCTAAATTTGTATTTTGCATTAATTTTATTAAGAAAAATTGAAATTTTCATTAATTTAAACAAATAACTAGTACAATACATTAATTGAAATAAAATAAATAAAAACATTACATTAATTGAAATTTAAAAAATAAAAAACATTCTACTCGTTGACCGGCCCAAATCGACTCCAAACATGCTCGATCCAATCATTTGTGAGCCGATGGTGCTTCTTTGCATCTCTCAATGCGGCGTCCCATTTGAGAAAATTCTTCAAGGAGAGCAGAGTGGGGACTCGGTCTACATTACTACCCGGCGTTGTTTCTATGTCCTTTCTCCAATTCTCCGCATCCTCCCTCTCGTCTTAAATGATCATATTGTGCAAAATAATGCACGTAAACATGATGTTACGGAGGTGCTGTGTGTACCAGTTGCACGCCGGGTTCCAGATAATTCCCCATCGGACTTGAAGAACACCGAATGCCCGTTCGGTATCCTTCCTCGCCGTCTCCTGCATCTTCTTGAACCGCGCCGTCTTCTAGTCCGTTGCAAGCGGAGGAGCCTTGATCAGAGCCGTCCAATCTGGGTAGATCCCATCGGTTAAGTAGTAACCGTCGTCGTAGTGCTTTCCGTTCACCACGTACTGGCACGGCGGAGCCCGTTCTTCAAGCACGTCTTCAAATAAGAGCGACTGATTGAGGACATTGATATCGTTGTTGGAGCCGGCTACTTCAAAAAAGGCGTGCCAGATCCATAAGTTTTGAGACGCCACGGCCTCAAGAATCAACGAAGGCATGCCTATATCTCCTCGAGTGTAGGCAGCCGATCACGCCTTCGGGCAATTCCTCCACGCCCAGTGCATGCAGTCCAGGCTACCGAGCATCCCCAGAAAGCCGTGCCTTTCCTCGTGCATCCGCAGCAGCCTCGCGGTGTCTTGTGCATTTAGCCTCCTCAAATACACGTCACCGAATAGCTCGATGACACCTTTGCAGATCTTCCGGAGGCAAAGACGGCCGGTGCTATCGCCGATCTTCAAGTATTCATCGAATGTATCCGGTGCTCCACCGGTGGCTAGTTGGCGAATGGCCATTGTGCACTTTTGCACCGACGTGAGGCCCCATTTGCCTGTTGCATCTTTGCTTCTGCTGGAAGTATCGCACATTCTGCTCCAACGCCTCGCAAATCCTCAGAAACAAATGCTTGTGCATCCGAAAACGCCGGTGGAAAAATATTGGGTCATACGTCGGGTTGTCGCTGAAGTAGTCGGCCATCAACTGCTGCAGAGCCACCTCCCGATCGCGGTGTACGACCGTCCTCTTCACCTTTTTTTTCATTTTGGAGAAGAGTCGAGCGACAGCAGCTTGGAGGTTCGTCACCATCGATATAATCTCGTCGTCGGTGTCATGGGAAGGGTAGCCGGTTGAGGAGTCGGACGAAGAAGACATTGTTTTTGGCAAAATAATTGAGAGAAAACTAGAGAGAAAATAAAAGGAGGAAGATGAATTTGGTGTGGAAAAAATTGTGGTATGAAGTGAGGTATTTATAGGGATGAATTACAAAAAAAAAAAATAGAAAAATCGGCTGTATAGCCGTTGGATGCATTATAGCCGTTGTTTGATTTTTGAATTTTTTTTTATTTATGGCGCGTGCAATGTACGCGCCTATTTTAAAAAAATAAAATTAAAAATGCCAGCACGTGCAATGCACGTGCCAGCTTAAGACTGTCTCGTCGCCACGGGACGGGCTCGAGACGTCGGCATTTGCAGCGACGTGTCTCGTCGCTGGGCGTGTCTCGAGACACCGACGAGACACACCGCTGTTAAATATAGGGAAAAGGGTCCGAAAAACCCTTTATATTTTTTGCCCTAGGTGGAGTTAAACCCTTCATGATTTTCTTGGTACAACCACACCCGCATGCACAACAGTGCAAAGATAGACCTCGGGTCTATCTTTGGGGAATGTGTTTTTGGTGGGGATTATAGATAGACTCAAGTAAAAAATTTGATATTTGAGTTGCGATATATACACCCCGGGTCTATCTAATCATTGATAATGATAGAATAATTTTATTTTATTATTTTTTTTGTATTTCTAATGAATCATAATAATAATAATAATAATAATAATAATAATAATAATAATAATAATAATAATAATAATAATAATACTTAAATTAAATAGAAACATTTAAAAATGATAATTTTATTGATTAAAATAAAAAACATACAATAATTAAGATAAAAAAGATACAATAATTAAGAAAAAAAATATAAGAACTACTCTCAACCATATTTTTTTGCGAGCCCCGTAACAACTTTTTGGTGCGCCTCCCGCTGCGACGAAGTCATCTCGAACGTGACTCGCGTAATTATCTAGTACGTGAACCTCATTATACTAACGTCGTTTGCCTTGGACAATTCTTCGGTGACGGTGCTCAATTCGATCTTGGCCACCGCCTTCCCCTTCCTTCCTTTCTTGAGTTGTTTCACTCCGATGGGACGAGTTTGGTTGGAGTTTGCATCGCTCGCGGATGTGTTGGCGCTAGCTGATGAAGAGTAGTCTCCGTCTTCATTGATCCTCGTCGGCTTCGGAGCTGTTTCCGTCTCAGAATCGCAAAAACTCGGGATATTCTTCAAGAGCTCTCACGCCTTCCTATATTTGAATTCTTTATCGTACAGGGCGGAGTAATTATCTACGGCCATCGTGTACATATCGACGAGCTGGAGGTAGCAAGCATTGAATTGTATAATGGGTTTCTTGGCGCGGCCCCATGCCGATTTCAAGCAGGGGGGATCGACACCGGCGATCGACCTCGCTGTGCATGCTCTAATATTCACTACATTTAATATCCATGCCCCCCTATAAATAAGCCCACTTAGCTTTCCGTTAAATTTTGAAGAAATGAAACAATAAAGTGATTATTTATGAATTATGACGGGCACAACACAATGTTCTTCTCCAACTAGGATTACGCAATAAATCACATTTAGAAATTTCATCATCCACATACTGGCATTAAAGGCATGAATACAGTTGTTAATCTTCCATTTCTAATTTTTACTTTTCGTTAATCAAGTTTTTTTATCTTTTTTTTCTTTCAATTGAATTTTCTACACATATAAAATAAAAATATGTTTCGCTCGGTTGGAACACAATGCTAAATCATTTTTCCAATTGTTTTATCAGAACGAAGTATAAATCTTGACTATGATATAATAATCTTAAGATTATAATGATTAACTACAGAGTAAACAATAATAAACAAATGAAAGATATATTAAACCCTATCATGGAAAAATAAGCCCTAATAAAAGTAATTAACTACAAACTAATAACGTAAGTTACAAAATAATCAATATAGTACAAATAATCCATATCATCATTATATTATTAAAAGGAAAACGAATTTTTTGTTTGACAATTTATTAGTTGACAGAATAAATGGTTTCAAAATAGTTTGGATAATTTATTGGTTGATCGAATTAAATTTGGAAATAGTCTAATATTTTTTTATTTAATTTGATAAAAAATAAGTAATTTTTAATTTGTCAATTAATTAGGTAGACAAGTCAATTTTCAACTGACAGGTACCTCAACTCGGGATCCCATGTGACACATTTTCATTCTTTTTTCTTATTAATTTTAAAATTTTCATTTTATTCATTTTTTTCATGTATTTTCTAAAATCTAGAATCATCATAAATTATGCATTTATAAATTAAAATCGTGGTCAACGGGCCAATTCTGACCCGGAACTGTGACGGTAGACGAGTTAATTCCCAACCGACGGTTACCTCAACTCGAGAAATTTTTCATATTATGTTTTTTTCCCCATATATTTTCTAAAATCTATAATCGTCATGCATAAAATAATTTTTACGTTATTTGTAGTTGAGTTTTCAACTTTGCATAATCTGTAATTTTAATCAACGAATATTATTATACGATTAATGACGATAGCGAATAGTACAATCATTATTATTATTAAATTTTGGGATCTATATAAATTCTAAACAAATTTTATAAATTACGCATTTATAAATCAGAGTCGTGGTCAACGGGCCAGTTCCGACGCAGAACTGTGGCGGTAGACTAATATACGGATTTTTTTCAGAAAAGAACACAAATAACTAAACGAATTTTTACATTACGCACTTATAAATCAGAATCGTGATCAACGGCCCGGTTCCGACGCGGAACTGTGGCGGTAGGTTGTGCGCGTAAAGGGGTCAATTCAGTACTGGTGGGACAACTTTTTTAATATATTCTATAATTTTGAACTTATCGAGTCATGGTCAACGGGCCAGTTCCGACGCAGAACTGTGACGGTAGACTAATAAACGAATTTTTTTCAAAAAGGAACACAAATGACTAATTTTTTAATCGGATTTTAAACAAGTACGAGTATATAAATTTCAAACCAGTTTGAATAATCCTAAACACATCATTTCAAATTGTTTGATTAATCGTCTCCATTGGAAAACGTAGAATATGTAGGAACATTGGCAGAAAAATTACTTACGATTTATCAACGAGCCAACGACCAAGAATTGTGCGCGTAGATGGACCGATTCAGTACTTGCGGGACAACTTTTTTTTTAACATATTATATAATTTTGAACTCATAAAATTAAGAATATTTATGGTCAACTTTTATCTTATATCATTGACTAAATAATTTTATGAATCACAATCATTCCACATAAAGTTTTGTAAAAATGAAAAACTACCAAATACATAGCGAAACAATTCTTGAAGTTGATGATTATTTATATAATACTAAAATTTATAATTAAGTTTTTATTTATTAAATATTGTGTGAATATTTTTGGAATATAGTTATGTATATAATTAAATATTAATTTCAGGTAAAAAGAAAACAAATGTCATCATTAATTTTTTTTGTGATTGGAAGATGATTATTTATATAATTTAAAATCAGTATTGTAGTCAATAGGCCGGTTCCAGATCGGAACCGTTGGGGTAGACGGAATGATTGTGAAGCGGTGGTTTAACTTATTTTTTTTTCTTAATCTTGTGTTGAATTCATAATGTGGGGTATTTAGGGTCACTTTCATCTTATAGACAATTTTAACATCTATAGTATTATTCGCTATCTATATATCTCTTCTCTCTCTCACTACCTGTTCTTTCTCTTGCCTCTTTTTCTTTATAAAAAGCTAAAAGATTCAACTTAAGAGTTGTTTTCCTTTGAGAGAGAAATATATTTTTGCCCACATCGGTTTTGTAAAAGAATAGAGCTTTAACAATTATCGAAAGTAATGAGAATATATTAGTTATAATTTTTAACAAACATAACTATATGGGTTTGAGACGTAAACATGTGGTAAAATTACTTTTTAATTGAATTTAAGATGTGTTCAAGGGATATAAATTCTAAGCGAGTTTAGTAGATTGAATAATCGAATTATTTTATGCTAAAATAATTAATAAATAATATAATTTTTTTAATCTATCACTTATTAATACTATTTAATAATTTTATTAATTTTTATAATGATTTTCGACGGATTATACGCTAGTATTATATAAACGACTCTACGTAAAAAACCCTTCAAATTCTTCCGTTTCTATTTATCTAAATCTCAAATTTTTTGAATTTAAAATCAATATTTATCATATTAATTAATTCCTAGATGTACGCACAAATATATAATATATGAGATACAAAATGATTTGTTTCCTTCTTTTCATAGATCCATCTTATCGTGCACGATATTTTGGTTACCTAGATTATTCATTTATAATCCATTTAATATTTAAATGTTGTAACGCCAATACATTCACTATCAATTAAGATACATGAAACTAATTTCTCAGAAACAGTTTCATAGTATATAATTATAGATTTTAAATATCTATTAGTAAGATTTTGTATCTCACATCGATTTTTTAATGAAATACCTAAAAATAATGTGTATTTTCTCATCTTTTTTACCACAAGTTATCTATTTGTCGGCCGAATAAATAACTATATTTTTACAGTTTAATTTAATTTAATGTTCAATTTATTAGTTGGCCGAATAATTTTTTTAAGGAACCAATTTATTTGTTGGGAATAAATGGTTGTATTTCCTAAATTGTTTATCAATTATTTAATTTGATAAATAATACTTTATTTAAGCCAAATAAATAATTTGAACATTTAAAATTAAAACATTCGTTGAGACAACATTATTTAAAAAAACAAACATACCTCAATCCACACAATAAAAGAAAAGGAAATTAACTTTGGTCACTAAAGTAAGCAACATAAGTCCAATCCCCTGCTCAAACATTTAAAATAAAATTAAAGTATAAATTCGTTCAAGAGAATTTGGCTAATTTATTGGTTGGCCGAAATAAAATTCGAAATCTAATTATTTTTTTATTTAATTTGATAAAAACATAATTAATTTTTAATTTCGCCAATTAATTAGGTAGACAGATCCATTCTCAACCCACAGGTACCTCAACTCAAGTTCTCACGTGGCACATTTGCATTCTTTATTCTTATTTATTTAAAATTTTTCATTTATGCATTACTTTTCATATATTTTTTAAAATTTAGAATCGTCATCCATGAATTAGTTTTTACGTTATTGTAGGTGAGTTTCCAACATAACTCATAATTGTAATTGGCGAATATTACTATATGGTTAAAGACGATAACTAATAGTACAACCATTTTTTAAATTAAATTTTGGGTCTATATAAATTTTAATAGAGCTTTTATAAATTACGCACATAACTCAAAATTATGGTCAACGGGCCGATTCCGACCAAGAACCGTGGCAGTAGACGGTCTAATTTCCAACCGACGGATACCTCAAGTCCCTAAATTTTTCATTTAATGCATTTTTTCATGTATTTTCTAAAATCTAAAATCGTCATCAATGAATTAAACTTTACGTTATATGTAGTTGAGTTTCCAATTTTGCATAATTTATAATTGTAATTAGCAAATATTACAATACGGTTAAGGACAAGAATGAATAGTATATAATCAATTTTTTTTATTAAATTTTGGGATCATATAAACTATAAACGAGTTTCATAAATTACGTTGGTCAACGGGCCGGGTTCCGACCCGAAACTGTGGCGATACACGGGCCAATTTCCAACTGATGGGTATTTCTATACTGATTTCTTTAGAAAGGAATACAGATGAATACTTTTTTAATTTGGTTTGAAATAAGTACGAGTATATAAATTTCAAATATGTTTGAATAATCCTGACTACACCGTCTCAAATTGTTTGATTAATCGTCTCCGCTATAAAACTTTGAAAGTGTAGAAAAATGGCAGAAAAATTATTAACGATTTGTCAACGTGCCAGTTTCGACCAGAATTGCGCGCGTAGAGAAATCGATTCAGTACCGGCGGGGCAAAATCTTATGTTGAACTCATAAAATCTTATCACATGGTCCCCCACCCTTCTGTATTTTTATATTTTTTATTCATTAGAAAATATTTTCACATCAAAAGTTAAGGATAATATTATCAAATATTGAGAGAAAAAGAGTGAAAAAGAGCTGTCCGAAAAAAATTCTTAACTTGTCAACATGTGAAAATGATGGAAAAAGAGAAAAAAGTTTTTCTTTTCACTATTTTCCATCAAAGTAAACTCACCCGAAATACAGAAAGACTTTAGTGCTACGTAGGCCTAATATGATCTAGTATTTAGCCCAATAAAGATAATACTTAAAGCCCAATAAATAATAGTATCAGTTCGTTGGGCCCTAAGCTTTATATTGTTGGATAAGTCGGGCACTTCTAGCTAGGCGCGATATCTTGTAATGTTTCTTCTACCTTTTCCACTTTCCAGTAATGATAAGATTTGATTTTCCTCTACCTTAATTAGATATGGGTGGAAAGTTTCATACGGAAAACATAAAATACCATAATAAATCTGGTCAAATCTCAAACGTACAATTTTTGTTCTATAATTAAATTATAGAGGCTATTTGATAGAACGACTAGTTTTTTGTTACAAAAATAATACTCCCTCCGTCCTAATAGCAAGGTCTCACTTGTTTTGGGTACGGCTATTAAGAAATAAAAGTAAAAATATAGAAAGTAGTGGATCGATCCTATAACTTTTGAAGGGTTAATTATTTCCATTTTTGGTATGGACTATGCTAATGGGATAGATGAAAAAGAAAAGTAAAACTTTGCTATTGGGACGGAAGAAGTAGTTGTGATGAAAATTTATGCATGCTAAATTTTTTTATTGTAAAACTTCTTGGCCCGCTAGCCGATGTTTGGATTATGTAAGAAAATTTCTACTCCTAAAAACTTATCTGGACTTACCCAAATCAAAATAGCCCGAGCTCGAAAATTGAATGGATTAACTAATTGATATTTCTTGTAAATTGTAATTTGTTATAAACAGAACGTGGTGATTTTATTGCAAAGGTTTTAAAAATCATATGCTTCTGTACATTACGGACGGCATTACGCTTTCAAATTTCAAATTTAGAAAAATAAAAAAGAGAAGGACTTGGGTGCATAAGTCTGCACCCATTTGCACACAATCCGACCCGCCCCGACCCGTCACGCGCCATTCCGACCCGGCACGTGAGATCCACACGCCCGTTTTTTTTTTTTTTTTTTTTAATTTCCAGATTATTTAAATGGGCTCCGCCTTCGGCTCCGATTTTACGGTTCCGCCTTCGCTCCGATTACTAAAATAAGAATAATCGACGGGCAACAATTGGACTTTTCGGCTCGCTCCGAGGCCTTCGGCTCCCCTCGCTCGAATCTTGACCATAGAAGAAGCGGCAAACAATAAAAAAAAAATTGGAAAAAAAAACTGAAAAAAAAAAAAAATGATCAAAGGAGAGTTTGACCGGGTCAAACCCGGGTCAAATGGATCGGGGCGGAGCGGGGCGGATCAAATGGACGGGTGTTCTACGGTGAAAGTTGCACCCAAGTTTTTGTCAATAAAAAAATACTAATACTATATGTCAGCTGCTTGCAGCCCAAACAAAAGCTTCAAATCCGTTCCTATAAGTACACGGACACCTAAACATAGAAACCAAAATCTTTGCTACTGTTAATTCTCCTCCTTTTCTCTCCCCTACAATTCCTATTTCCTCTTGTGATCGAGAGAGAGAGAGAGAGAGAGAGAGACGACACTCGAATGGGTTCCATGGATTCGCAGCAGTCTGCTGTAACTCGCGACGACACAATTACGCTAAAAGAATCAGAGTGGCTTTCCATGAAAAAGAGAATGGCGACGCTCGTCAAAAAGACCGACGTTTCGAACCTCCGGTTCGTGGCAGATCAACTCCTCAGCGAGAACATCGTAATTGGAAGGGGCCTGTTTTGTCAATCGATAATGAAATCGCAGTCGGAATCTCCAGAATGGAGCGATGTCTACGCCGCACTTGTTGCAATAATCAACTCCGAATTACCCCAAGTCGGACACCTGCTGGTGACGAGGGCGGTTCTGCAGTTCAAGGCGGCGTACGACCGCCGAGACAAGAAACAGATGCAGACGGCGTCGAGATTTCTAGCGCAATTGGTGAACCAGAGGGTCGTCTACGAGTATCTGGCGGTTACCGTGTTGATGTATCTGCTGGTGAATCCGACTTCGGACAATCTCGAGATCGCCGTGAGCTTCTGCTGGCAATGCGGCTCGTTGCTGAATGACGTCGTTCCGCACAAACTGAAGGAGTTCCTCTCAGAATTCCGCCGTCTCCTGAGAGTAGGCGCGCCTCAGAAACGCCTTCGCTTCCTGATGGCGGCGAGGCTCTTGGTCGCAGAGAGATGGCAGTTGGAGGAATCTGTAATCCATGTTGTGGATGAGGAAGATCAGATTACTCACGATGTGAATTTGCTGCAGCTGCAGGAAGTTGATTACGAGACCAGTCTCGATAGATTTGATGATTCTAAGGATGTTTTTGAGGAAGATGAGGTTTCTTCTTCTAGGTCACCCTCAGATTAGATAGGCAGTTCTTTTATAAAAATTTAATCTGCATCAATTTGTTAATACAATTCTATATTTTCTTACAAAAATCTGCAGTCAAGACAAGAATATAACAGAATATTAATCACCAGTAATCACCACAAGAACACATACCATCTATACAATGATGAAACCTGTTGCGATCTCTCATAACAATCTTCCTTCCCGTGACTTTCGAAACGAGCTTAATTACAGCATGACAATCTGGGCAAACTCGGAGGTTTTTAACAATTTTGATCGGAGTTCCTCGTTTCGTGCTGATTAGTGCGAATGCAAGTGCAAGCTTTTCACTATGAACTTCGAGCGACCTTTCCTTCTCAGCCTCCACAATATTGTGTAAAACTTCCTCAGTCTGTGAGGCATACCCATGAACCTTAAGCCACTTGTTCATCTCTTCCAACATCGCGTAAATATCTTTGCTTTTCGGATGCTTGGTATCACCCGCAACAAACTCGTGCACTTTATTATTAACTTCAACTGAGCTACACCCCGGCTCCTTCTGAACCCCACTCTGTTTCATTATAGCCCTTGTTCTGGCCACACCGTCCCAATTTCCTGCAGCAGCATATATGTTGGAGAGAAGAACATAAGTTCCTGAACTTGCAAGACCGCGTTCCAGAAGGAACTGCACAATTTTTTCGCCTAAAGGAATGTTCTTGTGAAGCCTGCATGCATTAAGTAATGCTCCCCATAGAACAGGGTCGGCATCTATGTTCATGCTCTTGACAAGATCATATGCTTCTTCCAAGTGTCCACCTCGACCAAGAAGATTCACCATGCACCCGTAGTGCTCCACTTTCGGCTGAATGCCATATTCATCTTTCATCGCATTGAAAAGCCTCCAGCCTTCAGAGATTAATCCAGCATGTGCACAAGCACTCAGAATTCCAATGAAGGTTATGTCAGTAGGGTGGAAACCCTCCTCCATCATTTCCTTGAACACCTTCATAGCTTCTTGCGTGAATCCATGAATTGCATATCCTCCAATCATTGCATTGTAAACAACAGCATCCTTGTTTTTTATTCCATCAAACACCTTCAAGGCATCCTCTAAACTTCCACATTTGCTGTACATATCGATTAGAGCAGTCCCAACCTGACGATTCATGGTAGCTTTATACCCAAGGTAAGAATGGATCCACTGGCCTGATTCAAGTGCTCCTACCTGACCACAGGCAGAAAGAATTGCCACCATGGTAGCTTCATCAGGCTTCATCTTCGCCTTCAACATCTGCCTGAAGAGAATTATGGCCTCATTCGGCCTTCCATGTTGAGCATAACCATCAACCATGACGTTCCAACTTACCACATCTCTCTCTTCCATTCCATCAAATAATAATCTTGCCTTATCAACATTCCCAGTTTTTGCATATCCAGTAATCATGGAAGTCAAGGTAACCATGCTTCTGTCAACCATCGAGTCAAAGAGTCTACGAGCCAAGACAATATCCCTGCCTCTTGCATACATGTTGATGAGAGCAGTTCCGACATAAGTATCTGAGAGAAGCCCAAATTTGTGAGCATGACAATGGAGGGCTTTTCCAGTTTCCAGTGTAGAAGCTTTGAGGACAGTAGACAATGTAAATGCATTAGGTTCTACCTTTTCAGTTAGCATCTGTACATAGAACTCAAGAGCTTGTTCATGGAGACCGTTTATGGCATGGCCACGGATTATGGAAGTGTAAGAGATAACATTAGGATTGTGGGTAAGGTTAAATAATGCAACAGAGTCTTTAACATGTCCTAGGGAAGAGTAGGAATGCTGGAGCTTGAACTTTAAGAGTGGATGGGTCTCAAGGCCACGACGGATAAGGAGTGCATGGATTTGTCTTAGATGTTTGATGTTTTTGCTTTGATCAATAAGCAAAGCTAGGTTCTCAGATTCTGGATACTGGTATTTCTTGGTATTGGCGGCTAAGAGCGTCCCCTGAGCCACCGGAGGAATTGAGGACATAACTTACTACAACACAAACACATTACAGAAGTTGAATTGTGACATAAACCGGAGCTTGATCAGATCTGCCTCAGAGAAGTGCACTAAAATGCCATGTTTGAATTGATACCCACCTACAACCAAGATAAATAAAACAGAAATTCAGTTAAAACACAAAATATCACGAGCTAATGGACCTCTACATAAGGAATTGCAACCAAGTAATACTGAATTCCTCCATTCAATGTCCGTACAGATTTCTTAGAAATAGTCAGACATTTCAACAAACACCTTGCACTCAAGAGAGGGAAATTAAAAAATGCTATCGTTTCAACATCATTACAGAACTTCTTAGCACCTCAACAACAAGAATGAGGCAAACTAACACCACTACACAGTCAAAAGGAAACGCTAATTCTTTATACGAAATCATTTACACACAAGTATTGCCAGTGAAATTGAAAACATACTGAACAAGTTTTAAGAGAAGGCAAGAAATTCAGGAAAAGGAACGCAAACAATAGCTATTTAGCTTACATGCAATGACTCATTTACCACAGAGTGAAAATGGTTCCGATGATTAAACTCATACCGCGGGATAAGCCCAGCTTATCGAAATGGCATCTGCTTCGTTCAATATACTGTCTCATTCCAACTAATAAACAATTCACTCTTCTAAAGTGTGAAATTTCTAATTCATATTTTTATAGCTCTCCTAAATAACCGTGACAAAAGATTACGATATGTTATTAGTAAATGGACGAAGTATTATTCGGTCTATTTAATTCTCATCATAATGAATTACTGAAACATATATTAGTATTTATTTACCTTTTAGGATTCTAAATTAACATTTTATTAAAATCGAGAATAAAATAAAAAGAATACAATGAAGAAGCTATTCTAAACAGAATTTAAAACTATACATAACAAATATGAGTAGTTTTTGCAAACTAAATAACTAATGCATATTTGCAAAAAAATATGAGTAGTTTTTGTTTAGAAAGTTCATACGACTCGTGATATCGTATTTTTCCAGCATCGTGTCAATTTTAATTTGGTCTGAATTCGGTTTTGTTTTGTTAATACAAGAATGGGTAAATTATTATGGTCCTGTAATTTTGGTGGGAATTTTAATAATTTTGTCATGTTTTGTTGTAAAAAAAGTTAAAATATAGCTCGATTAATTTTAAAAGTCATGCTAGGTCATGTGCAGTAGAGCATCCAAATTTTGTCATGTTTTGTTGTAAAAAAGTTAAAATATAGCTCGGTTAATTTTACTTGTCATATTTTTTTTAAGTATAAGTATGACATGCTAGATTTATAGAAGCATTAGAACATCCAAAGTGGTGTTAAGATAGAGCTAGGTCTATCCTTGATTTTGATGATTTTAGTGGAATTCCAATGACTCCATAAACTCAGGTACAAAACATAATAATGGTGTTGCTATATAACCCTACGTCTATCGAATCATTAAAAATGATTGAATAATTTATTTTTTTTTTGAGTTTCTAATAAATAATAATAAAAATATTTAAATTAAATAGAAAAATTTTAAAACGACAATTTTATTAAATTAAAAAAAAAATGAACCAAACAATTTTATTGAAGAAAAAACAGAAGTATAGTTGAGTGGACTGAAACGAGCTCAAATTTCTTCAATCATATCATCCATAAGACGATCGTGGGCACACGCATCCTGAAACCGAGCTTGTCGCTCAATATATGCGTTGAATGGCAACACCATGATTGACTGGTACCGTGTTCACGTCATTATCGCTCCGGTGCGCTCGATTCAACACTGAATTAAGTTGCTCTAGGTCATTCATCTTCAATTATCATGTTATGCAAAATGATACAAGCATACATGATGTCCAGTGCATACAGTCGATACTTCCAAGCATACTGGACAATTTTGTTGGACAATTTTTTGTTGGACAATGTTTTCATGCCCGGTGCATCAGTCGATGCTTCCAAGCATACTTGGAAAGTAGTGCGTCCTCTCGTGCAATTTTGTGAGCGTGATGATGTCAGCGGCATTTGGGCTTCTCAAATAGTAGTCGTCGAAAGCAGATGTGATGGCCCTGTAGAAATTTTGAGTCATATTGTGCTTGTTGTTGGTCCAACGTGCAGATATTCGTCGTACTGATCGGGCGCTCCACCGTTGGCGAGTTGTCTCAGAGCAACGACGCACTTCACCCATAGGTGAAACCCCAATCTTCCGTGGCATCTGGGAGTTTTTGAAAATAAGGCTCCCCAGCGGCCAAAGCTTCAGCTATCCTAAGAACAACCTCTTGCTCATTCGAAATCGCCGGCGAAAGACAACTTCACCCCATATAGGATTGTCGGCAAAATAATCGTGTCTGGGGCGTTGTTTGGCTTCCTCACGATTCCGAAGCACGTACGTCCTCGTCGTCGGCTTGTCGTCCGGCAAATCATCACCGTATGCTTCTTAGTAAAGCTGAATGGCTCGTCAACCCAACTCGATATTTTCTTTAACGTTGCTCCTCGTCCTCATCCAACTTGAAAACGAACCCCTAAAACTTTTTTTTTGTGGAAAAGTAGAATTTTTTAGGTGAATAGTGGATTTTGGTGTGAAAAATGAATGAATTGAAGGGGTATATTTAGTTGAAGAATGGAAACAACCGTTGCATTTTTTTTAAACATTTTTGAAATAAAAAACAATTTGAACGAATGGGGACACACCACGCCACGTGGCGTGTCCCCAAGAGGTGCGTCTTCGATGTCGAGAGCGGTGTTGATTTAACGACACCACGCTCGACCCTCCCGCTCAACCCAAGCCACAGCGGGGATCGACACCTCGGTGTCGATCGAGGGGAGTCGATGCTCCGATCGACCCTGCCCCTCGACCCCATGTTGTGGATGTCCTTAATGAAGATTGAATCTGAAACCTCTCAATCCCAAAAAACTCACTCTACCACTAGATCATCCCTAATGAGACTACATCCTCAACTCCTTAGTCATTCATTCATATAATGGAGCTGGTAACTCTGTCTTTCTTTGGACTTTCCTATATGTACCGTAATCACACTTTTGACATATATCATATGGCGCCGTGGCAACCCAAAAAGGATCCAAACACATTGATGGATGACTTTGGAGTTGAGACTTTATTTACTCTCTAGAAAATACCTTTTACAATAAACCAGCGCCATTTACTAACTGTAGACATCTTATCCTTGTTTACAAAATTTGAATCGCCTAAAATATCCTTACTACTTATTAAAATTAAGAACAATAACGTAATATAAGATATAATATATAATATGTCATAAGAAATATATAAACTTACTTTATTGATAATATATATTATTTACCTTATATAATATTATGATTATCTTTTTATATATATTTTAATTTTTTTCACCAAATTTCTTAACACAATTTCTTGATTCAAAGAGAGCAGCAATTTGATGAAGAGTCATATATCTTTAGGATTGAATTATTCAGGTTTCATTTTCTAAGATAAGTTGCTTCTTTTTTCTTTTCTCGATCTTATTTGTTATTGATAACCCTTTTTCTTTTGGATTATGTTGTATGCTCGTTCAAAATTTAATTTAATGAGTTTAATTTTGAAAGAACAAAAAAGTGTGATGGTCCCGATACGAGTTACTGGTGTATAGGGAGGGGGGGAATACACCAGTTAAGATTTTTCAACTTTGAAAACTTAACACTCGAAAATCACTTCAACTGAGTAAAGAAAGGCTCAGCTGAAATCACAACTGAGTAAGAGAACTCAGCTGTGAGAGTGGTGCTGTGCGGAATGTGGTGGAAATTATACTCGTAAAAACAACTCACGCTTTTAAGCTCGGTTGGTCAAGAACCAAAACAGTTGAGAAAGTGCAGATGCAGTTTGTATGCTGGTTAGTCAGACAGATAAGAATGCAAGAGATAACTGACTAAAAGAAAAACACTAGCACACAGAGATTTAACGTGGTTCGGAGATATCCCTCCTACGTCCACGGGGAGTTGTGAGTCCACACAACTCTGTCCAAGTTCTTCTGGACAAACCACTCAGCTTACGCGGGCTGAGCAACCGTTATGGATAAGTTTGCGGGTACTTATCAACCTTACAGTTTAGTTTAGGGGTACTAAACGACCTAACTACTCAGTTGCAGGAAGAGTAGAATCCTAAACCTTTTCAGGTGAAAGAAAAATGTGATTCCAACTAAAAGTTCGAACGGGATGTGAGCTATGATCTAACTCTCTATGAACTCTCACTAAGTGATGTTCTCAAGGTTCGATCTAAAGACACAAAACTAACTAACTCTAGAACTCTCAACAAGTGATGTTCTAAGAGATTAACTTCAGTTCAGCTCGTGAAGAATATTGTTCTTTCTTTTGCTCTCGGGTTTCTTCTCGCGTGTGTGTCTTATATCCTCTTCGAATGAATGAGGGCCTCTATTTATAGGCGGAGAGTATCAACTAGCCGTTGGAGGAGCTGTTGATCTCTGATCGTTGAAAGCAATGGTTTGTCTCTCATTTCTGCAGACTTTCCCGATATGGCATCTGTGCTCTTATGCTTTCCATCTGAGACAGCCTTGTGTTGGGCCAAATGGAGTAATGACTGAACGGTCAAACCCTCACGTGACTTTCTTTTTGAAATTTAAATCTTAACAACGGACTTCCAGCAAGGAGTGGTCGGTTAAGACTTTCGATCTTCAGCTAGCTTGTTCTTCAGCCGATGTTCTATCTGACAACTAACAGTTGAACTCTCAGCTGACTTCGTCTTCAAGCTGTTGATCTTCTTGGTTGAGTTCTACAACCGATGTTCTGAAACTGAACACTCAGTTGTCTTCCTTGTATCTAGTCAGTTGGGTTCGAACGCTTAGATGGCTTTCTTTCATCTGATGTTCTCTTCCCCTTTACTGCTTCTCATCTGATGAACGCTCAGTTGTTTTCCTTACAACTGATGTTCTGAAGACTTCCCCCTCTTTGCATCTAATCATATGAGCTCTCAGTTGTATTTCTTGAAAACTGATCTGTCTGAGTGATGCCTTGTTGCCATCTTCAGCTGGAGACCTGTAAAGATAAAATCTTAACATTGCTCAAACAGCGAGCCTAACATCTAACATTAGGTTCTGGCAACATCTACTCGGTTGGGGTCAGTCGGTTTTGGAATTCATCAAAACTTTTACTAATAAATTTCCCAACAATTTCCCCTTTTTTGATGATGCCAAAACCACTTACATCATTACCACTATTGATCTAAACCTCACTAACTTATCTGAAATCTCAGCTGAAATTCTAGACAGTCTATAAGATAGAACATCAAAGGGTTAGCACAGTTATAACATGGTATTTAAAAGACTGCGATTCATAGCTTGAACAATGAGATATTGTACGTCAAGTTGAATCGTATATATACTTGAAGTTTTCATTACAACTGATGATTACAAGGTTAAGTACAAAACAGTTAAAGATACATCAATTGCTCCAAAAACTACATCAGCTCAAAAATACTGTTGACCGTACTTGCTGAAGATACGGTCAAAGATCTCTTTCTTCGCGGCTGACTCGATCCCAGTGTTGACACCATATTCTTTGCAAACTTGTCTCGCCTCAACCATGATCGCATTTCTATTTGGAGTGCTTGTGCCTTTGATCATCTGAGGGCGATATCTGAGCTTCTGCCGAACTGGAACGGTGTTGGGATCGAGTTGAGCCTTCACCATGGCTCGCTGGAACTGCCTGAACATTCCAGGGTCTCCAGATCTGAGTTCCCACAGGGCTTCCTTGAAGGCTTGCCTTGGGTCTTCAGTTGAGTAGACCTTCATGTAATAAAAATCATTGATAAACTCGTGCTTGAACTGCTCCCAGTCATCGTTCCACTAAGCATTCATCCACTTGTCAATATGTGGGAACCGTGACGGGAGCGGGGCATTCCTCTGCAGCTGCTGAATCTTCTTCCTAGCCTCAGCCTTCATCTGATGTTTATTTATTCTTCGCACGCTCCGGCTGGCTTTATTTCTGTCAACGTTCTTCTCAATTTTGGCTAGTTCCTTCTCGAACTTAGCCACCTTCTTAGCTTGATCAGCAGCGAACTTTTTAATCCAAGAGGGATTCAAATAGTTCTCCTTAGACTCCCCCATAGCTTTTGCAGCTTCGATGCAATCTTCAACAGAGATCCCATCAAGATCGGCATCGAGCTCGGCTGTTAGCTCGGCTACGAGGTCGTGGGAGACTTCAAGTTCCTGCTCAGACTCCTTCAGCTGCGATCCTTCAGCTCTTTCCTCTTGAGTTTCAGCTGGCACTCCTTCTTCCCCCTGCTGAAGGTGAACACCTTTTCCAGCAACAGCTGCTGGCTCCTTTCCTTCCCCCTTTTTGGCATCATCCAAAAGGGTGGCAACCGAGCCATCTAGGGAGGTCAGCTTGGCCTCAGCTTGTTGAACTCGGGAGAAGAGTTCATCCACAACATCCACTCCTGGTCTTGTGTTCACTCCACAGTATCCACAACATCCACTCCACAGCATCCACAGCATCCGTTCCTGCTCAGCTTTCTTCAGGGCTGCAAAGGTCGCAGAGACATCTTTGTGAAGGGTGACGAACTCAGCTCTAAAATTTTCGAACTGAGACATCCACTCCTGGTCTTATGTCTGCTGGGACTTTGCCAGATCAGATTCAGCAACTGACTTGAAGACGTTGAAGTCCGAGCTGAGTCCTTGAACCGCCTTCTTCAGATCCTTGACCTCCGAGCTGGTAGAAGTGGAGAGGCCTTCCAGCTTTTGTTGTAGGGAGGTGGAGAGTTGTTCCAGCTGATTCTTCAAGGATGCATTTTCCTCCATCAGCTGATTGAACTTGTCAGCTTCCTCGTCTTTGTTGAGCTTGATCTTGGACAACAGCTCATGCCTCAGCTGGTTGACCCTCTCAATGATCAGCTCACAGATGGCATCGGTTGAGTGTGCTGGCTGATCAGAGGGTCCAGGCAGTTGTTGCTGTTGTGTCTGGGCTGTTGGGTCCATGACAATCAGGGTTGTTCGGCTAGCCAGGTACTCCTTAAGCTTTGCTTCTTCCCTCTTGGCAGCCAAGTCAGCTTCATCGACCTCCTCCATGTGGTCGGCATTCTTAGCTAACATGCTGTCAAGAAATTGAACAGCTCCAGGATTGTTGCACAGCTCTCTGGTGTCTGTCCCTTCTTGTTGACTCAGATCCAGGCGACGACGGAGCAGAGCCACCTTCTGGTTGTAGGCCACCTCCAGGTTCTGGTAGTCGAAGTACACCCTCAAGTTGGATTCATCAATCTTCAACCTGTCCCATCCGTGGATCCTCAGGGTTTCCTCCTTGACGTACCAGTAGCTGAATATCACGCTGAACTGATAGAGCAGTTCAGTCCCGAACATGGCGAAGATGGGCATCGAGCTTGCCTCGGGGAACATGCCTATCAGCTTGCGAAAGTAGTAGTCCAACCTGCCTTCATATTCAGCCAAGATCGCCTGGCGGTTGGCTTCTTTATCTATTTGGGGTGGGTCTATTTCGAAGGCAATGGGTTCGATGGTGTCATCAACGTTGGCCAAAGGAACGGTCTCAATGTTGGCATCGAGCGAGAGGCTCGGAATGTCTAACTGAGGATCAGTTGAGAGAACTGAATCCTCTTTGGGAAGAGAGTGGGTTGGCTCAATTGTTTCCTCAGATGCAGGTGGGATTTCCTGGCTGGCATCAGCTCCAGTTGTTGGGGATGGTGTACTGTCGTGGGACTCCTCAGATGAAGAAGAGTCATCTGAGGACGAGCTGGAATCCTCCACGTTGATCTCCTTTTCTTCAACCAGCTCTTCTTGTTGGCGGGGTTGAATCACGAACGCAGCTGCATCAACCGACTGGCTAGATTCGGTTGATTTCTCAGTTGGTGTCTCCACCACGGGGCCCGATGCAGCCGGATGAGCTGCTGGCTGGATGATTCTGATTCTGGGCTTTTTCTTGAGGGGTTCTACCTCTTCTTCTTCTTCTTCTTCCTCTTCCTCTTCCTCAGCCACTTCCTCCAGCTGGCGTTTGGCAGGTTTGGACCTTGATGGGCGGCGAGCTGCTGGGGCCGTCTCCACAGCTGGCTTTGAGGCTCCCTTGGGAGTGTATACTGCTTCCACAACATTCATAGCCTTCTTGGCTGTTGGGAACAACATCAACTTGTTGAATGGAGGGTCCTCACTCCCTTCCCAAGTCAGCTTCTGACCCTTGGTTGCTTGGAGGATCAGGGCTGAAATCTTGGTGCCGAAGTTGAGTGTGCCCTTGACACTCAACAGCTGCTCTCCGGACTCAGTTACCGTCTCGGAGATCTTCAGCTTCTCCACCCACAGTTGGCTTTCAAGGTAGCCCAGCCAGTCGATTTTGTGCTGTTCTTCCAATGCCTTCTGCTATTTGAGCTTCGGTCTGCTGATATCACCGAAAGCTCCTCCATATGCGAAGGCGCATTTTGAAATTACATCAAACAGAAGTCGGTGCTCCGGCTTCAGTTGTTTGGTCCTCTGCATACTCCCCTTCAAAGGTTCGGGGACAAGGAGGATAGTTTGCAGAAATGCATCTGCATCCTTGTCTGAGAAGTTCCCCATCACGACTATGGCCTCCCGATTTCTGGGGATGATCTTCTCCAGTTCTTTGGACACTTTGATCTCGACGACGGTTTCTTCCATCGATCGGGAAGTGCTGATTCGTTGCTTGCACGGGATGGTCGTGACAAGGCCGAGTTCTGCATCGCGTTGCAGATTCCTGTAGAAATGGGCTACTTGCTTCCTGAGCAGCTTTGATGGAGAGAGGGTTGCCCAGTTGAGCAGACCGTGGTCGGAAAGAATGGTGGCGACGGGAGCGATTTCCGGCGAGGTCAGAGCTTCCCTGGAAAGAATTTGTTCGAAGTGAATCTTTGACATCATCATGTCGAAGTATTCCTGGAACGTGGCTGGTTCTGCAGAGACCATCTTCTTTGATGCTTTAGATTTAGGTGCCATCTCAGAGAAGTATATATATGCAAAGAAGGAAGAAATATGTTACTGAAAATGGTGAGACAATTTCGGAGGGGATGATGAACAGTTAATAAAGATATGCACGGATAGAGAAGGTAAGGATCACTTCCTGATTTGCCGCTTTATATAGGTCTTTGACTCGGATGAGATCAACGGCTGGGGTTAAATGGCGCGAATCCATCAACGGCTGAGATTACGCGACTGTTGACTGTCTTTGACTCGACGTTTTGATCCGAGTTCCAACCAGCGCGTGAGAAGGTGTACAGTTTCATGTCAGCCCAGTCGCACTACAAAGTAGGCTATGGATGCTCAGACGTACTTTACATTTAATGCGACATGATGGCTATTTTAATGTAACTGACTAGCTCAGGAATGTTTGAATTTATTTCAAACATTCTCATTTAAGAACATAACACCTTCAGTCATAAATGATACCTGCCAGCTGATGTCGAGATTAGCTGTATACCTCAGTTGAGTTCCTCAGTTGCCGCATACCATCAGCTGACTCGAGTTCGTCTGTTCAGCTGACGTCTGATGTCTTCAGTTTGCAATCCGTATCTGACATTCCCCCTTCATCTGAGCTTCCCCCTCAGATAGATGTCTGTCTTTTTACCTAAGCTGGTTCCTTATCAGGTGGATCTAACAACCCAAGTAAATCACATAGCATTTTGAACCGCGCTTCGGCTAGAGGCTTAGTGAAGATATCAGCTCTCTGAATCTCAGTTGGGATCTTCTCCATGGATACATCCTGCTTCTCAATATGATCTCGGATGAAATGATGACGAATGTCGATATGCTTCGTCCGAGAGTGGTGAACAGGATTCAAAGAGATAGCTATGGCACTCAAGCTATCGCAATGAATGGGAACCTGTCTAGTTGCAACTTCATAATCTCTCAGCTGTTGCTTCAGCCACAACACTTGCATGCAACAGCTTCCAGCAGCCATATATTCTGATTCGGTTGTAGAAGTAGCAACACATGCTTGTTTCTTGGAGAACCATGAAACCAGCTTGCTTCCCATGAACTGACAATGTCCAGAGGTAGACTTCCTGTCCAATCGATCTCCTGCTAGATCCGCATCTGAGTATCCGGTCAGCTGAATATTGTCGTCAGATGGATACCACAACCCAACATTGACTGTTCCCTTCAGATACTTGATGATGTTCTTTGCTGCCAACATGTGTGCTTCTCTTGGTTGAACTTGGAATCGAGCACATACTCCAACTGCGTATGATATGTCTGGCCGGCTGGCAGTTAGGTATAGCAAAGAACCGATGATCCCTCTATACTTGCTGGTATCCACAAGCTTTCCCTTAGCTCCGAGTTCGATCTTCCAGTTAGTATTCATCGAGATCCTTGTGGTTTTACTTGTCTGCAATCCGAACTTTGTGATGAGCTCCTTTGTATATTTTGACTGATTAATAAAAATTCCTTTCTCTGACTGCTTCACTTGGAGTCCAAGAAAGTAATTCATCTCGCCCATCATTGACATCTCGAACTTCTCCTTCATGAGATCTGAGAATTTCTTGCACAGCTCCTCCGACTTAGAACCGAAAATGATGTCATCGACGTAGATTTGCACAACAAGTATATCTTCTCTAACTTTGATGGTGAACAGGGTTTTGTCAACTGATCCTCGTTTGAATCCCGAGTTCAGAAGAAAACCACAAAGAGTGTCATACCAGGCCCTTGGCACTTGCTTTAGTCCATAGATAGCTTTCTTCAACTTGTACACTCTTCCATCTCCAGTTTCAAAACCAGGAGGTTGTTCAACATACACATCTTCCTTGATATCTCCGTTGAGGAATGCACACTTCACATCCATCTGATACACTTTGAACTTGTGATGTGCGGCATAAGCTAGAAAGATTCGGATGGCTTCCAGCCTTGCAACTGGCGCGAAAGAGTCTTCAAAGTCGATTCCTTCTTGTTGGCAGTATCCTTGAGCTACCAACCTTGCTTTATTCCTCACAATGAATCCAATGGCGTCTCTCTTGTTTTTGAAAATCCACTTCAATCCAATCACCTTGACACCATTTGGTCTTTCTACCAACTCCCACACACAGTTGCGTAGAAACTCATTCAGTTCTTCTTGCATGGCTGTTGTCCAGTGGACACAGTTGAGAGCTTCCCCAACATTCTTCAGTTCTGGTACATCAGCTACAAAGCAAGAAATCATGGCAACATCTCCAGCTTGCTCGAATTCCTCTAGAACTGCCAACTCCTCAGCATATTGGGCATAAGTGTTGGAATTTTCTTCGGTTGATTCTGGATTTGCAACTCGGCTCCTTGTACGCACACCCTCGGTTGGATCGCCGATGATGTTGTCAGTGGAATGAACTTCATACCATCTTCGGTTGCGTCTTCCTTCTTCTTCCAACTGTGGCTGTTCCGTAATCTGAGTTGGAGTCTTCAGAGCTGGTGATTGATCAGCTGTTGAGTCTGGATCCTCAACATTGATGTTAGTTTGAACCGGACTCGGTTGGGCTTCGGATGCTGATGCAGTTGGAGGAGCATCAGCTGAAGTTCCCCCTTGGGATGAGCTGGGGTCTTCGCATTCATCTTCAGAGGAGTATGGATCCTCATCCTCAGTTGTCCAAACCAGTGGTTTAGCTAGGTTCTTTTCCCTTAGAGCTTGCGATCTGGTGAGAACAGGTGGAGCTTGTATATTTGCCTGTTGTTCTTTGACCTGTTCCCTATACTCAAAAGAAAATTCATCAAAACTAACATGAGGTGTTATTTCCACAACACGAGAACTATTGTTGAAAACTCTATATGCCTTGATCCGAGCAGCATATCCAAGAAATATGCCCTTCGAAGCTTTGGCATCAAAAGTTTTCAACTGAGTCTTCCCATTGTTGTGAATATAACACTTAGAACTAAAAACGCGAAAATAAGAAATATCTGGCTTTCTGCGTCTCCATAGCTCATATGGTGTCTTTCCCAATCGCTTGGTTAGAAGAGACCGGTTCTGAATGTAGCATGCAGTGTTGATTGCTTCAGCCCAAAATCTCTTTGGCAGAGCTGAGCTGGCTAACATGGATGTGGCTGCATCCTTCAGCATTCTGTTCCTTCGCTCAGCTACTCCATTCTGTGCGTCGCTTTTCCCTATATACTCGGATGGATTTATCATTCCATATCACTTTTCCTTGATCATCAACTATAACAACACCTCGGTTATCATTAGGCTTGTTGTTAGTAGTGATGTTCTGTTTCTTGGGAGGAGTTGGATTTCTCCTATGTTGAGCTTTAGGAGGTGAGGCTTTCCCCCTGTTTTGATGGCGATTCTTATCCTGTTGAATTTGTGAGGTCGGACGCCATGTTGGAATCTTTGTTGCTGATTCTGATTCCAACTCCTTGAGTGTTGTTGATAGGTGTTCATGCCCTGTTGATGATTCATGTTGTGGCATGAGTATCTCCAACTGTTCGACCTGTTCCTTATCGGTTGACTCGGTTGGAACCTTTGGTTGAACTAGGGATGGAACCGTTGTTGATTCAGATGATTGAACCCTTGTTGGTTCTGAGGTCGGTTCCATTCTTTCTGTTGTTGATTCTGAGGTTGATGCAGAGGTCGGTTCTGATTCTGAGTTCGTTTGCGATTATGTCTTCGACGCCTCTGATTCCTCTTCTGACTTTTGGAACATTCCCCCTCGGTTGATGTCCCAACAGATGGAACATTCTGTCCTTCATCTACTGTATCTTTTCCCTTCTCAGTTGTGGTTGCATTGGTCGGTTGAGCTTGCTGAGAAGCGGAGGTTGAAATATTTTGTGGTGACTCAGATTCCAGCGTGTTTGGTTCAACAGCTTTAACCTCGACAACTTTGATGAAGGTTGTTGGAGGAATTCCACTATCTTTAATCACATCATAACCGAGTCCTGACACGTCATCCATCTGTCTGCTGTAACTGATAAGATTCTCTATGATCTTGGATGACTGATACAGCTTGATTAGATTGTCCTTCTCAGTTTGCAACTCCTTGACCAGGACAGTTATCTGCTCGGTTTGTCCATCTGACTTCTTTATCAGCTGCTCGATCTGAGCCTCTTGATTTTTCAACTGATCTTGTTGTTCCTTGATCTGCTTTGTCAACTCTTTATCAGTTGGAGCCTTAGCCTCGTTCAGTTGACTCTTGAGATTCTCAATCTCCTCGGTTTGGCTCTTGATTAGATCGTCCTTTTCGGTTAAGGAATCTTCAAGTTTGGCGAACTGAGCTTGAAGACTCTTAAACTCAACCGATTGGTGATGCAGTTCCTCACTGAGTTCTTGAAAATCACTCCAGGAGGGTTCCAACTCTTCGTCCAGAGATTCCTGCATGTTAGAAGTATTGGAAGAATTTAACTGAGCAGGATTAGATTGTACCTCAATATCTTCTTGGTCGGTTCCAAGTGCCATGAGGCATTGATCCTGACTGATGACGTTGTTGGTAGAAGTCAGCTCATCTTCATCTTCAGTGTCGGTGAAGATATCCATATCGTCAGCTGCTTCTTCTGCAACCATGGCTTTGTTCTTTCCAGCTTGTTTGGCCCTTAACGCATCTCTCTCTTTCTTCGATAGATCTAGGCAGTCAGCCATGAAATGACCTTCCTTTCCGCATTCAAAGCAACCGTTGGTGACAGGCTTTGAGCTGTCTCGAGTTCGATTTGATTTGTAGAATCGTTTGTATTTTCCGAACCGAGTGTCCATGTCAGCTAGTTTCTTTGACAGGGCTGCAATGTTCTGTTGCAGTTCCTCTCTGCTTGGCTCCTTTGCAGTCGTGTCAGCCGATCTGGTTGGCCTCGATGTTCTTGATTTTGAGTAGTCAGCTCGGAGAGCAACTGACTTTGAGGCTGAACCAACATCCTCAAGTCGACTCGTCTGAACCGAGGAATGAGATCTTCTTCGGTTCACCTTATACTCATTTCCCTTTAAGATTCAGAACAATCTTTCAGTTCCCATTTCACCAAGGTCAGCTCGGCTCTCGTGGATATTGGTGAAAGTATCCCACTCAGCCGGTAGAGCTTGCAACACTTTGAGATTGATTTCTCTTAGTGTGTATTTTTCTCTTCGGATGGACTGGATTCTTCTGAGGATGTCCATAAACCGAAGCTCTAGCTGATCAATTGTTTCATCTGTCTTCAGACAAAAATTGTCGAAGTCTTGGCATGCATGTGAGAATTTGTTCTCCTTCATCTCATCACTTCCTTCACTCAGCGATGCCAGGATGTCCCACATCTCTTTAGCAGTCTCACACTCCTCTATCCAAGGCAGATAATCTTGTCCAACTGTGGACATTATTATGCTCTGAGCCCAGATGTCTAACTGGCTCACCTTGGCTTCCTCTAGAGTGTAGTCTTCCGGCTGCTTCTCCACAAACTCCACAACTGTATCCCCATCGTTGGGATTTGTAGGAGTCCGAGCTATTCTTTCTTTGATGATGATCGGTCCGGAAGAAAGAACTTGTTGCATCCTGTGATGCTTTGACAGTAAAATCTTCTTCATCCGTGTCCTCCAGGATGTATAATTTACAACCGAGAACATTACCACGATCTTATCCTTGACGTCCATCTGTACACAACAACAGAGCAAATATGCAAACAAATATGCACTAACGTGAAAAAGATCTGTTCAGTTGACCACTGAAGAAACTTTCTCGAATTCATACCTTGTGAAACAGAGTCAGTAGTCTTTTGAACCACTGCTCTGATACCACTTGATGGTCCCGATACGAGTTACTGGTGTATAGGGGGGGGGGAATACACCAGTTAGGATTTTTCAACTTTGAAAACTTAACACTCGAAAATCACTTCAACTGAGCAAAGAAAGGCTCAGCTAAAATCACAACTGAGTAAGAGAACTCAGCTGTGAGAGTGGTGATGTGCGGAATGTGGTGGAAATTATACTCGTAATAACAACTCACGCTTTTAAGCTCGGTTGGTCAAGAACCAAAACAATTGAGAAAGTGCAGATGCAGTTTGTATGCTGGTTAGTCAGACAGATAAGAATGCAAGAGATAACTGACTAAAAGAAAAACACTAGCACACAGAGATTTAACGTGGTTCGGAGATATCCCTCCTACGTCCACGGGGAGTTGTGAGTCCACACAACTCTGTCCAAGTTCTTATGGACAAACTACTCAGCTTACGCGGGCTGAGCAACCGTTATGGATAAGTTTGCGGGTACTTATCAACCTTACAGTTTAGTTTACGGGTACTAAACGACCTAACTACTCAGTTGCAGGAAGAGTAGAATCCTAAACCTTTTCAGGTGAAAGAAAAATGTGATTCCAACTAAAAGCTCGAACGGGATGTGAGTTATGATCTAACTCTCTATGAACTCTCACTAAGTGATGTTCTCAAGGTTCGATTTAAAGACACAAAACTAACTAACTCTAGAACTCTCAACAAGTGATGTTCTAAGAGATTAACTTTAGTTCAGCTCGTGAAGAATATTGTTCTTTCTTTTGCTCTCGGGTTTCTTCTCGCGTGTGTGTCTTATATCCTCTTCGAATGAATGAGGGCCTCTATTTATAGGCGGAGAGTATCAACTAGCCGTTGGAGGAGCTGTTGATCTCTGATCGTTGAAAGCGATGGCTTGTCTCTCATTTCTGCAGACTTTCCCGATATGGCATCTGTGCTCTTCTGCTTTCCATCTGAGACAGCCTTGTGTTGGGCAAAATGGGGTAATGACTGAACGGTCAAACCCTCACGTGACTTCCTTTTTGAAATTTAAATCTTAACAACGGACTTCCAGCAAGGAGTGGTCGGTTAAGACTTTCGATCTTCAGCTAGCTTGTTCTTCAGCCGATGTTCTATCTGACAACTAACAGTTGAACTCTCAGCTGACTTCGTCTTCAAGCTGTTGATCTTCTTGGTTGAGTTCTACAACTGATGTTCTGAAACTGAACACTCAGTTGTCTTCCTTGTATCAGGTCAGTTGGGTTCGAACGCTCAGATGGCTTTATTTCATCTGATGTTCTCTTCCCCTTTACTGCTTCTCATCTGATGAACGCTCAGTTGTTTTCCTTACAACTGATGTTCTGAAGACTTCCCCCTCTTTGCATCTGATCATATGAGCTCTCAGTTGTATTTCTTGACAACTGATCTGTCTGAGTGATGCCTTGTTGCCATCTTCAGCTGGAGACCTGTAAAGATAAAATCTTAACATTGCTCAAACAGCGAGCCTAACATCTAACATTAGGTTCTGGCAACATCTACTCGGTTGGGGTCAGTCGGTTTTGGAATTGATCAAAACTTTTTCTAATAAATTTCCCAACAAAGTGAAAGCTTTAGGATTTGTTCTTTTTTCACTTTAGGAAGATCAACATGATGTCGATGTATGAGATGAACAGTTTATTTATGTTTAAAGATTTGTAAGCACTTGACAAGATCTGTATATTTTATTTTGAACTCTAAAATCAAAAGGCTAATGTGAATTATGAGGTTTATTTTGAACTTTGTAATAATTATTATTTTTTAACGTGCGAGTGCACGTTAATTATACTAGTTATAGTAAATCGACTTTTCCATTATTGGCAATAAAAGAAATATGTATTGCACGGCTAAACAATTAGAAAAAAAATAACGGGGATAATTTATTATTTAGAAAATAATTTAAATTATATATTTTAATTTTCTAGAGGTTGAGATTTTAAAATAAAAAATAATTTTATTTGATATTTATGTTATTTTTGTAATTCCCTTTGACTCTATCTCTAAGTACTAAAACATATAAACGATAGCATTCTTCAGTTCACAAAATTAATAGATAGAATCTTCTATTTAAACTCTATGTGACATCTTCAATTTTTTTTTATTAAGGAGATGAGACGTAACTTAATTAATGATGTAAGATTTAGGAAATACATAAGGATAGTATATACTCTAAATTTAGAACCCTTCATCGTGTCATGTGTTATCTCCTTATTAAAGCATTAGGAGATGTCCTAAGCAATAGAGGATCGGTTTGCAAAATGAAACCAAGGGTTGCCCTATCTCTATGGGCATATTCTTTTTGCATTACGGTTGATGTATGTTGCGCCATGGTTTAATGATGTAGCGCATGCCATTATAGCTATAGAATACAACACATTTATGCAAAGACTTCTCTTTTTAAGAACATTTAAATAATGACTGGTTCATCATCAAAACAATATTCTGCAAAAAATTCATAGTTCGATTAGTCCTACACTCCTATATAGAAACTTACGATTTTTGAATCACCTCTTTGACGGTACAATCTTATCGTCTCTCACCTCATCGATGTAAATATAATAATTAAAAAAAAAAAACTCAATTAATAATTTGCAATAATATTGATTTTCGTTTCCTTGTTTGTTCTTTTCTTGCCAAAATTAGTATTTTATGATCACAATCATATTTAATGGCGATCTAGTTGTCTACAGCACATTCGCTTTCAATGCATGAACTAATTTGACAAACCCTTCCGTTTATGTAAATTAGATCTTACTTAATTTGGTAGAAATCTTAAATACTAGATTGTGGTTCACAATTGTTACTATACAGTTATTTATTTGGATTTTTTTTCCCCCCTTCATTTCATCTCCTTGGTTACTAAAATCATGTATGAAAATAGAAATTGAATATCTTACTTGAATTCAAACTGACTTTTCGAATTCAATATATTTGGCTATTATAGTTCACAATATCGGTTAGTTTTCTATATACAAGATTGCGGTTGATTGAAGAAAATAAAGGAAAGAAAATAAAAGTTCCAACGACTCGGCATCTGACTTTTCAGACGCTATCGTTGTAAAAAAACCCGATTACTTTTTTGCCTCTATTTCTCTCTCTCTCTCTCTCTCTCTCCCTCTCTCAACATAGACCCTGTTTCTTGAATTTAATTAAATGTGGCTGCGAATTATAATTATTGAGGTATTCAATCATAGTTTTCAGTGACAAATTACAGAGGTTAAAAAACCCACTATTTTTCATCTCATTGAATTCCTTAATTTTCAAGAACATGTGGATTTATGCGATTCATGTTTGCGTTTTCTGTTTCTTGATTGCATGAATTGGTCATTCTTGGAATTCCAGTTATATTGGGTTTAGTTATGGACAATTGATGTTCGGTTAGTGTTCTTTCTTGACATCTATGGGTCTTTTCCATCTTGTCGTATTATCTTGAGTTCATCTATTATGTTATTGAACTTGAGAGAATCTTGATTCTTGCACGGGTTGTTATGTTTTCATATTTTCTGTCAAGTTCTTGTTGCTTTTGTTAGTTTATTTTCTGTAAGTGGTTTACTCGGACACAATGGTGTGCTTGCTATTTCATCTGGTGTAGGAGTCCTTTAAATTTTCAGACGTTGTGTTTGCTTGGCGAATAATGATTTTCAAAGTCACGTATTGTTATAATGCACCGTGTATATCATCATAATGTTTGTGAAAAATTATTACTATGTTTCTTCTGGACTTGAATCCTTCTATATTTTAATTCTTTTGACATACTAGGAATGAAAACATTTAAGCAGTGAATAGCTGCTGTTTATCGACTTAGTTGATGTCAAAGTGAGTGGTGGTATATCAGTAGAAAGCTATTTAGTTGAGTAATTCTGCTATGGAAGTTTTGAGCAATGTACAAGAGTTTCGATGGTGGTGGACTCCCTTATTCTCTTTCTATATGTTACGTTCATCGTATGAGAATTATGTTTGAGATGATGTGAATTGAAGTTCCTAAATCTAAAAATGAACTTTCTAGTGGATCTCGACTCTTTGGACCGTTTTTCGTCTCAAACTTATTGCTTCTGTTCTTCATCTTATTATTTAACATGACCTCATTCGGTCCTTCTGTGAAACTCGTCTTGCTAAAGTTGGCAGCTGCATGATGTGCGTCTGCTCTTTATGGTGTGTGATTTCCTTTGGAGTCTATTAGTTAAAATATCCTTCACTCCTGACTGAGTGAATTGTTTAAAAATGTCAGAACTCTGGATGTTTCCATTTTACGTAATGCTCCTAAAGGTCATGCTATAGTCTGTTGGCCAAAATGTTGTATCTAGTTGTTACATCAAGATAGATTTGTTGCTTTCTGGCACGTGTATACTTGGTGAAAGACTTCCTTGAACTCAAAATTTGTTCTTTATCATCATCACTATTTGATGCATAAGTGCTCTGCCTTTGGAGTAAATGCATACCTTGCTAATAATTTGTTCTGTTTATAATATATCAAAAAGAAAAAAAAAATGTAAAGATGAAGAACAGTATTCTTTTCAGCATGCTACCCAGATTATCCTTGTGGATATTTCTATGTGTGAAAGGTCATAACTTATGCCTTTCCTTGTGATTCTTGTCTACCAGATTCATGGTTTGAGGTTGGAATTGTACAAACAATTGTATTCTGATTCTGTTGTCCGTGGTTGATGGGCCACACAACTCCTTAAAAAGGGGCAACGAAAAAACTGGAATGGAAGGTCTTTTTTGTGCCAAAATGTGCTGACTTGGATGTTCTGAACTCGAGTCTTCTTGTGGACTTTGACCCACATAGGGCAATGTCATCTGGTGGTAATCCTACCAATGGCCACAGGGATAATGATGAAACTCAGGAACAAAGCTTGGATTCTGTAAGCAGGTAATTGGTTTATCAACTTTTTTAAGGAAGTGGGGATAAATGATTCTGCCTAGAACTTGTTCAAACCAAAACCTACTTGTCCACAGTTACAAACTGGAAGCTAAAAATGTGAAGGGAAAAGAAAACTTAAGCCACTCGCAAGAGCAAGAAATGATGGTACTCGTATTTTCTCAAAAGATTGAAGTTGATATCATTCTGAAGTTCTAAATGCAATGAATGCTTTGTAGGAACTTTACTCCCGGAAAAGAGCTCAAGAGAAGGAAATTTTGTATCTTCGGGAACAAATTGCTCTTGCTAGTATTAAAGTAAGAGATGCTTTTTGGCTTTAATAATGAATGCAGGTCCTTATGTATCCACGAGGCTTATGTTGTTGTATATTATTGTAGGAATCTCAGCTGTTGAATGAGAAATATGCACTTGAGAGGAAATTCTCCGAGTTACGGATGGTTTGTGTCTGCCCTCCTCTATAATTAGTTTGGCTATTGTTACCTAAGCCTATATTATGAAATAACATATTTTCTTTTTAGGCTCTAGATGAAAAGCAAAATGAAGTTATAACTTCTGCATCAAATGAGTTGGCACGAAGGAAAGGTGACCTTGAAGTCAATTTAAACTTGCTTAATGAATTAAAGGTAAATACTTGGTTTGATCCGGTTTTGCTACCAGTACCTAGCTGGTTCTGTTTTAAAATGAAAATTATCCGGTCAAGCTGCAGTTTTTCTAGGCAGACAGATTTCTACGTTTTCCTACTTTTATGTTTTTGATTGATTTGAAATCTAGGATAGTTAGAAGATGAAGCATTTCTTTGATTTCAGAATTTCTATACTCCAAATGAGTCAAGAATTCAAATGCTGGGGTAGTTCATATCAAGAGAAATCTTAGGTCTATTACACGATAAGCATTAGGTTAGTCTAAGATCTTTCACTGAAAAACTACAACATGCTCTAGATCTATTTATGATTTCTTCAATTCTGTGATTGTGGTGGAGACCTTTGCTTCTCCGTCTCCTAGTAAAATTCCATTGTTCATTTCTGGTGCAGTTCTTGCCTGGTAGTGTATCACAATCACCATAGCCAAGCCACTTCTATAGAAGTTTTGTGGTCTGTTTAAATCATGCCCAACACACGCCACATTTCTTAGCCGGAGCCTTCTGCAGTTCAAATGGATGTTTAGTGGCTTGATTTTAATACTCTGCTTATTCTTTATTTTCTGGTCGTGCAAATAAAAGATAAATGTATCAGTTAATTGATTTATGTGGCTGCTTATGCTAAAGCCAAGAGTTATTTTATTAATTCTTTTTTGTTTTAGTTTAATATCTGGAAAAGTGGTTATACTGAACTCTCCTCCCTTTAGTTAGTTATTCTCCCTGACCTCCTTACATCTCCCCATTTCTCCTACATTTTCTGGATTTTCATAGAAGCCTTCTTATGGACCCAGGTTGTTGAGGACGAGAAACATATCTTTAAATCATCCATGCTTATGATATTGGATGAATATGGTGCTTTGCCTCATGTGACCAATGCATCTGCCCTAACCAACAGCATCAAGGTCAGAAACTCATCATAAGTGCTTATGATTTTTATTTTTATTTATTTTTTATTTTTATTTTTTGGTGTTGAGGAAAGATGTTCTAATTATTGATATTGCTAATCGTCCTCTCTTATGGATTTTACATGTATTCTCCCTTTCTCCTTCAATCACTAAATCAACTACCGTACTTTATTATTTTTTTTTTTCAGTTGGATCTTTCTTTATTCATGATATCCTTAATAGCCATTAACTCAACTGATGCTGGTGACATAATGTGTATAGAAGAATCTCATGCTCTTTATCTTAACAATTATGATAAATCTCCTTAGGATGTTAGTAAGTAGGATTACGGGGCATGCTTACTGAAAATTTTGATGTTTCTTCTTCTTGCTTATATTCTAACTCAAGAAGAGTGCGAGATAAATTTCTTAACTCTATGTTTCACTATGAGAAACTCTTTTATTCTAGGAAAACCATTAATTTTGTTAGGTTACTTGCATAAATGCAAACATTTGCTTGGATGTGGTATCTGCAGCACTCAAAAGTTAACTATGGTCGTTGTTATCTTTCTGTACATTACAGCTAGATCCTTCTCTGCAATTTTACTGAATTTTATATTACCTTCACTCGAGTGAAGCCAATGCTTAACATTTTACTAAAACTTGACGCTCTTCTATTGCAGCACTTACATGATCAACTCCAGTTGAAGATAAGAACGTCACATGTAAGCTCATATCATCCAACAGTTTTTTCTTTACTTTCTGTTCGTAGCATTGAGATTTTAGCTTTTCAGTAGTTTTGTTTCTTGCTCCATTTCTTCCTCTCATTTATTGGGTAATTATGGATATGGTATGCTATCTAATGTATGACTGTCTTTTGCTGTTTCGTTTTCTTCTTCATCCTGATAGAGTGAAGGGTTTGTGGAGATGAAAATTATGCACAGTATACCTTCTAACAGGAATACATGGATATTTTCTGTTTCTAACAGGAGAAGGATACAAAGTTATCTGCTTCCGACAGAGTTATATCTGAGTGTTTCAACACGACTTATACATGGATATTTTCTGTTGGATATGTCTACTGTATTTCTGCATAGTACTCTAAAAAATATGATTTGCCTCATGGTGTTCCTTGATTAATCCACATGCTGTCTTTAGATGGATTATAAAGGATGGAGGGTTTAAGGATGTGGATAACTTTTAGTTTCTATCGAGACTTATTGCAGAGCTCTACCCTTTTGGAAGCCCATTATCACTAGAGCTAATGAATGTATTTAAGTTTTAACTAGACATTGAGGGTAATAATGCGTACAGTACTGGACTTAGAAGAGTAAGAAAAAGTAGTTCCTAAAGATCTTTATTCTGTTTTTTTATACTTGTCCGGCATCACACTTAGGCTTACAGTTGGGCATCATAAGTTCAATGAAGCTGATAAGAAATCACTAAATGCAGGCCAAACTTGTAGAGTTGAATTCCATGATTGGAGATAATTCCAGAAACGGTTATATTGATAAAGAAATTCCAAGTTTAAGACCCGAAAGTAGCCAATTTCCTAGCAGTTCAATGGTAATTGCTGCAAATTTTTTATTTTTTATTTGTCACACTTTGGTTTTTGTTCAAGCTGAGGATACTATTGTCTAAGCCTTTTTGCTTAAGAGCTGCTAGTTTGGCTTTCTCATCATTTGTGGAGACTATTTCTTTTACAACGTGTATATGACTTATTCTTGGTCCACTGATTATAGATATGGTCTTATATTTGTAGAAATACACATTGTTACTTTGTTGACTTTCCTTCTGTAGGGTTTGCATGGGTTTTCTCCCTATGGCCATTATATTGCTGGGAAAAATATGGAACCAGCTGATGACATGTCAAGATTTATGCCGGCCAATGATCCTAACAGAGGCTTGAGGCAGAGCGTTGAGATGCATCAGCCACCTGATAATGAGAATCTTCAACGGATATCGCCAAACTTTGACAGGTTCCTTTTAAAAAATTTAGTTCTTTTAATTATTTGAGTTGCTCTTTCTTCACATTTCTAAGAGTTGCATTATTTTTTGAGTTCATTAAGTGCCAGAATTTTGTAAAACCTAGTCAGGCTGGTTCCCTTATTTTATGAACTTTATGAGGATACTGCACAATTTGGAGAGCAAAGACTTTTCTATTATCTTACTAGTGCGCTTGTCAGAGAAAAATATGTGTGGGAATTTGAGTCCTGATTTAGATAAAGTGTTTAGCGAAAATATATTGGATATTGTTGAGATATATTTTTGGTCTGAGAGAACACATTATATTATTTTTCAACATGAAAATAGTCTATGTCAGTCATTTCACTCAGTATAATACAGTTTGTTGCCAATGAATTCTTGTTGAAATTTGCTCATCAAATCAATAGGTGCAAAGAAGGATGCTTTATAATGAATAAGCTGATCTGAAATGTCTCTTTAACTGACAGTGAACACATTTTTTATTATCAAAATTTTCGGAAGCATAAAATGGCCGATTCCTATGTTTCTGCCTTGAAAATTAATTTCATTTAGATCACTCACCTGGTGACTCTGCTGACGATCTCATTGGATTATTGAGCATCATCTGTCTTTTCAAAGAGGTTTTCTCTCTTTACAGTATTATCTCTGCATCATCCTTAGTTTATAGCTGTCTGTGACCTCTGACAATCTCATCATGTACTGTATCTTTTCTAGCTGTTCAAATTTCAATATGAATTGTTTTCATATTCCTCAGTAAAGTAAAAATATGCTTTCAGTATCTTAATTTTTTATTCCAATTTCATGATATCGTTGCACTTGTTAATTCAGTTCAAGAATTGAGTATAGAAATCCCGAAAGCCATATGGTGGACAATATGCCTGAAAGAAATGGATTCCTGTCAGGATCTGAGCAAAGATCTGTTGATCAATTTTCTCATCCCCATATGATGCAAGAAGATAGAGTTGGTTCTTTTGGTTCAGAAGGTAGTATGCCTAATTTCTTGTGAATGAGTAACATATCTTCTCGTGTATTGACATAACACAAGTTCTACCTCAGAAGATGGTCCTGGAATAGAGGACTTTCAAATAATTGGGGATGCTAAACCGGGATTCAAACTGTTAGGCTGTGGATTTCCTGTACGTGGAACATCTCTTTGCATGTTTCAGGTATGAGCCATTATGTCTGTACTCAACGGTGTTCACTTTTTTGCATACTTTTAGTCTTTTACTTATAAATTGCTATGTTTTATTTTCCGTCTCCTTCCAATCCAATTACTAGTGGGTTCGTCATTATCCAGATGGTACAAGGCAATATATTGAAGGTAACTGAAGCAATCAAACTCATGTTCATATGCATATGTTTATAACTGTGATGTTTTTACAGAATATATTATGCTTTTAATTTTGTTCCAGGAGCTACCAATCCAGAATACATAGTGACAGCGGATGACATTGATAAATTTATAGCTGTTGAGTGTATACCAATGGATGAACAAGGACGACAGGTAATGTATCTTTATTTCTTTTATTAATGTTACTTTTACTATCCATTATTTTATACTAAGCACTTTCCTAAAAAGCATATCTTAGAAATAAATAAGGAATGGTAAAATGGTGAAAACATGATAAAGGACCAAGCAGCTTGTGTACCTGATATTTGATTGATAGCCAGATGTTTTTCTTTGCATGCACAACTAAATGATGATGCTTTTTTTTTTTTTTTTTTTTAATTTGACATCAAATTGTATCAGGGCGATCTTGTCAGAATCTTCGCCAACGACAACAACAAGATTGCTTGTGGTGAGTGCAATGTATAAGGGATGCTATATGTGTCTGCTTGGTTTGAGAGAAACTTGGCTGCCTGCTAAAAGAATGAAAATGATATTTCTTGCTTGTGTTCAATGTATAGAGTTCTCGTTCAATGTACCTATGCAGAATTTTTGCTATACATGCATGCTAATCTGTGCTTCAAATAAGTTAAATATCACAAGATTCTTTTGTCTAGTTGATAACAAATGTTCAATGGCTAATTTATGAAATTTAAGTTTTAAGCTGACTGCTGTTTCATGGCTACTTAGCCTACTTTCATATCTGCAGTGATGTCGACATTTCAATTGCAAATTGATCAAAGTACATTTTTTTTTTGCTCCCGCCTTGATCATGAGGAAATGCAATTAAATATACATTTTAATTTAGAGATGATGCACTGATTCTGAGCTTTGTAGTGAACTTGTGTTATGTGAATGCAGTCAGATTAGTTTAGACAGGCCTCATTTTATTGCATTTCAGTGATATAATGTGGGGAAGTCTTTCTGCTTAGTTATATATTCTGATGAGTGGTATGAAAAATGCAGATGCAGATATGCAGGAGGAGATTGATGCCTATATTTCTACAGGATTGGCAACATTTGGTGTCCTGATTCTTGTATGTATTGATATTTATTCATTGGCAGCATAAGTTCATATATCACACAATTTCAAAAGCTAGTATAAAGTTGTTTTCGTTATACCCCTTACATTTTGTGTTTCAGAAACTCGCATATGCTTTTTGGGAAAAAATGTAACGTTATCATTACCTTGAATGCTAAAGTTTCCTGAAAAATACGAGAACGGGGTCTTGGTTAGGCTGAGGAACATCTGTTAAAAGAAAATTAAACAAGTGCAATTTTCTTGAGACAATTCCTGATTACTGCATTTATATCAAAGAGAACTCTGGGATGCACTCGTGACTCGTCCAAAGTTATATGCCAACATATCCTGTTTTTGTGTTGTTTCGTCTTTCAGTCTTTCACCTCAGAACTTTTATGATCTCTAATGTGATTGTATGCCTAGCGAAGTTAGAATTTATAATTTAGGGGAATAGACAATATTCCAGCTTGTTTTATAGTATTGTCTATACCTCTAATGTTGGCAAGCACATATCCTTACATCTGGATATCGTTTTCATACATCCTAGATAACATGCTGAAATATCTTTATGTAAGCTTTTTAAATGTTATAATAAATCCTAGATAGCTAGCTGGGATATTTTGTTTATGGGAATGCACTGGGCTTGTGGTTTGATTGGTTAAGACACTTTTTATGTTCAGAATTTATAGGATTCTCTTCTCATGAGCAATTTTTTTAAAATATTTTGACAGCTAGATTCTTCTGAGAATTGGGAGCCAGCAACTCTATTCCTGAGGCGATCGGGCTTTCAAATCAAGGATGGGAGGAAACAGGATGTTGTCATCTCGGATAAATATTCTAAAGAATTGTCGGTATGATACCCTTTATTATATTCCTAATGGAAGCTTTTATATGAGAAAACCCTTACGTTAGAGGCTAATGAGCAATCTTGCCAGTTTCACTTTCTACATCGTAGCAACAATTACAATTTTTCCCTTCTGATTTTTTACCAAGATCACTAGATCAGTGAAAAGGATGTCACTGGAAACTACAGTTGGTAGTATTATGAGAATAACTTTCTCATGTGCACCAGATTTGTAGTTGATTGTAAGGGTTGTCATTGTTGGTTTACTACAACGTCACGAAAGACTGCTCATGTGGCCATCTAATATTCAAAATTACGAGATATTGACACCATTATGGAAAATCTTGTATATCTTTCCTTCTTTGTAATGTGTAATTTCACTCAAACTTTCAGATCAAAATACCAAGCGGCCTCTCAGCGCAGTTTGTCCTAACCTGTTCAAATGGCTCGTCTTATCCGTTCAGTACAAATAATGACATACGGTAATGCCCTACTTTGACTTCATACATCAGCTTCTTCTTCACGTGTGAGGGCATATGGCACGACTAGGTTGTATTACAGAACGTTTATGTAATTACTTACACTTTGGTACTTTTATGTCCCCCCCCCCCCAAACACAAATCGATTCAAATGATATATAATCAAGACTTAAAAGAAAAGGTGACTGGAATAAGAAATAGGCTGAAACCAAAGGGGAGCAGGACTTTCATGAAAAAGAGCAATGATTATATGCTTAAACCTTTTAGCATTCTCCCGTCCCTAATGAAATAGAACACATCATCGCAAAAGTTATGATCAACCATATTCCTTGCATTTTTTCAAGGAAAATGTAGCTGTCAACTTCTTTCTGCCTAATGTAAGATTTTCGTATAATGGCTGACTTGATGATTCTGTTTTCCTATGTAGACTGCGAGATACAGTCGTGCTGACAATGAGAATTTTCCAGAGCAAGGTATCCCGTCCTGCATAAATCAATTACTTGATATACTTTCCAACGAATATCAATATTTCTTTTCAGAATGTTTCTTATTTTTCCTTAATGCTGCCCTTAAGAATCATTTGTGCCCAATAAAACTAAATGTGATATTCCATTGAGTTAACTAGTTTGTGCATGCCACTGCAAGCATATCTAATTCTTATGCCCTTCAAACAGGCGCTGGACGAGAAGCGGAAGAGTAAAGCTTGATCGGCCATCTTCCTGTAGGTGCAGTGTTTATACCCATTCTTCATTCTTTCTTGGAATAGGAATACATGCAGTTTTGCTATATGATTGAGAATAAGTAGTTAAATATAGTGTATCTCCATTTTCCATTATGTTGTATTGTAACAATGTAACTGTACAGTCCATTACTTTTCATGATCACATCTCTTGATGTATTATGTTGATAGGTCTAGAATTTGAAGAGGATTTTCTTGTTTGTCAAATGCTGCTCATATTTTACCTTGGTACCTTAAATTTGTAACGATACGAACAAGATAAACCTTAAATCTTATCTTGTATATACATTCGGTGGCCTGGTTTGCATTATTTATTGTTAAATTCATTTGATTTTGAGTTATCATTATTTCAAATCTGGTGGGTTTCCAGATGTTTCAGTGCAAGAGATGTTGTACATCATTTGATTGGCTTAATGAGAGGCTATAATTAGGCGTTTACTTTTGAAATCTGTCATTATGTGGTAACAATTATTTCACAGCAAGAATGTCTGGTTTTCAACTTGTTGATGATGATAAGATTTACTATTTTTTCTCCTTTCTATTTTGCCAATTCTACCTAAATATATCATTATCATATAGTCACTTTTATAAAAACATTCATTCCCTCTTTTCTAGACAGACATAACAAGGAAACCCCTTTTAATAAAGTACATATATTGCTCTTTGTTGGTATACTGTTTATTTATCCTTTGGAAGGTCCAACACATTTGCATCTAACGTTTGTCTTTTTCTCAACCTAAGCTGCCTAGTTATTTTAATTTTAAAAAAAACCTTTTAATAAAGAAGAGTGTTCCTTGATATTCCACCTACTTCTAAACTTGTGAAATTAACAACTCTCAAGACAGGCCACATGCCGGTACCTCATGTCCTCTATGATTCAAGATATTGGCATTTTCTTTGATTTGTCACTTCTCTCTCTCTCTCTCTCTCTCTCTCTCTCTCTCTCTCTCTATGTATGTATTCCACGCATCTACACTCATCAACTTTCTCGGACTATAAATGTTATTTATGCTGAAACAAATACCACATTTATATGGTCAAGAAACAATTAGTGATAACCAGAGGCAACATCTGTAGTTTAGTAGGCATGTTGCTTCCAAATATGTTGCTTTCAGTCACTTGCTTAATCATAGGGCTAAATTGAAATATTCTAGTCCACATAAAGAAAGGGTTAAAAAGTAAAGCCAAAATAAAGAAAGGAAAAGTAGATGTGGACCATTCTCTACCTTAAATTGCAGTTAATACAGAGTTTGAATTGTGACTGTCTTTGTAGGGATCTTAGTGTTGTGATGATATACTTTAGTTTGCAAGCAAAATAGTTGTCAAAATATGTTCAAAAGGTATAAGATTCTTGACAGAAAAAAAAAAAAAAAAGAATAATAGAGTAGAGGAGATATCAACTTCCACTTTCATATTCTCCTTTTACTTTAATTTCCTTCCCTTCTAAGCGCTCTCTCTCTCTCAACCTCCAAAGCTATGCATACATTGCTGAAAATCTAAGCAAAGTGTGGCGCAGTTTTGAGCAATGAGCTCTGTTGGGAATCCAAATCCTTTTGCACCTTATGACAACTATAGAGATTGTTCACAAGGAATTTGCAGCATCTACTGCCCTCAGTTCTGCTACTTGATCTTCCCTCCTCCACCGCCGTCGGATGATGATTCCGGCACCCCTTTCTCCCCTCTGATCATTGCCATCATCGGTGTCCTCGCCAGCGCCTTCCTCCTCGTGGGGTACTACACTGTGGTGACAAGGTACTGCAGGAGGAGGCATGATCAGAGCTCAGGAGGAGGAGGAGGAGGAGGAGGAGGTGCGGAGAATCGCGATGAGTCGTCTCAAGATCAATGGCAGGTTGCTCAGGATGGACTGGATGAGGCCTTGATCAAGACCATAACTGTGTGCAAGTACAAGAAGGGCGATGGATTGATAGAAGGGACGGACTGCGCCGTCTGTTTGAGTGAGTTTGAAGATAATGAGTCCTTAAGGCTTCTGCCTAAATGCAGCCATGCCTTCCACCTTCCTTGCATTGACACCTGGCTCAAATCTCAGTCGAATTGCCCCTTGTGTCGCGCCTCCGTGGTGGTTGTGGTTCATCCTTGGTCTTCGCCACCGCCTCCGCCTCCGCCTCCGCCTCCGCCTGAGACATCTGTTTTGGACTTGAATGCCTATCAAGTTGAGAGGCAGGATGACTTGGTTCTGGTGGTGGAAGATCAAGAAATGAGTTTTCAACAACAAGAGATGGATGTGGTTGATGATGGCTGTGTGCCTCCAAAGAGCCCAGTTCAACAAAATGGGGATGATCAGTATAGAAGATCGGTTTCATTAGGCACATTCTCACCCCTCTTGATCTCTGATATTCTGAAATTTGAAGAAATCGATGAATGTGTACGAGTCGAAAATGATCAGATTTGGAGGGGTGTTGGATCCTCAAAGCCAATGAAGAGGTCTATTTCAACTGGTGGATTTGTGTTCAGAGTCAATGATAAAGGCAAAAACTCTGTGCTCTCCAACTGAATATTTTATTTTATTTAAGAAAAAAAAAAAAAAGGGAGCCTATTTTTCTTCTCCATCTTGAGTTTGAGTTTCTGCTATAGACTGTTAAATTTTAGTTGAGGGTAGTTTTTTGAACTCACATCTGCAATGGAAGATGCAGTTGGGAACTTTGGTTGAGATGAGATAGATATTTACTTCCATGCTATATGATAATGATTATAAGTACACAGAAGAACCAACATAATATGAAAATTTGAGATCTGTTATTCTCTTTTCTGTAGAAAATTTGTTATTGGTATGTTATGATCATATAGTCTACTCTCGATAATCTTAGCTTTTGTACTCTTTCTTATTGCAAATGTATCTGCTCAAAATCAAAGTGTAAGAATTTTGGGTGTGGCTGATTTCATTCCATCATTCACAGAAAAAGTTAAAAGCAGTGTGCAAAATTGCTGTTTTTTCTGATGCCTTTGTAAATCAGCTGTCAAATAGGCTTTCACCTAACTCAAACTCCCCACATTCTCACCAACCATTCTCTCTCTTGTTTCCATGGCTGCGAAACCATTTGATGATGAACTTGAGTTTAAAATTGTAGTAGTATTCAATATAGGCTTTTTAGGGCAGCCACCAAATTATGTTTATACATCAATAATTGAATATGCTAAACTAGAATAGCACTCAAGGCCAACTAATTTAAGCTATACTATATATTTAGTCATAACTGTCCCAATCAATAAAGAGACAGTATCCCATTTTTTCAGTAAGTGGACTTGGTAAAATCACAAACTATATCAAGATTAGTTAGATTATTGTTAAATAATCTGGGCTAGGGGCTTACAGCATGCATTTCTTTTGCCTTCAAAGATCATCTTTCCATAGTTTATTATTGGTACTAAATGATTAATAAAATCAAGAATCACTTCACTTGCTTTTAAATAAGTTTAAAAGGAAGAAGAGCTCTTCTTGTAAACTCCCCTCTCTTGTCTCTGCAATCTCATTCTCTATCGTCCAAAAACATACTGAAAAAATAACCAACCATCGAACTAAAAGATCAGCCAAAAAATGCCAGAGAATACCACAGAGTATCCCATCAAGACAGTAGTGATTCTAGTCCAAGAAAATCGATCATTCGATCATATGCTAGGATGGATGAAGTCCATCAACCCTGAAATCGAAGGCGTCACGGGCCAAGAATCAAACCCTCTCTCCACCTCCAATCTCAGCTCAAATCACATCTTCTATGGCCACCAGTCTGGCAATGTTGAGCCTGATCCTGGCCACTCCTTCGAAGCAACATACGAGCAAATCTACGGCCTCCCATGGAGCCAGGGCTCAGCCTCTGCCAACAACCTCCGTCCCACAATGAAAGGCTTTGCTCAGCAAGCTGAGACCATAGAGAAAGGGATGGCTAATATAGTGATGAACGGCTTCAAACCCGAACAGCTGCCTGTTTTCAAGGAGCTGGTATCAGAGTATGCAGTCTGTGATCGATGGTTTTCTTCAGCTCCTACTTTGACACAGCCAAATAGGCTCTTCATACACTCTGCAACGTCCAACGGTGCGACTGCCAACGACACGAAGATGCTGATCGATGGCTATCCACAGAAGACCATCTTTGAGTCTGTGGAGGAGGGAGGTTTCTCATTTGGGATTTACTACCAGTACCCTCCTTCAACTCTTTTATACAGGTAAATTCCATACTCATCATGATGAAGCATCCATCTTTTGATGTTATTTATCGATGTTTTTCACCAGTTTTTAGATGGATTGCGACATTCATATTAAGGTGTATGTGGGGGTACAAATTATAGAGTATTTGATCGTTGGTCTTTAAAAATGGACATGGATAAGCTAAAGCTTCATCTTTTCGTGCCTTCAAGAATTAAAGAATTATCATTGGCCTCATTACCAATAAAACCACCAATTATATATTTAATCATAGTATTTGATTAGGTGAAGGATTAGTTAGATAAGTTAGATCTGATGTAATACTACTTACTGTTTTTAATGGTCAAAGCCACCAACCATGACTATCTGATGGCTTTTACTTTTATTCTGTTTTTGAAATAGTAATGTCTAATTAATCATATATAGCCAGACTTTCAAACAAGAGTAATTTAAGAAATAACAACATAAATCAATTGCAAAATCTAATTTGTATATGACAAGCTAGAGTGAGAAATGAGAGCATGCAGGAACCTGAGAAAATTGAAGTACATAAAAAAGTTCCACCAGTTTGATCTCAACTTCAAAAGGCATTGCAAGGAGGGGAAGCTAGCAAACTATGTAGTGATAGAACAAAGATATTTCGAGACAAAACTGATCCCGGGCAACGATGATCACCCGCCTCACGACGTCTCACAAGGCCAGAAATTCATCAAGGAAGTCTACGAAGCACTGCGATCAAGTCCACAGTGGAATGAAATCTTGTTCATCATCATATATGACGAGCATGGTGGATTTTACGATCACGTGCCCACACCCGACACTGGAGTCCCTAGTCCGGACGACATAGTCGGTCCCGAGCCTTACAACTTCAAATTTGATCGCCTTGGCGTCAGAGTTCCTGCAATCTTCATTTCACCTTGGATTCAGCCTGGAACAGGTATACGAAATTAGGAACTCACTCTTTCCTTTTTTGCTACTTTTATCTTTTTATTTTTGGTAACTACTTAATTAGTTGTTTGAGTTGTACGTAATGCAGTGCTGCATGCACCTTCTGGACCATATCCCACATCAGAGTATGAGCACTCCTCAATCCCAGCAACTGTGAAGAAGATTTTTAATCTGCAAAACTTCTTAACAAAACGCGACGCTTGGGCAGGAACTTTTGAGTGTGTTATAAACAGGACTAGTCCCAGAACAGACTGCCCTGGTAATAGAAAACTCTCTCTCTCTCTCTCTCTCTCTCTCTCTCTCCAGCGCACGTGCGTGATTGATATACATATATACATATGTTGCAGTAGAGCTGTCGGAGCCGGAAAAAATGAGGGAAAGGGAGGCGAAGGAAGATGCGGAGCTGACGGAGTTTCAAGAGGAGCTGGTGCAGATGTGTGCGGTGCTGAAAGGCGATCATATTCATATTCATGGAGGAGAAGATGATGCAGGATTCCCTCACAAGATAGTGAGGGGAATGAAAGTTGTGGAGGCGGTGGATTACATGGGCGGCGCGTTTCAGAAATTCTTGGATGATTGTGACAAGGCGGTGCAGGATGGAGCTGACGTCTCGCATATTGTCTGTGACGCGCCGCCGCAAAAGCGTGCTTCCAAGTCGTCGTTTGCCGGAAAATTCTGCTCCTGCTTGCCCTGTGGCCACGCTCGCGCTGTTCAATGAGGCCTCCTTATTACCACCTACCTCATGTTAGAATTGAATTTCTATTAGTCCGTTTTTATTTTTAATTTATTTTTTGGTATATTGTGGACTATATTGTTATTTGGGTAATTCTATACTTAGAATTAAAGAAAAAAAAAAAAACTATTAACAAATTACGGTTTTCCATATAACTCCTAATTAAATTCTGAAGAAAAACAGCTCTATCTAATTCATTATAGTAATGTTTTTGGTAAGGATTTTTCGTTTCTAATTATCTAAAAATTTATTTTTTCAGTTTAAATTTAGTAATATCTCATTTTTCATTAATAATTTACAATTATACAATTAATATATAAAACAGTTACAAAATTAAATTAATGACAACTAATTAATGTATATCCTTATTTTAAAGTATTCTTTACTATATATATTTAACAAATTCACAAACAAATTCATTCATACACTCCAAAGCATTCCAAACACCAAATTGTTCTGGCCAAAGAAAGATGGATTTTAACCTTGAAATATATAGTAAATTTAGATTTGATACCCGATTCTTTATATTTCCCATTAGTTATAGTCTCAAAGTGTCAATGATCTTAAACTATATTTGCAATTTTTTATTTTATTGCATGACTTTCAGTTTTTAGTGTAAATGGAAAAAAAATTGATTACCCACAGCTGTTTGAGGCTATCGGTTTGAAATTATTGAGTATCATTCAACATTATTTGAAGAGAAGCAGCAAGTCACCTCTGAAACGAGACATTTAATTCATTAATATTTTCCAGCTATTAATATTATGATGCAATTCTTACATTACATTGGTGTTTGTATTATCAAATGATTCTATTTAATATTATTTACATATTGTCATTTTCTCTTTTCTCTCATTTTATATTTGATGTACTTATATACAGTGGAAGTACATGTGAGTTCGTTTCATATGACAAGATCATATACTTTAAATGAGTTATTTCTGTTCGTCCATTGCTTTTCTTTTCTCTTTTCGTGCACCGATTTTCTTTTCTTCTCTTTTTATATCGTGGGAACCATTTCTTTCATATCACTATGACAGGTTTGAGTATAGCTTGGCCAATCACTTACGGATAAGGGTGAACACGGTTCAATCAACCGATCATTTGCTTTATAAAAAAAAATCCGACCGTACTGTTTTTACTTGGTTTTAGTTAATCGCTAAAAAGTTAAAAAGAAAACCAAAAATAAGAAAACACAAAAAGTGAAAGTTAGTGGGGTAAAAGTTAGCAAATGAAATCCTCTATTGCATTTCGGTGTGTCATTTTCTATTGTATTAATGAGAGGACGACATGTGGCATGACTATGGGTTCAAGATTTAGAGTATATATTAAGAAAATATATTCCCTAAATTTGAACCATTAATTGTGACACGTGTCATTTTCTTATTAATACAATAGGAGATGAAACACGGAAATGAAATAGAGAATCTCATTTGAAAAGTTAGGATGTAGGGGTATTGTTAATTAAAGTGGTTATATTCTTAAGTAAAGAAATGAGATTCTGTTAAAATTAATTTCAAAAGAAATAGTGAATGGGCGACGGCCCCCTCCTCATTTGGTCGGCCAAGACATCACCGACGCCTTCATCGCCTTCCACCCGGCCTCCACCTGGAAGCATCTTGATAAGTTCTTCACCGGCTACCGCCTCCAGGATTACCACGTCTCCGAGATGTCCAAAGAATACAGAAGACTCGCAGCTGAGTTCTCGAGATCTGGATTGTTCGAGAACAAAGGCCACGGCGTCATGTACAGCCTCTTGTTCGTGTCCGCGCTCCTCGCCGCCTGCTTCTACGGCGTCCTCCGCTGCGACAGGTTCGTCACCCACGTCCTCTCCGGCGCCCTCCTTAGCTTCATCTGGATGCAGGTGGCCTACCTAGGTCACGATTACGGGCACTACAACATCATGATGAGCCCCGGATTGAACAAATTGGCGCAAGTTATGACTGGGAATTGCCTCACCGGAATCAGCATTGCCTGGTGGAAGTGGACGCAGCTGCTCGCCGTCCGTCGGATTAACGAGCTGCTACGACGATGGTGGTGTTGGCCGGCGTCGAATTGCTACTGGAGATGGGTTATGATTGTGAGGCTAGGGTTTTCAAATTAGGGATTTTATAAAATTGCAGAGAATAAGAGAGGGAAGAAGGCTGAGCTGAGAAGAGGGGCGAGCAGAGACGACGACGAAGCGTTGGTCTCACCGGAGAAGGAGAAAAGAGAGAGGAAGCAGTGCTGCTTTGTCTCATACTCTCATAGAAGGAGTCAGAGAAGAGAAATGTGAAGAAGGGGTAGAGATTGATAGTGAGGAGAGATGGACGGTGATGGTGGCGCTGGAGACGGCAGAGACCGGCGATTTTTCCGCCGGCAAAGAGAGTGAACAGAAGAGGGGGGAGGGGTATAATTTTAGGATTTTATTAGTCGTTTAATTATGAGTTTAATTAAGCCTGTTAATTTTATCTAATTAAAAGATGGTGGGGTATTGAGTGGCAAAGGGTAGTAATTTGTGTAAAGTAAAGAGGGTATATTTGTACGAAAAAGGTGAACTGAACATTTACTTGTGAACACTACTACTGTAACAAACTGGACATTTACTCATGAACGGAGGGAGCAGTTTTTAATTGGTATCTCTCATTTGAGTTTAATAAATGAAACACATAATAGTTGATGGTCCCGAAACGAGTTACTGGTGTATGGAGGGAGGAATACACCAGTTAGGATTTTAAAACTTAACCCTGAAAAATACTTCAACCGAGTAAAAAGATTCAGTTGGAATCTCACAGCTGAGTAAGCAACCTCAGCTGGAAGAGTGAGGCTGTGCGGAATGTGGTGGAAATTAAACTCGTAAAACAACTCACGCTTTTATGCTCCGTTGGTCAAAAACCAAAATAGTTGAGAAAGTGAAAATGAGGTTTGTATGCCGGTTAGTCAGACAGTTAAGAATGTAAGAAATAACTGAATAAAGAAAAACACTAGCACACAGAGATTTAACGTGGTTCGGAGATAACCCTCCTACGTCCACATGGAGTTGTGAGTCCACACAACTCTGTCCAAGTTCTTCTGGACAAACCACTCAGCTTACGCGGGCTGAGCAACCGTTAAGGATAAGTTTGCGGGTACTTATCAACCTTACAGTTTAGTTTCCGGGTACTAAACGACCTAACTACTCAGTTGCAGGAAGAGTAGGATCCTAAACCTTTTCAGGTGAAAGAAAATGTGTTTCCAACTAAAAGCTCGAACGGGATGTGAGCTATGATCTAACTCTCTATGAACTCTCACTAAGTGATGTTCTCAAGGTTCGATCTAAAGACACAAAACTAACTAACTCTAGAACTCTCAACAAGTGATGTTCTAAGAGATTAACTTCAGTTCAGCTCGTGAAGAATATTGCTCTTTCTTTTGCTCTCTGGTTTCTTCTCGCGTGTGTGTCTTGTATCTTCTTCGAATGAATGCAGGCCTCTATTTATAGACGGAGAGTATCAACTAGCCGTTGGAGGAGCTGTTGATCTCTGTTCTTTGAAAGCGATGGCTTGTCTCTGATCTCTGCAGACTTTCCCGATATGGCATCTGTGCTCTTCTGCTTTCCATCTGAGATAGCCTTGTGTTGGGCCTCACGTGACTTCCTTTTTGAAATTTAAATCTTAACAACAGACTTCCAACAAGGAGTGGTCGGTTAAGACTTTCGATCTTCAGCTAGCTTGTTCTTCAGCCGATGTTCTATCTGACAACTAACAGTTGAACTCTCAGCTGACTTCGTCTTCAAGCTGTTGATCTTCTTGGTTGAGTTCTACAACTGATGTTCTGAAACTGAACACTCAGTTGTCTTCCTTGTATCTGGTCAGTTGGGTTCGAACGCTCAGATGGCTTTCTTTCATCTGATGTTCTCTTCCCCTTTACTGCTTCTCATCTGATGAACGCTCAGTTGTTTTCCTTAAAACTGATGTTCTGAAGACTTCCCCCTCTTTGCATCTGATCATATGAGCTCTTAGTTGTATTTCTTGACAACTGATGTTCTGTCTGAGTGATGCCTTGTTGCCATCTTCAGCTGGAGACCTGTAAAGATAAAATCTTAACTTTGCTCAAACAGCGAGCCTAACTTCTAACATTAGGTTCTGGCAACATCTACTCGGTTGGGGTCAGTCGGTTTTGGAATTCATCAAAACTCTTACTAATAAATTTCCCAACAATTTCCCCCTTTTTGATGATGCCAAAACCACTTACAACTTTAAACCACTATTGATCTAAACCTCACTAACTTATCTGAAATCTCAGCTGAAATTCTAGACAGTCTATAAGATAAAACATCAAAGGGTTAGCACAGTTATAACATGGTATTTAAACGACTTTGTGATTCAGAGCTTGGACAATGAGGGATTGTTCATCAAGGTGAATCTTATAACTGAATAGTTTTCATTACAACTGATTGATACAAAAGATAGGCTCAAAAACCAAAAATTACAACAGTTGCTAGAAAACTAACTGAGCTAGTATTGTAGCCCATACTTGCCAAAAATCCTTACAAAAATTTCCCTCTTAGCAGGTGACTTCTTGGAGATGTCCACTCCATGCTCCTTGCAGACCTGCCTCGCCTCAGATGCGATCTTCGTGCGGTTCGGGTTGCTAGAATCAGGGAGAAGAGGTGGTCGATAAGTAACCCTCTTGGGAACTGGAACAGTGTTCAAGTCCAGGTTGGCTTCAATCATGGCCCTCCTGAATTGACTGAACATGCCCGGGTCACCTGAGTGCAACTCGGTCAGCTCCTCCTTGAACGCTTTCCTTAGGTCGTCGGTTGCGTAAACCTTCCTGTAGTAGAAGTCGTTCACGAACTCCATCTTGAACAGCTCTCACTCCTCATTCCACTCGGTCGGCATCCACTTGTCGGTATGCCTAAACCGACTCTCAACCTTGGACTTTGGAGGCAACCTTTGTTGCTTCAACCGAGCTTCCGCCTTTGTTTGGATTTTGTTGATGCGGCGTCGGCTGCGGGAGGCAACGTTGCGGTCCAGGTTCTGAGACACCTTCTTCAGCTCAACCTCGAACTGGTTCACCCTCCTCGCCTGGCTGGCGGCAAACTTTCTGATCCAGCTCGGGTTCATGTAGCCCTTCTCCTCTACATCCATAGCCTTGGCCGCTGCAATGCACTCTTCGGTTGTTATCCCGTCGAGTTCAGAATCCAGCTCGGCTGCGATCTCGGCTATGGAGCTGTAGGAAACTCCAATCTTCTCTGCCTGCTCCAAGTCTTTAGTCATTTCGGCTCCACCGACTTCGATTGACTTGGCAGCAGCAGACTTCCTCCTCCTCAGCTGAGATTTGGATGGTTGAGCAGCTGGCACTTCTTGTTCTTGGGTCTCTTCTTCTTCATGTGCTTCACCCTCCGTCTCCTTCTCTTCCCCCTTTTTGGCATCAACAACAAGACTTGCTACTGAACCGTCCAGAGAGTTGAGTTTGGCCTCGGTTGATTGAACACGGTTGAAGAGTTCATCGACCGCACACTCCAGTTCGATCTTCTTCGCCAGTTCAGAGTCCTGGTGCTCTTGTTCGGCCTTCTTCAAGACAGAGAGGTTGTCATTGACTTCTGTCTGAAAGGTGACGAACTCAGCCCAACGAGACTCGAACCGGGACTCCTATTCAGCATCCTGCGTCTGTTGGGACTTGGCCAGATTTGAGTTAGCCAAGGACTTGAAGACATTCACTTCCGACTTCAAGCCTAACAGAGTGGACTTCAGCTCTGACATGTCCTGACTGGTGGAGGAAGAGAGATCATGCAGCTTGGTCTTCAGTTCGGCATTCTCCTCCACCAGTTGTTGGAACTTCGCTTCTTGTGATGCCAACTCCCTCAGCTGGTCATCTCGTTGGTGCTGGAGGTTGGCGAGCAACTCGGTCCTCAACTGGTTGACCCTCTCAGCTACCAGCTCGCAGATTTGTTCTGTTGATGGAGCGAGCTGAGCAGCTGGAAGGGCTTGAGCGGACTGAGCTAGAGGCTCAGCTATGACCATGGCTTGTCTGTTTGCTAGGTACAGCTTCAGTTCTTCATCCTCTTCCTTCGTGGCGGCGGCTGCTGCATCGACATCCTCAAAGAAGTCAGCTGATTTTGCCAACATGCTGTCAAGGAAGTCAACACACTCCTTTCCAGCTGCCTCCCTTGTGTCCGTCCCTTCAGCCAGACTCTGGTCCATCCGTCGAGTGAGCAGCGCGATCCGGTTGTTGTACGCCACCTCCAAGTTGGAATAGTTAAAGTAGGCTCGGATGCGGGACTCATCAGACTTCAGCCTGTCCTAGCTCTGCACTATGATCGTGTCCTCCTTGACATACCAGTGGCTGAAGATCAGATGGAACTGGTACAGAAGCTCGGTTCCCAGAGTGGCGAAGATAGGCATGTCGCGAGCCGCAGGGAACAGACCTAACAGCTTTTGAAAGCAGTAGGCCACCCTGCCTTCGTGCTCCTCAGCAACTGCCTGCAGGTCCTCCGCTTCGTTGATTGGGGAGGGGGTGAGATTGTATGGTTCTGGTTCAAGAGGTTCATCGATGTTGGCCAAAGAGTTGGTCACAACATCGGCATCGAGCTGAGAGCTCGGAATTTGGGATTCAGTTGGGGAAGAGGGTTCAATGATTTCCTCAACATCGGCCGAAGGAATGGTCATGATATTGGCATCGAGCAGAGTGCTCGGAATTTCTGGCTCGGTTTGGGTAGAAAGAGCAAGAGGCTCTGGGGGCGGTACGACATTCTCTCCTGCCGTGGGGGAGGTGGTAACATCTTCGAGGTCCTCAGATGAGGATGATGCATCCGACGTCTCCATGCCCTCAACCTTATCAGCTCCGGGGGCTCGAGGTACGACCTCGAATGATGCGGCCTCAGCTGAGCAGCTGGATTCGGAACGCTCCTCAGCAGGTGTCGACTCAACCTGTGCTCCCTCCTCGGCTGGAGCTTGCTCCTCAGCTGGTTCCTCAGCTGGAACCTCAACTGGCTCATCAGCTGACTCATCAGCTGGAACATCAGTTGGCTCATCAGCTGGCACCTCAGCTGCCTTCTTGGTGGACTTTTAGAACCTTACCCTTAACTTTTTCTGGACAGGTTCGTCAGCCGACTCCTTTTCAGCGTCAGCTCGGCGACGTGAAGCTTTGGATTTGGCGGGGCGAGCGGCGGCTTGTTCCCCCTCAGCTGTTGACTCAGCTGGCTTTCCCGACTACCTCTTGTCCTTAGGAGTGTAGACACTCCTCAGCACCTCCTGTGCTTTCTTGGCTATCGGGAATAGCAGCAGCTTCTTCAGCGGCGTCTCCTCGCAGTCAGCCCAGACCATGTTGCGGTCCTTTGTTGCGAGGAGGATGAGGGCGGAAATCTTGCAGCCGAAGTTGAGTGTGCCTTTCACACTCAGCAGCTTCTCTCCAGACTCGGTTGTAGTCTCAGAGATCTTCGACTTCTCCACCATCAACTGGTTCAGGAAATATTGAAACCAGTTGATTTGGTGTTGGTGCTCCAGGGCCACCAGCTGCTTCAGTTTGGGTCGGCTGATGTTGCCGAACGCACCACTGTATCCGAACACTACCTTCGACACGGTGTCGAACAGCAGGTGGTGTTCCGGCTTCAGCTTTGTCCGTTGCATGTTGCTCCTCAACCGCTCCGGCTCGATCAAAGCATCCTGTAGAAATTCATCCGCCTGTTCGTCGGTAATATTCTCCAGGAACTCGGTGGCGGTGTGGTTGATTGGTATGACGTACCGGAGGACATCGGACACGTCGATAGGGAAGGAGACACGATGTATCGTCCTTGCCGGAACATCTCTTTGTCGGCAGGACACCTCCGTAGAAACTCCCTCTGAACTGTCAAGGGGGCGAACAAGATTGACGTAGAATTCTCCGACTTGGCGTCTGAGCAAGTGGGAGGGGCAGAGCTTGGCCCATTCCAAGAGTCCGTTCTCACGGAGAGTGTTGGCGAGCGGGGCTAGGACCGACGACTGCAGATCCTCGTCGGAGAGGATCTGCTCGAAATGTATCTTCGATACCAACATATCGAATGATTCATCATAAGTGGTGGGGACGAGGGAAGGTCCGGATGAAGCCATCTTCTTACTTTTTGGGGCCATTTAAGATCACTGCAATGAGAATATATATAGGAAAGGAAAGAAGATCTTTTTGCAAAAACGGGTTAGGCAAAAACTGGAAGACGATGAATAGTTATATTTGATAAGCACAAATGAGGAAAGTAGGAGATATCTTCCTGATTTTTCGCCTTATATAGGTCTTTGACTCGGATGAGATCGACGGCTGGGGTTAAATGGCGCGAATCCATCAACGACTGAGATTACGCGACTGTTGACTAACTTTGACTTGACGTTTTGAACCGAGTTCCAACCAGCGCGTGAGAAGGTGTACAGTTTCATGTCAGCCCAGTCGCACTATAAAGTAGGCTATGGATGTTTAGCCGTAGTTTACATTTAATGTGACATGATGGCTATTTTAGTGTAACTGACTAGCTCAGGAATGTTTGAATTTATTTCAAACATTCTCATTTAAGAACATAACACCTTCAGTCATAAATGTTACCTGACAGCTGATGTCGATATCAGCTGTATACCTCAGTTGAGTTCCTCAGTTGCCGCATACCATCAGTTGACTCGAGTTCGTCTGTTCAGCTGACGTCTGATCCATTGTTGCAGCATGCCATCAGCTGACTCGAGTTCGTCTGTTCAGCTGATGTCTGATGTCTTCAGTTTGCAATCCGTATCTGACATTCCCCCTTCATCTGATCTTCCCCCTCAGATAGAATGTCTATCTCTTTACCTCAGCTGGTTCCTTATCAGGTGGGTCTAACAATCCAAGTAAATCACATAGCATTTTGAACCGCGCTTCGGCTAGAGATTTAGTGAAGATATCAGCCCTCTGAATCTTAGTTGGGATCTTCTCCATGGACACATCCTTATTCTCAATGTGATCTCGGATGAAATGATGACGGATGTCGATATGCTTTGTCCGAGAATGGTGAACAGGATTCAGAGAGATAGCTATGGCACTCGAGCTATCACAATGAATGGGAACATGTCCAGTTGCAACTTCATAATCTCTCAGCTGTTGCTTCAGCCACAACACTTGCATGCAACAACTTCCAGCAGCCATATATTCTGATTCGGTTGTAGAAGTAGCAACACATGCTTGTTTCTTGGAGAACCATGAAACCAGCTTGCTTCCCATGAACTGACAGTGTCCAGAAATAGACTTCCTATCCAATCGATCTCCTGCTAGATCCGCATCTGATTATCCGGTCAGCTGGATATTGTCGTCAGTTGGATACCACAACCCAACATTGACAGTACCCTTCAGATACTTGATGATGTTCTTTGCTGCCAACATGTGAGCTTCCCTTGGTTGGACTTGAAATCGAGCACACACTTCAACTGCGTAAGATATGTCTGGCCGGCTTGCAGTTAGGTATAGCAAAGAACCGATGATCCCTCTATACTTGCTGGCATCCACGAGCTTTCCTTCAGATCCAGGTTCAATCTTCCAGTTAGTATTCATTGGGATCCTTGTTGTCTTACTTGTCTGCAATCCGAACTTGGTGATGAGCTCCTTTGTATACTTAGACTGATTGATGAAAATCCCTTCTGGTGACTGCTTCACTTGTAATCCAAGGAAATAATTCATCTCGCCCATCATTGACATCTCAAACTTCTCCTTCATGAGATCTGAAAACTTTTTGCACAGCTCCTCTGACTTGGAACCGAATATGATGTCATCCACGTAGATTTGCACTACAAGTATATCATCTCCAACTTTGATAGTGAACAGGGTTTTGTCAACTGATCCTCGTTTGAATCCCGAGTTCAGTAGAAAACCACAAAGAGTGTCATACCAAGCCCTTGGCGCTTTCTTTAGTCCATAGATAGCTTTCTTCAACTTGTACACTCTTCCATCTCCAGTCTCAAAACCAGGAGGCTGTTCAACATACACATCTTCCTTGATATCTCCGTTGAGGAATGCACACTTTACATCCATCTGATACACTTTGAACTTGTGATGTGCGGCATAAGCTAGAAAGATTCGGATGGCTTCCAGCCTTGCAACTGGCGCGAAAGAGTCTTCAAAGTCGATTCCTTCTTGTTGGCAGTATCCTTGAGCTACCAACCTTGCTTTATTCCTCATAATGAATCCAATGGCGTCTCTCTTATTTTTGAAAATCCACTTCAATCCAATCACCTTGACACCATTTGGTCTTTCTACCAACTCCCATACACAGTTGCGTAGAAACTCATTCAGTTCTTCTTGCATGGCTGTTGTCCAGTGGACACAGTTGAGAGCTTCCCCAACATTCTTCGGTTCTGGTACATCAGCTACAAAGCAAGAAATCATGGCAACATCTCCAGCTTGCTCGAATTCCTCTAGAACTACCAACTCCTCAGCATATTGGGCATAAGTGTTGGAATTTTCTTCGGTTGATTCTGGATTTGCAACTCGGCTCCTTGTACGCACACCCTCGGTTGGATCGCCGATGATGTTGTCAGTGGAATGAACTTCATACCATCTTCGGTTGCGTCTTCCTTCTTCTTCTAACTGTGGTTGTTCCGTAATCTGAGTTGGAGTCTTCAGAGCTAGTGATTGATCAGTTGTTGAGTCTGGATCCTCAACATTGATGTTAGTTTGAACCGGACTCGGTTGGGCTTCGGATGCTGATGCAGTTGGAGGAGCATCAGCTGAAGTTCCCCCTTGGGATGAACTGGGGACTTCGCATTCATCTTCAGAGGAGTATGGATCCTCATCCTCAGTTGCCCAAACCAGTGGTTCAGCTAGGTTCTTTTCCCTTAGAGCTTGCGATCTGGTGAGAACAGGTGGATCTTGTATATTTGCCTGTTGTTCTTTGACCTGTTCACTGTACTCAAAAGAAGATTCATCAAAACTAACATGAGGTGTTATTTCCACAACACGAGAGCTGTTGTTGAAAACTCTATATGCCTTGATCCAAGCAGCATATCCAAGAAATATGCCCTTCGAAGCTTTGGCATCAAAAGTTTTCAACCGAGTCTTCCCATTGTTGTGAATATAACACTTAGAACCAAAAACACGAAAATAAGAAATATCTGGCTTTCTGCGTCTCCATAGCTCATATGGTGTCTTTCCCAACCGCTTGGTTAGAAGAGACCGGTTCTGAGTGTAGCATGCAGTGTTGATTGCTTCAGCCCAAAATCTCTTTGGCAGAGCTGAGCTGGCTAACATGGATGTGGCTGCATCTTTAAGCGTTCTGTTCCTTCGCTCAGCTACTCCATTCTGTTGCGGAGTACGTGCGGCTGATGTCTGATGGGTAATTCCATTCTTCTCGCAATACTCGATGATGGTTTCATTTAGAAACTCCGTTCCACGATCTGATCGGATAGACATGATCTTTATCTCTTGTTGGTTCGATATCCGATCCATCAGCTTGGGCAGCTCATCTCGGGTTTCACTCTTGTGGTGCATGAAGATGGTCTACGTATATCTTGAGTAGTCATCAGTTACAACCAGGGTATACTCGTTCCCGTTCATGCTCTTTAGTGTAACTGGCCCGAAGAGATCCATATGGATCAGCTGTAACACTCGGTCAGTTGAGGGAGTTGGCTTCAACCGGAAGGAGGATCTAGCGAGCTTTCCCAGCTGGCATGCACTGCAGATGTGTGTTGTTGAAAACACTCGGTTTGGTATGCCTCTTGCATGTTCTTGTCTGGCGAGTCGGTTCATCGTCTTGAAGTTTAGATGGTTGAGCCTTTTGTGCCACATCCAGCTCACATCAGAACTGCTCTTTGATAACAGGCAGGTATCAGGGAGGCTACTTTTCCAATCAACGTAGTAGACATTCCCTGTTGGTGATCGATTTCCCAACAATATCACCTGCTTTGATCCGACATCTTTAACCCTGCAACCCTGTGCATCAAACTTGACAGAGAAACCATTATCACAGAATTGGCTGATGGAGAGCAAGTTATGCTTCAATCCATCAACATAAGAGACATTAGAAATTGATACATGATTGGTTTCAAGGGTACCGTAACCTCTGGTGTAACCTTTTGAGTTATCGCCAAAAGTAACTGATGGACCTTCTTTCTCCACGAAACTTCCAAGCAAATCCTTTAGATTCGTCATGTGTTTCGAGCATCCACTGTCCATTACCCATATTGTTGCAGACGCTTTCTTCTTCCTCAGCTGTTTCTCCTGTACCTGCAAAGAGAAACTCGCTTAGGTCCCCAATTTCAGTTGGGTCCTGGAGGGTTAGAACCAGTTCCCCCTGGAACTGTGCGTCGCTTTTCCCTGTATACTCAGATGGATTTATCATTCCAGATCACTTTTCCTTGATCATCAACTATAACAACACCTCGATTATCCTTAGGCTTGTTGTTAGTAGTGATGTTCTGTTTCTTGGGAGGAGTTGGATTTCTCCCATGTTGAACTTTAGGAGGTGAGGCTTTCCCTCTGTTTTGATGGCGATTTTTATCCTGTTTGATTTGTCTGAATGATCGGACGCCATGTTGGAATCTTTGTGGCTAATTCTGATTCCAACTTCTTGAGTGTTGTTGATAGGTGTTCATGCCCTGTTGATGATTCATGTTGTGGCATGAGTAACTCCAACTGTTCGACCTGTTCCTTATCGGTTGACTCAGTTGGAACCTTTGGTTGAATTGGGGATGGAACCGCTATTGATTCAGATGATTGAACCCTTGTCAGTTCTGCGGTAGGTTCCATTCTTTCTGTTGTTGACTCTGAGGTTGATGCAGAGGTCGGTTCTGATTCTAAGTTCGGTTGCGATTATGTCTTCGACGCCTCTGATTCCTCTTCTGACTTTTGGAACATTCCCCCTCGGTTGATGTCCCAACCGATGGAACATTCTGTCCTTCATCTACTGTTCCTTTTCCCTTCTCAGTTGTTGTTGTATTAGTCGGTTGAGCTTGCTGAGAAACGGAGGTTGAAATATTTTGTGTGGACTCAGGTTCAACTGTGTACGGTTCATCAGCTTTAACCTCGACAGCTTTGATGAAGGTTGCTGGAGGAATTCCACTATCTTTAATCACATCATAACCGAGTCCTGACACGTCATCCATCTGTCTGCTGTAACTGATAAGATTCTCTATGATCTTGGATGACTAATACAGCTTGATTAGATTGTCCTTCTCAGTTTGCAACTCCTTGAGGAGGACAGTTATCTGCTCGGTTTGTCCATCTGACTTCTTTATCAGCTGCTCGATCTGAGCCTCTTGATTTTTCAATTGATCTTGTTGTTCCTTGATCTGCTTTGTCAATTCTTTATCAGTTGGAGCCTTAGCCTCGTGCAGTTGACTCTTGAGATTCTCAATCTCCTCAGTTTGGCTCTTGATCAAATCGTCCTTTTCGGTTAAAGAATCTTCAAGTTTGGCGAACTGAGCTTGAAGACTCTTAAACTCAACCGATTGGTGATGCAGTTCCTCACTGAGTTCTTGAAAATCACTCCAGGAGGGTTCCAACTCTTCGTCCAGAGATTCCTGCATGTTAGAAATATTTGAAGAATTTAACTTAGCAGGATTAGAGTGTACCTCAATATCATCCTGATCGGTTCCAAGAGCCATGAGACATTGATCCTGACCGGTAGCGTTGTTGGTGGAAGTCAGCTCATCCTCATCTTCAGTGTCAGTGAAGATGTCCATGTCGTCAGCTGCTTCTTCTGCAACCATGGCTTTGTTCTTTCCAGCTTGTTTGGCCCTTAACGCATCTCTCTCTTTCTTCGATAGATCTGGGCAGTCAGCCTTGAAATGACCTTCCTTCCCGCATTCAAAGCACCCGTTGGTGACAGGCTTTGAACTGTCTCGAGTTCGGTTTGATTTGTAGAATCGTTTCTATTTTCCGAACCGAGTGTCCATGTCGGCTAGTTTCTTTGACAGGGCTGCAATGTTCTGTTGCAGTTCCTCTCTGCTTGGCTCATTTGCAGTTGTGTCAGCCGATCTGGTTGGCCTCGATGTTCTCGATTTTGAGTAGTCAGCTCGGAGAGCAACTGACTTTGAGGCTGAACCAACATCCTCAAGTCGACTCGTCTGAACCGAGGACTGAGATCTTCTTCGGTTCACCTTATACTCATTTCCCTTTAAGATTGAGAATAATCTTTCAGTTTCCATTTCACCAAGGTCAGCTCGGCTCTCGTGGATATTGGTGAAAGTATCCCACTCAGCTGGTAGAGCTTGTAACACTTTGAGATTGATTTCTCTTAGTGTGTATTTTCCTTTTCGGATGGACTGGATTCTTCTGAGGATGTCCATAAACCGGAGCTCTAGCTGATCAATTGTTTCATCTGTCTTCAGACAAAAATTGTCGAAGTCTTGGCATGCATGTGAGAATTTGTTCTCCTTCGTCTCATCACTTCCTTCACTCAGCGATGCCAAGATGTCCCACATCTCTTTTGCAGTCTCACACTCCTCTATCCAAGGCAGATAATCTTGTCCAACTGTGGACATTATTGTGCTCTGAGCCCAGATGTCTAACTGGCTCACCTTGGCTTCCTCTGGAGTGCAGTCTTCCGGCTGCTTCTCCACAAACTCCACAACTGTATCCCCATCGTTGGGATTTGTAGGAGTGTGAGCTATTCTTTCTTTGATAATGATCGGTTCGGAAGAAAGAACTTGTTGCATCCTATGATGCTTCGACAGTAAGATCTTCTTCATCCGTGTCCTCCAGAATGTATAATTTACAACCGAGAACATTACCGCGATCTTATCCTTGACGTCCATCTGCACACAACAACAGAGCAAATATGCACTAGCGTGAAAAAGATCTGTTCAGTTGACTACTGAAGAAACTTTCTCGAATTCACACCATGTGAAACAGAATCAGTAGTCTTTTGAACCACTGCTCTGATACCACTTGATGGTCCCGAAACGAGTTACTGGTGTATGGGGGGGGGGAGGGAATACACCAGTTAGGATTTTAAAACTTAACCCTGAAAAATACTTCAACCGAGTAAAAAGACTCGGTTGGAATCTCACATCTGAGTAAGCAACCTTAGCTGGAAGAGTGAGGCTGTGCGGAATGTGGTGGAAATTAAACTCGTAAAACAACTCACGCTTTTATGCTTGGTTGGTCAAAAACCAAAACAGTTGAGAAAGTGCAAATGAGGTTTGTATGCTGGTTAGTCAGACAGTTAAGAATGCAAGAAATAATTGAATAAAGAAAAACACTAGCACACAGAGATTTAACGTGGTTCGGAGATAACCCTCCTACGTCCACGGGGAGTTGTGAGTCCACACAACTCTGTCCAAGTTCTTCTGGACAAACCACTCAGCTTACGCGGGCTGAGCAACCGTTAAGGATAAGTTTGCGGGTACTTATCAACCTTACAGTTTAGTTTCCGGGTACTAAACGACCTAACTACTCAGTTGCAGGAAGAGTAGGATCCTAAACCTTTTCAGGTGAAAGAAAATGTGTTTCCAACTAAAAGCTCGAACGGTATGTGAGCTATGATCTAACTCTCTATGAACTCTCACTAAGTGATATTCTCAAGGTTCGATCTAAAGACACAAAACTAACTAACTCTAGAACTCTCAACAAGTGATGTTCTATGAGATTAACTTCAGTTCAGCTCGTGAAGAATATTGCTCTTTCTTTTGCTCTCTGGTTTCTTCTCGCGTGTGTGTCTTGTATCTTCTTCGAATGAATGAAGGCCTCTATTTATAGGCAGAGAGTATCAACTAGCTGTTGGAGGAGCTGTTGAACTCTGTTCTTTGAAAGCGATGGCTTGTCTCTGATCTCTATAGACTTTCCCGATATGGCATCTGTGCTCTTCTACTTTCCATCTGAGATAGCCTTGTGTTGGGCCAAATGGGGTAATGACTGAACGGTCAAACCCTCACGTGACTTCCTTTTTGAAATTTAAATCTTAACAACAGACTTCCAACAAGGAGTGGTCGGTTAAGACTTTCGATCTTCAGCTAGCTTGTTCTTCAGCCGATGTTCTATCTGACAACTAACAGTTGAACTCTCAGCTGACTTCGTCTTCAAGCTGTTGATCTTCTTGGTTGAGTTCTACAACTGATGTTCTGAAACTGAACACTCAGTTGTCTTCCTTGTATCTGGTCAGTTGGGTTCGAACGCTCAGATGGCTTTCTTTCATCTGATGTTCTCTTCCCCTTTACTGCTTCTCATCTGATGAACGCTCAGTTGTTTTCCTTACAACTGATGTTCTGAAGACTTCCCCCTCTTTGCATCTGATCATATGAGCTCTCAGTTGTATTTCTTGACAACTGATGTTCTGTCTGAGTGATGCCTTGTTGCCATCTTCAGCTGGAGACCTGTAAAGATAAAATCTTAACTTTGCTCAAACAACAAGCCTAACTTCTAACATTAGGTTCTGGCAACATCTACTCGGTTGGGGTCAGTCGGTTTTGGAATTCATCAAAACTCTTACTAATAAATTTCCCAACAATAGTATTATTTTTTAAGATTATATTTATGTTAATAAATATTTGAAATTTTTTGTTACGCAATTCAGCAAATTAACATGGATGTGTGTTGGTCATATGTGGATGGATAGTTAGGGCTTGAGTTTAGAGAGGTATGTATAGTGTTAGGAGTGAGGAACAAATTGCTAAAGGAAGAAATCCGAAAAGGGAAAAAATGAAGTAGAACTGTGCTTTGGTGCTTTGGTGGGAAGAAAGTGGACCGTGAGCGGGTGCTCGTGAAGGAGGTCGAGGTTGCTTATAGACTTCACTAAAATAGCTCTCAGTAGCAGATGCACAAATAGGGTTGTACACGAGTCAAACGGTTCGCGAGCTATTAGGAGTTCGGCTTGGAAAAAGTTCGTTTAAAGTTCGTTCAAAGTTCGTTCATTTACTAAACGAGCCGAGTTCGAGCCTTAAACCGAGTTCGATATTTTTTTTGAGTCGAGCTCGAACTTACCTATGTTCGGCTCGTGAGGCTCGCGAACACGTTCAAGTTTGATACTAAACGAGCTAGTTCGCGAACGTGCTCGCGAATCATCTAAACGAACATGTTCGCGAACATATTCAAGAACTTATACTCTCTCCGTCCACGAAATGATTGCCACATTCTAGAAGACACGGATTTTAAGAAAATGGTAGGTAGTAGTGAATTACAGTGAGTATTATTGTGAGTGAAGTAAGGGTCCCACAATAAATGTGAGTGGAGTTGCAAAAGTGAAAATCATTTCATGGAAAAACTTAAATGACAAAAGTGGAAACCAGTTCGTAGACGGAGGGAGTATTATTTTAGTGCTTTTTAATATCAATATAAATTAATAAATTTATATTTTTTAGTTTATCAAGCCGAGCTCGAATGTCGTGCTCGAGCTCGGACCAAACGAATATATAGCAAGCCGAGCTCGAACCGAGCTCGAGCTTGGTTGATATCCATCGAGCCGAGCTCGAGCTTGAAACACAAAGCTTGAATCGAGCTCAAGCATTAAAATTTTCTAACGAGTTGAGTTTGAGCCTGCCAGTGTTCGCCTCGACTCGGCTCGGCTAGTATACACCCCGGCACAAGCGGGTGCTTATGCAACCCACTCAAAACGGTTTTTTTCCCTTCTTTGTTCACGCGCCCGAGCACGTGTTTCTTATGGTTGTGCGACTTTTTCGTTCGAACTCTGATTTGACCTCTGTTACTTCCTATAACTTCGTATCGAGCTCCTCTTCCTAACTATAAGATTCGTTTGCTCCAATTCTAACTCCATTTTCCTGCAATTTTAAGAAAACAAGCAACCAAGCGTAATAACACTTCACAATAACAACACTTATGCAATAATACTCAAACAAAACATGATTTTATTGAAAAAAATGGCATCAAGTGCACCCTTTAAACAAAAGAAAAAAATCATGTTTGTCAACTGTCTATTCAAGCATATTTCACAAACTGCACTAAGTACTGTGAACTTGACTTTCGCCAACAGATTTTCAGTTAAAACGAGTTAAAAAAAATTTCACCACATTCTGCACTGCACTTGAAAACCTCAGTTCAAGTACACAGTTGACCCTCAGTCCTAGAAGTCAATTGTACCATAAACTATGATATCACTCCAACTAAGTTTCACAGTTGTTGAGTAAACGAAGTCGAAAGAGGTTTTAAAAATTTGTATTGGTGTATTCCCCCCTCCCCCTCCCCACATACACCAGTTAACTCATTACTGAAACCATCAGATGATATAATAATGATAATGATAATTTTATATACAAATAATTGTGTGTAGGTTTTTCTTTAAGATAATAATTGCATATAGAAGACGTAATTAAAATTTATGCCTTGCTTAATTAGTATACTGTGATTGGTATGGAAGTGATAAATATTGTGATTAGAATATATATATATAGATATATATATATATATATATATATATGCTAAAGGTTGGACGAAATCTAATATTTATATCTAATCTAATCTAATATATATAATATAAAATATGATTAATATTGGTTTTTAATGTAGAAAATTTGAGAATTTAGATAAATAAGAGTGGGGTGCTACATAAAATTTTTTCAAAGTAAGAATCATTTTTCTTTTAGTAATATAATTTAATGAGAATCCTACTCTTTTTTTTTTTAGTAATCCTACTTATCTTTAACATCATATTTCTATTTTATAGGCTAGACTTAAGAAATATTCCCTCCGTCCATATTTTAAAGTTTCATTTGGATGTTGGCACGCAAATTAAGAAAAGCTGAAAAAGTGAAATTAGTGGAAGAAAAGGATAGTGTTAGCGGGAGTGGAAGAAGTAGATTGGAAGTTAAAATTATTGTGAGTGGAATAAGGGTCTCACTTATTGTGAGTGGAAAAGATAAAATAAAGTTAAAGTTGTTATGAGTGGAATAAGGGTCTCACATATTATGAGTGGAAGAAATTAAATAGGAGTGGAAGTTATTGTAGATCCCACTTAATTTGAGTGGAAAAAGATAAATAAGACTTTAAACTGTGGACAAATATTTTGATGTAAATGAAACTTTAAATCGTGGACGGAGTGAGTATGATTTATATTTATGGTTCTTGTAGGCCTATCAAAGCGGCAACTGTGCCAATTATATGGGCTTTGATCTGCCTCTCAGAAGGTTAGTAGGCCCAACTTTTCTATTTTATAGGCTAGGCTTGAGTTGGGCTACTTTTCTGTTATACGGTCTAGGCTTCTACACTAGCTTGCTCATTTTCATGTCTTTGTAAGGTAATTCTATCCACTCTCCTCTCTTTTTCTCTCTCTTGCTTGAGTATATAAATTTATACTTCTAAATATAAGGATAATATTATAAATTATAAATTTATACTTTATTGTTGGGACTATAAATTTCATATTTTGTTTGGTTGGAGGGATATGTACTTATTTATATTCTCAAGGGTGGATCATAATGTTTATATCTTGTTCACTTGTGATGAAATTGATGGATAAAAGATGAAATACCTAAAACACATGGTAGGTATAACATTATACCTCCATTTGGAGGTATAAATTTATACTCCGAGTAAGGTAAAAGGGGCTGTCCGAAAATTTATACCTCCTACCCGAGTTTTTCTTAAATCGCAACCAAACAAGATATAAGGGTGTAAAATAATATTGTACCTCATTTTACCTTCTTTTATCTCCAAGTGAACGCACCCCTATAATTATAATAATTAATATTATATAAAATGAATATTATTATTTACTCTCTACGTCCCGTTCAAAATAAACTGTTTTCCTTTTTGAACTGTCATGTTTAATATGGTTTGTTTTCTTTTATAGAAAGAATTAGGATTTTACTTTAGATTAAAAAAACACTTTATTGAGTAATAAATCATTTTATTGTCTAGAAAAGAAACATGATATATTGAACACAAAGGGAGTATTTTTTTACTCTTTAGCCAGTTCACTTGAAATCCTAATAAAGATATCTATAAGAAGGATATTTATTATACCACCATTGATTATAATTTAATATTTGTGCATGTATAAGAATCCTCTTAAGAAAAGGATATTCGTACAGCGGACAAATTTATACCATTGGTTAGAATTTAATACTGGCATATCCGACCAAAATTAATAGTACTAACTACAAATTTAAGGGACTCGAGGAAGAAACAGTTTTCTAATAGTGCAATACAAGAAATAGAAATTGATTGGCCACACTCAATATGAGAAGTTGGCACGTATGTCAAGCAACTAGTTTGATACATATTTAAGATTAAAGTTCAATTAATGCGACCTTTTTTTTTTTTTTTTTTTTTTGCTTTTTCTTGAAAGGTATATAATGCAACCTTAATTTTACTGGCAGTACTTCATCTTTTTACGATTAAAATTTCAATTAAGTGCGGTGAGATCTGATAATTGGTTATAGCATGAGTCTAAATATATTTATTCCCTCTATCTTTACATAGAAAATCAACAGTTCCGGCATATATGTGAATGCATGTCATAATTGACCAAACCAGTTTTGAATCAAAATGTATCCATAAGACTACGTGCAACGGTGTCTCGAGAGCATGTCTCCATGAGGTCTCGGGATACCCTTCCCTTGGAGACAGTGGGTTGCCGGTTATGAGGTCTCGAGCCGGTTTCGAGCCTTTTTTTTTTCCTTTTTATTTTTCTTTATATATATATATTTTTAAATTTTATTTGTCATTAAATACCACTATTTCCATCTCATTCTTCACACTATTATCCATTCTTCAAATTATTCATTCTCTACTTTTCACCACTTTCACTCTAATTTCTTCATCTCTTCATTTCTTGTGAAAATGAGTTATTTCACTCTCATTTCTTGATCTCTTCCTTTCTTGTGAAAATGGATCCCAACAAGAAATTTTCGTCGGCGTGGCTTCCCAACATGTCCGACGATGTTTATGTTTACACGCCGATAGGGCTTACTTAGTGTATTGTTTTTTACTTAATTTGAATGAATGTATTTTTTTTTATTTCAATTAATGTAATTTTTTTATTTCAATTAATGTAATATTTTATTTTATTTGAATTAATGTAATGATATATGTTATTATTATTAATGGATATTATCAATTAATTTAATGGAAATGGAGAATTGTTTAATATTAAAGTTGGAGATAGCTTGGAGACAGTTGAGTTGCAGGACTAGGTGTCTCTAAAATGTCTCTAGTGAAAAAAGGAGTGTTGGAGACATCTTGGAGACCACTCCAAAAGTTGCAGATAGCCTGAGAAGACTCATGATTATCAGTTTGAAGCCTATGTTTTCATTTTTTTCCAACCGAATGAAAAAAAAAATTGTTTACATGGTTATTGGATATATTTCACACGCTTAGAGCATGTACTACGGTATACGTGTGGAGGGGTCGAAGGGCTCGATGCAGCCTCCGCTAGACACACCCCTAGGTTGAGGCCATAGTGGGCATTAGACCCAGCCTTAGGTCGAAGGGTGTGTCGAAGGCTGGGTCTAAATATCGACACACACTTCAACTCCGCCAGTCAGCAACATGGGGACACGTGGCGTGTCCCCATTGGTCCGATATAATTTTTTTGTTCTGAATAAAAAAAATTAAAAATGAGCAACAGCTATATACAATTCACCAGCAACGGCTATACAACGGCTACCCCTCATTTTGCACTGTGGAGATACAACAGGCAATACGATCCTCAAGAATTTCTGTCGGGCCATCGGCTTTCGGCAACTACTATCTGAGGCGGCCAAACGAGACTGACATTTATTAATTTATTTCTTAATTATTGTATTTTTTTAGTCATTGTATTTTTTTAAAATTCAATAAAATTGTCATTTATTAATTTTTGAATTTAATTAAGTAATTTTTTATAATATTTATTACAAATAAAAAAAATAACAACAAAATAAAATCTATTCAATCATTAAAATCACGCTTCCCAGTACTTCAACCTAGGTCTTATTCAACTTCATTATAGTGGAAAATCAATCTAAGTCTAATTTAACACCACCAATCATTAAAATCACGCTTACCAATACTTCAAGCTAAGTCTAGTAAAACCACCGTAGTGGGTGCTCTTAGCATATGCTCCTATGATCCTTGTAACCGACGAATATGGGAAAATAACTATTCTTAAAGTTCACGATGTCAAATTTAGGTTAAAAATTCAGGTTTGTTTAAATGTGCTTATTATTTTATGAAATATGATAATTGTTTATCCTTTAATTAAATTTGCAGAAAATAGAGATGATAATTTGATGCAGTACAAATTAATAGTAATATTCTGAGTATTTATGTGTACACAAACATCGCTTCCATATGTACAATTGCGATCGTATACTAGTTGTGGCGCCACGAACAATAACAATTAACAAACATAGACACGTTGGGGTAGGTTGCGTCTCAATTTTGCTAACTTCTTCTCTAACTGAAGATGCCTTCGCATAATTTGAAATATCCGAAGCAAATGCAACTGAAGAAACTCGATAAATATTATTTTTGGCACCGAATCTCTAACCATGATTATATTTAATGAGAAAATGGAACGTGGTATTTAAAATATAAATACATGACAATATTGATGCCTTTGTCTCTTGGCCGAAGTGCCACAACTGCAGTCCGTAGAACAAAAATGAAGGTGTACTATAATAACATATTTCTATATAGCTAAATACATTTGATATTTGAAGATAATAAAAATATATTTAGGAACGACTAGTTTGGGGTGGAGTGAGTATTTTTAAATTAAAATTAGTTTTAAGTTCGAAAACCATCAACATTTTACTTGTAGGTCTGTTGTACCTAATCTTTTAACGTAATTTAACTTTGATGTATAATTTTTTATGTATTTTTTTCTCATTATTTCACGTGTGGTTTACGAGCACATGAGCGAGACACTCATGATCAATGCGCATTTAATTAAGATATGATAGTGGTTGCAAGATTCTCACATCATAAAAAAAAAAAAAAGCAAGAGTAAAATAACGATTGTAAGTTACTAATGCTAAAATTCTAAACGGAATAGTGTTTTTCTACGGTTATTGTCATTTTGTGTGATATTTTTTATTGCTTCTTTTGAATTAATGATATGTATCGATTTGATAAAAATTATACATCCTGATTAGTTACTGAATAAAATTTTGAAATTACTATACATGTAATTAATCTAACAAAATTAATAGAGGACTAGCTACCGAACTTAAGAATAGAACATTTTCGTGCGAGTATTTTTCGCACTTATATGCGCAGATTTTTCTCAAAAAGTTTCTCTTAGTTCATACGTTTGAAAAGTTGTCTCCCCAATAATTATACGAGAGGGTTCGTGCCATAAGTCATATATAAGTCAATACATTAATATTATTGAAATTTCGAATACTAGTATAATTTTCTTTTCAAAATCTAGAATCATTAAAAGAAGACAAGCAATAAGTAGATAAGATGATCATATCTTTTAAATTTCTTCCGGGCGTGTCGAAAAGTCCCTCATAAGTTAATAACCAAGCTTATAAGCCAAAAGTCCCAACAACCAAAACACAACTCAAGAGCTTTTTTTCCCCACACAAACAAAGTTAGAGAGAGAGAGAGAGAGAGAGAGAGAGAGAGAGAGAGAGAGAGAGAGAGAGAGAATGAGTTCAGAAATGTCAAACTCTTCTTCTTCACCCATCAAGACAATCGTAGTTCTAGTCCAAGAAAACCGGTCCTTCGATCACATGCTAGGATGGATGAAAGCAGTGAACCCCGAGATCAACGGCGTCACCGGGTCGGAATCCAACCCCGTATCCGGGTCGTCGAACGGCCTATTCTTCCAGAAGAGGTCGGCGTACGTGGACCCGGATCCGGGGCACTCGATCCAGGACGTGTACGAACAAGTATTCGGCGTGGCGTGGAGCCCAGACTTGGCCGACAAGAAGCTGGAGCCCACCATGCAAGGTTTCGCCCAGAATGCAGAGAGGAAGGAGGCCGGGATGTCGGCCACCGTCATGAACGGCTTCGATCCCGACGCCGTCGCCGTCTACAAGGAGCTCGTCTCCGAGTTCGCCGTGTGCGACCGGTGGTTCGCGGCGGTGCCGGCGTCCACGCAGCCCAACCGCCTCTTCGTCCACTCCGCCACCTCCCACGGCGCTTCTAGCAACGTCACCGAGCAATTGATCGCCGGCTACCCGCAGAAGACCATCTTCGAATCCTTACATGAAGAAGACTATACTTTTGGGATTTACTATCAATATCCTCCGGCGACGTTATTCTACCGGAATCTGAGGCAGCTCAAGTACATATTTAACTTCCACCAGTTTGATCTGTCTTTCAAGAGGCATTGCGAGGAGGGAACGCTGCCGAATTATGTGGTGGTGGAACAGAGATTTTGGGACTTGAAAATATTGCCAGGAAACGATGATCATCCCTCTCATGATGTGGCGGAAGGCCAGAAGTTTGTGAAGCAAGTGTATGAGGCATTGAGGTCGAGTCCTCAGTGGAACCAGATGTTGTTTGTTATCACTTACGACGAACATGGTGGCTTCTACGACCATGTTCCCACTCCCGTCACCGGAGTTCCCAGCCCCGACGGATTGGTGGGTCCCGAGCCTTATAATTTCCAGTTTGATCGCTTGGGGGTTAGGGTTCCGGCCATTTTTATATCTCCGTGGATTGAAAAGGGGACCGGTAAGTATTTCAATTCTACTTGTATATTTTTAATCGAAATTAAGTACATACGTACGTATACTAGTAATTCATAGGATAGTTGATTTTTTGAGACGAATAAAACCTCCGACAATAATTAGTGTTATTAAAGTTGAATGATGATTAGATCCGTATGTATAATGGTAATGAATATATATATATGTGGTGGACCCAAACCCAATGATTAGTTATAATGAAAAATGTGCAGTTGTACATGGGCCATCGGGGCCGACTCCAACGTCGGAATTCGAACACTCATCCATTCCAGCAACGGTAAAGAAGATTTTTAATCTAAAGGAGTTTCTTACTAAACGGGACGAATGGGCTGGCACTTTTGATATAGCTCTAAACAGAACCACTCCCAGGACCGACTGCCCTGGTACTCGTCTCTCTCCCTCTCCCTCTCCCTCTTTATTTATTATGGACTAATAATCCCCAGTAATGTAATATTTATGTGTATACCTTACAATAAAAACCTACTTAATTTCTCCTAAAATTAAAACCTACTATATATAATTAAACCTCGATCAATTTGGTTAAGAAATAAACATAACCTAAACAAAACTATATAACAATTCTTCTTTTGTAAGTAGATTGATATGCGTCTTTTTAATTTCTAGTTTACAAATACTAATATGAGAGGAAAAATAGCATTTTAATAGTTAAAAAATATCAAAGCGAAAGTTAAGTTGCCGTGGGCCGGGATATAGGTTGATTTTCTTAACAGAATCAGTGCCTCCCAATAATCGAACCTCTTCATGGCCCAACTAGAAGAAACATTTCAGAGAAGTTTAGTACGACTTTATTTTTTTTAAGATAAAATTAAAGTGAGTACGTTTATGTTATGCCATTAGTTGAGTTTGTTATCAAAAGTTAAATTAATTAAAACCCGGACATCTTATACTACTATTCAATAATGGTATTTTATCAAAATCAATATTCTTAAAGTGTTGGATTGTTGTCAAGTGGTATTTCCAAACCATCCATATTCATAAATAAGTAGCTTCTTCATCAACAAATTAAATAAATGGTGACATACAAATTTGTAGCTAATTGAAGTCGACAATGAATTAATGTACAGTAACCCTGGGGGAGGCGGTAAAACTGCGGGAGGCGGAGGCGAAGGAGGAGGCGAAACTGTGCGATTTTCAGGAGGACTTGGTGGTGTTAGCTTCTGCGTTGTGCGGTGATGCTCGCAAGGAAGACTTCCCACAAAAACTAATACAAGGAATGAGCGTTGCAGAAGGAGCAGAATACGTCAAGACTGCTTTCGCCAAATTCTTGAATGAATGTGACAAGGCTAAGGAAGCTGGTGCTGATGAATCCACCATTTGCATACCACACCACTCTGCAGATTCCAACTCCCTTGCTTCCAAGTTGCTCTCTTGCATTGTTTGTGCTACTGATTGATTCATTTCTTTCATTTCATTAATTATATTTCACTGCTGTCAAATGTTTGATTTTTCATTCTTGTATGTGGATGCTCTTTGTTTCTTAATTTGTGTACACATGATCGCGTCATGATATGTCATGCCATGTATTGCATATCAGTTACAATTACAAATTAGTACTAGTTAATATGGAGTAGAATATTTGAATTGATGTTGCATGCAATGAAACAATAATTTAGCCTATCTAATTCAAATTCAGAGAACACAATTTCATACAGAGTTAATTAGTCATTCATACACGTATTTCACGTTGCTTTCACGTTATTGTCATACGCTTAAATTGACTTATGCAGGACTAGTAGCACTGGACTACAAATCAAATTAGAAAAAAATACTATATAGTATTAATAAAAATGGAATTAAGAAGATGTAACACAAAAATAGACTACTCCCTTTCTTGTTGTTTTAGTTTTAATTCACACAAAAATTCATGTGTAACAGGTTGTAAAAGCCCATTAATCGTCTATAATCGCCACAAAAAACGCGTCTGTCAGGTTCGTGTGTGACAATTAAGGGCATGCAAGATTATTTTATTTTATAAACTTTCCTCTTTATTTTTTAATTCTTTTTTCTTAAATAATCTCCGAATAGGGGGATACATGAAATACAAATTAGGGTTGGTGTTAATCTTCATTTAGAGCTTATAAGCTTTAATTAGAATTTAGAGTTAATTAATTCCTCAAATAAGATTTATTTATAAATATACTGTATTACCCTCATAATTCCAAATCTAATTTTTATATAATTCCATGTTAAAAACATAAGACTGCAGATTGGTCATTGCACGAGGCTAAATTAAAAGCCACAATAACAAAAGGGTTTGGAATAGTCATACCGCAAGTCATACTTAGGATTTTTTTGATAGGCTTACAATATTCTTGACCGCCGGCGGCGCCGCTTATCGTCGGAAATTTGGAAGTTTGTGAGGGCTTTCATTATTACACAATTATCATTGTAAAATATACATTTAAATTTGAAGAAAGATAAGCCCCCTAAATTTTATGTACAAGTGATGATTCTCTCAAATCGTACAAATTCTCTCCCCTCGGAGGCCATATTTCTTCTAACAACATGTAATTTTGCTTCAAAAAATATGATAAATTAATTTTATGATCGATTATTTTCCACACTTCTTTCTAGCCGATTATTTTCTTTTTGTTGTAAAAAGAAGGAGGACGTGATACAGATATGAATGTATGACCCTGACAACTATCCATCCTCTTACCTTGTTGCTCATTCTCCAAAGCACTCAACCTAAACCCAACCTATTGATTGATGAGGGGAAATGAATAGGTGGCGGTATTGGTATTCCCATTTACAGTACTAGTATGAATGCTAGAATGCACCGATCGATTAGCAACGCCGATTGACGAGAATTGGTGCAAAAAAAAAAAAGATAAAATTAGGTAGAAACGAGCTTTTTGTTGTTTTTAAGGGGGGGAGGCAAGAATTGATAGAGAGGAGAATATATATGGAAGCACAGCCACCGTAGCATAGAGATGTATAAAAGATTGATTTGGGGGTTATGAGGGTAGTATAGTATCTATAAATAAATTTAATTATTTTTTAATTAGGGGGTTATGGTAAAAAATTTGGGGACTATATATAAAATTACCTTTAATTAATTATTTAATGTCCAGTGACATTATTAATTCTACCTGAGTCCATATGTCTATTAAGAGTTGGGCTCAGTCATATTGTCCATTTTTGTAAAATATGAGTACTTCGCTGAAATATAAATAGTACTGTGTAAGCCCAGTCCAGTTCACAAAATAAACCAATTTGAGCCCATTCTCTCAAGCTCAAGGAACTCGAAAAAAGACAATTTTGATCAACTGTCCAGAGATTGTGATCCTCCTGTCAGAGATTAATTTGGTCGAGATCCTAACTAATTAGAATTAATAAATTTAAAATGAATTAATAAATTCTAATCGAATTTTAATTAAATACTAAAATTAAGTTAATAAGTATTAAAAAAAAATGCTTTATTTTATCATATCTAACATTATATCTTCTACTACTAAAATTCATATCAAACACATAGTTAGGGATTTATAAATCCAAATTGAGATTAATAAATTATAATTGAAATTAATTTATTTTTTAACCGGATATTAATAGATACCAATTGAGATTAATAAGTTATAATAATACCTAACTACTCTTTCATCTATTAGAAGCCTCCCCTAGTAAATAATAAGGTGGATTTTGGTGCGCTTAGTCTTGTCATACATTTGGATCCGAATTGTCACATATCTTTAGGATATTTGGTACCTTAACTACAAAAAGAGTGAAAATTTGTTACTCCTTTCCAGGATAATTGCTAAAGAAAAAGTTAAAAATGACATTTTTTTTTCCGGAAAGCATGGTAAGATCGATTGGTGTGGCTGGGCGCCTGATGTGAACCTCGGCACACGCACGCGGAAGACTCGAACAAGATACGATAGATGAAAATCCCAAAATCTCCTTAACAGTTTCTCACAAGTGAACTAGGCGATTAGATCCCTAGAACCAACGAGAGGACGCTACGGCAACTCGGGGACGATGAATGACACACAACGAGGGATGATTGACTCGTTGATTCGCCGGATAATGAACTCGCATTAGCAAAACCGAAGGGAATTCGAGAACTCTTCAAGAGAGAACAAAACTCAAGAATTATATTATCAAAGTATGAAAAACGGCGTCCATTACATAGCCTCTATATATAGGCGAAAATCAAACCCTATTCTAAGAAGGAAACTACTTAACGGATGGGCTTTTAGTAATAACCCACGAACTAATTAATAAAACAAGCCCAAAACGATAATAATAATAAAACTAACACTAATGGACTCAACTAAAACGAAAATAAATAATTAAGTCTTCAAAACAAAATAAGTCTTCAAACTTGAGCCCACTCGCACATGATAAGATTAATGTAGCTCGGACCATTCAACTCGCCAACTTCGATAGGTTTCTTCATCAACTCTTGATTTCAAACTTCTTGAACTAAATCCATCAAGCTCTCCTTAAACTTCTTGGCTCGAGATCTTGTAACTGGTCCAACAGGAACATGCACCGGATCTTGCACCAACGACGATCCTTGGACTCCATCATTCCCCTCCTCTTGAGAAGGATTTGTCCTCAAATCCAAGTCGTCACCTACATCAAAAGGACTCAAGTCAGTAACATTAAATGTAGCACTCACATCATACTCACCGGGCAAGTCCAACTTGTAGGCGTTATCATTAATGCGCTCCAAAACTTGGAATGGTCCATCGCCTCTAGGAAGTAACTTAGATCATCGCTGCAATGGAAACCTCTCCTTGCGCATATGCAGCCACACCCAATCACCGGGTTCAAACACCACCTTGCGACGTTCTTTGTTTGCTTGCTTAGCATACTGCTCCGTGCGTCGCTCGATGTTCATCCTTGTCTTCTCATGAATCTGTTTCACAAAATCTGCATTTCTTCGGCTATCAAGATCAGTGTAATCATGCACAGGTAAAGGAGACAAATCTAACGGAGTTAAAGGATTAAACCCATAGACAATCTCAAAAGGCGAAAACTGAGTAGCAAAATGAACAGAACGATTATATGCAAACTCAACATGTGGCAAACATTCTGCCCAAGACTTAATATTCTTTTTAATTATAGCACGAAGTAAAGTAGACAAAGTCCTATTTACTACCTCGGTTTGACCATCAGTTTGTGGATGACAAGTAGTAGAAAACAAAAGCTTAGTACCTAACTTACACCACAAAGTCTTCCAAAAGTAGCTCAAGAACTTAGAATCTCTATCCGAAACAATAGTCCTAGGCATGCCATGCAATCTAACAATCTCTCTAAAGAACAAATCAGCTATATGAGATGCATCATCAGATTTATGACATGGAATGAAATGTGTCATCTTAGAAAACCGATCAACCACAACAAAGATAGAATCACGACCACACTTAGACCTAGGCAATTCTAACACAAAATCCATTGAAATATCAATCCAAGGTGCAGTAGGAATAGGCAATGGTGTATACAAACCATGGGAGTTAACTTTAGACTTAGCTTGCTTACATGTAACACAACGAGCACAAATTCTTTCAACATCACGTTTCATATGAGGCCAAAAGAAATGTTCTTGCAAAACAGTCAAAGTCTTAGCAATACCAAAATGTCCCATTAAACCCCCACCATGAGACTCAAGCAGCAACAAATCACGTATAGAGCACTTAGGGACACACAACTTATTCTTACGAAAAAGATAATTATCATGCCTAAAATACTCTCCACTAGCAGAACGCTCACATGCTCGATAAATCTCACCAAACTCATCATCATGCTCATATAAACTCTTAAGACACTCAAAACCAAGCAACTTAGCATCTAAAGTAGAGATCAAGGCATACCTTCGAGAAAGTGCGTCAGCCACTACATTCTCTTTTCCTTGCTTGTACTTAATGACGTAAGGAAACGTCTCAATGAACTCCATCCACCTCGCATGCCTCTTGTTCAGCTTGTTCTGCCCCTTCAAATGCTTTAAGGACTCATGGTTTGTGTGAATAACAAACTCCTTAGCCCACAGATAGTGTTGCCACGTTTTGAGGGCTCTCACCAACGCGTACAGCTCCTTATCATACGTAGGGTAGCTCAACGTCGGTCCATTGAGCTTCTCACTGAAGTACGCGACATGCCTTCCTTCTTGCATCAAAACTGCACCAATACCAACACCGGAAGCATCACATTCAATCTCAAAAGACTTAAAAAAGTTAGGATGAGATAGTACCGGGGAATGAGTTAGTTTATGCTTCAAAAGCTGGAACGCATCTTCTTGCGCTTTACCCCACGTAAACTCCACACTCTTTTTGATAACTTCCGTCAAAAGTGCTGCCACACTGCTAAAGTGTGGTACAAAACGTCGATAGAAGCTAGCAAGTCCATGGAAACTTCTAACTTCCCCAACATTCTTCGGTGTAGGCCACTCCTGGATAGCTCGTATCTTCTCCTCATCAACCTGTACACCCTGTGCACTAACAACAAAACCAAGAAACACAAGCTTGTCCGTACAAAAGACACACTTCTTAAGGTTAGCATATAACTTTTCTTTTCTTAGTGCATCTAAAACAGCCTTTAAATGCTCAACATGCTCTTCATGACTCTTGCTATAAATGAGAATATCATCAAAATAAACCACAACAAATCGACCAATAAAAGCACGCAAGACATGATTCATAAGACGCATAAAAGTACTGGGTGCATTAGTCAAACCAAAAGGCATAACCAACCACTCAAACAAACCAAATTTTGTCTTGAAAGCAGTTTTCCACTCATCACCTTCTTTAATCCTAATTCGATGATATCCACTACGCAAATCAATCTTGGAAAACACACAAGAACCATGCAACTCATCAAGCATATCATCTAAACGAGGAATAGGAAAGCGATACTTTACCGTGTTGTTGTTAATGGCTCTGCAATCACAACACATTCTCAAGGATGCGTCTTTCTTTGGAACGAGCAAAACCGGAACGGCGCACGGACTCATACTCTCTCTCACGCGTCCATTGGCCATCAGATCTCCAATTTGTCGGTCCAACTCCTTCGTTTCCTCGGGGCTGGTCCTATAAGCTGGTCGGTTTGGAAGGACAGCTCCGGGGACGAAATCAATTTGATGCTCAATCCCTCGAATTGGTGGTAAACCGGGTGGAATCTCGTCGGGAAAAACATCATCATAATCCTGCAAAATAGAACTAATAGAAGGGGGTAGAGAAGAGAAATCGTTATCACTATGCAAAATTTCCTTGTACAACAGCAAGTACATTGGTCTCTCCTCCCTCACGGCCCACTTCAAATCTCTCGGTCTGGCTAGAAATGAATTATGCGCCAATCCGCACTCCTTTTTCTACTCGACCAACTCCTTGGGCTTCACCTTGTCCGCCTCCTTTTGCATCTGCATTTGATCCTCATAAACTTGTTTAGGAGTAAGAGGAACAAGAGACACCTTCTTCTGCTTGTACTCAAAAGAGTACTTGTTGGTGAAGCCATCATGAGTAACTCGCCTATCGAACTGCCACGGACGTCCCAACAAGATGTGGCTCGCCTATATTGGAATCACGTCGCACAACACTTCATCTTCATACCTCCCAATGCGAAAAGGAACCTTCACTTGCTTCGCCACTCGGATGACGCCGGACTCGTTCAACCACTGCAATCGATACGGCTTAGGATGCTTCACCGCAATCAACCCCAATCTCTCAACCATGTCTGCGCTGGCCACATTCGTGCAACTTCCTCCATCAATAATGACACTGCACACCTTATCTTGAACATGGCACCTCGTGTGAAAGAGGTTCTCTCGCTGCTCTCTCTCATCGGGTTGAGTTTGGACACTCAAAACCCTCCTAGTCACGAACAGCTTCCCAACAGGAGGTAAAATCTCTTCATCTTCTTCGTCGGACTCCTCCAAAGCTGGCATCTCTAGATCACGATCTTCATCATCGGTCACCACTTCACCATCATCTTTCAAGATCATGATTCTTCTATTCGGACACTCACTCGAGATATGCCCAAATCCTTGGCACTTGAAACACTTCTTATCTCGATTTCGGCTGTTCGGGGTTGCTGGTTTGGCTTGATTTGCTGAATTCGAACTCTCCACTCGGGGCTTAAAGAACGGCTTCTTCTCCTCGGTCGGGGACGCCTCCTTTTTCCATTGGTTCCCTTTTGATGAGGAACTGCTAGAAGGTAACTGTGAAGACCTCCAACTGACCGGATTCTGTCTCTGATTGCCCCTCCTCTTGAGCTGACTCTCTATCTTTATGGCCATGTGGACCATGTCCTCCAACTCAACATAATGTTGCAACTCTACTCTGTCTCGAATCTCCCACTGCAAACCCGCCAAAAATCTTGCCATGGTCGCCTCTCTTTCCTCCACAATATTGGCTCGAATCATAGCTATCTCCATCTCCTTGAAGTATTCATCCACACTTCTACTGCCTTGCTTTAAATTCTGCAACTTGTTGTAAAGCTCTCGGTAGTAATGATTTGGCACAAAATGCCTCCTCATCACAGCCTTCATCTCACGCCAAGTATCAATAGGTGGCTCGCCGTTTCTCCTCCGACTAGTCACCAACATGTCCCACCAAACAAGTGCATAATCTGAAAACTCCACTGCTGCCAACTTCACCTTCTTTATCTCTGAATAGTTATGGCAATCAAACATAAGCTCCACCTTTCTCTCCCATTCAAGGTACAGCTCTGGATCATTCTTCCCTTGGAAGGAGGGAATGTTCATCTTTATGTTGCCCAAATAGTTATCTTGGGCGTTTCTGTCACCGCCTCTCTGCCAACTGCCCTCATCATCTTCATCGAACTCGGTGTCCTCCACATAGTCATCATACTCTGTACGACCTCGTCGATCTCCACGTCCTCTGCCACCTCGTCCTCCTCTGCCACCACGACCTCGATTGAAATTGGTCTCTCTGGTCTAAGACTGCTCAACCTGGTACAGTCTTTCAAACACCCCTTCCATCTTTAAATCTAGCATCTTCCCCAATTGTGATGAAAGGGCTTCCATCATTAGCTTCATCTTTGGATCTCCAACGGGCTGATCCTCCTCATTTACCACCTGCTTACCATCATTAGACATCTTGACAAGAAACAAAGGTTAGTAAAATAGAATCCTCACCACCTCACAAGCACTCGTGTATCACTCAAATATGGCTTTTTTTTTTCACTCTAATAATCTCACCTCTCTTGCCTTTTCCACTCAAGTTCTCTCTCAAGAAATCGAATCGTCTCAATCTACCACTTGAATTCACCACCAACTAACAACGAAACAACCAAACACAGGAAAACCGAAAACAAGAAACGAAAGGCACGAAGAAACAAAAACTGGAAACTCAAAAACACGTTGCACAGAAACGTGCTCAACGACTCTACACAACCCCAGGAACCCAAAAAACACGACGACACGCAACCAAAAAGTCGGAAAACGTGCTCACAGAAACTGCTCCAAAAGACTCTATACGACCCAAAGTACCCACAGAAAAAAATTGCCACCAATGAAATTTTTCGAGATTTTGTATTTTTTTTTGCCCCTTCTCGGAGCGAGGATTTCAAAAATGCGAAGAACGGAACAAAATTCTGAACGAGCCGCCTTTGGCGACCGCTTTTATGTCAAACTGGAATTTTGGTGTAAAGGGCGTGTGGGTGGTTATTTTAGCTCTGATACCAAAATGATGTGAACCTCGGCACACGCACGCGGAAGACTCGAACAAAATACGATAGATGGAAATCCCAAAACCTCCGTAACAGTTTCTCACAAGTGAACTAGGCGATTAGATTCCTAGAACCCAACGATAGGACGCTACGGCAACTCGGGGACGATGAATGACACACAACGAGGAATGATTAACTCGTTGATTCGCCGGATAATGAACTCGCCTTGGCAAAATCGAAGGGAATTCGAGAACTCTTCAAGAGAGAACAAAACTCACGAATTATATTATCAAAGTATGAAAAACGGCGTCCATTACATAGCCTCTATATATAGGCGAAAATCAAACCCTATTCTAAGAAGGAAACTACTTAACGGATAGGCTTTTAGTAATAACCCACGAACTAATTAATAAAACAAGCCCAAAACGATAATAATAATAAAACTAACACTAATGGACTCAACTAAAACGAAAATAAATAATTAAGTCTTCAAAACAAAATAAGTCTTCAAACTTGAGCTCACTCGCACATGATAAGATTAATGTAGCTCGGACCATTCAACTCGCCAACTTCGATACGTTTCTTCATCAACTCTTGATTCCAAAATTCTTGAACTAAACTCATCAAGCTCTCCTTAAACTTCTTGGCTCGAGATCTTGTAACTGGTCCAACAGGAACATGCACCGGATCTTGCACCAACGACGATCCTTGGACTCCATCAGCGCCCGTGCACAAGTGTCGCGTGGATACTTTTCTCCACATATATACTCGAGTAATTGAGAGTAAAATTTTTCTTAGGCCACTAACTTAGAGTGAGTTACAAATATAGACCATTGACTTTTCGGACTTGCAATATTAGGCCACTAACTTTTCGAGCTTGCAATATTAGGCCACTAAGTTTCAATTTAGGCATTCGAAGGATACATATTAGGCACAAACTCATAATTGCGGGCTAATTACCACATGAGACGCACGTGACGACCATCTGGGGCCTTTTTTTAGTGGCATCCACGTGTTCAACCAATCTTAATAAAGTACGAAAACCCCTTTTTATTTCCACACAATTCATTTTGCCTAAATCAAACATCGCAAAAATCTTCAAAAATCGAATTAGATTTCTTAAAATCGGTCTAGGCCAAAACTCACATCATCGTGGTTCCTAGGGTTCGTCGGCGTATTACCGATTCAAATGCTTCTTGTCCCTCGTTTTCGCCATGACTCCAAACCTTCCCTCACCGGGATCCAAATGACGGTCACGTGTATTTCATGTGGTATTTATCCTGGACTTATAAGTTCGGGCCTACATGTGTCCTTCGAATGCTTAAATTAAGATTTAGCGGCCTAATATTGCAAGTTTGAAAAGTTAGTAGCATAGTATGCCTAGCCCAAAAAGTTAGTGGTCTATGTTTGCAACTCACCTTAAGTTAGTGGCCTAAAAAAAATTTGTACTCCATAATTGATTTAGAAAATAAATAAATACATAAATTAATTAACAAATATACCCTGCTTTGATGATTCTAGAAAACAAATGAATACATGATTTGTGACAATCCGAAGTAACTGAAAAGGTGTACTACCTCTGTTTCGTTCATGTTATTGTTTGACACGAAGATAAGAATTAATGTGAAAAGATAGAAAGTATGTAGGTCTCATCACTTTTGAAGAATTTAGAAAAGTTAACACTTTTCTTATTTGTAATATAACAAGATGAGTGAGGGGAAATTCTTATAAGGGTGTAGGGGTAGTACCTCAACCCATAGATTAGAAGACATGTGGCAGAATGGACCCACTCCCTTATTAGTTTCATTTGCAGCCAAACTTTTACATATTTTGCATTTTCGCCCCAAATTTAAACCCACACATTTAATTATGGAATACATAGGAAAGACAAGAAAATAATTATCAGAAAAAAAATTTCCTCCCACGCGGGAAAGAGGAGAGCGGCGGTCTATATTCACAAACCCTTTTTGGGTGCCGTCGACGCTAACCTTCAAACTCCAGCATCACCTTGACGGGAATAGCCTCCCTGAGAAGATTTTCGATATCAAATCGTCAAGCGGGAAAGAGCAGGCAACAGACCACAAAAAATATTTTCGGTGTCGTCGACGAGCTCCAACAAACATTATCTTTGACGACGAGTGAGTTGATTTTACGATTCCATACTCGAAATAACATTGTATAAATTCTATTAATAAGCAACATGCTATATATTCTTCTTCTTCTTTATTTGGTTGTTGCATGCTATACGCGTTCAAAATTTAATTATATATTTTGATTTGAATATATTTACAGGGCATAATAATGGAAGTGAATGACCCTGAAAATGTGGATATTGCATATATTTCAAAGGAGCAATGTGAAGTTGTCGATTTGGCAAAGGTCCAACATGATGAGAATGAGGTACTATCGAATATCTCCCTAGTAGATCAACTAGAGAGTAAATTAGAGATTGGACAAATTGTGAAAAGTGTGGATGATGCATATTTATTGTATTGCTCTTATGCGCATGCTAAAGGCTTTAGCGTTAAAAAAGGAGCTCAAAGTTATTTTACTCAAAGTAGTGAGCTCCAATCAAAGGAATTTGAATGTTTTTGTGAAGGGAAAAAGGATGAAAATTATTTAAAAGATAAAATTCCAGCATACCAAAAGCCATCTAGTAGAACAGATTGCAAAGCAAAGCTCAAAATTACTAGAGAGAGAGACAGAGAGTGGAAGGTTAGTAGGTTTGACAAAGAGCATAATCATGAAATGCTTGAGCCTGATCAAAGACATTTGTTGAGACCCTCACGTAATATTTCACATGCTAAAAGTTTAACTCTGGAAGCTATGGTGAATGCTGGAATAAGTGTTTCTAATGTTGTTTCTTACATGGAAAATGAAGCACAAGGGCCACAATATTTGGGATTTACTAGGAAAGATGCATATAATCATCTTGATCGCTTGAAAAGATATACAAAAGTTGAAAATGGTGATGTTTCTGCTTTGCTTAGATATCTTATAAGTAAGTCAAATAAAGAATTCAACTTCTATTGGAATGTGCAAGTGGATGATGATGACAGGGTTATGAATGTGTTCTTTAGAGATTATAGGTGCTTGGTTGATTACGAATACTTTGGTGATGTAATGTCTGTCGACACCACATACAAGACAAATAGGTACAATCTAGTTTGTATGCCTTTTGTTGGGATAAATCATCATAGACAAAATGTGATGTTTGGCTTGGCCTTAATGTCTAATGAAACTCAGTCTTCATTTGAATGGTTGTTCAGTACATTTCTTGTAACTATGAATGGAAAACAACCAAACACAATTTTTAGTGATCAATGCCAAGCAATGATTAATGTCATAGAAAAACTATTCCATGAATCTCATCATCGTTTATGTCAATGGCATATCAATCAGAATGCTCCTTCACACTTGGGTAATCTAAATGGTGATAGAGAGTTTAAACAGTTGTGGCATAAATGCATGAGTAAGTGTGATTCTGAAGAAGAGTTTGAGTTTACATGGAAAATTATGATTGATAGGTATAATGTTGGAGGGCATAAATGGTTGATGAATATGTACAAGATACGAGATAAGTGGTCTACTGCTTTTAGCAATAACAAGTTTAGTGCTGGTTTATTGGCTACATCTAGAAGTGAGAGCACGAATGCAGCCTTGAAGAAAGCCGGCACTAGTACTATTACACTGTATGATTTTGTCCTTAATTGTGAGAAAATGATAAGTTCTTGGCGTATTGCTGAATCTCACGAGGATAGTCGTTGTCTCTTAGGAAAACCATCTCCAGTTTTGAAAGGGAATCCATTCTTGGCTCAAGTTGCTGATGTTTACACCTTGAATATTTACAAAAAAATTGAACAAGAGTTAGTAGAATGCTTGAATGTGAGATTTGTCGGTGAGCCCATTGTTTTTGGTGATAATTTGTTCGAGTTTAAAGTGAAATCTATTGGTGAAAAAAAAATCAACAATAAAGCAAGTGGTATTCGATAGAAGTAATCATGTGATCCTGTGTAGCTGCCACAAATTTGAGACTGAGGGCATATTGTGTAAGCATGCATTGGAAGTCTTCAATTTTGCTAATGTGAATGCTCTTCCAGAATGCTACATAATAAAAAGGTGGAGAAAAAGGTGAAAGATAGGATAATTAATAAGGTTGAAGAGGTTGTGAGTAAAGATGATGATACATCTGACATGATCTTTATGAATCAAACAATGAGGTCATCATATGATCTTTGTATGCGGTGCAAAGGGAACGATGAAGCTAAAAATATATTGGTTGGAAGTATCGAAGATGCAAAACAGCAATTGGATGAATTGTTTGGAAGATTTGACATTAATGATAAGAGCAATGTCATTTCTGATTCTTTGGAGGATGTTAATAATCAGAATATTGATGTTGTTGTACGCAATCCTAAATGTGCTAAGACTAGAGGAACTACAAATGCTCGTATTGTACGCCACTGGGAGAAGAGTAAGACAGGAAAAGGGAGAAGAAAAGTTCATTGTTCAAGTAAGTTTTCTCATTTGATGTTTTTCTAATTGTCAGTTAATATCTAATAAGTTTATTTCTTTTAAATTGTAGATGCAAAACCCTCCAGAAAAAAAGAGATTATGCTCACAGGAAACAGGCCATACAACCCCACCTCAAAGATTAACTCTTGATGCTGTTCAATTTCAACCTTTTGCTCCTTATCCTAATCAACCATGGCCATATTGTCAATATTCTATGCAGGATATTGGAAATGTTCAGTTTGTGCACCCTAATCAATCACAAGTATGTTGTGTGCTCTCTCTCTCTCCCTCCCTCTCTCTATATTTATATTAGTAGTACAATTAAACAAGTTTTTTTTTGTAACTAATATATTGCAGGATCCAAAATCAAGCATATGAGAAGCATCAAACATGCACTTGAGGAGACTATCCTTTATAAAAAGAGACTTCTATTTTATGTTTGTAGTTTATGTGAAGACAAACTATCCTTTATGAAGAGAGGCTTCTATTTTGTTGTGTTGTCAATTAACAATGGATATCAAGTATGAGGTTTGATGAGGTTTTATCTTTTTATTAAGTAGACAACTAACATATTCTCCACTTGTGACAATTTCTTTATTTATTGAATGACAACATGATCAAATCTATAAACAAGCAGCATCAAATAGTAAAACTCTTCAAAGCAAGAATAAAGTATTAAAGTAGTGAACAAATTTATCTCCAAACAAAAAAAAAAACGATAGTGAACATAGTTTTATGAACTTTTTCATTGGGAACTTTCATCAAACAGTTAAAACCTTCACTGTGCATTCATCTTTTTACATATTTTCAGAATATGTGCACTTCAAACTTAAGAGATTTAGGTCACCACGTTTATACACCATCTGCAACTATAGTTGAACAACAAATACAAGTCCTAAAATAACCAATTTTTGTATTTGTACTATCCGCAATTTCACAGTCATTTTCTCCATGCAGCCTGTAAAAAACCAAATTTATATGAATGATAACCCCAACAGAAGTACTAAATACAAGAACAAAATAAAAAATTAGAAAGAAAATATCACAGCTTGATTCGAGAATAGAAGCGAAAATTAACTCACCCGTCGTCAAAGATAATGTTTACTGCTTGCTCTTTCCCACTTGACGATTTGATATCGAAAATCTTCTCGGGGAGGCTATTCCCGTCAAGGTGATGCTGGAGTTTGAAGGTTAGCGTCGACGGCACCCAAAAAGGGTTTGTGAATATAGACCGCCGCTCTCCTCTTTCCCGCATGGGAGGAAATTTTTTTTCTGATAATTATTTTCTTGTCTTTCCTATGTATTCCATAATTAAATGTGTGGGTTTAAATTTGGGGCGAAATTGCAAAATATGTAAAAGTTTGGCTGCAAATGAAACTAATAAGAGAGTGGGTCCATTCTGCCACATGTCTTCTAATCTATGGGTTGCGGTACTACCCCTACACCCTTATAAGAATTTCCCATGAGTGAGATATCTAAATAATACAATGATGATATATGAGCGGGATCAAACTAGTGATAATTATGAGTCAAAAAATTCTGTGCACCAAAATATTTGACATATTTAGTACATGGTTGCAGGTTCATAGATTCATTACTGTCCAATCATTCTTGCCTTCTATTTTCTTGTTTTTCCTTATCCTTTTTATTCACTTTTGTACTGGAGCTGTGCGCTGTCGGATGTAATAATAAATGGACAATCACTAGCGACCACTCTTTTACATAAATTTGCACAATCATTTACCAGTTTTCTTCTCTTCAGTTATGCCCATTTTCATCTCTAGCTTGGCATTCATAATGAGCATTTAAATGTAATATTATACATACGCATAAATATATAGATTTGTTATTCGAGTTCCCAATATCCTATTTTGTTAAATCAGGTTGGTGAAACCCAAACCATGGATGGAATCAATTATTATTATTTATTGACCAATTTGAAGGCCATATAGGATTGGACTTTCCGACGCCGGAAATCGTTAACTGAACAAAAGTATCACAAAGTCGGTTTATGAGGGTTGAATTAATAATACGTAACTAATTGAAGTTGGCTAAAACGATCATTAAGTAATTTTATAAGAGACTAAACAAGTGTGTTCCCTTTGATTTAACAAAACCTTTGTTAAGTTGGTCCCATTTCATATCCTCCTGTAGATACCGCATTTAAGCTATCAACGTATAATTTTGACTGCACAAATCACTAATTAAGATTCTCAATGGTTAATTTCTAATTAAGATGAATACGTAAGTTTTGATTAATCAATATTTTTTTAATTTTTATATTTGCTAACTGCAAATTAATTAGCTTTTAAGTTTTATAAATAAATATGCATATTTAAGATTACCATCAAAATACAGCCTTATTGTTTATGCCTCAATCGATTGAGCGTTTACCAAATAGGATAAGTTATGTAGATAAAAATAATATAGTCTACTTATGCGTTTACTTTTGAAGGATTAGATTCAATGAATATGTCATAGTTCATGATCATTGTTCATATTTGGAACTAGGTTGACATATAAGATTGAAGGTATCTTGAGATAATGATAGTTAATCTCATCTTATTGAGTGAGTAAACACCCCTTCTATTTACATCCGGCAACATTCTCGTCGATCATACTCTCTATTAGCTAATGAATACATATACATCATTTTATGTACATGCAAAGTTCCTATATAGAGTCATTGATTATAAATGTTAAAACATTTTATTAATATTACAAGTTACTCAAAATTCGTACGTATACAGATATATATATAGAAGAGAGATCATATGAGAATAGATATTATTCTAAGAAATGAGAATAGATCTCCACTATAGATCTATGGGTGATGGAGGGTTAAGATTTGGCCTAGTCAAACCCGGGTCAAGCCGTTGACTTTTTTTTTGTATATATATATAAACTGTCACCCAAGATGCACAACTTCACATATTCGGATTCACCACTCTATATAATTAGATGCACCACTAAGTGCATTTAGATGCACAAAATTTTCAGTTTTTCTTTTCATTTTTTTTTAATAAACAGTCACCCAAGATGCACCACTTCACATATTCGGATGCACCACTCTACATAATGAGATGCACCACTATGTGCATTGAGATGCACCGAATTTTTCAATTTTTTTTAAATTTTCAGATTTATTTTCCCCCTTTTTTTGTTTGCCTCTTCGTTTTTTTATTTGTCGCTTCTTCTTTGGTCAAGATTCGAGCGAGGGGAGCCGAAGGCCTTGGAGCAAGCCGAAAAAGTCCAAATTGTTGCCCGACGATTATCCTTATATTAATAACCGGAGCGAAGGCGGAGCCGTAAAATCAGAGCCGAAGGCGGAGGCGGAGCTCGGAAAAAACATTTGTAAAAGAAAAAAACTGAAAAAAAAATCTGTAAAAAAAATGAAAAAAGAAAACTGGAAAAAAATCGGATGCACCACAATGTGTAACCAGATGCACCACACAGTGTAACTAGATGCACCACATAGTGTAACTAGATGCACAATATTCTACGAAAAAAAAAACGAAAACAAAACTAGTTCATCTTAATGCACTTAGTGGTGCATTTCATTATATAGTGTGGTGCATATGAATACATGATGTAGTGCATATGACCTAACCGAAAAACAAAAATCGAAAAAAAGAAAACTTAAAATCTTGTGCATCTCAATGCACTTAGTGATGCATCCGAATATGTGAAGTGGTGCATGTGAGCTGAATGTTAAAAAAAAAAGTCAACGGGTTGATCGGGTGACCCGGGTTTGACCCGCTTTGATCAGGCCAAATCTTGACCCTCCATGTAGATATAATCAATAGTAGAGATTAATTTTTAATTCTCACTTTAAGATCCCTTGGCATGGGAATCACTCCCTAGGGATGTATATATATATATATATATATATATATATATATATATATATATATATATATATATATATAGAGGGATACATTAATTAATAGCAATGAACTAGCTCGTTGAATAATACCAAAAATTTTGTTTGCTTGGGTTGGGTTTATGGTAGGGTAGGTTATACTGGCCTCATGGTCTCATGACTCATCGCATGTGCATATATATCATTATCGCTACGTATGCATTCTTATCCCCATAGACTCCATTATCATGCACATTATATAAATTATACACATTAATTAATTATACAAATAAATAATTTTGTGAGAAATAAACAAATAAAGTTAATTAAAGATAACATGAAACAGACCAACTGCTCTGTTCTTTATAAGCGCGGTTTGATTTTGTAGGCCCCACTACTTGAACTGACCACTTTCTGATTGGGCCGAACCACACCAATTTCAGTTTATTAATTTACTGCTCACAATTGCTATGTCTTAATCAAGTCCTAAAAGAATACATCGGTTAAATTAATGCATTAGGAAGAGTATAATTGTTTCTTAACATGAACATTGAACAGGTATATCCTACATTGCGTGACCATGTGTGATAAATGGGTCCCACTTCCCCAGTGCCCTTCACCAACTCTTCTCCACTAAGCAAAATATAATTCAAAACTTCAAATTTATGATAATGATCTATGAGTAATCACCCTAGTTAATATATCGAATGTGGACTACTTAACTGAAAATGGAAGAATAAAAAACTGACAATTTTGACACCGAAAGAATTCTATCTAATCTAAAAATTCGAATGTCTGAGAAAATATAAAATAAATTCATTTATATTAATATTTTCTAATAGACAGGAATTTCTCTCTCTATCTATATAGATATAGAGCCCTAGACAATTTACTTATACGATCATATGGTATTATAAAAAAATGTACAAAATGAATGTTTCTAGGTGCTCTTAACTTTATTTTTGTAAAATATTCATAAACATAGTAGTGGCATAAACTCAATCGACGGTATACGTAAAAACAATTTGAATGATTAAGAAATCAATGATGATTTATCGATCATCATATTTCGATTTCTTAGACATGTAACATAGTATAAATTTCAAATAAGATTATTCGTAGTGCAATATTTTCCTGTAATTAACAAGATATCTGTTCCTACGACATAAAAAAAAAATGAAAAAAATAGGGCATCTGTTCCTAACAAAAAAAAAGGGCTCTGATCTGCATCGTTATTCCGTGAAATACCAAAATTCCTTAATTTTCCTCTTTTTCCTAACTACCTTTAATTTTCTTAATTATTTTTCTAAAAATTTTGTGTGGTTACACAACCCCAAGCAAAGAATGACATTGGGTAAAGTAGGCCCCAATTGTTGATATGTATTCCCAATTAAAAAGCTTCAAAAACTAAAAAAAAAAAAAAAAAAAAAAAAGCTTAAAACGGCGGAGAAAGTGACCGGCCAACTAGCAGATTCCTCAACTAGGGTTGGCCCATATATATTTCCAGACAAATACAACTACACAAGCAATGAAACAATTATTTATAAAATTACGAAATATTCACCACTAAAGAATTAGTTACTTCCTTGTATCGTTTGGGATAATTATTAGTATAAAATAAAATTAGTTTCTCAAAATGGTCTGTCCCCATCTTTCCTTCAACTAATTAATGCTTATCTTTAGTTAAATGATTAAAAGGGGTAAATAGAGAAGCCAATCATTGATTGAATCGTTTTTCGTATCTTGACGACGATTTAATCTATGGCTCAGTAGTTAAGTTGGTGCAACAAACCTAAACATCTCAGTTTTTTGTTTAAGTCTATTTATTACGAACAACCAAACAGGTAATCAGAAGCTGTCTTCTTCTATACATATCAAGTTTTTTTTGGGACATTTTGCATAAAAAAAATTGGGTACGACGGGTTCCAATGATAAATTATATTGTAGAACGTCTCATACAAAATTCTTCCAACATTTTGGTATCGACTGAGTTTGCCTGTATCTGTATGATATGTATCATAATTCAAGAGTAAAGACTCAAGAGCGAGGTTGCCCCTTTCAATAATTAATTCATTTGAGGAAATTTTAATCCATAGTGGGATTGAACCGAAGACCTCTCATTTATTTTAAAAAAATAAAATACAATACATATTTAGATCATAATTCGAACCTCATCGCTCCCCATTCTCTAAGTAACATATATATATAAGGAGAAGATCATATATGTAAATCCATTTTCCGGTAAGAAATGAGAAGCGAATGAGACCATTGGTTTTTGTAGATCTACGTTTGAGTTTGATCAATGCATTATAATTGAACACGGAATGCATTATCATAACAATGCATTATATTAATCTAAAAATGCATTATTATGAGGATGCATTGTAATAATACACAAAATACAGTATTTTTATTTTTTACGGAAAAAATATTTTACACGTGAACGAATCCCTATATATATATATATAACCTACTAACATACTATAAACTAACAAACTATAAGTCAATATAACATAACTACCCAAACTAGTACAAATAATAAAAATAATAATAATAATAATAATAATAATAATAATTATTATTATTATTATTATTAATCATGTGTATTTTTGTTTGAGTTGGAATGATGTTGTATTTAAAAGGTACATTTTATTTAAATAAAAAAGATATTTCTAATACACGTGTCTTGAAAAAAAAAAGTTATATTACAATTAATATTCGACTTACATAATTCCAAAATACTTATGGGGTGAGAGACGGGATTCGATGTCCATTCACCTCCCCCAGTTTTAAAAAGGTGTATCATGACATATCCTTACCTTGACTTTTGTTAGATAAAGTTTAATTTATTCACAACAAAATACAATATGTTTGCCCAAGAAATGGTAAAAAGAGTGTTTCAGTGAAATGATGCTATCAATATGAGCTCATAATTGTTCTATTTCCAAATTAATTATATTGTCATATCACAATTGTGCAAGCTATCATTTGTCTTATCATTTAAGTAAAACATAATTATCGATTTTGTGAAGTCGAATAGGTACAGAAAATCAATATTATGGCCACTCATGCAGTTCCGCGTGACAACTGTCTTGAGCAAGTAAGTTAATAATATTTTCATAATTAATTAAATATTTATGTGACAAAAATATTGCAATTTCGTTATTAGTTAAAAATTAAGTGACAGATCCATTATACACAATTTTACTATAGCGGCCGTTATCTAGCTTGAGCAATTTCTGGTCAAATGGGATTTACATTAGTATTTAGTATGATTGTATCATTTGGAACATAAACCTCAAATTAATTAAACTTCACAAGTTGCATGTAACTGATAATGTTTAGCCACGTGGACAGCTTGTTTTCTCATACATATACTCTATCTTATAAAAGTCAGAGCATATAGATAGAACTTCAATTGAGTTTAAGAACATTGTTTAATCAGTGCAGTTAACAGTCAGAGTTAGTATTCAATTTGAGAAAAATATAAATATTGATTTAGATGGCCTAACCCATATCACTGCTTCAATTAAAAGGGGCTGTTCAGTCTTTTGCTATGATTATTATGTGGAAAAAAAAAAGGTTTTTCTTTCTTTCTACAACTGCTATTAATATTTTATTGGACACGTAATTAATTGCTTTTTCGTTTCTTGACTTTTTTATACTGTACGCAAGAGGTATAGCTAACTATTTAATGACCTCTTGTTCGAAATAAATCTTGAACTTTCAATTAATATGACCTTCAAATGGGGTAATTTAAAATATTTGAGGTTTTTTTTTTTTTTTAATTACTGATTCGACTATAATTTATATGGGAAATGATTTTATTCTTGATATCTCATTTCTTAAAATGGATAGAAGTAGAACAATGATTTTCATCAATCAATCCTAATAAGTTCTAGAGAGACGAAACTAAAATCATTGAATTGTTTCGTCGACATTAATTCTATTATAAATAAAATCACTAATATAAACCAGGTCCCCTGCATCAAAATGACTTTTCTTATATCTAACATGATTATGTCACAAAGTATTATTTTAATTAGAAGAAAAATTGTACGCCAATAATTCTCATAGCTGAAACAGAAACACTAATTTGGAACAAAATGTTTGTTCGTTAATCAAAGATAGATCCTCCATAGATATATATATATATATATTCGAATTAATGAATATAAAAGTATACGGTAATAACCACCACTAATCAAAGAAAATTCAATATAAATATAAAAATGTGCATGGATTATTAAAAATGACAGTAGAAGATTCTGAGGTGAATAATTGAACGAGTCATTCACTTTCACACCGTCTTTCCGTTTCCATAAATGCCCTCGATTGTAACTCGACTTTTTGTTATGTCCACTGATTAAATAATCGATCATCAAACCACCGCTCTCTCTCTCTCTCTCTGTCTCTCTCTCTCTCTGCACACAAAATACTTACAAACTAGAGACACACATATATATATACGCAGTAATCAATCAGACAGCATCTGCAGAGAAAACAAAAGAGTTGTATTAGTAAAGTAATATGGATAAGCACAGAAATTGTATAACTGTGTTTCTTCATGTTCATGTTGTTGTTGTTGTATTAGTATCAGTATGGCATGCTGATGCTGATGCAGCCTTCAACATATCCACCATCCCATTCAGCAAAGGATTCACCCCTCTTTTTGGCGATCCCAACATCATCCGCTCCCACGACGATCAATCCGTTCAACTCCATCTCAACCAATACACAGGCATGTCTTATGTCTACACACACACCAACATCATACATATATAATTCCATCATATCATATCATATCATGCTAGCTAGCTGATCATATATATATATATATGTATACAGGGTCCGGGTTCAGATCATCCGACCTCTACAAGCATGGCTTGTTTAGTGCCAAAATCAAGCTGCCATCGGATTACACAGCTGGCATCGTCGTCGCGTTTTACGTACGTAATCTAGCTCAGAATGAGATTAATTATTATTATTATTATTATATATAAAAATAGTCGACGTATGATCATACTCTGATTGTTTAAAAAAGCAAATGTGAATGCAGACTACAAATGGGGATTTGTTTCGGAAGACGCACGACGAATTGGATTTCGAGTTCTTGGGGAACATAAGAGGGAAAGCATGGCGATTTCAGACAAATATGTACGGGAATGGAAGCACAAACAGAGGAAGAGAAGAGAGATATTACCTCTGGTTTGATCCTTCCACTGACTTTCATAGATACACCATCCTTTGGACCACCAACAAAATTATGTAAGTATATTAATTATTTTTACCTCTTTCTTTTCAAAATTGCCACCCTTTTCATTTTCTTTCAAATCTCAATCAAATTTGACCTTTTCAACTACGTTGCTTCATCAACAATATAACCCCGCTTTTTCTACAAACTTTATTCATTAGCATATATTAAAATCTGGCGCGGCCCATCATATCTTTTATTTCAAACTCCGCTCCTGTTTCATTATTAACGGATTTATTATTAATTAGTAGTGCGTATATATGTAGTTTCCATACTTTTCCAAGTTCACGCGTATGAAAAAAAAAAACAAACAAACATAAGGAGATATGATCACATGCAAAGTCACAAGTGGCAAGTCAAAAAAGTTGGGTTTTATGAAAAAAAAGAAAAAAAGAAAAGTATTTTGGTTAATTATCGTAATATGGTTAGGAATTAATTAATAATCTTGTGAACGTAAAGGATGATGCTGTCCTTGTCAAGCTTAGCACAATTAGCTGGTTAAACGTCATAATTATGATGGACCGTTCCTATATGCTTTCCTGCTTAACCTAATTGATGAAAGTTACGACTATAATTAAAGCTATAATTAATCAAATGTCAATTTCGGACTTTGAGTTTTAGGCAAAGGCACCTAGCTATAACCGTACTTGAGATAAATATTCTTACTTAATCTGTCTTACATTTTCATAAATACTATACATCTTTTTCTAGGGGGGAGCTAATTAAAATAATTATATTAAGATCATTCACACATACACGTACGTACATGATATAGGTACGTATATAAATAATTTGTTTGAACGCACACGCTTAATCAATGTAGTATTTGAAATTACTTGAAAATATATTCAAAGCAATATATAGATTTGAGGCTCTCTCGTTTAATTAATTCGTTGATTTTGCCGATTAATTATTGCAGATTTTACATTGATGATGTTCCAATTCGGGAGATAGTAAGAAATGAGGCAATGGGGGCTGATTTCCCATCAAAGCCTATGGGATTATATGCAACTATATGGGATGCCTCAGATTGGGCTACTTCGGCCGGCAAATATAGAGCAAATTACAAATATGCTCCTTTCATCGCGAAATTCACCGACCTCGTCCTCCATGGATGCGCCACGGATCCGTTGGAGGAGGTCGTGGCCACCGGATGCGCCGATAGAGATGATCAACTACGTAGTGCTGATTTTGCAACCATAACACAAAAACAAAAGTTGGCCATGACTAAATTTAGGTCAAAATACATGTACTATTCCTATTGTTACGACAAGGTACGGTACCCGGTGCCACCACCAGAATGTGTCATTGATCCGGTGATGAGGCAACAATTTAAGGAAACTGGACGGCCCAAGTTCGAACGCCGTCATCGGAAATTCAAGCAAAGAAGCCAAGTTATGGGTGCTAGAAACCTTGAAATCCAAGAGGAAGAGTGAGTGATATCTATATTTACCATTGGAATATGAAGTATATAGAGGTGATTTTTTTATTTAAGATCATGATTTATTTTCGGGATTTGATACAATAAAAATATATGTGGATTGGAGTGGAAAATTCTTTAGTTTGTTGACCCATCTTGTAATATACTACAATAAATGATGAAACTTCACACCTTTTAGTTAGTTCTCTGTATAGATAATGCAAGATTTTACAATTTGTGATTGTTACAGAAACTGTGTACTTTGTCTTTCGATCTACATTTTATGATTTATAGACGATCAAAATTATTGTCTCGATCTTCCGAAAATTCAAATGGTAATAAATTCTATTTGTGTGATTAGATAAATCTCGGATTAAATCTGTACGCATAAGGGGAAAATCTAAATATCATAAGCTCCTAAATCTAAAAAAATTAATTAGATAATTTCCATGATGTAGACTGGTCTTTCATCATAAATTCAAGGTAAATCTAAACAGAATAGTTAGGTTAACAAATTAGTATAATTATTTAATCAATAAATCTATTATACCACCCAAAACTTTATTTACCTGCTGCATCAGAAAGCTGTGTAATATTTTTCCTTGCGTAGCGCCGTTGCCATACTTGTATCCGTTGACCTTCGAATTTAAAATATTAAAATATCACTGAATAATAAGATTAATTGTCTTTATTTATATAAACGTTAAAATAAACTATATGTAGAAAAAAAATAAAAATAAACTATATGTAGAAAAAAAAAAATATAAACTATTTTGTGATTCGTGCGTGTCGTCCTGACACTAAAATTCTCTGTATATCACTCCAAATTTATTGGACATCCACTAAGGCACGGTGGTTTTAGGGTAAAATTCAATTTGGACTTCTGCGTGAGGTGGATATATAAAATTGGCCCAAGCTCACAAAATAATTCTTCATTCTCTTTTTTAAAATTAGAATTAATCAACAGAGAGACTCTTGAGACCGAAACTGGGCCCAAATTTAATTTTCATAAGTTAACGTTAACTTTCTTAAAAAATTACGACTAACCGGACACAACAGCCCACGACGGCGCTCCGTCAACCACCGTCGTCGAGCATTGTGCCACGGCGGAATTCTTTGCATGGACTGTCCACTCCTGCACGATACCAATCGGCATTCGCCATCAGCCTACGGTATGTTTTTAATACTGTAGCTGGTGGATTATTCTTGATTGCATTCAACATCTGATTATATAATAATGGCATAATATTTTTGAGGCTTGATTTGATTTGATTATAATCTTATTATATAATAATGGTATAAACTACAGTAAAACTATTTACTGTAGTGTTCGACTTAACACTCTTGATTTGCTTTTTTCCTTTTCTTTTCCGCTTTTCATTTTCCTCTGTCAATTAGAACTGAAATTTGGTTGATTTGGGGTTTTATATTTCTTGGAAACCCTTTTTTTTAGAAGTTTTAGAAGACACTTGATTGTTGGTAGTGTGTGTATCAAGTATTTAGTCTACAATTATGGTAATTTCAGGTAGAACCTTTTGGCAGAAGGTTCAGGATTATGAGTCCTGTTTCTTTTCTTTTTTTTTTTTTTTTTTCTTTTTTTTCATTTTTCCCCTTACTCCTGGATTGTTTCTGACATGTTAAATTCTAAAATGTTGACAAGTTTTATAAGACCGTGTTGTTTAGATAATGTTCGTGATTCGGTGGTAGGGAAGGTTGAAACTTGAATGTGACAAATTTCTAAAAAGAGGTTATCTTCTGATATATTTTCTTGTTTGGTAATCCTTTGCAGTATGAACCTTGTGTCATAAAATATCACAAGTTAAGATGTTTCTGACTTCACAGTTGTAATATATAACCATGGTTTTGATTTGGAGATGTCTGCTCTTTTAGCTCCTTGGGTGGAAAGTAGTTACTTACACTGCATCTGTGAGAGTTTTTTATGTGCAAACTGTTTTCATATGACAGAGGAGATTGTCCCCAATTCCTTATTAAGTTCGATAATATGCATACTTGTAATACAAACAGCTTTATAGCGTATACAACTAAGAAGCTGTGTATCTTTATTTCGTTCTGGTAGATAATTACTCGATAACACACCCATGTGTTGCTTGTGGAGATGATATCAGTCACCATGTAGCTTCCCTTGATTTTTTTAGCTGGTCAAACTTCCAAGTACTTGACAACCAAGCCCTTGTACCAACTCATGAATCTTGCTATAAATTCTGTAGGGGAACAAGAAAGTTGATAGCATCATGGTGGTGCATAATCATCAAACAGTTACGCTTTTAATATGAGGCTAAAACGAAAATATTGGAAACAATACCACTTGAGACTTGACCAATGTAGATCAGGGAAACTTTGTCAATAATTCATGCATTTTATGTATTTTTTATTTTTAATTTCTTACTGGAACTATTTTAACATGCATAGAGATCATGTGGCCAGCTAGTGAGGTACATTTCAGGGAAAAAAAATTCTCAGTATGGTCTACAAAAAGCTCCAGGCAGCTTGGGATGACAATGCAAAATGGATACACTTCAACAGGTAAAGTTCAGAAAAAGAGAACAAAAAAAGACAATAAACAAAAACTTATCTTTAAACGACAAAGTCTAAAAACACTCGTCTTTCAGCAGAAAAATTAAAGTCCCTTACACGTAATTGTGAAATATCTTGGTGGTGAATTTGAAATGAATAGATGTTTCATCTGGATGCTTTCCTAATTGTATAATCACCCATGTGTGCCAAATGCATTCCAACTCAATGAGTATTAGTATCATTTTATCTTTGTGTACTCTTAAAAAAAATCTTGAAATATTTATTTTTCCTCATTTTCTGGTGCTATCTTTTCATTGCTTGAATTACTATTTTTCTTCTTTCACTTATGAAATTAATCTGAGAGTAGCAGAGAATTTCCTAAACAGTGTCACTGTCTCCATTGCCTTTTCTTCTTGAATGATAATTAACAAATCTTTTTTATATTAATGTATCTGAGAGGAGGTTTGATATTTATGAAACTGTTATGATACTGAGTGAAAATGACAACAAGAGATTCTACTGTATACTGGTGTATAATCTATCATAAAATATATGTTTAGGCTGGTAGTGGTGGTAACCTAAAGTCCTAGATACTCTAGAGAACAAAAATGGGTTCCTCTCTATTCTATGGTAACAGTATATCCTACAGCAGTGTTATTCATATCTTTCTCAAAACAATGCAAACAGTAAAAATTCCAACTGTTTTTTCATGTGTTTAACTGTTCTAGAGTAATCCTTATTCATAAGCTGTGATATCATTAAATGCCAAAGTACCAAGTTATTTTTCATGTCACATCAGTGATCAGTCATGTAATGGATGCTTGCCTCACCTTCAATCCTCATGAATTTTTGGACATTCTTTCTTTGATCATTTTGTCTTTCACCAACCTCCTCTTCTTGATGAGCATAGGGCAAATACTTCTTACCAGCATGATTTTTCTGTGATTAAGAAGAGGAGTTAGCCATTTGTGCAATGCGGTTGTTATTGATATTTGATAATGAGTCTAGAGGAGGACTCAAAGAATTGATTGATCTGTAAAGGATCATACTTGATATTGATATTCATCATATAGGTGGTCAAATTGTAGCTGTAACTGCTCAGGCAGAATCTTCTTTAGTTCTTCCTTCAGACTCTGCACAGAAACATAATTGATCAATGGATAATATGCTTTTGATGATCAACGTTGAATCAGTGTTTCCTTACTTGGAATATGAACTCTGGGGCTACATTATGCTCGATAAGGTTTTGAAGCTCTCCTCGTATATTATATAGCCTATGATGCAGATGCAATATACTGTTAGATTCGATATCCCTCAGCTGTACGAGTGTTTGGTATCACGGTACGTGGATACTAATTACTTACTGCTTTGGGCTTTGCTCTTCAAGGACGTTTTTAGCTATATTGGCTATTTTATCTTCCCACCCAGTTTTGATATCTTGATCTTCTGTTAAAGAAGCACTGCAGCCACTTCATTGCTCATGCAACATATGGAAAGGAAATGTTGTTAACCAAGCCTAAACGTGTAAAATGATCGTACTTTGATATCATGCCTCAAGCATAGATAGACTTGTTGACATTGAAGAACATACCTGGTGTAGCAAGTAGCTTCAAATGAGCGTATAGCTTGTCTTAGGTTATTCTGCGAGTTGCTGGCAATTTTATATGCCAACTGATGAGGCAACCGTATTCCTTCATTATCTGCTATAAATTTCAAAACTCCTATAATCTGTGAAAGCCAAAAGTTGAAAGAAAAATTTGAAATTAGCTATAAAGTTTGAGTTCATATGATTTGAGAATTTTGAAGCATTTGACTGCTACCTCTTCGATAGAAGGTTTATTGAGTTGAACAAATGTGCAAAGTGGCATTATTTGCTGGAGCTTTTTTGCATCTTTGCAGCAGAAGAATACTTTATTACACCCTTTAAACTTCTCTAGCATCCACTTGATATATGAAAGGGCATCGGTAGATAGCTTATCGGCCTCGTATAAAATAATAGCTGCAGGGTTGCACACTGCATGATATGTCTATCTCCTAGACGTGGATAATTTCTTAGGATTTAAGATTTTATGTGAATTTTACCTTTACAGTTCTCTTGATTGCAGTCTAAACTTGTATTCAACAACGTTTGACTTTTCTCCTTGATAAGTTCAACAATGATATGCTTCTCATAACCTTTAAGGTCAGAAAGGTTGATTTCGACATGCTGTGGTGATACCATAAGATTTACGTGGATACTGCTGACTGCTTCTCCCTGTTGTGAATAATGTGACGTTGATGTGTGTCAATGGGCCAAATATAATAAGCATTAGTACTCCTCTATTACTTGGGAAATCAGGTGATCAAAAGAACTATGTTGGTTTAGCAATTAGCCAATTAATTAGGTCCCCTATAAGCATCATCCTAAGATCCTCAGTTAGCAAATACTCCCTCCGTCCTGCTTTTGATGGCTTATATTTCTTTTCGGGGTGTCCCATGTAACATGGCCTGTTTCCTTTATTTGGACTTAGGACCTAATTAAATTTCTTAAACATCCTACATCCTTACCTAAACCGTAAACTATTCACTCTCTCTTCCTACATCCTTACGTAAAATCACTTTATTGACCTAGAAAGCACTTTATTAACAAGAATTAAATATTCTATATAATTACACTAAACATGTGAGACACCAACCTTTCATTCCTAATTCACTTCTCCTTAATACCCGTGCCCAAAAGAAATAGGCCATCAATAGCGGGACGGAGGGAGTACTATGTAGTATCACCAGCATTCCAATCTTTGATCAATTTCATTTCAGAAAAAACTACTGCTCTTTTGCTAACATTATTAATGTGCTGCTAAAATTCCTCTTATATTTTGTGCTGTATTTATTGATCAATCTTTCTAGCTATGAAAGCTTGGATGTCTTCATATAGTTTCAGAAGTAATAGATAACGAGCAAGAGACAAACAATGAGAACAGAAAAGAAAATCATGCATATCTGGCATAATTGTGATGTATGCTCAAAAAGCTGGAACAGTGATAGTGAAAGTCCTGAATGTTGTGTGTGGAATGTGAACTTACCTTCAAGTAAAATTTCTTGCTTTCTTCTCTTGCCTGTGGATAGAAAAACATAGGAGATGAGAAATAGCAATGTGTATGATGGAACTATCCAATAATCAGCTGTATGATAACTTTCTTTCATTGCTTTATCTCAATACTAAGTTTTATTGCCATGTAGTATATGTTTTTCTCTAAACTATATATGTGTGTATGTGTTGAGTAATTTCTATGTTTCAGATATAGTTGAGAGTTTAGATGTACCTGCACTCTGTCTTGTCCAAATGCTTCCCTGAGCAAAGCCCAAATCATGGTTCTCTTTCCCACCCCCGGGTTTCCTTCGAATATGAAGTGACCACATTCTTCTTGCGTATCATGCCAACTCCTCACTATCTTCTTTAGCCAAAGCGCCTTTTCCCTATTGCAAAGAAAATCCTGCAACCAAAAAGGTCTATATTTGTCCGCCCAGTTATATTTTCTCTCACTTCCTGCTACACACCCCTCCTTGTTCTCATATGCAACTCCTCTAGAATCAGGAGTCCGAGCTGGTTGTGGAGGCGTGGGCGGTGGTGTGAGCAATGCTTGTGCGGTTGGCGGGGTTACCTCTGGTAGCGGATATGGTAAAGATGCTGGTGGTGATGCAATTGGTGGTGATAATGGCAGTCCAGAATCTCTCTCCCTCAATGGCTTCTTCACAGTTGGTGAAGTCATGGTGTCCTCCTCCTTGGTGGATTGAATAGTCACTCTTTTCTTCCCAGATACTGACTCCTTTTCTATTGTCTTGCTCCTTGGTTTTGTCAAGACTACAGTTTCCGTGACTCTTGAGGACGACGATGATGATGAAGTCGTCAACCGATTATCATGGGAACTTTTTGTCCAGGAGGATGAAGAGCTCTTATCATTCTTCTTGGAGGTGAAGCAAGAACCTCCCCATTCCTGCACCTTCACAGCAAAACTGGACCTGGAAGCAGAAGTGACGTAGCTCGTCGCGCGGCTCTCTCGTCCGGGGCTCGACCCTGATAGCTTCGCTCTGTTGATGACAAGGGAGAAGTCTGTTAAGCCCTTGTAATAAGGGCTGCTGCTGCTATACCTTGCTTCTATAAGTGCGTTTCTTCTATTGAACTCAATAAGGCTCTCTTCAGTGAGGTCCGAGTTCTTGGCCTTCCCTTTGATCAAACCACCGAATTTTTTAGGCCAGGAGGTTAGAGGCGAGCCGGCGGAGCGGGACGTGACGACGGACTTGCTCGATGCCAGTGCGTTGATATCGGGGGCTGATTTTGAATGTGGAATCATAGGACTCGGCATCGAAGAGGAGAGATTGGAAAGGTTTGTGATCTTGTGTGAGTAATTGTTGTATCATGTTGTGCTATAGTGATGTTCGGACAATGCTGGTATTAAAAATTCATGGCGTTATGCCTGAGGAAAATGGTTTGAATTTGTTCGATAAATTCTATGTTTGACTAATCATAAACTATGTGCAATTTGTTAGCTGTTGCCTGCGCTGTTGGGAGCTTTATCATATGTTAGTTTTTAGGAGTTTTAGTTCTGACTCTGAGGTGGGATCACTGGGATGTGAAAATTTATTATACCAACTACGTATGAATAGATACAATTGTACAGACACTAGTACGTAATTACTTCACCAAGATCTTCTTCTTCATCCTCAAGCATAACTTTTTTCTCAAGCTTATCTTATTTGTTTTTAATGTTTTTTTATAGAATTCATTACCCAAAATAACTTGTACTATATATATATATATTGTACTTATGGTTTTTGTTTTAAAACCTTTGGATCTCCTCACGTCGGCACGGCACGATTGTTTTATTTTATTCTCCTGAATAGCCATCAACCAACCTATATAAACTCCTACTCAATTTCGAGTAATCATTATGAAATTTAAATTTCACAACCAATTGTTTTGGAGTATTTAGTTTGTTGACTATAGAGAATACATGTTGGGGTGAAAGACTAGATAACAAAATATGGAAAGCTGGATTTTATGATTAAATTCTAGATTTTAACTTTTAACGATCGGCAAAGATGTGTATATATATACTTATAAACAAAACAGACACAAACAGACATCGACGCCGTCTAAATGGCCGTCAAAGCTGATATCATGCTACCATACAACAAGAGAACGCATATAATACTAGAGAGATGTGCAAATATAGCCACTCTTGAAAAGAAAAGTGCAAGTATAGTCATTTTTTTAAAAACGATCAAATATAGCCATGCATACACGACTAGCATACACGATCTAAAATGGTTGTGTATGCTGACCATGCATACACGACTAGTATACACGACCATAACAATATACACAACAATGCACACGTGACTAGCATACACGACTATATTAATATACACGACCTGCATACACGACTAGCATACATGACCATATCAGCATAAACCTGTGACGCAGCCACATTTAACTTTGGTGGGGCAATTGTCCCCCCCCTCAAATTTTTGCAATTACCCTTAATTAGTTAAATAATTATATAAATTATGTATAAATTTATCAAATTACTTATGTTTTGCCCCACCAAAAATTCAAAAAAGTGGGGGCAAAGAAATTTGCCCCTCCGATCGTTAGGGGTCTGGTTCCGCCACTGACATACACGACTTGCATGCTCGACCAATATACATGATCGTATATGTTGATCGTGTATACATTGCCATATTTAATCGGTTTTTAAAAAATAGCTATAATTGCACTTTTCTTTCCAGAAGTGGCTATATTTGACCAATTCTCATAATAACTATGCTATACATATTTTGATTTTTTGATATGGGTGTACACGTGGCGACGGACATAAGTATTATTACTTCAAATAAATAAATTTTATTTTAATTGAAAAAAAGGAAATCTTATCTTATACTCCCTCCGTCCATTAATTGTGTACCCAGTTGGTGCTGGCACGGAGCTTAAGAAAAGCTGATAAAGTGGAGTTGGTGGGATAAAGTTGTTTTTGAGGGATATAGTTAATAGATGTAGTTAGTTTGTTAATTTTTGATTAACAAAAGTAGGAGAGAGAGTGCATGTGTATGGGGAAAGGACATTTACTGCCATGGCATTTTATTGAAGAAAATGTGTCGATTTTTTTTTTGTTTCGTGTATTTGCACGACTAACCTTCAATGTATTTGCAAGATTTATTTTTGCGCACTGTTTTTATAAAGTCATTTTGTTGATTTAAATTTTTTCGAGATACTTTAAGGAATAAAAACTGGAATTCAGCAATTAAAAAAAAAAATAAGAACAACAGAATTTAAAGAAAGGAGAGGGAAACACAGATTTTGTGGCGCCAAGAATAGAACTTTCATTAATGATAAAGTGACTTCAAGTACATTGATTTGATCAAATTACAATGGAGGGAAATTTGAACCTAACCTACCCCACAAAACCTCCATAAATACATCCATTCAATGCATAAAAAGCAAGAAGATGGGTGCAGAAAACTAAACCATTTGATGAAGAGAAAGTAAAAGCCCTGTCAGTTTACTTGAGGACATCATACAGGGTTATGGCTGAGAATTTGCAGGTCAGTAAGAGTTTATGTCACAACTGGAAAAAGGATCAGAAAGTGAAAGCACACACCAATGCTGTTAAGCCATTTCTGTCACCCCAAAATATGATATGCAGACTCAACTGGAGCATTAGTCAGTTAGGAAACATCATTGAGAATGGCAAAATCAAGTTTCAGGCAATGCAGCATACAGTGCATATTGATGAGAAATGGTTTTATCTCACCAAATGTTCAAATAGGTACTATCTTGCAGTGGGTGAGAAAAAACCACACAGGATGCTTTAGTCTAAGTCTCACATCCTCAAAATCATGTTCAGTTGTGCAATAGCTAGGTCAATCATAGATACAGAGGGTACAGTGATCTTTGATGGGAAACTAGGCATATTTCCATTCATCACAGAGGAGCCTGCTCAAAGATGTTCAAAAAATAGACCCAAAGGAACAATGGAACTGAAACCTATGCAATCAGTTACAAGAGAAGTTGCAAAAAAACAACTCCTGACTGAGGTAAGATCACAAAGGAACACACTTATTGCATCAGCAAGACACCATTGCATCATTTGCATAAATCAGCAACACACCAACCACCAACTGAACTGTAATTGAGCCTCCTAAACTAGGTTTAAACAAACCTAGTGGTGGCTTCAATTACAGTTTGCTAAGTCACAAGTATAACATCTGCACTTATCATTTAGGAGAGGCAGGTAAGAACAAAGTCAACACACATATTGAATCAGCAACACACCATTGCATCATTTGCATACTTAACATATCAATTTGTCACAGCTTGTTCCATCAATAAAAGCCAACTGGCCAGACTCTCTAGGCAAAGAGATTTGGATACAGCAAGATAATGCTAAACCACACATCACAGATAGTGATCCAGACTTTCAAGCAATTGCACACACAGATGGATTCCATCTCCATCTCATCAACCAACCACCCAATAGTCCAGACACAAATATAAATGACTTGGGCTTTTTTAGGAGCATTCAAACCCTCAAAGATCAGAAACCACATAGAACAGTGAATGAATTGATGGAAAGTGTGATGGAAGCTTATCAGAATTACCCACCCTGGAAGATAAACAAGATTTTCCTCTAACTACAGCTGTGCTATCAAGAAATAATGAAGGTGAAAGGCAGCAATGACTACCCCCTGCCTCATATGGGAAATGACCATCTGATCAAGGAAGGGTTGTTACCAGACAATATTGAAGTTGACATACAGCTTGTGAGAGATAGCTTGGCACATTTAAATCTATCTGGCATGGGGGAAGACAAATTCTACAATCTAGATGCATTAACAGAGGCATTGGAGCATGTGGGTATGGAAGACTGAAGAAATGGAATGCATTTGTAGGTGTTTTGAGCTGGTTTACAGGGACAAACATGTTGTGATTTTTGTTTTTTGGCAATGTTTGGAATGTAAACTAAACTAGGAAGCTGCAATGTATGGAATGTAATGTAAACACCAAAGTATGTGACCATATATAAGTAACAATTCAATCAGCAACACACCAATGCAGTAGTGGAAACTGTAATTGAGCCTCCTAAACTAGGTTTAAAGAAACCTAGTGGTGGCTTCAATTACAGTTTGCACATCACCAGCCACAAGTATAGTATCTGTACTCATCATTTAAAAGAGGCAGGCAATAACACAGGGTCACACACATTGCATCAGCAACACACCATTGCATCATTTGCAAGTAAATAGGCCACAAGCATAGTATCTGTACTCATCATTTAAAAGAGGCAGTCAATAACACAGGGTCACACACATTGCATCAGCAACACACCATTGCATCATTTGCAAGTAAATAGGCCACAAGCATAGTATCTGTACTCATCATTTAAAAGAGGCAGGCAATAACACAGGGTCACACACATTGCATCAGCAACACACCATTGCATCATTTGCAAGTAAATAGGCCACAAGCATAGCATCAGTTCATCATAACTCATTGAATCAGTTCATCATCATAAAAACACTGAAGGCATCACCAGCCATAACTCAGATACAAGGCATCACCAGCCATAACTCACCAAACTAGCCAACATAAGGAAGAAAAAACCTGAGTAATATCAGAATCAGTGTCCGAATCCCCCTCGTAGTTGACTTTATTTTGGCAGTGGAGTTGATATGGATCCAAAGTCATGTTCGACTTCGATTGTGGATCCTCAGATTCACCATTACCCACGAGAGGATTCTCCGATTCACCTACAACAATATAAATGAAAACAATTCATAAGTAGTAATTTAAACATAAATAACGGGAATTACATTGAAAGCACAGATTTACCTATTTTTTCATTTTCCGGCACGATTTCTGACTAGGGCATAGCCGGATCAACGGGAATCAGAGAGGGTTCCCACCCAGGTGGAACCCAAATATCGTCGACAGAAACCAGGGAATCGGAGGGTGGGGGTGGTACCCAACCTGGGGGAATCCAAAGATCTATCTCAGGATCATACTTCCAACCTCCCTTCATCGATGGATGTGGCGTCAGAGAGAGCGAGAGACAGAGAGAGAGCGAGAGAAGCAGATCGATGGATGTGGCGTCGGAGAGAGCGAGAGACAGAGAGAGAGCGAGAGAAACAGATCGATGGATGTGGCGTCGGGGAGAGATAGAGAGCGAGAGAAGCAATCGATGGATTACAAGACGCGACAGCGCCGCGGCGGGTTCAGTGAGAGGGAGAACTAGGGTTTCGAGAAATTGGGGAATGGAAGAGAGAGAGATGAGCAGATACAAGTGTTCGAGAGAATGAAAGGGAGAGAGAGAGAGATTTCACAGATGGGTTTTGGGCTTTGTTTTTACTCGTTTTGGGTTGGGTAATTACAGTTAGTTGGGTTGGGTTAATTAGTGTTTTAGATTAGTGGATTTAATTGGGAAGGTTTGGGTTAATTGGGGTAAAGGGTAGAAAATATGCTAAAAAGGTAAGGGTAAATGGGTACTTTTCACCAACTGGGTACAGAATTAATGAACACTTGAAATGGGGCAAGTGGGTACAGAATTAATGGACGGATGGAGTATAAAAATCAATAAACCATCCTCAAAAGTTAAATTATTCAATTAAGATGACTAAGGATGTCATGTATATATGAAAATTAAATGTTTTCTTTCATCAAATTAATAATTAAATATTTACTTGGTAATGATTTCGATTAGGTAGCAGCAGCCAATCAAAGTTAGCGTCGAGATCTATGAACCATTAAACTTTTTCTCGCAATACATTAGTTTTATTTCATACATATTTGAAATAAGAAAAAAATTGTCCGATTATCTTCAAAATTCTTCCTATTCAGACCCCTTTCTGAAATATCGATCTCACGCACACCCGCTCCCAAATTTTACTCTCATCTACTCCCAATTCTTAAACTTGTGAATTTAAATTGGAATGAAACTTTATAATTAAAATTTAAAAAGTGTATGTTTATGAATAACTAAGCTGTCGAAACAATGAAATTAAATTATTTGTTAAAAAATTTCATCAAATTCCTATTTTTACCATCATATGTGTGGACATAGTGTGTCCAAATAAAACTACCCTATTTTAAAATTAATTAATAACCAACTTTCCCAAAATACCCTTTTCTACCTTTTTTTTTTGAATTAAAAATAAAATAATTGCTTAAAACTTTTATGCAAAAAACTCATATTCCTATCTCTCTCTGAGTGAATTTACAGTTCATCGTCAACTACCATCGGCGACATCCCTTCGTTCTCCATCGTTGCCGCCGGCCTCCAGTTTTCCTCCATTATTGTTGCCTATCAACTCTTAATTCGTCACCATCTTCCTTTCCACCAACCTCCTCCGTGGCGCCGGCGCCACCGTCTCACCACCACGATAGATCTCACACAATCTTCCATGTCTTCTCATTTTCCCCGTCTTCCCTGCCTCAATTTGATGTACTCGTCGTAGAAACAAAGCAGATCTGTGCTGCCGCCCCGCCGCTGCCATTCAGAGATCTGTATCGGCGTCGTTGCACTCCATCAATTGTCTTGCTTCGGCTGTTGATATTTCTTGACATCATCTAATGATACACAGCGGAATTAATTGTCAAGAAACAGATCAAGATTTACAATTAACTTCGTGTGTGGAGATTTCTACAAACACAACAGAAGGAAAACTTACTTGTTGCGTAGATTATCAAATCGTTCCAATTGCTGTAACTGAATCCGCTACTATGGTATCCACGTGTAGTGTTGAACTGATGCAGGAACAATTCCACGGTGCAGATTTGATTCAAGAACGCTAGGAATTCTCCAAATCAAATCACGTAGTGCTCTTAATATTTCTCTAAGAACTAAACCCTAGTTTTGGAGTGGAGAATGATAATACGTAAAATCACTAGTAAAAGAAAACAGAATTCCTATACTTATAGGAATAATGACCGCGCTTATTACCCTAGGTAATATGGGCCGGACTTTTCTTTTGTCTCCAATTAATTAATCTAATAGCCCAACTATTAATTAATTAATATATATCCAAAACTATATTTAATTAATCCTAGATCATATTTCTTTCAATCTCCCACTTGGTCTAACATTGGGTATCAATATCACGCACTAATCTTGCACCCTTGAGCAGATCAACAAAACACATATTGTGTGACCCTATAGGCCTCCATTATCGACGATAATCAAATTAAAGTCTATACAAAACTCCTAGACGGCGTTGTATAGCGACCTCGATATATGAAGAACGTTTACGCAGATTTTGTAAACTTTACCTTTATATGAAGTTTATGTAATATCCCTTCATTCACGAACCACTCGATTAAGCCTAGGATTTGCCATGTGTCTATCCAAATAGCTTAATCAATTTATCTCATCTTTATTATATGACCCATTTGATCATATTCAATTACTTTAATTGAATATATCTTTTGCATTGGCCAATGACTTAATGGTCAAATAATATAGAGAAAATGAGTGTTCTTCTCGAATTTCCAATCGAGGAATAAATCCTATTCTTGGCTCAACTACCATTTTTATTTGCCTCATAATGTACCCAACACAAGCCGTATCTACCCTTTTTAGAGTGCAAGCTTTGTACTTGGTCAAAGTACACCACTTAACAAATAAAATGAATAATGACCTCAAGTAAAAGGACTATTACATACTCCACATACTAATAAATCATAGACACTAGAACAAATGATTTAATAGTAGGGTATACCAATACTCTCCAAAGTATCCATGTGTCCATCACGAGTATCTAATATCTCATAGTTGTGAGACTAACTATATTCTCAAAGAATGTGATGCAGACCACATGCCAACCTATAATATATTATCAATATCCCAATCTTGATAATCATTGGTTAGGGAATTTTAGAGTTAAACTAAATCATTAATGTCTCACACCATTAACGACAGTACTAACTCATGGGAACAAATATAAGAATAATAACAAACAATCAAAATAATTATTCAAATAAATGCACAAGCCCACAAAAGAAATCAAATTTATAAATAAATGTGATCAAGTATTTATGTCTCAATACAATATTGTTTCTAAGACATACTAACTTTTAAACTCCCACTGACTTAAAGCCAATTACCAACATATCTAATACCCAAATTCTCAAAATGTCCATTGTGTTTTGCTATACACAATGGCTTGGTAAATGGATCGGCTAGGTTATTGTCAGTGTGTACTCGTTCTAATTTCACATCGCCCCTCTCTATTATTTCTCTGATCAGATGATACTTTCTCCTAACATGCTTGTTTCTGTTCGTGGCTCTTGGTTCATTTGCTTGCGCAATTGTGCTATTATTGTCACAATACAAATGTATAGCACTATTGGCACTTGGAACAACACCTAGTTCCTTCACGAACTCTAACAAATAAACAGCTTCCTTGGCAGCTTCAGATGCAGCAATATACTCAGCTTCGGTGGATGAATCGGCAAGTGTCTCTTGTTTGGAACTATTCCAGCTTATTGCCCCACCATTTAGAACAAAGACATAGCCAGACTGAGACTTATAGTCGTCGTGGTCTGTTTGGAAGCTAGCATCACTATACCCAGTAACTGATAACTCTTGCTGCCCACCATAGACTAAGAAGTATTATTTAGTCCTTCTAAGGTACTTAAGAATAGTCTTGACAGTCTTCCAATGTTCCTCACCAGGATTATGCTGAAATCTGCCAGTTGCACTAAGCGCATAAGCCACATCTGGCCTAGTACATATCATGGCATACATTACTGATCCTATAGCTGAAGCATATGGGACCCTTTTCATGTATTGAATTTCCTTGTCATTAGAAGGACAATCCTTTTTAGACAATTTGATGCCATGTCCCATAGGAAGATTTCCTTTCTTGGAATTTTCCATGGAAAAACGCTTTAGTACTTTGTCTATGTAAGTGGACTGTGACAACCCCAACAATCTATTAGGTCTATCTCGATAGATCCTAATTCCAAGGATGTAACAGGCCTCACCCAAGTCCTTCATCATGAAGGAGCTAGACAACCAATCTTTCACGGATTTCATCATAGGACGATTGTTTCCCAAAATCAATATGTCATCAACATATATGATGAGAAAAACTATGTTCCCATTCTCACGTTTACTGTAAACACAAGGATCCTCTTTGCTTCTGACAAAATCAAACTTTTTGATAGCTCTATCAAAGCAAATATTCCAACTCCTAGATGCTTGCTTAAGTCCATAAATGGACTTCTTTAATCTGCATACTGCATTTGGCCTAGTCTTAGATACAAAACCTTCAGGTTGTTTCATGTAGACAACTTCCTCAAGTTCTCCATTGAGAAACGCGGTTTTGACATCCATTTGCCAAATATCAAAATCATAGTATGCAGCTATAGCAAGTAAAATCCTAATGGACTTGATCTTAGCAACTGGTGAAAAGGTTTCGTCATAATCAATGCCCTCGCGTTGACTATAACCCTTCGCTACCAATCTAGCTTTGTAGGTTTGAACGTTGCCATTTGCATCTCTCTTCTTTTTGAAGATCCATTTGCAACCTATGGGTATAACCCCATCTGGCAAGTCATCAACTAGTTCCCAGACTAGATTGAAACCCATCGAGTCCATTTCAGATTCTAAGGCAGCAAGCCACATCTCCGAATCGGTGGCAGTCACCGCTTCGGTATAGGTCTTAGGATCGTCATCCTCTAACTCATCTTCATCATTTTGGTTCTCAACCAAGAGATTGAGTCTATTAGGTGGACGACGATTCCTTTGAGGCCTATCGAGTTGGCCTTGCATTTGGTTAGGCCTATCATTCTGAATGTGAGAAGATTCTAGTGTGTTGGACGATCCACCACTTTGAGAGTTTTCAGGAATTTTATTTTCTTGTTCTTCCTGAGATGGAGGTGGTGCACCCTGTGCATCATCTTCACTTTGATGAGTCTCATTGTTTTCAGGTCGTCTGCTAAGAGACAATCCCCCATCCAATAGACCATCAAAGACTCCCACTGAATTCTTGTCTATACCATTAGGCAAGATTTCATCTTCTATGTCATTTTGTGGTTCTCGAATTTCTTCAAGTTCTACCGTATTACGATTTTGTTCCTTATATACGTAATCGTCTTCAAGGAACATCGCATTCCTAGAGACTATCACCTTGTGATCTCCGGGATGGTAGAAATAATATCCTCTAGTTTCCTTAGGATATCCCACAAAATAACATTTCTCACTTTTGGATTCCAACTTATCAGTCATCATTTTCTTGACAAATGCAGGACAACCCCAGGTCCGTATATGCCCAATACTCGGCTTCTTGCCGCACCATAACTCATATGGTGTTTTCTCAACTGATTTAGAAGGAACCTTATTCAGAATATAAGCAGCACTAAGTAAGGCATAACCCCAAAGGAATGTGGGAAGATTTGAGAAACTCATCATGGATCGAAGCATATCCAATAAAGTTTGATTTCTCCTTTCGGATACCCCATTCATTTGAGGCGTCCCAGGAGGGGTCCATTCTGAACGGATTCCATGTGACTTCAGGTAATCGATAAATTCTTGACTCAAGTATTCTCCTCCTCGATCCGATCGAAGGGTTTTAATGCTCTTGCCAAGTTGTTTCTCGACTTCTAACTTAAACTCCTTAAATTTCTCAAAAGCCTCAGATTTGTGTTTCATAAGATACACATATCCATATCTTGAGAAATCATCAGTAAAAGTTATGAAGTACGAATATCCACCTCGTGCTTGTATCGGAAGCTGTCCGCACACATCTGTGTGGACTAACTCTAACACTTCTTTGGCTCGTAGTCCTTTCCCAGAAAGTGGTTTATTGGTCATCTTCCCTTTGAGACAAGACTCGCAAGCACCATAAGACTCAAAGTCAAACGATGTAAGATAATCTAATTTTCTTAATCTCGCAATTCTCTTCTCATTAATATGACCAAGTCTACAATGCCAAAGATAAGTATGGTTATTCGCATTACCTAGCTTAGGACGTTTGTTTTGCACATTGAGAATATTTTGTTCACATTCAAGCATATATAAACCATTCATAAGAGTGGCATTTCCATAAACAATTCCATTAAATGAAAACGAACATCTTCTGTTTCCAACATGGAAGTCAAAACCTTCAATGTCTAACATAGGTACGGAAATAATATTCTTCGAAATCGAAGGAACAAAATAACAATCTGATAAAACTAGTCTATTTCCCGAAGGAAGATCTAATCTATAAGTCCCTACACGTTCAGCAGCAACTCTTGCTCCATTTCCCACGCGTAGATCGACTTCCCCGGGTCTCACCATCCTGCTATCACTTAGACCCTGCACATTATTACAAATGTGTGAGCCACAAGTTGTATCTAATACCTAGGAATGTGAATTATTAATAGACATGTTTATCTCAATGACAAACATACCTGAGCTAGTACCCGAGGCACCTTGTGCCTTGAACTTCGGGCAGTCTCTCTTCCAGTGTCCCTTTTCATGACAGAACAGACACTCATCCTTTGAAAATTTCGGCTTTTTCTGAGTTCCCCCTTTAGGCTTCAAAGCTGCAGCATTCACTGCTTTCTTCTTCTTCTGCCTGTTCTTCCCTTTTGAGTTGGAAGATTTTGCAGAAGAGCTCACCATGAGAATAGATTTGCCCTTAGAAGTAGAAGACTCATAAGTCTTCAACATGTTATGAAGCTCTGGCAGACTTGCCTTTGTACTGTTCATATTGAAATTCACTATGAAGTTTTCAAATGACACAGGCAGAGAATGCAAAATCATATTGACTGAGATATTGACGGGTAGCTGTGTTCCAATCGCAGCTAACCTCTCAATCAATCCGATCATCTTCAAAACATGGTCAGAAACCTTGCCCCCTTCTTTGAGCTTACACTCGAAGAGATCTCTAAGAATCTCATACTCCATAGTTTGAGCTTGTGAAGCATACAAGCTCTCCAAGTGTTTAAGCATCTCATAAGGGAACATGTGTTCATGCTACCTGTGTAACTCTAAAGTCATCGATGACAACATAACACATTGAGCCGTAGTAGCATCATCCACATGTTTCTTATGAGCATTTTCGTCAAACGATTTATACTCTTCAGATTTCTTATCAGGGATGACACTAATTGATTTGTCCAAGACATACTCAATTCTATCTTGCCTTAGTACCAAACGCAAGCATCGGAGCCAATCCGGAAAGTTCGACCCAGTCAACTTATTGGTCTCCATCAAGCATTTCAAAGACAAATTTGACGACATTCTTATCTGATCAATAAATAAATAGAAAAGCAAATTAGAACAGAATAAACAAAGATCACATTTATATCACAATAATCAAACAAGGCCTTTTGTATTGATTAGCTCCCACTAATTTTGACACACCCTGCGACCCCAAACGCAAAGTACGGATTTATATATCCAATATAAATCTTAGTGGACCAAGACCCAGGTCTATATTATCACGGCCTCTGCTTTGGCTGATGACCGCAATAATATCACCTAGTAGGCCTCTAAGCCAATTGCAACAACAATTTTGCAGTTCCTGGTTGATTAATCCAATTAATCTACGCCCTTAAATCATTTTGGACACTTTGGCGCCAAAACTGATCTAAGCAAGTCAACCCCATTACACGATACCACCATGCATCTATGATTGAGCCTTAGCCTTGTAGACTAGAGCAAACACTTTGGTGTAAATACTCTTGATCGAAAAGGTTTTTGCACTCAATCAATTATAATGGACGACGCGTATTATTCCAAATAAGACTTTGTATTTTAAAATGAGGATATTTTATGTGATACAAATTGTCAAACAATTACTGGGTGCCGCCTACCCAGGCATACAAATGCGGACCACATATACTGGGCACCGTCTACCCAGACATATTATACGGACTTACAAATACTGGGTGCCGCCTACCCAGACATAATAGCGGACTCTAACTACTATAGTTAAAATAAAGCATAAAATCAAATATCATGCTTATCACACAAAGTAGCACATAAAATCTCCACAAATAAAATTTACTAATCTAATTAAAATTTTATTCTCTAATTAAAATATGGGTTAAGAGATTTATATTAATTCTAAATTAATATAAATATAATACTTATTATTTCAAAATAATAATATTAAAAGTATAAGATAATATTTATTAATCTAATTAATAAACTTATCTTTTAAATGAAATTGGGTTTAAAATTTTACATTAATTCTAAATTAATATAAATTAATTTATAATCATTATTTCTAAAATAATAATAAATAATTTAATTTTCTGGTCAAACCCGGTCCAATTGCTGCCCTAGGCAGCTGACCCATCTACTTTGTAGAAGATACAACAGCAGTAACATCAAGCTAGCAACAACACAGTGGAAGGACGGCGGAGCAAGCACCGACCGCCCCTCTACCTCCGGCGATGGCGTTGGGCTGTCGGGCGCAGCACATAAGGCAAGCCCCGGCAGCCCGTTGTCATCCCTATGGCGTCGTGCAATTGCTGCAATTGTGGTGAAGACGGCAGCGTCTAACGCCCCTCTAATCGCCGGAATTCTGCTGGTGGTCGTGGCCGAGAGGGACGATGCCTAGCATCGCTAATACAGGCAGTATAGACTGCCCTTCCACCTCTAACGACGGCGAGCTATCGAGCGGTAGCACAGAGACAAGCCTCAAGCAACTCGTCGTTCTCTTCATCTGCAACGAGCAGCAGCAAACAGAGAAAACAAAACAGCAGTGTTTGCAGCCAACGAGCAACATACTCCCAATTTCAATTAATTGAAAAGCAACACATTGGCGGCAGCAAACTATTTGCAGCCAATTTTGACCATTAACTTAACTTTTGACCAAGCTTTTCAATTTAATAAAAGTTTCAGAATGCTTTCGAAAAACCTCCGAACTAATATTCATATTGTTGAATCATTAACCCACATATTAATTACAATACACAAAAAAAAATTATAAATCGAGCCCTTGGCTCTGATACCACTGTTGATATTTCTTGACATCATCTAATGATACACAGCGGAATTAATTGTCAAGAAACAGATCAAGATTTACAATTAACTTCGTGTGTGGAGATTTCTACAAACACAACAGAAGGAAAACTTACTTGTTGCGTAGATTATCAAATCGTTCCAATTGCTGTAACTGAATCCGCTACTATGGTATCCACGTGTAGTGTTGAACTGATGCAGGAACAATTCCACGGTGCAAATTTGATTCAAGAACGCTAGGAATTCTCCAAATCAAATCACGTAGTGCTCTTAATATTTCTCTAAGAACTAAACCCTAGTTTTGGAGTGGAGAATGATAATACGTAAAATCACTAGTAAAAGAAAACAGAATTCCTATACTTATAGGAATAATGACCGCGCTTATTACCCTAGGTAATATGGGCCGGACTTTTCTTTTGTCTCCAATTAATTAATCTAATAGCCCAACTATTAATTAATTAATATATATCCAAAACTATATTTAATTAATCCTAGACCATATTTCTTTCATCGGCGTCTTCATTAATGTCGTCGTATTCACCACGTCTCTCGTGCTGCATTTCTGATTCCAAATCCTAGATTTGTGCCACCTAATTTTGAAGTCTGATTTCTCAATTGTCGTCGACGGCAGCTTTGTTGGAGGAAGATCTGAATATTATTCAGATTATATGAATCGGTGGATAAGTGGAAGTTTTGGATATGTTGTAATTGTTTTCTGCTAGTAGCTTTTCGTTAAGTCGAAGAAGTTGGCGGAGAAGCCACGACGGTGAGCGAGTGTTGCATACTCTCTGATCCTGTACGACAACGAGTTGTTGCGTATGCGTGTATGTTTTCGTATATGCATTCATGTATGCATTCATGTATAAAATATATTATCATGTATATATTCATGTATTCGTGTATTGAATAAGTTATCGTGTATGATTTTATGTATGTATTCGTGTATGGAATAAGTTATCATGTATAATTTCGTGCATGTATTCGTGTATGGAATAAGTTATCATGTATAATTTCGTGCATGTATTCGTGTATGGAATAAGTTATCGTGTACGTATTTGTGTATGTATTTGTGTATGGAGTGTTCTCGTGCGTGTGTGTTTTGTGGGTGTATTTCATGATTAAAATGGTTCATGTAGGTTGCCGTGTGTGTATTCGTGTATGTAATCATGTATAAGGTGAGTGAATAAAGATGAATAAGGGTAAGAGAGTAGTATTTATTTTTTAAAGATTAATGGTTAGAATTTATTTTTTCTTTTTTGAAATGGTTATTTTGACTTTTGAGCCTTATTATTATTATTATTATTATTATTATTATTATTATACATCTGTTAATTGCTCGAAGGCTCGAACTAGCTACTTATTGTAGTCAAGGAAACATTTGCCTAAGGGGGTCTTCAAGGATAACTAGTTACGTGGAGAACTAAATGCAAATTTCTATCCGATAAAACTTATGAATAAAATAATAAATTACAAGAAAGCGGAAAATTATATAACAGATTATAACGGGAAGAACTTTCAAAATTAGAAGAATAATATAGCATGAGGTAGAGTTTGTTAAAATTAGAAATTAACGTTAAAAAAAAGAAAAGAAATTCAAAATTTTGTGCAGCCTTGTCTAACAGAATCCCGTTCGAACCTCAACATATATCCTAACAAACTCCGAGCAGGGGTTTTTACAAATTCAAAAACGATTTGCACTCCTTAAAACTACATTTCATTATATCTCCGCCACCTTCTCTCTCTATTTTCTTCCATCACAACGAAGGTATGATTTTCGTAGCCTTCAGAAATTATCTACTCTCCTCCACTGTTTTATTTATGGGAATCAAGATTACAAATTAAATTTTCACTTAGATTTCGTACTAAGGATTAATATACGTTAGCTTCTTAATTTCTAGGATTTGATCATCTTCTGTTTCTGTAACCCTGAATAAATCGCAGTAAATTAGAAATTTAATTAAGATTCTGATCTCTGTTAATTTATGTTAAGATTGATTTTTGATTACACCATTCTGAAGCTGATTAGTGCAGGTCTAATATCTGTATATGCAATGGCTGCTACTAGAAAAGGAATAGAATTTCAAAATCAAAACGGGTAAATAATTCTCGTTTTGTCCTCCTAAAAAGTTGGTATCTTTTTTTCTTTCCTCACTCGTTTAAACTTGTCTTCAAATGAAATTGTTATTCTAGGAGACACCGCCCCAGATCAACATCATCTCAACTCCATTGTGGGCAGATTTTGATGCTGGATAAGGTAAAACTAAGCTTTATTAGCAGAAGAGCAAACAAGGATATTCCTTTTTTACAAATATGCATGTTTGCTTGCTAACCTTTGTTTGATCACAGGAACTTTTAGCCCAAAAATCCGAAAAGATAAGAAGTCAATTACAAAGGAATCCACACGATGATCTGTCGAGTCTTCTCCGCAATATCAACGTGGATGAAGAATCAATGGAGATATTAGTAAGATTCTGCCATGGCTACGAACCCAAATTATCACCAGAAAACGTGGTTCCCATCGCTTGCCTAGCTAACTCTCTCGCCATGACGGACAGCCATTGCCCCAACAATCTGTTGAACAAGGCGCTCTGTTTTTTCCAGAAACAGATAATGCCTAGCTGGAACAACTCCATCGAAGCTCTCAAGACTGCAGAGAATGTGCTGAGGCAAGCACAAGATCTCGGCCTTGTCGATTGCTGTGTCGAAACACTCATCTTAAAGGCGCTCGAAGATCCGCGTTTATTGGGAGAGCCGATGAATAAGGATGAGGAGGAAAAGGAAGGAGATAGTGAGGACGGGGGTATTATTGAGATTGGGAAGCCGCCTAACGCGAGGAGGAAGCTCTTCGTTGATTGGAGATCCCAAGATCTCACTACTCTGCCTCTGAGGTTCTATGCCCCAATTGTTCATGCTATGATCAAGCGCCACGTTCCATTAAATTATGTGGCCGCCAATCTACATGAATACGTGAAGCTCTGGATATTCTGCACCGATAATAAATTTGGCGATGAGATGCCATTTGAGAAGATCAATGCTCTGAGGGAGACGATTGAGGTTTTGGTTAGTCTGTTTCCTCCTCAAATAGGCTTATTCCCCTGCGCGTTTCTGTGTGAGACGCTGCGTTTCGCCATTGCTGTTGAAGCTAGTGGTGATTGCAGGACAGAATTGGAGGTTAAAATCGGATTGCAATTAGAGGAGGCATCTACCAAGGATCTCCTGCTTCCTTGCCAAGGCTATGCAAACCAGGAGAAATACGACACGGATTGCTTGAGAAGGATTCTGACGCATTTCTTCAACAAAGAGGCCGGCCTCGACCACCGATCTCTGATCGCGGTGGCGGAGCTGATCGACGACTTCCTGGCGGAGATCGCGGCGGACATAGATCTGAGGACGACGACGTTTTTGCAAATTGCTGAGATGTCGATTGCAGCTTCGGAAGCATTACAGAGAGGGTGCGACGGATTATACAGAGCGATCGACGTTTACTTGGAGAAGCACAGGCATTTGACGGAATCGGAGAAGGAGGATCTGTGCAGGACTTTGGACTGCAACAAGCTGTCGAGTGAGGCGGTGGCGCACGCGGCCGTGAACGAGAGGCTGCCGGTGCGGGTGGTGGTGCAGGTGCTGTTCTCGTCGCAGTTGAAGCTGAGAGAAGCAGTGATTCCGATGAAAGGGGGTGAGGAGAGGCTGCTGCTGAAGATGGAGGAGGAGGAGGAGGAGGAGGAGGAGGAAGAAGAGAGCGAGGGTGGAATGATGAGGATGGAGATGGAGAAGATGGGGAGCAAAGTGTCGGAGCTAGAGAGAGAATGCAATGTGATGAGGAGAGAGATGGCGAAGAAGAGGAGGCATAAGAAGTCGAGCGTGTGGAGAGAGATGAAGAGGAAATTCGGGTGCATGACGAGCATGCATGATAGCGACTGTTATGTGAATGTCAAGGATAATAACAACAACAAGAAGAAGAAGGTGCACCCAAGATAGAACAAGGAATTCAAACACCTCTGTCTCTATTTTTTAATTCGTTATTCTCATTCTTATATGTTTGTTGGATTGGAAATTAAGTGTCGTGCTTGTTGATGTTTTATTGTGGAAATTAATAGTTTACGTATATTATATATACATATAACGAAAAAAATAATCATTTTTAAAAGATAAACCTAATATTAATTTTTAAAAGATAAATAATAGGAGTAACATGTTTTACTAAAATATCCTATGTACACGAATGTTTTCATGACAAAAAATACATGAATATAAAAATACACACGTAACTACATACATGAAAACATGAAGCCTACATATGTGTGTTGTGTGTATGTGTGCGCAGTATATATGTTGTGTGTGCGCGCTCTAAAAATAGCGATAGAGTGTGTTGTGTAAAAACGAGTAAAAGTCAACGATAAAGGCATGCGAGTAATTTTATAGAAATTTAGGTAATATTTATCTTTTAAAGATTTAATGGTATGAATTTATTTTTGATTTATTAAAATGATTGTTTTAAGTTATGTGAGTGCTTGTCAAAAAAGAAAAAAGAAAAACTTTTGTGAGTGACTAAATTTCATGCGTAATCTGTTTCTCACAAACGTTATGTGCACTGTGCAGGATTGATTGCCTTCATAGAATTAAGACTAGTCTACTCGATCATGATGTGCTTTATTGAGATCAACTAATGTGTGACCTGTCCAAATTTCGATGGGATATCACTTTATAACTTTATATTTATATGTATAAATTTAAAGCATAAGACATTAGAATAACACATAAATTTGGATTGTAGGTTTCGGAGTAATCTTTACTCTTTCCTTAATTTCTCAAATACAACCTGTTATCCGAATTTTTCGGATTCATGATAAATTAGGGATAGATAATTTAATTGTTCGGAGTAACCGGTTACTCGTTCCGTCCCGTAAACCTGATCAACTACCGATCAACCTATTTATACATTTTATTATTTTTTAAATTATTCTTATTTATATGATAATTAATTTTACAAAATAAAAAATAGTGTAACACCAACACCATACACCATGTGTTTAGTCGTGAGCATCATCAACTCACTCACACTCTTGATTCCTCCCGAACTCACTTGTTTCTCATGTTCCTCTCTCTCTCTCTCTCTCTCCCCCCTCTCTCGCCCTTCGCGGTTGTGACAGTGCCACATCTCTCTTGATGTTGCCAAAAACATGTCGCATATTTTTGTTTTCCTACAAACGGGTACATATGGATACTCGTACCCGATCCATAAAAATCCGATCGGAATTGGGTACCCGTTTTATTAAATCTGAACAGATTTGGTCGTAGATTTACACAAAATTTGGGTACGGGTACACGCAATTTTCGTGTTGAGTACCCCATCATCCTCGGATTTACCCCTCCACCCATCCCCATACGCAATTCAATCCACACATAACTCGTCTCCGTATGTTGCACTTCAGTATAGCAATGTGATAACAATGACATTGCTCAAGATTACTTCTAACAATATGTTATATGCATTAACTATCTCTTAATGTAGCGATCCGAGACTTGTGAAGTTAATTCATAGTTAATTCATATTGACATGTCTTTTTGAAATGTGAATTTTCATCTAGTGTGTAACCTGTCGAGTTTTCGAAAATCGTGTTATATTGTACTTTAAAAGTAATGCAATAATCATTGCTAATAAGTGTTACATAAAAATTATCTCGTTGCAAATAAGTGTTACATGAGAGATGGCCTTATTGCGAATAAGTGTTACATGAGGGATCATCTCGTGTAGAATTTATTGAAAGAATATCATTTTATTTTATAATAAATAGTATAATATTTTTTTACATAATTTACTACTTTATTTTTTAATGAGATATAATTTGACAAATCATTGTAATTTCAAAGTGATATAATTTGGCAAACTATTTTCAATCATTCAACGGATGTTCCCTGACCCCCCTAACAATAGATTATAGGTTAGCTACAACTGTCCTGACATCAACTTCTCGTGGAAAATGCAACCCTTTTCCAGTTACATGAAAAAACGCGTAGTTGCATATTGTTATGAAGGATCATCTCGTGTAGAATTGATTGACGGGTTTTGATTCATTTCATACAAATAGTTCACTGCATCATTATATTCTTCATTTCTTAATTAGACCTATAACAATTTTATTTGCAACGCGATTCATTTTTGCAACACACATAAGAATTTAATTCGTCCGATACTAATATATGACAATTATTTTATTCAATAAAAATTCATTAGTCTCAATTTTTAGTAATGGTAAGTGAGTATAAACCCTGTTTCCAAAAGTATAAATATGGAAATACGAATTTTTTCTTGAGGAATAAATATATCCTATTATATATACCATGCTAATTAATGATTCGAAAGGTCATGTTTTCCTTCTCCCTTAATATTTTGCATTGATGTCTCAAACGTGTTTCATTACCATTCATGGAACATATTACACTCTTATTTAATCCATAGCCTAAACATGCTCTCTGCCTTTTCTAGACGGATTTCGATAGGAAAAAAAAATGAAAGACGACAATAGAAAGTAAAATTCATTTTATGAAATATCATGTACGATGAGACGATAAAGGAAATCATGCTTGTTTCATTCATCTTTTCGAGTTGGTCTTGCTGGTATTAGTTTGCAACATATGTGAAATAACATAATCAGGGAGATTAATATTTAAACTACATATATAATAACTAGCGTATAACCCGTCGAAAATCGACGGAAAATTATAAAAATTAATAAAATTATTAAATAGTATTAATAAGTGATAGATTAAAAAAAATATATTATTTGTTAATTATTTTAGCGTAAAATAATTCGATTGTTCAATCTACTAAACTCGCTTAGAATTTATATCCCTTGAACAATTAATTATCTATTTGGCCAATTAATAAATTGACCAAATTAAATAAAATTAAATTATAAAATATAGTTATTTATTCGGCCGATTAATAAATAAATTGACCAAATAAAACTGATGGAGCAAAAGATGAGAAAATACATATTGATTCTAGGTATTTATAGGCTTTTCAATAGGTGAAGTATCATTGAAAAACTGATGTGGGACACAAGATTTTAGTATAGATATTTAATATCTATTAATTTACATTTAAAAATTCAAAAATTTGAAAATTTAGATAAATATGAATAGAGGAATATAAGGGGTGCCACGTAGGATTTTTTCAAAGCATGAATCGTTTTCTGCGACGGGAAGTTATAAAAATTAATAAAATTATTAAACAGTAGTAATATGTGATAGATTAAAAAAATATTATTTGTTAATTATTTTAGCATTAAATAATTCGATTATACAATCTACTAAACTCGCTTAGAATTTAATCCCTTGAACACATCTCAAATTCAATTAAAAAGTAATTTTACCACATGTTTATGTCTCAAACCCATATAGTTATGTTTGTTAAAAATTATAACTAATATATTCTCATCACTTTCGATAATTGTTAAAGCTTTGTTCTTCTACAAAACTGATCTGGGCAAAAATATATTTTTCTCTCAAATGAAAGCGACTCTTAAGCTGAACTTTTTAGTTTATTATGAAGAAAAAGAGGCAAGCGAAGGAGCGGGTAGTGAGAGCGAGAGAAGAAATATATAGATAGCGAATAATACTATAGATGTTAAGATTGTCTATAAGATGAAAGTGACCCTAAATACCCCACATTATGAATTCAACACAAGATTAATAAAAAAAAAAAGTTAAACCACCGCTTCACAATCATCTCGTCTACCTCGACGGTTCCGACCTGGAACCGGCCTATTGACTACAATACTGATTTTAAATTATATAAATAATCATCTTCCAAATATATTTACAAAAAAATTAATGATGACATTTGTTTTCTTTTTACCTGAAATTAATATTTAATTATATACATAACTATATTCCAAAAATATTCTCACAATATTTAACAAATAAAAATTTAATTATAAAATTGTAGTATTATATAAATAATCATCTTCCAAATATATTCATAGAAAAATAAATGAAGACATTCGTTTTCTTTTTTACCAGTTTCGAGAATAACTTTTTTAATTGAGAATAGAACTTCAAGAATTGTTTCACTATGTACTTGATAGTTTTTCCTTTTTACAAAAGTTTATGTGGAATGATTGTGATTCATAAAATTATTTAGTCAATAATATAAGATAAAAGTTGACCATAAATATTCTTAATTTTATGAGTTCAAAATTATATAATATATTAAAAAAAATTGTCCCGCAAGTACTGAATTGGCCCATCTACGCGCACGATTATTGGTCGGAATTGACTCATTGATAAATCGTTAGTAATTTTTTTGCCAATTTTCCTACATATTCTACGTTTTCAAACAGAGACGATTAATCAAACAATTTAAAATGATGTGTTTAGGATTATTCAAACTTGTTTAAAATTTATATATTCGTACTTGTTTAAAATCCGATTAAAAAATTAGTCATTTGTGTTCCTTTCTGAAAAAATCCGTATATTAGTCTACCGCCACAGTTCTGCGTCAGAACTGGCCCGTTGACCACGACTCTGATTTATAAGTGCGTAATTTATAAAATTTATTTAGAATTTATATAGATCTAAAAAATTTAATAAAAATAATGATTGTACTATTCGTTATTGTTGTTAATCGTATAGTAATATTCGTTAATTAAAATTATAAATTATGCATAGCTGGAAACCCAACTACAAATAACATAAAAATTATTTCATGGATGACGATTATAGATTTTAGAAAATACATGGGAAAAAAACATAAAATGAGAAATTTCTCGAGTGTCGGTTGGGAATTGGCTCATCTACCGCCACGGTTCGGGTCAGAATTGACCTGTTGACCACGATTTTGATTTATAAATGCACACTTTATGACGATTCTAGATTTTAGAAAATACATAAAAATAATAAATAAAATGAAAATTTTAAAATTAATAAGAATAAAGAATGAAAATGTGTCACGTGAGATCTCGAGTTGAGGTACCCGTCAGTTGAGAATTGGTCCGTCTACCTAATTAATTGACAAATTAGAAATTACTTATTTTTTTATCAAATTAAATAATAAAATATTAGACTATTTTCAAATTTAATTCGGTCAACCAATAAATTATCCAAACTATTTTGGAACCATTTATTCTATCAACTAATAAATTGATTTCCTAATAAAAATAATTATCTATTCGGTCAATTAATAAATTGATCAAATTAAATTAAATTAAACTAAAAAAATATAACAGTTATTTATTTGGCCGATTAATAACTAAATTGACCAAATAAAACTCCTACAAAAAATAATTATCTATTCGGTCAATTAATAAATTGACCAAATTAAATTAAATTAAACTATAAAATATAGTTATTTATTCGGCCGATTAATAAATAAATTGGCCAAATAAAACTGGTGGAGCAAAAGATGAGAAAATACACATTGATTCAAGGTATTTATAGACTTTTCAATAGGTGAAGTTTCATTGAGAAACCGATGTGGGACACCAGATTTTAGTATAGATATTGAAAATCTATTATTTTACATTTAAAAATTCTAAAATTTGAGAATTTAGATAAATATGAATGGAAGAATATAAGGGGTGCCACGTAAGATTTTTTCAAAGTAAGAATCGTTTTACTTTTAGTAATATAATGATATAATGATAGTGGTAAATCATAAGTGCAATAAGTAGTACGAGATGTTTACAAAAATTTATGCAAATGGTCATATCAAGTAATAATCATTAATTACTAATATCAATATAAAAGCTCATTAAAATTAATCTCAAAATAAATACTTACAAAATATCTAACATGAGTTATACAGTTGATATTTCGTAAAGTATTCAAATAATATTATAATACAATTGACAAATCAGACTAATTCGTTACCTTCCCTATCCAAACATGTTTAATAGAAAAACTTCAATACTCGAATGAAATATCTAACATGAGTTATACAGTTGAGGAAGATTCGTGACAAGTTTTAGAGACTAACATGCATGCTTGACAATTCACATAAGAATAAAATAAACTATGAAAATATACTATTTATGGCTCAAATCTCACATAGGCTAATTTCAAGTTAAAGAGGCTAAAACAATCAATCTATCACTCTTTACTCAATCCATCATGAAAAACTCACAATCATCAATTTTCAATCCAACCAAAATTCTCAATTTCCTCACAAGCTAAGTCACACAAATTAACATAACCATGCTTATCTCAAAACAACTTTAAGCACTTTGAAAACGAGACAACTCAAGACTTCATCACAAAAAAAAAACAATTAAAGCTAAAAAGAAAAATCTACCAAAAAAACAATATAAAGATAGAATCAACCCCCTTCTCGATCCCCACCAAACTTATTCAATGGTTAGGAAGAATAAGTTTGCAAGAAGAAGAGGAGGTTGATTGAAACAAAATCACCGAAGAGGTGGAGGTGTAGGTGGAGGCCACTTTTCATCGAATTTGAGTATTCCATCCGTTGCATCCCAATCGTATACTGACATAACATCCTTCAAAAATCTTGGAAATCATAGTAAATCTGCACATGATCTAGAATACTACCAAACTCAAACAATTCCATATTAGAAAATCCAGACATAAAATTAAAAGATGGAGTTAAATAAAAGTGGAAGAAACAAGCCTTCGAAGTATCACCCATGTCGAGGTAAGGATCGACCGCATTTAGGACTTTGCATTCAATTCTTTTATCTTCTTCATCCTCATGGAACTGCAGAGGTTGGTGGATAGAATATGAAATTTCACTAACCTTTTCCTCCTTTTCAATTTCTTGTTCTTCTTCAATTGCTTGAGACTCTTCACTTGAAATTGGTGGCTCTTCATAAAAAAATTCACTTTGAATTTTTGAGAGCATTGCATTAACGTGTTTATGCAGGAATATACTCCACTCAACATATCATATTTTTGGGGTAGTAGTGAATTGTCAAATCCTCCGTCTTGTTGATGGAGAACTGTAATTTCCTCTAACATCCTGTCTTTCATTATCTCACATTGTCACCTGAATTTCATCCACTGTTCCCATTGACAAGCCATGATTACACCTCCTTGCAAGAAAAAAAATTAAAAAATAATAGAATTAGGTAGTGTTCGGTTTGATAGATTAGATAAGACTAGATAAAAGTGAGATACAATATGGGATACATTAATACTGAATCTTGTGTTTTGTTTCTGTGTTTGGTTGGACATACAATTTTATGCATCCCACAATCGAATTCGTAAAAATACTGATATGCCCCTTTATTACTTCTCTCTTTTCTAGTCCAATTCTCTCACATGAAACCTCACCATCGGCAAGATTTGCTCCATACATATTCTGCAACTCCAGATTATCACAAATTCTTCTCTGCAACCTCTTAAATTCCCCGTCGTCAATCTTTCATCCCACGTCGGCAGCCACCACTAGAATCACGCCCTCATATTCTGTCTTTCTGCAACCTCGAACCGGCGCCGCCTCACATAGCACCACCACCGCTTCTTCCTTTATCTTTTTCAGATCTACAATTGTGTGCCGCCGCTATCACCATTTCATTTCTCTCTTGTTTCCAATCTACAATTGTTATGAAACTAAACATGTGGGAGAGATATTGAGGCAAGAGAGAGAAGATGGGAGGATGTATTCTGGTCAATTTGGAGAGAAAAGGGAGAGGACAAATTGGTAATCTGGCATGACTAAATTTATCGAAGGGGTGGGCCTCCGATTCGTTGTCACGAGAATAAGCAAGGGCAGAGTAATCATGAGATTATGTAACGGGCCTCACTTTATTTTGATCTCATTAACCAAACAGGCGATTGAATCATATCAGGGAAATAGTCGGACTCTATCGTGGCAACCGAACAGGCCCTTAGAATACTAAACAATATATATGTCTAAATTAGTATCAAACAACCTAATCGTAATATCACTAGAATTAAAACAATTCCTGAAACGGCGCCAAAAACTTGATCGTTAATTTCTTCCACACTGCAAGTGCACGGGTGTAATTGAGCACAGGGAAGCAAGGTCGTATTCCACAAGGACTGTATTAATTCCAATGAGTACTACTTTCAATTGTTCTTCCTCTATTTAGACTTTCGAACTTTAATGATTAATTAAATTAAGATGCAAATATTTAAACAAAATAATAAAATCAAAACCAAAGGAAAAGATTTAAAGATTTAAGATAGAGAAGATATCCTAAGATTTCGATTTCAATAGAAAATCAACTTCAAGATTTAATCAATTAATCAATTAACACTGAGACTCAACTCTTCTTAGAACAATCACACAAATAGTTTAAACCTACTCCTGTAGCAAATAAATCGTTGATCACATGCACGAATTTTCGTTTCCGACAAACATCATATGCATGCAACTCCAAAAAGATCGATTAGATTAATGCTCTCATACAAGGCTCGTTCCCTTCCGGTTATTTTGCAATGTATGTCCTATGTTCTAGATCAAGTATTAACTATTTTCTTCCGATCTCAAGTTAACACATCAAATCATGCAAAATTGGTAGCTAAGCAATTAAGCAAACAATCAAACCAAGAACACAAGAAAGAAGCGAGGATCGTAATTGATCAATCAAATAAAAATCAAAGTTAATTATCCATCTACTCTCTAGCCCTAAGATAAAAGGAAATTAGTTACTCATAGACATCATAGACAATATCCAATAAATAACATAAAATCCGTAGGCGAATCCGTAATTCTTGAGTGCCTCTTCTTCTCGTCTCCCAATCTTCAAAACTCCTCCAAGAAAATAAATCTAAAGTAACCTAATCTAAAATAATAGAAGAAAAAGATAAGAGATTAAAGGATTAAAGGAGAGATGTAATAGATGTCTAGATGTGTCTTGGAGGACACACACACATATATATATAGATGTGGGCAGTATAAGGTTGTATCATAGTAGTAGGAAATAACCAAAATAGGAGAAAATAATCAAAAATAGGAAAATCTAGAAAGTTCGCGTGTTGTCCTTGTGTGTATTGGGCCAACGCGCAACGTTTTTGTTTTGGCCCGTTCTTCTTCGTTATAACTCCAATTTTGAATCTGTTTTTGCCTACGAACTCATATCGAACTTTACTTTCATCATATCATGCTCAATTTGCATAAGATTAACTCTAATTTTCTACAAAATCAAACAAACATAGAACGAGCATCATATTTCACAAAATAACAATACTTAAGCACAAAACTCATTCCAAACATGATTTCTCAATACAAATTGACATCAAATAAACTTATAAAGATGAGAAAATTCATGTTTATCAGGTCCGAACATCTGTCAAGTTGATAAGTTGCTCCTACCTAATTTTTGTATGTTGTGTAAATAGAAGTATAATACACAACAACAACAACAATTCTCTTAAGTTACTCATATGTTGCCAAATCGATACATTTGTAATTCAATTCCAGTGTGAAAGTAAATTCTACACCATTAGTAAATAGCTAATGATTTTTCTATATTAAGTACAAAATGTAATTGGTAAATTTTGTCTAGTTAAGACTATCGCAATAGTGTCTCTATGGGGTGTGATGGAGATAGAGACAATCAGCTGCAGTGAGACTGTCTCTATGGGGTGTCTCCATCTAATTAGTTTATTAATTTTGAATATTAATTTTGTTAATATATCACTGTCTCGAGACTGTCTCGTTGGAACGAGACAGTCTCGAGACAGTGAATGCTGCACTGGGCTGTCTCCATGAATTGGGTGTCTTGAAACACCCATGAAGACAGCCACTGCAAACAGTCTAATAATTACAATTATGTAAAAACACTGAAGATAGACTAAATATTTAATTGCAAAAACAAAGATAAGATACTTCACAATGTCAAATTAACTACACAAATAAAAACAAATAAACCTAAAAATAAATAAATAAGAACTTAAACATGAACTGAAATAACTATACATCAAAATTAAGTAGGATAATAGTATTATAATAGACCCCATCAATAGAATTTTAAAACATTCCTAACACATTCTAAGATTATTGTCTTGCATAAGAAAAACAAACAATAATATTTGAAAAAACAATGTAATCATAATTAAAAAATGCACGACATGACCAAAATACATGTTGAAATATAAAAAAAAAATGTAAAATTGACTACTAAATTAGAAAAAAAAAAGAGAGAACAATCCGTGGAATTAGTTATCAACTTATCATGCAAAATAAAGAAGTACATTAAATAAATATACAACTATTTATACATACACGACTCACCAAAAAATGAATCTTTTTTAACAACAGAAAATCTACATCTCAAGAATTGGCAAATTTACACATTTGAATATTTCAAGCCACCAAAAACTATTATCTACGCAATTGAAGTTATAGACAAAGCACCAATTTCATTGGTTGATGTGTTCTTCGCTTTACTTTCCCACATACTTAAATCTCATTAGCTGTGCCTGCTGCAAACAATTTTGTCATGTTTCGCATTTTGAGCTCAAGACATTGAGATATGGCATATTTATAATCAAGCGGGTATTCAATATAAATTAAGAAGATAAATGCTTATGATAAATAAGGTACTTAAGGAAGCCAAATGCTTAAGACACCGCTCGGCTGTTGCGGATACACGAGGAGAGGCACGACTTTCCGGAGATGCTCGGGAGCCTGGACTGTATGCATTGGGCATGGAGGAATTGCCCAAAAGGATGGGTGGTTGCATATACACGAGGCGATCAGGACGAGCCAACCTTAATTTTGGAGGTTGTGGCGTCTTAAGATTTGTGGATCTGACATGCCTTTTTGGGGTGGCCGGCTCCAACAACGACATCAACGTCCTCAACCTGTCGCCCTTGTTCACCGACGTTCTTGTGGATAAGGCTCTGAAATGCATCTTCACCGTCATGAGTCGGCAGTACAACAAGGGACGCTATTTGACCGATGGGATCTACCCTTGTTGGCCAACATTGATCAAGGCTCCTCCTTTCCAATTGACCCGAAGACGGCGATGTTCAAGAATATGCAGGAAGCAGCGAGGAAGGACATCAAACGAGATTTTGGAGTTCTCCAAGCCCGATGGGGAATAATTAGGAATCCGGCTCTGGCATGGTATACGAGGCACCTCCGAAATATCATGTTCACTTGCATTATTTTGCACAACATGATAATCGAAGACGAGAGAGATAATGCTGAGAATTGGAGAGACGATGCGAATTCTCCGTCTACTAGTGGTGTATCAACGAGGCCCACTTCGATTGTCTTTCAAGCTTATCTCCAACGGGAAGTCGACTTGAGAGATACAAGAAAGCACAATCAACTTCCAATGATTTGATCGATCACATTTGAGGCCGATTTAGACCTCTACAAGAGTAGTCGTATATTTTAATGGGTTAATTGCTTGTAAATACCTTAACTTGTAGCAAATTCACATTTTGCACCTCAACTTAAGATTCTATTAGGAAAAACCTTGAACTTAAGATTCTTCTCGATTTGTACCATCGGAGCAAAAACCCCCCAATTTCGTGCCTAGTTGGCAAGTCGAAATAATAACGTGGCAAACTTTCACGGCAACTCAAACGATGTTGCTTTTGTAAACATAAAACGATGTTGTTTCATTAATTATATAAAATTAAAAAATATATGAAAAAACAAATTAAATTAAATACAAAATGTTCATAACAGCAATGCAATCTCTCTCATCTCTGCTCTCTTCCATCACCACCTCCAGCTGAATCCCATCATTGCCACCATCCCAATCCTGTCACCACCTCCATCCCAAATTCTAACACCCACCGTCGCCACCAGCTCCACCAGCCCAAATCTGTCACCACCACCAATGCAGTAGCCACCAACCCCGACCCGCTGCTGCCGTCGGTCCAAACCTTGTCCACCATCATCGACACAACCACCGCAGACACCACAACTCATACCAGACAAGGAGCCCTAACCTTTTTCTCTGCATCATATCTTCCGATACATTACTCTTCGAAGCCCCAAATTCAAGATCCCCAATTTCTTCTCTTCTCTTCTAAAATCTGACGAGGAGCGAATCGACCCCCACGACGCCTCGCCTCTGTAGCAACAACAATGGCAGCGGCGGTGGAACTGCCACCACCTCTGTCTACCTCTTGCGGTTGGCAACGAAAGTAGCAAAGGAAAACCACTGCCACTTTCCACCTCGCGTCTCCATCGCTCAGCCGCTGGCCAGTAGCACTGCCTCTTATCTCCACTGCGCCTCTATTCATTCCTTATGTTATTTATGTGCATTAATTTTATTTGATTATCTGTAGTTAAGATTGTTTTATTAGCTAGAGAGCGATATGGTTTTAATTCTTGAATTTTTTTGTTGAGTTTGTTGGAGAAGAAGGGGAATTTTTTCCCCTGTGTTGATCGGCATTCTTGATGTGGGGGCAGGTGGAGGTGCTTAACAGCCTCAACTTTCCGGTGGAGAGGGTGCGGGAGTTGCTAAGGGAATGAGGTGGCATGAAGCAGGAGGGGTGTTCGTCGATGATGACTTTGAAGAAGAAGCATTCGATGCGGCGGATGTGCAGCGACGGAGGACGAGGGAGGAGGGTGACAATGTTGTTTGGGGTCGGAAGCTATTGCAGATGGGAGAGAGAGGGGGATGGGAGATGAAGTGTTTGGGATCTGGCCACGTTTAGGCCACATTTAATACATAAACATGGCTACTTGAAACTAGAATTGTTTGTTCTCTACCTTATTTGTCCCACGTCGGAAAATCAAGGAAGTTTTGTGCTATATATAAGGAGCAACACTATAAGGGAGTATATCCAAGTGTGCTACCTATGGTGTACCTTAGTGGCTCAAGTGTTGGCACTTTTTGTGCTTGACCATGATTACTATCCGAGTCCGACGTCGACGGCGACGAGCACGTTGTAATAGGCGCTTTGAGGCGCACTTTGCACTTGATCGGAGCAATTGAGGAGTCAAAGTTATTTTGGTTAAAGGACTCGAACACACGTGGCTCGTGCGCACGGAGAGGCGGTTACACGGCGGTTCGTACGGATAATGATGCGTTTGGTGCGGTTTCGGCGGTTGATGTCGGTTCCAACCAATTTAACCCATCCGCCACATGGCGGCACTAGACAAGGCGCCCTTTCGCCCGTGACACGTGTTATACTCCGGTTGATTGGCGCCAAAAAACCACCCCGTAGGCACCCGTTCGGAACGGGCACTTTCTGCCTATATAAGGCCCCACAGAATTCGACTTCATAATATATCAACGAACTCACCAACGAGTTTGTTGCATACATACATCTCATATATAGTTGAGTCTAGGATTGAGTACTCGTCCCGAGTATCGAGTAGTTCGCCGGAACTTCGATACGTCGTGCAACGTCTTAAGTTCATAGAAACGTTGTATCTTGGAGGCAATTGCTGTAGACTGCGTGCACGATAGCGGAGCAATATTATCTTACGGAGATAGTGCCTAGCACTAGCCTCGGTTCATTTATTTTCTGTCTTTTATTTTCGTACACATATCACACACCATCATATATTTTTCCAACATCTCATACATCTTTTTGATAGAGAACACAGAATTTGCAAGTCCACTCCACCCCTCCTTGCTTGATAAGATTCCTCTCTGATTCCAAATTTTTTCTTGATGATCCATGATGCCTGGGAAGGTGGTGTCATGCTTTTTAGAGCTTATTCTTTACATAGTATCCATGCACCCATTGTACCCAGCATTTATCCTTTTTCTGTACTAGGTTCCACAACAACTTACAAATGGCAGCTTTGTTCCAAATCTTGAGATTAATCACATTCCATCCACCTGCTTTCATGGGATCACAGATTTTATCCCATGCAACAAGAACTCTTTTGGATACCCCTGACTTTCCTTTCCACAAAAAAGCTCTACAAGCAGCTTGGATAGCTTTAGTCATTTTTTGCGGCAAGAGAAAAACTTGGCACCATTAAGTTTGGACAACACAGACTTGATTATTTGGAGCCTCCCTACATAGGAGAGCATTTTGGAGGTCCAGTTATCATTTCATGCTAAGATTTTCCAGATGAAAGGCCGACATTGGATCACTAATAACTTCTTTGAACACAGAGGTCCCCCAAGTATTTGAAGGCCAATTCTCCTCTAGTCATTCCTAACTCATGTAGGATATCTTCTTGTATCTCCCTTGAACCCCCCTCCCCCTCCCCCTCCCCCCAAATATATGTTGCTCTTTAGTTGATTGGCCTTAAGAACAGAGGCTTCGAAGAACTTGTTAACGTTGTCATGAGAGCTTTTTAAGGACTGCTTATCACCACGAGCAAATAGAAGTAGATCGTCTGCAAAACAGACATGAATCAACCCAATTTTCTTGCATATGGGGTGAAACTGAAAAAGCTTTTATGTCTTCAGCTCCATTAAACACCTATTTAGATATTCCATTCCCACAACAAAGAGGTAAGGGGATATAGGATCCCCTTATCGTAATTCCTTCTTCGCTTCAAAAGAATCAGTCACCTCCCCATTAAAACAATAAGGTAGGAGACTGAGATTAAGCAAGCCATTACCCACTGCACAAACTTATATGGAAATCCAAGTTCAAGCAGAAGATGTTTGATGAAAGGCCACTCCACCGAATCATACGCTTTTTGGATATCAATCTTGACCATACATCGAGGAGAGATATGTTTCCTTTCATAACCTTTAATCATTTCATGGTTGAGGATAATGTTATAAAAAATAACTCATCCTTTTGACAAATACGGATTGATTCTCACTTATAATTTCACCTAGCACTCCGTGCATGTGATTGGCCAAAGCTTTGATATGATTTTATATAGTACACTGCAACAAGCTAAAGGGCGAAATTCCTTGATAGTAGCCGTTGTTTCTGTTTTGGGAAGAAGTGTGATCAATGTTTTGTTGATAGCTTTAGGTAGAAATCCATATGCGAATAATTCCTTAACAACTCCCACCATTTCCTCTCCTATAATATCCCAAGATTTTTTGAACGAAGAATGCATTAAAGCCATCAATCCCCGGAGCTTTATGGGGATTCATATCAAAAACTGCAGTTTTTATTTCTTGAGATGTAAATTCACTGATAGTTGAATCTGTTGTTCATGCTTTAAAATGACCCATCTTTTGATGATGTTCTTGTCTATCATGGACATTGAAGAAGTTGCACTACCCATTAGATTAAGATAGAACTCCCTTACCTCTTCTTTAATCATGGCTTGATTTGAACACACTGTTCCATCAGCTTTGATGAGCCTCTTGATCACTTTGCTTCCTTGTCTTGCTTTGGCATAGGCATGGAAGAACTTCTTATTTGCATCTCCCATCTTGATCCAATCTATCCTCGATTTTTGCTGCCAAATATATTCTTCAATACCACTCCATTTATGCAAATATGTTAGGAGCCTTCTCTCTCCCTCTATTAATTGAGCTTTCATCTTGTCATTTTGAAGTTCACCTGACACATCCTAAAGAGAGTTCCTAATAGCATTTACTTTCTCTGATGTCTTCTTGAAGTGATGAGTATTGAGACTCTTTAGGGGACCTTTTAGAGCTCTACACTTATACCACACATTAAGTAGTTGTTCTAATGATGATCTGATTCCCATCCCTTTTTAACAATAGGTTTAAACTTATAAAACTGGGCTAGCACATTCAAAAATTTAAACTGAGCAGAAATGGGATGACTAATTATATCAAAATCTATAACTTGTGGGCAGTGATCAGAGACATTCTTCTCCATAATCTCCACAACACAAGATGGATAGTAGGTAACCATTCTCCATTTGTTATACATCTATCAATCAATGAGTGGATTCTGGCATCTCCATCTTGATTATTGCTCCATGTATACTCTCCTCCAACCATTCTAACAGGAGCAAGAGCATTTTGGTCTTGACAATCCACAAAATCTTTGATGTATGTTTCAGTGACTGGATTCCCTTGGTACCTATCTTCAACTCTTAATATTGTATTGAAGTCACCCCCATGAGTATTGGTCCTGATGAGTTTTGACTTAGTTTAGTGATAAAGCTCCATAATGAATGTCTCTGAATTCTAGTATTAAGAGCATATACTGCCACAAATTGTTTTATTGTTCCAAAGGTCAATTCCATAAGTTCACAGTGCATAGCTTGTTCATGTTTCTCAATCAAAGTGACTGTTGGGAAATTTATTAGTATGAGTTTTGATGAATTCCAAAACCAACTGACCCCAACCGAGTAGATGTTGCCAGTTCCTAATATTAGCTGTTAGGCTCGTTGTTTGAGCAATGTTAAGATTTTATCTTTACAGATCTCCAGCTGAAGACGGCAACATAGCAACACTCGGATACAACCCCGGATGAAAGATCGGATAAGAAACATCAGTTACATCACTCTGCCTGATGAGAGAGCTATGCCAAAAAGGGGAATGCTTTTTGACAGCTGAGAGTTCAAGCCAACTGTTCAGTTGGAACATCAGCTGTAGAATGCCATCCGATAAAGAGAACGTTTCAAGAAGGGGGAAGTTATAAAGAAGTCTCAACATGAAGTTCAAAGTTAGTTGAGAGTTCAACGGTTCAGTCAGAACATCAGCTGAAGACCACTCAGATAAAGATCAAGATTTTCAACCGACTAACCGAGGTTGACCGTCAGAAAGGTTTGAATTTCAATTTCAAAAAGAAGTCACATGAGGGTTTGACCGTTCAGTCATTACCCCATTTGGCCCAACGCAAGGCTGTCTCAGATGGAAAGCAGAAGAGCACAGATGTCATATCGGGAAAGTCTGCAGAGATGAGAGACAAGCCATCGCTTTCAACGATCAGAGATCAACAGCTCCTCCAACGGCTAGTTGATACTCTCCGCCTATAAATAGAGGCCCTCATTCATTCGAAGAAGATACAAGACACACACGCGAGAAGAAACCAGAGTGCAAAAAGAAAGAGAAATATTCTTCACGAGCTGAACTGAATCTCTCAGAACATCACTTGTTGAGAGTTCTAGAGTTAGATAATTTTTGTGTCTTTAGATCGAACCTCGAGAACATCACTTAGTGAGAGTTCATAGAGAGTTAGATCACAGCTCACCTTCCGTTCGAGCTGTTAGTTGGAAACACATTTTTCTTTCACCTGTAAAGGTCTAGGATCCTACTCTTCCTGCAACTGAGTAGTTGGGTCGTTTAGTACCCGTAAACTAAACTGTAAGGTTGATAAGTACCCGCAAACTTATCCATAACGGTTGCTCAGCCCGCGTAAGCTGAGTGGTTTGTCCAGAAGAACTTGGACAGAGTTGTGTGGACTCACAACTCCCCGTGGACGTAGGAGGGTTATCTCCAAACCACGTTAAATTCTGTGTGTCTGTGTTTATTTCTGTTCAGTTACTTATTGTATTTTCAACTGACCAAACTAACCGGCATACAAATTGCATATTTGCATTTTCAACTGTTTTTGGTTTTTGACCAACCAAGCATAAAAGTGTGAGTTGTTTTAACGAGTTTAATTTCCACCACTTTCCGCACAGCCTCACTCTTTCAGCTGAGCTTGCTTACTCAGCTGTGAGATTCCAACTGAGTCTTTTTACTCGGTTGAAGTAATTTTCAGGGTTAAGTTTTAAAATTCTAACTGGTGTATTCCTCTCCCCCCCCATACACCAGTAACTCGTTTCGGGACCATCAAGTGGTATCAGAGCAGTGGTTCAAATGACTGCTGACTCTGTTTCACAAGGTGTGAATTCGAGAAAGTTTCTTCAGTGGCCAACTGAACAGATCTTTTCACGCTAGTGCATATCTGCTTACATATTTGTTCTGTTTGTTGTGTGCAGATGGACGCCAAGGACAAAATAGTAGTCATGTTCTTAGTAGTCAATTATACATCATGGAGAACACGGATGAAGAAGATCCTTCTGTCAAAGCATAACACGATGCAACAAGTTCTCTCTTCCAGACAAATCGTCATCAAAGAAAAAATAGCTCGCACTCCTACAAATCCCAACGATGGGGATACAGTTGTGGAGTTTGTAGAAAAGCAGCCGGAAGACTACACTCCGGAGGAAGCCAAGGTGAGCCAGTTAGACATCTGGGCTCAGAGCATAATAATGTCCACAGTTGGACAAGATTATCTGCCTTGGATAGAGGAGTGTGAGACTGCAAAAGAGATGTGGGACATCCTGGCATCGCTGAGTGAAAGAAGCGACGAGACGAAGGAAAACAAGTTCTCACATGCATGCCAAGATTTCGACAATTTTTGTCTGAAGACAGATGAAACAATTGATCAGCTAGAGCTCCGGTTTATGGACATCCTCAGAAGAATCCAGTCCATCCGAAGAGGAAAATACACACTGAGAGAAATCAATCTCAAAGTGTTGCAAGCTCTACCGGCTGAGTGGGATACTTTCACCAATATCCACGAGAGTCGAGTTGACCTTGGTGAAATAGGAACTGAAAGACTGTTCTTAATATTAAAGGAAAATGAGTATAAGGTGAACCGAAGAAGATCTCAGTCCTCGGTTCAGACGAGTCGACTTGAGGATGTTGGTTCAGCCTCAAAGTCAGTTGCTCTCCGAGCTGACTACTCAAAATCGAGAACATCGAGACCAACCAGATCGGCTGACACGACTGCAAAGGAGCCAACCAGAGAGGAACTGCAACAGAACATTGCAGCCTTGTCAAAGAAACTAGCCGACATGGACACTCGGTTAGGGAAATACAAACGATTCTACAAATCAAACCGAACTCGAGACAGTTCAAAGCCTATTTTCAACGGTTGCTTTGAATGCGGAAAGGAAGGTCATTTCAAGGCTGACTGCCCAGATCTATCGAAGAAAGAGAGAGATGCATTAAGGCCCAAACAAGCTGGAAAGAACAAGGCCATGGTTGCAGAAGAAGCAGCTGACGATATGGATATCTTCACTGACACCGAAGATGAAGATGAGCTGACTTCTACCAACAACGTCATCAGTCAAGATCAATGCCTCATGGCACTTGGAACCGACCAAGATGATATTGAGGTACAATCTAATCCTGCTCAGTTAAATTCTTCCAATACTTCTAACATGCAGGAATCTCTGGACGAAGAGTTGGAACCCTCCTGGAGTGATTTTCAAGAACTCAGTGAGGAACTGCATCACCAATCGGTTGAGTTTAAGAGTCTTCAAGCTCAGTTCGCCAAACTTGAAGATTCCTTAACCGAAAAGGACGATCTGATCATGAGCCAAACCGAGGAGATTGAGAATCTCAAGAGTCAACTGAACGAGGCTAAGGCTCCAACTGATGAGGAGTTGACAAAGCAGATCAAGGAACATCAAGATCAGTTGAAAAATCAAGAGGCTCAGATCGAACAACTGATAAAGAAGTCAGATGGACAAACCGAGCAGATAACTGTCCTCGTCAAGGAATTGCAAACTGAGAAGGATAATCTAATCAAGCTGTATCAGTCATCCAAGATTATAGAGAATCTTCTCAGTTACTGCAGACAGATGGATGACGTGTCAGGACTCGGTTATGATGTGATTAAAGATAGTGGAATTCCTCCAGCAACCTTCATCAAAGTTGTCGAGGTTAAAGCTGTTGAACCGAACACAGTGGAACCTGAGTCACCACAAAATATTTCAACCTCAGCTTCTCAGCGAGCTCAACCGACCAATGCAACCCTAACTGAGAAGGGAAAAGGAACAGTACATGAAGGACAGAATGTTCCATCGGTTGGGACATCAACCGAGGGGGAATGTTCCAAAAGTCAGAAGAGGAATCAGAGGCGTCGAAGACATAATCGCAACCGAACTCAGAATCAGAACCGACCTCAGCATCAACCTCAGAATCAACAACAAAAAGAATGGAACCGACCTCAGAACCGACAAGGGTTCAATCATCTGAATCAACAGCGGTTCCATCCCCAGTTCAACCAAAGGTTCCAACCGAGTCAACCGATAAGGAACAGGTCGAACAGCTGGAGATACTCATGCCACAACATGAATCATCAACAGGGCATGAACAGTTACAGACAACCCTCGAGGAGTTGGAATCAGAATCAGCCACAAAGATTCCAACAAGGCGTCCAACCTCACCGACAAATTCAATAGGATAAGAATCGCCATCAAAACAGGGGGAAAGCCTCACCTCCTAAAGCTCAGAATGGGAGAAATCCAACCCCTCCCAAGAAATAGAACATCTCTATTAACAACAAGCCTAAGGATAACCGAGGTGTTGTTATAGTTGATGATGAAGGAAAAGTGATCTGGAATGATAAATCCATCCGAGTATACAGGGAAAAGCGACGCACAGTTCCAGGGGGAACTGGTTCTAACCCTCAAGGACCCAACTGAAATTGGGGACCTAAGCGAGTTTCTCTTTGCAAGTACAAGAGAAACAGCTGAGGAAGAAGAAAGCGTCTGCAACAATATGGGTAATGGACAGTGGATGCTCGAAACACATGACGAATCTAAAGAATTTTCTTGGAAGTTTCGTGGAAAAAGAAGGTCCATCAGTTACTTTTGGTGATAACTCAAAAGGTTACACCAAAGGTTATGGTACCCTTGAAACCAATCATGTTTCAATTTCAAATGTCTCTTATGTTGATGGATTGAAGCATAACTTGCTCTCCATCAGCCAATTCTGTGATAATGGTTTCTCTGTCAAGTTTGATGCACAGGGTTGCAAGGTTAAAGATGTCGGATCAAAGCAGGTGATATTATTGGGAAATCGATCACCAACTGGGAATGTCTACTACGCTGATTGGAACAGCAGCCTCCCTGACACCTGCATGTTATCAAAGAGCAGTTCTGATGTGAGCTGGCTGTGGCACAGAAGGCTCAACTATCTGAACTTCAATACGATGAACCGACTCGCCAGACAAGAACATGCAAGAGGCATACCAAACAGAGTGTTTTCAACAACACACATCTGCAGTGCATGCCAGCTGGGAAAGCTCGCTAGATCCTCCTTCCGGTTGAAGTCAACTCCCTCAACCGACCGAGTGTTACAGCTGATCCATATGGATCTCTTCGGGCCAGTTACACCAAAGAGCATAAATGGCAACGAATATACACTGGTTGTAACTGATGATTACTCGAGGTACACGTGGACCATTTTCATGCGTTACAAGAGTGAAACCCGAGATGAGCTGCCCAAGCTGATGGATCGGATATCGAACCAACAAGAGATGAAGATCATTTCTATCCGATCAGATCGTGGAACTGAGTTTCTAAATAAACCATCATCGAGTATTGCGAGAAAAATGGAATTACCCATCAGACATCAGCCGCGCGTACTCCGCAACAGAATGGAGTAGCTGAGCGAAGGAACAGAACGCTGAAGGATTCAGCCACATCCATGTTAGCCAGCTCAGCTCTGCCAAAGAGATTTTGGGCTGAAGCAATCAACACAGCCTGCTACACTCAGAACTGGTCTCTTCTAACCAAGCGGTTGGGAAAGACACCATATGAGCTATGGAGACGCAGAAAGCCAGATATCTCTTATTTTCGCGTTTTTGGTTCTAAGTGTTATATTCACAACAATGGGAAGACTCAGTTGAAAACTTTTGATGCCAAAGCTTCGAAGGGCATATTTCTTGGATATGCTGCTCGGATCAAGGCATATAGAGTTTTCAACAACAGCTTTCGTGTTGTGAAAATAACACCTCATGTTAGTTTTGATGAATCTACTTTTGAGTACAGGGAACAGGTCAAAGAACAACATGCAGATATACAAGCTCCACTTGTTCTCACCAGATCGCAAGCTCTAAGGGAAAAGAACCTAGCTGAACCACTGGTTTGGGCAACTGAGGATGAGGATCCATACTCCTCTGAAGACGAATGCGAAGACCCCAGCTCATCCCAAGGGGGAGCTTCAGCTGATGCTCCTCCAACTGCATCAGCATCCGAAGCCCAACCGAGTCCAGTTCAAACTAATGTCAATGTTGAGGATCCAGACTCAACAGCTGATCAATCACCAGCTCTGAAGACTCCTACTCAGTCTTCAGAACAACCACAGTTGGAAGATGAAGGAAGACGCAACCGAAGATGGTATGAAGTTCATTCTACTGATGACATCATCGGCGATCCAACCGAGGGTGTGCGTACAAGGAGCCGAGTTGCAAATCCAGAATCAACCGAGGAAGATTCCAACACTTATGCCCAATATGCTGAGGAGTTGGCGGTTCTAGAGGAGTTCGAGCAAGCTGGAGATGTTGCCATGATTTCTTGCTTTGTAGCTGATGTGCCAAAACCGAAGAATGTTGGGGAAGCTCTCAACTGTGTCCACTGGACAACAGCCATGCAGGAAGAACTGAATGAGTTTCTACGCAACTGTGTATGGGAGTTGGTAGAAAGACCAAATGGTGTCAAGGTGATTGGATTGAAGTGGATTTTCAAAAACAAGAGAGACGTCATTGGATTCATTGTGAGGAATAAAGCAAGGTTGGTAGCTCAAGGATACTGCCAACAAGAAGGAATCGACTTTGAAGACTCTTTCGCGCCAGTTGCAAGGCTGGAAGCCATCCGAATCTTTCTAGCTTATGCCGCACATCACAAGTTCAAAGTGTATCAGATGGATGTGAAGTGTGCATTCCTCAACGGAGATATCAAGGAAGATGTGTATGTTGAACAGCCTCCTGGTTTTGAGACTGGAGATGGAAGAGTGTACAAGTTGAAGAAAGCTATCTATAGACTAAAGCAAGCACCCAGGGCCTGGTATGCCACTCTTTGTGGTTTTCTACTGAACTCGGGATTCAAACGAGGATCAGTTGACAAAACCCTGTTCACCATCAAAGTTGGAGATGATATACTTGTAGTGCAAATCTACGTGGATGACATCATTTTCGGTTCCAAGTCGGAGGAGCTGTGCAAGAAATTCTCAGCTCTCATGAAGGAGAAGTTCGAGATGTCAATGATGGGCGAGATGAATTATTTCTTTGGGTTACAAGTGAAGCAGTCACCAGAAGGGATTTTCATCAATCTGTCTAAGTATACAAAGGAGCTCATCACCAAGTTCGGATTGCAAACAAGTAAGACAACAAGGATCCCTATGAATACTAATTGGAAGATCGAACCCGAAGCTGAGGGAAAGCTCGTGGATGCCAGCAAGTATAGAGGGATCATCGGTTCTTTACTATACCTAACTGCAAGCCGGCCAGACATATCATACGCAGTTGGAGTGTGTGCTCGATTTCAAGTCCAACCAAAGGAAGCTCACATGTTGGCAGCAAAGAACATCATCAAGTATCGGAAGGGTACTGTCAATGTTGGGTTGTGGTATCCAACTGACGACAATATCCAGTTGACTGGATACTCAAATGGGGACCTAGCCGGAGATCGGTTGGACAGGAAGTCTACCTCTGGACATTGTCAGTTCATGGGAAGCAAGCTGGTTTCATGGTTCTCCAAGAAACAAGCATGTGTTGCTACTTCTACAACCAAGTCAGAGTATATGGCTGCCAGAAGCTGTTGCATGCAAGTGTTGTGGCTGAAGCAACAGCTGAGAGATTATGAAGTTGCAACTGGACAGGTTCCCATTCATTGTGATAGCTCGAGTGCCATAGCTATCTCTCTGAATCATGTTCACCATTCTCGGACAAAGCATATCGACATTCGTCATCATTTCATCCGAGATCATATTGAGAAGAAGGATGTGTCCATGGAAAAGATTCCAATTGAGATTCAGAGAGCTGATATCTTCACCAAACCTCTACCTGAAGCTCGGTTCAAGATGCTATGTGATCTTCTTGGACTATTGGATCCATCAGATGAAGAGTCATCTGAGCTGAAGAGGATCCATCCGAGCTGAAGAGTCATCCGAGCTGAAGAGGATCCATCCGAGCTGAAGAGTCATCCGAGCTGATGAGGATCCATCCGAGCTGAAGAGTCAGATATCCATCTGAGAGGGAAGCTCAGATGAAGGGGGAATTTCAGATGCAGATTGCGAACTGAAGACATCAGACATCAGCTGAACAGACGAACTCGAGTCAGCTGATGATATGCTGCAACAGTGGATCAGACGTTAGCTGAACAGACGAACTCGAGTCAGCTGATGGTATGCGGCAGCTGAGGAACACAACTGATGAACACAGCTGATTCAGACATCAGCTGGCAGGTACCATTTATGACTGAAGGTGTTATGTTCTCAAATGAGAATGTTTGAAATAAATTCAAACATTCCTGAGCCAGTCAGTTACATTAAAATAGCCATCATGTCGCATTAAATGTAAAGTACGGCTGAGCATCCATAGCCTACTTTATAGTGCGACTGGGCTGACATGAAACTGTACACCTTCTCACGCGCCGGTTGGAACTCGGGTCAAAACGTCAAGTCAAAGATGGTCAACAGTCGCGAAATCTCAGCCGTTGATGGACTCGCGCCAATTAACCCCAGCCGTTGATCTCATCCGAGTCAAAGACCTATATAAGGCGGCAAATCAGGAAGTGATCATTACCTTCTCTATTCGTGCATATCTTTATTAACTGTTCATCATCCCCTCCGAAATTGTCTCACCATTTTCAGTAACAAATTTCTTTCTTCTTTGCATATATATTCCTCTGAGATGGCTCCTAAATCAAAAACTTCAAAGAAGATGGTCTCTGCAGAACCAGCTACATTCCAGGAATCCTTCGACATGATGATGTCGAAGATTCATTTCGAACAAATTCTTTCCAGAGAAGCTCTGACCTCGCCGGAACTCGCTCCCGTCGCCACCATTCTTTCCGACCACAGTCTGCTAAACTGGGCAACCCTCTCTTCTTCCAAGCTGCTCAGAAAACAGGTCGCCCACTTCTACAGGAATCTGCAACGCGATGCAGAACTCGGCCTTGTCACGACCATCCCGTGCAAGCACCGAATCAGCACTTCCCGTTCGATGGAAGACACCGCCGTCGAAATCAAGGTGCCAAAGAACTGGAGAAGATCATCCCTAGAAATCGGGAGGCCATAGACGTGATGGGGAACTTCTCAGAAAAAGAAGCTGATGCATTCCTGCAAACGATCCTTCTTGTCCCCGAACCTTTGAAGGGAGTATGCAGAGGACAAAACTGAAGCCGGAGCACCGACTTCTTTTTGACGTAATATCAAAGTGCGCCTTCGCGTACGGAGGAGCTTTCGGTGATATTAGCAGACCGAAGCTCAAACAACAGAAGGCTTTGGAAGAACAACACAGGATAGACTGGCTGGGCTACCTTGAAAGCCAGCTGTGGGCGGAGAAGCTGAAGATCTCTGAGACGGTTGTTGAGTCCGGAGAGCAGCTGTTGAGTGTCAAGGGCACACTCAACTTCGGTACAAAGATCTCAGCCCTGATCCTCCAAGCAACCAAGGGTCAGAAGCTGGCGTGGGAAGGGAGTGAGGACCCTCCGTTCAGCAAGCTGATGCTGTTCCCAACAGCCAAAAAGGCTAGGGATGTTGTGGAAGCAGTTTACACACCCAAGGGAGCCTCGAAGCCAGCTGTGGAGACAGCCCCAGCAGCTCGCCGCCCTTCAAGGACCAAACCTGCCAAACGCCAGCTAGAGGAAGTGGCTGAGGAAGAAGAAGAAGAGGTGGAACCCCTCCTGAAAAGGCCCAGAATCAAAATCATCCAGCCAGCAGCTCAACCGGCTGCAACGGGCCCCGTGGTGGTGGTACCAGCTGAGAAAACAGCTGAGGAGAAGGAATCAACCGAGTCGAGCCAGTCGGTTGATCCAGCTGGGTTTATGCTTCAACCACGCCAACAGGATGCACTGGTTGAAGAAAAGGAGATCAATGTGGAGGATTCCAGCTCGTCCTCAGATGACTCTTCTTCATCTGAGGAGTCCCACGACAGTCCAACAACTGGAGCTGATGCCAGCCAGGAAATCCCACCTACGTCTGAGGAAACAATTGAGCCGACCCAGTCTCTCCCCAAAGAGGATTCAGTTCTCTCAACTGATCCTCAGTTAGAAATTCCGAGCCTCTCGCTCGATGCCAACGTTGAGACCGTTCCTTTGGCCAACACTGATGACACCCTCGAACCCATTGCCTTCGATATAGACCCCCCACAAATTGATGATGAAGCCAACCGCCAGGCGATCTTGACTGAATATGAAGGCAGGCTGGAGCCGCTGGACTACTGCTTTCGCAAGCTGATTGGCATGTTCCCAGAGGCCAGCTCGATGCCTATTTTTGCCATGTTTGGGACGGAACTGCTCTATCAGTTCAGCGTCATATTCAGCTACTAGTACGTCAAGGAGGAAACCCTGAGGATCCATGGATGGGACAGGTTGAAGGTGGAGGAATCCAACTTGAGGGTGTACTTCGACTACCAGAACCTTGAGGTGGCCTACAACCAGAAAGTGGCTGTGCTCCGTCGTCGCTTGGACCAGAGTCAACAAGAAGGGACAGACACCAGAGAGCTGTGTGGCAATCCTGAAGCTGTACAATTTCTGGATCATATGTTGGCCAAGAATGCCGACCATATGGAAGAGGCCGATGAAGCTGATGAGGCCGCCAAGAGAGAGGCAGAAAAGCTCAAACAATACATGGCGAGCCGAACAGCCCTGGTTGTCGTGGATCCTACAGCTCAGGCACAACATCAACAACTGCCTGTACCCTCTGATCAGACAACACACTCAACCGATGATATATGTGAGCTGATCACTAAGAGGGTCAACCAGCTGAGGCAGGAGTTGTTGTCCAAAATCAACCACAACAAGGAAAAAGAAGCTGACAAGATGAATCAGTTGATGGAAGAGAACGCCTCCTTGAAGAATCAGCTGGAACATCTCTCCTCCTCCCTGCAGAAAAAGCTTGAAGGCATATCCACTTCTACCAGCTCGGAGGTCAAGGATCTGAAGAAGGCGGTTCAGGGACTCAGCTCGGACTTCAATGTCTTCAAGTCCGTTGCTGAATCTGATCTGGCAAAGTCCCAGCAGACACAAGACCAGGAGTGGATGTCTCAGTTCGCAAACTTTCGAGCTGAGTTCGTCACCCTTCACAAAGATGTCTCTGCGACCTTTGCAGCCTTGAAGAGAGCCGAGCAGGAACGCCAGGACCTGGAGCTGGCAAAGAAGGTGGAAGAGAAGGATGTTGTGGACGAACTCTTCTCCCGAGTTCAACAAGCTGAGGCCAAGCTGACCTCCCTGGATGTCTCTGTTGCCACCCTTTTGGATGATGCCAAAAAGGGGGAAGGAAAGGAGCCAGCAGCTGTTGCTGGACAGGGGAAAGGTGTTCTTCAGCAGGGGGAAGAAGGAGTGCTAGCTGAAGTTCAAAGGGAAGAAGCTAGAGAAGGATCGCAGCTGAAGGAATCGGAAGAGCAGGAACTTGAAATCTCCCACGACCTCGTAGCCGAGCTGACAACCGAGCTCGATGCCGATCTTGATGGGATCTCAGTCGAAGATTGCATCGAAGCTGCCAAAGCTATGGGGGAGTCCAAGGAGAAATACTTAAATCCCTCTTGGATTAAAAAGTTCGCTGCTGATCAAGCTAAGAAGGTGGCTAAGTTCGAGAAGGAACTGGCCAAAATTGAGAAGAATGTGGACAGAAATAAAGCCAGCCGGAGTGTGCAAGAATAAATAAACATCAGATGAAGGTTGAGGCTAGGAAGAAGACGCAGCAGCTGCAGAGAAATGCCCCGCTCCCGTCACGGTTCCCACATATTGACAAGTGAATGAACGCTGAGTGGAACGATGACTGGGAGCAATTCAAGCATGAATTCATAAATGATTTTTACTACAGGAAGGTCTACTCAACTGAAGACCCAAGACAAGCCTTCAAGGAAGCCTTGTGGGAACTCAGGTCTGGAGACCCTGGAATGTTCAGGCAGTTCCAGCGAGCCATGCTGAAGGCTCAGCTCGATCCCAACACAGTTCCAGTTCCGCAGAAGCTCAAATATCGCCCTCAGATGATCAAAGGCACAAGTACTCCGAACAGAAATGCGATCATGGCTGAGGCGAGACAAGTATGCAAGGAACATGGTGTCAACACCGGGATCGAGTCAGCTGCGAAGAAAGAGATCTTTGACCGTATCTTCAGCAAGTATGGTCAACAGTATTTTTGAGCTGACGTAGTTTTTGAGCAACTGTTGTAAATTTTTTTTTTTTTTTTTAGCCTATCTTTTGTAACAATCAGTTGTAATGAAAACTTCAAGTATATATACGATTCAACTTGATGAACAATCTCTCATTGTCCAAGCTCTGAATCACAAAGTCTTTTAAATACCATGTTATCACTGTGCTAACCCTTGGATATTTTATCTTATAGACTGTCTAGAATTTCAGCTGAGATTTTAGGTCAGTTAGTAAGGTTTAGATCAATAGTGGTTTAAAGTTGTAAGTGATTTTGGCATCATCAAAAAGGGGAAAATTGTTGGGAAATTTATTAGTATGAGTTTTGATGAATTCCAAAACCAACTGATCCCAACCGAGTAGATGTTGCCAGTTTCTAATATTAGCTGTTAGGCTCGCTGTTTGAGCAATGTTAAGATTTTATCTTTACAAATCTCCAGCTGAAGACGGCAACATAGCAACACTCGGATACAACCCCGGATGAAAGATCGGATAAGGAACATCAGTTACATCACTCTGCCTGATGAGAGAGTTATGCCAAAAAGGGGAATGCTTTTTGACAGCTGAGAGTTCAAGCCAACTGTTCAGTTGGAACATCAGCTGTAGAATGCCATCCGATAAAGAGAACGTTTCAAGAAGGGGGAAGTTATAAAGAAGTCTCAACATGAAGTTCAAAGTCAGCTGAGAGTTCAACGGTTCAGTCAGAACATCAGCTGAAGACCACCCAGATAAAGATCAAGATTTTCAACTGACTAACCGAGGTTGACCGTCAGAAAGGTTTGAATTTGAATTTCAAAAAGAAGTCACATGAGGGTTTGACCGTTCAGTCATTACCCCATTTGGCCCAACGCAAGGCTGTCTCAGATGGAAAGCAGAAGAGCACAGATGTCATATCGGGAAAGTCTGCAGAGATGAGAGACAAGCCATCGCTTTCAACGATCAGAGATCAACAGCTCCTCCAACGGCTAGTTGATACTCTCCGCCTATAAATAGAGGCCCTTATTCATTCGAAGAAGATACAAGACACACACGCGAGAAGAAACCAGAGTGCAAAAAGAAAGAGAAATATTCTTCACGAGCTGAACTGAATCTCTCAGAACATCACTTGTTGAGAGTTCTAGAGTTAGATAATTTTTGTGTCTTTAGATCGAACCTCGAGAACATCACTTAGTGAGAGTTCATAGAGAGTTAGATCACAGCTCACCTTCCGTTCGAGCTGTTAGTTGGAAACACATTTTTCTTTCACCTGAAAAGGTCTAGGATCCTACTCTTCCTGCAACTGAGTAGTTAGGTCGTTTAGTACCCGTAAACTAAACTGTAAGGTTGATAAGTACCCGCAAACTTATCCATAACGGTTGCTCAGCCCGCGTAAGCTGAGTGGTTTGTCCAGAAGAACTTGGACAGAGTTGTGTGGACTCACAACTCCCCGTGGACGTAGGAGGGTTATCTCCGAACCACGTTAAATTCTATGTGTCTGTGTTTATTTCTGTTCAGTTACTTATTGCATTTTCAACTGACCAAACTAACCGGCATACAAATTGCATATTTGCATTTTCAATTGTTTTTGGTTTTTGACCAACCAAGCATAAAAGCGTGAGTTGTTTTAACGAGTTTAATTTCCACCACATTCCACACAGCCTCACTCTTTCAGCTGAGGTTGCTTACTCAGCTGTGAGATTCCAACTGAGTCTTTTTACTCGGTTGAAGTAATTTTCAGGGTTAAGTTTTAAAATCCTAACTGGTGTATTTCTCCCCCCCCCCCCACCCATACACCAGTAACTCGTTTCGGGACCATCAGTGACATCTACTTTTCTTTCATTCCAACCCATCCAAATTCTCCCATTATGTGCATGAGAGTAGTTATTCACAAACTTCCAACCTCTACAAATCTTCTCAAAGACCACAGTAAACTTCTCTTCGTTCACTCTTGTTTCCAACAATGCTATTACATCAATTTTCAGTTTTCTCAGAAGGATCTTGATTTCCTTCTGTTTGAAGGGTTTATTACAACCCCTCACATTCCAAATCATCAATTTCATCTTTTCACAAAGGGAAAAAGGTCCCCGCCCTTTATACCATTCATGCCTTTTTCACTTTCCTTAATACCTCATAACTAATGCCAACCATTACACTGGAAGTCTCAACATGGTGTCCAGCAGGCCCAGTTTTATTTGGATTCGACCAAATTTCTACCTCTCCCACTGTTATTCTATCCAGGCCAGCCCCAACCTCAATCAGATTATCCTCCTCAGCTGCTTACTTCTCTTGTTGTTCCAATCTTGGATTGGGCACTCATTTTTTTTTGTTTTTGATAGTGTTGTGGTGGCAGATGTTCTTTGGCCTTCTCTTTTGCATTGCAATCATGCCCTACAAGCTGGCATTCCTTACAAAAAGGAGGGATCCAATTATACAATACCTTTTGTTCTATTCTTTTCCCTTCCCCATCCTCAATCATCACAGAGTGTTGAATTGGTTGTGTTAAATCAACCTTCACTAGTATTCTTGCAAAGGAGATCCTAGTCTGTGATGAGGTGCATTCATCAGTACAAATTGGTGTCTCAAGTAAGCTCCCAATTCGGCTCAAGAATTGCATATCCCAGCATTTGAGAGGTAGGTTAGGTAATTGTATCCACAGGGGATAACTTTGAGTATTTCCTTTTCAAAGAAAAAATTCTCATTCCAAGCTTTCACAATAACCGGTCTATTTGCTATTGTATGTGGCCCAACATACAGAAACCCATCTCATTCTTCTACCGAGCTAAATTTAATTACAAAATAACGAAGAAGATTTCTGGTTTTGCCTTTAACTCACACTGTTTTATCAGATAAGTGCTCAAGTATGATATGGTAGGAGTGTCCCCAATAACATATAAAATCGCAGCAGCTTTCCATTTTTCATTCTCAATCTCGAGATCAGTCTTCTGTAAACAAGCAACAACGACACCATTTTTGAGAATCGGAGGAACATAAGTTAGTTTCATACCTTTACCCATAAAGGGTTGTTTGGCCTCCTTCGGAATCTCCAGAGATTTGCTCATATCTAACCTCCTGGACACCAGATTCTTCTCCATTGTTACCTCAGTCACTGGATCTAACTCACTTTCAGCTTAATTTACTGTTATATCCATTTTGGCCTTGCCCTTGTCTTGGTTTTGCTTTGACGTTGAAGTTTCTTCCTCAATCTCATTTTGAGCCAAAGATCTAACCATTGGAGTCTTTGTACTGTGTGAACGAGTTGTATCTTCCTGGGGCGACCTCGTGGCCGGCCGTTTTTTGCAATTCGCCGTCGACGGCGCACGGTAACGAAGCCTCACTATCGTGCGCCGAGAGCTCGTTCGTACAACGCGTGTCTTTCTTATATCTAATTCAATTATTCTCTTACTTTCGAAGATAACATTAAAATTTGGACGAACAATTCGGCTTATAAAATTAAGGAGAAGGAAATCCCTCATAGTGATTTTTGGGTACAATCCAGATTTCGACCCAAGCTAATAGGGTCTCATAAAGTTTAGATAATACATGAAATTCTAAATGAAAATTGAATTAGAATATGATGAGACAAATTGGGATGTTGTTGTTGAGATTGGTTTGAAAAACGGGGTGAGTAGTTTCTTTTAGCTGGATCGAGTCAAAATAGGTTGAATTAAAATCCGATTTTACACTCTCAAAAAAATAATACTATTAAACAAAAATTAATTTTCCTAAAAAATAAAAATGAAGAAACGAAAAGATTACTAAATAATTTGATTCTTGTTAATTCTTCAGCAGATACTTTCTCATCCATTAGGACAATATTTGTATTCGTATTTTGCAGTCACTGTCGTCCCTCAGTTTGGAGAACCTCTAATTTACGCTTCCTTCATATAAAACCAAATTTAAAATAAAAATATAATTTCTTTAATAGAAAATTGAAGTTTTTAGTAATTTTGATCCCACCTCGTAATTGCCAAGATCTCACGTGGAGCAGATCCTAAGCGCAAGCTTGCCCCCACGAGATTAGATAAATCATAAATCCCTTCTATTTTTCCAGCAACTTTGAAACGCTGATTACTACAGTTTTCAAGCCTGACCCTCGATCATCATAGAGCTCCATCACCATGGGACAAATTCTTGAAAAATTTCAAGGTATTAATATTCTTCAAATTCGACCCGACATCTTTTATTTTCATGTAAATTCAAGAAAATTGTTAATCATTATCTGTGTGCGTGTTTGCGATAATTGAATTTTGACTTTTTTTTTAATGGGTTTTAGGTTTTGGAGGGAAAATCACATGTGGGAGTTAAAGTTTTCAATCTGGTAGACATTAAAAGAAGTGTAAAGATTCAAGTTCAATTTTTTGTTCTTGTATCGTGGTTGTATTCTTGTGCACAAGAAATTCGTCATTTTGTTTTTAAAAAAGTTGAAATTGCAGCCTAAAGTGGATGAGATATATGTGTTACTAAGGTTTATGGTGACATAGTTTGATCAATTTGATTGTGCTGCTTCCTTGTGCCTAATTGATCGTGTGTTGTTGCATGTCAAATTTGAGCTACCAGAAGCTCAAATTTGATCACTAGCATTCGTTGGGAATTTGGAAAGAATTAAAGTAATTACTTGTTAAAAAATTGCATTTTAGCGATGTAGTTGAGATTTTGTGGAAGTTAAAACTTTTTCTGTGATTATAGGCCTCCTTCTGTTCATTTTCCAACAGATAAAGTAACAGCTATAACCATCCAACACTATATCTGATAAGATTTATGGATTATATTTGGATGAGAACAAGAAAGTTTAGGTTTAGAATAAAGTTGTGAAGTTGCGCATTTGCTTGCAAAAAAGTACTTTGCTAGCCTCACCTGGGCGTTAGGGAGTTGCTTGTGAGGTGAGCTCGTACATTTCTTGATCATGAGTGGAAAGTCGCTGTCTTTATTTTACCATTTTGAATTCATTAAAGATTGTGATTAGATTATTGGGTTTTTTCTTCCTGATAATTTATGTGTCGATGTTAGTTTTTCAGTGCCTACACTCTCCAGTAATATTTCACTGGGGTCACAGCTCAATTACATTGATTAATCATTCCATTTCTGCTATCTTTTGCAGGAAAAGAATGGAAAGAAAAACAGATACGACATATTAGTGACAAAGTTTTTGATCGTGTCAAGGATGATAATGGAACCACTTTGACATTTCAAGAACTCTACATTGGTGTGCTGCTAGTATATAAGTGAGAACACTCACCTCCATGCCTTCCACATCCTTGTAATTTGTTTTGAGGTTTTCCTGAATAATATTTTATTTTTGTAGTGAATTTAATAAGCGTTTGCCTGGTCGTCATTTTGATCCCCCAACAAAGGAGCAAGTCCGCAAACTGATGGAGGTATGAGATAGATTTCCATCATTTTCCTAAGAGGATCCGAGTAAAGATTCCATTAATTTTTTCTATCTTCCACATTAGGAGCATCACTAGTAAACTAGTGTTTACAGACCAATACAAACATATATGTGTGGTGCAACTTATTTTCTTTATGCAGGAGACTGATATGAACCTTGATGGTCAATTGGATCGGGAAGAATTTGTGAAGTTCATCCGCCGTATAACAAAAGATACATTCATGACTGTGAGTCAGGGATTGATCATTGCTCTGGCTGTTGCTCCAACGGTGGCATTGCTAACAAAAAGGTCAACTGAGAACGTCCCAGGTGTTGGGAAGGTGGTGGAGAAGATACCAAATTCAGTTTACGCATCCCTTGTCACCCTTGTGGTCGTTGCATTTCAACAAGGTTCTGAGAAAGCATAAATGCTTCCATTCTTTCTTTGCAGTCGTTTGTGTAAAGATGCATGGCTGCTTATGATTGGTTCCATGTTGGTAGGATCCACTGGTCTATAGATAGCTTGGTACTTGATAAAATAGTACAGAATCTCAGGCAAATAAAGGCTCTATGTTGAAGTAATTTGGTGCAGTTATTGTTGCATATGTAAGTACTATGATGTTGAAAATTTGTAATTACTACTTCTGCAGGTAATTATGCTGAACTTCTTCTCTTACAGGAATAATATGGATCCCAGTTTGTGGTCTGGTCTCTCCCTTTATAACTCAATATTTTACCACTTTAACAAAAACTAAGTGAGACGGTCTCACTGTGCAACAGATCAAAAATTCAAATCTACATCCAATGTCTATTTTTTTATTTTTATTTTTAATAATTATAAATATGCTTCTTGGACCTGTTTGATCTCAATTGTGCAACGTATCAACTCAATCAACTTAACAAAAATGGCTGTAAGTCCATACAACTCAAAAATTGATGCCCTGAGAAATTTTTTTGAATCATACAAAGTAACTACAAATTGCCAATTGAATGAGGAAGTATCCACAATTCCACACCACTGTGACTGGGACATTTCGCTAACTACTTATAATAACAAAGACCACCTGCAATTAGACATTAGATGTAAATTGTTTTACTCAATGATGATTGAATAAAGTAAATAAATGGTACTCTACTCTTAACAGTAGTCTACAAAAGCAAACTATACTGTTTCTCGATTAGAAATCTTCAATTCAGCATAACATGTGAATCATTTATTCCGGAGTTTTTAAGCCCTCTTTTAGTAGGAACACTGATCCACGAAGTAGAGGCTGATGGGAGTAGGCACATGGATTTCATAATATCAAGATCAACATAGCTTTTAGAGCTTAGCTTTTGCTGCATCCAATTGTTCTGCCCAGTAAACAAACATAACCAAGTGTTAACATAATTCACAGATGGAAAGAATAGTTATACTGAAACTCAACAGTATGCTTTACTTTGTTCAAATGCAGCTGCTTTCTGAATGTTTGTTAGGAAAAATATGTTGCCATTTCTTTGATAGACAGCCTACACAGAAAAGAATATTACCCTTAAAATACAGGATTTATCCCAAGATGTATAATATTAAAATCATCCAACAAGAAATGGGAAGGAAGTAAAGTTCTTGAGTTCCACACGGAGTGATCTCCCTCCAAATCATAGGCGCACAAATGCACTACACTCGCACACATAAATGTAGGTTAAGAATACATGTCACAGCCTAGACTAAAATTCTGGTGAATGATATTAGATTTCCCTTGTGCATTGTAATATGCAAAGTCTACGCCACAAATTACCACAATAAATAATGCAGGACCCATCACTTCTATATGTTTTACAAATCTATAATAGTTTAATTTACATATATTCAACAAGCAATCAAATGAGACATTTGGAGAAATTATCAAGCATTGATTGGAGAAATGTTGGCATAATTAGCAGCAGCAGCAACAATCTATGATGGAGTACCGGAAAGAGGAGAGAAAACAATGGAGATTAAAGCAGAATTTGAATATACTGTCACGGGTCCCCAAGAGGAATCTCAATCTCTCACTTTCTCTCTCAGGGTCGGACTCGCAGGGAGAGGAAGGAAAATCTAGTTGAAGTTCACCAGATACACGCAAGGATGATCGGGAATTAGGTTATACAACACAAAAGCACTCATATGAAATCTATAAGAACATAGTTGTGCTCGTTGTAGAACACCAAATGCCACAACAATTTTTTTGACCACATGCCACACCATGATAAAGCTTCCACGGAGCAAATAAACCATCGACAAACCAAAGCTAATACCAATACCCAATATAAAACACCAAATGCCACAAGAATTTTCTTGACCACATTCCACACCATGGTAAAGGCAGAAACCATTGACAAAGCAGCGCAGTATGTTGTCTAATGAAGTAAATATCCCATTCTCCCCTCTTACAAAATACTCCCTCAACGTTTCTTTATTGCTGTTATGTCTTCCATACTTAATCAATCAACAGTTTCAAAAGGTGTGAATATGGGAATCTTATGACAAAAAAAAACATCTCTGCCTGCCTACCAAACATCCCCAGAGTGTATAGAAGCCAAAAACCACAACCCACTCTTGTCATGGCTGATTCACTTATTACTCACAGCTCATGGATCAAAAAGAAGAAAAGAAAAAACAAACATACATCAAACTTAATAACTCCATTAACTAAAGAAGCAGGTTGACACTTTACGTTGAGCCATATAAGCCATGCTATTAATATTATCAATCAAGGAACAATCATCTCAAAGGCAAATCAGACTTCCGAAATAAAGCAAAACATATTTAAATGAAGAGACAGAGAGGCGTATGCTACCCGAGAGGAACAAAGACCATTCAGCTCCGCTAAAGCAACCTCGTGACTTCTCGCCTGTCACTTTCCATCATTTTATGAATAACTTTCTCATAAATTTAAAGCTTAAAAGAAAACGGAGAGACAGTGACGAATTGAAAAAAACCTGCATCCGGAGATCGTCGGAGGATGATGAATTTGAAGACATTGAACGTCTTTCACCCAACGCAAAAGTAGATTAGGGCTTATCGCTTATAAAATTAGGGTGGGTGTATGAATTATGATTGGTCGGATCAGAGACGACACTCCATTTTCCCTTCTTTTCTTCGTTTCAAAAAGTTAACCGGCAGTTTCTCTCTAGATAACACAAATTACTAGGAACACGATCACGTGACAATGTTATCTTACATGAGATACAATGTTATCTTATTCCTCTTAATTGAGATATGAGAAAAAAATTGGATTATTGATCTTTTTAAACTAATTAGCGTGTAGTTCGTAGAAAATTGACGGGAAATTATTATTTAGTAAAATTATAATAAAAATATTGTCTATTAATTATTTTTAAGTTTTACACTTTGTGTGAATTTTGTGTGCGTGTTTGAAGTCAGCTCGTCTACCCCCATAGTTCAAGGTCGGAATCCTCTCGTCGACTATAATTCTGAAAAAGTTGAAACGTCAGTTTGGAACGACTAGTCTACCCTCATGGTTCTAAGTCGGAATTATCCCGTTAAGTTGAACTTTCGTAATTGAAACAATCTGTCTACCCCCATGGTTCAAGGTCGAAATCCTCTCGTCAACCACGATTATGAAAAAATTGAACCGTCGGTTTAGAATCGACCTGTCTACCCTCACGGTTCCAAGTCAGAATTCTCCCGTTTTGTTGAACTGTCGTAATTGAATCGGCTCGTCTATCCTCACGGTTCCAATCAGAATGAGTCTGTTGACCATGATCATAATTTTTGTGGACAATAAAATAAATGAATCAAAAGTGCACGGAAATAAATAATTTATTAGGACTTAATAAGTGATCATATTAAATTTTTAATTAACATTAAACTATTTATTGATCAACCGATTGATTGGGTCCCATTTTTATAGATAATTTTTAAAGTTTTCTTACTTCTCAAAATCAATGTGGGACAAAAATATATTTGGCTCTCAAAGAAATTGTCCCACATCGATTTTATATGAGAATTGTGATGAATCATTTTGACAGCAAATATTTCTTTGTCCTGTATTGATTTAGAGAAGAAAAATAATAATGAGAATTGTTGTGATTCATTTTGACAGCAAATATCTCTTTGTTCCATATTAATTTACAAAAAATATTTAGAGAAAAAAATGATTTTCATTTTGTATCATAAAATATTTACTCCTATCATCCTAATTAGATGTAAAAATATTACAAATATCAAATATCAAATTATTATGATTAAACAAAATATTACTATGATAACATATTTTTGGATCATAATTGGATGTAAATATGTCGATGAAATCTATATATAATATAAAATTTATAATGTGTTAATTGGATGGATGGAAGTTTTGGATATCCTAAATTGGATGTGAATATGAAAATGGACGAAATCTGTATGTATGTAATTTAAAATATGGTAATTGGATGTAAATAATAACTAAATATGGATAGAAATATATAATCATAGTATATATATATATATAATAACGAAGTTTACGTTTGCACTATGTGGTACGCTCACGATTCTCCATTCTTATTTATCTTTATTCTCGTATTTTTGGCATTATTAATCTTATATTCAGTATAAAACTATATAATATGTAAAAGTAAAGGTCAATTATATATCATATATATCCTATCAATTTATTGAGGATATATATCATCTCAATGCATACATACATATTGTATTAATTTATTTTTCTAAATCTTCGCAAGTTACATAGTGACTTCACAATTCATATTATTTTTAATTTAACAAAATACAATTTAAGATGTTCCAAACTTCTACGTCTCCATTGTGAATAATACAAAAAAAACACAATAAGAATTAGTTTTATATTAATTATTCATGATTTAGTAATTATTAATTGGCCAAATAAATAAGCTTATTTTTAAAAAAAGTTAAATTGACTAATTATAATTATTAAGTTGGCAATATTAATTTATCTATGTAAATAATTTTAATTTTAATTTTTTTTCTCTTGCTTATTATGTTTCTTAGAAAAATTTAAAGTGCAATAATACACCCTCCGACCCATTGAATAAAAAATTTGAAAAGAAACATCTTATGAAAATCAAATAATTTTTTTATATATATAAGATTACGAAACACCACAATAATCGATATGTCTATTTGCTAACTTCCCTGCTCCCCTTCACCGATCTATTAATTAATTGCATTAGACCAATCTATTACTTACAAACCTATTAATTATTAATTGGCTTACAATATGATTAGATTGTCATGAAAAAAAAAATTAGCTTTTCCCCCATATTTCTTTTAATGACATTAAAGTCTTATAGATAATCAAATGAATTACTATATATTTAATTCTAATCCTATGAAAAATAGAGTTAATTTAGTTCACGTTAATTATAGTATTAAATTAGATGATATATCTATATGATCTTATACGGGATAGAAAACTTAAAATAAATAGGAATGAAAAAAAAAAGAACTATAGTAATTTCAAGTAAATAAAAGAAATTGTATTATTTAGCCTTGAAGTGGTACGCGTGATATTATATCATAATATATAATTATGATATAATTTGATTATATTTTATATAGTTAAAGGTAGGCGTCAAAGAATTGATATATAAATAAAAGTAGATGTTAATTAGATAGAATTTGATATATATGTAATTATTAATTAGAATATATACATATTTATAAAAAAGTGTCTAAATCTCTTATCCCAAATCGCTTTTGAATAAGATTCGAGTCTTAAAATTAAACTATAAAAATATAGCAGTTATTTATTCGGCCGATTAATGAATAAATTGGCCAAATAAAACTCCTACAAAACATAATTATCTATTCGGCCAATTAATAAATTGATCAAATTAAATTAAATTAAACTATAAATTATAGTTATTTATTCGGCCGATTACTAAATAAATCGGCCAAATAAAACTGGTGGAGCAAAAGATGAGAAAATACACATTGATTCTAGGTATTTATAGGTTTTTCAATAGGTGAAGTTTCATTGAGAAACTGATGTGGGACACAAGATTTTAATATAGATATTTAAAATCTATTATTTTACATTTAAAAATTCAAAAATTTGAGAATTTAGATAAATATGAATGGAGGAATATAAGGGGTGCCACGTAGGATTTTTTCAAAGCAAAAATCGTTTTCCTTTTAGTAATATAATGATGAGTGAGATTTAACGATGCATTATGTTATTATAATTACATTATGATGTTAATGAATTAAATTATTGCATTTTATGCATTTGAACACGTATACATTACATTTTTGCAATATATGTATTTCTTATGTGATAAAAATACATTAAAATATATTATTTTCACGTTCTCATATAAAATTTATTCTCACCAGATCCCTACTTCAAATTACCATGTGCAAACATACAATCGTTCCAAATAGAATATATATAAATATAGATAAAACAATAAATCTAATAAATAAAAATCGAAAACCGAAATAGAACCTAGTTTATCACACTTTTCAGTTTCAATTCATCGTTCACCTCCTTGTTTGTACCTTATAGATGAACAATTATCAATTTTAACATAATTTTATTTTCTAAAATATGTAGTTAATTAATACTACATCCGGAGAAAAATCACTATATCTCATCCCTCATAACTGATAATGCCAACTAACAGAAGAATCTGTATTTAGGATAAGAACACATAGAGAACGAGGTGTACACAGTGCTGAATCTGCTTAGGAAATTTACACAATATCAAGGAGAAGAGAACAAAAGAAAACAGAGTTCCATCAAACATAACAAAAACTGCACAACTTTTTCTGCATTAAAATGGACACTCTTGAGTCGCCCTCCTTGCCACATTCACAAGATTCTTTTCTTTTCTTTTTTTTTGGGTCATAGTGTCGATTGCCAAGCAGACCTCAGTTCTACCGTACCTCATCATATATGGTCATGATGATCAGGTTGAAGGATTCTAATTGTTGAAAGACCCTCTAATGCCGTCTAAACTTTCTCCAAGAGATGCCCTGCCATAGAAGCCCAAAACAATTGATATGATTTACTAGTAAGAAAGACAAACACAGACATAGTTATGATAGCTAAACCAGAGATTAATAGCTTTGTGCATTGCAAGGTAAAAAAAAAAAAAAGTATGGTCAAGAGTTCTTATAGTGCTCGAACCAATTACGTGTTAGACTTAGTGACAAGAAACGTTCCAAGTCAGTTAAGGGGAGAAGCAGATTAACAGCAAGTATACGAAGCCTAAACAATTGCATCTACTACTCTCCATTTCCGTTCGTTGCATACAGAAGAAGTAAACAAAATATGAGCCAATTTACTCAATGCCAAGCATGCCAAAACCTGTGCTCCACATCTATGAATAGGACAACTAGCCTAGATTTGTACTTTTCAGAGTTTTCTTTTAGCAATGCACTTTTTAGAGTAAATTTCATATGGCAAAGCTTTTCTCATTGACCTTGTCAATACAACTTCAGCTATAACATAAAAGTGATTATAGTCTTTCTCAAGTTAACCTAACTAGAAAAGGACTCACACACTTATTACAAAACCTGGACTCACAAAATTGAACAATTATTTTTACAATGGCAGGAAATTTCTCTGCAAAATCCAACACTTGCTTCAGAGATTATATAAGACAGAACGTAACTTAGTACTATCATCTCAAATCAGTAATTTCCTGTTGATGATTGAGTGTATCAAGAGCTTCAAAAGACTCATTCAGTGATCAAGTATAAACAATTTGGATCCTACTCCCTTTCTAATTCTGGCGGGAAAAGAATAAGGAATGAATAGCTCAGAGCAGCACGCAAGACCGAAACTCAAAGGAATTGACGGGGGCCTGCACAAGCGGTGGAGCATGTGGTTTAATTCGATCCAACGCGCAAAACCTTACCAGCCCTTGACAAATGATCAACAAAACCTGGTGAACATATTGATTAGCAACCGGTTGCAACTACTCATATTGAGGAGATGCTTGAACTCTCAACAAGCCGCTTTACTTTAACTCCTCATAGCCAAGCCGCCTAGCTGCAGGTGCTTCCCTCGCCCCGAACCTAGAATGTACACTTTCGAGAAAAACTGACGGTATTCTGATAAAGTAGCCCCCTATTTTGTAGGTATTTTACTAGGTTATCTGTTTTGTTAAGCATTTGATTGGGCGACACGGGACGAGTCCTCTGAAAAAGGTGCAAGGGATGTGGGAACATTAGCTAATGCTGGCTATCGAAATGGAAGGGGCTCCGCAATGAGATATGGTTCTCGAATAGGAAAACAGGTATTTTTAGGCTGCGTAGGATTAGGGTTCCAAACCTGCGGTTAATAAACTAGATCTCGAACTCCCGCTGGCAAATTCCCATCTGCTAAAATTTGTCCCTTTTTAATGCATTCAAATGATGAAACCAGTGGGCTCTAGGAATTATACAAACAGGGTATAAACAGGCACAACCGCACAACAAAGAAAAATAAGAACATCAATTGAAATCAGACAAACACGGTTTCATATCCAACAACAGTTTTCTGGCATCAATTAGAGAGCCCTTAGACAACACATGAGCCATATTTCATGCCCTAAAACATACATCATTTTACCTGTGCATGCAATATTTGTACTCCGAACTCCTAGTAAAGTCTTTCTCCCCCTCTTCCAACTATAAAGTTCAAGAATTCGAAACACAAAAACTCATTACAACAATCAGAAGCACCATATAAAGAATATTACAGAGAATTACGTGATTTTTCTTTATAGATGGTAACAACTTAGTTAAAATCCTCACCGGATCACTCTCATAGATGAGCTCATAACAAACCGGGGAAAGGCATCGCAAAGCACAATTCTCCCTAGCTATAGTCGAAGCAGTGCATTGCTGACCCCACAATCCACTTCAAGAAAATTATTGATCAAATCAATTCAATTAAGAACCAGATAGAAGTAAATTTAACATCTAAAACAAGAAAAAATCAACAACATTCTAACATCATAGTGTAGGCGAGTGTTGCATATATACCAGCATAATATTTGGGCGAAAACTAAAGGGTATAAGAAAACGGCAAATCCAGGGGAAAAATTCGGAATTGAGAAATCAATAATACCTCTCAATGTCTGCGTAGCAATTGTTTTTCTTCTGTCGAACCTCAGTGTCCTGTCGAAAAGGTGTATAAACCGATCAAAGGAATGCTTGTTTACCAACACTACCGAATCAAAAACATAAAATAAAATAAGAAAATCGTTACAGAGATTGGAGCTCGTGACTTGGCGATAACTAGATCAGAACTCAGTAAAAACACAGCCGCAAAGATAATCATAAAAAAATTCGCACAATATTTGGAGTCGACCATCTTGATTTTCTTCTTGAATTTGTTACTCTTGATTAAACTACGGGACAACGCAGACTGTGTGCGTGTCGTCGTCCTCTTTTTTTCTTGGGGGGGGGGGGGGAATATTCGATGGCCGGATTTCAATTGAAAGCGCCACTGACAAATGCGACTTGTTTCTCCACTATGTAGTTGAGGTTTTTCATTTATTTTGTTTGTTTGTGAGTTGTGATTAAAGTGTGGTGGAGCCTTTTTCCGAGTGAAAAAATAGCAATATTGAAAAAAAAAAAAAAAAAAAAGGGTCTCATACAAAAGAAAGTATAAAAAATTATTCATAACAAACAATCAAATAAAAAGTAACGATAAAAATAAGTTCACGATTCATTTCATTTTAAAGAATGAATCTTTAACTCTTTTTTTTTTTTTAACTATACTATTTTGTTACAATTAAGTTCTCTAGTTTAGGCTTGATTCATTTGACTTTTAAAAATTTGCCATGTAGTTCGAGAACTCGATAACAATAAAATGCAAAGTTTGAAGATGTAGTAATTAATTGAGTAGTGATATTTAGACACTCGAGGCTACGTTGATATCCGGTCTATTAAATCAAAATAGGCCGGTTAAGTTAATTTTTAAGGATTCGGTTTTTTCGATTGTTGTAGTTGGACAAATTTATTCTTCATGATTAATATCTCTCACTAATTTACGATTTGGCGGTAATTGTTTCCCTCTCACTTTTTTCTCCCTCTTTTTTCCCTCCAAATCGTAATTATATATTCATAGGTTATTTTATATTTTATTATTAGATATATATATATATATATATCTTTTTCATTCTATTTTTAAAGTTAAATTTTCTAGAAAAAAAATTAGATAACACAATAAAATAATTTCGGCCACATAGGTTGTAGTATCTTAATAAATTTGAATTAATTCTCCTATCCAAGTAAATATTATTTAAATTATTTATAAACGTATTTTTGTATTATTTTATTAAGATAAACGTATTAAAAATATATTTTAAAAGTATTTTTATATTATTTATTGTTTATAATCTATTATTTTTCCCTCCCAATAAATCATGATATGAAATTCATAATTTATAGGAAATTAGGTAAATATGAAAGCAAATCTTAAATCACGGACGTAATTTTTACTCAATTACCAAAAAATTAGGTAATTTTTACCTGTTTTTGTTTACCCAATTATCAATCAAAAAATTACCAAAATTAATGTTTACAAAAAATTGGCCTAAATCTATAATTATCATTGCCGAAAATATATTGAAAAATATATTAGGGTTTAATTCTCCACATGATATCACGATCCCATATTAGTGGAGTATATTATCCCTCAAATCATGTTCATGATAATGGAAAGATTTACATAATCGGATTAAATGATTTGATTTGATTTTATTTGATTACAATATATTTTACCACATTTTTTTAAAAAATTTATTAATAAAAATAAAGTAATATGCGATTAGAGTTGAAATAAGGCAATATCTTTATCTTTGTCACTGACCAATCAGTTCCATCATTTTAACTTTTTTGAATATCTATGGCTTCTGAGAGTAATGCTAACGAGATCTTGCTATCCATATTCGGTGAAGTTCCATCGGATCTTACTGAAAAAGAGATTATTAATTTGAACAACAATCTGACCCCAGAACATGACATGCATTACGTTTCTGAAGAGGAATCACAATTCGATGAAAGCAATAACGATTAAGAAGAAGATCAGTTGGGGAATGATGAAGAAAAGGTTCAAAATTAGTGAAATTGATTGTAAAATTAATCCGATTTTACTAGTATAAGTGATATAGGGTCGAAAGTAGTCGAGTTGGATCGATTCACGAGCATACTTCCCAATAACACGAACTAGTGCATAATGATGGTCAACCACCATTGAGAAATTAAATTTTTCAATTAACAATGGAATAATTAGAATTTAGTGATATTTTCTAAAATTATGCTAATTTTACTATTATAAGTGATATAGGGTCGAAAGTAGTCGAGTTGGATCGATTCACGAGCATACTTCTCTATAACACAAACTAGTGTATAGTGACGGTTAACCACCACTGCGAAATTAAATTTTTCAATTCAATATGCAATAATTCGAATTTAATGAAATTGATTGTAAATATAATATAATTTACTAATAAAAGTAATATAGGGTCGAAAGTAGTCGAGTTGGTTCGATTCACGAGCATACTTACCAATAACATGAACCAGTTTATAGTGACGGTCAACCACCACTGATAAATTAAAATTTTCAATTAACAATGTAATAATTCGATTTTAGTGAAATTGATTGTAAAATCAATCTAATTTTACTAATATAAGTGATATAAGGTCGAAAGTAGTCGAGTTGGATCGATTCGCGAGCATACTTCCATATAACACGAACTAGGGTATAATGATGGTCAACCACTACTGAGAAATTAAATTTTTCAATTAAATATGCAATAATTCGAATTTAGTGAAATTGATTGTAAAATTAATCTGATTTTACTAATATAAGTGATATAGATAGTCGAGTTGGATCGATTCATGAGCATACTTCCCTATAACATGAACTAGTGTATAATGACGGCCAACTACCACTCAAAAATTAAATTTTTCGATTAATAATGTAATAATTCGAATTTAGTGAAATTGATTGTAAAGTTAATCTAATTTTATTATTATAAGTTATAAGTGATATAGGGTCAAAAGTACTCGAGTTGGATTAATTCACGAGCATGCTTCCCTATAACACGAAATAGTGTATAATGAAATTCAACCACCACTGAGAAATTAAATTTATTAATTAAAAATGGAATTATTCGAAAGTAGTCAGGTTGGATCGATTCACGAGCATACATCCCTATAACACGAACTAGTGTATAATGATGGTCAACCACCACTAAGAAATTAAATTTTTCAATTAAATATGCAATAATTCGAATTTAGTGAAATAGATAGTAAAATAAATCTAATTTTACTAATATAAGATATATAAGGTTGAAAATAGTCGAGTTGGATCGATTCACGAGCTTACTTCCCTATAACACGAACTAGTGTATAGTGACAGTCAACCAACACTTAGAAATTAAAATTTTTAATTAAATATGCAAAAAATCGAATTTAGTGAAATTGATTGTAAAATTAAACTAATTTTACTATTATAAGTGATATAGGATCGGAAGTTGTAAGGATGGAATCGATTCACGAGCATACTTCTCTGTAGCACGAACTAGTGTGTAGTGACGGTCAATCACCACTGAGAAATTAAAATTTTCAATTAGACATGCAATAATTCGAATTTGGTGAAATTGATTGTAAAATTAATCTAATTTTACTAATTAAGTGATATATGGTCAAAAGTAGTCGAGTTGGATCGATTCACGAGCATACTTCCCTATAGCACGAACTAGTGTATGATGACGGTCAACCACCACTGAGAAATTAACAATTCAATTAGATATGCAATAATTCGAATTTAGTGAAATTGATTGTAAAAATTAATACTCCCTCTGTCCCGTTCTACTTGTCTCACTTCTTATTTTAAGTGTCCCACTCTACTTGTTCCACTTTCCATTTAAGGAAATAATTAAGAAATTACTTTATTCACTTTATATCACTTCTAAACCACTTTATATCACTTTATGTTACTTCAAAATCACTTTACATCACTTTATCAATTAAAAAATATTTTATATCACTTTATTTACTACACTAAACATACCTTATATATCTAATTCTTTTTTTCTTAATCTCCATGTCCGTCTCAAATGAGACAAGTAGAATGGGACTGGGGAAGTATAATTTACTAATATAAGTGATATAGGATCAAAAGTAGTCGAGTTAGATCAATGCACGAGCATACTTCCCTGTAACACGAACTAGTGTATAGTGACAGTCAACCACAACGGAGAAATTAAATTTTTCAATTAACAATGTAATTATTCGAATTTAGTCAAATTGATTGTAAACTTAATTTAATTTTACTAATATAAGTGATATAGGGTCGAAAGTAGTCAGGTTGGATCGATTCACGAGCATATTTCCCAATAACACGAACTAGTGTATAATGACGGTCAACCACCACTAAGAAATTAAAATTTTCAATTAAATATGCAATAATTCGAATTTAGTGAAATAGATAGTAAAATAAATCTAATTTTACTAATATAAGTGATATAGGGTTGAAAATAGTCGAGTTGGATCGATTCACGAGCTTACTTCCCTATAATACGAACTAGTGTATTGTGACGGTCAACCAACACTTATAAATTAAAATTTTCAATTAAATATGCAAAAATTCGAATTTAGTGAAATTGATTGTAAAATTAAACTAATTTTACTATTATAAGTGATATAGGGTCGGAAGTTTTCAAGTGGGAATCTATTCACGAACATACTTCCCTATAATACGAACGAGTGTATAGTGATGAATAACCACCACTGAGAAATTAAATTTTTCAATTAAATATGCAATAATTCGAATTTGGTTAAATTGATTGTAAAATTAATCGAATTTTACTAATTAAGTGATATAAGGTCGAAAGTAGTCGAGTTGGAACGATTCACGAGCATACTTCCCTATAACATAAACTGGTGTATAATAACGGTCAACCACCACTGAGAAATTAAAATTTTCAATTAAATATACAATAATTCGAATTTAGTGAAATTGATTGTAAAAAATACTATAATTTACTAATATAAGTGATATATGGTCGAAAATAGTCCAGTTGGACCGATTCACGAGCATACTTCCCTATAACACAAGCTAGTGTATAGTGACGGTCAACCATCACTCATAAATTAAATTTTTCAATTAACAACGGAATAATTCGAATTTAGTGAAATTGATTGTAAAATTAATCTAGTTTTAGTAATATAAGTGATATAGGGTCGAAAGTAGTCGAGTTAGATGGATTCAAGAGCATACTTCCCTTTAACCCTAAACCCTGAACCCTGAACCCTCGGATCTTTGCCATTTACTTATCTTGGTATGAAAGTGGGAGGTGGGTGGAGAGGAGTGGGTGAGTGGACGGATGTGGTGGAGAGGATTGAAAGGAGATTGAAATGTTGGGACACTAAAACTCTTTTGTTGGGAGGCAGGATTACATTGATTAAATCTGTCTTGACGACCTTGCCTATTTATCGGATGTCTTTTGCCCAATGCTAAAGGCGGTTGTTAATAAAATTCGATCTCTCCAATGCAGGTTCTTATGGGGAGGTAATGAGAATTATAAGAAAAGGGCATGGATCAGCTGTGATGCGTTGTGTTTATCTAAAAATTTGGGGGGCTTAGGATTTAAGAATTTGGACTGTTTCAATTCGGCTCTTCTTTGCAAATGGATATGGCGTTTCTTGAATGAGAAAAAGAGTTTATGGGTTCAGGTAGTAAAGGCTAGACACGGTGAGCTTAGATGGGGTAGTGAGGGGTTCAATTTCTCGATTAGGAGAAATTGCAAGGGGTGGTGGAGGAAGATTGTGTCATTGGTGGAAGGGCAGAAAGGGGTGTGGTTCAGGGCCAAACTTAAGAAAACTCTTGGAGACGGTAAGTCGGAAGATTTCTGGGAGGGTTCATGGTCCAGAGAGGTGTGCATGAAGGATCGATTCCCAAGACTCTTTCAACTTAGTGACAATAAAACAGGTTCAGTCGCACATATGGGAAATTGGGAGGAAGGTATTTGGACTTGGAACCTAGGTTGGAGAAGAGGAATTCTTGAGAGGGAGGTGCCTATGGTGGATGAGCTGTTAACGCAGCTGCGTAGTGTTCTACTGGCTGAAGGAAGAGAGGATGTTTGGAAATGGGAAAATCGGAATGTTGGACATTTTACGGTGAATGAGGCATATGAAGACATTTTAAAAATTGGTTATGAACAGCGGAATAATAAGCAAGGTGGGAGTGAATTTAAATTTATTTGAAAGATAGCGGCCCCTTTCAAAGCGCAAGTGACCGCTTGAAGACTCCTATGGAATCGGCTCCCAATGGCTGACAAATTGAGACGAGCCAATGAGGTGAGTGAGGAAGTAAGGAAATGTTGCTGCTGTAAGGTGGAAGACGAGACTGCTAGTCATTTCTTCTTGAGGTGCGCAAAAGCCGAACGGATGTGGAAGCGTATGGCCGACTGGATTGGAATTCATTGGATCTCACCAAGAACAATTCCAGGTCATTTTCTTTCTTTTTGTTATTTATTGAGGGGAGGTGCTACAAAGAAGAAACTGGGTGGTTTATGGACTTGCGTGATTTGGGTGTTATGGAACTGGAGGAACGGGGTTATCTTCGATAAGAAAGAGTAGGACTCTAAGAAAATTGAAGATGAAATTAAGTGTATGTTTTGGTGTTGGTGCAGAGCTAATTTCGGGGATTCACAGCAAATGTGTGCACTTGATTGGTCCCAAAATAAACTTTGTAATATCTGGTAAGGAAGTGTTCTCTGTAATGGCACTTCTTGTGCCAAACTGTTCTGTCTTTTGTTGGGAATAAAGTTTTATTTGTCTGATAAAAAAAAAGTATATAATGACGGTCAACCACCACTAAAAAATTAAATTTTACAATTACATATGCAATAATTTGAATTTAGTGAAATAGATAGTAAAATAAATCTAATTTTACTAATATAAAGATATAGGGTCGAAAATAGTCGAGTTGGATTAATTTACGAGCATGCTTCCCTATAACACGAACTAGTGTACAGTGACGGTCAACCACCACTCAAAAATTAAAATTTTCAATTAATAATGGAATAATTCGAATTTAGGGAAATTGATGGTAAGATTCATCTAATTTTACTAATATAAGTGATATAAGGTCGAAAGTAGTCGAGTTGGATGGATTCACGAGCATACTTCGCTATAACACGAACTAGTGTATAGTGACGGTCAACCACCACTGTGAAATTAATTTTTTTTTCAATTAACAATGAATAATTCAAATTTCGTGAAATTGATTGTAAAATTATTAGGATTTTATTAATATCAGCGATATAGTGTCAAAAGTAGTCGAGTTGGATCAATTCACGAGCATACTTCCCTATAACACGAACTAATGTATAGTGACGGTCAACCACCACTCAGAAATTAAATTTTTCAATTGACAATAAAATAATTTGAATTTAGTGAAATTGATCGTAAATATAATCTAATTTCACTATTATAAGTGATATATGGTCGAAAGTAGTCGAGTTGGATTGATTCACAAGCATACTTCCCTATAACACGAACTAGTGTATAGTGACGGTCCACCACCATTCAGAAATTAAAATTTTCAATTAACAATGGAATAATTCGAATTTAGTGAAATTGATTCTAAATTAATCTAATTTTACTAATATAAGTGATATAAGGTCGAAAGTAGTCGAGTTGAATCGATTCACGAGCATACTTCCCTTTAACACGAACTAGTGTATAATGACGGTCAACCACCACTAAGAAATTAAATTTTCAATTAAATATGCAATAATTCGAATTTAGTGAAATAGATAGTAAAATAAATCTAACTTTACTAATATAAGTGATATAGGGTCGAAAATAGTCCAGTTGGACCGATTCATGAGCATACTTCCATATAACACGAACTAGTGTATAGTGACGGTCAACCATCACTTAGAAATTAAATTTTTCAATTAACAATGGAATAATTCGAATTTAGTGAAATTGATTTTAAAATTAATCTAGTTTTACTATTATAAGTGATATAGGGTCGAAAGTAGTCTAGTTGGATGGATTCACGAGCATACTTCCCTATAACACGAACTAGTGTATAGTGATGGTCAACCACCATTGAGAAATTAATTTTTTTTAATTAACAATGGAATAATTCAAATTTAGTGAAATTGGTTGTAAAATTGATCTAATTTTACTAATATAAGTGATATAGGGTCGAAAATAGTCGAGTTGGATCGATTCACGAGCATACTTCTCTATATCGAGAGTCGAACTTCTATGCTGTCGAATTCAACACTATTTACGTACAATTTCTCTATATTTTACTAAATTAGTGAGTATTTCATATAGCGGCTAATAATTATTTTCTAAACAATTTACTATAGTACATTGTGAAATAAACCATAATACGTTACTCCATTACACTACAATATCGTTGAAAATAATAAGAACATTTTTTTTCCAACCGCAATCAAAATTGCTATGGTCAATTAACTTACCTATATAGTGAAGAAATTGAATTTATTCATGTGCAATAGTAATATTTACATTGATATCAACATTAGTATTAGGTAGGCAATAAACTTGATTTTTTCATGCCATTTTTATTTAATTTTTAATTCGAATTATAAGTTTATCCTTATTTACCTGATTCTTTCAATTTTTTGAATTATTATTTTAAATTTGAGTATATCTTTCCATCTAAATCCTTACAAATCCTAAAACCTAAAGGAGTGATGGCACTAACCATTTCACACGCCCCTTCCATTTTTTACACGACTTTCATTTTTTATTTTTTTTTAAATAAGGTTAAATATTTTTTGAGATCAACACTTACCAAATCATAACAAATCTCAAAGATTAATAGTGTGAAATATCTTTACCGAAAATATAAACCATAATTAGAGCACTTTTTTTTTTTTTTTTTTTACTTTTTCCATGATATTTTAACTAAAGCATATACACTTGCCAAACCCTAACCCTAGTGGAGTGAAACATGTATAAATAGGCAATCAATCTCATCTGCAATCATCCACCCTCCTACACTAGTATTCTCATTTCTTATAATTTCTTATCTTTTCAGCTTCACAAAATGGCTGTTGACAAAAAATAAAAAATGATCTCAAAATCTCCAAAATCGTCCGGGATCGGCAAGTCCCAAAAAACACCTATCTCGAACAAAAAATCACGCTCATCTAAAAAGCTTTTCATGTCTCCTTCAACATTTGCTGGGTCACCAAATCATCTAAAACATCAGCAGTTGTACAAAGAAATGAGACGGGAGTTCCACGGTCTAAAGACTGAGGTATTTCATTTCTTTCGTCGTCTCATGCTAGTTGGCGTCGATGAGGGCCAAGTATCCGATCTGCTGTTGGAGGACAAAGCTCTTCCAAAGCTCATGGACGTCCTCCTCGACGTGTCAAAAGACCAGGTTGAACTTCCGGATGTGAAAATTGTCAATGAAAACGGAAATGCAACAGTACTTCCGTCGGATGTGGACATTACTGATTTTGATTAGTAATCTTGTTGTGTTTATTTTTTTCATGGAGTCTAGTCTCTATTCTCGTCGGGTCTTTTTATTTCAATTAGCTCTATTACTTATCGAGTCTTAGTTCAAATTGTCGAGTCTTAATTTGAAATTGTTGAGTTTTAGTTTGAAATTCTCGAGTCTTATCGTCATAATAATATATCAATAGTACTTCAGTATTCTTCAAAATGTTCTTTAATTGAATGTTTATTTTTTTCTCTTTAGTAATAAAAAAAAAACAAATTAACAAGCCTGTCATTCCTTGTGAAATACCAGTATAAAAACAACCTAAATGCGAGTAAAATGTAATTGCAATTGTATTTCATGGCTATTTAAAGTTAAAATCAAAATATTTAAATATTAGTCGAAAACCCTAGAAATTAAGAAAAGAGTAAGTACAACAAACACGATCAATTGAATTCGTGAAACAAATTTTGTAATTAATCAAATTAAATCAATATAATTTATGCCTTAATATTTTAACTCCCGTTTGTTGATGCCTTAATTTAAGATGTAGAAAATATATAGCATGTCAATTTGAACTTAGTAAAAATTTGAAATCAAAATCTGAAGGACACATAATAGCACTAAATCTCAAATATATAGCATCACAATTTGAAGTTAGTAGAAAATATCGTCATGCAAAAACTATTCTCAACCATACATGCATTTAGATCTATATATATATAGTTATTCCATGGCCTAATATCCTCACCCTATCAACAAATATTTGAAGAAGCAACCAAAATCTCACCATGATTAAATATAATTTATTTATATTCATCGTTTCATTATTTGTTCTCCAAACAATAATAGCTTGCTTTCTTGTGGACAAATATGTTGTTTATGTTGTCAGCAATCTCCCTCCAAATTCCCCACCTCTTTACTGCATTGTGCATCTAAAGATGATGATTTAGGGAATCATACTTTAACCACAAATTTAACCTTTTTAACCAATTCGTTTTAAGTTTTACCGTGTTGAAAGCACATGTTTTACTTGGAACTTCTTGATATATATGGTTTAGTTAAATGTTACTATCATGTACGTGTTATAATAGTCTTTCTAAATCGATCCCAATCTTCATGGAAATTAAAATTTAAGAACTACAACACTGACTAAAACACCTTACAAAACCAAAACAAAAAAAGATTAAAACATAACATATGGATTTCTTATCACTATATGTCACTTCTTCTGCATTTCAAACGCTACAATTATTCACTGACTTCATATAGGATTGGTTTGAATCGCCAACCACATCTTCACTAACATTGTACTCGGATAAATCTTCAAATTTTTTTTCTTGACTGCATATATTTTTCGTATGCCTCCATAACTTCATTTTCTAATGAAAGCGCCTTATACAAGCTTCCCTTAACACCGAGAACATATGGTGCACAATTTTTCCAACTTGAAAAGATTCGAATTTGTTCGTCTTCAAAAACAACGTATAACTTCTTCTCCTTGCTTCGTCTTAACTTTATTTCCATGAATGTATGTTGAAGAAAAGTAATATGACATGCGACTGAATGAAGAAAAAAATACATATATTGATTTGAGAAAAAAAATATAATAGGGTTTAGATGTGCATAAGAAATAAAATACTTAAAATAAATAAATAAATTAAATAATGTTTCGGCTGATTTTGGATGGAAATTGTGGAAATTAAGATTATATGCAATCGCTAATTAGGTGGAAATTAGGTCAAAGTTTCCACCGATGTTTAAATCCCTGATTTATAGGAAATTAGGTAATTATGGAAAACAAATCATTTTTATTTATGGATAATTATCAATAAAAAAATTACTCATATTAAATCCACCATAAAATTTGCGAAATTATCTCCTATTTTCAATTTCAAAGTTCAAATTTCAAATTCCTAATTTATAGGAAATTAAGTAATTATGGAAACAAATTATTTTTTATTTATGAATATGTATCAATCAAAAAAATATTACTCAAATTAAATCCTAATTTGAAAGAATTTTTGTGATTTTAGATTAGGTTAGTTATTTAATTTTCGGTTAAGGGTATATTGGATCATTCAAATTATGGCTTAATTTTTGAAAATTAATAAATTATAATTAAAGATAATTTAATTACAAGAATGTCATTGACACTTGGCCTCTTGGGTCAAAATATCATTACCGTAATTATATTTCGATTACTGGAAGATAACTAGCTAGCTAGACATTCCAAGTCCTAAAGTATTCCGATAAACTAATTTTAATATGTAACTGATTCATCACTTTCCCCCCTAATGACCAATATCTCTCGAGCTCTTGATCTTGAATTTGTTTCCGTTATTTCTCAAATAACTTTTCATTTAAAGTTAATAATAATATAATGGGTTAATATTTTTCATTCCATTATCAATAGCAAACAGTAGCTCAATTACGTTTAAATTTATTTGCTGGTAGTGGTAGATGCCACATGCATATTGGTAATTTTACTTTTACATGTAAATTTGTTTTTAGTTTTTACACGTGATGACAGAGATGGAAAAAGAAAAAGAAATTGGAAAACAGAGTAAAAAGTTGTATAAGAAACATAACAAGACCTGCGGTTTCGGAGGCCTTATTATTTGTATCTGTGCGCTCAATCTTCTCATCTTTCCCTGGTTGCCTGAAAACGGCAACCCTTTTCCTTTTCAGACAAAACAAGAGGTAGGTCACCATTGTTAGGAGAGAGAGAGAGATTGGAAGAGAGAGAGAGAGAGAGAGAGAGATCGATGATGAGGTAACAAAGACAAATCTGATCGCGTTCCATCAAAGCACAAAGCAGCTGCATGATCAGATCGTCACCAAACAATTAAAAGACGCATATAGAAATCAAAACCGAAATCATCATCAAGCGATAGAAATATATATATATATATATAGAGAGAGAGAGAGAGGGAGAGAGAGAGAGAGGTGAGAGAGAAATTAAGAGTTTTTTGAGGTAGAGGCGGGGTTGGTTGGCGTGTGGAAGATCAATGGAAAGTGAAAAGGAAGGAGACGTGAGGGTGCCATTGGTCTTCGCCGTATTCTTCCTGTGCGTGACCAGCGGCGGCGTGTTCCTCGTGATCTACGTTTTCGCTCCGAGCATATCGGAGCCGTGGTACCCGGCCGCCGCCCTCTTCCTCATCAGCGCCCCCTGGGTCTTCTGGCTCATCACCTTTTTGTACACCGTCATCAAGCGCTGTTGCGCCGCCCGCCTCCGCCCGCCCCCCGCCGCAGGCGTCGACCACCAGATCTCGAGGCGCCCCTCCACCGCCACCAGTGCCAGCGGCTCCTCCTCCTCCAGGGAACCGGAGATGCCATTGACCAACTCTGTCTAATAATCATCATTTCTTTTTTTGTTAGTTATATTCCTCATCATCATATCATGGCTAGCTTGCCTTTGTGATTTATTGTATCATCTCGAATCCAATTCTCAGACATGATTTCTATTTTCTCCCCTATCAAAATGCGGTCGATTGGGGGATGATATCGCAAATTGCAATTGTTGAGGATGTTATTGATTACAGTCATGATATAATTAAGTATTTAGAACTTGTGTTTCTATGTGTATGCATTATATAGATAGGATAGCTCTAGCTTCATGCATACAAGAAACTGAAACAAGTCTCTTGACAGTATATATGAGTATTCTTAGCTAATTCACCAAATTGTGATGTCTTTATCAAATGGATCATGCCAAGAATGCTTTCAACTATTTTCGAATGTAGTTTGGTAGCTAAATGCTATGAAGAAAAGAAAACGCAAAAATATAAAATATGATGATTGATTTCTAGAATAGTATTGAAGCGGCTAGCTTTGCGGTTAGAAATTTGTTGTGTGAATGAAAAGAGTGTGCAAGAACAAACACGAACTAGCTATATATATAGTGCAAGAATTGGTGCAAAATTACAAATCAAATGGATTCAGATAGAAGCATGGACGGCATGACTCACCATCTACCCTCAAAAAGGTTAGTAGAACGAAAACACAACTATCACCATCACCTTCAATCTTTTCTTCTTTTTTCTTTTTGTGATTATTTTAATTCTTCCCTTTCCTGTGAAAGAAGGTTATTAGGAAAAGTTGCAGTCATAACTGGTGGCGCGAGGGGAATTGGAGGAGCCACGGCTAAAGCCTTTGCTGAAAATGGGGCCAACGTTGTAATTGCAGACATACTAGATGAACTAGGAGCAGAACTAGCTGAGACAATCGGAGGGAAATACGTGCACTGTGATGTATCCGTGGAACAAGACGTGGAAAGAGCAATCCAGTTTGCCATCGATTGGAAGGGACGCTTGGACATCATGTTCAACAATGCTGGAATATCTGGTCCTGAAGGGAGCATCACCAACCTCAAAATGGAACGGTTGGCTGCCCTCCTCGAGATAAACCTAAATGGAGTAGTGCACGGGATCAAACACGCTGCACGGGCCATGATCGAGGGGAAGAATGGTGGGACAATCATATGTTCATCAAGTTCAGCAGCCACAATGGGGGGTCTGGCATCACATGCCTATACTTTGTCCAAAGCGGCCATTCTTGGACTAGCAAGGAGTAGTGCTTGTGAGTTAGGATTACATGGTATCCGTGTGAACTGCGTGTCCCCACACGGGGTGCCCTCGGAGATGCTCATGAGTGCCTACAGAAGGTTCCTTGGAAATCAGAACCTGCAGCCTGAAGATGTTAGCAAGATTGTTGGTGAGAAGGGGAGCCTGTTGAGGGGCAGGGGAGGAAGCTTGGAGGATGTTGCTAAAGCAGTCTTGTTTCTAGCAAGCGACGACGCAGGATTTATAACGGGTCACAATCTAGTTATAGATGGAGGTTACACTTGTGCTAGTAATCAACTGAGTTTCATATACCAAGGATAATGCCTATATGAACAGATTACATGTCAAGCACATGATCTTGAAAAAGATGATCAGTAGTATGTATGAGTTTGATTTCTCTATGAATTAAGCTGCAAAACTTCACAGTTTTCTTTGTTATAATCGAAACTTCACAGTTAATTGGTTGCATTTACAGTCAGACTAGAAAATATCACTGATTTAGTTGGAAATCCTTGAAGTACGGGTGCTTGAGTGCATCAGAAGCAGAAATCCTCTCACTCGGCAGGAAGCACAACATTTTCTGCAATCAGACATTCAAGCTTGATTCAAAATAGCAACTGTGATAGATCATGCCTCGACTACCCACTTACATGTTCGAAACAGCAAGATTGAAAAAAGAAAAAAAAGGAAGGGGGGAAACTTACAGTGAGAAGCTCTATTCCTTCCGGTTCAAACTCAGCAAAAAGATCTGGAAGAACCCATTTGTGAGGGGGTAACTGTTTGCCACAGGAAAAAGAATGCAAGTTTTTCTTAAGTAGTAGAAAGAGAGAGGAAACAAGTAGCATATATAAACCACTTGAAACTTGACTAGAAGTTATTTTTTTGGGTCCAAATTGCTATTACCGTCTGCCCTCCAAGGACTTTGAGACAAGCTAGTGTTACTCCTTTCCAGTTTAGCTCGCTTGGCACACCACAAATGCTTCAAAACAGGAAGGCCTAAAATCAGAGATTTTTTTTATTACAAGTAGCAAAGCAGACTCAGATAAGTTTAACCTGATTATCTTCGTCAGAACAATGTGATCCGAATTCCCAGAAAATAGAGGCTCTCCCTTCACCATCTCAGCAAATATACAGCCCACAGACCATATATCGGCTGCAGTAGCATTTTGCAGCGCTCCTAGCAGGATTTCAGGTGCATTGTATTGAACAGTTGTTACCTAACCACCAGGAGATTCAAATTTGATAATGAATACTTTGACTTCTTCAGCAAAAGGACTTCTCTGAGCTAAGATTTTAGAACTTGGAAAAAATAAATTAGACTTAGGTTCTTTACAAGAATGTGTTAATAGTAATTTCATCAAATCTTGATTGCATGTTCATGTCCCCCAAAAGAGGATATATAGTTTACCAGATGCACTTTTACTTATTCCTGCTTTTAAGAGATAGTAACTGAAATACATTTTCACAAAGTTAGAGAACGTAAAAATAAACAGTATATCTTCATCAAAATTTGACTAATTTTCTCCTTGTTTTGGAACAAAATGTAAAATAAGTCGAATGCAATTCAGAATATTAGGAATTCATCTATAAAAGGGGTTGAATGGAAAAGAATATAGTGTATCAAATAAGATTTAAAACAGAATGCATGTAATGATGTTGTGGTCATACATCACGAGAAAACATAGTAGTAGAAGCATCAGCTTTTCTGGTATGGCCAAAATCAGCAATCTTTATTGTTCTGGTGTTGACATCCAAGAGCAAATTTTCAGGTTTGAGATCTCGATGCAGAATTTTCTTTGAATGGCAGTAGGAGACACCTTGGAGTATTTGGAACAGAAAGCCCTGCAAGAAGGCAATTATTGAATTCATTCATTACGCCAACTAAAAGGCAGGTGATCTACTTGCAGGCAGAGGTCTCGAAGCACATGCAAACAAGATACGGAAACAAATACAAATAATACATATTACCCACTTTTATCAGATGTTGATCCAGCTTAGAAACATCCTTGATGAACCTGCCAAGGTCATTGTTCAGGTACTCCAAAACAAGTTTGACACCCTTTGCTTCCTCAATCACATCAAGTAATCTGCTTAGCAAAATCCGTGTCAATGTAACAGATCTTTGGGTCAATTTCTATTTAAAAGAAATAATGAGGAAGCACGAATTTTCAGTTTATGCTTATTGTAGCAACCGAGTCCAATAGTTGAGAAAGAAGTACAGTTTTAAGTAATTTTCATGAATAATTAACTACTCAATACCTTGTTTTAACAGTGACTTGTTTCAATTATTTTGGCTTTTTTATTTTCAGTAAGGAATAAGTTACATAAGTTTTGATCTTTAAGTACCCCCTATCAAAACAAAGCGACTTCTTCTTCTGCCTTAATGTTTTCTAGAATATACATCTTGAATCCTGTATTAGTCATAATTCCAATTAAATTGAGGGAGAAAAGTAGTGAAGAAAACCTTACGCTTTCTTCAATTCTCTATAGTCCTCTACTAGAACTATACTCCATTTTCAAATTTATCTTCTAAAAAAAACAGGGGTAGATAAAAGAAAGGGAACCATAGGCTTACTGCTGCCCATTATCAGAGATAGAGTATAATGTAGAACACCTGACAACATTCGGATGATTCAAATTCTTTTGGGCAGAAATTTCCCTCAAGATTGAGCTTGGAAAGCCTTCATCACCAAATCGAATATGCTTAACAGCAACAACTGAATTGTTCTTCGTATCAATGCACCTATAGACATCTCCCAGGACACCTTGTTCAATCAGCTTCAGATCTTTGAACTGAATATCAACCAGAAAATAAAAATCTCAAGCCAGAGATAAAAACCACAAGTAATGGGTTATGGAGGCAATTATACGGAAAGTACAAATCTTTTCATCAAGCCAATCCGCCATAGAAATGCAGCTACTACTCGAGGCTACTAGCACACTAATCTGTCAGTAAATAAAGAAGAAAATTCTTCGAACGTTACATACACATGGACAAAACAACTGAAACAAAATTTGTGAAATAATAAATTGTAATTATTCTAACAAGCCATTTATGATCAACAGCTTTGAGGACAGGAATTACTAGCTATATTTTGTAAATCAAGCTACGAAATCTAGAAAGATCCAGAATCAATTTTTGAGAGAAGTGATCGCATATTGAATCCCTAACATGAAAACAACCTTAGATATCTCAAAATCAATGACGAGCTAACTTAATATGCATAATTTCTCGCTAGCAAATGTGATTCCAACCAATGAGTATCTTATGATAAATGTAAAAGTGATCGACAGTAGCCAATAGCCTTCTACATATGTTTTTCATTATCATAAGAAAAACCGACAGATTTCTACAAATCGGAAGGATTCACAAAATTATAAAGAATTGGAGGTGATCAAGTAATGGATTATGGAGGCAGTTACACGAACAGTACTAACCCCTCCATTAAGCCAACCACCCGACATTGAAATGCAGCTGCTGCACGAGACTACAGACACACTAATCTGTCAATAAATTAAGAAGACAATTCTTCGAACATTACATACACAAAGACAAAACAACTGAAATAGAATTTGAAATAACAAATGATCAACTGTTTTGAGGTCAGGAACTACAGGCCGAGATTTCATAAATCAAGCAACAACAAACTAGTAAGATTCAAAACCAAGTTTTAAGAGAACTAATGACCGCAGATTGAATCCCTAACATGAAAATAACCTTAGATTTCTCAGAATCAGACGACGACCTAACTTAATATGCAAAATTTCACGACAGCAAACGTGATTACAACCAACAAGTACAATGTGATTAATATAGAAATGAACGACATTAGGGTTTGCAGGCTTGAACGAACCTCGAGAACTTTTGTCTCTTCTTTCGTTGAAAAATGGAGGGAAAATCGGTTAATTTAAGATGGTATGGGATTGTCCTTTTCTTTAAAAAGAAAATATGAGATAAGTTTGGTAGAAAATGAATTATGCAAGTATTTATATGTTAATTAATATAGTAAATAATTCATTTTTCACATAAATTCACACAGCTAGTATTATCTTCCGATGCAATGCAAGGATAAGATATACTCCTCCGTACACGATAAGTATGGTCTGATTTCCTTCTTTGGTCGTCCATAATAAGTGTGGTTGTGCTAAAAATGGACATGATCCTTCACCCCTTTATCATTAAAACTCTTTTTATTTACCAAATAATCTTGAGTTGATTGATTCTCCACCACACATAATAAATAATTGTAGGTCACATTCTCCATTTACAATACTTTTCCTTCTTACTCTCTGTTTCTTAAAACCTGTGTCACTCCCTCCGAGCCACACTTATCGTGAATGGAGGGAGTATAATTTATTCAAGGATGAAAATAATCAATTGTTTAAATAAATATAAAAGGAATAATCAAATCATCTAATAGGAAAAATCAAAAAAATATTGATAGTTGAGTCAAAGTTGACATGTCCCATAAAATTCAATAACTACTCAAAATGTTAATTACTCCATCCGTCCATGAAGAAAATACCTATTTGGGGTCTAACACAGAAAATAAGAAAGCTGATAAAGTGGTTGTGAGTGGGATAAAAGTAGGATAAGAGGAGCATTGTTAATGACACCTTTAACTTTGTTAATTTTTTAGTAAGAAAAACTGTTCCACTAATTAACAACAACACTTGAGGCTCTAAAATAAATATGTCATTTACGTTGAAATTGTTCCGATTTTTTTGTCGATGTTTATTTTCACACATTTTTTTTACAAATTTATTTGAAGGTTAAATTAAATAAATATAACAATTTAATTAAGCCTTGAAGGCTTTTATACGTAACTGGACTAAATCATTTTAATTAAGCCTTGAAGGCATTGAATTATTGAAGCATTGCTTTATTTAAATTCTGTCCAAGGCATCATTAAACAACAAATAAGGCGGAAAAAAAACATTCATCACCTAAAAGCAGTAAATCTGTATTTGGCGGCAACTGAAAAATTGGAGGCAAAACATGAACTTTTCGTTGAATAAAAAAAGACTTAAAGTACATCGATTTGATCAAATCTTGTGGGGGGAAATTTAAACATCACCTAACCCCACTCAAACATCCATAAATACAGCCACAAATGCAGATTTTGTTCACTACAAACCAAAGCAATAAATACAGATACAACAATAACTAGAAAGCAGTAATGGTTGATCCAAGAGCAAAGCCAAAGCTAACTGATCCACAACAAAATACAGTAGCACAATGTCTACTCCAACATAGTAGCAATGGAAAACTAAATTGGGGAGCAAAAAGAGGCTGCCGATCATTTTCACCTCAGTTTGAAGACTATTTGGCGTATTTGGAAGATTGCAGCAGATCAACAAGGGTAGAGAATTCATGTACAAATAAAATCAATGAAGTGGGGAGTTGTGCACAAAGACAAATGGAATATTGATGTAGAGAAAGTAAAGAAACTCTCAGTCCTACAGAGGTCATCATTGAGACTCATGGCAGGTAACCTTGGGGTGAGTAAAAGCTTAATTCATGTGTGGGTAAAAGATAAGAAGTTAAAGCTACATAGCAATGCCATTAAACCATTTCTTACCCCCCAAAATAAGCTGTGCAGACTGAATTGGAGTCTTAGTCACATTGGACAGATAATTTGGATGAAAAAATTAAATTTCAGACTATGTACAATACAATACATGTTGATGAGGAATGATTTTACCTTAGTAAAACAAAAAGATATGTACTAGCTTCTGCCATAAGAGATACATCCATATAGAGCATGGAAATCAAAGAGATACATACCCAAAATCATGTTCAATTGTGCAGTGTCCAGACCAATTATAGATATGGAGGGCAATGTCATTTTTGATGGAAAGTTTGGTATGTTTCCCTTCATCATAGAAGAACCAGCACAAAGGAATTCCAAAAACAAAAAAAAGGCACAATAGAAATCCACCAAATTCCAACAATCTCCAAATCAATCATGAAAAATTCCCTTATCAATAAGGTCAGTTTCCATGCATCACAATTTTACTATCAAAATTTACAATGAAAATTCACCATTTAGTTATTTTTATCCTCCAACATGCACCACAAGTGGCCAGCATATCTCAGCAAGAATATATTTATACAACAAGACAATGCAAAGCCACACATCCAAGACAGTGATCCTATTTTGAAGCAGTTGCAAAATTAGATGGATTCAACATCAAACTGATCTGCGAACCTGCTAATTCACCAGACACTAATGTGAATGATCTTGGCTTTTTTAGAGCCAACCAAACACTCAAAGATCAGAAACCAGCTAGTGGTGTTGAAGAATTACTACACAATGTGAAGACAACATTTTAAGAATACCCACCAACAAAACTCAACAATGTTTTTCTTACTTTGCAAGGCTGCTATGAAGAAATAATGAAAGTGAGAGGGGACAATAACTACAAAGTTCCTCATATGGGAAAGGAAAGACTTCTTAGGCTAGGACTGCTGCCAGAATGCCTGAAATTTTAGAAGAATTGGTGAGGGACAACTTGGAGTTCCTAAATTTGAATGGAAGTGAAGGAGACATATTTTATAATTTGGACAAGCTAGTTGAAGGACTAGAGCAGGTTGATTTAGAGGATTAGAGAGAGGTATTTCTGTTTTGTAGATCATGATTTACAGGGACAAACAATCTGAAGGCGGATTTTGAGTTTGTTTGGAATGTAAACTTTACTTTTTGTGAAGATATTGGAATGTAAACTCCACTTTTTGTCTCAACAAGATCATTTGCATCACTGACTTAGCATTTACACTTTCATCAACCTAATTCAACCTCCTAAACTAGGGAAAAACTCACCTAATGGTGGCATCATTTAGGGAAGATGAAGTGTAGCATCACATTCTTTCAATAAAATGGACAAATTCCAACAATAAGGCATCACCAAGGCATCAATGAAATTCACCACTTAATGGACAAATTCTCAATCAAGTGCAGCATCATTGACTTATGAAAATCAGACACAAGAGTGCTATCAATTTCATAGATTAAGGCAGCAAAATCACATGCATCAGATCGCATTTCAATTGGACATCATATGCTTCAGTTAATTATTTTTTCTGGTGCATGCAATAGCATCAAATTCCAATAATAAGGCATCACCAAGGCAGCAATGAAATTCACTACTAAAGGGACGAATTCTTAATCAATTGCAGCATCATTCACCACAAAATAACATGAATCAGATCAAGTGTAGTATCAGATTATCAAATTATTTCTGAACATGCATCAATTGAAGACATAAAAAATCAAATATCAAGTGCATCAAGTGTAGTATCAATACCACTGATCAAGTGTAGTATTAGGCATCAACCATAGGCATAAAAAATCACAGATCAGACATCAAAATCACAGATCAGGCATCACCAGCCCACAATGGCATCACCAGCCCATAAAACCACACGCATCGGGTAACCAAAAATAAGAACGTAATAACCTAATTATATGAGAGATAACACGCAAGGGAAGAAGATCCCTAGCATCTGCAGATAGCGAATTCTTTCTTCTTCGATCTTATACTCATTTGGAATGAAAGGGGGCATCTCCGAATCAGAGACAAGCTTTTGCATCTCCGACTCAGTTTCCGGCACGACCGTGTCGAATCCAAGGTGAGTATCGCAGATCTGCACAACATTCTCGGTGGTAGCCATCGATTCAAAGAGAGGACTGCTCACCATCGATTCACCGAGGCGAATTATGTCAAGATCAGATTCGACATCAACAAGATTCCATTCTGGCACCACCTCCGCCGAATCGATCTCAACGAGGGGAGACTCCCATGAATAGGTAGGGATTGGCGAAAAATGAGTGGCCACTGGAATCGATAAATCCTCGTAGAAGAGAGAGTCGCATAGATCGAGTGATGCAAAGAGAGTAGTAGGGTGAGATGGAGACTGAGAGTTGGCCATGAGAGAGATGCGGCGTGATGAATTTGGGAGAATAGAGAGTGAGAGTTAGGGTTGCAGAGAATACGATTTGGGGGAAAATGGGTTTGTGAGACAGAAATGGATTTGGGCTGTGTAGGTTGGGATAGATAATTGGGTTGGGTAATTAGGGAGATAATTAGTGGGTTAATTGGTTGGGTTAATTTGTTGGGGTGCGCCCATCAATGACAAAGGATAGTAAATAGGGAATAGTTATGAGGGTATAAGGGTACAAAAAGTAAAGTGGGTATTTTCTTTGTGGACAATTTTTTTGTGGTAAGTAGGTATTTATATCGTAGACGGAGGGAGTATAATTTTGCATATAAGTTAAAAGATTAAATTAAAAATAATGGAATTATTCAATATCTATGTCACTAACGGAGAGTGAGTGAGCGTGAGAAGGGAAAAGTATTGTGAATGGAGAATAAGACAAACAGTTACTATAGGATTTATGGTGAAGAATGAGCTAAATAAAGATTAGTAAATAAAGATACTTTTAAGAATAAAAAGGTAAATGTTTATATCCATTTTTTGCTGAACCACACTTGCTGTAGACGAATGAAGTACGATATTAAGGGCTAGGTAAAATAGTACAATAAATAATACTCCCCCCATCTCACGAAAGATGTCTTCTTTGTGTTAGGCACGGAAATTAAGGAGAAATGATAAAAAATGTAAAAGTAGTGTGAATAAATAATAAAGAATGTAAAAGTAGTGTACATAAATAATAAATAATGTAAAAGCAGTTTGAATGTAAATATAAAAGCAGTGTAAATGTAATTAATTACTCCCTCAGTCCAAATTTAGTGTACCCACTTCTCCTCTTTAAAGTGTTCAAATTTAGTGTACCCACTTTGAAAATTTTACCCATCTTTACCCTTACTATTTTAGCATATTTTCTACCCTTACCCACCATTTAATACATTTAATCTAACCAACCCATTTAATTAACTGTTAATCCATTTAATCAAATTTACCCACTCAAAACCCTAGATCCCAAGCCCAAAACGCAGACTTCTCTCTCTCTCTTTCACTTCTATCTTACCCATTTCCCCAATTCCTCAATTATCTGCAATCCTAATTCTCTCTTCCCCCTCGCGACGCCGTCCATTTGCAACCCTAATTCTCTAATCCCTCCCGCCGCGACGGCCGCGATGGGTCCACCCTGAACCATAGATATATCTCTCTCTCTGTCTCCCGCCGCGACGACGTTTTCTCCGAAACCCTAGTTCTCTCTCCCTCTCTGTCGCGACACCATCTCTCTGATGAAATATCTTTGGGTGCCACCAGGGTGGGAACCCTCTCCCGTCTCTAAAGATCCTCTTATGCACTGGTCGGAGGTCGTGCCGGAGACTGCCATCCCTATTGTCCTAGAGGAACCTGTGGTTGCTCCGACTGCCACAAGCTTGGATCCTTATCAAATCTACTGCCAAGCCGTAATGAATGGTGATTTTAAACCATTCTCTGAATCAGAGACTGAATCAGATACATTGCCACAGGTTTTTCCTTTCTTATTTATGGTTTATCGTTGGTGATGGCTGGTGATGCCTATTTGTGGTGATGGCTGGTGATGCCTATTTGTGGTGATGCCTATATCGTTGGTTCTGCTTTAATGGTTGGTTCTGATTTATGCCTATGTATGCCTTGAATGCTGCAAGTGATGCACACATCCTACTAATGCACTTGACTGATTATGTTGATGTTGTTGTTGTTGAATTATTCCAATACTGATACTATATCTCTTGGAGAAGCCACTGGGCAATGCTCTTTTGCTGGTCTGATGTCAACTCTCTATTTGTGATTGCCTCTACCATTGCTCCTGGTTGTTGAAATGCATTGAATTCTGCAAATGATGCTTGTTGTATGTAAATATGTTTGCCTTAATGATGCCTTTATGTAGGCTGATGCAATTCCTATTTGAAATATGTAAATGATGCCTTAATGATCTATGATTGCTGTTGTCTTTAATTCATGCAATGAGTGCCTTTAATTGATGCAATCACTAGGAGATATAATCCCTAGTTTTGGAGGCTCAATTAACTTGTTTTGCTTTGCATGAAATTGATAAGTCTATGATGCAAAAGAGCTTGCTGAGACTACTTGATCTTGTAATTCATAAGTCAAACAAAAACACCATTTTTCCAATGCAGCTTCATAGTTGTGTTTACATTCCAAACAAGTCAAAAAACAAAAGATATCACATTGTTTGTCCCTGTAAACCAGCTCTTTACGCCTGCAATTCCCTTCTATCTGTTCAGTCTTCTACCCCCACAAGCTCCAATGCCTCTATTAATTCATCTAGGTTGTAGAATTTGTCATCTCCAAGGCCATTCTCCTTCAGATAGGCTAAGCTGTCTCTAACAAGCTCTACATCAACTTCAATAGAGTCTGGTAACACCCCTTCCTTAATCTGTCTGTCCTTTTCCATATGAGGCCGTGTGTAGTCATTGCTGCCTTTTACCTTCATTATTTCTTGATAGCACAACTGCAGTTGGAGGAAAATCTTGTTTATCTTCCAGGGTGGGTAATTCTCATAGGCTTCCTTCACATTTTGCAGCAACTCTTCCACAGTTGATGCAAGTTTCTTATCTTTCAGTGACTGTATGCTCCTAAAAAAACTCCAAGTCATTGATATTGGTGTCCGGACTGTTGGTTGGTTGGTTGATCAGATGGATACGGAATCCATCTGTGTGTGCAATTGCTTGAAAGTCTGGGTCAGTGTCCTTAATGTGTGGTTTGACATTATCTTGTTGTATGTAAATATGTTTTCCTAGACACTCTGGCCAGTTGGTTTTAATTGCCGGTACAATCTGAAATTGATGAAATCATAAGAATGCTGATGCTATATGTGTGTGTATATGACCCTGAAAAATTCTGATGCTTCCTTGAATGATAAGAATACAGATGCTATGCTTGATTCATGATTGCAAGTGATGCAATGCTCCTGCTGAAGCTATATGTGTGTGTATATGACCCTGAAATCTGTTGATGCTTCCTTGAATGATAAGAATACATATGCTATGCTTGATTCATGATTGCAAGTGATGCAATGCTCCTGCTGAAGCTATATGTGTGTGTATATGACCCTGAAATCTGTTGATGCTTCCTTGAATGATAAGAATACATATGCTATGCTTGATTCATGATTGCAAGTGATGCAATGCTCCTGCTGAAGCTATATGTGTGTGTATATGACCCTGAAATCTGTTGATGCTTCCTTGAATGATAAGAATACAGATGCTATGCTTGATTCCTGATTGCAAGTGATGCAATGCTCCTGTTGATGCTATATGTGTGTGTATATGACCCTGAAATCTGTTGATGCTTCCTTGAATGATAACAATACAGATGCAATATGTGTGTGTATATGATACAGAAAATTCTGATGCTTCCTTGAATGATAAGTATGCGGCTTTTACCTCAGTCAGTAGTTGTTGTTTGGCTACATCTCTTGTAACTGACTGCATTGGTTTGAGCTCCATTGTTCCCTTGAGTCTGTTCTTTGAATTCCTTTGAGCAGGCTCTTCTGTGATAAATGAAAATATTCCAATTTTTCCATCAAATATGATATTGCCCTCTGTATCTATGACTGGCCTAGCTATTGCACAACTGAACATTATTTTTAGGATGTGAGACTTTGACTGAAGCACCCTATGTGGTTGTTTCTCACCCACAGCAAGGTAGTACCTATCTTTTGCTTTGGTGAGATAAAACCATTTCTCATCCAAGTGGACTGTATTTTGCATTGACTGAAATTTTATTTTTCCTTCTTGAATGATGCTTCCTAACTGACTGATGCTCCAGTTTAATCTGCATAACTTATTTGCTGGGGTTAGAAATGGATTTACAGCATTGGTGTGTGCCTTCAACTTGTCATTTTTGAACCAGAGATGACATTGGCTTTTACTAACATCTAACTGTTCTGCCATTATCCTGAATGATGTCCTCTGGAGAACTGACAGGTTTTTTATCTTCTCTTCATCAAATGGCTTCCATTTTTTTTCACTAACTCAATCTTCTTGCTTTTGAGGTTTATAGGAATGCCCTGAAGTTGCTGCGCACTTGCCTTGGACCAGATATTCCATATAGTCTTCAAACAGCACTTGAACTCCTCTGCGGCTGCTTTCTTTGCTCCCCTATGCAATTTTCCATTGCTGCTGCGCTGGAGAAGCCACTGGGCAATGCTGTTTTGCTGGTCTGATGTCAACTCTCTATTTGTTCTTGGCTCTACCATTTTTCCTGCTTTATGTAGTTTGTGGTTGTTGTTGTAATGCATTGAATTCTGCAGTTTATGGTAGTATTTATTGAACTTTAAATGAGTTAGGTGAGGTTCAAATTTCCCTCTTTTATTTTGGATCACATCAATGTACCTTTACAATTGTTTATTCAATAAAATTGATGTTTTGCCTCCAATTCTATTGGTGTTTTGCCTCCAAATTTTTTACAGCTGCTTCAATTCCTGTTTTTGAGAAATCTGCACAGGATTTATTGTTTATGTCTATTGTTTTGGTTTTAATCATTCTCAAAATTACAAGTGAGAATGAATACACAAGTAAAAATAGGAATGTTGCATACACTACCATAATAGTGAAAAAAAATCGAAAAAAAAATTAATCAATCAGAAAAAAAAAATCTTGCGAAAAAAATTTTAAACAATCAGAAAAAAAAAAAAATCTGCTTGTGAAAAAAAATAATAATCTGTCAAATTTCGAAAAAAAAAATCGATAAATTGGCTAATTAATCTAAGCAATATATACACTGTTCTTGGCTTTAAATTTTGCTTTATTTAGTGACAAATTAACAAAACTAATTGCACTCATTACTATTACCCCTCATGGTTATTTTTCCACCACCAACTACACTTTATCAGCTTTTCTTAAAAGCCGTGCCAGCACCCAAAGGGGTACACTAAATTTGGACGGAGGGAGTATTTCCGAATATTTGGAATGAGAGGGCCCATAAAAACAGGCTATCTGCGGATAATCACGTACTGTCATTAGATTGTTGTGTTTCCTCAAAAAAAAAAAAAAAGAAAAAAAGTTGCTTGTGTAAGAATCTCATTACCATTGCAATATGATGATGCATAAACATTTCAACCTTTGCAATAATATCATGAAACCAACTTCCGTCATCGGATAAAAAAAAGAAAAAAAGTTGCTTGTGTAAGAATCTCATTACCATTGCAATATGATGATGCATAAACATTTCAACCTTTGCAATAATATCATGAAACCAACTTCCGTCATCGGATATTCTGTATTTCAATTATTTGGTTGCAAAAATATTGTCAATTGGTCTACATAGACCAACAACACATCATACCATCATACATGTCACAATTCGACAAGAGATAAAAAAATAAAATAAAAAAAATCTTTAGTCTTCAAAATATTATTGTAAAAATATTAAATACGTGTGTAAAACGTAATCAAATATAAGTTATTACTAGTATTATTGTAAAAATGGTGAAATGTTATGATAACATATAAGATTTGCGACCCAAAGTGTGACTACATCCTTGTGTCGACCATGATGGGCAGCATATTTGATTTTTCCAGATAATATCGGAATAATATTGAAATATTATTGCAGACACTTGTAGAGACCAAATGCTAGTAGAAAGGTATTAAAAAAAACAAAAAAAAGGCTATTGACGCAAGGGATGATGCAAGCGAACAACTTGAATTTGGGAAATTGTAAGAAAAAACAAACGTATTAGTGCATTACATTTAGAGGGTGTTTGGCTAAGTTTAAAAGCTCCTTAAAAAAGCTTCTAAGCTCTGAAATTCTTAATAATGAACAACTTATAAGCTGTTTTAAGGACTTAAAAGCTTAGCCAAACACCCTCTTACAGTATAAATATGAGCAGCGATTAGCATGGTTCGTTCCTCTGTGATTGAAAGGGAAATGGCAGAAGAGGTGAAGCTGTTGAGTGTTGGATATTTTAGTGTAATTGGATTGACTTGTTTGATCAGTATCGTCATAATAATACATCATATAAGTTTGGTGGTACGGAGTGCACGCTTATATGAATTTATTACGATTTTAGGGGCGAAGCCCCTAAAGGACGGGGGAACGGGGGCAGAGCCCCTGGCTGGGGAATTTTTTTGAAAAGTTGCAAAACTGCATAAAAAAACTGATCCGAATCAGTTTCTGCAGGCTGATCAATTTTCGTTTGTTCTGGTTCTGTATTCTCAAACAATCCCATACTAAAAGTTTGACATACTCTGAATTCTATCCGATTGAATAATTCGATAGAACCGTCGAATTGATTCGATCTGAAAGTGTTCTCACGCCTTTCAGAGAATCCGGTTTTTTGTTCGTTTCATTCATATTTTCCCCTACAAAGATCGAATCAATTTCTGAAGATGGCGAACAAGGAATCTGTGAAAGACATGACGAGGAATTTCGAGAAGTTGAACAAGTTTGTTGGGCAGGATTTCAGACGCTGGCAGAAGAAGATGCATTTCATGTTGACGAATCTCACGGTTGTGTACGTTCTGAGTACCCCCATGCCCGAGACTGTTGAAGACGAAACTCTGGAGCAAACAAGGAGACGCTTGAAGTGGGAGAACGATGATTACATATGTCGTGGCCACATCTTGAATGATATGTCTGATTCCCTCTTTGATGTGTATCAAAACGTAGAGTCTGCAAAGGAATTGTGGGATTCCCTCGAAGCCAAATACATGGCAGAAGATGCCTCGAGCAAGAAGTTTCTTGTTGGTAATTTTATAAACTATAAAATGGTAGATTCAAGGCCTGTCATGGAGCAGTATAATGAATTGCTTAGGATATTGGGACAATTCGCCCAATATGATATGAAAATGGATGAATGCATTTCTGTTTCTAGTATCATCGATAAGTTGCCACCCTTCTGGAAGGATTTTAAGAATAATCTGAAACATAAGAAGGAGGAACTGACTTTGGTTGAACTTGGAAGTCATTTCCAAATTGAACAATCCATACATGATATGGAAAGGGGTTCTGTTGGTGATACTAAAACAGTGGCTGGTTCCTCCGTTAACATGGTGGAAGAGGGTGAATCCTCGAAGGCTGGCTCCAAGGCTGGTAAAGGGAAACGAAAGTTTCAAGGGAACAACAGTAAGGCTCCTAATAAGAAGCCTAAGCTGACTTGTTAGAAGTGTGGTAAAATCGGGCACTTTAAGAAGGACTGCAAGTCTGGAAAGGGTGGAGGAAAAGGGAAAAACAAGGCTGGTTCAAGTGGATCCAAGGATCCCGGAAAGCAATCAGGTCTGTTTTTGGTACCCTATGATCATTCTGTTGAGAATTAAGTATCCATAATCTCTGAAGCATTTTATGTGCAGGATGATGATGTCTCTTGGTGGGTTGATTCGGGTGCAACATGTCATGTATGCAAGGATCTTCAATGGTTCAAGGACTTCAAGCCAATTGAATTTGGATCTTCATTAAAGATGGGCAATGTTGCTACCGAACCGATCAAAGGACTAGGAACTGTTAGTCTAGTATTTACCTCTGGAAACTCTTTGTCTTTAAGTAATGTTTTGTATGTACCTGGTATTCGTAAGAACTTGGTGTCTAGTATTGTGTTGAATAATTGTGGCTATAAGCAAGTGTTTGAAAGTGACAAGTATATCTTGTCGAGACATGGTTCCTTTGTAGGATTTGGTTATCTGAATGGTAAATTTAAGTTAAATTTGGATATTTCTTTTGTTAAGAATTCTGTTTGCATGGCTTCTACTAGTTCTAGTAATAATTTTGGCAAAGCAGAATTATGGCATGCTAGACTAGGACATGTGCATTATAAGAGATTGAAAGATATGTCGAAAATGAGTTTGATACCTGCTTTTGAGTTGAATGCTGAAAAGTGTAAAACTTGCATATTGACTAAGATTAATAGACAGTTTTTCACTAAGCATGTTGTTAAAGATACTTCTTTATTAGAACTTGTACATAGTGATTTGTGTGATTTTCATTCTACTCCGTCACTTGGTAATAAAAAGTATGTCGTTACTTTTATTGATGATGCTACTAGATATTGCTATGTCTATTTGTGTCATTCGAAAGACGAAGCTCTTGATAAATTTAAAATCTATAAAGAGGAGGTAGAGCTCATCATGGTGTGAAGATTAAAACTCTTCGCACTGATAGGGGAGGTGAGTACTATGATTCAGTGTATTTTCAATCTACTGGTATAGTACATCAGACCACAGCTCCATATACACCACAACAAAATGGTGTAGCTGAAAGAAAGAATAGAACATTGAAAGAAATGGTTAATTCAATGTTGTGCTATTCTGGTCTAAGTGAAGGTTTTTGGGGTGAGGCCATGTTGACAGCCTGTTATTTACTGAATCGAGTTCCTAATAAAAGGAACAAGATAACTCCTTATGAACTTTGGTATAAGAAACCACCAAAACTGAGTTATTTCAGAGTTTGGGGTTGTAGAGCTGTGGTGAGACTAACTGACCCTAAAATGAAAACCATGGGCCAAAGAGGTATAGATTGTGTATTCATTGGCTATCCTGAAAATTCAGTTTGTTATAGGTTCTATGTCATAAAATCTAATGACTATGTAGCTGTGCACTCTATTACTGAGTCAAGGGATGCTGATTTTGGCAATGAGAATAGATTCACATCTTTACCTAAACCTGGAGACATGATTGCAAGCTCTAGTAACTCTGGTAAGAGTGACAGAGTGACTCATACACCTCCTGAGCCTAGGAGGAGTATTAGAGCACGAAAAGCTAAAACATTTGGTGATGATTTCCAACTGTATTTGGTGGAAGGATCAAGGATTGAAATTAACTTTCAGTATCAATATTGTTTCAATATTGATGGTGATCCAATGACATACAATGAAGCTATGGCTTCTAGGGATGCTGCATTCTGGAAAGAGGCAATCCAAGATGAGATTGACTCTATAATGCACAACAATACTTGGAAATTGACTGATTTACCACCTGGGTGTAAACCATTGGGTAGTAAATGGATCTTCAAAAGGAAAATGAAGGTAGATGGAAGCATAGACAAGTATAAAGCTAGATTGGTTATCCAAGGCTTTAGACAAAAGGAAGGTATTGATTTCTTTGACACCTATGCTTCTGTGGCTAGGATTTCCACCATTAGATTATTGTTAGCACTTGCAGCTATACATAATCTTGTAATTCACCAAATGGATGTTAAGACAGTCTTCTTGAATGGTGAATTGGATGAAGAGATTTACATGAAACAACCCGAAGGTTTTGTCATGCCTGGTAATGAACATAAAGTTTGTAAGTTGATGAAATCTCTTTACGGACTAAAGCAAGCCCCTAAGCAATGGCATCAGAAGTTTGATGATGTTGTGTTGTCTAATGGTTTTGTACTTAACCAAGCAGACAAGTGTGTATATAGCAAGTTTGATACTTCTGGTAAAGGAGTAATCATTTGCTTATATGTGGATGACATGTTGATCTTTGGTACTAACCAAGATCAAGTTGATAAAACAAAGGAATTCTTGTCATCTAAGTTTGATATGAAAGACATGGGGGAGGCTGATGTGATACTTGGAATTAAGATCACACGTGGAGAACATGGCATTTCTATTTCTCAATCACATTTGATGGTCCCGATACGAGTTCTGGTGTATGGGGGGGGGGGGAATACACCAGATAAGACTTTTTAAAATAACCCCCAAAAATATAACACAACCGAGTAAAGCAATTCAGTTGGAATCACAACCGAGTAAGAAACACTCGGTTGGAAGTGAAGTGTTGTGCGGAATGTGGTGGAAATAGACTCGTATAAATTAACTCACGCTTTTATGCACGGTTGGTCAAGAACCAAGACAGTTGAGAAAGAATGCAGTTTGTATGCAGGTTAGATAATCAGTTGAATATGCAATAAGATAACTGAAAATAAACACAACACACAGAGAATTAACGTGGTTCAGAGAGAACTCCTACGTCCACGGGGAGTTGTGAGTCCACACAACTCAGTCCAAGTTCTTCTGGACAAACCACAAAGCTTACGCGGGCTTTGCAACCGTTAAGGATAAGTTTGCGGGTACTTATCAACCTTACAGTTTAGTTTTCGGGTACTAAACAACCTATCTACTCAGTTACGGGAAGAGTAGGGTCCTAGAACCTTTTCAGGTGAAAGAGAGGGTGGGGTTCCAACTAAATAGCTCGAACAAGAAGTGAGCTATGATCTAACACTCTACGAACTCTCACAAAGTGATGTTCTCAAGGTTGGATCGAAAGACACAGAAACTAATTCTAACACTCTAGAACTCTCAACAAGTGATGTTCTAAGAGGATAACTAGTTAAGCTTGAGTGCAGAATGAAGTTGTTCTTTGCTTGTATATTTCTTCTCGCACTTGTTCGTATCGTGTGTGTCTTGTATCTTTCTCTGTGAATGAAGGCCTCTATTTATAGGCAGAGATAATCAACTAGCCGTTGGAAGAGCTGTTGATCTCTGTTCTTTGATAGCGATGGCTTGTCTCTAATCTCTGCAGACTTTCTAGATTTGGCAACTGCGTGCTTCTGCTTTCCATCTGAGACAGCCTTGTGTTGGGCCAAATGAGGTAATGACAGAGAGTCAAACCTTCACGTGACTTCCTTATTTGAAATTCAAATCTTAACAGCAGACTTCCAACAAGGAGTGGTCGGTTAAGATTTTCGATCTTCAACTAACTTGCTCTTCAGCTGATGTTCTATCTGAGTGCTAACAGTTGAACTCTCAACTGACTTCAACTTCATGCAGTTGATCTTCTTGGTTGAGTTCTACAGTTGATGTTCTGAAATTGAACGCTCAGTTGTCTTCCTTGTATCTGATCAGTTGGGTTCGAACGCTCAGATGACTTCCTTTCATCTGATGTTCTCTTCCCCCTTTCTACTTCTCATCTAATGAATGCTCAGATGTTTTCCTTATGTCTTCCCCCTTTTTGAATTCACATGAAATGAACGCCCAGTTGTTTTCCTCACAACTGATGTTCTATCTCTTGAGTGTAACTTCCCCCTTTCTCAATGCTTCATCTGATGAACGCTCAGTTGTCTTCCTCACAACTGATGTTCTATCCGAGTGAAGCCTTGTTGCCGTCTTCTGCTGGAGTCCTGTAAAGATAAAATCTTAACAATGCTCAAACAGCGAGCCTAACTACTAACATTAGGATCTGGCAATATTTACTCGGTTGGGGTCAGTTGGTTTTGGAATCAATCAAAACTTTAATAAATTTCCCAATAATTTCCCCCTTTTTGATGATGCCAAAACCCTTTATAAAAATTCTAAAGCCCTTACAGATCACAACTGATCTAAATCTAACTGACTTATCTAAAATCTCAGCTGAAATTCTAGACTGTCTATAAGATGAAAACATCAAAGGGTTAGCACAATTATAACATGGTATGGAAATAACGCGATTCAGAGCTTGGACAATGAGAGATTGTTCATCAAGGTGAATCTTATAACTGAATAGTTTTCATTACAACTGATTGCTACAAAGACAAGCACAAAAACTAAAAATCACATCAGTTGCTCAAAAACTATCTGAGCTAAAATTGTAGCCCATACTTACTGAAAATTCTCACAAAAATTTCTCTCTTAGCAGCTGACTCCTTGGAAATGTTCACTCCATGCTCCTTGCAGACTTGCCTTGCTTCGGCTGCAATCTTCGTCCGGTTGGGGGTGCGGGAGTCTGGAAGGAAGGGAGGCTTGTATGTGACCTTCTAAGGGACGGGGACAGTGTTCAGATCCAGTTTGGCTTCTATCATTGCACGTCTGAACTGGCTGAACATGCCCAGGTCCCCAGAGTGCAGCTCGGTCAATGCTTCCTTGAACGCTTTCCTTGGGTCATCGGTTGTGTAAACCTTCCTGTAGTAGAAGTCGTTTACGAACTCCTGCTTGAACAGCTCCCATTCCTCATTCCACTCGGTTGGCATCCACTTATCAACATGCCTAAATCGACGCTGGACCTTGGACTTCCCTGGCAACCTCTGTTGCTTCAACCGAGTTTCAGCCTTTGTTTGATGTTTGTTGATGCGGCGTCGGCTGCGGAAGGCAACGTTGCGGTCCAAGTTCTGGGTTATCTTCTTCAGCTCCTCTTCGAACTGGTTCACCCTTCTGGCCTGGCTGGCGGCGAACTTCTTGATCCAGCTCGGATTCATGTAGTCTTTCTCCTCAACATCCATAGCCTTAGCAGCTGCAATGCACCCTTCGGTTGTGATACCGTCGAGTTCAGAATCCAGCTCGGCTGCGATCTCGGCTATGGAGTTGTAAGAAACTCCGAACTTCTCTGCCTGCTCCAAGTCTTTTGACATTTGAGCTCCACCAACTTCGGTTGACTTGGGAGCAGCAGACTTTCTCCTCAGCTGGGATTTTGATTTTGTAGCAGCTGGCACTTCTTTCTCAGCTTGGGTCTCTTCTTCCTCCTGCAACTCAACATCCGCCTCCTTCTCTTCCCCCTTTTTGGCATCAGCAACAAGGCTTGCTACTGAACCATCCAGAGAGGTGAGTTGTTGCTCGGTTAGTTGAATGCGGTTGAAGAGTTCATCGACTGCGCACTCGAGCTCCACCTTTTTCGCCAGTTCGGAGTCCTGGCGCTCTTGTTCGGCTTTCTTCAAGGCAGAGAGGTTCTCGATGACCTCAGTTTGAAAAGCAGCAAACTCAGCCTATCGCGACTCGAACCGAGATTCCCATTCAGCATCTTGAGTTTGTTGGGACTTGGTGAGATTGGAGTCGGACAAGGACTTGATGACGTTCAGCTCAGACTTGAACCCCAGAAGAGTGGACTTCAGCTCCGACATGTCTTGGCTGGTGGAGGAGGAGAATTCTTCCAGCTTTGTCTTCATCGCAACATTCTCCTCCACCAGCTGCTGGGTCTTCTCGTCTTGTGCTTCCAACACTCTCAGCTGGTCTTCTTTTTGTTGCTGGAGGTTGGCAAGCATCTCAGTTCACAGCTGGTTCACCCTCTCAGCTATCAGCTCACAGATTTCTTTTGAAGAGGGAGCTGGCTGATCAGCTGGAGGGGCACCTTCAATCAAAGCTTGTTGCTCAACTGTCACCATGGCTTGGCGGTTGGCCAGGTACAGTTGCAGCTCTTGTTCCTCGTCCTTTGCTGCGGCAGCAGCTGCGTCCAGATCGTCGAGGAAGTCAGCTGACTTGATCAGCATGTTGTCGAGAAAGTCGATGCAATCTTGTCCAGCTGCCTCCCTGGTGTCTGTTCCTTCTGCCTCGCTCTAGTCCAGCCGACGTGTGAGCAACGCAACCTTGTTATTGTAAGCCACTTCTAGGTTGGAGTAGTTGAAGTAGGCTCGGATGCGAGACTCGTCGAACTTCAGCCTGTCCCAGCTGTGCACCCTGATCGTATCTTCCTTCACGTACCAGTGACTGAAGATCAGGTTAAATTGGTACAACAGCTCGGTTCCGAGAGTGGCGAAGACCGGCATGTCGCGAGCCTCTGGGAACATGCCTATCAGCTTCTGGAAGCAATAGGCCACCTTGCCTTCATGCTCCAGTGCGATGGCCTGAGCGTCAGCTTCTTCATCTATCGGCGAGGGAGATAGATTCTCGAAAGGCAAAGGTTCAAAGTCTTCATCAATGTTGGCCAAAGAATCGGTCACAACATCGGCATCGAGCTAGGAGCTCGGAATATTGGATTCAGTTAGGATGGGGGTTTCAATTAGTTCCTCAACATTGGCCGAAGGAGCGGTCACAATATTGGCATCGAGCAATGTGCTCGGAACATTTGGCTGTGTTTGTTCGGTTGAGAGAGCTAGAGGCTCTTTAGGCGGTACGGCATCAACTCCTGCCGTGGAGGAGGTGGGAATGTCTTCAACGTCCTCAGATGAGGAAGAAGCATCTGACATCAAATCCGTCTCCATTCCTTCAGCCTCGTCAGCTCCGGTGGCTCGAGGAACGATCTCGAAAGTGGCAGCCTCAGCTGAGCGGCTCGACTCAGATGGCTCCTCAGCAGGTGCCGACTCAACTGGTGCCTCCTCCTCAGCTGGAGCTTGCTCCTCAGCTTGTACCTCAACTGGCTCCTCAGCTGGCTCTGCAGCTGGCACCTCAGTTGACTCATCAGCTGACACCTCAGCTGGCTTTTCAACCGTCTTCTTGAACCGTACCCTCAGCTTTTTCTGGGCAAGCTCCTCAGCTGTTTCCTTCTCCGACTCAGCTCGTCGGCGTGCAGCTTTGGATTTGGTGGGGCGAACGATAGCTGGTTCCCCCTCAGCTGTGGGCTCAGCAGACTTCGCAGTCTTCTTCTTCTCCATAGGAGTGTAGACACTCCTAAGCACCTCCTGTGCCTTTTTAGCTGTTGGGAACAACATCAACTTCTTAAAAGGCGTCTCCTCACAGTCGTCCCAGACCATGTTGCGACCCTCGGTTGCGAGCAGGATCAGGGCTGAGATCTTGCAGCAGAAGTTGAGTGTCTCTTTCACATTCAACAGTTTCTCTCCCGAGTCTGTTGTTGTCTCGGAGATCTTCGACTTCTCCACCATCAGCTGGTTCAGAAAGTATTGGAACCAGTTGATTTCATGCTTGTGCTCCAACGCCACCAACCGCTTCAACTTTGGTCGGCTGATGTCGCCGAAGGCTCCGCTGTAGCCGAACACCACCTTGGACACAACATCGAACAACAGTCGATGTTCTGGCTTCAATTTTGTCCTTTGCATATTACTCCTTAACTTCTCCGGAGTGATTAGAGCATTCTCCAGAAACTCGTCGGCATGCTCGTCGGTTATGTTCTCCAGAAATTCCGTGGCGGTGTGGTTGACGGGGATGATGTGTCGGAGGGCATCGGAAACTGCTATGGGGAAGGTGACACGGCGAATAGTCCTAGCCGGAACGTCACGTTGCCAACAGGAGACTTCCGTTGTAACTCCTTCTGTGCTGTTGATGGAGGCATGGAGATTCACGTAGAACTCCCCTACCTAGCGCCTGAGCAGGTGGGAAGGGCAGAGCTTCGCCCATTCCAGGAGCCCGTTCTCCTTGAGTGTATTGGCAAGGGGAGCCAACACCGGCGACTCCAATTCCTCGTCGGAGAGGATCTGTTCGAAAGTGAATCTTCGACACCAGCATGTCGAATGATTCTTCATATGAGGTGGGGACAAGAGAAGATCCGGAAGAAGCCATTTTCTTGCTTTTGGGGGCCATTTAAGATCACTGCAAAGGTATATATAGGAAGAAGTAAGGGAAATCTTTTGCAGAAAATAGTTAGACAATCTCTGAGAAGACGATGAACAGTTATTGCAAATAGATACGAATATGGAAGGTAAGAGATCACTTCCTAATTTTCTGCTATTTATAGGTTTTTGACTCGATTGAGATCGACGGCTGGGGTTAAATGGCGCGAATCCATCAACGGCTGAGATCACGCGACTGTTGACTATCTTTGACTTGACGTCATGCACCGAGTTCCAACCCGCGCGTGAGAAGGTGTACAGTTTTTCTTGTCAGCCCAGTCGCACTATAAAGTAGGCTATTGATGTTCAGCCGTACTTTACATTTAATGCGACATGATGGCTATTTTAATGTAACTAACTAGCTCAGGAATGTTTGAATTTATTTCAAACATTCTCATTTAAGAACATAACACCTTCAGCCATAAATGTTACCTGCCAGCTGATGTCGGAATCAGCTGTGTTCCCATGTTGCAGCATACCATCAGCTGACTTCGTTTGTTCAGCTGACGTTTGATCCAACGTTGCAGCATACCATCAGCTGACTCGAATTCGTCTGTTCAGCTGACGTCTGATGTCTTCGGTTGGCAATCAGCATCTGAGATTCCCCCTTCATCTGAGCTTCCCCCTCAGATGGATATCTATCTCTTCACCTCAGCTGGTTCCTCATCTGATGGATCCAGCAATCCAAGTAAGTCACATAACATCTTGAACCGTGCTTCGGCTAGAGGTTTGGTGAATATATCTGCTCTCTGAATCTCAATTAGAATCTTCTCCATGGATACGTCCTTCTTCTCAATATGGTCTCAGATGAAATGATGTCGGATGTCGATGTGCTTGGTCCGAGAGTGATGAACAGGATTCAAGGAGATAGCAATGGCACTTGAGCTATCACAATGAATGGGAACCTGTCCAGTTGCAACTTCATAGTCTCTCAGCTGTTGCTTGAGCCACAATACTTGCATGCAGCAGCTACCGGCAGCCATATACTCTGACTCGGTTGTAGAAGTGGCAACACATGCTTGTTTCTTGGAGAACCACGAGACTAGCTTGCTTCCCATGAACTGACAATGTCCAGATGTGGACTTCCTGTCCAACCGATCTCCGGCTAGATCTGCATCTGAGTATCCAGTCAGTTGGATATTGTCGTCGGTTGGATACCACAACCCAACATTAACAGTGCCCTTCAGATACTTGATGATGTTCTTTGCTGCCAACATGTAAGCTTCCCTCGGTTGAACTTGGAACCGAGCACACACTCCAACCGCATAAGATATGTCTGGCCGACTGGCGGTTAGATAGAGCAAAAAACCGATGATCCCTCTGTACTTACTGGCATCCACGAGCTTTCCCTCAGTTCCAGGTTCAATCTTCCAGTTAGTATTTATCGGGATCCTTGTTGTCTTACTTGTCTGCAATCCGAATTTGGTGATGAGCTCCTTAGTATATTTGGACTGATTGATGAAAATCCCTTCTGGTGACTGCTTCACTTGAAGTCCAAGAAAATAGTTCATCTCACCCATCATTGACATCTCGAACTTCTCCTTCATGAGATTTGAGAATTTTTCACACAGCTCCTTTGACTTAGAACCGAATATGATGTTGTCGACGTAGATTTGCACAACAAGTATATCTTCTCCAACTTTGATGGTGAACAGGGTTTTGTCAACTGACCCTCGTTTGAACCCCGAGTTCAGAAGAAAACCACAAAGAGTGTCATACCAAGCCCTGGGTGCTTGTTTTAATCCATAGATTGCTTTCTTCAACTTGTACACTCTTCCATCTCCAGTTTCAAAACCAGGAGGCTGTTCAACATATACATCTTCCTTGATATCACCGTTGAGGAAGGCACACTTCACATCCATCTGATAGACCTTGAACTTGTGAAATGCAGCATAGGCTAGAAAGATTTGGATGGCTTCCAGCCTTGCAACCGGCGCGAAGGAGTCCTCAAAATCGATTCCTTCTTGTTGGCAATATCCCTGAGCTACCAACCTTGCCTTATTTCTCACGATGAATCCAATGGCGTCTCTCTTGTTCTTGAAAATCCATTTTAATCCAATGACTTTGACACCATTTGGTCTTTCTACCAACTCCCAAACACAGTTGCGTAGAAATTCATTCAGTTCTTCTTGCATTGCTGTTGTCAAGTGAACACAGTTGAGAGCTTCCCCAACATTCTTCGGTTCTGGCACATCAGCCACGAAGCAAGAAATCATGGCAACATCTCCAGCTTGCTCGAACTCCTCCAGAACTGCCAACTCCTCAGCATATTGGACATAAGTGTTGGAATCTTCCTCGGTTGAGTCTGGAATCGCAACTCTGCTCCTTGTACGCACACCTTCGGTTGGATTTCCGATGATGTTGTCAGTGGAATGATCTTCATACCATCTTCTGTTGCGTCTTCCTTCTTCTTCCAATTGAGGCTGTTCCGTGATCTGAACTATAGGAGATGCTGGACTCTTCTGAGCTGGTGATTTTTCAATTGTTGAGTCTGGATCCTCAACATTGACACCATTTTGAATCGGGCTCGGTTGGGCTTCGGATGCCGATGCAGTTGGAGAGGCATCAGCTGGAGTTCCCCCTTGAGATGAGCTGGGGTCCTCGCATTCATCTTCAGAGGAGTATGGATCATCATCCTCAGTTGCCCATACCAATGGTTCAGCTAGATTCTTTTCCCTTAGTGCTTTTGATCTGGTGAGAGCAGGTGGAACTTGTGGATCAGCCTGTTGTCCTTTAGCCTGTTCCCTGCACTCAAAAGTAGATTCATCAAAACTAACATGAGGTGTTATCTCCACAACACGAGAGCTATTGTTGAAAACTCTATAGGCCTTGATCCGAGCAGCATATCCAAGAAATATGCCGTTCGAAACCTTGACATCAAAAGTTTTCAACCGAGTCTTCCCATTGTTGTGAATATAACACTTAGAACCAAAAACGCGAAAATATGAAATATCAGGCTTCCTGCGTCTCCATAGCTCGTATGGTGTCTTTCCCAACTGCTTGGTTAGAAGAGATCGGTTCTGGGTGTAGCATGCTGTGTTGATGGCCTCAGCCCAAAATCTCTTTGGCAGAGCTGAGCTTGTCAACATGGATGTAGCTGCATCTTTCAGTGTACGGTTTCTTCGCTCAGCTACTCCATTCTGTTGCGGAGTACGTGCAGCTGATGTCTGATGAGTAATTCCATGCTTCTCGCAGTACTCGATGATTGTTTCATTTAGAAACTCGGTTCCACGATCTGATCGGATGGAAATGATTTTCATCTCTTGTTGGTTTGATATCCGATCCATCAACTTGGGTAGCTCATCTCGGGTTTCACTCTTGTGTCGCATGAAAATGGTCTACGTGTATCTGGAATAATCATCAGTTACAACAAGGGTATACTCGTTGCCATTCATGCTCTTTGGTGTAACTGGCCCGAAAAGATCCATGTGGATCAGCTGTAACACTCGGTCGGTTGAGGGAGTTGTCTTCAATCGGAAGGAGGATCTAGTGAGCTTTTCCAACTGGCATGCACTGCAGATATGTGTTGTTGAAAACACTCGGTTTGATATGCCTTTTGCATGTTCTTGTCTGGCAAGTCGGTTCATAGTCTTGAAGTTCAGATGGTTGAGCCTTTTGTGCCACAACCAGCTCACATCTGAACTGCTCTTTGATAACAAGCAGGTGTCATGAGGACTACTGTTCCAGTCAGCATAGTAGACATTCCCGGTTGGCGATCGAATTCCCAACAATATGACCTGCTTTGATCCGACATTTTTAACCCTGCAACCCTGTGCATCAAACTTGACAGAGAAACCATTATCACCGAATTGGCTGATGGAGAGCAAGTTATGCTTCAATCCATCAACATAAGAAACATTAGAAATCGAAACATGATTGGTTTCAAGGGTACCGTAACCTCTGGTGTGACCTTTTGAGTTGTCACCAAAGGTAACTGAAGGTCCTTCTTTCTCCACGAAACTCCCAAGCAAATCCTTCAGATTTGTCATGTGTTTCGAACATCCACTATCCATCACCCACAGAGTTCGTGATGTTTTATTCTTCCTCAGCTGTTTCTCCTGTACCTGCAAGGAGAAACTCGCTTAGGTCCCCAATTTCAGTTGGGTCCTGGAGGGTTAGAACCAGTTCCCCCTGGAAATGTTAGTCGCTTTTCCCTGTATACTCGGATGGATTTATCATTCCAGATCACTTTTCCTTCATCATCAACTATAACAACACCTCGGTTATCCTTAGGCTTGTTGTTAGTAGTGATGTTCTGTTTTCTTGGGAGGAGTTGGATTTCTCCCATTCTGAGCTTTCGGAGGAGAGGTTTTCCCCCTGTTTTGATGGCGATTCTTATCCTGTTGAATTTGTCTGTGAGGTCGGACGCCATGTTGGAATCTTTGTGGCTAATTCTGATTCCAACTTCCTGAATGTTATCTGTAGCTGTTCATGCCCTGTTGATGGTTCATGTTGTGGCATGAATATCTCCAACTGTTCGACCTGTTCCTTATTGATTGACTCGGTTGGAACCTTTGGTTGAACTGATGATGGAACCGCTGTTGATTCAGATGGTTGGATCCTTGTCGGTTCTGCGGTCGGTTCCATTCTTTCTGATGTTGACTCTGAGGTTGATGCAGAGGTCGGTTCTGATTCAGAGTTTGGTTGCGATTGTGTCTTCGACACATCTGATTCCTCTTCTGACTTTTGGAACAGTCCCCCTCGGTTGATGTCCCAACCGATGGAATGTTCTGTCCTCCATCTACTGCTCCTTTTCCCTTCTCAGTTGTGGTTGCCTTGGTCGGTTGAGCTTGCTGTGAAGTGGAGGTTGGATTACTTTGGGGAGATTCAGACTCAGCTGTGTTAGGTTCGACAACCTTGACTTCTACAGCTTTGATGAAGGTTGCTGGAGGAATTCCAGTATCTTTGATTACATCATAACCGAGTCCTGACACGTCATCCATCTGTCGGCTGTAACTGATAAGATTCTCGATGATCTTGGATGACTGATATAGCTTTATTAAATTGTCCTTCTCAGTTTGCAACTCCTTGAGGAGGACAGTTATCTGCTCGGTTTGTCCATCTGACTTTTTTATCATCTGGTCGATCTGAGTCTCTTGATTTTTCAACTGATCTTGCTGCTCCTTGATCTGCTTTGTCAACTCCTCATCGGTTGGAGCATTATTTCGGTTGACCGCATTCAGTTGACTTTTAAGATTATCTATCTCTTCAGTTTGGCTCTTGATCAGATCGTCCTTTTCGGTTAAGGATTCTTCAAGTTTGGAGAACTGTTCTTGAAGACTCTTAAACTCAACCGATTGCTGATATAGTTCCTCACTGAGTTCTTGAAAGTCACTCCATGAGGGTTCCAACTCTTAATCCAGTAATTCCTGCATGTTAGAAATATTAGAAGAATTTAACTTAGCAGGATTAAAGTGTACCTCAGTATTATCTTGGCCGGTTCCAAGTGCCATGAGGCATTGATCCTGACTGATAGCGTTGTTGGTGGAAGTCAGCTCATCCTCATCTTCAGTGTCACTGAAGATGTCCATGTCATCAACTGCTTCTTCTGCAACCATTGCCTTGTTCTTTCCAGCTTGCTTGGCCCTCAACGCTTCTCTCTCTTTCTTCGAGAGATCTGGACAATCTGCTTTGAAATGTCCTTCCTTGCCGTATTCAAAGCAACCGTTGTTCACAGGCTTTGAATTATCTCGAGTTCGGTTGGATTTGTAGAATCGTTTGTATTTCCCGAACCGAGTGTCCATGTCAGCTAGCTTCTTTGACAGGGCGGCTATGCTCTGTTGGAGCTCCTCTCTGCTTGGCTCCTTTGCAGCTGTGTCCGCAGATCTTGTTGGCATTGATGTCCTTGACTTGGAGTAATCAGCTCGAAGTGCAACTGACTTTGTGGCTGAACCAACATCTTCATGTCGACTCGTCTGAACCGAGGACTGAGATCTTCGTCGGTTCACCTTGTACTCATTTCCCTTTAGGATTGAGAACAATCTTTCAGTTCCCATCTCACCAAGGTCAGCTCGGCTCTCGTGGATATTTGTGAAGGTATCCCACTCGGTCGGTAGAGCTTGTAATACTTTGAGGTTGATTTCTCTCGAAGTATACTTTCCTTTTCGGATGGACTGGATCCTTCTGATGATGTCCATGAACCGGAGCTCTAGCTGAGCGATGGTTTCATCAGTTCTCAAGCAGAAGTTGTCGAAATCTTGGCAGGCATGTGAGAACTTGTTCTCCTTAGTTTCGTCGCTTCCTTCACTCAGCGATGCCAAGATATCCCACATCTCTTTGGCGGTTTCACACTCCTCTATGCAAGGCAGATAATCTTGTCCAACAGTGGACATGATCGTGCTCTGAGCCCAGATGTCCAACTAGCTCACTTTGGCTTCCTCTGGAGTGTAGTCTTCTGGATTTTTCTCCACTAACTCCACAGTTGCATCCCCATCGTTGGGATTTGTAGGAGTGCGAGTGATTCTTTCTCTGATGACGATTGGTCCGGATGTTAGTACTTGTTGCATCCGATGATGCTTTGACAGTAATATCTTCTTCATCCGTGTTCTCCAGGATGTATAGTTCACAACCGAGAACATGACCACGATCTTATCCTTGACATCCATCTGCACACAATAACAGAACAAATATGCAAGCAAATATGCACTAGCGAGATAAAAAGATCTGTTCAGTTGACCACTGAAGAAAACACCTCGAATTCACACCTTGTGAAACAGAGTCAGTAGTCTTTTGAACCACTGCTCTGATACCACTTGATGGTCCCGATACGAGTTCTGGTGTATGGGGGGGGGGAATACACCAGATAAGACTTTTTAAAACAACCCCCAAAAATATAACGCAACCAAGTAAAGCAACTCAGTTGGAATCACAACCGAGTAAGAAACACTCGGTTGGAAGTGAAGTGTTGTGCGGAATGTGGTGGAAATAGACTCGTATAAATTAACTCACGCTTTTATGCACGGTTGGTCAAGAACCAAGACAGTTGAGAAAGAATGCAGTTTGTATGCAGGTTAGATAATCAGTTGAATATGCAATAAGATAACTGAAAATAAACACAACACACAGAGAATTAACGTGGTTCGGAGAGAACTCCTACGTCCACGGGGAGTTGTGAGTCCACACAACTCAGTCCAAGTTCTTCTGGACAAACCACAAAGCTTACGCGGGCTTTGCAACCGTTAAGGATAAGTTTGCGGGTACTTATCAACCTTACAGTTTAGTTTTCGGGTACTAAACAACCTATCTACTCAGTTACGGAAAGAGTAGGGTCCTAGAACCTTTTCAGGTGAAAGAGAGGGTGGAGTTCCAACTAAATAGCTCGAACAAGAAGTGAGCTATGATCTAACACTCTACGAACTCTCACAAAGTGATGTTCTCAAGGTTGGATCGAAAGACACAGAAACTAATTCCAACACTCTAGAACTCTCAACAAGTGATGTTCTAAGAGGATAACTAGTTAAGCTTGAGTGCAGAATGAAGTTGTTCTTTGCTTGTATATTTCTTCTCGCACTTGTTCGTCTCGTGTGTGTCTTGTATCTTTCTCTGTGAATGAAGGCCTCTATTTATAGGTGGAGAGAATCAACTAGCCGTTGGAAGAGCTGTTGATCTCTGTTCTTTGATAGCGATAGCTTGTCTCTCATCTCTGCAAACTTTCTGGATTTGGCAACTGCGTGCTTCTGCTTTCCATCTGAGACAGCCTTGTGTTGGGCCAAATGAGGTAATGACAGAGAGTCAAACCTTCACGTGACTTCCTTATTTGAAATTCAAATCTTAACAGCAGACTTCCAACAAGGAGTGGTCGGTTAAGATTTTCGATCTTCAACTAACTTGCTCTTCAGCTGATGTTCTATCTGAGTGCTAACAGTTGAACTCTCAGCTGACTTCAACTTCATGCAGTTGATCTTCTTGGTTGAGTTCTACAACTGATGTTCTGAAATTGAACGCTCAGTTGTCTTCCTTGTATCTGATCAGTTGGGTTCGAACGCTCAGATGACTTCCTTTCATCTGATGTTCTCTTCCCCCTTTCTACTTCTCATCTAATGAATGCTCAGATGTTTTCCTTATGTCTTCCCCCTTTTTGAATTCACATGAAATGAACGCCCAGTTGTTTTCCTCACAACTGATGTTCTATCTCTTGAGTGTAACTTCCCCCTTTCTCAATGCTTCATCTGATGAACGCTCAGTTGTCTTCCTCACAACTGATGTTCTATCCGAGTGAAGCCTTGTTGCCGTCTTCTGCTGGAGTCCTGTAAAGATAAAATCTTAACAATGCTCAAACAGCGAGCCTAACTACTAACATTAGGATCTGGCAATATTTACTCGGTTGGGGTCAGTTGGTTTTGGAATCAATCAAAACTTTAATAAATTTCCCAACAACATTATATTGAGAAGGTATTGGAAAAGTTTAATCTCAAAGATTGTTCTCCAGTGGGAACTCCTTTTGATCCTAGTGCGAAACTCGTGCCTAATAAAGGAGTTGTTGTGAATCAGCTTGAATATTCAAAGGCTATTGGTTCTCTCATGTATGCTATGATTAGTACCAAACCTGATATAGCCTTTGTTGTTGGAAAACTGAGTAGATATACTCACAATCCGAGCTTAATCCATTGGCAAGCAATTAATTGAGTATTTAAATACTTGAAAGGAACTATGGATTATGGGTTGACTTATTCTGGATTTCCTTCTGTTCTTGAAGGTTATTCTGATGCAAGTTGGATTACCAATTTGGAAGATCATTCTTCTACAAGTGGTTGGACATTCCTTCTTAGCGGTGGTGCTATACGTTGGGCATCAAAGAAACAAACTTGCATCACTAATTCAACAATGGAATCTGAGTTTGTGGCTTTAGCAGCAGCTGGTAAAGAGGCTGAATGGCTAAGAAATTTGGTTTATGAAATTCCATTGTGGCCTAAACCGTTTTCATCAATATCTATCAGATGTGATAGTGCAACTACCTTGGCTAAGGCATATAGTCAAGTGTACAATGGGAAGTCTCAACACTTAGGTGTTAGACATAGCATGATACGTGAACTTATCACGGATGGTGTGATATCTGTGGAGTTTGTGAGAACTCAACACAATTTAGCCGATCATTTAACCAAAGGGTTAAGTAGAGATCTTGTGCGCAAGTCGGCTATAGGGATGGGTTTAAAGTCCACTAGAAATCTCTGATATTAAGATACCCAATTTCCATCTAGTATGACGCTAGGTGCTGAATTCAATGTGGAAGACTTAATATCTAGAGATTGGAACACATTAAAGAATTATCCCAAGGTATGTGTTCGGACCTGCAAGTTAAGGAGGTTGAATGTATACATTCTTAATAGCTCTTTTGACAAATTGCATGTGCAGGTGCAAGAATAAAAGAGCTACCTATATGAGCATGAAGTTTAGCCACTTCAAGAAGCTGGGACTTGGCTTTGACATGTTTATGAAGGATAAGGACACAGGCTAGTAAAATATAGTGTCAAGATAGAACATATAAGTATGTAAACTTTTGTGTACATTATCTTCGTGTATTCAATATGAATTCACATGGTTCAATCCTTAGAGATACCCTGTTATTCGAATATATGGAATGTGTAGTGTACTAAGGTGAAATTCAATCGTCACGATATTTCATTTATGCAAATGTTTGAAGGTTTGAGATGACTTGTTTTAGTTAATCAAGGATTACACTAAAATAGGGGAGGATTGTTAGATATTTTAGTGTAATTAGATTGACTTGTTTGATTAGTATCATCATAATAATACATCATATAAGTTTGGTGGTGCGGAGTGCACGCTTATATGAATTTATTATAATTTTAGGGGCGAAGCCCCTAAAGGACGGGGGTTTGAGGGCAGCGCCTTTCAGAGAATTGTATCCGATTGAATAATTCGATAGAACCGTCGAATTGATTCGATCTGAAAATGTTCTCACGCCTTTCAGAGAATCCGATTTTTTGTTCGTTTCGTTCATATTTTCCCCTACATTGAGGACATGGTCGAGTCCATATGGTTTGAGGGCAGTCCACGCACTCAAGATATCAAAGGCGTTGAGTACGAAACAGTGTTTGAGGATCTGAAAAACAAAAACCTTCACTACAATCCTATACACCACAAAGTATCTATTCTGCTGCACACCCGGACAGCCCATTTGCGAGTCCCTTGTCATTCTTGAATACATCGATGACGTTTGGAACCACTCTCCTCTCCTCTCCTTCCCCAACACCCCTACGACAAAGCCATGGCTCCATTCTGGGCCAAATTCGGAGATGAAAAGGTACAACACCTCCTTTAACCTCACCATAACATGCATCATCCAACTTATCTCAAGCATTTCAATCTTACCTACACGTCATGAAACTTAAGCAGGTTATACCGTCAATTTCAATCTTACTCATGAATGTGTGTGTGCGTGTGTGAGAGAGAGAGGCCATTTTCTAATTTTATCTACACGACTTATGTGAAATGGAACACTTGAAATGATGGCCGGCATATGTGCTAAAAAATCTACAAAATTTATCCAGTAGCCGGCAAATAATGAAATAAGGCAAAAAGACCAAACACAAAGTTTGATTCCTCATCAGCCATTATTATCAGGCCTGACAAAATCATGAAAATTATCGACACACAACAAATGCCGGACCTTAGCCCTGCCTGCATTCTTTGCAACAGTATTCACACCAAATACAAATAATAATAAAAATCATTCCTGTAAATAATCGACAGTAGGAATTTGATACACACAGGAAATGCCGAAGGGAACAAAGTCCATATAAATAGAATTGAAAAGCATTACCTATCTGTCAAAGGAAAATGGCAGCAGAATTGAAGCTGTTGAGGACCTGGTCAAGCCCTTATGCTTTGAGGGTGGTACACGCATTGAAGATTAAAGGCTTGGAGTACGAATCAGTATTGGAGGATCTGACAATAAAGAGTGCTTTCTTGCTGGAGTACAATCCTGTGCACAAGAAGGTACCTGTTCTCCTGCACAATGGAAGGCCAGTTTGTGAGTCCCTAGTGATTCTTGAATACATAGACGAGGTGTGGAAGCAGTCTCCTTTACTTCCCCAAGATCCTTACGAGAAAGCCATGGCTCGGTTTTGGGCCAAATTCGGAGATGAGAAGGTACATACATTTCCATTACCTCAGAGTTTATAATCAAAACAATCTATAGAATATTTGGCTTGGATTTTGGTACAACAACTGCTTTGCCCCTGTTTTATCTCTTAAAACAATTCTATTATGAAATTCCACACACAGCAGGTACCATTCTTTAATGCTATAAATCTAAGTAAAAGATTTAATCTTACCTACACTTGACGAAAAGCAGGTTATGCCATCAACATGGAGTGTCTTTCTCTCTCAAGGAAAAGAGCTAGGGGAAGCTATTGCTCAAGCAGTGGAGAATCTGAAATTCCTAGAAGAGCAGCTAAACAGGAAGAGATTTTTTGGAGGGGAGACCATTGGCTTTCTTGATCTTGCATTCGGGTGGATGGGCAACTTGATCAGCATACTGGAAGAGATAATTGACCTGAAATTAGTAGATGCAGAGAAATTCCCACTATTATCAGCATGGATGAATAACTTCTCCGATGATCCAGTAATAAAAGGGTGTTGGCCACCTCGAGACAAGATGGTTGAGAAATTTAAGACCATGCGTGAACTGCATCTCAAACAAGCTGCATGAAACTAAAATTGAAGTTTTTCAGTTTATACGATCAATAACAATTTTACTTGAAAATTGTTGTTGTTCTCCTGTGAAATGATGATCGAGATATAAAGTCTTCTAGATGAAGTGGGCTCATAAGATGGTTAAGCAACTTCATTTTGTGACAGTGTGGCAATCTTATAAAAGTGAATCTGATGATAAAACTCTATTTTAATAGCGAATTTCTAACTATAACCGGAAAGGGCGACAAGGAACAATCAGCATCATGATCAAGAAAAAGTCTCACTATTTTCCAATGTCATTCATCATAACTCATAAGGAGAAAAAAATTAAATTCAAGGACAAAATATATTCTATTTCTATAAAGTCATAGATTACTGGGAGTCTGGGACAGCATGGTGATATTTGTGGTGAGGAAGAACTGCTCAATTACCTTCAGAAAAGTGGTCATAATGAGCAGATCAGTTCTTTTTTGAGGTCAACCACATGGAAATTTATTCCAAGCGCTTAGACTTTATCTGAGAGAGCCTTTCCATGGTCTAGTATCATTGCAAATGATTATCTGAACAGAGCGAAATGTAATTCAGGTAAGGTGTGGTCTATTACAAGATCAAGAGTTCTTTGACATCAAGGAGCATAGATATAACAGAGAAAGAGCAAACTATCTTATACCATGTGACTGGCCACATATGTGCTGAGATAATAGCAACTTGTCAAAACTGCAACTGTTGCTCCTGAAATTCTTGAATCAATATACAATCAAATGTGCCAAAAATCAAATTTATGCAACAAACCAGAGGAGGGAGGAGGCATTATGATCCTCTATAATTCTTGCATCTCATTTTCATTTGAGTAGGAATGTGTTCTGGGATAGTTGCTTTAACTATGGGACTCCAACAATAAAAAAGTATATTTGTGGGAGAAGATGTAATCACCAATGATCCCTACAGCTACAGGTTCCATCTTTAAAAAGATAAAAGTGGTTTGCATCTCTGGCTAGTATTTCCAGGTTCATGATTTTTTATATGTATTTTGTGACAGTGTGGCAATCTCCACAATTCCGCAGATGCTTCATTACCAGCAAAAAGGAAACAAGTTTTGTATTTAATAAGCCAAATGCTATGGCAAGCCTTTCACAATGTCCACAAAGCATGTTCAATTATTCATCCTCTGCGACATCATGCAATACAAACATGAGATCAGCAGCATATCTTCCTTAGCCATCAAACAAGAAAGGACATCCAACAACTTAATTACTTCTTTGTGTTGCTTAACGAAGTGATCACCAGCTCCTAAATAATATACTCTGCTTTAGTTCTCCAGCCAACTACAACCAGGGTCTTTCTTGAGTCCTCTAGTGTTCAAAAATTTCCTTATCATTCTTACTTGATCCCACCTTCCCAAGGCAGCATATACATTTGAGGCCAAAACATGATATCCTGGATCAGTAGTATCTAGTTGAAGAACATGTTCTGCAACACGCTCTGCAATCTTCATGTCTCCATTTGCTTGGCAGGCACTAAGTAGTACTCCCCATATACTTGCGTCGGGCTTCAATGGCATTGATGCAATGAACTCCTCAGCTTCAGCCAAGAGGCCAGACCGTGACAGAAGATCAACTACGCAGGCATAATGTTCCATTCTAGGCACAATATTATGTTCTCTCTTCATTTGCTCAAAGCAAGCACGACCTTCTTGCACCAAACCAGAATGGCTACATGCGCTTATGACAGCAACAAAGACAATATGATCAGGAAGAATATCAGCTGCCTTCATATGTTCAAAAGCTTCAAGAGCTTTTCTTCCTTCACCATACATCCCATATGATGAAATAATTGTCGTCCATGACACTAAATCTCTCTCCTTCATTTGCTCAAAGACCAGTATTGAATTTCTTAAGCTACCAGTATGTGAGTACATTTCAATCAAAGCATTCCCAATTGGAATATGGGAATCAAAACCATATTTGAAAATGCAGCCATGCATCTCCTTCCCTTGTCGCTTGGCCATGAGATAAGAACACAAAGGCAATGAAGTTAGAAAAGTAGGTACATCTGGTATTATCCCCTCTAATCTCATCTTGCTAAGCATTCTAAAAGCAAGAATATGGTTCTCAGTCCGACTGCAAGAAGCAATTATTGAGTTCCACGAAACTGTATCTCGAAATTTTATACTCTCAAACTGTTTGAAAGAATCCTCTACTTTTCCACATTTGGCATACACATCCACAAGAGCGTTGCCCACAATTTGAGTGGAATCAAACCCTTGTTTTATTATATTGCAGTGAAGTTCCTCAGTGAAATTCAGGTTTGTTAGTTCGGAACACATAAAAAGAAGTGTCACATACGTGACAAAATCAGGTTGAAAATGTGTCTTCATCCTCCTGAAAAGCTCTACTGCTTCCTGATATGACTGATTTTCAACATATCCATCAAGAAGTGAGTTCCATGACACCAAATCCTGGTTTACCGTGTTCTCAAACACTTGACTTGCATGTAACACATCACCACATTTTCCATACATGTTAATAAGAATGTTAGAGGCCACAATGTCACACTCATATCCGTTACTAAGCATGTAATCATGGACATATCTCCCCATATTTAAGTCCCCTACTTGAGTACAAGCACGAAGAACTGATGTGATTGTCAAAATATCTGGTTTAGAATGACTCACCATTCCCGAGAATAACCTTATGGACTCTTGATACAGACCTGATTCAAAATATCCACAAATAATCGTATTCCAACTGACACTATCTCTACGAACCATCTCACTAAAAATCCTCCAGCAGTTACTCAGCATATCAAACTTAAAATACATTGAGAGCAACGCGTTGTTGACAATTACATCATTACGTGTTCCAAGCTTCTCTACCAAACAGTGAACTATTTCACCCTCTACAACCTCCCCTAGACTGCCACAAGACAGCAAGATGCTCGATAACGAATAGGAATCAGGCACCAAATAAACCATTCTTAGTTGATGGAAAAATTCCAAGGCTTCCTTGAAGTAGCCATTAGAAGTATATCCAGAAATCAAACTATTCCACGATACAATATCTCTGTGCAGCATTTTGTCAAACAATTCTTGGGCATGCCTCAATTCGTTACACCTTGCATACATATCTATCAGGGCATTGCCTATATACAAATCACATTCAAAACCCAATTCCACAACATGCTCATGAACAACTCTCCCTTTCTCAAAATCCATCAAGCTCCCACAAGCATTGATAACCGAAGGAAATGTGTAATTATCGGGCTTCACCCCCAAGTCTCTCATTTCCGCGTAAAACTCTAATGCTTTTCCGTAAAATCTATTATGGGTCATCGCCCTAATGATCGTATTCCACACATAAGCATCTTTTCTATAAGAATTCCCACCAAAAACTAATAGAGCAGAGTCGGTATCTTTGAATTGGGAGTATTTGGTTATCAATTTGCCTAAGAAGATCGGAGAGTTGTGTAAACCAAGAGTGATCAGCACGGAATGTATTTTCTGCAGATATTTCTTGTTGGCTGAAGAAGACAATGCATTTGAGATTGAAGCGTAAATGTCTCTACTTCTGCAAGATCGATTAACCAACTGCCTTGCCGCCTTCATTGTGTTAACAAGAATTGAAATAACGGATCTTTAAAGAGGGGTAAGTTTTAAGCGAATTGATTTTGTTTAATTTATCGCCTATAATCCTTTATCAATTGAATTGAATTTTTCTTGAAATGTCCTTTATCAATTGAATTAACAACTATCGTGAAGATTAGTTTTTCGTTTGAGTTTGGTGGGTGGAGAATTGTGAGATTTGAATTTTGAACATCACTTACATTATAAAATATTATTAGTTACTTTGGTTTTATTTATTTATTTTCATTTTCATGACGAGTTATTTAGTACGCTCAGCTACACATTTGGATAAAGGAAGTGTGTATTCTGATATTTCCTGTCACTACTCACTACAGGGAAAAAAGAGGAAAAACTTATCTATTGATATCTTAAAAAACAAAGAACTGTGCTCAATAAATTACAAAGATATGTGTGTGCACATGTCAGACTTTTAGATTGACTAGTATAATCAACGTGCACTCGCACGTTAAAAATAATAATTATACTAAATAAATATAGATCCATCTATTTACATTTTAATTTATTTTTAACTGAAATAAAACCTAGCTTATAATTTATTTTAAGCAATAATGTCAATTGAATGTCTCTTTAAATTTATATGTAGAAATTAAAGATCACATAAAAATGGTCATCATACTAATGCCGCTCTATACCACATAACCACATAGACGTTAGAATTTAGAATTTACTTGATATTAATCGCTTATTTTATTCAATTTTTTTTGTTTAAAATTTTCAATTGATTTATGCAATATTATCTTTAGCCAACCCAAAATTGAGATTCATCATAGGAAAATGTGTTATCCCAATTAAATTAATGTGCATATTATACTTCTAAACACAATTAATTCAGGATATAATTATAAATTATATAAACATATATTGTAGTTAATTTATAATAATGGGTTATGGTATTTGGTTTTTATTTTTTATTACAAGATAAATATATAAATAAATCATACGATGTTACAATGTTGTACTGCTTGTATATTATCTTCTAGGATATTAGGGTTCGAGAATTTATATTACATACATATCAGTCACGTGTAATTTGAAAGTTAATAATAAAAATTTCATAATTTTGTAAATTATTTTACTTACATATCTTAACTGTATGGATCATTCAATATAATGCAAATATAAGTACTCAAATGTCATCTTCAGTAAGATAAAGTTCAAGATCAAATTTCATCCATGAGAAATTGAGAATGCTCTATAGTTAATTTTCTGCTATAGAAAATTATTTCTCAATTTATACTACAACATGCATGTTCCTCTAGAGGACTCATCATTAAGTGTATGGATCAATCGTTCAATATAATACAAATATGAGTACTCAAATATCATCTTTAGTAAAATAAAGATCAAGATCAAATTTCATCCATGAGAAATTGAGAATGCTCTATAGTTAATTTTCTGCTATAAAAAATTATTTCTCAATTTAAAGTACAATATGCATGTTCTTCTAAGGGATTCATCATTATAAGTATGCTTATGATTTTCTTAATTCAAGTCCAAAGAGCAAGGATTAAAAATAAAAATAAAAAACTGATAAGATATCATAAACTATACGCTTATATTGGTAAATATGTACCATATATACACTTACCATATATAATATAAAATATATTTAATTTGCTATATATTTTTATTATAATGAACTATATTTTATTTATGAATATGTAATACATTAGATTATATTATTGCCCTTAAATTATGATTATAATAGACAAAATAAATTTTGTAAAATAAGGCTCACATATTTTAAATGTATGGATCATTCAATATAAAATACAAATATGAGCAATCAAAAATGTTATCTTTAGTAAAATAAAGTACAAGATCAAATTTCATCCATGAAAAATTGAGAATGCGCTATAGTTAATTTTTTGCTATAAAAATTATTTCTCAATTTATACTACAATATGTTTATTCCTCTAAGGGATTCATCATTATAAGTATGCTTATGATTTTCTTAATTCAAGTCCAAAGAGCAAGGACAAAAAAAAGAAAGAAAAAAAAATGATGAGATCAATTATTTTTCAATTAAATTATTTCTCAATTTATACTACAATATGTCTGTTCCTCTAGATATCATAAACTATACATTTATATTGGCAAATATGCACCATATATAAACTTGCCATATATATTATAAAATATATTTAATTTGCTAGGAAACTAACCGATATGTAAGATATAGTAGTATTTTTATTCTAATGAACTATATTTTATTTATAAATATGTAATACATTTGATTGTATTTAAAATGTATCAAAGTCTACCTTGATTTCCCAAATAATAAGAAAAATATACAGTTCATAACGATTAGATAATTCTTATAAAGTCGCAAGACACTTTTCAAGATATTTTTCCTGAAAGAGTAAACCCCCGTTTCTCTTAAAGCTTGATTTATCTTTTGTTTGTCTTTTTAAGCTTTCACCTTATTAAGAAACCAATGGCAACTAAAATTAAAAAACCAACTGCGAGGCTAGTTAACGAAGAAGAATTATTAATACACAAAAGATTTAATATATTAAATCAAATATATTAGGTAAAAGCTAATATGATGGCAAGTTTGTACGAGTAAAAACATGAAATTAAAGAGTCCATATTATCATCTATCAAAACTATTAAATTAGGTAAAAGTTAATTTTTTATAAGGTATAAGTTTAATTCCTAATTAAATTAGTTTGTGCGTGTAAAAACATGAAATTAAAGAATTCATATTATCCTATCAAAATAATTAAATTAGGTAAAAGTTAATTTTTTACAAGGTATAAGTTTAATTCCTAATTAAATTATATATTTCTTATAATTACAATATATTATTTTACTTTATAGTCCTTACTTTTAATATATATATCAAGGATATTTTAGGCAAAACAAATTTTGTAAAACAAGGCTCTTTTTATATTAGTATAGATCAGTAATCATCCAACAATATATATGTATTTTCTTCGAAAAAAACAAAACAATATATGTATTCATTGACATATAATTTGTATCTAAGTGTTCGATTGTATTTGAATTCAATATACCTTAGTATAAGCTAAATTTAAAATGAATTTATTTTAAATCAGTTAAATTTAAGCGGCAAAATGAGGCTTGATTTATTTATTTATTTATTTATTTATTTATTTCCTTCATTTTTCACCTATGTATTCGTCAGAGAATTCGAACGATAGTTGAAATAGTTTCCCAACTAAATTTTCTGCATCCGTTGATTGAATTCAAAGCATCATCACATGTCATCATTTGCCACAAAGGGGCTAAAATGACGTGATCCTCTACGCGGGATTATATCCTACCAAGAACTTTATTTGTGCTAAGAACATTCATAATGGTTGCGCCATTTTCGTAATGAGCCGTGGATTCCGGATAGAATTTCTAAATTGCAGTTGAAGGCTTGATAGAGGGCATGATGGAATAAGTTTTGAGTTTTAGAATTTTGTATTATTTTATTTAAAAGAATTGGAAATTGCACTGATTTAATATTAGATAAAGCCTAAATTACAATGGTTCATGCTAATATATTGAAAATAAAAACGACATTACGACTAATTTGAACGTTCAACTAAAAGTCTGATTCATTCTTCATGATCCTCCAAGTGTCCAAGAGGTTGAATGGACCGTCGCAAATGGCTTCGTACTCGGCGACAACCGTCGCGAGGATATGTTCAACAATAGCGTTTGAGCGACTTGCCGGTGCATATCGTGGAACAATCGACACGTGTTCCTCGTCCGATTTCAGTGGTGGCGCAACTTATTGGCATTTCTGGCCACTGTGACTTCAGGTCTAGTAGAGTTATATCGATCCGTAACTTATTCCTAGAATTGACATGTACGTCGTTGGCGATTTGTTTCGACCCAAACTTGAGCAAGGACTTCGGTTTCGGCTTGAGAGTACGCCTAATGAGGAGGCATTGTTGGGAGAGAAAATGAACATTGAGAGAAAGTGTGAATTATTGTGAATGAAGAGAAGATGTAGTATTTATAGAAGTAATAACATAAAATAAATAATAAATTTGAGGTAAATTCGGCCAAATGACAGTTGTCGATCAATTAGCCATTGCCGTCTCAATTCGACCGTTGCCACATTTTCCTTTTTATTATTATGTGCGCGTGCATACGGCTCGAGCGGGCGGGATACGGCTCGAGCCCTCCATTGCGAATGCTCTAAGTTGTCATAATTTGTAATTGTCTATGTGCCGCTTGCACTTCGCACTAGGAATGACAATGAGTCAGATATCCACCTCATAGGTTTTTTCAAATCCAAATTCGTTAAAATTTACTCCACCCAAATTCGATTAAAAAATAATTTTCAAATTCATAGTTGTCCCAAACCCGTCAGGTAATACCCGCTAATTATCCGATATAAAAACACAAATACTAAAATGTAAACATTAATATTAAACAATAAAAATAACAAAATATTATAAATTTAACTAAAATATAAGTATCAATAAAAAATTTCAATAAAATAAATATTAAAACTAATACTCCCTCCGTCCCACCAGACTTGTCTTGTATTCTTTTTCGGGTTGTCCCATTATTCTTGTATTGTTTCCTTTTTTGGAAATAATTAGTAAAAGTTAAAGCCCAATTAATCTCTTAATCTAACCCACTTTACAGCTATCACTCTAAAACCTTACCCACCCACTACATACCCTATTCAGACTCACTCACTCTCTTCTATGCGTCGTACTCTCTCTCTCTCTCTCTCTACTCCTCTCTCATTCACGTCGATATCCTTGCAAGCGTTGCCTCCGGTCAAACTCGTTGTGTTCGCTCGCCGTGATGAATTCCTATTTCCTTGAATCTGATTCTCCTCCAACCAAAAAAATGGGAGGATTCTCAATATCTTTTTGATACCATTGTTCCAGAAACCCCACCTTCATCTTCAAATTCCGCCGGGAAAACTATAGATCTGAGTGACGTGGTCATTCCGGACACTGAGGAACAGCTGGAGGCCGCCGGCAATTGGATCGGCACTATGAATATCCAAGATAGGTACAGACCCATGAGATCCACTCCAGAGCCACGCCAGATCTATCGCCACTCTCTCGCCGCCGTGATGAAAAGCAAAAGCCACCGCCTTCGATCTGCCTCTCTGAGGAGTAGGGTTTTGGCTACGGAAAATCACTCTGTGGATCGAGACCCATTGCCAATGCTAAGGATTTTCCTTCCTTGCTTGTTTAGGTGAGATCTTTTCAATTTTTGTGATTATACAAACCCCTGGACATTGTTGGAGTTTGTTGGCCGATTATGATGTTTGCATCAATTTATGAAAAACTTCAATCTTCTGTCGTTGTGGAAATAATTTGAGTTCAGTTTGTTGTTGGGAGTACAGTGTGTTCATGGCTGCTGAATTGGTACTGAAATGATAAAAATTTATGTTCACTTTGTGCTTACTTGTTGGTTATGGATAATAGACAACATCTATGATTACAAAATTTGTACGAGATGTGATACATAAAACCAAAGATCTTGCCAGCTTCATTTTTTATCACATGCATGTTCCTTAGTTACAAAAATTACAGTGATAAGAGCCTCATACAGCTTGCATACGCCTAAAACATGATCAAAAAACACTTGCACACATATTTTCATGTCGTACCATTCTCATTACTTTTGCATATTTAATCACAATATTTTATCTTATTTATTTATGTTGTGTCAGTGGCTACAGTTTAACTACACTTTATATCACTATTATACCCCTACTATTAAATCAATTAAATACTTCACTAAACACACCTTCTATCTTTAATTGTTTTCTCCTTAACTCCCGCACCCAAAAGAAACAGGACAAGTCTGGTGGGATGGAGGGAGTACTTAATTACAAATATTTATGTGGATAAAAATAATATAAAATCCTGAAATCAATAACATTTATACTAATTTTTATAATTATATATATATATAGAGCCGATATGTTACTCACCTCTCGTGAGCACCATTTGTGGGCACCATCATCGATTTGTCCACATTAGCATTATTTTATTTAATTTTTATTATTGCATTTTAATCTAATACCTTATAAAATGTTATTGAAATCATTAGATTGAAAATTTACATAGAAATCAAAGCTTGATTTATTATTTTCCTCTTTTATGTCAAAGAAAGGAATAAATAAACAAATCGAGCATTGATTTTTATGTAATTTTTCAATTTAATGATTTCAATAACATTTTTTAAAGTATTAGATTAAAATCCAATAGCAAAAATTAAATAAAATAGTGTTAATGTGGACAAATCGATGATGGTGCCAACGAATGGTGCTCACGAGAGCTGTCATATATATATATATATATATATATATATATATATATATATGAATTTAAGCAGCGAGTATCCGTAGATAATTATCCAAACCAATTGATTTTGAATGTTTCTACTCAAACTTGCCTCAAAACTATTTCATAATTCTCAAACATTGTCACATTAGAATTTCGCAAAGTTATCATCCCTACTTCGCACTACATCTAAAATAAACCTCTCACAAAAAAGAAAGAAAGAAAGAAATTAAGAAAGAAAAGAACGAGAGTTACTACTACAACTATAAACAAATGAGCTTTGGGAAAATATCCTGCCTAAACCATTATATCCACTGTTTTTATGCAAAATACTACTCCCTCCGTCCACGAAATGGTTGACACATTATGGACGACACGGGTTTTAAGAACATGGCAGGTAATAGTGAATTATAGTGAGTATTGTTGTGAGTGAAATAAGGATCCCACAATAAATGTGAGTGGAGTAGCAAAAGTATCATCAATTTCGTGGACAAATTTAAGTAGCAAAAGTGGTAACCATTTCGTGGACGGAGGGAGTATTTTACTTCTTTCACTTTTCAAAAGTCCGTATTGTAATTATTTTACTCCCTCCGTCTACGAAATGGTTGTCACATTGTGGACGACACGAGTTTTAAGAAAATGGTAGGTAGTAGTAGATAATAGTAGGTATTGTTGTGAGTGGAGTAAGGATCTCACAATAAATTTGAGTGAAGTAGTGAGAAATATAAGTTTAAATATAATGTATTATGTGTGTCCTACTACTATAAATGGAAGTGACAATCATTTCGTGGATGAACTTAAGACAAAAGTGACAACCATTTCATAGACAGATGGAGTATTAAATTCTAAGAAGTTGCGCATTATTGTACATTTCATATTATGAATATACTTTTTCTAATGTCATTTCATTAATTAGTGATCATATATTTTCCACTATCATTTATTTTTCATTTTCTTTTTGAGAAGTTTAATAATATCTTTGATAATTAATATATATATCTCATTATAGATGTCTCATTTATATGTTGGTATAGTGATTTATTTAAAAATTGATATATACACATCGTTAATTATATTTCCCTAAAACAACAAAAAAAAAAGAAAAAATCTAGCTATGATTATAGATCTTTCAACGACATTCAAATTTCATATTGAAATATTTAACCTTTGAGTCATTTCTCTCTATAAACCCATATTTATGCAAATTATCTTCAATCATCTTCTTTAATTCATATTTATTTTTGATAACTTATCTCCTCCAATTTATTAGATCTAAACAAACACTTTATACTTATAAAGATGTCGTGTTACTGGAAATTTTAGCATAGTTAATATAATAGGAATGATAAAATGTGCAAAAAAAACCACTACTAAAAAAGCTCTCAAAGATAACACTACATACATAACAGAAATTTTAAAATACCGTTATGTATGAGCGCCCTTTTACATAGATAACTCATTTTTAAAAATTCGTTACGTATGTAGTGTCATGTATGTATATAATAACACTACTAATTTATCTGTTATGCCAAAGCGTTACTATTTAGACACATATATAACGATTTATCACAACTATCATGGTATTCGTTATGTATGAGCTCAATTTTATTAATCATATGTAACCATATCTTGAACCGTTAACCCACACGTTATGTATGTGCATCAAATTTATTTTTTTTATTTTTTATTTTTTTTAATTATCCAAAAAATAAAAAAGAAAGAGAGGGCAAACTTAAGCGCTAAAAATTCTTGCCAAATTCTTATTCCCGCCGTTCATTCCCAAATTTCCCAAATCTGAATTGAGAAGAGAGTACCCAAATTAATTAAGCCCAACCCGCCGTTGCAGAAAATCCCAAATTGAAAACCCTTCAATTTCGTCTTTCTCCGGTGTTCCTCTTTCTTTCTCGCGATTCGTCTCCAAATTCTACAAATTTCTACATCAATTTCGTGTGGCCTCTTCAGCTCTGTTTCGATGCTTAAGGTAATTCTCTTATATAGCCATGTGTATTTAGCAATTTCTGTATCTTGCATTTTCAGTGTTAAAATTTGATGTTAACTAATTCACATCGCATCTGGTGGCTGTTATTTAGGAATTAGCTCTTGTAGTTTTCAACTAAATCTCTGGTATTGTTAGGCATTTAGCTGTTACTGCAGTTGAGCATATGTCGACTAATAGAATCTGTTGTCATGACTATGTTTCCAGACAATGCACATGCTAAAAGGATATTTAATGTTTTCGAGAGATTTTGTATTTTAGTTGAACTCCTCGTAAAAGATCTGATTCCTAAACCTGGAGACGTTTTGGTCTCAAATGCAAAGAACTTTCCATACTACGTGCCCTTTAAGCCAGAACCTATTCGTAAGGTAGGTGGTTTTCTAGTTGCATTTGTGTTATTCCTGGAAAAAATGATCATTCATGAGATTTTGGGAAATTTTCTGCGACTGCTTGGCAGCCAAGATTTTGGAAAATTGATAAGATCGGAGTTTTAGAGAACATCAGTGGATTTAGAAGCCTTCAAAAGGTAAGGAAAGACCAATTGTGCATCATTATGCTGCTCATTTTAATAGTAAAAAATATTTATTTCCTCCAGGCTTAATTTAACCATTGATAGGTGAAATTATCTTGTAGCAAATGTGCATAATTTAAGCTTTGATTTGCTGATATGTTTAATTATGCTTATCTGAAACTAATTTTTTTATTTTTCTGCAGATTAGCTAACTCAATTATTCAACTTGGATATTGGAATTCATAGAGTGGCAGTCCAAGTAATTTTGAGATTCTTCTTTCGATTGGTATTTCCATGTCTATTCTCATGATTGGAGTTATATAAATTGCAGATTTCACTGTTTCTATTGGCATGAATTAATTATGATGCAAAGTTAATTAAGTTTTTCTTAGGATTCATTGTTATGAAATAAGTATTATGTTCCCTGATTGGTAGTTGTATTTGATTTTTTTTTTTTTGGATGGATGGCTGGAAACTTTCTCGTGCCCGATAGATCAACATGATCTGGGTCTGGATGCAACAATGCCACTTGCCTTCGATATGTTTTTGTATATTATTGCTATATGAATTTTTTTTTTCTGTGAATATGTTGTCAGTACAGTGAGGTGGTTAATTATTGAATTAATGAAATGGAGAAAATATGGATGTCAATGAGTAGATTGTCACAAGAGTATGACGATGGAGTTGATGCTTTCTTGAGATTTGCAATAGAAAATGGTTGCGATCCTATGTTAATGTCTTGTCCGTGTGCAAAGTGTGCTAACACTAGTAAGAATAAAGTTGAAGTGGTAAAGGCGCATATTATAATGCATGGTATGGACATGACATATAAGAGATGGGTATGGCATGGGGAAAGAATGGATTCGTCACAGTCAACACGTGATACAAATTTTGCTGGGCAAGGTGCTGCAAGTTGCGGTATAGAGGAGCCAATAGATATGATTCACGATGCGTATGATGTGTATCAAGATAATCCAACTCATTTTCAAGAATTGCTTGATGATGCTGAAAAACCGTTATATTGTGATTGTAGCAGGTTTTCCAAGTTATCTGCCACGGTTAAATTGTACAACTTGAAAGCGAAATATAGTTGGAGCGATACCAGCTTTTGTGATCTGCTAACACTGCTAGGAGAAATGCTACCTGGAGGCAATGTGATGCCTTCTTCATTATATAATGCGAAGAAAACCTTAAGCACGTTAGGTTTAGATTATGAGAAGATTCATGCATGCCCAAATGATTGCATTCTGTATCAGCAGGAGTATAAAGATTTAAATGAATGTCCTACATGTGGAATGTCAAGATGGAAGTTGGATAAAAAGAATGAGTCTCTTGGAGAGTCGTCCAAGGTCTTGTGGTATTTTCCACCTATACCAAGATTCCGAAGAATGTTTCGAACTCCTGAAATTGCTAAGGATCTAACTTGGCATGCATCTGGAAGAACTTGTGATGGTTATCTTCGCCATCCAGCTGATGCACCGGCTTGGAAGTTAGTGGATAGCAAATGGCCAGATTTTGGAAAAGAACCAAGAAATCTTAGATTAGCTTTAGCAGCTGATGGTATGAATCCTCATAGTATGATAAATTCTAATTACAGTTGTTGGCCAGTTGTACTTGTCACGTACAACCTACCTCATTGGTTATTTATGAAGAGAAGATTCATGATGCTAACTCTCTTGATTTCTGGTCCAAAGCAACCCGGGAACGACATTGATGTGTACTTGGCACCTTTAATCGATGACTTAAAAGAGTTATGGGAGGTAGGCATCCAAGCATATGATGGGTATCGTGATGAAAGATTCACACTTAAATCTGTTCTTCTATGGACAATTAATGACTTTTCTGCATATGGAAACTTGTCGGGGTGTGTTGTCAAGGGATATAAAACATGTCCTATTTGTGCGGACAAAACCCATGCTATACACTTACCAAACAGTAAGAAGATGTCTTTTGCAGCACATAGACAAGTTTTACCTGAATCTCATCCATATAGAAGGCAGAAGAAAGTTTTTAATGGCCAAACAGAGTTGAATCCTGCCCCACGACCAATGAGTGGCCGAGAGGTTCTAGAAAAAATGCAGTCGTGCATTTGTGTTTGGGGAAAAACGAAAGGGAAAAAAGTAGCAGATGAATGCAGTTCGAAGAAGAGGAAAAGGAAAGAGAAAAAAAGAGCAGAAAGAGACAAGTGAGGAGGATGTAGATGCACCGTGTTTCAAGAAGAAGTCCATATTTTATGAATTAGAGTACTGGAAATATTTACATATTCGTCACATACTCGATGTGATGCACATTGAAAAAAATGTGTTCGAAAGTCTAATTGGTACGTTGTTGAACATTCCTGGTAAAACAAAGGATGGATTCAGCGCGAGAATGGACTTATTTGAGATGGGTCTGAGGCAAGAGTTAGCACCGATTACGACGGGGAAAAGAACATTTCTGCCTCCTGCTTGCTATACACTAAGTAAACAAGAGAAGCAAAAAGTTTGTGAATCACTAAGCAACATGAAAGTTCCTGATGGATATTCTTCAAACATTGGCAAGCTTGTATCAATGAAAGATTTGAAACTTACTGGACTGAAATCACATGATTGTCATGTGTTGATGCAACAATTGCTTCCAATAGCTTTACGTGGTGTTCTGCCAAAGCATGTCAGGATTCCCATCACTAGGGTGTGTCTCTTTTTCAATGAAATTTGTAGCAAGGAGATTGATGTGCAAAAGTTAGAAGAAATTCAGAGAGAAGTTGTGAAAACTTTGTGCCTGCTTGAGAAGTATTTTCCTCCTTCTTTTTTCGATATAATGGTACATTTAATCGTGCATCTTGTGAGGGAAGTTAAATTATGTGGACCGGTATGGTATAGATGGATGTATCCCTTCGAAAGATTTATGAAAATCCTGAAGGGATATGTAAGAAATCGCTACCGACCTGAAGCATCTATTGCTGAGTCTTATATAGTTGAAGAAGCTGTGGAGTACTGTTCAGTATATTTATCTCAGGTTCACACGATAGGAATCCCATCTGCTCATCCTAATGTCAACTTGACAAAGCCTTCATCACGAGGTGCTACTGTAAAATTAATTAGCAACGAAGAATTGGAGCAAGCTCATCTATATGTTTTAACAAATGAGGCAGATATTGATCCATATATTGGGTAAGTTCTGAAATATGTTGATTTTTTATTTTTTTTCCTGAAAACAACATTATTATACAAGCTAATCTTACTAATCTACTTTCAGGGAACATAAGGCCTATTTGACAGCAAATAATCCTAAGAATGCTAAAGGTAAACCATGGATTCAAAAGGAGCATAATAGGTTGTTTACCACATGGATGCGTGAATATGCTGCAAAGGCAGGTGTTGATTTACCTGAGAGATTGAAATTTATTTCTTTAGGGCCTAGTAGCAACCAAGTAACACAGTATTCTTCTTACTCACTTGATGGTGTTGTTTTCAATACACAAAATCGTGATGAGAAACGAGTTGCTCAAAATTCTGGTGTTACCATACGAGCAAATATTATGCAAGTTGCAAGCGCAAAGGATAAAAGTCCAATTGTGTCAGAGATGCTTTTTTATGGAAGGATTAATGAAATATGGGAGATTGAGTACACCATATACCGAGTTGTAGTATTTAAGTGTGACTGGGTAGATAATGAGAGTGGTGTAAGAATTGATGACACTGGTTTTACCTTGGTGAATCTGAAGAAATTAGGATACAAATCAGACCCCTTTATTTTAGGAACTCAAGCCAAACAAGTGTTCTATATTGAAGACCCCGAGAATAAAGCATGGTCAGTAGTACTTGCTAGTCCCCAAAAACGACACTTCGATATGATTAATCGTGATGATTTGGGAGATATCTCTATCCAACTCCAAAGGTTTTCAGTTAGAGTGCCTCTAGTTGATACAAATAATGCATCAGACGAAGATGAACCACCACATGTTCATGAAGATTGTGATGTAATTTGGGTGTAAAGTAGTAGCAAGTACATAGTCTGGTTTGTTGCCTTCTTGAAACTTAACTTATTTTCCTCAACAATGAATGCTAATGTGAATATGTGCTTTATATAAATTTTATTCTCTTTATAATAAACTAAATTGTGATTGATCTTTATCTTGAATCACATTTTCTACAGGTTGTGCAAAATAATATCTTCAGAAAATGCATGTGATAAGTCAGCAGGGTCATCTCAGACGACTAGGGCTAAAAGGGGTAAGATTTGTTTGAATAGGGTTTCGCAGCGAAGGGTTAAAGGGATTGTCGAAGATGTTGAATTCAATGACTACGGACAGCCAGTGGGCAAGAATGCAGCTGAATTGCAAAGCTATATTGGACTACTTAATCGTTAGAAAGTTAAAATTTGTATAAGGAATTGGAGACAAGTGCCAACATATGTGAAAGATCAAATATGGGAAACTGTGAAGGTATATCTAAAGCAAAGCTTACACATTTAAATTTTGCTTGTTGTAATTACTTGAGTGCTGACTTACTAATCACATGAGCCTCACTAATATTGTAGTTATCCTACAAAGTTCTTGAGGAATGGAAAGATTCATGCTTGGCATCAGCAAGTAGTAAGTGGCGAACATGGAAAAGTCGAATGTATACTGAGCACATACTGCCATACAAAGATGATGATTCAGAGTTGTATTCACCACCAGCAGGTAGTGACATTTCACCGGTTGACTAGTCTCAGTTTGTTGTGAGTCGAAAGACAGGTGCTTTTAAGGTAGTTAAAGTCCTTAGCATTTTAAAATTCTTTGTAGATTCCTTTCATATCACTTATACTATTACCTTGTAGAAAGTGAGTGATAAGCAGAAGGACAGAAGGAGTAAACATCTATATCCCCATCGTCTTTCATGTAAAGGATATGCAAGATTCGCTAAGGATTTGAAGGTTAACAATTTAATTGTTTAGAGTTAAGTATTGAACTTTATTATTAGATTTCCTTTACTTATGTATTATGTTGTTTGCTTGTAGAGTGAATTGCAAGGTGACAAAGAAGTAAACAGAGCTTTAATATGGAAGAAACCAAGACTTAATAAGGAGGGAGAAGTTGACAATGAAAACCTGATGATTCCAATACAGAAAATTGTATATATACTATACTATTTATATCACTTTCAATGAATCTATTCATTTAATTTAGACCAGGTTTTTAACTTTAATATTCTTTCAAAATAATAGGATGAGTACATACGCAAAAAATAAGAAGGGATTCTTGATTCATCAGAAACAGGTTCTGGTGATCTTCTTTCATATGTCCTCGATAAACCAGAACATGGTGGTTCTGTGCGAGGTGTAGGGGCTGGTGTGAAACTTAAGTCATACTTCAAATCTACTACGTGCAGTAGACAAGGAGCATATGATCAATCACTGAATGAGTACGCCCTAAAAAAGATAGAAGAACAAGAAAGAAAAATTCTTGTTCAAGATAAAATAATTTACGAGTTAGTGACCCGAATGGGAAAATTTGAAGCTGCAATGGCTCAAAATGAAATTAAATCTGAAGGATTTGGCAGTTCTTTTGCAGTAGCTCCAACTTCAACTCATGTTAAATGCGGTGGGCTTATTGATTTGGTTGACAAATCAACATTCGTACAGGTATTTTCTATCAATTTTTTGTCTAAGTTGGTGCTGCTTATTCTTTCTGATGTGATTTTATGTCATACTCTGCTTATGGATTTATGGAGATGTTTTACTAAGATAAAAAAATGGAAAAGGGCTTTTCAACAGAATTAGAGCAAGTACAGTTCTGAAGTTCCATGGATTTATAACACACATGGATTTTATTCAATTTGTAGGGGACTAGAGTTGCATTGCTATAAGGCATCTCGAAAATAATTGTAGCTTATGGGACGATATTTGTTGCTGGAGATGTTCTACATAATGCTCGAATACCCGAAAACTGCTTCCGCGTGTCAATTGATGATGTTTTGGATGAAGATGCAGATCTCCCATTTCGTGTTTCGGATGAGATACAAACTGTAGGAAGTACATTAGGAATGCATGTGGCATGGCCTAACCATTTGGTGATGGAACGGTCAGATGAGGTAGGTCTAACAGTTATGTTATTGTCTCACTTTTTACTAAAACTATTAATATCTTTAACATATCGTGTTGCAGACACCTGATAACAAGAAGGTTGGCAAAAAATTGTTAAAGGATGATACGATAAAGAACATGTCCTCATTGCCATCATCATTGGTAGCACTATACTATGCTCTGCAAAAAAATTCGAGGAAGAAAAAGCCCTACGCGTGAAAATAGATGTTGAGGTCTTTGGGATTGATGTTGCTGTCTGGATCATTCGAGAGGATGTAATTCCTTTTTGTAAAATGGAGCCGATTACAGGAAATTGCATTGTCACGTATGTTTGGTAAGGCCATCTATCAGTCAATTAATTCGTTTTATTTATGAAGTCAGTTTTTTGTTTTGCTAATATATAATCAACTTTCTTTGCCAGGCATTTGTATAGAAACTTGAAGCGAAATAATATTGGTAGGTTTCTATTTGTGAATCCGTTCAGTGTAGATTATAGAACAAAGTTGTCACGGGAGGATAAGGGACATGTCTTAGCAGCAAGGTTGATTGATACAACTCCAAAGCAATTTGTTTTGGTGCCTTGCAATGTTGGGTAAGTGAATCTTTTATTATTGTGACCTCAGTTAATATGTTATATGATTATTGGCTAATTCAATACTTGTATAAAACAGTGAATATTGGATTTTAACAATCATTCAACCCGACAACAATAAAGTCTATCTTATGGACCCTCTTCATCATAGAAATCGTGATACCGCATGGAAAGGTGCTGTTGACACGTAAGTTTTACAGATTTAAGTAACCATCTATTTCTTTATATGTGAAATTAATGTTAAATAACTTTGTTTTGATTCTTTTCAAGTGCAATGACTATTTACAATGCAAAAAAGGGCAAAAATATCAAGAATGCAGCAAAGTGGGAAGTTATAAAGGTGCACACTCTAGTGTTATTCATAGGTAAAATAAACTCACACCTACTAACGTCATTTTTCTGATTTTAAACTTAGGGTCCTAGGCAACCTGGTAATACACAATGTGGATATTATGTGATGCGGTTCATGAAAGAAATAGTTGAAGGGTTTGAAGGAAATGCAGAAATTTCTCTGTCATCACTGGTAATTTGTCTTTATAAATATATACTCATTTTTTGATATAACATTAGTTGTTATTAATAGACTGTATTTATGCATATTTCCTTATACATGGTTTAAGAATGCTGCATATTCTCAAGCTGAGATCGATGAAGTTCGTGAGGAATGGGCTAAGTGTGTGCTTGATCAATTATTGGATTGAATTCCAGGTATGAATTGCTATTAATATATATATACTAAGATCTGAATGTTGAAGATCCCATTTGCAAAGATTTGATCTTTTGAAGTTTTGTGGAAAGCACATTGTCATGTGTTGGGAAATTTATTAGTATAAGTTTTGATGAATTCCAAAACCGGCTGACCCCAACCGAGTAGATGTTGCCAGAACCTAATGTTAGAATTTAGGCTCGCTGTTTGAGCAAAGTTAAGATTTTATCTTTACAGGTCTCCAGCTGAAGATGGCAACAAGGCGTCACTCAGACAGAACATCAGTTGTGAAGAAAGACAACTGAGAGTTCATTTGTTCAGATGCAAACAAGGGGAAGTCTTCAGAACATCAGTTGAAGGAAACCAGCTGAGCGTTCATCAGATGAGAAACAGTTGAGAGGAAGAGAACATCAGATGAAAAGGAAATCATCTGAGAGTTCAAACCCAACTGAGTAAAGAAGTGGAAGACAACTGAGGGTTCAGTTTCAGAACCTCAGTTATAGAATCCGAACAAAGAGTTCAACTGTTTGAAGTTCAAAGTCAGCTGAGAGCTCGACAGATCGGAACATCAGCTGAAGATCACTCAGACGAAGGTCAAGACTTTCAACCGACAAACCGAAGTTGACTGTCAAAGATTTGAATTTCAAAAGGAAGTCACATGAGGGTTTGACCGTTCAGTCATTACCCCATCTGGCCCAACACAAGGCTGTCTCAGATGGAAAGCAGAAGAGCACAGATGCCATATCGGGAAAGTCTGCAGAGATGAGAGACAAGCCATCGCTCTCAACCGATTAGAGATCAATTGCTCCTCCAACGGCTAGTTGATTCTCTCCGTCTATAAATAGAGGCATTCTCTCATTCGAGAATTAAGAAGAAGAGTGACGACGAAAAATTCAAGAGCTTTCTCAAGAGAAATCAAAGCAAAAAGCAAATCTGCAAAATCATCATCTAAGAGCATCAGCAGCTGAGAGTTCCAATTTGAGAGAACATTAGTAGCTGAGGGTTCCTAGAGTTCGAAACTGTTTTTAATCTTAGGTTGAGTGTTTATTCATTCAAGCTTTAGATCTAGCTCTCATTCTTGATCGAGCTGTAGTTGAAAATCCTACCCTTTCTCACACCCTAAAAAGTGTGCTAGGACCTTACTCTTCCTGTAATTGAGTAGTCAGGTTGTCAAGTACCCGCAAACTTGACTTAGGCTGTTTAGTGCCCGGAAACTAAACTGTAACGGTTGCTCAGCCCGCGTAAGCTGAGTGGAACTGTCCAGAAGAACTTGGACTGAGGTGTGTGGACTCACATCTCCCCGTGGACGTAGGAGTTCTCTCCGAACCACGTAAATCTTGTGTGTCGTGTTTATTTGTGTTCAGTCTTTATTTGCATATCTCGTCTGACAAACTAACCGCATACAATCTGCATTTTTTTCACATCAACAGTTTTGGTTTTGAACAACCGTGCATAAAAGCGTGAGTTTGATTTTACGAGTACATTTTCCACCACATTCCGCACAGCATCACTCTTCCAGCTGAGGTTGCTTACTCAGCTGTGAGATCCCAACTGAGTCCTTTTACTCAGTTGAAGTTGATTTCAAGTGTTAGATTTTTCAAAAGTTGAAAAATCCTAACTGGTGTATTCCCCCCCTCCCCCATACACCAGTAACTCGTATCGGGACCATCATCATGCTTACATGCTTATATGGCTTGGTTGCTTTAATTCTCTTTATTACTGATGAAATTGTCGACTCATGTGAAATTCTTTCTTTTAATTTTGTTTAGGTTTACTTATGGAAATTAGGGAGTTTGTTGATCTGAATTGTTGTGAAGATTCTGTTTTTTTTTTCTGGAAATTAATTGAACCATTTCATGATAAAAAAAAAATCCTTTCTCAAAAATTGAGCAAAGGATAGTCTATATTCCGTGTTTGCCTTTGGGTAGGGTTCTGAATTCAGATTCAGTCTCGTCGAACATAGTTACCTGGTCTACTTCAAAACTTATTTGCAATAGTTGACTTCCGGATAATTTAGCAAGACGGATAATTGGTCAGATTAATTGACTAATGCAATGAGCACCTCGCTATTTTTCCACTGAATCAACTGGTTATTAAGATTATCAATTTCAGCTTGTGCAATTTTGCGTTGAAGAGTTTCATTGTTAAGCTTTTGCTTAAGCTCTGCAACTTCACTGGTTTGTGTGCACGCGCGTCGCATGTAAGCAGAGTGTCTCACCTTAGTTTTTGCGATTAAAGTATTAAAAAATAAAACATAATTGTGGAAACTGTGTGTTGATGATTAGAGTTGCATCTTGTGGCAGAATGGATGACTGTTGTTGGGGAATTTGCAAAGCGTGTTGAACGAGTTGTTAAAGATTGTACGTGATATGCCATAAACAACGTTGCAAATGGTTGCTATTGTAGTATTGACTCTCATTTAATTTCCTTTTGGACTACGTGACATTTTGAATGTATTTGGATGAAAATGTTTACAATGTTTGAATGATTATATAATATTTGTTTTGGAATGTAGTATTTGTTGTTTAGTTGGATATTGTATAATTTATTTTTGAAACTACAAAACAGGAAAATATTAAAAACATAGAAAAATAAAAAAATATGATAGCAGGACAATTCTACATACATAACGTTACAAACAACGTTGTCTAAAAATACCAAACACTGTTATGTATAAGACAATTACACAACGAAATTATATAAATTTCATAACGGCAAGCAACTGTTATGTTTGATAGAAAAAGATAACGATTAAACATCGTTATATAAAACAGAGACAAACGTTATGTATAATAACCAAACAATAACGAAAAAAAAATATTTCATAACGGAGAAAGCTCGTTACGTATAATAGTTATAGATAACGAAGAAAATATGTTATGTATGAAAATGTACCACCATTACGTATTTGTTCATAGGTAACAGTGAATATGTGTTATGTATGAGCGCTTTCATACACAACACGACTATATACAACACAGTTTTTACTTCATACATAACATGAAAAGTGCGTTATGTATGAGCGGCGTTTTTTAGTAGTGAACACACACACACACAGTATGGTAATACAGTTAGGTTTTGCAACCTACGTCTGGGGGACCTTTGCCGAGAGATCCAATTCACTATTACAAGAAATGGCAACAGAGGATCTTACACATACAAGTCGACATCTTATGCTACTCTTGCGCTTCACCCTCTTCCTAACTCCACGTTAATTAGTGGTTGCTAGATCCACAATCACACAACCTAAGTTTGAACCGCCAGTCTAACATTTAACTTTCTCTACAAACTGAATTTATCAAAGATAAACTTTCACTAACCCATGCACTCAATTACAATACTCTCAAGAAAGTATATGTACTCAAATAATAAAACCAAAACGGCTCATCCTCACTAATGTTGATGTCGAATATATATATAGGTTTGAAACCCTAGATCTCTTCGCCATCATGTCAATCTTCTTTGATCTTCTTTCCTTGTGAGTATAAGGCTTGGGAAACACGTTAGGTATCTGCCAATAAAATATATTCTCCTCATCAAAGATAAACATGGAAAAGATCCCCAAAATCCGCACAGATAAAAAAAGTCTCTGCCAGACTGTTCCAAATTCCCATAGCACAGACTGAAGTACACACAGAGTTTGATCTACGATGCGGCTTGACACTTCAGCTGTACTTCTACATAAACTTTGCCAATATATTTGAGCAGCATCACCTCTTGAGCAACAACGTCTCAAATCCAACACAATTGGCTTCAAATTATTTTTTATTTTTATTTTATGGGTGATTTTGGTAAAATGATTGTTGAAACATAAAGTATAGATTAATTCATTTTTATCTGAATAAAAGTGATCCATGCAATGCTGAAATACAATACTAGAGTAAAATTATTTATGATTGATTAGTTATAACATTAATGGTAATGACATTCGGTCACACTGTGGCCAGCCACACGCGTAAAAACTTATGGGGTTTTATGATACGTGTTATTAGATCTAAACAAACACTTAGGGGAAAATTATATTAATGAAATGTATTGTAACATAACAAATAGCAAGTTATAATTATGATACGTATTATACTACCTACCTTCCTTAAATATGCAAGAAAATGAGAAGATGGTTGAAAAGAAAGACGCGTTCTGATGAGGAGTCAAATTAAATCAGAATCTCAATATTAGACAGTTCATGCACAAATTAAACTTTCCTAGTCAAGATAAAAAGAAAGGGAAAACTTTTAATCCGCTCACATCCCAGAGTTTCAACACAAAACTTTATCTTGCCTATAATTAAAAAAAAAAAAATTAAAATTAAAATTAAAAAAAAAAATCGAACAAAAGTAGCATCCATCCTAGCTCCATGAAATCGATGCCCAAAATCATGACCCTCAAAACAATGTCCATAGCTCTAATTTCCCTTCTCTCCATTTGTAAATGTGATGTATTGACAAAAGCAAAATCCTCTGGATTCAGCGTTGGTCTGATCCACAGAGACTCACCTCACTCTCCCTCCTACGACCCCTCGTCTCCGCCTTCGCAACGTCTCGCCGATACTCTCCGCAGATCATTCAACCGTATGAAATATCTCAACCTGCAGCAACGACCTCAACCCGGCATCATCAACTCCGGTGGAGAATATTTCATGGAATATTCCGTCGGCACTCCGCCGGTCCCTTCTCTAGGCACCGCCGATACCGCCAGCGACCTGACGTGGACGCAATGCCAGCCCTGCCGCAAGTGCTTCAACCAAACCCTACCAATTTTCGCGCCAAAATCTTCCTCCACATACAGAAACGTTCCTTGCCATACTCCTCTATGCACTTCTTTCCAAGGCACTTCCTGCAGCAGAAACTGCCGCTACTCCGAGACGTACGGAGACGTCTCCTTCCGCGCCGGCGCGGTCGCAACGGACACCATCAAATTAGGGTCCGTCTCTGTACCTGGCATTGTATTCGGATGTGGATCTAGAAACGGCAACCAGTTTCCCGGCGGCCAGTCGGGGATCGTCGGTCTCGGCGGCGGGACAGGATCGTTGGTTCGGCAGCTAGCGCAGGGGAAATTCTCTTACTGCTTGGTCTCGTTGTCGGACGTCTCCAACTCGAGCAAGTTGAATTTTGGCGCGAGCGGCATCGTTGCGGGGGTGGCGACGCCTCTGGTGAGGAAAATGCCGGAGACATTCTACTACCTGACGCTGGAGGGGATCAGCGTCGGGAAGCGGCGGCTGGAATTCTACGAACCGAATTCGATGGAAGGGAACATTATTATTGACTCCGGCACGACACTGATGCTGCTTCCGATGCGGCTGTATGCGGAGGTGGAAAGTGCGTTGAGGAGTGGGATCAAGTTGAAGGCGGTGAGAGATCCGTTAGGGGTGTTAAGCTTGTGTTATTTGTCGCGAGGAGATGTGGGGATTCCGGATGTGACTGTGCATTTCAGAGGGGGTGATGTGAGGTTGGAGGAAGAGAATGTTTTTGTGAGGACGAGCGAGGATACTGTGTGTCTGGCGGCGGCGCCGGCGCCAGGTGTTGCTATTTATGGAAACTTGGCGCAAGTTAATTTCTTGGTGGGATATGATCTTGTGAAGACAACGGTGTCGTTTAAGCGGGCTGATTGCGGCAGCAAACGATGATTTGTGTTGATGCTATTAATTGTACGGATAAGGTTTGATACCTGAGTGGGTTTTACACCTTGCTAGACCCCCCAAGGTTTGATTTTAATATCCGTTTCATCAACATTTTAAATTAGGTACAATTATATCCTTCAAGTTGTAATATTAGATTTTTATTTTATTCTTTTTATTTTGGGCCCTTTATCAAGTTAGCAACGGTTATATCCTGGATAAATGACTATTCTCACGAATAAAAAATTGCATCGGTTCCACCAAATCGAACATGCGAAAAATCCTCTCTGGCTTGTGGCGCCATTAAATTTGTCGGCGATAATCCTCGAAAAGTATCCTCCGTTCGCCGGCCGCCGTAGTACCTTCATTTGCCCATTAATTTGCATTATTCTCATGTCCGAAGAGAATCCTGGTGGCGAGATATTCTGAGGTGGAGGCGCATGTTCTAGAGGTTGCTCGTAAATCCTAATCATTGAAGGTGAATGCTCTCGCGGCTCCATTGCAAGCAGTTGCTCTTCGAAAACTACAAAAACAGCTTCTCGATCACTTCCTCTTGCGACGGCTGATTCAAAAGACCCCAAAAAAATAAAAATAAAAAGTTAAAAATATAATTTTACAACTTGAAGGGTCTGATTGTACATATTTTTAAAATGTTATGGGGGCGGATGCACAAAATCAAATGTTGATGGTCTAATAATAAAACGCGTAAAAATCCTGAGGGAGTATGAGTTCCGTATCCCTTTATTATATTTTTGTGATACTAAATAATCAACGATGCACGGATTCTTCTAAATATATCATGTAGTCATATCAATTCTTGTTAGGTGCGATTCTCATAGGATTCTCGTGCGATTCGCATCCGATTCGCCATGCGTATCATTCCAAATAGAAAATAAAAAACAACCGGATTCTCGAATCTCGTGCGGAAAAATCACAAATCCCATAAATAAAGGGGCTGTGTGAAGTTAATGTTTAAATATCTATATATTTTATGGGTTATGCTATTTGGATACGCGTACTGTGACCAGCCACACTAGCTAAAAAAAGTAATATTATAAATTTTGGAAAAAGGAAATGTACCCTAATTGGAGAATCTAAATCCTAAGGAAAAATGTGATAACTTATATTTTTATAATTAACTTTCCTTTTTTAACGCATATGGCCGGCCACAGTGTGTCCGGATAGAATTATTGATATTTTATTTGTGTTATATATAATTAAATGATATTACTAAACGTATTCTTACCGAATCTCGCCCTAAAATTTCTAATTTCGTATCCATGTACCCGTATCGCATCATCCCCGCACCCCGGTGCAACATAGTAAATAATTGTTTTACCACCTTGTAGCATCACTAGAGTGCATTGATCATCCTTGTAAGAATGAGTGACAACTTTCATCCCCAATATTCTCTTACAAAAATAAAATCAAATTCGATCTGGAATATTGCATTATTTCCTTTGAATGGTTATGTCCAAAGCTACGGTTGTGCTTAACTTTATAATCACATGGTGTCACTAGGGTAGTTCTGAGCCTTGTGCGATATAGCTATCGTTTCTTGTTCTTTATTTCAGAACTGATAAATCCTTTTAAGTTAAACCCTTAGAAGTTACTCAATTAACCAATTCACCTTAGTTGCTAGAGTGTAATCTTTTACACTTGGTTGTGTTTGACTCCTCCCTCTTAGAGCATCTCCAACAGGGGATTCGATCCTCGGAGTCGAGGCGAATTGATCGAATCTCGCTCAACCTCGACGAGGTCGATCCCCGTTGTGGGATGAGTCGATCCTCGGAGTCGTTAGGCGGAGTCGAAGCGGAAATCGATTTATTAACACACCTCTCGACTCGCTAGATGCGGAGGAAAGGGACACGCGGCGTGTCCCCATTCATTCAATTGTTTTTTTTTTCAATAATTAAAAAAAAATTAAAAAATCAAGTGGTACTTCATCCTTCTCACCCTATAAATACCCCTTCAATCCTTTCACTCTTCACACCTCTTCCACTTTTCACTCTCATTTTCTTCCTTCTTCAAATTTTACTTTCAATTGTTCATTTTTTGTGTTGAAAAATGGATGATAACGAAAATCATTCAACTCGTGGTACCAACAAAACTTTGGTTCGTATCCACCGAATCAGAGTCCCTACAAAACCCCCAATCATTTTCGTTGGCTAATTCTCCACGTCTTCAGGGTTCAGTTAATTCTCTCCGTCTTTCGAGTTCAGCCAATTCTCCATGCCTTCTAGTGAATATCGTTCATTCACTACAAAAAATGCCAAAATGTTGGCAAAAACACCGACGAAAAATGTTCCGTCGGTGATTACCGACGGAATTCCGCTGGTAAAAAGACGGGTCGGAAAAAAATTCCGACGAAACTCTGACGGAAAATTGGCGGGATTTTTCGCGCCGGATTTACCGACGGAATTCCAAAATAAAAATAAAAATAATCGAAAAAACACCGACGGAAATAATTTCGTCGGTAATTCCAAAAATAAAAAAATCGAAAAATATACCGACGGAAATTCCGTCGGTGTTTCCCCAGTTTAGTATACCATATCGAAAATTTACAAAAAAATGGCTTATATATATTACACATTGTTGTTTAACTCTTAAAGAAATAACTCTTCAATGAGCCATGGCGCACCCGTCCAACTTTTTGACCGAGCGTGATTAACCGCACCCATGTGGCTCGGTTGTGAAAAAAAATTAAAAATACCGACAGAAATTCCATCAGTGATCACCCACGATTTCCGTCGGTGATTTTAGCACAGAAGCACATTTTACCGATGGAATAATTTCGTCAGTGATCCGATTATCGACGGAATTCATAGAATTATCGACAGATTTTTCTATCAGTGATTCAGCATTTTTTTGTAGTGGTTCGACACGCCGCTCTCAGAAATAAACCGACTTAGAAGCATCAACCTCAACAACGACGATGATGATGTGGAGGGGGAGGACGAGGAGGAAGCCGAGCCATCACCTCCTCGTCGCAAAGGCAAAGCGGCGGCCAAGGGGAAGGACAAAGCACCGACAACAAGCAGTGGTGGAGTTCGAGGCACCAACTACACACCCGATGAGATTGAGTGGTTTGCTAAATGCTACATGATATTGGGTGTGACGGGGAGACCGCCAACTATCAAACCCAGAAGCAATTCTGGAACAAAATTATTTTCCGCTTCAACAAGTTCATAGCTTCCGCACACCCGCGAAGGACGAGTCCAATGAAGTCGGCGTGTTGGCCGCGCCAAGAAAGAGATTGTTCGCTTCAACGGTTGCTACGTCCAACTCGAGAGAGAGAATGCAAGCGGGCGGAATGACCTCGACTTGTATACCTTGGCCCAGGATTCCTACCAAGCCCAGTATGGAAAAGAATTCAGGCATAGGAAGTCGTGGGAGCTCTTGAGTCATATCCCCAAATTTTGCACTCCGGAGGCTGAAACTCTACCAACGCGGATGAGGATTAATGAAGAAGACGACTACACAAGCAATTCTAGCGGCAACACATTCGCCAGGGATGCAATCTCCGCCCACATTCGTCCTCTCGTGCAAAAATCGCTTAAGAAGGGAAAAGGCAATAAGGCGGAGGCCGTGAGCCAATTGAAGACCGCGTTGCCGAAGAAATATCCAAGGGTAACAATCTAAGTGAAATGAAGTTCGCGTAGGAGATCATGATGCGAAAAATGAGAGATATGGATCCGGAGCAATTGGAGACGCACAAAAAAGTTTGTGCACGGCTCGCCAAAAAAATTGAATGAGATTAGTTAGTGTATTTCTCGTCATCTTTTTCATTTTAATTCAATAAAATTGTTCGATTTTTAATTCTTTCTATTTTATTTTAGTGTTCTTATTATTATTTATTAGAAGTACAAAAAAAATTAAAAAAAAAAATGATTCAATCACTGTCAATCATTGGATCAACCTAAGTCTATATTAACCCACATTGTAAAATTTTCAACCTATGTCTATCCAATCATTGGAACTCCACCAAATTTACCAAAAAATCAAGAATCACCTTAAATCCATGAAGACTCCCACTATGAATGCTCCTAGACCCTTACCGAGGTTTTTGCATCTGCCACTTGGCAGAGGGCCCTAAGAGGCCCCATTTTTTCTCAAATGGTGAATCTAAATCCTACAAAAATAGGAAAAAATGAGTAACATTTCAATACTAGTCAGCCCTATATTTTGCTAATTATTTTTTCATGTCTTAGAATAAATTTAGATCACATCTTTATTGTGTCATTAATTATCACGTTGTGTCAAAATTAAAGAAATCGTGTCCAGGTGCGTCATTTGTACATTTTGCGTATTCATGTTCAAGTTAAATATAATATTAACAAATGTTGTTCGTATGATGATATTGACATGATAACGACCAAACATGCCCTATTTATCAACCCTATCAATAAATACAATACCCACCTTTCGTCCTCTCTTTCATTCTCATGGAATAATCTTATTTATCTCTCAACTCCCATCTTAATTTGCAAGATAAACCTTATAAATTTTGAGATATATTATATTTTTTATTTTCACTAATAATCGTAAGTGATTCTAAACTCTTTTTTGTTACTTATATATAGGGTTGTAAACGAACCGAATCGAAGCGAATAGTAATGTATTCGATTCGGATTCGTGACATTATTTGCATATTCGAATTAGTTTCGAATATTTTTTTTATTCGTATTCGATTCGGATTGATATTCGCAAATATCGATTCGAATCGAATATTCGGTTCATTTTTTTGAGTTGATTATAAACATAGTATTCAAATATTCGATTCGAAATGATACACTATTTGATTCACAATTTTGAAGGAAATTTTCTTAAATAATATTTCACATAAGAAACAATTAAACACTAAATTCAATAACAAATGTTATATTCAATACATTTGTCCAATAAATTAACACTCAATAATAAATTCCAAAAACATAGATACTGACAAAAGAAAAGAAAAAAAGATAGGGTTATACTGTTTCAGAAATAAGTTATTATTTTTATTTTACTTTGACTTTAGTTTAATTTTTAAATACACACACACACACACACACACACACATATATATATATATATTATATTTCGAATCGAATATTTTCGAATATCGAATCGAATATCATGATTTTGAATTCGTATTCATTAACTAATCGAAGCAAAAAAAGTGTTTGTATGTGTATTCGAATCATAAATTTCCAAATTTGAATATCACAGATCCGAATCGAATATCGAATCGAGCAAAAATTATTAAGTTCATATACAACCCTACTTATATATGAATAAAGCTCACGGGAAGTCAAAACTTTGCACAAGACTATATATGTTCTATATTAGCCCCAAGATAACCAAAGAACAAAAAACTTTTCACTACAATGATTGTTGTCGGAGTCAAATGTAGATTTTGAATTACTAGCACATACCAAATTTCGTATTTCATGAACCGCGAAAAGTCAAGTCACATATCTGGTTTATGGAAATCAAGCAATCATGTATGTAGCTACGCGCTATGATAATCTTAATTGCAAACACATATGGCAATTTTTTGTTTGACCAAATTCTGGCAATCCATATTCAATGGAAGCAATAAGTGAAGAATCTGAGAATAATCCTTGTCTAGAAACTAAAAAAAGAAAGCCCCCATTCTCATCATCAAATTTCCACATGCGTTGTATATATTTTCCCTATAAATAAATAACATCATACGGTCCTTGTGCACACACACACCGCCCCCCTTGTTATATTTCCAAAATGCCGGCCAAAACCATAATCTTGAAATCAATAATTTCAATATCTTATTTAGCACTAATCTTCCTTGTTTCAATCTCCAAATCAACCACCATTACCGGTTTCACCACCGATCTCATCCACAGAGACGATTCATCCTCCCCCTCCCAACGCGTCATCAACGCACTGAAACGCTCAATTCACCGCGCCCGACGTTTCAACCACCAAATGGAGAAGCCGGAACCGGATCTTATCAGCGCAAGCGGCGAGTATATGATGAAATTCTGGATCGGCACTCCGCCGGTCCCCACCATCGCCATCGCCGACACCGGCAGCGACATCATATGGACGCAGTGCCAGCCCTGTCTCCAATGCTTCAACCAAAGCCTGCCACTCTTCAGCTCCCGCAACTCCGCCTCATACGCTAGGGTTCCCTGCAGTTCCCCCACCTGCAATTCTCTACGCGACACTCATTGCAGCAGGACTAGGCGGAACTGCCTCTACTCCGCCCTTTACGGAGACGGCTCCGCCACGGACGGCATGTTCGCAACCGAAAACTTCACTTTCCCCTCCGCTGCCGGGAAATCGGTCGTTATCCCCAACATCGTGTTCGGATGTGGATTCAGAAACAGCGGCCTTTTTAGTGGAATGGAATCCGGCATCGTCGGCCTTGGAGGCGGAAATGCCTCTCTAGTTAGACAGTTAGGCTCCTTAGCGCAGGGGAAATTCTCTTACTGCCTCGTTCCGTTTGATGACTATTTGAATTCGAGCAAGTTGAGTTTTGGCAGTGAAGCTGAGGTTTCCGGTAGAGGGACGGTGACGACGCCGTTAGTAGTAAAAAAGGGGGCGGAGACTTACTACTTTATGACGATGGAAGCAATCAGCGTGGGGAAGAAGAGAATCGAATTCCACGACCACCACGATGATGATGATGATTCGGTTGGAGAAGGAAACATGGTGATCGATTCGGGAACTACGTTGACACTGCTTCCTGAATCTGTGTACGAGGAGGTGAAGAAGGCGGTGAAGAGAGAGATGAAGCTGAAGCAGATTGAAGATCCGAGTGGGGTGTGTGATTTGTGTTTCGAAACAAGAGGAGAGATTAGGGATTTTCCTGATATTAGGGTTCACTTGAGAGGAGCAGGAGGGGATTTGAAGTGGGGATATGAGAACGCTTTCGTTAGAACAGGTGAAGATGCAGTGTGTTTGGCGGCCACACCGAATAATGCTGCTTATGCTATTTATGGTAACTTTGCACAGGCTAATTTCATGTTGGGATATGATCTTGTGAAGAGGACGGTGTCGTTTAAGCGGGCTGATTGCGGGAATTTGTGATCAAATTGTTTATACATTTCGGGGATACAATCATACAACAAATAAGCAACGTTTGATTATTCATGCCTCACGGGATAATCTTTTCTAAATTCTGTCATGTAAATGGCTCATCAAGATATATGTGCAAGTGCAACATAGCCGTACACATCAGAATTTCCAAGACTTTTGAATATAAATTAATTAATTCACCGCGGTTCGTTTTTACTATTTTTCTTCTTTTTTTTTTGGGGAAGTACGGTTCAGGTTCCCTACCCATTGTGATCATTATTAACGTGGTCACTGATGATGTGGCAATGGCACATGAGTAGTTAACCATATATATATTATATATCTAATTTTAAAATTATTAAATCAAAATATTCCAAAATTTAAGGAAACAATATCTCCTAATAAATATAAAACAATAAATCAGTACAATTTATATAAACTAATTTCAATTTAATTTCGCGTACAAACAAATTCCTTTTCTTGATCATATGAAAGAAAAAGCTTTTTCTCACCATGGATAAGGTGTTCTATTGTTGTAGAACCAACAACTTTTGCAACACAAAATCAAAAAGCTACAGAGTAAAAAAATTGGCGCACTCATCTTTTAAGTAAATATAAGCAAAATTTGTTCTTTTTTGGCATCACTACCACTGCCATTTTCTGGTGTACTACTTAAATTCTGGTGTGCTTATGTTAATTGATAGTAATTAAATCGCATTCATATGTTTATTCTTAAAGTCGCACCACGTCTCACCAACACCTGATATGAGATATATCAATAAAAATTCTTTGATTCACGCATTATTGCTTAATTCGTCAACCAAACAAATTTATTGTACCTGTAAAATTGTAGCAAGAGAAGTAATTGTTTGTGCGCAAATTTATTTGGCAGTTGTTGGGTTTAGGTAAATTAAGTAGGTTGTATTAGTTTTATTGTTTTATATATATTTATTAGGAGATATTGTTTCCTTAAAATTTTGGAATATTTTGATATGATAATTTTAATATTAGATATTTTATATATATATATATATATATATATATATATATATATATATATATGGGACTACCTAGTTGATATGACATTGCCACCAGTGGAACCATTTCTAAGTAAAGCTACCCTTTATTTTAGTCCATTACGTTTGGCACAACACAAGAGACACTTATCACTTATATAATTTTCACTTGTTAAAGTACAGGAAGGCGAAACATTTGTAGGTCCGGAAGAAATTAGAAAACTCGTCTTACTTTGACATGTAGTAATTAAGTTGGATTATTGGCGAAAAGTTTATACCAAAGGGTACTTGATTAATTAATTTAATTTGGTAAAGACTAATCAATAAATAATTAATGTCATTAATTGAAACGAAATATTTCAAGATTTTAATTTTAATAATCGAGATTATTCTAAATCTTTTTAATTCGCTACTTTAATTCGTTTAGGCTTTTTTCAGTTTTTTTAAATCTGGGGGTTTTGGAGTTATTTGCATCAGATTCTATCCTTTCTTTGTTTGGGTAAACTTGAATTAACTATATATTTTTTTATTTTTATTTTTTTGACATGACCTGAATTAACTATATTTTAAAATATTATATGTAAATATATACCTCATTAAGAATAATAAAAAACCATAAATAGTAAAGGATTCCCTAAATAAAATCTTATATCTACCGGAGCTTAAATTGGTAATTATTAACATTGTATTGCAAATTATTTTGGAATCGTTGAGAAGAAAATAAACAGGCCGATGTAGGTGATTGCCACAAACATAAATTCTAGTTCAATATTTCATGATGAAAACCACAACTATTAATTATTCGTAGCCCCTTATTAATTTAATAAATTATCTTCTCATGTAGTAGTATATATTTATCATGCATGGGTGCAATCAGTTGGCTTGAAAGACACCGTCTTCCTCTCCAAATCATAACCGATGAAGAAATTCATCTGCGCCAGATTCCCATAAATCGACACGCCCAAACTAGTCGACTCAGTAAAAGCAAAGCACAGAGACCTCAAACTCGTCCTAACAAAAGTGTTGTAAGCTTTCAACTTCACATCACCCCCTTTGAAATGTGCAGTCATTTCTGGAATCTTACTCTCCGCATCTCCCGTAGCAGCATAGCACAAGCTCAGCTGCTGCGCCGGATCCGCGATCTCCCTCAACCTCACCTGCCGCCTCACCGCCGTCTCCACTTGACGGTACAGGTCGCTCGGCAGGAACGTCAGCGTCGTACCGGAGTCTATAATTATATTTCCTTCTCTTGAATACTTGGACGACGAAGCCAGGTCGAAGCGCTGGGTTCCAACGCTCATCCCTTCCAACGTCAGATAGTAGAAGGTGGCGGGGGATTTAGGAACGATCGGAGTCGTCGCAACCCCAGCGCCGGAATCCACGGCATCGCTGCCGAAGTGCATTTTACTTGGCGTCCTCGTCCGCTGCGAAATCGGGACGAGGCAGTAGGAAAACTTCCTGCCAATTGTGGCCCCCATCTGCCGGATCAACGACTCTTTCCCGCCGCCTAGGCCTACGATCCCCGACGTACCGGTGCCAAAAGTTCCCTGGTTAAGATGGCCGCACCCAATAATAACATTGGGTATCGACACATTCTTTCCGGCGGCGGTGGAACCTAACGTTAGGGTTTCGGTGGCGACGTCGCCCCTGCTGTAGGATCTGTCGCCGTACGATACGGTGTAGCTGCAAGTACCCTTACCACCGCCGCCGCAAGAAGTGCTCTGGACGGAGCTGCACGTGTCGGAGCGGCAAGGGGCGGGTTTGTAGGTGGAGGAACGGCTAGGGGTGAAGAATGGGGCTTTCTGCTTGAAGCATTGCCGGCACGGTGCGCACTGTATCCAAATCAGGTCGCTGCCGGTGTCGGCGATGGCTAGGGTTTCGACCTTGGGGGTGCCGAGGGCGAATTTCATGAGGTATTCGCCGCCGTTGGGGTAAACATCGGCTGAGGCTGCTTTTTGTGGGGAGTAATTGTTGGCAGGGATTAGGGTTCTGGCGCGGTGGAATGATCGTTGCAACGAAGCTCCGACTTGCTCGAAGGATGAAGAATAGTGGAGGAAGGGAGATTGTTGTAAGGAGTCTCTGTGGATCAGATCAATGCTGAAACCGGCTGCTTTGGTTGCATTGAAGTTGGAGATCGAGATGGCAAAGAATAAGGTTATTGCAAATGCTAGGGAAGTCTTGTGGAGTTTCATTGTTCTAGCCATGGTTTTTGTTTTTGTTTATTTGTTTGTTTTTTTTTTTTTTTTTTTTTTTTTGCTTTTGCAGATGCATGATGGTACTGGGAATGTGTTTTTATATATAACTGAGGAGTTTTTGGTGTAGGGTTATGGTTAATTCTTGTAATTATGTTGATGAGCAAGATAATCTTGATGGAATTAGGGTTTTCTTCCATGATTAATGGCAATTTGTTTCATGTTTTCAAATATAATACATTACTGAAAAATCTCAGAGAAAAAGCAAAGAGGGCGTAGTTTTGAATGCTAGATTAACTATAGGCATGTTCCATTAATGAATGGTACCAAGGTTTACATTCAGGCTATATCACTCAATATTAGGTTTTCCAAATTTGTCTTATTTTATATTTGCATATCTGTAACATAGATACGATATTTTATGATCGGTAAATAAGCTTAATTAAATATGAATGTAATATGAATAAGTTTAGTTCTACAAAGTTGAACGCTGACATGCGCATGCCTAGAGATACCACTATTGTACGATTGATTCATTATTACGAGGTTGTTAGAATAGTTGAAGAAAAACATGCAACAGATAAAGAAAAAGATATCAGCTCAAAACATGCATTGATGATTCATCATCCACCTCAGCAGTTATGTGGCAAAGAGCTGATTCTATCCAAACGAATCAAGAAAGGGATATTCCCTCATGCAGCCTTAGCACGTGAGAACAAGGAGGGATAGTACGAGTTTGTTTTTCTGTACATGAAATAGCTAGCTCTGTTTTGTTTTCATTCTAATATGCTTTTAGGGTTTTGTGTAGCAACTGTCCATGGATCTAGAATGATCCATAACTAGTATATATAGTCTTGTGACTTACCTTTGTTATCTATTCAGAAATATCAATGCAAATTTGAATTCAAAGAAAGTTAATGGCTTCCTTTTCCATTTTCATGTTTATCTTGTTGCATTCAATTTCTATCATGGTATCAGAGCAGGTATAGGCCTGACTCTAATACTCTCCATCCTTTCTGTTAGAGTTTCTTGTTCTTTTCTTAAACAATGGTAGAGTTTGAGACATCAGAGCAGTCTTCACTTTCCTTCACTACTCCAAATCCCTCACTTATTGTTCCTCAAAGCCATCAAGTTTCATTCAGACTTACTGATGTAAATTTTCTGAGTTGGAAACAACAAATCCTTGCTACGATTAAAGGCTATGGCCTTGAAAACTTCCTCACAGATGATCCTCCTCCTGCTTATATTTTTGATGAAACATCGCAACCTTCTCCAAATCCAAAATATTCCACTTGGAATAGACAGGATCAACTTCTTTCTGCCTGGATCCAGTCATCTCTTAGCGAGAGTATTATGATATTAGTAGTTGGTCTTTCTACAAGCAAAGAAATCTGGAATTCTCTTCTTCTCAATTTTTCAGATCAGTCCAAGGCCAAGCTTATGCAATATAAGCTTCAACTTCAGACCTTGAAGAAAGAATCTCAGCCCATGAGAGAATATCTCAGTAAAATCAAAACATGTTGTGACTTGCTTGGTTCTGCAGGTTACAAAGTCTCTGATGACGACCAGATTATGCACATTCTTGAAGGATTAGGAGCTGAATATGACTCAGTTGTGGTGACTGTTACATCTAAACCAGAGGCATGGAATCTTGGGGATGAGAATTCATTGCTTTTAAGCTTTGAAACCAGGATTGAATCAGCCAAAGTCACAACAGTCAACACAGAGGGATCTCACCCCTCAGCTAACTTTGTTCAGACTGGATCTCAGAATAATAACAATTCTGGAAATCATAATGGGAAGAACAAAAACTATCAAGGTAACCAAAATAATCAAGGTTATAGAGGAGGTTTTGGTGGTCGTGGCAGAGGAGGAAGAGGTGGTCGAGGAGGCAGGTTCTCAGGAAACAAACCAATTTGTCAAGTATGTTATGTTCCTGGACACACAGCAGATAGGTGTTATCACAGATTTGAGTCCAATTTTGTTCCAAGAAACAACATGAGACCACAATTCCAACACAACTTTCAGCCTCAGTTTCAGCCACAATCTCAACACAACTTTCAGCAGCAACCAGGCTTGAATCTTGCTCAAATACCTCCTGCACATCCAAGTTCAGAATACAACTTTGATAACAATAGCCAAAACTTCAAATGGGAAATGGTTCTTTAGTTGATATTACTCATATTGGTCATGGTTTTGTTTCTGCTCCTACTTCCCCTTCTAAATCCTTTGTTCTTAATAAACTTTTGCATGTTCCTCACATAACTAAGAATTTGTTAAGTGTTTCTCAGTTTGCTTCAGATAATCATGTTTTCTTTGAGTTTCATCCTCACTTTTGTGTTGTTAAGGCCCAGGACAGCAAGGAAGTTCTTCTCAAAGGCATTCTTAAAAATGGCCTCTATCAGTTTTCTCTGGATTCATCAAGTTCAGCTCGCTCCATTTCTTCTTCTTTTATCAAGAGCTTTGCAACTCATTCTATTGCTTTCCAGCACTCTCCAACTTTTGTTCCAGCCGCTTTATCTACTTCCATTTCTAATTTAGGATCTAGTTTAGACGTTTGGCATAGGAGATTAGGCCATTGTGCTTATGATATTGTGAAAAGAGCTCTTCACAGTTGTAATATTCCTTATCAATCAATGAAATCTCCTACTTTTTGTCATTCTTGTTCTGTTTCCAAGATACATAGATTGCCTTACACTGCTTCTCAAAGTGAATTTAATTTTCCTCTTGCTCTAGTTCATAGTGATCTTTGGGGTCCAGCCCCAGTTGTTTCTGCCAATGGTTACCACTATTATGTTTCATTTATTGATCATTTTAGTAGGTTCTCCTGGATATATCTCTTAAAACAAAAATCTGAAGTCAACACTGTTTTTCAGCATTTCAAAACTTTGGTTGAAAATTAGTTTTCCCACAAAATTAAGCTTCTGCAAACAGATTGGGGTGGAGAGTATAGAGGTTTAACCACTTTTTTGCAGAATACAGGTATTCTTCATAGAATTTCATGTCCTTATACCCCTCAGCAAAATGGATTAGCTGAAAGAAAACATAGGCACATTGTAGAAATGGGTCTCTCCCACTTAGCTCAGTCTCATCTCCCATCCAAACATTGGGATGATGCTTTCACTTCTGCTAATTTCATCATCAATAGAATTCCTAGGAAAGTGATTGCATACTCTACTCCTTATGAGAAACTCTATCATAGAAAACCTGATTATTCTCTTCTTAGAGTATTCGGTTGTCTTTGTTATCCTAATCTCAGGCCTTTTAATAAACACAAGTTGGAGTTTAGATCTTCTCCTTGCACTTTCATAGGTTATAGCACTCATCACAAAGGTTATAAAGTGCTTCTTTCTTCTGGAAAAGTTATAGTGACTAGAGATGTGCTCTTCAATGAATCTGTGTTTCCTTTTCAAACATCTCTCACCACTACTACTGCTCCATCTCAGTTGGATCCTATTTCCAGTGCTCTTCCTATCATCCCTCCTCATGATGAATCTCCTGCTCCTCCCTCTACTCCTTCATCTCCCGTTTCCCCAAGCACTCCTGCTACTCCTCACTCATCTAATCAATCTTCTTCTGTTTCTCATTCTTCATCTCCTCCTCCCATCAATATGAGTAATGAAACTGATACTACTTCTTCTTTTGTACCTCCTGCTCAACATGCCATGGTTACTCGTTCTAAAGCAGGCATTTTTAAGCCTAAATTTTATCATGCTACTAACACTTCTGTTGATTATCGTCAAGTGGAACCAAAAACACATACTCAAGCTTTGCAAGTATATGTTTGGAAGCAAGCTATGATAAGTGAAATTGCTGCTTTGACCAGACTTAAAACTCTTGTTCTTTGCCCCCTTCCACCTGGAAAAAATGCTATAGGCTGAAAATGGGTGTTTCGAATCAAACGCCATGTTGATGGCAGTGTTTCTAGATATAGAGCTCGACTGGTTGCTCAAGGTTATTCTCAACTTCTTGGTCTTGATTATAATGAAACTTTCAGCCCCGTTGTTAAACCAGCTACCATTCGAGTGATTCTTGCCATTGCTGTTATGTATGGTTGGGAAATAACACACTTAGATGTAGACAATGCTTTCCTAAATGGAGATCTTGAAGAAGAAATCTACATGAAACCACCACCTGGTTTTGAACCACCAAGCAATGGTTCAACCATGATGGTTTGGAAACTCTCCAAGGCCATTTATGGTCTCAAGCAGGCATCTCGTTCTTGGTTTCTCACCATTAAATCAGTCTTGTTGTGACTTGGTTTTACTCAGTCTAAACCTGACAATTCTCTCTTTTTTAAAACTTCTGGTTCTACAGTCACATATCTCTTCATCTACGTTGATGACATGCTTGTCACTGGGAATGACAACTCTGAGATCAGGAGAGTTATATAAAACTTAGTGCTCATTTCTCTTTGAAGAATTTGGGTCATGTTCATCAGTTTTTGGGAATTGAGATAAATCAGACAGCTCAAGGTCTTCATCTTAGTCAAGGGGCTTATATCAAAGATCTCCTAACTAGATTGAATATGCAGGAAGCTAAAGGATGTTCTACACCCATGGTTTCTTCTTGTAGACTTTCCAAGGGGGATGGAAACAGTAATGTGGATGGCAAAGTCTACAGAAGTGTTGTTGGTGCATTACAATATGCAACCATCACTAGGCCTGAAATTGCTTATAGTGTAAATAAGGTGAGTCAGTACATGGCTTCTCCCCTTGATACACATTGGAAAGCAGTTAAAAGAATTTTGAGATATCTAGCAGGAACAAAAGATCATGGTCTACATCTTCAAAAATCAAATTTTACAGTAACAGGTTATTCAGATTCGGATTGGGCTGCTGACGTTGATGATAGAAAATCAGTTACTGGTTATTGTGTCTATCTTGGGAATAATTTGGTATCATGGAGTTCAAAGAAGCAATCAGTAGTATCAAGATCTAGTACTGAGGCTGAATACAGAAGTTTAGCTCAAGTTGTTTCTGATGTCACTTGGATTACTTCTCTTCTTGGTGAATTGTCTATCAAAGTGAAACCACCAGTCATTTGGGTAGATAATATGAGCACCATATCCCTTGCATCTAATCCTGTGATGCATGCGAGAACGAAACACATTGAACTCGACATTCATTTTGTTCGTGATAAAGTTGCAGCTGGTGTTATTGATGTGAGACATGTTCCCACGCAAGATCAGAAGGCAGATGTTCTTACTAAGCCTCTCAGTTATCAATTCTTCACACGGCTTAAAAATGGTCTTGGTGTATGTTCATTAGCCGCGCTTGAATTGAGGGGGAATGTTAGAATAGTTGAAGAAAAACATGCAACAGATAAAGAAAAAGATATCAGCTCAAAACATGCATTGATGATTCATCATTCACCTCAGCAGTTATGTAGCAAAGAGATGATTCTATCCAAACGAATCAAGAAAGGGATATTCCCTCATGCAGCCTTAGCACGTGAGAACAAGGAGGGATAGTACGAGTTTGTTTTTCTGTACTTGAAATAGCTAGCTCTGTTTTGTTTTCATTCTAATATGCTTTTAGGGTTTTGTGTAGCAGCTGTCCATGGATCTAGAATGATCCATAACTAGTATATAGTATAGTCTTGTGACTTACCATTGTTATCTATCCAGAAATATCAATGCAAATTTGAATTCAAAGAAAGTTAATGGCTTCCTTTTCCATTTTCATGTTTATCTTGTTTCATTCAATTTCTATCATCAAAGCGATTTCATTTTTCTTTTTCTTTTACATGAGGAGGTGAAGCAGTGTTGTTCAAACCCGAGACCTTACTTAAGAGAGTAAAGCCGCACCGTTTGATGTCCTTTGAGTCATGGATTCCGATCCATATTACTCAACAACTAAGGGTTGAATCATGAACAGATATGATGATCTGATATTTATTTCATGTTGCTTTTTTTTTTTTTTTTTTAAAATTAAATCCCAACCTTTTGACCAATTTGTGGTAAGTAAGTCTCCCATGATTTTATGTGCGAGCTTTGGAGATTATATGCAGAGACGTCAAAACACATTACTAGCTTTTATGTTGTCAATTTTGCCAATGGACATCTTACGTCGACGCTTGATTAACTGAGTCAGCGAGTTGGGAGTTATTGTTTCACTGCGGTTCGAGTTAAAAGTTCCATAACTCTGGCGATATATAATTAACATTGGGAATATAATTCCGACTCCGAGCTTCAAATTTCAGCAATGAATTTTGCATTTTGGTGTAAGATTAACGTCTAAATCTCATCTTAATTAACTCACGAATAATAAGAGACTACATATATATATTTACTTCTGATAGAAAGGTTGAGACATTGTTTGAATTAATATTTTAACTAAAATTGTGTCTAATAATTTGCTATAAGGTTTAATTTAATTAGGAACTAGATATATTTTTTTATCATGGTAAGTATAATTATAAGTTGTTGTCAAATATATATTACAATTATACATCTGTTCGGCTAAAAAAGATTTAATTAAGTTTATTTTAGTCAATCAATAGATCCTAATGGTAGGGTGGCTGCCTGGGACTGAGAGGTCTCAGGTTCAATCGCCCACTAACACCTCTATGGATCGAATCTGTCACACCTATACTTGAAAGAATGGGGGTTTACCCAGTGCATACTTGAAAGGACAGGGGTTTACCCATTGCGTACCAATAGCGGCAGGCTACTGCACAAGGATGGGAGTTTATCCAGTGCGCACTAAAGGTAGCGGTTGTGGGTTCGCACGAATAAAAAAAAAGTTCCCACAATTTAAAAAAAAAAAGAAAAAGAAAAAACATCCTCTGTTCCATGTTACTTGAATTGTCCAAAACTATCAATGTAACTATCAAAAATAAGTAGAAATTATATAGTATAGTAGTATATGAATTATTTTTGAAAGAATAATGTAATGTAATATAGTACTAGTAACTCATCTCCTTGATTATTTTCCATGCAAAAAGTAACACTAGCAATAGATATACGGGTTAATTATCACTTATGACCCGACCTTTCATTCTGTAGTGATTTTATGGTCTGACCTTTTGAAATATTTAAAAATGTCCCGACCTTTATTCCTCAGTGACACTTATAGCATGAGAGCAAAAATCCGGCGACGAAAAACTGACTGGGATGCTGGATGATGACGTGGATATTCTCTCCTTTTTTTTTAAATGACATAGAATTTGCATATACCATGTTGACAAAAAAAATGTTTTTAAATAAAAAAAAAGATTTCTCCTTCTCCAAAGAAAATTCTCTAATCGCTCAATATAGGAGTTCCAGACTTTTGGTCTTCCAATACAAGAAAAAGTTCTAGATTTTTGTGTTTTATCTCCGACGAATTTTACAGAAAAAAAAATTAAGGAGAAAAGAGTATATATGAACGATGATAATTTTGCGTTGAGAATAAGTGGAAAAGAAAACACACAAATTTGTGTCTTGGAGGAGGAGAAAACTTTTTTTTTATTTAAAGACAAAATTATTTTGTCTACATGGCATATGCAAATTTAATGTCATTTAGAAAAAGGGGAGAGAATATCCACGTTATCATCCGGAGTCCCGGATAATGAACCCTAGATATACAACCAAATAAGTCGTAAAATTAAATAAATATGTACTCCCCCTCCGACCCCCATAATTACGTAAAGTTTTCATTTTTCTTTTATCCCCAAAAATTATGCATACTCCATTTTAAGAAATAACTCATCCACACCTATATCTATTTTTACACCACTTACATCTTAATTTTCAGAATTTTCATAAAACTGGTGGCCCCAAAACTATAAATAATTTAGGGGTAGGATGGAGTATCAAAAATTATTTTTCTCATCTATACACGTACATCGTCGTTTGTGTGGTGCGGGGGGGTGGGGGGGAGCAAACTAGCTTTTCTTGTTTGATCTCGACCGTCCGATCAAGCTCTTAACTGCTTCGGATCGAGGCTGCTGCTGGGCATTCAGAAGCGGTTACAGATTCAGTTAAATATATAAACCCGCGCCGCCAATACATCTTCACCATTTTCTCTTCTTTAAAATCTCAGCCACAGTCACATTACTCTCCAATAACAACCAAGAAAAAATTCAGTCACACAGTAAGAGCTATGGATGCTTTCCACTACTCCTGCATCCAGTTTTTCACTCTCTCACTCCCCCTATTCTGCCTCCTCCTCTCCGGGAGCTGGGCCACCTCCTCCTCCACCGATCCCGTCCTCCCACAGCCCTCCTCCGCTTTCCTCGCCGCCGACACCCTCCGCCTCCGCGGCTACTCCATTTTCGCATCCCTGCTCGTTTCCGTCTCCTCCTCCACCACCAACTACTCCGGCACTCTTCTTGCACCACCGGATTTCGCTTTCTCCTTCGCCTCCACAAAGATTCTCAACAACCACCGCCCTCCGCCGCGCCCCTCCGTCCCCGTCCTCCTCTACCACACTCTCCGGCCACCGCTCATCCTCACTTGGCCCACTCTCTCCTCACGCGACGACGGCGATGAGCTCCGCACTTTCTACAACAACAACTGCCTTTACCTGTTCAAGAGCTCTCGCGCAAACGAAGTCGCGATTTCTTCGTCGCCCTTCACCAACCCAATCGCCACCGTCAAGATCCGCCAGCCCGATCTTTACGTGGACGAGCATCTCATCGTCCACGGCATCGACAGCGTTCTCAACCCTTCGTTCGCGACGAGATGTTCCGTCACCTACAGCGATCCGACGGCCGACACCGTCCCGCTTCAGGTGAACCGCGTGTTTCTTGACCGCGCTATCAGGGCTCTACGGCGGTCTGGATACAGTATGGTGGCCGCGGCCATGGGCATTCGGAGATCGGATCTGTTGTCTCTGACGTCCGTTACTGTTCTCGCAGTTTCCGACGAGCACTTGTTCATGACTCCCGGCGGTTTCAATTACGACTTCCGTCACCACGTCATCCCCACACGACAGCGTTTTACCGATCTTGCGAGGATGACGGCGGGAGGAGTTGAGTTCTACACTTTGGCCGCGAACAAGACGGTTTTCATCGTGTCCAACGGCGGCGCCGTCACTGTGGACGGTGTTTCTGTGGGAATGAGGGAGGTTTATCATAACCGCTGGATGGTTGTGGTTTCCCTTTCGTCGTCGTTAGACGCCACCGCCGATTCTCCACCCAACGCCACCGCCGATTCTCCACCCAACGCCACCGCCGATTATCCACCCAACGCCACCGCCGATTCAGTTCCTTCTCCGTCTCCATCTCCCGCCGATTCTGATAACGGCGATTCACCTAGAGTTCCTTCTCCCCCCCCAACTCCCAGCGTTTCTGTTAGGGGAAGGTCACACAGAGTTCCGCCTCCGGCCCCAATTCCTAGGGTTTCTGCTAAGGGCAAATCACACAGAGTTCCTTCGCCGGCACCGGTTTCCGGCAATTCTGCTAAGGACAAAATGCATAGAGTTCATTCTCCGGCGCCGGCGTACATGGAGGAATCTGAAAACGGCAGTCCGATCGTGGCACCGGAGGTAGCTGACGACTATCCAACTGATCCCGATTGGTTCGGGGCTCCATCTCCTACGGCGGAGCTCGACGAAGATGATAATGCTCCAAGCGGAAGCCCCAGCAGCAGTCCATCGCCGGCTCCAGAGATCGATGCCGTGGAAAGTTCGCCGGTGCCGTCTCCGGAAACGAATGAAATCGATGTTGTCCACTGTGATTTAAACGTCGTGATATCTAACGGCGTTGAAGGAGGGGATCTGCTATGTCCGGATAGAATAGATAGAGCCGTCAGGCAACTGCGGGAGACGGGGAGTTTGAGCGATGACGTGGAGGCGTACCAGCCGTTCGATGCTCAGAGCCAAGATGCTGATGAGTTGACTCCTTCTCACAGGGTCAAAGTTGCAGAGCATATGAATATTGCTGATGACGTGTTCTTCTACACCTGATTCTTGCCACGTGGCGCCCTTTTTTCCTTCTTCATTTTTGTTTGTTATTAACAACTCATACTTGTAGTTTGTACACAGGAGCAATATAGAAATTTAGATATTTTTGGCATTAATGCATTTACCGTTTCATATTCAACTAACACTTATCTCTAAAAAAAACTATTGTTATCTTGATCGACTAAGTTAATTGGATGTTAAATCATTGTTAGGAATAAGGAGTAAATAGATAGGCCATTTTTCGACATGGTTTTGATGAAATCTGCAGGGGAACAGCTTTATCATATGGTAATTTTGGTATCCTCCCTAATTGGAATTTTATTAAAAATATGCAAAAAAACGATAATACAAATAAAAAGAAAAAAGCGTTCCAAAAAAGCAGATAAACAGACTATCTAAACATATCCTACAAAAGAATGACAAAAGCAGTCCGTATAAATGGCATCCTTGATCTTGTCATGGGGATATGGCCACCAACCACTCTCAATATATGCTCCAGCCATTCTATCAGCCACTGCATTCCCTTCCCTATAAATATGTGAAACCATGAAGTTTAAGTCTTTTAGAAGATCTAAGCTGCCTTCAAGGGACTGCCATGTCTCTAATTTGAAGCAGATTAACTACATAAGTAGAATCCGATTCTAATCAAAGATTATCCCAACCGCTCGAAGAGGCAACTGCTTTCATAACTGCAAAGAGCTCTGCCTCAAAAGTGAAGTCGACCTCTTTCTCAAACGTGAAAGCAGCCTTTAACCATCCCACGACAATTTTTGAAAACACCCCCTGCATGTAGACTTGCTGGAGCATTACCGAGCTATCCGTATTGACTTTTGTCCAATTAGGCGGATGAGGAATCCAATAAACAGAGATCTCCTCTGGCAGGGAGGCGGCTGAACAACCATTCCAAGCGCCTCCGCTCTTACAGCTTCTATGTCTCCTTTGCCAAGCTTCGGGAAGGAGGTAACAACTTCCTTAACCGAAGAACAGAGGAATGAGAAGACACAATAAATTTTTGGCTTAGAATCTTCGTAAATGCAAGCTGGGGGCGTAGCTAGGGGGTGGGCAGGGGGGTCACTGGACCCCCCTGGCATTTGGGAAAAAAATAGTGATATATACGTAATTAATTCTTTAATTTGTACATTATGCCTACCATGTGTTCGATAAATTTCTCAAACCAGTCATCATTTTTTGAAACTTTAGATTTTGAATTTTATTCGTTTGGGATAGTTTAGTTGAGCAGTGAAAAATTGAGTCTCATGGCTATCCTATTGCTAAATCTTATTCCTCTTCTACTTCTATTCTACTTCTATTGGTATATTCCAAATGCCTAGAATTCTTCCAAAGTAGATATCATTAACCCCTCAAATTTTCATTTGCCGAAATCATGAAACCTAAATGTTACTTGTTCATTCTTGATGGATTCAATAATTGTAGTTCATACTCGAATTTTCCTATTATTATGGAGAAGAAATTGACTCATAAATCCAAAGTTGACTTTTTTCACGAAGATTTAAAAGATGACACATATTGTTAGACTTCCGGAAATTAGACCCCCCCTAAACCGAAATCATGGCTACGTCATGCAAGAGTTTCGCATCATCCAACACGACCAAAGAGCAGTTATAACAATGAATTTCCAAAGGTCACTCTCACCACCTCTAAATGGTAATTTTAGTATCTTCATTAAAACATTATTCAACTTGAATGGAGTGGTAAAATTATAATTAAAATAGTGTTTTTCTCCCTCAAATTAGACTATTCATCCGTACCCTAAAAATCTTTACTTTTTGTGAACTAAGAAGTGAACTATATTACGAGGAGATGAGAACCTCTATTTCATTTTCCTGTGTCATCTCTTATTGCATTAATAAGAGAATGACACGTGTTATAATTAATGATTTAAATTTAGGGAATATATTTTTTAATATATTATATACCCTAAATCTTGAACCCTTAATTATGACACATATCGTCCTTTCATTAATGCAATAACAGATGAAACACCGAAATGCAATAGAGGATCTCATTTGTATTACGAGAAAGACTATATTTTACCTTTTGGGTACTTGGTTAACTTTGTTGAGGCCCTTGAGGGTTTAGAAAGTGTACAACATAGTACTCCCTCCGGCCACGAAAAAGATGCATAGTTGGGACGAAAACGGAGTTTGATAAAATGGGTGGAGAGTGTTGTGACTGGAGTAAGAGTCTCACTTATTATATAATTTTAAATTGCTTTTAAATAATGGGTTGTGTGAAGTGGCTGGAATAAAGGTCCCACATGGGTTGAGTGGAGGATTAAATTAAAGCAAATGTATGAAGTCAGTGGAATAAAGGTCTCATTTGAATTTAGCATAAGATTAAATTAAATTAAATGTATGAAGTGAGTGGAATAATGGTCCCACTTGGATTGAGTAGATGATTAAAATAAAATAAATTATGTGGGTCATATTACTAAAAATAAAGTATGCATCTTTTCAGTGGACAGACCAAAATGGAAAGTGTGCATCTTTTTCGTGGACGGAGGAAGAATAATTGAAAAAAGGTCCCGTCTTTTTTTGTCAAATTTTGGTTTTAACCCTCATCTTTTAAATTTGCCTACAAATACCTCTTCTTTCATTTTTTTTCTAATTTTTCCCCCAATAAATTTTTTTCCCCAAATGAATGTTGAGGTTGAACGGCGTAGTATTTTAAATACTAAACGTCGTCATTTCATGAAAAATAAAGATATAAGGGTTTAGCGATCCCATTTCCTTTTTTTTTGTAGAAAATGCTCTATTTTTCTCTTATATTTCCCCTTCTTTTCTCTCGCGATTCCATTGTGTATCATTCCTATTTTGGATAATCAAAGGTTATTAGTCAGTGGGTAATCGAGAAGATAATTTATTCTTCTTACTTGACCGGAATAATTCCGTAGAAAAAAAACGAAAGATAAAATATTTATCAACAGATTTAAAAGTTGAGGATTAAAATAAAAATTTGACAAAGCTTGGGGTTCATCTGGTAATTAACCCTTGAAAGAAATTTAGGCAACACTAGATATGAGAGTTAATAATGACATCACTGTTTGTGGAAATGGTTCAAATAGGTGTGTTGAATTATTAAATTTAAGATTATTGGGCTCACTTAAAAGGCCCAAACCAATTCTTCTGAGACTTGATGATCCATTATTCCAAATCGGAGGTTTGGTCAATTTTTTCATGCAGTTAAGCGCATGTTGAGTTTTCTTTTTTTAAACGTTACCAGTAAGTAGTCCGTTGGGAATCGAGGAGAAATAATTTTATATTTTTATTTATATAAATATATGTAAAAATTGTTTTTTTATTTGATAAATATTAATATTTTATTTTACCAAAATGAGTAAGGAAATAAATACAAATATCTTGCAAATAATAAAAAAATCAAACAACAAATCATGTCATTATAATTTTGAAAAAACTTGTATTTCTCTTTCAACGCTTCCCTCTCACTCTTTGTCTAGAATTTCTCTCAAAACACTGACTTATATTTAAAAATAATTTTATATTCTATTTAGAAATTGTTATGTTGTTTGCATTAAATATAAATCAAACTTAGTAAATCAATTATATTTCACGTATCTAAACTTATAATTATGAGATAAAATAAATCAGATACTCATTCTTTATGTATTTTTTAAATCTAAATTTATTTAACTACATCTCAATTAAAATATCGACTTTATTGTATATACTCGTTGCATAGTACTCGATAAAAATCTAAACAAAAGTTATTAACTAAAATTAGTTAAAATTCTTCTTTTATGTCTATTTGAATCGTCTTGTTGGTTTATGGAAATTAAATTGATATCTCTTATCTTAACCAAAGGCCGATAAAGATATATTTGTATTTTCATTATGTATTTTTTAAATTTTATAATTTGTTTAGAATTTTTCTACATCTCGACTAAAATTGTAACTTTATTGTATATACCCATCGCAAACCTGTAGGGTAATAGTATTCGATAAAAACTAAACACTACAAAGTTAATATCAAGTAAAATTAGTGAAAATTGTTCTTTTATGTCTTTTTGAATCATCTTGTTGGTTGGAATCTTAGCCAAAGGCCGAGAAAGATATACTAATTTACACTTTTATTATTTATTTTTCAAATCTAAATTTATTTAGAATTTTCTACATCTCGATTAAAATTGTGATTTTATTGTCCCATCGCAAACTTGTAGGGTAATAATACTCGATAAAAATCAGAACACTGCAAAGTTAATATTAACTAAAATAAATAAAAATTGTTCTTTTTATGTCTATATGAATCATCTCGTTGGTTTATGGTAAATTGATATCTCTAATTTTAACCAAAGGCCGAGAAAGATATATTTACATTTTCAAGATGTTTCTTTTTTTTCGTTTTTTAGCTATCTATTCATACATTAGATTCAATATGATATGAGTAGTATTTCTATCATGCACTAATCGAAGATTTTAGAAAAATCTGAATGAACGATAAAGAGAATTTCATGTATATATATTGATTAAATATATTTATTTAGTTTTCACAAAAATTTTCGATTACAAAATTTCTATTGGCCTCTTAAATATTAATTTGTTTATTTTGTTGCTTTAAATTTAATTATTGGCGTTACTTGTACAGTAACTTAAAAAATAATTTTACTTCTCATAATTATTAAACATATAACTAATAATGAAAATGGATTTTATAATTTTTATTTAGAAATTTAGAATATATATTTATTAAGAATTGAGATATAGTATATAATATTAATATTATTAATTAGTATTACGCAAAGCTCTAACTAGAAGTATGAAGAATAAAGATAAAGATAATTTTAACAAATATATGTGAAATATGAGAAATATTAAATGAATATAATAAGTAATATTTATAGAGGTAATCCATCCATATAGCCACTTTTATTAGGTTGACTATAATAGTTGTCAAAGAACTTAATATGGTTAAATTGTAGCAAAAAATGTGTTTTTGGGACCAAAATACCCCTTATTTCACTTTTTCTCTTTCTCTTTCTTCTCTTTTATTTTTCTCTCTCTTTTCCTCCTGCTATCATCATTTTTTTTTTATCTCCTGCTACTTTTCTTCTTCATTTTTGTTTCTTCTCTTCTTTCCGTCGCTGCCGTCGCCCCTGACCTGGAGCTGAACTGGTCGTCGCCGCCGTCGTCGCCCCTCTCGTCGCCGCCGCGGCCGGCCTCGAGCTGCCGCTCTCTCTCTCTCTCTCCATGTTCATCTCTCTCGCCGCCGCCTCTCCCCTCCCGTCGCCGCCGCCGTCGAGTTGTTGTAGTTTTGGTATTTTGTAGCATTTTAAATTTGATTGATAGATTGGTTGCTGAGGTTTTTAAGATCTGTGTTTTGTTTGATAGATTTCTCTCCCGGTGGGTTTTGTTGTGTTTTTTCTGTATTTTGCGATTTTGTTACGATACGAAATCATAAATTCGTAACAGAGAAACAAGGCACATTGATACGAAATGTCAAATTCGTAACATGGAACTTATACAAAATGTCGAAATCGTAACATGGAATTATGATAAAGTGATACGAAATCATAAATTCGTAACAGAGAAACAAGGCATATTGATACGAAATGTCAAATTCGTAACATGGAACTGATACTAAATGTCGAAATCGTAACATGGAATTATGACAAAGTGATACGAAATCATAAATTCGTAACAGAGAAACAAGGCATATTGATACGAAATGTCAAATTCGTAACAGAGAAACAAGATACAAAATGTAAAATTCGTAACAGAGAAACAAGATACAAAATGTAAAATTCGTAACATGGAACTGATACGAAATGATAAAATCTTAACAGAAAGTCAAGGCATAGTGATACGAAATGACAAAATCGTAACATGGAATTAAGGCATAGTAATACGAAATGACAAAATCTTTGCACGAAATCAAGGCATAGTAATACGAATGTTGAATTTTTGAAGTATACATGTTACGAATTTCACAATTCGCAACATATTATACGAATTTCTTATATAGTGTTGCGAATTATGAATTTCGTAACTAACTTTGTATTTTCATAAGTTTATTTGAAGTTACAGAATTTCGTAACATGTGTTACATGTTTGTGGCTATTTGAAGGTTTAGAAACTGAATTTTTTAAGTATACATGTTCCGAATTTCACAATTCACAACATAAAATATGAATTTCGTATATAGTGTTGCGAATTATAAAATTCGTAACTAACTGTGCATTTTTATAAGTTTATTTGAAGTTACGAAAGTCGAATTTCGTAACATGTTATGTGATGAATTATAGTGTGGTGTTACGATTTTGTAATTGTTAAGATTTGATTAATATGTTACGAATTTAATTTTTCGTACAATTTAGTGTGTTATGATTCTTTAATTTCGTAACGAAACGAATGTTTACAAATTTTTTGGTTACGATTTACTTATTTCGTAACAGAATGAGTTTTTACAATTTTGGTTTTGTGCTACGATTTGTTCATTTCGTAACACTGTAACAAATTTAAATCTTACTCCTTTTATGCAGATGAGTCCATAGTGTTTAATTATGAATTTCGCAATGGAGTAACACATAAGAAATTAAACTTCCTACAAACATTGATACGAAATATGAAATTCGTAACAAGAGATCATGACACGATTGAAACGAAAAGTTGATTCGTAAACATGAAATTATGACAAAGTGATACGAAATCGTAAATTCGTAATATGGAAATATGACAAAATGATACGAAAGCGTAAATTCGTAACATTGAATTATGACATGATTGATACGAAATTGTGATTTCGTAACATGAAATCATAACAATGTGATACGAAAGCGTTAATTCGTAACAATGAATTATGACTGTGATACGAATTCATTGTTGATTGCTTCAACGTTCGGATAGATTTCACTACAAGAAAAATGGTTATAGACGACGGGAAAATCGCGTTGTCTATAACAAAAATTCCCGTCGTCTATAGCCTCGTAGTCTATTATGGGCGGTTATAGACGACGGGAATTTTCCGTTGTCTATAATACTGATAGACAACGCTAATTCCCCGTTGTCTATAATCATAATTTCTGTTGTCTTTTAAGATTAATAGACTACAGTTTTCTGATATAGACAACGTGTTTTCCCCGTGGTCTTTTGTACGGTAACAATTTTTTTCTCATTCTTTCATTGTCTATTGTATTATCAAATCTTGTTGTCTATTCACAAATACTAATATTTCATATGCTTTTTTATTTTCCAATCAAATCACAATATCATAAACATCACAAAATCACAAACATCAAAAAGCTTCATTACATTATAAACTCAAAGTCATACAATCAAACATTTCACTTTAACTAGCCTTAAAATACAAAAATATGAGTGTTTACATTGTCTTACTCTCCAAAACAAGTACGTCAACAATATATCTCGCATGAGGTATACATTTGGATTGTCATCCCCATCATAAAATGACAGCGACCTATCAATTCTCACCTGAAAAGAAAGCAAAAATACTAAGAAAGAATACTTCATCTAGAATCTTGATGGAACTTCTAAGATTAAAAAATGTGATAGTAGACCATACCACATCCTTGTCAATAAGGCATTTCCTCTCTCGGAATTCGGTAAATCGTTTTGCTTGCTCCGGTGACATGCTCTAAACACAAAGTGACATAATACTTGTAATTCAGGAACACTAAATCAAGAAGTATTCGTCACAAACAAAATACCCCTATATAGAAATAGAACTGGAGCTAGCACATAAAACATTATTACTTTACCATTATATGACATATATGCAGATTGTAGATAATCTTGACAACTGGCTAATAAATTAAAACAATTAATGTGAAGAGGTAGCTAAGTTTAGAATTAGAGTATGAAAAAATAGGATAAATTAATCCACAAATAATTAATTAAGTTCTAAAATTACCTGATCCACATGGCTCTTTCATAGGCTCGAAAAAAGTTTTCTAGAGCCATATTTTTCCACGGCAATCTTGTAAGCCATACACATAACCTGATTATGATTGAATTTCAGAGTTAATAATACAATCCTATATATTGGAGTAGCTAGAGAAATAATATATACATGTGATGGAGTAATTAATTAAGAGAAGTAATTAATTAATTACTTAATTACCTTTTCACGGAGAGTAGGATCTAGAGGCATCTTATTGGGAAACTTGAAAATGGGACAAGGAAAAGAGAATGATATCCCACCCTCAATTCTCAGCTCATAAGGGATCCCTATACAAAAATACAATACACATGTAGTATATATTCTTAAATTAATGTTCCGTTTTGAAACTGATTAAATAAAAACACAAGGTATCATATCTTATTTAGATTGTATTCACAACCGCCATCACAATAACAAGCAAAGAACAGAAGATTTAGCCAAAAATGCATGATTCAATTTTTAATTCCTCCATTCCACCACCATAACAATAGATAAATCATATACCAAAGATATTAATATAGAGGTGTGAACTGAATGATAGAAATGAATGGAGAATCGAAGATAGATATTGCTAGTTAAGTAAAATAAACTAGTTAATTAGTTATTTCATACGTACCCCCAACAGCAAAGACCAGGCCAGGCTCATTGACAAGGAGTGCCTTTAAGTAAACAAATTTGGTGGTATTACCACAGTCGCGTTGGAGAAGTTGAACGTTACCAGAATCAGAGCATTCAAAACTACAAAAACTATATTCGCTTTCACGACTTTTCTCCCTTGCTTGTTGGTGAATCATGTTATGTGGCACTTGTTCTTCCTCGTCCATTAATTGCTTGCAAATCACGTGTAGTAGAGCACGAAGTTGGTCAGCGTTATGCGGACCTTGCTTACAAATCGAAGTTGAGAATAAAAATCCAATCACTTAATTATATAGAGTAGTAAATAATTGATTAAACCTTGTAATATTCGGTGGGACCTTCAGGCAGATCTCTGGGAACCTTGATGAGAGTGAAGGGTGGTGAGGGACAGCAAAATGATATACAATCCTTAATTTTAAGCTCATCATGGATCCCTAACAAAGATTAAATTAACAAAATTAATATTCTAAATTAATTTTCAACTCCAATTAATCAACCCTAGCTCTTTACACATAAACCCAATTCAATTGGCATATGACCAGAAATTAATGAGTCATTGAAATGAAGAGACTGAATGATTAATCAATCAAGTATCGAAATCAATCAAATGAGAATATCTGAGTCAATTCCCTATCAAAAAACCCTAGCCAAACAGGACTCAGTTTTGTGTATATGATAATCCTTACACCAATTCCATTAATATACCTAGAGAGAGAAACAGAGAGAGATTAATACATACTTCCAATAGCGGCGACAGTTTCAGGATGGTAGGCGAGATTCTTCACGTGGCGTATAATTTCGTCGAGATCATAACGCATTTCAACGCTATGAAAGGAGCGTTTCACACCTCCTCTTTCCGCCATTGCTGGTTGCTTTTTAATTGGGAATTTATTAGGATCGAACTGAGAGATGATGTTTAAGAAAGCCCGACCCGGAAGAGTGGCGGAGGAGAGGCGGTGGTGGGGGTGGTGGCGGAGGAGAGGCGGTGGTGGGAGGCGGTGGCGGAGGAGAGGGGAGAGAATTTTGGGGATTTTGGTTCCCCGTTTCCAATTTTTAGATATAAACGTTTTTTTTAATGCAGTTATAGACGACGGGGTTTAATATTCGCGCCGTCTATAAGCGCCTCAAACTAGACAACGGGACCAATACCGTCGTCTAATTAAGTAAAAGACAACGAGAAAATGTCGCGTCGTATAACCGCACGAAATCGTTAATAGACGACGGGGTTTTGGTTCCCATCGTCTATTTTAATGCTTATAGACTACGTCATTAGGATCTCCCGTCGTCTATATAAATAGAGACAACGCGGCAAAAATTCCCGTCGTCTATAAGGCGTAGACTATTTGCATTTTTCTTGTAGTGTTTGTTGCCGAAGGATACAAACACAGACCTAATATCGTTCAGTGTGCACTCACCACAGGTTAGCACTATCCGGTGGTGCTTGGCGGCAAGATTCTTCCGCTTGAATATCCATTCGATCTGTAATAAACAAACAATTAAACCAATTCAGTATTTCAGAACATGTAACACATGTTATGAAATTATAATTTCGTAACTTCAAATAAACATATGAAAATGCAAAGTTAGTTACGAATTTCACAATTCACAACATCATATATTTAACAATTTCAGTTTCGAAACATTCAAATAGCCACAAATATGTTGCGAAATTGTAAATTCGTAACTTCAAATCAACGAATTAAAATGCACTGTTAGGAATCACAATTCGTAACACTATATACGAAATTCGTATATTTTTGTTGCGAACTGTGAAATTCGCAACATCATATACTTAACAAATAGACACAAACATGTAACGAAATTGTAATTTCGTAACATGCTATAACCAAAATTCCAAAAACGTGATACAAAAATATGAATTAGCAACAGATTATTCAATACGAAATTCGTATATTTTGTTGCGAATTGTTAAATTCGCAACATTATATTCTTAAAATTTTTAGTTTCGGAACCTTCAAATAGTCCCAAACGTGTTGCGAAATTGTAATTTCGTAACTTCAAATTAACGAATGAAAATGTACAGTTAGTTACGAATTTCACAATTCGCTACACTATATACGGAATTCGTATATGATGTTGCGAATTGTGAAATTCGTAACATGTATTCGAAACATTCAAATTGCCATAAACATGTTACGAATTTACAATTTCGTAACATGCTATTACAAAAATTATAGCAAACATGTTACGAATTTCAGATCTGAACACATCTGAAAAAAATCGTAAAACACCCCAATACATCTAAATCGACCGAAAATCACCCCGAATATACCACACATCATTAGGAATCATATGAACACTTGTAAATCATCAAAAACAAATACAAAAACAGCATTATTTCCGGCTAGATCTAGGATTTTTCTAGAAAGAGAAAGATGGAGAAAGAGAAATAAAATCGAGAAAGAGAATAGGGAAGATCTCGAACCTTAGTTCTCTCGAGAGTATTACGAGCTTCATGGTGGTTTGGGAGGGCAGCAGCAGTGACGATGGCGGATGAGGTGGTGGCAGGGTTCTAGGGAGAGAAAGATGGAGAAAGAGAAAGAGAGTAGGAAAGATCTCGAACCTTGGCTCTGTCAAGAATATTACGAGCTCCATGGTGGTTTGGAGGTGGCGCGACGGCGGAAATGGCGGTGGCGGAGGAAAGGAGGCGGTAGGGCTGAGAGAATTTTTAAAGAGAGAGAGAGAGAGAGAGAGAGAGAGAGAGAGAGAGAGAATGGGGGGGTGGAGAGTTACATAGAGAATTTGTGAGAGAGAAAGTAGCTACGGTTTTTGAAAGCAAAATGGTAAATAAATGGGTTTTATGTTTTTGAATGAGTAAGGGTATAATTGTCCAAAAGTCATGAATTTTGTTAGAAATTTACCATATTATATTGCATGACAGCTATTATAATCTAAGAGGGGATTTTGCTATATCACTCATTCACTCTACTTTATATGTGTATTATTATGAATCAATAATATCAAAATACTAGAATAAAGAAAAATAGAACGAGCACCAAGGAATCTAACACCTTTTATTTTTCTATTATTAAATTGATTGATTGATGATTATGATTGTACTATTATATTTGTGGAAAGGTATCAAATATGGGGTCACCCAAATAGTATTATTTCCTTGCCAAAAAAAAGAGAATGTTAATAGTCTTATTTTTTAAAAATAGTAATAATATTTGGACACACTGTGGTCAGCTACACGCACTATAAATAGTAATATAGGTTTTGAAAATGAAAATATACCTTAAGAAGCATAAACACTAGGGGAAAAATATGATTATTTTTATTTTTAAAGTTAACTTTACTTTTTTCGCGCGTGTAACTGGCTACAGTGTGTTCGAATATTATTACTATGTTTAAAATTAACCGCTTCTCCAATGGTCATTAACCGCCAGTTCCTCCCGCGCCTTCTTCTATCGTTACCCGCCCTTTTCACTTGTTTACTGACATTCATCTTCTTCTCCTCGTATACCCCCGATCATTCAATATTTGGAGAAGAAACCAGACACACCGCCGTCCACCGCGGCGTTGCCGCCGCCGTCACTCGTCCTGAAATGGGAGACTCAACATTTCAGGACAATCGAGTCCCAACAATATCTGAAAATCCTCCTCTCTCCTCCCAACTTATACAATACGAAGACCAGAATTATGTCAACTTTGATGATCGTGAACATTTGTTGGAAACAGATAATCTCTTATCCGAATCCGATCCCATGACATGGCAAATATGCAATGGCGCTGGCGCTGATGACGTCACCGCACCGCCCAATTCTGGATTTCTACAACACCAACACCACGATATTAACAGTCCAGTTTTGGGAGATCATTCAGTGGCGCTCTGGGTTCCTCGGGCTAAGTATAATTGCGCTTGCTGTCAAACACTTCGACAGATTATTCATACCAATGGTGATATGTGTTACTCAATTAGTTGGTTATGATATGATTGAACTTAATATTTGATATATGTAGAGTCTGATTTTGTAGGGATGAACGTGAAGCGGCTCGAGATTCATGGAGTGTTTGGCATAATAACACACGCACTTCTCGGAATATATGATTATGGCTCATCTCTGCAGACCCGAGATCGCCAAATGTTCGAGTAAGTTCCTTTAATTTTTTGGATAAATTTAATTTCTTGAAAATGAAAATGTTTGTTGATGATCGATCATAGTTTTCACAAGGAGAGCATGGTGACGGTGAAGAATTTCTTGGTCCAATATTATCAAGTTTGTAGACAAGAGGGCTATAATCCGATGCCCGATCCTCTTTCAACCTTCTATGAAGCCCTCAGTGTTGGATTTCACGAACCCGATAACACGAATGATTATCTGCAATTTACACCAGAAATTACAGGTTAGTTAGTACCAAATTTCCCCACCGTATTTGGCAGTGCATTTTGCAGTTGGTTAGATTAGATTTATCTAACATAATCTTACTTTAATTATGTATTGTATTGTCTTGTATTTATTATAGGCGGTGATTATAATCAAAATGAGCAGTACAAAGAAGCGGGAGGTGGAAGCGGATCAACGAAGATCCCCCTTGCCATGCAGGTTTCTTTGGTTTTCTGTATAATTCGATAGCAGATCAAATTTATTTGCTCATATTGTATAAATTGATGATGTTTGCAGAGGGAAAGGACTAGAAACTTGGGGTTGAAGGACTTTGTAGAATATTTTCATCTTCCAATAGAAGAAGCTGCTCGGAAATTGAATATATGCCCAACGGTGATGAAGAAGATCTGCCGAAAGCACGGTGTCTTGAGGTGGCCTTACAGAAAGGTTTTTTGCCCCCTCGCTCTCTCTCTCTCTCTCTCTCTCTCTCAACAATCTACCACCATCATCTTACTGTTGTTACTGTTGCAGATAAAAAGCATTGACAGAAAGATATCAAAGTCGGACAAGATTCTAGAAGCAAGTGCGGATGAGGAAAGAGCGAGGGCTCTACGGGATATACAAAAGTATAAGCAACAACTAAACAATATTTACGCAGAATTCACAAAGTAGCATATTATTCATTTATTTTATTCATTCTTTTAGGTAGGATAAACTAGTAAGATCGTGAAAACTTAAATAGTCGACTGATTCTGTAATTGGATTATTCTGTATATATATTTATACACTTCAAAACATGTACTGCATTTCTCCAGAAAGCACGTTTCATTTTTTCTTATGCCCTGTTGTGATGATATATAAACAATTCGAAAACTAACCCAAAAAAAAAAAAAAAAAAACATTAACAAGAAAGGAAGAAATTCTGACTGAAGTGGGATAATTAGCAGTAACACAATCCTCCACATCCAAATCAAGTTCATTCTATACAAGATTTGGTCCAATAATGAGAATAAACTTAAAAATCGACCTATTTCCAGTTATATTCCCATCTTCACCAAGAATGGCTGCCTCTCCGAATCTTTCTGCGAAAAGGAATGCACGCTTCGATACTAAGATCGACAGCAGCCGCAAGAGCCATGAAGATGGCGGCATCCTCCACACATGTCACATGCCGCATTGCAAGCTGCACGCGAGGCTTGCTCAACTTCCCTTCCCCCTGCACTCTACAGCTCATAACGAAACCACCAGCGACGGGGCTCAGTCCTGCAAAGTCTCCGCTGCTCTGTGGACTCGGCACTGGCGTTGCTGCAGCGCGAAGCTGTCTATCAGTATCTATGAAGAACTCACCTCCTTTCTCCGCATTGATCAATATCTCAGAAATGAGCAAGTCCCCCCCTTCCTGCCCCTCGGAGAAGACATGGAACCGGAAGCAGATGCAATCTCGGATCCCTCGTTCGCGCCAGGCTTCAAGCTTCCCCCATGGCTGCCAGCTCTCGGAGCTGCATGGATCGGGGCGGACAATTAACCAGGCTCCCGGATTGGATTTCGCCACCCAATCACAACCTGTTGCTGGAACGAACGGGGTTGTTATGAAGGCTGCTGCAACGGCTGAACCGGATAGATCGTGTATCTTCACCTTCCACCCCTTTCGCTCTCGTCTCCCAATATCTTGGTTGGAACTATCAGCTGCATTTGACCAGAAGTTGCTTAGTGGATCTACCTGGGATGCCCTGTAAATCGTATATCAAAATATGAAACAGCGATGCATCATTTTCTACTACATGAGAGCTAATCATCAAGAGAGCATAAATGCTAAAGAACGAGCACGTGAACCGTTAGGGATCATGTGAAAGGTGCACATTTACCTGTCTCGAGTAAACTTGCAGCTGAAAATAGGCTGTTTGACATTGCCTTGAAGTTGAACAACTTGTGGACTCAACTTAGTCTCATCTTCAAATTGAAAAACATATCTTGGGTCAGGGTCGAGCTTCACCCGTAAATGAAGTTCAGCACCTGGTTTTCCAGTGTCGTGCCTGTGCTTGCCGATGCCAATCCAGCCACTGAAAAGAATAGCTGGCTTTCCTTCACACCATTCAGGGCCCACCTTCAACCTAAAAGCTCCGATTTGTTGCCTTTTGACACCAACACCGCAGTGGGTTCCCTTCCTCCCCGTAAAGACCACAATCTCGAGCCTCGCATGGGAAGCATAGAAACATCCAGGTGCCAAGAGTGATTTCAAGTCTGATTCTTCAAGATAAAAGCTGGATGAAACACTGTGAGAATTAGGAGTTGCTTCGGGATCAGGAGATGGTATAAAAGGGATTGGTGTTGTCTGCACAGGGAAGCCGCGGAGACGAATCTCACCTACACATGGAGAAGAGAACGAACAAATACCAGATTTTCCTGCAGCTATTGGATTTCCGGGAAATCTAATCCCCAGAGACCCAATCGACAACCTAATAAAAGCCTGAGGATCCATTCCTGTCAGAGATACAACCCCATTTCTTGGCAGGTCGTTTTTAGTATAAGCGTGAAGGTCTGTTACATGAACAACCGGTAATTAGGATAACAATAATAACTGAATGCTATGCACAGAGTTTAATAAATAACCAAGGAAAAATAGAACAGTCGAGAAAACATGTGCTTCCCTCTCATTTGGAATCAGCCTTGTCAAGCATGAGTTACATGAATCTTCAGTTGGTTTCACCTTATGTAAATACACCTCTTTCGTGCAAAAAGACTTACTCGACAACAACTATGAAAATTTCATCAGATTGATCCAAGTCTCATTCACATTGACAGATTGAAGAGTATCCAACAAAAGTGGAAGTTAGGATGGAATACCAAACCTAGCAATCAATTAACCTTAAGCAGCTCATCATTAGCAACAACCTTAGATATATATGAATGAAGAACAGGATACCTTCTTTGACAGTAAGAAAGATAGTGAAGTTCAAAATCTGTTTTCCCTTCTTTGAAACTTGCTTTGATTGATAAGTTATTATAGACCATAAATGCAGTGATGAAAAGAAGAAGGAAAAGAAAGATCATGTTAAATTTTCATCAATATGCAGAGCAATTTGGCGCAAGCTAAACACCAACTCCAAAAATTGGCAAATTCAATTCCATGAAGACGCACACAATTGCAAGGCCTTTGGGCTTACTGCTAATCGATGGATTGATATGTCTAAATACAAAAGGGCCAAAATTATTCCTCCGATTAGGGCATCAAGAATCGGTCGTTCATGACCATTAATCAAATATGGTTTCGCCCTCTAACACAATTGAATTCGGAATTTTGAACGCCCTTTATCTTTCTCCTACAAAAGCCCTAACTGCAGTAGTTTCTTCATATTCTTCTCGTCTTTATGCTGTCAGCAATTAGTTCAATAGGCTAAAAATTCCGAACTTTGAGCCAAAAATAAACACACACACGCGCGCACACAAGATGATTAAAACCAAGCGATGAACAGTCAAGACATGCAAACCATAAATTACACACATAACAAACAATAACTTGACATCAAAGTCAAATACCCTCAAAACCCCCACAAACTTGAAACAGTCTTAACACATTTCAAGAGTTCAAAGTTATCATGCATCAAACAACACAAAGTAAAGAAAAGATTAACCAAACAACCCACCTTGAAAATAGTTATCCTCTCCTTGGAAACCCCACTTCCTCTGCTTCAAGAAATCGCCCAAGGAAAAGCTGCTAAAAACTCCCGCAGCTTTTCTCACACAAATTTTCCAAAACAGAAAGTTTCAGGTTTTAGCCTTTCACCCTTTCTTCAGCAAAATAAACAAATGGTGTCTCATTTCATCACCTTTATTTATCTCTTTTTTCTTTTGCAGATCCAAGAAAGATAATGCAGAATTATCAAAAGAGAGGATCTTTAGTAAATTATAATTGGACCAAACCACCAACCACGTTTACAAAGAATAATTCACATAGACTATGCACAGATCACAAGAAAATGGTTACTGTTTGAGAATGAATGTGTTGTTGGGGTTGAAGAACTAGAGTATACGGTGTGTGTGTGTGTGTCTCCACACCGTCTGCGTGCGGTTTAAAGAAGGAACAGAACAAATTAGCGAAGAAAGTGAAGGGATATTATTACCATATTAAATTACTGCTACTTAAAACTGACACTATTGGATGACAGACGCCCACTTTTAAGACTTCAGTTCACTCCCATAATTAACTCTTTCTTTATTCGGACATAGTAGTATTCAATATTTGAATAAAAATATGGTGATGTCTTTATCTATAGAATTCGGTTTATAATTTGGTTTATAACAGTTACTATATTTTTATTTTTATTTTAGCAGAACAGTTACTATATTTATTGAAAGTTTTTTTTTTTTTATGGTGATAATAGGACATAATGTCTAGGATTTGACCGGTTTATGTTGTCCATATAATTTAAAAACCGATTTTTTTCTAAACGAGCTCCTTAATTTATAGTTTTCTAGTTTACACATTATTTTAAGAGAAAACCCATTTTTCTAGTCATTTTTTCATTGCAATTTGAAATTTAGCCTTTGGCATAAATTTTTGAAATTTTAGCTCTTTTTCACCTTTTTTTTATAGATCTTGACCTTGTCTATTATATTCTTCTATTTTTTTTTAACTTTACTTTCATTTTCTCTCTTTTCTCTTGTCTATCTTTCTATTTTTTATTTTGTTCTTCTTTTTTTTTCCTACGATAATTCTTTCTCTCTCTCGTCGCCGCCGTCTCCTCATTGGAGCTGGTATCGCACCAACCTCTCCATGTTCAAGCTCATCTTTCACTGCTGCATGCTCGAGTATCCCTGCATCACAGCCGACCCCGACCTCGCTGCCGCCGTCTACCTCCTCCCTTACTACACCGCCGTCTACCTTCCCTACTACGCTGTCATTGACGCCCTCCGCTACTTCTACGGCCCCGACCAGAACTCCAACTTCCTCTACGGCCTTGTTCTATTCCACTTCCTCGCCCACTCTGACCGCCTCTTGATCTGGAACCGCCACCACAGATCTGGAACCCGCGAATCAAAGCACTATGGCTGAAATTCGTTAAAAACAAGACGGCGCCGAGGTGGAACAACGACTATCACTCTGACAACGAATTAACCCTCACCACCACTACAAAGAGAAGCGAGACGATGAGAGCAAGCGAACCGTGTAATCCCCGAACCTCGATTCACAGCGATGGCGCCAGAATTTCTGAAAAACCACCACCACCGCAGATCTGTAATTTTTTTTTTTTTTGTTATTTCACAATTAAGTTTTTGTTACTAATCAAATTCTTTTGTGTTACTTGATCAAAATTTTGTGTGTTACTAATCAAAATTTTGTTACTGAACAAATTTTTGTGTGTTAGTGATCAAAATTTTGTTACCGATCAAAAGTTTTGTTTTTGTTACGAGTTGATACGAGTTGTTTTTTTGTTCTGTCACAAAAAAAAATTGTAATCACCGACTGCTATTGATATGAGTTTTTTTCTTTGTTTAGTCACAAAAAAAAATGTGACCACCGGTGATTGCAGTTGTTGCTTGCGGCGACGATGACTTAGATTTTTTTTTATTTTTTTGATGAGTCACAAAAAAAAATTTGTGACCACCAGCGACGGTGGTAGTGGCTGCGACTAAGACGAGTTGTTTTTTTTTTTTTTTTAGTCACAAAAAATTCTTGTAACTCCAGTTGTAGCAGCGGTGACGACGACTCAGATTTTTTTTTTTTTGATGACTCACAAAAAGAAAATTGTGACCACCGGCCATGGCGCCGGCGGTAACTGAGAGATGAAGGGTAGAAGGTGAAGAGTATGAAAGTAATAAAGTCATTTTTTGATCTTGGTATAGTTAGTAATTTATAAAAAGAATGAAGGGCAGAATGTTATGAATGACTAAAATTTAAAAAAATAATGGCTATAACTAAAATTTCAAATGACAAAAAAAGAATAGCTAATTTGAAATTCCTCTCTTATTTTAATTTACCCTTAAGTTATTTTGAAATGTTTTAATTAATAGCTTGATCTTAATTAGATGTATGTAATTTGATCCCTCAAATAAGTTAACCAAATAATCTCCCAAAATTAACACATACCTTGTTATTATTTATAGCTTTTATTTTAATTTGATTATTTGATGATAATTTGTTTTTATTATTTTTGCTTAATAATTTATATCAAATACTTTTAATTATTTAATATTTTCTGTTTATTTTGATTTAATATTATATTTAAAGATTTAAAATAGTCCTAGAATAATATTTTGAGAATGTAGGTATTTAATAGGAAATAATATTTTCAAAATAAATAAATTAATTACAAAATTGATTTTAAAGATTAATATTTATAATTTTATTTTGATTCATTTCTAAATTTATACCACGCTTTTTAGGTAAATAATTATGGATATGATTGAGATTAATTATGAAATAGTTAGATTTGATTTGATTTTAAAATTATAAATTAATCATCTCATCTATCTGGGGATGGTAATGGGTCGGGTACCCACCCATTAAGCATTTCTCAAACTCAAACTCATGAAAATTTCCAACACTCAAACCCGTCCCAAACTCGATTAAAAAACTAATTTAAAACCCATACCCGACCCGAACCTATTGGGTAATATCCATTTATTACCCGCTAAAACCCCGAATACTAAAAAGTAAACATTAAATAACAAAATATTATAAATATGATTAAAACATAAACATCACCAAAAAATTTCACTAAAATTAATCTCAAAGCAAAGTACTACAAACTTACAAAATCTTAAAACATAACTAGAAGTATGAATTATTGATGTAGTCGTTGTGTCGTCATATTTCAGAAGTAGATTTACAAAAGTAGAGGAGAAACATTAAAGACTTGACTCTTACGAAATGTGTGTGTGGGTTAAGAAAATCAAATAAAACCCTAAATCTACTAATATTTATAATTATATAATAAATTATACATATAATAATATCTTTATCTTATACATATAAATGGGGTTTGGGTAGCGAGTACCCGGAGGTAATTGCCCAAACCCGACCCAAACCCGTGATGGGTTTGCATGTTTCGACCCAAATCCGTCCCAAAACCATTTAATAATTCACAAATCCGTCTCATCAGGGTTTGAAAAGTGCGGGTACCCACGAAAATCCGATTCGTTGTCATTCCTACAGCTATCCCTTAATAAGTGCTAAGGATTCTAAAAATTCATTTTGATTAATTAAATAATTCAAATTAGTAAAAATTGTATAAATAAAAATGACTCTGTGTAAAAAAATTCTATGTGGCACCTCTCACATTGTTCCGTTTCGATTTATCTAAATTTTTAAATTTTCTGAATTTTAAAAATAAAATTTTAACCAAATCAAATCTTCAAAATCAATATCCTAAACGGTAAATTGTAAAAAAATAGAATGAAAAGAGAGTCATCTCGCCTTTATTAATTTGGTATTTCTCATAAGTTATGGTCCAAGAATATAATATTAATTAATTTAGTAACAATTCGAGTCTCTCCCATCATGAATTTGATCTCCAAATATATAATTTTATTAATCTTATCAATATATTTATAATATACTAATACTTACAAATTTTCTATCTCACGTCGATTTTTTAATGAAACTTCACCTATTGAAAAAACCTATAAATATTTAGAGTTAATACGTAGGTTTTCATCTTTGCACCATTAATTTTAATTTGGCTAATTAAATAATTATTAGGTCAAATAAATTGTTGAATAATAAGCAAACGGAAACTGCAATTCAAAGAGGAAAATGAATCATTATTAGCCGGACAAAGTGAGTACATACAAATAAATTTTATACACATATTTATCAAAGAATTAGTGCTCAAGGAATTAAAATATATCTCGACTTATTATCTTCTTCTCATTTTTGTAACTCATTTTTTATTTGATTTTTTTTCTCCATAAATTAACGAGAAAAATTTCAATTAAAGGACATCTTTTTTTAATATGGTATTTTTCACTTTTATATAAACTAATATTACATTTATTAATTTGTATATTTTACGTATATTTAATTATTAATCGTATCTATTTAGAAACATATTTAACTATAAATCTTGGTATCTCATATTGCCTTATAAACTGATCTCCGTCCATTGAAAACCTATAGAGAATCTAGAGGTGGCCAAAATAATCGGAACCGGTGGAACCGAATCGAAATTGACGGTTTTGGAACCGGAACCGAACTGCCGGTTCCTTTTTGGAACAAAGAACAACCGTTGAGACGGTTCGGTTATGGTTCTAAGAATGTGGAACCGAGAATCAATGAATTTTTCTCATTCTTTACAGTGTGCATCATGCACTAATTTAATTTGCCCAATTAATTAATTAGGCAACTAAATAGTTACTTCCTCCGTCCCATATTAACATGACTAGTTTCATTTTTACTCTTTCCAACTTAGTATGGTGTTTTTTTTTTAGAACATATCATTTACTTTTTTATCCTTAAAAATACAATATATTTACTCTTATAAAATTTCTTCATCCACTAAAAAATTAACAACACATCATAAATGGGTCTCTTTCTCCACTTAAAATATCCCTACCAAATATTTATCTACTTTTTTTAATACATGTGCACGCCTCCCGCACCATACTAAGTGGGTACGGAGGGAATATAATTTTTAGTATATGAGTAAATTTTTAGATACAAAACAATAATAAATTTTTTCGTTAAATCAATATGGGACAAAAATATATTTGTTGTCAAAATGAATCACAACAATTTTCATAATTATTTTTATTCTCTAAAACAATATGAGACAATGACATATTTGCTTTCAAATGATTCACCACAATTCACATATAAAAATTGACGTGGGACAATCTATTTCAGAACCAAATATATTTTTGTCCCACATCGAATTTGAGAAATACGATAATTTTAAAAATTATCTATAAAAATGGGGCTCAATTAATCAGTTGGTCAAATAAATAGATTTTAATTTTTATCAAAAAATTTAATATGACCACTTATTAACTCCTATTATATAAACTATGTATTTTTTACACGTCGTGCAATTTTTATTCATTTATTCTATTGTTCACAAAAATTAAAAATCATGATCAACCGGCTGATTCTTACCGGAACCGTGGTGTAGACGGACTGATTTAGTTACATGGAAATAAAGGTATCATTTCAAAAATTTTGCCTAGTCAAGATATGCCCTATCTTGACAATTCAACTTAATGGGAGGATTTCGACTTGCAACCGTGAGGATAGACGGGCCGATTCCAAATGGACGGTTCAACTTTTTCAGAATCGTGGTCGACGGAGGGATTTTAACCTTAAACCGTGGGGGTAGACGAGCCGATTCCAATCTGGCCCACAAAACTCACACAACAAAATATTTACAACAAGTGTAAAACTCAAAAATAATTAATAAACAATCTTTTTATTATAATTTTAATAAAGAATAATTTTCCATCGATTTTTGACAAGCTACACGCTCTACTAATTTTAAAAAATCTTTTTCCTCTTAACGATTTTTGGAGTTGCATTATTAAATTCCATGTTCCAAAAAGGAGTTGCATATTAAAATCTGCAAACTAACTTTGTCAACCACGCAACGCAAGCTGTTTCAGTTTAAATTCGTAATCTTAGGAAACTCATCCCAATTAAATCACTGACAAAGATAAGTTATTGAGACATATTCGTTATATGTTTAAGATTGTTTAATATCAAAACAAAATTACTCAATGTTCAATAAATGAGTCCTCTTGAAAATAGTCTAGTGGTAAAAATGAGCGCTTGAGACTGAGAAGTCTCAGATTCGAACCTCATGAAGCTCCTCTATAGGTTGAGCATGTCACACCTGTACTTGAAAAGTGTGATTTACCTATCCTGTGTGGTTTGCAGGCTATTGCACAAGGGACGAGAGTTTACCCAGTGCGCACCGAAAGTAACGACTACAGGTTCCCACGATATCAAAAAAGGAAAAAAAAAAAAAAAGTCTACTCGTATTTGTTAGTAATAATACAACTTTAATGACGAGCACTGATTAAACCTTAACAATACTTTTTATCTTTTAGTAGTTATAAGTACGTATTAGTTGGACGTTTAATGAATAACTCGTGATATAAAAATATCCACGTAGTATGATGTACGTGGAGGTCTACGTATATGATGGTATAATGTTTTATTCGATTATCTTTGTAATTATCTAAATAAAAATTTCTAGTCATTACTCTATCGATTAGAGTAATGATATTCGGACACACTGTCAGGACCGATCCTGTCGACAACGGTGCCAAAGGCGAACGAATAAAAATGGGCCATCTACCTTTCATATAATATCATTTTGTTTTATAAATATTTTGTTAGGGAGATTTTTTTTCCTTCAAAAATATCATGTCTAGAAAATAGTTAAATATAAAAATAGAGATTCAATAAATTTTAAATAAATGTAAGTATATTGTTGAATCTTTTAATAAATTTTATTCATAATCCTAAACGAACTTATATATATATTTAAAAAAAACTTATATATATGTGAAGTAGAATAAATAAATTATGGGCCATCATTTGTTGGGATATATAATGAATTGTCCATATTCATTCATAAAATCCAAATCAAAAGGCAATAAGAATAGAAAAAAAATAATAGTAGTACAAAACTATAACAGTAATACTTAATACCCCAAGCTAGTAGACACAATAATAGATAAAAGAAAAAAAATATGAGGTAGTAGACACAATTATAGATAAAAGAAAAAGAAAACGAGTTTAGAGAGGGATCAAACTTGGACCTCTTAGTTAATAGGCAAGTCCTTTGCCACAAAGCCAATAGAATACATTGTTAACTTTTGTATAACAAAATATATATGGAAAAAGAAAATGGGCCCCTAAAATCTTTTAGGATCTGGGCCTGCACACTGTGGCTAGCCACATGCGTGAAAAAAAAAAGGTACTATAAAAATGAAAATAATCACATTTCTCCTTTAGAGTTTATGATTCTCAATTAGGATATATTTCTATTTTCAAAACCTATATTACCATTTTTAGCGCGTATGACTGGCCACAATGTGTCCGAATATCATTACTCGATTATTCCTCGTTAATATGATGCAATATGACTCAAGACGCAACAAAATAGTACATAGTCTCAAAGCAAATAGAATTTAATTGCAACTATTATGTAGATTGGGAAGAGACTTATAATGAACACCCTCCCATATTTAACATTTTTGAAAAGTGTAGTGCTATTTGGACGTACTATATCCAGACATACGATGGTAAAAATAGGGATTCAATGGAATTTTTTAACAAATAATTTAATTTCATAGTTTCGATAGTTTGGTTATAATAAACATACTTTTTTAAATTTCAATTATAAAGTTTCATGCCAATTTAAATTCACAAGTTTAGGAGTTGGGTGCGGATGAGAGTAAAATTTGAAAGCGGGTGTGCATGAGATCGATATTTCGGAAGGAGGTCTGAGTAGGAAATAAATTTAGAAGATAATCGGGCAATTTTTTTTCCTATTTCAAGCACGTATGTCCAGATAGAGTATGTTCGAATAGAATTATTATTTTGTAAAATAAGATTTCTTACCTTTAGCTAACGAGTTCAAATAAAAAAGTAAAGGATTTCAGCGGTTAAAGTAATTCTAGCATTTAAGTGAACGATGTACAAATGGAACGCAAAAAATGTCACAATCCAGTATATAAATTTTTTTTTTTTTTTTTTTGAGTTTCCTACTTGATAATGTTACAAATAAATAAAATGTCACACTTTTCTAGCGAATAAAGTCAAACTTCACAAATTTGCGGTCAAAATTGCGAATTCAAATTTTACTGATAATTTATCTAATCAAATTTGAATCAAGAATTAAACTAAACTGTAATATAGAAATATCTTATTCGAATAAAAAATATATTAATCCAGCTACTTTCCTACTTCTAGCAAGTTCCTGTCTTTCTTTAACATTTTGGCGATAAGAATAGTTTGGTGGCAGTTGGTAAAGGTAGAATTTTAAAAAATTTAAGCAGATATTGCAAGTAGAATTCAGGAATATGTTGGCATTGTTAATAATACTGTACAATTTGTAATTTTATATACTGTGGTTGTGTTTATAAATTTATACCATTAAATGGAAAAATAATACTATAATGAATGTTAAATTTTTATTTAATGGTGGGAATCATAAATTTTATACTCTTATTTGGTAGGAGTGATAATATATTTATCTCTATCTTTAAGGGAGCCACAATTTTTATATTTTGTTCACTTAAAAGGAAATTAATGCATAAAAGAAGGAATGTCTAATACACATGAGAAGTAAAATAAGGTATAATATTAAACATTTATTTTTTAGGTATAAATTTATATCTTGGGGAAGGAAAAGAGGGATGCCCAACCTTTTATATCTCGTGACCGATTTTTTCTTAAAATAAAACTAAATAAGATATAAAGTGGTAAATATAGCATTATACTCTATCGATCATCACTTAGTATGTTTTGGGGGCTGTGCACCGGTTTTTAAAAAGATAAGATAAATATTTAGTAGAAATATTTTAAGTGGATGAAGAAATTCATTTAGAACGCGTTGTTAATTTTTTAATGAATAAAGTAATTTTATGAGAATAAATATATTAAACTATTAAGATAAGAAGAAAATATCATACTAAATTGGGACGGTTAAAAATAAAAATCAGCAATAGTAACCGGCAACGAAGGGATTACACACCCAATATATACTTATACATGTGTGTGTATAAGCAGGCAGTGGGTAGACCGTGCGTTATGGTGGAGGAAATTGAAGACAGCTGTAACCAACAATTTTTGTACACAGACAAGCAAGCCTGTGGATGTGAAAATCACTGATCATTTCTAAATAAATAAATAATAGTAGTATAGTTTATAAATAATTAAATACGCCGTTTTAGCAATTACGACGAGCCAAATAATTATTTTAATTTTTTTTTTAAATTTAATTATATACACATTGTTACAGCTGATGATATAGTATATGAAATGAAATTTGCTACGTTAGTATTGATTTCCGAGTTGATCATGGTTTTTAAAATATGGAGCATATAGGATTTCCAATCATAGAAAAATAATAATTAAGGTTAAGATTAAAAGGTAATATAACAAAGATTCGGATTTTCATAGATATAAATGTATGTTCCCATTGTTGTGTGATTTTTTTTTTTCTTATTTACGACTTTGTACAGTGTAAAAATTTTACTTATACGATGATGTTATACACCTCATTCTAATTCTATAAAAAAAAATTGTCTTACATGCATTTGAAAGAAAATATTGGATTATGACCTATGCAATATTTTTATGGAAGTCTCAATAAAATTGTAAATAAGATGTGTGTTCCAGCTAATAACATGATGCTAAAAATAATAATCAACCTTTATAATTGCTTTGCTAATAATAATTTTCGACACCAAAGCAATCAAAAGTTGACTGATTCATGTAATCGTACACGATTCTGATTAAAGTTGACAAAGCAAAAATATATAATAGGCGATCTTTCAATTATTGCAACTAGATGGTTTCATAACTATATTTAATTATTTTTAAGGTGGATTCTGCGGCTTGAAATGATTGAAAATCATGAATATATATTACATTCGATAAAATTAATTGAGATTTTTTTTGACATGATAAAATCAATCAAGATAGTATCTCAATATAATTCTTTATGTACAACTATTTAGATTTATATCTATTTAGGAAGAGAGTAATAATAAGAATATATATATATATATATATATATATATATATATATATAATGATACTTTATAAACATAGAAAATTGATCATTTTATCCTTTCAGTTTATATTAAAAAAAGTTATCCTTGAACTCAACAAGAACTACAAACGAAGTTAAGAGCGTCATGGATGATATTTGTCATAGATTTTATCCAATTGATTTTTTTTTTTTTAATTATAATTGAGGGAATTTTATCCGAATAAAGTTGGATGGATAACATGAAACCAATCTGAAATTTACGGGCAACATACTTGGTAAGAAGAAAATTTGGTAAGAATATTAAATATAACAAATGGAAAGGGCAGATTCGTTTAAAGAAAAATAAAACATGCATGGGACTAAATATTTATTCATTTAAAATTGATGTAGCAAATGTCATTTTCGAAGGGGACCATTGTGTTATAGAGAAATTAATCTGATTCACCAGCAATAACTAGTGCTCGCCAACATCTGCGAAATTTTGGGTCCTTTTTCACCTTTGTTTTGTTGTATTTGCTCTTTTTATTATTATTTTCTTCCTTAAACAAGTTGTTGGTCTATGCTGCTGATAAACAAATTTATTCATGAAACGCGAAACCTGATTGGTTAGAATGTGGTGCGGAATGGAGAGAGAGAGAGAGAGAGAGAGAGAGAGAGTAGTAGTAGTAGTAGTGGAATTTTGATGATTTATATCCATAGTGGATTTTAAGTACTAGTAAAAGTTATGCAAAGAAAATGGCCAACGAAAAAGAAGTCTTTCTTGTTTTTAGTTTTAGTTTGTTTCCCCTTTTATTTACGGAATGACAAAAAATTGGAGCTGAAAATTGTAAGATTGATTTACTAATTAGTCTACATGCATGAGGATGAGTTTAAATCGAGCTAATAAATACTATAATTACTAGTAAATATCAATAAAATAATAAACATAATTTAATACTACTATATTTAGTCAATAGTGAATGTTTAAATAAGATTAATTTATAATATAGTTGTTGATTATAATATTTAATGAAGGAACTTAATTGAAATATACATATATAAAATTTTGAAGTACTAGTTATACATTAAAAATTACCGATAGCTTTTATCGAATCAACATTTTGAGTTGAATAATGAGTAACTAAAGTGTTTGATGGTAAATCGATTTTGAGTAGCTCATGAGATAGCAGTACTATTACTATCTATCTAAATTATTACTCATTTTGCAGACGAGCTAAGTAAAGCATAAATAGGCCGTAAAAACCCACTTCAAAAACAAAAAGGGTTCATATTAAGCTTCCTTCCGGTTGCCAAAGAGACAATTCCTTTTAATTACTATCATAAAACTTGATTCATTATTTATAATTTAAATTTGGTCACTTTTTAAAGAAAAAAAACAACTAGTTTTATTGCCTTTATCTAGAAAAGAAAAGGAAAGGGTATTGCCCCCCACTCTATTTTATTTGTGGCTCCAACTTAAATGTCAATCTTTCCTATTCATTTTTGTGAAGTTGAAATATTTGGCGATGAATAAATTAAATATAGTAGTACTGTAATTGCTATAAATAGAGAAATACTGTAGATGGGAATAGATAAAGAAAATTAATGAGCGACAGCTAAGGAGCAAGTGAAGTAGCGGCGCAATTGGGGGGCCCACAAAGCGACTTTGCCGCCAAACAGCACATGCCCGCCCCCGCTTTATTTTATTACCCAATTAGCGCTTCTTCCAATTCCCCACGCTTTCTCCCTAGTAAGTAGTAACAACTACTCCCTCTCCCTCTCCCTCTCCCTCTCCCTCTCCCTCTCGAATAAACTATTTTCTATCGTAACAAGTCGTACATTACGAAAATAGATAGATAAATTTATTTTTTTACTTCTACGTATCGCATGGAAATAATTCAATAATTAATAAATTAATATTCAAAATAATAGTAAAATTGAAACCGACATCAATTTTTAGGAAATTCTGATTAGACACTTCTTCATAAATAAATTTTATTTTTGAATATAATACTTATTTAGGGATATGGTGAGTATAAAATTTCAATCACTAATCTTTAAATAATAGTAATATTTGGAGTTTGGACTCAATTTTAAACATTTTATCAGTCGCTAGGCCAACACACGCACACCATTATTTTTAATTTTTTTTAATAAATTAGGTAGGTCAAAATTAATACCACATTTTGATAATTTTTTAAATAGAAGGCTCCATTACTTAAGTGCAACTAGTATTAATTAAATCCTCATAAAATTAGGAAAAAAAAACTAATATTAATTTAATTACAATGCGCATCATCATGTGTCACTAGTTACGTGTGCCATCTTTCTTCAAAAAAAATAAGTTACTTGTGCCATTGCTTTCTAAAACGGATACAAAAATAATTTATCACTGAACGTGTGCTTTCATGAAAATAAGTAAATTGAGCTATACATACTCTTTTTTAATGGTTACGTAATATTCAATTTGTTGTGCGGAATGAAGAGCACTCACACATTCAACGAGTTTTCACAAGTATTTGTTGCAAATTAAAAAAATAAACATCTGATTAAATTATTAGTCTAGCTAAAAATAAAATATAGTAAAATACATTGCATCTAAATTAGGGAACATTAGATGGAAAATGTAGACGTTGTTTAGTTGCATGCAAAATGGGAATTCCTAGAATTAGGTGAAGAAGATTACTCTTTGATTTATTTGTAGATTTATTGAAATCCCACCCTCGAGATCCCACCAAGTATGAATATATACGATTATACATACATGTGACACCAAGATTGCAGCCGAGATTTTATCACTTAATTTGAAGTTTTTGGATTCAAAGTATGCGGTGGAGAGGAGTGGTTGCAAAACAATTAATCCATCATTTTTCGCATGGCATAGGATCCCATCTTCTTCTAACTTAAATGAAAAAAGAGCTAGTCAATTAATACCTGCATTGGAAACCTGAATTGCATATAAACTATAGCTACAACTTTGACCTATGCATGCGAATGAAAAATCAAGATATATAATTCGATTCGAGATTTAAATTTTGACAGATACCAACAAACGATCATGTAGCCTACGAGTATAATGATGATTTGATTAGTATCAGTATGCCGACATCAGCCTTTGAGTACTTATCTATTATCTATCATCCACCACTATCAAATCTTTTACTTGTTTAATTTTAAGTTCTTGTATTTTTATAAGTATTTATTAGTTTGGTTGATGATTTGATCCAATCCTAATTTAGCATTTATTTAGCTTCAGATTTTAGTGATAAATGTTAATTAAGGTTCACTTCATAATAATAAGGTTTACTTTATAATAATAATTATTAAGATAAGGAATCAGAGAATCCGAAGAAATTAAATTCGAGAGAAGAAGTGAAATGTGAAAAGGTTGCAATTTTATAGTACTACATATCTAGTAGAAGTGTCAGTGTCAGTGTGAGTATAGTGTTTGTTTTACATAAATAAAATTAGATATCCAAAGTAGCGTAAATGGATGTCGACTGCTTGCTGATAAGGAATCTACATTGCTGACAACCAACACAAAGACTAAGATGTAGAGGCAAGCTGTAAATACAAAGACATGCCTGTTTCTGTTTTTCCCCCTTTAATTTAAGAATTGAAATTCGAAATACCCATAAGGTATAACATGTACTCCATATACCTACTAATATAACTATGTACTCTATATACCCACTTGGCTCACAAAGTGTACTTTTCAGCAGCTATTTCTCTCTCTTTGACCGAGAGATTCTCGAAAGGGTCCCATTATTTGTCTTATTGTTTTTGAAAATTGAAACCCTAAGCCCATAGCCATGCATATCCACTGTGTAACGTATGAATATATCTCTTTACCGATTTTTCAGGGTGATTTAACCCCCACCCACCTCCTGCCAGATTCTTCAATGAGAATCAATTCCCCTCACGTTAAAAATAAACGGTAAAAAACAAATTTATGCACCAATAAATTCTGAGTTCCAATACAAAATCTATACAAATCAATTGATATACAGATTACTCCTCAAAATTTCTCTCAAGCCTTCTTCTCCACAATTCTTGTTCCTTCCCTGTACTAATTTTTAACACTAAACCCCTAATCCATGGCGTCAACATCGAGTTCAAAAGGAAAAGTTAAGGGAAAAAAATCGAAGATTGATGAGGAAGGTTTAACTGAAGATCAGAAACAACATTTACGAGAGGTAAATTTCTTACAGTTCGATTAAATATTATACAGGTCGATAGAATGTGTTTTTAAATTTACACGGCCTGTATAGATTTTTCTCGATCTTTATAGTTTTTGTTAACATGAATATTATTATAATTAATTTAGACACATAATAGACTAGTTTTTTAGATATCTCTATGTTTTATGATTTTTATTATGCTAATTTGTTGTATGTTGATATAATTAGTTAGTTTAATGTTAATTAATCGAATAATTAATATACTTACTCTAGTTTAATACCATAAGTAATGTTAATCATAATATAGGAAGAATTTAGAGCGAAAGCCTTTATTAAAAAAAGTACACAGGTCGGTTAAAAAACGTACAGGTCGGGTTCTTTTTTTTTACGGCCTGTATAGTTTTTTTAACACAAATATTATTGTAATTAATTTAGACACATAATAGACTTGTACTTTAGATATCCCTGTGCCTTTATGATTTTTATTATGGTAATTTGTTGCATGTTGATATAGTTAGTTAGTTTAATGTTAATTAATCACATAATTAATATATTATCTATAGTTGAATACCATAAATCATGTTAATCATAATATAGGAAAACTTAGATCGAAAGCCTTTATAAACCAAATTATACAGGCCGTATAAAAAGCATACAGGTCGTGTATTATGTTTTCCCTACCTGTATACTTTTCTCATGACCTGTATAGCTTCTGCTATAATTATGATGACATATTTAATTTTATTTAATTAATTTCTTAAGTTTATTAAATATGCATGCATAATTAGTTTTTTAAAGCATTGTTATGTAACTCGATAATTTGATTTGTTAATTTATACTGTCATTATATTAAAAAAAAATATATATATGATAATAATCTGAAATAAACTGTACAACCCGTGTATATTCTGTACAGGTGGATTGTGTTTTATATACGGGCTGTACAGAATATATTCCATCTGTATATAATTTTTTTTAATTATGTTTTTTATTTTTTTTTAGTTCTGTTTTGTAATTGATAATTGATTTTATTTGTGTTTCAGCATGGTTGGTGTTGGGTACGGAAGACATTTCAAGAAGTGACGTGTACAGTGAACACGTACAACAAGCTCAGCATGTTGGCATTAATAGAGAAACGACTGTTAGAAGTTGGGGGTGCAGAGCTTGTTCAATCATTCTCTGTGGGTGCTTTTGGGCATTTCTTTAGAATGTATCAGGGTAAAGCGTGTGCGAAAGCACTTCATATGGTCGTGGCTAGAGAGGTGAAAGTGGCCGGTGTTGATCCGATGGATCTATGGTTCCGTATTGGTGATAGAAATTTGAGGTTTTCACCCCGTGAGTACGCTCTTATTATGTTTGGAGCGTCTGCATTTGATCCGCACGGTGCAGATTTATCGACGGAGAATGTGGAAGCATGTCGGGCCTTTGCTGGTGACGTCCGATTATTCAAGGACGTGTTGGATGATTTTCTGAAAGTGGATGGTCTAGAAGCACATTTGTATCTTCGAGTAGCCCATGTGCTGGTCGCACAAGCAGTATTATTAGGTTGCGACGTTAGAGGCAAGATACAGTCGTGGCTTTGGGTATTATCGGATGATCTCAACCGATGGAACCAATTTTCTTGGGGCGGATATTCATACAAAGTATTGAAGAACTATGTCTCGGCGGCACCGCGCCACAAATCTATTTTTGGAAAGAATTTGAGGTATAACATTTACGGGCCGGTTTGGGCACTGCAGATGTGGATTAACGAGGCTATACCTTATTTGTCTGCGATTACTGCGAAGAAAGTGGACGAATATGCTCTTCCTCGTTGTCTAAGATGGACGCTGGATCAGGCTTTGCAGTGCAATTTGGATGGGGCTTTTGTCGACGGGGTGAATTGCAGAGATTCCCTACACCCTGAAGAACAAGAAGAAGGAATGTGGTACTGGTTCTCTTTGGTTAATGCTGAAAACCCGCTCGCGGTGAATTATGTGAAGCCCGTCAACCTACTATCCGAGGGTGAACAGCCTGAACATCGTGCCCCAGTTCAGCGGCTTTCTAATGACCCTCCAGTGTCAGAGCCTAGCGTCGAGCCCAGTGTTTATGATCTGAGAGACAGGCCCCCACCTAAAGATATGACGAAAGCTAAGAAGAGTAAAGGAAAACGTGCTCGCGTAGTGCAGTCGTCATCATCGAGCAGCGGCACAGAAACTGCCAGTCGGAGAGAGGGGAGAAGAAACAAGTTCATGGAGGAATTACAAGGCCTCGTGAGAAGTGAATTGACTACACAGTGGAGAGAGGTGTTTTTTCCGGAGATCAAGTCTTTTTTTACAGACTTGTTTAAGAAGAAGAGTAGCCGACGTTCTAGCCCGAGTGCACCTGTACCACCACCGCCCAGTGCCTCAGCCCGCGGGAGTCCAGTTCACCAATAACAACCCTTTGTGCCAACCCGTCATTCAGCGCCGCCGCTTCAGTGCACAATCCTCGAATGGCTTAGAAAGGGTGGCCCTCAGTATGCTTATGAACCAGATGATCCTCAGCCCATTCCGGCAACACCCATAGCTGCTAGGTTTCCTGATGAGAACCCTCAGGATGTGTTGTACAATCCCGCTGCATATGCTGATTTTGCTAAGAAGTCGCTGCATATAGATGAGCCAGGAACAGGGAAGAGTATCACCGATGGCGAAAGCTCACGCCGAGACACGAGTCTACTTCAGCAAGTAGAGGAAGTTCCTCCTCTCGATCTTGACGACGAAAACAAATGGTACAGATATGACATGTTTTTAAAAAACAGAGGCTCGTGCGTGTATGTGGGAGCATTGACATACACAGATAAGTACTTTCGCCGGATTGAAAACCCAAATGCTGACATGGATCATCCAGTAAGTTTCTAAATTTTAAACTTGTTATCATTAGTTTTATGCTTATCTTTTTTGTGTTTCTTCTCAGGTTTTCGTCTTTGCAGTCCAGTTGTTGCAACAGCGTTTGAGGGAACGTGTGCACATCATGGACCACATTACTGACAACAACACTGTCCTTTTGAACGTCGACTTCTTCGTAAGCAACCTTTTACTTTAAATTTATTATTATTAATTGTAATCCATTACATCTACTAATATTTTTCGTGTTTAGACGACATTCATGCACAAACTTAACAGAATGGAGAGGTCGACAAGCTTGAGTGCGAGCATCACAATGCCTCTTGATGTAGGCGTTAATGTCAAAAATTGGCGGCAAGCTGACACGGTAAAAAATCACTGCATACTAAAATTGAAGTTATCATTTAAATTGTTTTTAATATTCTGATTATTTCTAATATTATGATTATTACTTACAGATAATAATTCCAGTCATCCTCGGTCAGCATTTTTTTGTTCTCCGCATCAACATGGGTCAGTGGGTGATAGAGGTGTGGGCCTCAAAGTCGCACTTAGAAGATGCTCGGAGACATCGAGTAGACTCACTGAAACCGTTTGCTCGTAAGTTCTGGACAATCCTGGACAGTGGAGGCTATTGGCTGACCCCGAGAAAACCGAAGGCAAAAAACAGCAGTGATGGTCTGGATATACGTGTTCCGTCTAGGGCTACTGAGCGCGACCCTATCATACAATTTATACAAGACGACAGTCACAGCTGCGGTCCATTTGCGCTCATGGCCATTGAAAGAATGATCAGCGGAGCCCCGAGTATCGCATGGGGTAACCGACCAGCGAATGTCGCACTTTATAGAAGAAAAATTGCTCGTGACATTATGTACAACGCTGGCCAATACCATGTTTAGTATTATTATATGTTGTATTGAACGTGCTTGCTGAAAACATTGTTTAGGGCAGTGACATTTTTGCTCCCGAGTATCTCATTCCTATATTAACTCCTTTGCTCGTATTTTTGCTCGTCACATTTAAATTTAATTGAGCTAATAATACTAATAATCACCGTACTATTAATAATATAGAATAATAGTACTAATAATATAACTATTCTCTACTATCACTACAACTAATAATAATAATAATAATAATAATAATAATAATAATAATAATAATAATAATAATAATAGAGATAGAGATAATAATAATAATAATAATAATAATAATAATAGTGACGATTTAAAAAAAATGTAAAGATCGTCTGAATTCTGTACAGTGCAGTGACATTGTACAGCTGACCTGTACAGAATTCACCCGATCTTTACGTTTTTTTCAAAATTTTGCTGCTTATTATAATATTATTCTCGATTATTATTAAAATTATGATTATTATTAAAATTATTCTCTAATGATAATAATAATAATAATAATAATAATAATAATAATAATAATAATAATAATAATAGTGACGATTTAAAACAAAAATGTAAAGATCGTCTGAATTCTGTACAGGGCAGTGACATTGTACAGCTGACCTGTACAGAATTCACCCGATCATTACGTTTTTTTTTTTTAAATTTTGCTGCTTATTATAATATTATTCTCGATTATTATTAAAATTGTTATTATTATTAAAATTATTCTCTAATAATAATAATAATAATAATAATAATAATAATAATAATAATAATAATAATAGTGAAGATTTAAAAAAAAATGTAAAGATCGTCTGAATTCTGTACAGGGCAGTGACATTGTACAACTGACCTGTACAGAATTCATCCGATCTTTACGTTTTTTTTTAAAGTTTACTGCTTATTATAATATTATTCTCGATTATTATTAAAATTATTATTATTATTAAAATTATTCTCTAATGATAACAATAATAATAATAATAATAATAATAACAATAACAATAATAATAATAATAATAATAGTGACGATTAAAAAAAAATGTAAAGATCGTCTGAATTCTGTACAGGGCAGTGACATTGTACAGCTGACCTGTACAGAATTCACCCGATCTTTACGTTTTTTTTAAATTTTGCTGCTTATTATAATATTATTCTCGATTATTATTAAAATTATTATTATTATTAAAATTATTCTCTAATGATAACAATAATAATAATAATAATAATAATAATAATAATAATAGTGACGATTTAAAAAAAATTGTAAAGATCGTCTGAATTCTGTACAGGGCAGTGACATTGTACAGCTGACCTGTACAGAATTCACCCGATCTTTACGTTTTTTTTTTAATTTTGCTGCTTATTATAATATTATTCTCGATTATTATTAAAATAATAATTATTATTAAAAGTATTCTCTAATGATAACAATAATAATAATAATAATAATAATAATAATAATAATAATATAGAATAATAGTACTACTAATAATATGCATACATAGTGGGCAAATAATATTAATAATACACATCTAGCAAATTTTATAAAAAATAAACCCTCATTTGTATGGACATTTATTTTTTGAGTGACCACTCTCGTGACATATAGAGCATTTTTTAGGTGCTCGGTTTTTACTGCTTGAGGCACCATCGTCGGTGGGCTGACGTCTTCTTGCAGTCAAGTTATCCAGGAACGATCGTCGACGAGTCTTGCTTGGGCGACCCGCTTGCCTAACCGGAAGCATAGGCAACATTTGCACAACAGCAACTTGGGAAGGAATAAACCACTCATCTCTGAGAGGGACAGGATTGACCTCTAGTGAGTAAATCTGCAGTTGGGTATTTCTCGTGTAGTAATCCGCCACATAATTGTATGGGTGCTGGCCATTTCGTCTGCAAATAATGAAACAGTTAATACACGGAATAAGTTATACAAAAATGTATAAATAAGAAAACAAAACTCTAATTATCCTTACTGAATTGCTGCAACGGCGTGAGAACACGATATCAAGTCCAAATCCCACACTCGACATGGACAACTCCTTGCGTTGAGATCGACATTGAGAGTCTGATTTCCGTCGTGGACTTTGAATACACCATCTCTAAAGGGAATGACAGTGTACGTTCTTGACAGTTCAACCTCAGCTGTAAGTTTAGCATCTGTCGTGCTCGTGACAAATGCAGTACTAGATGCGTATAATTATCGTTTTTCATCAAACCACCTCTCGATGGTCATTCTAAGGGTCTCCAAACACGAACAAATTGGTATACATCTAGCAAACTTCAAAATTTTATTGAATTGCTCTGCGGTATTCGACGTCAGGTTACTATATCGTCGTCCTGGACACATACATCGAGCCCACTTCTCCGGACCAATGGACATCAGCTTGGCATGTGTTTGGGGTTTTGCCGACATTATATTGTTCATCGCTTTCTCGTAAGTTGCTCTCCTGTACGCAAATGCTGCTTATGATACAACTTGGTGATAGACTTTCCATAAGTCACCATGCTTTTCAGTATGTGAAAGTAGCACAGGCCGTGGAATATGCCAGGATAGATGTCCCGAATGGCATTCGCAATACTAAGATGGGCGTCTGAGATGAACACCAAATCAGGGCGAGGAGAATATGCCAGCTTCAGACGACTTACAAACCATGTCCACGAGATGTCATTCTCAATTGGACCGATCCCCCATGCCAGCGGTATAAGTTGCTCGTTCCCGTCCTTCCACATCGCAACGAACATAACTCCCTTATTCTTTCCCTTTAAGTGCGTTGCATCCAATATAATCACCGGCCTAAGACAGTACTTGAATGCAACGATACAAGCTGACAACGCCACAAAACAGTGTTCGAATCGGAAATCATCAGGTCTAAAACTGTAGTCAACAATCGAACCTGGATTCTCTTTCTGGAGCATGTAGAGATACTGAGGAACCATCTTAAACGAATTGACATATTCACCATACAGCATCTCCAGGGCCTTGTTCCGTGCTCGCAGACACACATTGTAATTTGCAGCCACGCCATATTCTCGCATAAGACTTGCCATAATCATCTTCGGTGTGATGATTTCTTTCTGATTTTTCATGCCTTTCGCAATGAGCTGCAATCACACTAGATTCGACCTTCCTCTCCATTAGAGGATGGTTCATATTGGTTGTGCAAGTATGCGTCGGTTTGAACAAGTGAATATACCAATAGTTGCCCTCTCTCCTTCCGCGCAATTCGAAAGGACACACATCTCGAAACTTGCATTTGTAAGTAACACGCCTTGAATCTGATCGATCTGTACAAAACTCAGCTCGTTGTTCCAAGTGCCACAACCCAACTGCAAACCTCAACTGCTCTTTGTCTTTAAATTGGGAGCTCATACTCAAAGGACCCTCAGGCATGTTATCTAGAACAGTTTCAACAAGCGAAGCAGCAAGTTCCAATGGAATCATGGGAACTAACCAGTTTTGTAGGTCGGTCGCTTCAGTGGCGAGCTCCGTCTCCTCGTCAACAAGGGGTGTACGACTTTTATTTATCAGCATTGCCAGGAGCTTGTTCACACCGCCTTGAGTATGCACCCAATTAACAAATTCAGCAAGAGTTCCAATTTGCAGAGTGGCTGTCTGTTCCTCTTCGTCATCAGTGTCGTCAGACTCAGATTCAGCAGAATATTCATCATCATCATCATCATCATCCTCTACGACAGTGGCATAGGATTGCACAGGCTGTGGCTGCAGCTCCGGCGCTTGTGATTACCCCTGAGCAATAACAATCGCTGCACTTTCAGAACCCATTTGCGTCTCGCCAAGCCAATAGCATGAAGCCATACATGCGAGGGAATCGGCGTACTGCGAGTACTGAGACGGATACACATCATCATAGACAAATTGTGAAGAAGCATTCAAATCAAAGCTGGATCTATACACTGAATCACTAATATACAACGTAGGCTCAGACTCAGTACCACACAATCGACGAAGTTGATCATCATTACTCAATTTAAAATTTTTCGACGCCGAATTGAGACGTTGAAAAATAGAATATTTCAAAATTCTCACTTAACGATCTAGACATCATTATGAAATTTATTTGTTCCTTAATGTTGGAAAAACTTATCATATCCAACGGAAGATAGAATGTGCGCTCTTCTCCGCCATTATAAACAAAATCGTCCCAAACGTCATTGAATTTAACGCGGAACATCTTGCATTCCATCTGCCAAAACAAAACCAAAACTTAATAATTAAATATACGTAAATAAAATTAAATTAATTTATTAAAAAATTCAATTTTGTACAGATCTAAAATATACTGTACAGGTCGCACAAAATAAATACAGACCTGTACAGTTTTTGTTAGATCTGTACAATTATTTGTTTTCTACAAAATTTCAATTAATTTTTTAAACACTCAAATTTGTCAATTGTAAATGAATGAACACAGTTTATTTGAATTCACCCGCATTTGAAGAAATGCCTTTCGAATTTGATTGTATGTCTTCAAAATACATATATTAATGCTATAAAAACACATAAACATTTAAATAAATAATATAATTAAAAAAAATTATACAGATCTTATAAATAGTATACATGTCGGGTATGACTTCCACCGACCTTTACAGTTTTTTTTAAGATCTGTACAGTTTTAAATTATTTATAAAATTAATTAAATTTTTTAAGACTTACATTTGGAGATGGAAATTGCAAAAACAATGTTAATTTGCTTCTAGCGTCGATTAAGGCGGTTTGAAAGATGTCTGATTCAATTTTCTGTAAAATACAAACAATAATGTTAGAAAAATAATATAAGTTAAGCTTGTAACAGTTACTACAATTTTCGATAAAAAAAACTATAAAGATCGACTCATTTCTGTACAGGTGGTGGACATATTTCTGTCCACCTGTACAGAATATGAGTGATCTGTATAATTTTTATTTTTTTACAAAATAATAAAATTTTTAATTATGCTCACCTCTATGTAAACAACGGTAATGACTACTATAACTCTTCGATCTAATATTCGCTCACGGTTTCTCTCTATTTTTTTCCTTTTTATGTTTGCATACAAAATCCTTCAAACTATGAATCTTATATAGGCTGAAGAATTCCAATTTAATAATGCATTCAAGTCTCTGCATTCAATATAGAATCTACCCGCATGCAAAATTACTGTTAAAATTGGTACAATTTTTGCATGCATGCCAATTTTAATAGGCTTTATTCATGTGAAACTTACTCATTTGTCATCTCACTCAAATACATTTTGACCTTATTCAAAAAGCTAGTCAACAAGATTGATGATTGGCATGCATGATTGTTAACAACTTTAAATAAAAAAACTTAAACAAATGCTGAAAAGTACACTTTGTGGGCCAAGTGGGTATATGAAATAGTAAATTATCTTAGTGGGTATTGAGAGTACATGTTATCCCAATAGTGGATATACATGATAATTTTCTCTTAATTTAAACCACGCTCACTATTATGGGAAATTATATCTTCATCTCTCTCTCTCTGTCTCTCTCTTAAACTTAAGCTAGTATACGTACGTATATACAGTAGAAAGATAAGTGGAAGTAATTGGTTAAATGCTCATTAACAAGGTCGAAGGCCTAACGCATAATCTTGGGTCAAGTACGTACAGAGATAGTAATTGAATGATGGATGGTCTTTTATAATAATTAATTAATACTCCTATATATAGACTCATACAAAATGAATTCCACAAGTGGCCACACATTGTTTACGCACCACAGATAATATTTAGACAAGTTGTTGGCACATTCAATTCTAGAAGATGAATTGGTTGACGTTATCCGCATGGGGAGAGAGAGAGAGAGAGAGAGAGAGAGAGAGAGAGTTGCACCGTCTCACTACACAGACAGAAGCACATGCAGTTCCAAGGAATGTGCGCTCAAATATGATATGATCGACAACAACACATCAATTAATACAAAACTAGCTAGCTCAAACTCAAAGGCTTCAACATATCTACTTGGCCAAGTTACGTTGGGAGGGAGGATTACAAAACAATTTACAGGTTTGGTGCATTGGAAAATGGCATTGGCACCACCTGTATTTGGCACTTCAAATATTAGCCCCAACCATCTCTTCTTCTTAGCCAAGAGTTTATCTACAATGAAAAATAGGCAACCTACCAATATTTATTTATTTATCTGCACCATGATATATAGAGATAGATCAAGTCTCCTCAACACGTCTACATCAACATTCATATGTGTAGCAGTTAAAACATAGTTGGAATCAAACTCAGAAATTAACGCAAATGATTATTCACAGGGCCTCTCTCTGTGCTTGAGCATCCCAGATCTTCAGAAATATCACAAACCACACAACATTTCAGTACTAACTACCAAACTCTATACAATACCATACTGGAACAAGTATGCTCTAATACCAGATTGTAGTCAACAAAGTTGATCAACACGCGACGACAGCAAATAAAAATAGAACAGCAGCATATCAGTAATATATGATGCATCACTTCCATTTTTTCATGAACTTATGCTTCCCATACATGCCATGCTTCCAACGTTTCCCAAACTTCCCATGCTTGAATTTCCCATGTTTAAACTTCCCGTGGTGGCCGAAGAAACCACCATGAGGACGGTATGCCCCGTGTGCCATGTGGTGAGCACCATAAGCAGCTGCAGCTGCAGCTGCACCACCTGCAAGGAGTCCTCCCATTCCTCCCATTCCATGGCCTGCAACGTTTGTGTATTCAAAACATCAATTCGGTATTCATCAATACATCAACATGAGACACAAATCTCAGTTAACGCACTCTAGGTTTGACCATGAAACCTTGCATCGATCTCCACTCATCGTTATTATTTCTCATTCACATTTTAAATGAAGGTCTCAATCACAACCGTTTACCTGAATGAGATGCGCCAGGATAACCGGACGGAGGGTATCCCTGCGGAGGATACCCTGCAGGTGGATACCCTGATGGAGGGTACCCATGCGGAGGATACCCTGCAGGAGGATATCCCGGTGGAGGATATCCACCATGAGGAGGATATCCACCATGGGGAGGATATGGTGCAGAAGGGTAAGCTCCATGATGAGGGTAATGTCCTCCTGCTCCAGCAGCATACGCGGCAAGATTAGAGAACAGCCCTTTGTCCTGTTCGTCATGACCATCGTGATTGTCCTTTCCACCTCCCATCTTTCTTAATTTGAATCAAAACCAGACTCTGAGAAACTGATTAACAGAGTCATTCAGATGAAATTGTGAGTAAAAAAGCTAATCAGCACTACTTTAGGAGGCATGAGCATGACATAATAACATGTGCAATTAAAATAAGGGTGAAAGAAAGTCGAACCATCTAACTTGTTAACAAGGTCATAATGGCTACTTGACGTCGATAAACTCCATCAAAATAACAATGGTTTCACGGAATTAAAAAAGAAAAAATATCCACAAATCAGCAACTAATACATTTGATATTTTGATTTTTTTTCAAAACAAACGAAAAGGCACAAAATCATTTAGTTACTCGTGAATACATACACCAACAAGAATTCTCGAAGGTGCTTTTGAATATCACGCGATCAGAAGCAACAAAATTGCAACAACATACACCAGCCAGAAATCTTGAGGGCTGCTTTACTTTAGTTACTCGGAAAACATGTAACATCCAGAAATTAATGAGGGGTGCTTTAAAATAATCACGTATTCAGACAAAAGAAATTGCAACTAATCCCACAATAAACCTGAATTCTTATACCTTCCTCCCTCAATAAAGAAAAAGTAACAATTAATTGGACGCTTTGTCTCAATACACATGAAAAACTGGATTGATTTTTATTTTTTTATTTTTTATCAACGAGCAGATAAATCATTCAACAACGGAAAAAAAAGGGCAAATTAAATACCGGTGCATGCAAGTTCATCATCATCAATAAAGATAACATAAACTGATGGTCAAGAATTCCAACCCCATCATACTATTTATAAATCAAAACAAACAACATACGAATAAAGAAACAGGAATATTAGACAGTAACTCGGACAATTTTGAAGGCAAATATCAATCTTTATAAACGGCGCAAAAAAAAAAAAAAGGCCCTATAAAAAAATCATCACAATGCAAATTCAGCAAGAGAGATTATTATTTCACCTGATTGAATTCAGGTTCTTAGAGAGGAGCCCTCCTTTTTGTTGTCTTCTCCTTATTCTTATCTTTTTTGGGTTTTTCCCCTTTAAAAGAAATTGATTTGAAGAGTAAAATTATGAGCGGTTAAACAGAAATATACTGATGAAATTATATGACCAACCGTGCATCTTATGTACTCCTTTATTCACGCGTTTCTTGTACGCGTGCACTTTATTAGGTTCGAAAATAATGGTCGACTTTTATATGTTATTTGCATTTGCATGAAATCTTGATATTGGCCCCTAAGTTTCAGGAATTTACCATAATTCCGCGGATTCGTATTGATTATAGATTTTTCCGAGTATTTTACATGTAGACATTTCAGCAGAAGAAAAAATAAAAATAAAAATAAAAAATTTTAGTCAAATGGGGACAAACGCCGTGCTGATTAGCATAAATAAATCGCAACGTTCTTAGTTTTATTGCTTCTGCGTCTTCTTCAAATCCATCTTTTTTTTTAACACTATATTTATAGAATAAATAAATTGTTTTATGTCGTTATCGTTCGCCGGGCTCAAGCCGCGTTTCGCGATGAGCCACCCAATGTCGAGCCTAAGGGGCTCGAGCCCGCCTCATCCCGTTGAACCGGCTCTTAGGTTGTTAATGTATTGCACGCGCCTTTAATAAATAAAAAATAAAAAAATCGATTTTCAAATCCTCCAACGGCTAGTTCTCATCGGCGCCGTGGCCAACGGCTATTTTTTTTTTTTAAATTCCTTATTTTTGAACTATAAATACACCCACGCTGTATCTCATTTCTATACTATTTCAACACCAGTTCTTCTCTTCTTACTCTTCACAAATCTCTCTCATTTTCGTCAATAATGGCCACCAACAATCCACAACCATACACCGAGGCGGAGTCTAAAGCCTTGGCTGCTGTTTGGGCCACCACTAAGGCATCGAATCAGCCCAGTTCCTTTTGGAACCAAATAGCCGAAAACTACAACGGCAATCAACCTGCCGGTAGGCCGGAAAGGACTGCAAGGATGATGCAGGGTCACTGGAATTGCATCAACAATTCGTACGTCCGATTCAAAATTGCGCCGACAATCCATCCAAACTCTACTGACGGTAGCAACCATGGCACAAATCATAACGCATGCAAAAACGGAATATGAAGTCGTCTACGGAACACAATTCAATCATGTGGGCGTGTGGAGGATCATCGGTGATGATGCCGAATTCATCGCACAACTTTGAAGTCGTTTATTATCTTATGCTTAATGCAATTTGTAGTATTTATGTTTCATGAAATTTGATTTCATTCAATAAAATTGAATTTCGAATTTAAATGAAATCAAAATTCTAAGAACTGGAAACTAATTGATATGAGCCTGCGGATGAGCCTGACCAGTGTGGGTAGAGGCTTATCCGTGGGTCAGACCACCCGTTGAGCCCCTCAGATGTGAATGCTCTTGTACTAATACAGCTGATCTGTACTAAACCTGTGAGAGTATCTACAATTGTCATATAAATAGTTGCGTCGAAATTGTTGGTCATCGTAAGACGACTTAAAACAATTGCGAGCTGAAAACAACAGACATAAACAACCTGGTGAGAAGCGATGGAATAATGATGTTAATTCAAAAATGGTTGCTTTAACATCAGCTGAATAGAAAATTATATGATGCATATCTGATATGTGGACCACTGAAAAGGTCGTGAATCGTGATTATTAATTAATTCTAACATACGTTTATATATTATAAATGAGCGAGCACGGATAGTCTGGGATGGATATACTTGCCAAAAGAATTAAGATAATTTAAAAAAATCAATGCTAAACCGCTTTTATATCATCAGCAATCATTAAAATGAGCAAAGATCTCCAACAGCTTGTGGAGAATAACCACCACCTAGAACAAAACCAAAAATGTTATTAAAACCTCAATATCATTTAAGACAGATTTCAGTAGGAAAAGTCAATCAGAACTACATTACTGCTAAATTATTTTAATTGCCTATTAGCAGGTAAATGGACTTAATTATATTTACATGCACCAAAAACATGATGATGATGATGATGATGATGATGATGGTATCATTAGTATTCGCATCTTGCAATTGCAATAATTATGAGAGAATGGTCCATATATACATGCATAAATAATACAAAATTTTCAATAAATAACTGAAATATGCATACCACTGACTCCCTGACCTGAGCCTGAATAAGCTCAAACAGAAAACCAGCAATTCAATTCCGTTTCTCTGTCACCATAAGCTGAAAAGGATCAGTTCACATCATCAGCCAAACAAGTTTTTTTTTTCTCCTCAGATTAGTATATGCTAAAAGATTCGTGAACCTTCAAAAAATATTTTCTCAAGTGCAGCAGAATGACCAAAATCAACTTTGAGGTGATTCGCACATTAGTCACAGCTCATACAAACTACAGCTAATGTGCGACCATCAGCAGCTACAGGATAAAACGATAATGGCCTGACATGACCAATGTCTTGTGAAGCATCAACATGTACAGTAAAATGACTGAAGTTTTAAATCTAATTCTGTACAGTAAAATAAATAATCCTAATCTAATTAAAGACATGGAATGGTTTTAAGATATGACAAAAACCTAAATTCTAATATCAAGAAACAGCCATGTTGTAACTGCCACACAAGTACAGGAACAGAATGAATGCTGCATTGATATTCTGGAAGATATCTTACGTGTTTATCATTTCCCTTCCTTTTTCTTTCACAGAGATGGAATAAGATACTTAAACTTATTGCACAAATTCATCAGGGTAGCCTTCAAAAAGAACAAAGACAGCATGACATAGCATTATGCTATATAGTCGTACAAATTAATTATTCCGCGTATTAAAGAATATGAGGTAGTTTTTCATGCATCTTAATGTAGGTGATGCAGTCTTGTGATATGGTTTCCAGAACCTGGGCCAATGACCCCTTACTGGCTCCAAAGGACAAAAGAAAGGCAACACTGACAACTTGCCCAAAGGTTTAATTTGTGCCAATTCACTGTTTGTAGTAGAATGAAACTGAGTCCCAGGTTGGCATTATTTTAGAACTACCGCTCTATAGGGATAACTGCAAGCAGATCACAAACATTTAGATCATGAGAAATCAATAACGTTATCATTCTTCTCAATTACACAACAACCCTCTTAATTGATCCATGGGAGTGATACTAGTCCAAATTACAACGAAAATCTCGTACTCAAGCTGAAGCAGCAGTAACGTGAAAACCAACAGAAATCGGAAGCCTAAAGTTGATCATGTTGTAAAACTACATTGTTACACATTTAGATTTTACACGCCAGCAGAAAAAAATGGTTGGTTAATAGATCAGCACAGAATTATTGTCCTATAAACAATATGCACTAATCTAAACTAACAAAGTCAATGTGAAAAGAGTGGCTGCAAACAAGCCAGTCTGATCCATAAACATAAAGCAAGTTAGTGTTACCTCATCTTCTGCACTAACTGAAATCTTATTCACTTCTTGATACATCTGCACTGACCAACTAGGGCATATTAGTGGCATTCTTAATAACATAAGTATTTTAGCCAGTAATGTATCACTTGAAGATTTCAACAATAGCATTTGAAAATATCACCAGTAAGAAATGAAAAAGGTACCTCCTCCCAGCGACAGGGCTCTCATATGAATGCAACAGTCCATTATGATCAGTTCATGGGTACTACTGAAGCAATTTACTCAGATTGTCAAGAATAATTGTTTCCAACTGTAATTTTCTTCATCTGCTGCAGAATCGTTGCAAGCTGTGCAATCAACATCTTTCATCTGATTAGTCAATCCCCTCAACAAAACGAAAATTTCATCTGATTGGCTGTTAGAAGTGTCATCGACTAAGAAAGGAGAAACTCCAGCACCAATATCAACCCAAGCACATCCTGGCTTTTTTCTAACACCCAATTCCTTCATAAAAGACTTTACTTCAACTAGTTTGTTCCAACAACCAGTAGTAGCATACATGTTGGCAATCAAAACATAGTACCCTGAATGTTGAGGCTTCAACTCGAGCAGTTTCCCAGCTGCCCATTCTCCAATATCTTTATTCCCATGGATCAGACATGCTCCGATAAGAGTAGCCCACAGTTCCTCAGTTGGCTTATAAGGCATCCTTAACAATATTTCTTTAGCTTTATTTATTAATCCAGCCCTCCCATAAAGATCAATCATACAAGCAAAATGCTCCAAACAAGGAGTGATACCATATATGATTTGCATCTTCTCAAAAAGTGATTGACCTTGAATCAAAAGACCGGAATGACTACAAGCTGACAATACGGCAACCATTGCTACGTGGTCGGGTTTTATTTGGTATCCTATCATCTCTTCAAATAGCTTAAGAGCGACTTTACCATCTCCCTGTACGCCATATCCATTTATCATTGAAGTGTATGTAACTACATCTCTCTTGTCCAGCAAATCAAACAGTTTTCTAGCTACTAAAACTTTACCTGACCTTGCATAAGTATCAATAAGAGCATTCCACAGTAGCAAGCAACCCTGAAGTTCTGCACGCTTAGTAATATAGCAGTGGAGCTCCTTCCCATGTTTCAGGTTAGCCACACGTGCACAAAGAGGTAAAATGCTTGCAAATGTCACAAAATTGGGTTTCATGCCCATAAGCAACGATTCTCTGAATAAAAATGCAGCTTCTTCAGACCGATCCCACAGAGCGAAACCAGATATGATGGAGTTCCAGGTAATTAAGGTTTTAGATTCTATTGATGTAAACACGATATAAGCATGAGTAAGGTCACCACACCGAGAATACAAGGTAATCAATGCATTTTTTACGTTAACATAGTCAATAGAAGAGCTTCGAATAGCCAGTCCGTGGATTTCTTTCCCAAGTTTCAATGAGCGAATATGAGAGGAAGCACTTAAGGCAATAATCATGGCTACAGGATCTAGATGACAGCAAGCAACTCTCATCTGACCAACTAACTCAAGTGCTCCCTTGAAGTTGCCTGTTTTCAAGCAACCTCCAGCAATAGTGTTCCATGTTATAACATTCGATTCCACACCAGCTTCTTTCATGCTCCCGAAAAGCTTAAAAGCCTCATCCCACATACCCTTGGAGGCATATTCTGAGATCATTGAGTTCCATGAAATTTCATCCTTAATTAGCATTCTGTTGAAAATACTTCGAGCAGTTTCCATATCTCCGCACTTCCCATACATAGAGATCAATGCATTCTGCACAAACAAGTTCGAGCTTAAAGGGCTAGCACTAATCGACATATGAACCTCTTTTCCAAAATCAAGATTTGACTGTTCAGCACAAGCCTTGAGAACAGATGGATAAGTGAAATTATCCGGTCTTATTCCGTTCTGACACATTTGTTTATAGGCGAGAATAGCTTCCTCAAAATACCCTCTGTTTACATACGATGAGATCAGGATATTCCACTGTACAGGATTCTGACTCTTTGTATTCGCAGCTATAAAATGGGCATCATTAAGGCAATTGAAAGCTGCGTAGTGTGCAACTACTTTTGGGACCAATACATGGTTATCTTGGAGACCCCAAGTGATAACCTGGGCATGAAGTTGCTTCCCTTCTGGCCGCAACTTGTGTTTGGTACAAGACAACAATAGACAGGACAATGAGTCTACAACAAAATCACAAGAGGCAGACGCCCAGGCATGACGTTGAATAAGAGAAAAATTCCTGAAGGCTTTAGACAAATGACCTTGGCTTGCAAAAAGTTTCAAGGTTGTCTGAATGCCTTCCGCCATGAAATTATTATTTATCTCATGAAGTTCAATGATATTTTTATGAGAAAAGTAAGATTGGGTCTTGCTTTCTTTCAGGACATCCACTGGTTTAATTCTCTCTCTCCAGTCGGATGGAATGTATCTTTCAATTTGATGAAAAGAAATGCCTCTTGGCAGCTTATGAAACCGAGAAGGCATACAACACTGATGACCCCTCTAACAAACATTTTGACACAGGAAACACACACAAAATGCATGACTGCAGCAACATTTTGCCGTCCGCCACAAAACCCTTGATATTAGCAGCTGCAGAAATAAATTACATGGAAAAGAAGCATACTTTAGGCAATATTCACAGTCAATGTAATAACTAAGCTACTGAGTATGACAGAGTATTATCATTTTTAATATACTAAAAACATCACCAAAATAATTCATCAAATTCATCTGCATTCTTCACTCACCACACAGGAAAACACGGAAACTTAATAAATTTAACTTTCGATCAAGCATGTTTATATGTACAGGATGCGTATCCGAGATATATGACAATAATTTCATACAACTTTGTTAATCCAACATCAATATAACACATGAAATATACTTAATTCATTAACTTCCTTCATAATTAAAGAAAATGAATAGTCTTTAGTTGATTACAAACAACAGCATCGAATCTGAAGGCACTAAATTGACTTCAACATCAATATCAAATACTAACAAAAACGATTTCCAGAACGCTTGAAATTCGAATCAAATCTTATTATGCCAATACCAAAGTAGCAAATCCAAAACTTACAACAAGTATGCACCAACGCAGAGAAGCAATCTTCACATTTGATATTCGTGGAGGAGGGTTTAGCATTTGGGGTTTAAGATTTAAGGGTTAAAATTAAAAAATTAAAAATAGCAATTATAAAGAGAGAAAACATCTAATATGAATATGGGTAAGAACCTAAGCCTCTGAAAATGTTTTGGAGGCCCATTTCATTTAAAAATATTTAGAAACTGAAAGGTTTATTTCGCTGGGCTTGATAAAAATAGAAATATAAAATTGTGAATTATATTTTATATCGGCTAATTCTTGCCTGCAACGCGTCTCACAATGTGAAATCGATTCGATCCGGTTCGGATTCGGATCGAATCCGAGTTGATCTTGTCATTTTTTTTACTACTACGGTCAAATTATATGCACTACAACATGTACTTATACGCATTATAGTGTATAAAAAGATGCACAACCATGTGTACCGAGATGTAGCATATTAGACGATCCACAGCGGGTGTCTCGTCGACGGTCTCGAGACACCGCCGTCGACGAGACACCCTGATGCAGAAGCTGGAGGCTCGAGACTGTCTCGCCGCGACGAGACAGTCTCGAGATGGCGCGTGGCCTTCACGCGATGCCGTTGTATTTTTTTTTTAAAAGGCGTGTGCATTGCACGCGCCAAAAATAAAAAATAAATAAAAAATCTGGACAACGGCTAGAGATCCAACGGCTACAAATTTCAAACGGCTATACAGCTGATTTTCCTTTTTTTTTTTTTTTGTAATTCATCCCTATAAATACCAACCTCCATACTACAAATTATTCCACACCAAATTCCTCTTCCTCCTCTTTTTCTCTCTAGTTTTCTCTCAAATTTCTTGCAAAAAAAAAATGTCTTCGTCGTCCGACTCCTCAACCGGCTACTCTTCCCATGGAACCGACGACGAGATTATGTCGATGGTGACCAACCTCCAAGCTGTTGCGGCTCGACTCATCGCCAAAAAGAAATAAAAGAAGGCGAAGAGGACGTTCGTACACCGCGATCGGGAGGCGGCTCTGCAGCAGTTGATGGCCGACTACTTCAACGACAACCCGACGTATGGCCCAACATTTTTCCGCCGGCGCTTTCGGATGCACAAGCACCTGTTCTTGAGGATTTGCACCGCGTTGGAGCAGAATGTGCGATACTTCCAGCAGAAGCAAGATGCAACCGGCAAATCACGTCGGTGCAAAAGTGCACAATGGCCATTCGCCAACTAGCCACCGGTGGAGCTCCGGATACATTCGACGAATACTTGAAGATCGGCGATAGCACCGGCTGTCTTAGCCTCCGGAAGTTCTGCAAAGGTGTCATCCACCTATTCGGACGTGTATTTGAGGAGGTCAAATGCACAAGACACCGCTCGGTTGCTGCGGATGCACGAGGAGAGGCACGGCTTTCCGGGGATGCTCGGTAGCTTGGACTGCATGCACTGGGCGTGGAGGAATTGTTCGAAAGCGTGGTCGGCTGCCTACACTCGAGGAGATATAGGCGTGCCTCCTTGATTCTTGAGGTCGTGGCGTTTCAAGACTTATGGATCTGGCACGCCTTTTTTGGAGTAGCCGGCTCCAACAACGATATCAACATCCTCAATCAGTCACCCTTATTTGAGGACGTGCTTGAAGAACGTGCTCCGCCGTGCCAGTACGTGGTGAACGGAAAGCCCTATGACGGCAGTTACTACTTAACCGATGGGATCTACCCGGATTGGGCTGCTCTGATCAAAGCTCCTCCGCTTGCAACGGACCAGAAGGCGGCGCGGTTTAAGAAGATGCAGGAAGCGGCACGAAAGGATATCGAACGGGCATTCGGTGTTCTTCAGGCCCGATGGGGAATTATCCAGAACCCGGCGCGGAGCTGGTACACAAAGCACCTCCGCAACATCATGTTTACGTGCATTATTTTGCACAACATGATCATTGAAGACGAGAGGGAGGACGTCTAGAACTGGAGAGAGGACACAGAAACGACGTCGAGTAGTAATGTCACTCATGTCCCCGTTCCGCAATCATGGAAGAATTTTCTCAAACGGGACGCCGCATTGAGAGATGTGAAGAAGCACCATCGGCTCACAAATGATTTGATCGAGCATCTTTGGAGCCGATTTGGAGCAGTTGACGAGTAGGATGTTTTTTTTTTTTTTTTTAAATTTCAATTAATGTAATGTTTTAATTTGTTTTATTTCAATTAATGTATTGTACTAGTTATTTGTTTAAAGTAATGAAATTAGAATTTTCTCATTAAAAATGCAAAATAGAAATTCAGAAATTCCTTAGAGACATCCCTTCGAGACAGCCCCACTGCAACTCATTGTCTCTATCTCCAAAAAATTCTTAGAGACACCCCTTAGGGACACTACCACTGCAGGTAGTCTTATGTTTTTCTTCTTTTGTTTTAAGAGTTGAGCCAGAGGAGCAGAAAACCTTGGAGCGAGCTAAAAGACATGTTGCCATTATGATTATCTATAAATTAAAATCGGAGCCGAATGTGGAGCCGAAAAAAAAACACTAAAATAAAAAATAAACTTAGAGTAAAGAGTTTTTTTAGACCCGTAACTTTGGGCAAGTTGCAATAGAAGGACAAATTTTTATAGGTTTGCAATTGTAGGACAATATATACAAAATTTGGCAATTGAAGGACAAAAAGCCTGATTGGATCAAATTACACATTTTTCTCAGCCCGGTGCCTACATGTATTTTACATAAGCAAAGAAAATGAAATGGTCAGGCATTACCGTAATATAAAATCAAAATTTATATCACATTTTGTGCAATATTTAGCTTAAACTTCTAACCATTTTATGAGATTAATTTGGTCGTATTTTGAAACTAGACAATGTGGAGAATATTGTACTTATGGAATTGCAACGTTATGTGTCAGTTTAGTCTTATTTACCTTACTTTATATATTTAATTTTTTATATTTTTTTTTGTACAATTTGAACTTTGCTTCCAATTAATCAATTTGGATACATGTGTATTTGCTAAATAGTTTTTGTTGGCTATATTGGAGGTTTAAGAATATTATTTGGTTTATGTCGATTACGAGATTACAAAAGTTAATACTATATCTAGCCAATTTTGTCCTTCAATTGCCAATTTTTTTAAATATTGTCCTTCAATTGCCAATTTTTTTTAAATATTGTCCTACAATTGCAAACCCATAAAAATGTGTCCGTCTATTGCAACTTGCCAAAGTTACGGGCCTAAAAAAACTCTATTCTCAAAAACTTGTGCATCTCGATACACTCAGTGGTGTATCATTATACAGTGTAGTGCATACAAAAACACGTTGGGTGCATATAATCTGACCGTAAAAATAATAATAATAATAATAATAATAATAATAATAATAAATAAATAAAAATTAGGGCGCGTGCACAATACGCGCTGCGTGTAAAAGGCGTGAACATGCAGTGCAGTGCACGCGCCACGCGTTGTACAGGAGTGTAACTCTTTTATATCTCTTTATATTTTCGGAGTGAAAAAGAAAAGTAAATATTCTCCAAAATTCCAATTCGCCATATTATATGAGATCTATAAAGAAAGCAAATACGTCTAACATATTCTATCCTCAAAATCGACGGGAATTTATAGAAAAGTTTTGAGAGATGGAAATCATTAGTTTAACAATTAAGATTGTTGAGATTATTGCTCAATATATTTGAGAAAATCATTAGTGTTGGGAAATTTATTAGTATAAGTTTTGATGAATTCCAAAACCGGCTGACCCCAACCGAGTAGATGTTGCCAATACCTAATGTTAGAATTTAGGCTCGCTGTTTGAGCAAAGTTAAGATTTTATCTTTACAGGTCTCTAGCTGAAGATGGCAACAAGGCGTCACTCAGACAGAATATCAGTTGTGAAGAAAGACAACTGAGAATTCATTTGTTCAGATGCAAACAAGGGGAAGTCTTCAGAACATCAGTTGAAGGAAACCAACTGAGCGTTCATCAGATAAGAAACAGTTGAGAGGAAGAGAACATCAGATGAAAAGGAAATCATCTGAGGGTTCAAACCCAACCGAGTAAAGAAGTGGAAGACAACTGATGGTTCAGTTTCAGAACCTCAGTTATAGAATCTGAACAAGGAGTTCAACTGTTTTGAAGTTCAAAGTCAGCTGAGAACTCGACAGATCGGAACATCAGCTGAAGATCACTCAGATGAAGGTCAAGACTTTCAACCGACAAACCGAAGTTGACTGTCAAAGATTTGAGTTTCAAAAGGAAGTCACATGAGGGTTTGACCGTTCAGTCATTACCCCATCTGGCCCAACACAAGGCTGTCTCAGATGGAAAGCAGAAGAGCACAGATGCCACATCGGGAAAGTCTGCAGAGATGAGAGACAAGCCATCGCTTTCAATCGATCAGAGATCAACTGCTCCTCCAACGGCTAGTTGATTCTCTCCGCCTATAAATAGAGGGATCCTCTCATTCGAGACTGATACAGAGAGATATGCAGATAGACACATAGACAACGAAAAATTCAAGAGCTTTCTCGAGAGAAATCAAAGCAAATCTGCAACATCATCATCTAAGAGCATCAGCAGCTGAGGGTTCCTAGAATTCGAAACTGTTTTTGATCTTAGGTTGAGTGTTTATTCGTTCAAGCCTTAGATCCTGCTCTCATTCTTGATCGAGCTGTAGTTGGAAATCCTACCCTTTCTCACACCCTAAAAAGTGTGCTAGGACCTTACTCTTCCTGTAATTGAGTAGTCAGGTCGTCAAGTACCCGCAAACTTGACTTAGGCTGTTTAGTGCCCGGAAACTAAACTGTAACGGTTGCTCAGCCCGCGTAAGCTGAGTGGTTCTGTCCAGAAGAACTTGGACTGAGGTGTGTGGACTCACATCTCCCCGTGGACGTAGGAGTTCTCTCCGAACCACGTAAATCTTGTGTGTCGTGTTTTCTTTTGTGTTTAGTCTTTATTATCATATCTTAACTGACAAACAAACCGCATACAATCTGCATACTTTCACAACAACAGTTTGATTTTACGAGTTTATTTTCCACCACATTCCGCACAGCACCAACCTTTCAGCTGAGGTTGCTTACTCAGCTGTGAGATCCCAACTGAGTCCTCTCACTCAGTTGAAGTTGATTTCAAGTGTTAACTTTTTTGAAAGCTCAAAAATCCTAACTGGTGTATTTCCCCCCCCCCCCCCATACACCAGTAACTCGTATCGGGACCATCAAGTGGTATCAGAGCAGTGGTTCAAAAGACTGCTGACTCTGTTTCACGAGGTGTGAATTCGAGAATTTTCTTCAGTGGTCAACTGAACAGGTCTTTTCACGCTAGTGCATTCTTGCTCGCATTTTTGTTGTCCTGCTTTTGTTTGTGCAGATGGACGTCAAGGACAAGATCACGGTCATGTTCTCTGTTGTCAACTATACATCATGGAGAACTCGAATGAAGAAGATCCTTTTGTCCAAACATCATAGGATGCAACAAGTTCTCACATCTGGACCAATCGTCATACGAGACAGAATACTTCGCACTCCCACAAATCCCAACGATGGAGATGCAGTGGTGGAGTATGTGGAGAAACAGCCAGAGGACTACACTCCGGAGGAGGCCAAGGTGAGCCAGCTGGATATCTGGGCTCAGAGCACAATAATGTCCACGGTTGGACAAGATTATCTGCCCTGGATAGAGGAGTGTGAGACCGCAAAAGAGATGTGGGACATCCTGGCCTCGCTAAGTGAAGGAAGCGACGAGACAAAGGAAAACAAGTTCTCACATGCATGTCAAGATTTTGACAATTTCAGTCTGCGACCTGATGAGACTATAGATCAGCTAGAGCTTCGGTTTATGGACATCATCAGAAGAATCCAATCCATCCGGAAAGGAAAATACACTCTAAGAGAAATAAACCTCAAAGTGTTGCAAGCTCTACCGGCTGAGTGGGATACTTTCACAAATATCCACGAGAGCCGAGCTGACCTAGGTGAAATGGGAACTGAAAGATTATTCTCAATCTTGAAAGGAAATGAGTATAAGGTCAACAGAAGGAGGTCGCAGCCCTCAAGTCAGAAAAATAGAATTGAGGATGTCAGCTCAGCATCAAAGTCAGTTGCCCTCCGAGCTGACTAATCAAAGTCGAGATCGTCAAGGCCAACCAGGTCGGCTGACACGACTGCAAAGGAGCCGAGCAGAGAAGAACTGCAACAGAACATTGCAGCGTTGTCAAAGAAGTTAGCCGATATGGATACTCGGTTCGGCAAATATAAACGTTTCTATAAATCAAACTGAACTCGAGACAGTTCGAAGCCAGTCACCAATGGTTGCTTCGAATGCGGCAAGGAAGGACACTTCAAAGCCGATTGCCCAGACCTCTCAAAGAAGGAAAGAGAAGCACTGAGGGCAAAGCAAACTGCAAAGAACAAGGCCATGGTAGCTGAAGAGGCAGCTGACGATATGGACATCTTCACAGACACTGAAGATGAGGATGACCTGACCTCTACCAACAAAGTCATCAGTCCGGATCAATGCCTCATGGCACTTGGAACCGACCAAGATGATATTGAGGTACAATCTAATCCTGCTTGCTTAAATTCTTCCAATACTTCTAACATGCAGGAATCTATGAACGATGAGTTGGAACCCTCCTGGAATGATTTTCAAGAACTCAGTGAGGAACTGCATCAGCAGTCGGTTGAGTTTAAGAGTCTTCAAGCCCAGTTCGCCAAGCTTGAAGATTCCTTAACCGAAAAGGACGATCTAATCAAGAGACAAGCTGAAGAAATTGACCAGCTGAAAAGTCAACTGAGTATAGCCAACCAAACTGAGGCTTCAACCGATGAACAGTTGAAGGAACAGATCAAGGCACAGAACGAACAGTTGAACAAGCAAGAGGCTCAGATCGACCAGCTGATGAAGACATCAGATGCCCAGACCGAGCATATAGCTGTTCTTCTCAAGGATCTTCAGACTGAGAAGGACAACCTGACAAAGCTATATCAGTCATCCGAGATCATCGAGAATCTCATCAAATACAGACGGCAAACGGATGATGTGTCTGGACTCGGATACGACGTGGCAAAGGACACTGGAATTCCACCAGCTACCTTCACCAGGGCTGAGGAAGTCATGGTTGCCAAACCTAACACAGTTGAGCATGCAACTGAACAAACACCCTCACAACCGATAAAGGTAACTACGGCTGAGAAAGGCAAAGGAGCTGCAGATGGAGCACCAACGAAACAGTCCCTGGAGTCTACAACCGAGGGGGAATGTTCCAAGACTCAACGGAGGAACTGGAGACGTCGGAGTCGCAATCAAGCTCAAAATCGACAACATATCCAAGCTCAGAACCGACGTGATAACCGACCAATAAACCAATCACAGCAGAGATGGAACCAACAGAACCGACCAAGCTTCAACCGACATAATTAACAACGGTTCCATCACCACAACAATCAGAGGTTCCAACAGAGTCAACCTATGTGGAAAAGTTACGACAGCTATGGTTACTCATGCCACAACATGAATCAACATCCGGGCATGAACAACTATCGTCAACAGCCAAGGCAATGGAATCAGAATCAGCCAAGAAGATTCCACATTGGCGTCCGACCTCACAGACAAACTCAACAGGATAAGAATCGCCATCAAAACAGGGGGAAAGCCTCACCTCCTAAAGCCCAACATGGGAGAAATCCAACTCCTCCCAAGAAACAGAGCATCATTTCAAACAACAAGCCTACGGATAACCGGGGTGTTGTTATAATTGATGAAAATGGGTAGATCATTTGGAATGACAAGGCTATTCGAGTGTACAGAGAAAAGCGACGCACGGTTCCAGCGGGAACTGGTTCTAACCCTCCAGGACCCAACTGAAATTGGGGACCTAAGCGAGTTTCTCCTTGCAGGTACAGGAGAAACAGCTGAGGAAGAAGAAGGCGTCTACAACAATGTGGGTGATGGATAGTGGATGCTCGAAACACATGACAAATCTGAAGGATTTGCTTGGAAGTTTCGTGGAGAAAGAAGGTCCATCAGTTACTTTTGGTGATAACTCAAAAGGTTATACCAGAGGTTACGGTACCCTTGAAACCAATCATGTTTCAATTTCTAATGTCTCTTTTGTTGATGGATTGAAGCATAACCTGCTCTCCATCAGCCAATTCTGTGATAATGGGTTCTCTGTCAAGTTTGATGCACAGGGTTGCAGAGTTAAAGATGTCGAATCAAAGCAGGTGATATTGTTGGGAAATCGATCTCCAACAGGGAATGTATACTACGCTGACTGGAACAGCAGCCTCCCTGACACTTGCCTGTTGTCAAAGAGCAGTTCGGATGTGAGCTGGCTGTGGCACAAAAGGCTCAACCATCTGAACTTCAAGACGATGAACCGACTTGCCAGACAAGAACATGCAAGAGGCATACCTAACCGAGTGTTTTCAACAACACACATCTGCAGTGCATGCCAGCTGGGAAAGCTCGCTAGAACCTCCTTCCGGTTGAAGTCAACTCCTTCAACTGATCGAGTGTTACAGCTGATCCACATGGATCTCTTCGGGCCAGTTACACCAAAAAGCATTAATGGAAACGAATATACATTGGTTGTAACTGATGACTACTCAAGATATACGTGGACCATCTTCATGCGCCACAAAAGTGAGACCCGAGATGAGCTGCCCAAGCTGATGGATCGGATATCGAACCAACAAGAGATGAAGATCATATCTATCAGATCAGATCGTGGAACGGAGTTTCTAAATAAAACCATCATTGAGTATTGCGAAAAGAATGGCATAACCCATCAGACATCAGCCGCGCGTACTCCACAACAGAATGGCGTAGCTGAGCGAAGAAATAGAACTCTGAAGGATGCAGCCACATCCATGTTAGCGAGCTCAGCACTGCCTAAGAGATTTTGGGCTGAAGCGATCAACACAACATGCTACACACAGAATCGATCTCTTCTCACCAAGCGGTTGGGAAAGACGCCCTACGAGCTGTGGAGACGCAGAAAGCCAGATATTTCTTATTTTCGTGTTTTTGGATCTAAGTGTTATATTCACAACAATGGGAAGATTCAGTTGAAAACTTTTGATGCCAAAGCTTCAAAGGACATATTTCTTGGATATGCAGCTCGGATCAAGGCATATAGAGTTTTCAACAACAGCTCTCGTGTTGTGAAAATAACACCTCATATTAGTTTTGATGAATCTACCTTTGAGTGCAGGGAACAGGTAAAGGAACAACACGCGGATCCAGCTGTTCTACCAGTTCTCACCAGATCGTAAGCTCTTCGGAAAAAGAACCGAGCTGAACCACTGGTATGGGCAACTGAGGATGAGGACCCATACTCCTCTGAAGATGAATGCGAAGACCTCAGCTCGTCCCTAGGGGGAACTTCAGCTGATGTCCATCCAACTGCATCAGCATCCGATGCCCAACCGAACTCAGTTCAATCTATTGTAAATGTTGAGGATCCAGACTCAACAGCTGATCAATCACCAGCTCTGAAGACTCCAACTCAGATGTCTGAACATCCACTGTTGGAAGAAGAAGGAAGACGCAACCGAAGATGGTATGAAGTTCATTCCACCAACGACATCATCGGAGATCCAACCGAGGGTGTGCGCACACGGAGCAGAGTTGCAAATCCAGAATCAACCGAGGAAGAATCCAACACTTATGCCCAATATGCTGAGGAATTGGCAGTTCTAGAGGAGTTCGAGCAAGCTGGAGATATTGCCATGATTTCTTGCTATGTAGCTGATGTTCCAGAACCGAAGAATGTTGGGGAAGCTCTCAATTGTGTCCACTGGACAACAGCCATGCAAGAAGAATTGAATGAGTTTCTACGCAACTGTGTATGGGAGTTGGTAGAAAGACCAAATGGTGTCAAGGTGATTGGACTAAAGTGGATTTTCAAAAATAAGAGAGACGCCATTGGATTCATTGTGAGGAATAAAGCAAGGTTGGTAGCTCAAGGATACTGCCAACAAGAAGGAATTGACTTTGAAGATTCCTTTGCACCAGTTGCAAGGCTTTAAGCCATCCGGATCTTTCTAGCTTATGCCGCACATCACAAGTTCAAAGTATATCAGATGGATGTGAAGTGTGCATTCCTCAATGGAGATATAAAAGAAGATGTATATGTTGAACAGCCTCCTGGTTTTGAGACTGGAGATGGAAGAGTGTACAAGCTGAAGAAAGCTATCTATGGTCTAAAGCAAGCACCAAGAGCATGGTATGACACTCTTTGTGGATTTTTTCTGGACTCGGGGTTCAAACGAGGTTCAGTTGATAAAACTCTGTTCACCATCAAAGTTGGAGAAGATATACTTGTCGTGCAAATTTATGTCGATGACATCATTTTCGGGTCCAAGTCGGAGGAGCTGTGCAAGAAATTCTCCGATCTTATGAAGGAAAAGTTCGAGATGTCAATGATGGGCGAGATGAATTATTTCCTTGGATTACAAGTGAAGCAGTCACCTGAAGGGATCTTCATCAACCAGTCCAAATATACAAGGGAGCTCATCACCAAGTTCGGATTGCAGAAAAGTAAGACAACCAAGATCCCTATGAACACGAACTGGAAGATCGAACCAGGAGCTGAGGGAAAGCTCATTGATGCCAGCCAGTATAGAGGGATCATCGGTTCGCTGCTCTACCTAACTGCCAGCCGACCAGACATTTCATACGCAGTTGGAGTATGTGCTCGTTTTCAAGTCCAACCAAGAGAAGCACACATGTTGGCAGCAAAGAACATCATTAAGTATCTGAAGGGAACTGTCAATGTTGGATTGTGGTACCCAACTGATGACAATATCCAGCTGACTGGATACTCAGATGCCGACCTAGCAGGAGATCGGTTGGACAGAAAGTCTACTTCTGGATACTGTCAGTTCATGGGAAGCAAGCTGGTTTCATGCTTCTCCAAGAAACAAGCGTGTGTTGCTACTTCGACAACTGAGTCAGAGTACATGGCTGCCGGAAGCTGTTGCATGCAAGTATTGTGGCTGAAGCAGCAGCTGAGAGATTATGAAGTCTCAACTGGACAGGTTCCCATACATTGTGATAGCTCGAGTGCCATAGCTATCTCTCTAAACCCTGTTCATCACTCTCGGACTAAGCATATCGATATTCGTCATCACTTCATCCGAGATCATATTGAGAAGAAGGATGTGTCCATGGAGAAGATCCCAACTGAGATTCAGAGAGCTGACATCCTCACTAAACCTCTTCCTGAAGCCCGGTTCAAGATGCTGTGTGATCTTCTAGGACTTTTGGATCCGAGCTAAGAAGTCATCCGAGCTGATAAGGATTCATCCGAGCTGAAGAATCAGATATCGACTTAAGGGGGAAGCTCAGATGAAGGGGGAAGCTCAGCTGAAAGGGGAATATCAGATACTGATTGCCATCTGAAGACGTCAAACGTCAGCTGAACAGACGAACTCGAGTCAGTTGATGGTATGCGGCAACTGAGGAACTCGACTAATGAACACAGCTGATTCAGACATCAGCTGGCAGATATCATTTATGACTGAAGGTGCTATATTCTTAAATGAGAATGTTTGAAATAAATTCAAACATTCCTGTGCTAGTCAGTTATAGTAAAATAGCCATCATGTCGCATTAAATGTAAAGTACGGCTGAGCATCCATAGCCTACTTTATAGTGCGACTGGGCTGACATGAAACTGTACACCTTCTCATGCGCTGGTTGGAACTCGGATCAAAACGTCGAGTCAAAGATAGTCAACAGTCGCGTAATCCCAGCCGTTGATGGATTCGCGCCATTTAACCCCAGCCGTTGATCTCATCCAAGTCAAAGACCTATATAAGGCGAAAAATCAGGAAGATATCTCCTACTTTCCTCATTCGTGCTTATCAATCATACTATTCATCGTCTTCCAGTTTTTCTGCCTAACCCTTTTCTGCAAATAGATTTCTTCCTCCCCTATATATTTTACCTTTGCAGTGATTTAATGGCACCCAAAAGCAAAAGAATGGCATCATCCGGACCTTCCCTCGTGCCTACAACGTATGAAGAGTCGTTCGATATGTTAGTATCGAAGATACACTTCGAGCAGATCCTCTCCGACGAGGATCTAGAGTCGCCGGTCCTAGCCCCTCTCGCCAACACTCTCCGTGAGAACGGACTTCTGGAATGGGCCAAGCTCTGTCCCTCTCACTTGCTCAGGCGTCAAGTCGGAGAATTCTACGTCAATCTTCTTCACTCCCTTGACAGTTCAGAAGGAGTTTCTACGACGGTGTCCTGCCGACAAAGGGATGTTCCGGCAAGGACAATACGTCGTGTCTCCTTCTCCATTGACGTGTCCGATGTCCTCCGATACATCATACCAATCAACCACACCGCCACCGAGTTCCTGGAGAATATTACCGACGAACAGGCGGATGAATTTCTACAGGATGCTCTGATCGAGCCAGAGCAGTTGAGGAGCAACATGCAAAGGACTAAGCTGAAGCCTGAACACCGCCTGCTGTTCGACGTCGTGTCGAAGGTCGTGTTCGGATACAGTGGCGCGTTCGGCGATATCAGCCGACCCAAGTTGAAACAGCTGTTGGCCCTGGAGCACCAACACCAAATCAACTGGTTCCAATATTTTCTGAACCAGTTGATGATGGAGAAGTCGAAGATCTCTGAGACTACGACTGAGTCTGGAGAGAAGCTGCTGAGTGTGAAGGGCACGCTCAACTTCGGATGCAAAATCTCCGCCCTCATCCTCCTCGCAACAAAGGACCGCAACATGGTCTGGGCTGAATGCGAGGAGACGCTGCTGAAGAAGTTGTTGCTGTTCCCGACGGCCAAGAAAGCACAGGAGGTGCTGAGGAGTGTCTACACTCCCAAGGACAAGAGGGAGTCAGGAAGGCCAGCTAAGTCAACAGCTGAGGGAGAACAAGCTGCTGCTCGCCCCACAAAATCCAAAGCCTCACGTCGCCGAGCTGACGTTGAGACGGAGCCGACTGATGAACCTGCCCAGAAAAAGTTAAGGGTAAGGTTCAAGAAGACAATCAAGAAGGCAGCTGAGGTGCCAGCTGATGAGCCAACTGATGTTCCAGCTGACGAGTCAGCTGATGAGCCAGTTGAAGTTCCAGCTGAGGAGCCAGCTGAGGAACAAGCTCCAGACGAGGAGGGAGCGCAGGTCGAGTCCACACCTGCTGAGGAGCGTTCCGAATCCAGCCGCTCAGCTGAGGCCGCATCATTCGAGATCGTACCTCGAGGCCCCGGAGCTGATGAGGCTGAGGGCATGGAGACGTCGGATGCATCCTCCTCATCTGAGGACCTCGAAGATGCTACCACCTCCCCCACAGCTGGAGCAAATGCTGTACCGCCCCCAGAGCCTCTTGCTCTCTCTACCCAAACCGAGCCAGAAATTCCGAGCTCACAGCTCGATGCCAACATCGTGACCTCTCCTTCGGCCGATGTTGAGGAAACCATTCCACCCTCTTCCCCAACTGAATCCCAAATTCCGAGCTCTCAGCTCGATGCCGGTGTTGTGACCGACTCTTTGGCCAACATCGATGAACCTCTTGAACCCGAACCATACAATCTCACCCCCTCCCCGATCAATGAAGCGGAGGACCTGCAGGCTGTTGCTGACGAGCACGAAGGCAGGGTGGCCTACTGCTTTCAAAAGCTGTTGGGTCTATTCCCTGCAGCTCGCGACATGCCCAACTTCGCCACACTGGGAACCGAGCTACTGTACCAGTTCCACCTGATCTTCAGCCAGTGGTATGTCAAGGAAGACACGATCAGGGTACTGAGCTGGGACAGGCTGAAATCTGACGAGTCCCGCATCCGAGCCTACTTCAACTATTCCAACTTGGAGGTGGCGTACAACAACCGGATCGCGTTGCTCACTAGACGGTTGGACCAGAGTCTGGCTGAAGGGAAGGACACCAGGGAGGCAGCTGAAAAGGAGTGTGTCGACTTCCTTGACAGCATGTTGGTAAAATCAGCCGACTTCCTTGAAGATGTCGATGCAGCAGCCGCCGCCGCAAACGAAGAGGAGGAGAACCTGAAGCTGTACCTGGCAAACCGTCAAGCCATGGTCACAGCTGAGCCTCTAGCTCAGTCTGCTCAAGCCTCTCCAGCTGATCAGCTCGCTCCTTCAACAGAACAAATCTGCGAGCTAATGGCTGAGAGGGTAAACCAGTTGAGGACCGAGCTGCTCGCCAACCTCCAGCACCAACACGATGACCAGCTGAGGGAGTTGGCAGCTCAAGAAGTGAAGTATCAACAACTGATGGAGGAGAATGCCGAGCTGAAGATGAAGATGAATGATCTCTCCTCCTCCACCAGTCAGGACGTGTCGGAACTGAAATCCACTCTGTTGGGCTTGAAGTCGGAAGTGAATGTCTTCAAGTCCTTGGCTGACTCAAATCTGGCCAAGTCCCAACAGACGCAGGATGCTGAATGGGAGTCCCGGTTCGAGTCGCGTTGGGCTGAGTTCGTTGCATTTCAGACAGAGGTCAACGACAACCTCTCTGTCTTGAAGAAGGCAGAACAAGAGCGCCAGGACTCCGAACTGGCGAAGAAGATCGAACTGGAGTGTGCGGTCGATGAACTCTTCAACCGTGTTCAATCCACCGAGGCCAAACTCAACTCTCTGGACGGTTCAGTAGCAAGCCTTGTTGCTGATGCCAAAAAGGGGGAAGAGAAGGAGAAGGAGGGTGAAGCACAGGAAGAAGAAGAGACCCAAGAAGAAGGAGTGCCAGCTGCTCAACCATCCAAATCTCAGCTGAGGAGAAGGAAGTCTGCTGCTGCCAAGACAACCGAAGTCGGTGGAGCCGAAATGTCTAAAGACTTGGAGCAGGCAAAGAAGATTGGAGTTTCCTACAGCTCCATAGCCGAGATCGCAGCCGAGCTGGATTCTGAACTCGACGGGATAACAACCGAAGAGTGCATTGCAGCGGCCAAGGCTATGGATGTAGAGGAGAAGGACTACATGAACCCGAGCTGGATCAGAAAGTTTGCCGCCAGCCAGGCGAGGAGGGTGAACCAGTTCGAGGTTGAGCTGAAGAAGGTTTCTCAGAACCTGGACCGCAACGTTGCCTCCCGCAGCCGACGCCGCATCAACAGAATCCAATCAAAGGCGGAAGCTCGGTTGAAGCAACAAAGGTTGCCTCTAAAGTCCAAGGTTGAGAGTCGGTTCAGGCATACTGACAAGTGGATGCCGACCGAGTGGAATGAGGATTGGGAGATGTTCAAGCAGGAGTTCGTGAACGACTTCTATTACAGGAAGGTTTACGCAATTGACGACCCAAGGAGAGCGTTCAAAGAGGCGCTGACTGAGTTGCACTCAGGTGACCCGGGCATGTTCAGTCAATTCAGGAGGGCCATGATTGACGCCAACCTGGACCTGAACACTGTTCCAGTTCCCAAGAGGGTTACTTATCGGCCACCTCTTCTCTCGGATTCCAGCAACCCGAACCGTCAGAAGATTGCATCTGAGGCGAGGCAGGTCTGCAAGGAGCATGGAGTGGACATCTCTAAGGAGTCACCTGCTAAGAGGGAAATTTTTGTAAGGATTTTTGGCAAGTATGGGCTACAATACTAGCTCAGTTAGTTTTCTAGCAACTGTTGTAATTTTTTTTTTTTTTTAGTCTATCTTTTGTAACAATCAGTTGTAATGAAAACTATTCCGTTATAAGATTCACCTTGATGAACAATCCCTCATTGTCCAAGCTCTGAATCACAAAGTCTTTTAAATACCATGTTATAACTGTGCTGACCCTTTGATGTTTTATCTTATAGACTGTCTAGAATTTCAGCTGAGATTTTAGATAAGTTAGTGAGGTTTAGATCAGTAGTGGTTTCAAGTTGTAAGTGGTTTTGGCATCATCAAAAAGGGGGAAATTGTTGAGAAATTTATTAGTATAAGTTTTGATGAATTCCAAAACCGGCTGACCCCAACCGAGTAGATGTTGCCAATACCTAATGTTAGAATTTAGGCTCGCTGTTTGAGTAAAGTTAAGATTTTATCTTTACAGGTCTCCAGCTGAAGATGGCAACAAGGCGTCACTCAGACAGAACATCAGTTGTGAAGAAAGACAACTGAGAATTCATTTGTTCAGATGCAAACAAGGGGAAGTCTTCAGAACATCAGTTGAAGGAAACCAACTGAGCGTTCATCAGATAAGAAACAGTTGAGAGGAAGAGAACATCAGATGAAAAGGAAATCATCTGAGGGTTCAAACCCAACCGAGTAAAGAAGTGGAAGACAACTGAGGGTTCAGTTTCAGAACCTCAGTTATAGAATCTGAACAAGGAGTTCAACTGTTTTGAAGTTCAAAGTCAGCTGAGAACTCGACAGATCGGAACATCAGCTGAAGATCACTCAGATGAAGGTCAAGACTTTCAACCGACAAACCGAAGTTGACTGTCAAAGATTTGAGTTTCAAAAGGAAGTCACATGAGGGTTTGACCGTTCAGTCATTACCCCATTTGGCCCAACACAAGGCTGTCTCAGATGGAAAGCAGAAGAGCACAGATGCCACATCGGGAAAGTCTGCAGAGATGAGAGACAAGCCATCGCTTTCAATCGATCAGAGATCAACTGCTCCTCCAACGGCTAGTTGATTCTCTCCGCCTATAAATAGAGGGATCCTCTCATTCGAGACTGATACAGAGAGATATGCAGATAGACACATAGACAACGAAAAATTCAAGAGCTTTCTCGAGAGAAATCAAAGCAAATCTGCAACATCATCATCTAAGAGCATCAGCAGCTGAGGGTTCCTAGAATTCGAAACTGTTTTTGATCTTAGGTTGAGTGTTTATTCGTTCAAGCCTTAGATCCAGCTCTCATTCTTGATCGAGCTGTAGTTGGAAATCCTACCCTTTCTCACACCCTAAAAAGTGTGCTAGGACCTTACTCTTCCTGTAATTGAGTAGTCAGGTCGTCAAGTACCCGCAAACTTGACTTAGGCTGTTTAGTGCCCGGAAACTAAACTGTAACGGTTGCTCAACCCGCGTAAGCTGAGTGGTTCTGTCCAGAAGAACTTGGATTGAGGTGTGTGGACTCACATCTCCCCGTGGACGTAGGAGTTCTCTCCGAACCACGTAAATCTTGTGTGTCGTGTTTTCTTTTGTGTTTAGTCTTTATTATCATATCTTAACTGACAAACAAACCGCATACAATCTGCATACTTTCACAACAACAGTTTTGGTTTTGACCAACCGTGCATAAAAGCGTGAGTTTGATTTTACGAGTTTATTTTCCACCACATTCCGCACAGCACCAACCTTCCAGCTGAGGTTGCTTACTCAGCTGTGAGATCCCAACTGAGTCCTCTCACTCAGTTGAAGTTGATTTCAAGTGTTAAGTTTTTTGAAAGCTCAAAAATCCTAACTGGTGTATTCCCCCCCCCCCCCCATACACCAGTAACTCGTATCGGGACCATCAATTAGTAAATTCCTACTTGTTTTCCGATCTGTTTGACGATTTACAAATAATTTTGAACAATTCAGCTTAAATGGGGATCCTTCTATCTATCTCTCTTCTTACTCTCTCTCTTCTCTTTCTCTTCTTAAAAAGTTAAAACATTCAACTTAAGAGTTATTTTCTTGTATTGAAGATTCTCTATAAGAATAAAGGTGATGTTATGAAATTAACATAATTTAGAAAAGAAAAAAAAGTTGTACCGCTAGTTTGAAATTGGCTCATCTACCCTTATAGTTGTAGGTCGGAATCGTCCCGTCACAATATTTTCACACCATATTTAATTATTTAATATATATGATTATTAATTAGAATATTGGAAATTTAGATAAATAAGGATGAAGGCATTAGAAGGGTATTACATTACATATTGATTCTAATTATTTATAAACTTTCTAATATGTAGAGTTTCATTAAAAAAGGTAATGTGAGAATAAGAATTAAAAATTAACCTGATTTTAATCAATACTTAATGAAATATAAAATTGAACATATGTACATCTTTTTCTATACTTGTTTGCTTCAATTTAATGTTTCAATATTATTTTTATAATAAAAACTATTTATTTGGCCAATTAATTAATTTGTCAAGTTAAAATTGGTGCTTAAAAGATGAGAAAATGCATAATGTGGGACACAAAATTCAATTATAATATTTAAAATCTAATATTTCATGTTAAATAAATGTTACTAGTAAATTGAATATCTCATGATTCATTGACATATATAGAATAATAGAGTAATCACACGTTAGTAGTATATGGAAGTTGTAATAAGTTGAATTCTTATACAATTGAATTAGAATCTATCATAAATAGTTAAATACACGGTCCATAACACTATATATATATATGATATAGATATGATAACTATTATTTTTAAATTCAGAAAATTGGAGAATAAAGATAAATATGAATGGAGGAGTTTGAGGGGTGCCACATAGAAATTTATGAGAGACGCTTTTGTTTATATATATATATATATATAAGATTCATTTACAAGTATGCAAATAATCCCTTAACATAAACACTCGTATGTAAATTCACCCTAACGAAACGTTATGTGCTGCTAGCACCCTAACGTACGTATAAGCAAGGCAGATTACCCTCCCATCCAACGGACTAGTTGACTCCATTAAAGAAAAATCGATTTTATTTTTTTCATTTTTTTCATTTTCTTTTCTTTTATTTTTCTATTTTCATCCTTACAAACAAATCATTAGACATCTTGTGGACATCTAACCGCTGCTGAAATTTACAACTTCAGTTCTTTGCGAAACCAACGCCCAGAACTTCAAATTGGTAACCTCCAGATGCTGGACCATCGAAGATCTCCTCCACGATGAGAAATTTAGAAAAATAAAATTAGAAATGGATGTATTTTGTTCTTTAATTTGTCAAGTGGTAAGGTACAACAACTATACATAAATCACTATCGATTTCTTTAACTTTAATTGATATATGTTTGAATATTAATTCTCTTGTCGTGTTGCTCATAATATTTGGGTCATGTGTTATAGCTGGTTTGAGCTTCATTATGTAGGCCATTTGAATCCAATTTTTCATTTTGAGCAACACATGGGGATCGTTAGAAAGAAGAAATTTACAGAGGTGTGGAAGGCCTTGTGGATTTGTGTTGTTTGGAGTATTTGGAATCACAGAAACGAGTGGATATTCAAGGATGGGACGAAGAGAAATGAAGATTTGATCGAGTTAATAAAGGTTAGATTTTGGTTTTGGATCTCTAACCTTATCCCTAGCTCTTCGTGCTATAATTTAAGTGATTGGATTTGCAATCCCTCACTTTGTTTTGATCTAGTTAATCGTCATAGTTTGTTTTGTCGATAGGTATCTCTTGTAATCCGTTTTGGGTTGCTCCCCTCGTGCGTTATTAATTTATTTTAGAGGCAATTTTAGGAGTAGCCATTCTTTCATAGAGATTTTAAATTTTAGCTCTTCCCTTTATTTCTTTAAATTTTAGCCATTTATGACTTTTATACCCTTCCTTTAGACAACTGTTTAGTCCTTTCACAAAATTTATTTTTGTTACCATGCATTTTATTTTATTTTTTTGTGACAAATTTTTTTTTTGTGACCCTGAACCCTGAACCCTGAACCCTGAATCCTGAACCCTGATCAGCGGTAGTCATAATTTTATTTTTCGTGACTCAACAAAAAAAAATCTGACGAAACAAATATAAATACAATCACAAATTTTTTTTGTAAAAGTATGTGACTTTGTAAATTTTTTTGAATAAGTGAAATAATGGAAACAACATAGTAAAGTAACAAAAAGGAATCCTAGTGAAGTAATAATTGTGAGGTAACTAAAAATTAAGTAACATAAAGGAATCTTAGTGAAGTAACAATTCGGTATGTAACTAAAAATCAAGTAACAAAAGACAATAATGAAAAATGAAGTATTTCATTAGCGAAAGCAAAAAAATAAGACAAAAACACCAACACTGTAAAGTAAATGTAATAGCAACATAGGACAAAAAAGCATGTGCTATTATATTATAATTACGAGAAATTGAATAATAGCAACAAGATTGAAGTAACACTGAGAAAAAATAGTGAAGTAACAATATTTAAAAATAGTGAAGAAACAATAACAAAATTTGTGAAGTAACAATTTCTGAAGTAACAGATTCATCATCAAATCTAGGGATTTCGGAGAGGCGGCGGCGCATTTTTTACAGAAATTTACAGAAATTCATCATTAAATCTATCCTCCAATCATATGAAGATCCTCTGCGACGTATGCGGCAAAGGCGAGGCGGATGGCGGCGACGAGGAGATGGCTGTGATGAGGAAAAGGAGGAGATCCGCGAGGAGATGGCGGCGACTGTACCAACTCCGGCGAGGATAGAAGAGAGAAGAGAGAAGAGAAGAAAGGAGGAGAAGAAGAGGAAGAAGAAGCGGATGAGGAGGTGGTGGTGGTGGCGGCGGCGAGGAGATGGTAGATTATCTTACATAGACGGTAGATCGCAGAATGAATTTTGGGAAGGGAAAAGAAAAGGAGAGTGAAGAAAGAGAGAAAGAAGAGTGAAGAAAGAGAGAAAGTGAAAGACTAAAAAAAAAACGAGAAATAAGGAAAAAAAGATACAGTCAAAGAAAGAGAGAGACAATCAAAGAGAATTGAGAATGGAAGGGTAAAATAGTCAAAAAATTCAAAAAAGGGCTAGAATTTGAAAAAATAAAGCTAATGGCTAAAATTTAAAATCACCATCCCAAAATGGCTAGAAATGGGGTTTTCCTCTTTATTTTACTTACAAAAAAAAAAATTCGCAGGATTTCTTAAATATGCTCTTCGATAAATTACACACACCAATTCCTTTAATATGCAGACTTGTTCTTGCTATGATGTAGCGCCACCCTGAGAATTAATATTGAACTTGGAAAAAGTTGAAGTTGATCATTATTGCTGTTGTAAGCTCTTGCCTTTTCTATTGATGAAATGTACATAATTTAAATTAATTAAATTTGACGATGATTGGTATAATAATAAATTAATATGGTACAGGGATCCAAAACCATAGAGATACACTGGTCCAGAAGCTGAAATGGAGAGAGATGATGCAAGATGTTTGTGAAAAAAGGGTGGACACATGTACGACGATAAAGTTGCAGCTGGACCAAGGCCGCTGATCATGGCCTCTCAACCCTCTCAAACTGAGCTTCCAATTTCATACATCCGGCCCCATATGTTGCTTGAGTCTTGATCACTATATCTTTTTGAAATGACGGTTGCAATAGAAGGACAAATTTTAGGCCCGTAATGAAGACAAGTTGCAATATGTAGAACAATATTTAAAAAGATAAAACATACAACGACTTGGTTTCGAGGAGATCAGGGAAGCTTCGTCATCTTATCTTCATTACCCTAGCTTGATCGTTTTGGGGTCAAAGTATAAGGACTTTGGCCCCGCACTGCGGAAGCATTCATTGAGATTAACCGCGATCGGTTTAGTCGAAACGTGAAGAAAGGTAGATGTCATTGAGTTTGTACTTGGATTAAACATACAAACATACATTTGAATGAAATGGGAGATGACGATCCGAATGATCATCATCTAAACATCTCCGATGCCAACACACCTCCATCTCGTCCGTCACTCAACCTCTTTTGAAAAGAAAACATTTTGGGCTGAGTACTTCAAACTACTAAAAACGATAAAATATGAAACATATTCACATGTATTTGTATCTCATGCCCCTCCCCCAAACTTATTCAAAAACCAAAGGGACAAGAATAAATTTGGTGGGAAATGGAATACAAATACAGACTTACCTCTCAAGGAACATCATTGGGGTGGAGGTGGGTACTGTGGCCACACTTGTCCTTGGGCAAAGTGATGAGCTTGGAAGCGATGCATGAGCTCAAATATTTCTTGCTTTTGAGCTTGGTTGGAATTGCTCCTATTGTACATCTCCTCTTAGAATTTTTGGCGACTTTCTATCTCACGCCTTTGAATATCCGTCATTTCTTGTTGACCAAGGCGGATTGTTTGGATACACTTCACATCACTGCAAACTCATTATAATAAGCCTCAATGCGACCTACACGAGTGCCCAACAACCCATCGCTAGCTAGAGGACCCCAATGGTCATCCCTTTCTTGAGTAGGGTTGTCGTCGTCATCTCCATCGCCTTCATCACTATTGGCACTTGTCACCACTCTTGCCCCCGAGCTCCCGACCATCTCTATTACCATTGTATGAAAAGGAGAATTCAATGTCGAATTGTCGATACAATGTGTCAACGCAAGTGAGGTGCGAGTTTGATAATGGAAATAACTCGGTAGACGTGTTTTTTTTCATTGGCACTTTCCGGAAGAAGTAAGGCGGAGAAGCCGATGCAAGAATACGCATGTTCTTCATTGTCACCATATCCTTGAGGTTATTTTCCGGCATTATCTCCTAACTCTCGGATTCCGGGCAAAGCATTGTTGCAACCGGGGTGATTAATCCCCCTTCACACAAAGCACTTTGGGTTTGGGCATATTGCCTTAACAATTGGCGAAGAAGGAATTGGGCAAAGTTGAGACGCGTCTCTGTGAGCATGGCCCAAATGACAAACAATTCGGCACTTCGGGTCGAACTATTCTCCCCCTCGGCTAGAATAGAATGTGCAAATATCCGTTGAATCACTCGAAACACCGGATTTCGGATCAAAGATGCCTTGGATTGCCCGAACTCGAATTTCTTTGTAGAAAGTGGCATTTGACTCCATAGTTGAGCGACATTGAAACCCCGGGGCTTGATACAAATGCCTCCCTCCGGACACCCAAATATCTCATTAATATCCTTGGTAGACAAGGTGTGAATCTTCTTGCCCAATTGAACAAGACTTTGAGAACTAAAAGGAAGTGAAGGAGAAGGACTGACTACTCTCTGCAACTTTAGCTTCTGACACTTGATTGTTCTTGTTGGGGACTCTCTTGAATTTGCTTGAATGAGCATGGAATCAGTAGTTTTCTCGCAATGTGGAGACCTCTATTTATAGATAGTGAGATCAATTAGCTGTTGGAAAGAGTCGTTTGACCTCTGCCAAAAAGTATGACACTCCACCTACTCCTCTGCAATTTTTCCCGAAATGGTAGCTGCAACCCTTGCTTTATGCAAGTCTCTTTGGTTGGTCCATTTATGGAAAATTACAGACTGTCTTGTACTTTGAGTAGATCTGAATTTGAAATCGAACTCTTTATCTTTCATCGTCTTCCAAGTCTTCTCTTCTTGACTTTAGGATGTCTGACTTCAACAAAGCTGCTCGACATGCATTACTGCATGGTTCAGTTCTGGAGTCAATCAAGTTCTGGTCCGACTGATCATCTTGATTATGAACTGCCTTCTCAGTTTGGCTAACTTCTTCTGTTTGATCCTGTAAAGAGAAAATCCCTACGCTGAAACAGTGAGCTCTAACTAAGTTCAGACTGATGACTTTATCTACTCTGTTGGGGTTAGTTGGATTTTGGAATAAATCAAAATCTTTACTAATTTTCCCAACACATCACATAATATTATAATAATAATCACATCCATCATTTCTTGGGTTAAAAAGCCCACCTGTCTCGTTTCTCTTTCTTTAGCTCGGTTAATCTCGTTCTTCACATTCCTCACTTTTTGATGTCGTTCGTTCCTTCAAGATAAGATTCTTATAAGGACGAGATCGAATTAGGACAACGGAAATCTAGGTTCGGCATCTTAGGCTTCTACTTGACTTGGGTTTCTAAAATTTCTCGGTTCGACTTATCGAACTTTCTCAACTTCTTACTTCTACTCAAGTACTAAACCAACAGACGAACATCAACATCAAACATCAAACATCATCTTGATCATCATTAGCACTCTTATAACATTAACATGTATGGATCTAAGCTAAGAACAAGGTTTTAAATTGAAGATCAAAACTTCCCTCTTCCATCGAAATTTTCAGCCACTCAAAGAAAACGAAGGAGATGGATTTTTCAAGTTCAATTGATAGATCATCCAACAAGGAACAAGGATCTAACCTTTCTTCGGGAATTAGGATGATCGGAGATCGATTCTAGCTTGATTTGGAGCTTCAAACCTCAAGCTTCAATGGTGGATGTGTGTGTATGTTGTGCGTGTATTGTTGAGAGAGAGAGAGAGAGAGATATGATCAAGAGAAAGAGATAGAGTGATGAGGGTGAAGATTGCAGCTAAGGGAGGTGTCAAGATGTGATTCGCAGAATCAAACGAGATATTTTGTATGAATAGTAACTGCCCTTAATTACCTTTAATTAATTCTCGTTAGAACACTAATCTCACCACAACTCTTTCTCGTCGTCCAAAAACTCTCAAACTTGTCTCAACACTCAACAATTATATCATGGATGATAGAAATCAAAATTTCAGAACAAAATACGAATAGCGGAGAAAACAATCAAATTCCCTATTCATATTAGGGCGTTTGGAAAATAAAATCCAAACTTTTCTCGAATAATCTCAAATGACTCTCAAACATCTTTCAAAGATTTTAAAACATTTTTTACACTAGGTAAACACTTTTTTTTTAAAAAAAATCAGAAAAACTCGATGAATGGTGAATATTTGCAAAAGTTACTATCATCGTAAAGTAAATTTTCTCGAAACTTTCCAAAATTTAAACTCATGCTCCAACTCATTTACTGATGCTCAAATACTTCGTCATATATTTGATTCGGATAATCAAAACGGGAAAATTACATAATAGGTACACAAGGGCATTTTGGTATTTTCACGAGAAAATTTCTTTTGTCGAGAATTATCTTTCACACAAAGGCATATCATTAGGAATCTCAAGAGCAGATAAGCACATTAAAGACGAATAATTAAACTCACAAAAGGTCAGGGTATTACATAAATAGTCCCCGACAACGACGCCAAAAAGTTGACCACTATTTTCTTTAACAATTATATCTGCACTTTAAACGGGTAATTATATCAAATAGCAAATGGGTATCGTATCCAAAAGGACAATTGATCGAAAATAAAGTGAAATCAAAGTTTAAACACGTTCCAACTATTCAAGCTTGAAAGGGAGCATGATTTTGATTTTTCAAAAACTAAGGAAAGAAATTAAGCTAAGAAGACAAGCAATTGCAAATAAGCACACAAATACGAACTAACGAACGAGAGAATCAATAAGAGACAAATGTTGATTCTAGAGATTTGATTTGATTTGATTCTAGACGACAATGACAAAAACTTCCCAATCGCATAACCATATTTAATCTCCTAATTGAGAAGCAATCACAAAGCAATTCACTAAACCCCTTTCAAAAGCTAATAAAAGTAGATTTATCTAAGGACTCTCTTGATTAAGACTCAAGACGATAGATGAACTCCAAAAGGCGCAAAAGATTAAACGCTTCCACACATGAATTCATGTGTAATTTTGATATTCGTGTTCATAAAAATCAACTAAGACTTTTCACAAACACTTAGCATGCAAGAAAGATGATCAATAATTTCCACATGAAATATGAGCCAAAACCACAATCAAATAAGAGATGGTAATTAGAATTAGAAGGTTAACATCATCACATCATTGAATCTCTTCAAATCCCCAAAATCAACTCAGAAAATTAGCTAGCCATGATAAATGAAATAACAAAAGAAAAAAGAAATAAAGTCATAATAATGATACTAATTAACCCAAATGGAGAAATCTTCAATTAATTCTTCAATGGAATCAAATACAACCTTCAATTCAAATACTAAACAATAAACTTTAACTTTTACTTGAAAAAGAAACTTTGGGAAGAGAAAATCTAGCTAGGAAAGAGTGTATTTCATTTTTTGGGGCTAGATCCCCTTATATAGGGTACAAAAAGTGAGATTACAAAGGTAAAAACGTGAAAAGGGCAAAATTGGAAAAAGTTGCTCAATCTAACCGGTGACCCGGAGGTGGACCGCTGGTTTGCCTCTCTGTAGAACCGGTCATCCAGCTCCGATCATCGGTTAGCCCGCCGAAAAGGATTAAGGCGTGGGTGCAATCCTAGAAAAACCGACGGTTGAACCGGCGGTCGTCGTTCAGACTGCCTATTTGGCTGCCTCCGTCTCCAGTTTGCTCCGATCCCGAACCGCCGTTGAGCTCCATTTCGTCCCTTTTCTCCAATTTCTTCACTTCTTTGCTTCAATTCCGATCTTTCTCGAGCCTCAATTCTAGCATAAACACCTTCATTTTACCTACACACATGTAAAACTACACCAAACAATGACACAATTCCAAAAATAGAGAATTCATATCAAACCATACCACTAATTAACCATAAGTTTTGCAAAAGAATAAATAAAACTACTTAAATTGCTACAAAATGAGTGTTTATCAAGTCTAGAGAAAGAACTTGGATAAACAAAAGAAAATCGATTTTTTTTAACGGTCTTAACACTCTATTAGATAAGAGGGGGGATCCGCCTAACTTATAAGGATGTTGAGGTGTTAACAGCACCTAACATTTCGTTAAAAATGTATTCGCACTTCAGTGTCTACGTTTGAGATTTATTTGATATTTAACCCCTAATTATTTAGCCAATAGTATAATATAGAGTGTTGTTGCATGCTCCAAACAAACTTTCATAGTCGTATTAGTCTAGTCTAATCTATTAGTACTACATAGTCTAAACTAGTCTTCAATTAATTATTCTTCAACAACGGATATCAAATAACACTATGATAGAATTATTAAATATAATAACATTAATGCAATGTAATGATATTGCTTATTTTTATCAAATACAATCGATTCATAAACTCACATCATGCAATGCATGTCATGCAGTATGGAAACTTCCGAGTCCTACTATTTTTTATTTTTTATTTTTAATTTATGGAAACCTGCAGCCGCTATTTTTGGTGCGCACTGAGTAAATTTTTGTCTATTATTCTAGTACAATCTAGCACAAGACTTGCGGTTACTAAACTTGAAACATGTATTTATGGAATAATGTACTAAATGAATATCTAAAGGCTAAATTACATATAAATTCTCCAGTTTTTACCAATTTATCGTTTATATTTATATCTTTTTAAATTAGGTAACATTTCCTATCTTTTAAGTTTTCGCAATTCGGTAATCTGGCCATTTCCCCCCAAATTAGCCCTGATATGGAATCTGAAAATGCTTGCATGGCAAAACTCGACGGCTAAACAAACTACGTGGTTTTAGAAACACAAAACGTCGTTGTTTCCTCAAACATAAACACTTATATTTATTTATGCGTATTAGAGCATCAATCGAAGTAGAATATCTCTAGCTTTCCTCTCTTCACCTCTGTAGATTTCGCTAGTTTAGGGCTTAAGGATTCATGGTGTCTTTATCTTCACGAATGGGGTCGATGAATACGTCCAATTTCGAACCTCTGAGGGTTTGCAAATGTAGAAATGTTGCGGTAATGAAGACCTCAAACACACCGGACAACCTCGAGTTGCTTTTATTTGTCGAAACAGATGCAAAGGTAATTAGAATTGAAGTGCTAATTTTTTATTTTGAACAGCTTCGCAGTATCTTCCATTCACCAGAAATGGCCGGAGGTATCGAATTGCGAAAACTTGAAAGATGAGCAATTGTTACCTAATTTTAAAAAGTGTGGATATAAACGACAAATTGATAAAAGATGGAGAATTTATATATTCCCTCAGTCCCCATTTATTATGGTGTGAGAGTCGTGCACAAGTTTTAAGAAAAAGTATATAAATATTTGGTAAGTAAGGCTGTCGAAATGGTTTCGATTAGTCGGGTTTTAACCAAAATACGCAATAATCAATTGATTATTGGTAACCAAAAACCGATTTTATTGGTTATTGGTGCGGCTATCAGTTCGAATTTTTTAAGTCAATCGGTTATTGGTTATAACAAAAAACAAACCATAATAACCAATCAACCAAATTTATTTATTAATTAATAATATATAGTATAAGTATAAATATATATTATAAATTATAATTACAAATTAAATCCCTAAATAATTTAAAACCTTAATATTTCTATCGACTACGATAACAAGACACTAATGCTCTGTTTCCAACCATCGCTTGTGTCATATTACTATTTGTGATTTTATGGTTATTAGAATGAACATGAGCAATTAACATTGTACATAAATGTTCTCCAATTTTTTTAATGATTTTTGGTTATTTGGATTAACCGATAACCATACCGATTAACAAAATTAGTTAGCGGTTAACCGAAATAGTTAATTGGTTTGATATATGGTAGCTATATTAAGCCTTAATCGGTTATTGGTTAATTGGTTATTGGTGCATTTATTCCATAACCGAACCGTTTACCAGCCCTATTCGTAAGGATATTTTAAGTGGAGGAAGAGACGCATTTATGGTGTGTTGTTAATTTCTAAGTAGATGAAAACAAATTTTATAAGAGTCAATATATTGAACTTTTAAGAATAAACAAGTAAAAATATATGTCCTAAAAAGAATATACCATATTAAGTTGAAACGACTAAAAAAAAAGAAATTAGTCGAGTTTAGCCAATTCTAAATGACTAAATCTTCCGCTTAAAATTTTGACAATCATCATTATATTACTAAAAGAAAAATGATTCTTGCTTTGAAAAAAATCTTACGTGGCACCACCCCTCTTAATCCTCCATTTCTCTTTATCTAAATTCTCAAATTTTTAAAATTTTAAATGTAAAATAATAGATTTTAAATATCTACTAAAATCTTGTATCCCACATCAGTTTTTCAATAAAACTTCACCTATTAAAAACCTATAAATACGTGGAATCAATGTGTATTTTCTCATCTTTTGCTCCACCAGATTTATTTGGCCAATTTATATATTAGTCGGCCGAATAAATAACTATATTTTTATAATTTTTAATTTAATTTGACCAATTTATTAGTTGGCCGAATGGATAATTAATTTTTGTAGGGAACTAATTTATTATTGGGTAGTGCTATTTGACGATATATTCCGTACCTTTCTAAAAAACCGATCCTTATGTCCAGACATACGATGGTAAAAATAGAGATTTGAGATTTTTTTAACTAATAATTTAATTTCATAGTTTCGACAGTTTGGTTATTAATAAACATACATTTTTTACGACGTGTCAGCCCTCTTAATCCTCCATTCCTATTTATCTAATTCTCAAATTTTTGAATTTTTAAATGTAAAATAATAGATTTTAAATATCTACTAAAATCTTGTGTCCCATATCGGCTTTTCAATAAACTTCACTTATTGAAAAGCCTATAAATACGTGGACTCAATGTGTATTTTCTCATCTTTTGCTCCACCAGATTTATTTGACCAATTTATATATTAGTCGGCCGAATAAATAACTATAATTTTATAATTTTTAATTTAATTTGGCCAATTTATTAGTTGGCCGAATGGATAATTAATTTTTGTAGGGAACTAATTTATTATTGGGTAGTACTATTTGGACATACTATATTCAGACATACGATGGTAAAAATAGAGATTTGACGGATTTTTTTAACTAATAATTTAATTTCATAGTTTCGACAGTTTGGTTATTAATAAACATACATTTTTTAAATTTTAATTATAAAATTTAATCCCAATTTAAATTCACAAGTTTAGGAGTTGGATGTGGATAAGAGTATAATTTGGGAGCGGATGTGCGTGAGATCGATATTTGAGAAGGGAGCCTGAGTAGAAAAGAAATTTTAAATGCATTCGGACAATTTTTTTCCTATTTCAAGCACGTATGTCCAGACATAGTATGTCCGAATAGAATTATTGTTTATTATTTGACTAAATAAATAATTTCAAAATAATTTAGCTAGTTTATTGGTATATCCGTTTCAGATTGGCCAATTTTACAGTACAAAAATACGTACACAAACACGATTTGAAGTTTGGTCAACAACGAGTCGTAAGGTTATTCTATTGTAAACCTATCAGTATTATTTTTCTGAAAAACGTAACTAATAGACATGCATGCTCATATACATAATTGAATTCAGAATATTATTATATCAAATCAATTTTTTTGAACTTAATAGTTGCATGAATTGATTGGAATCTCAAATGTAAATCATAACTAAGTCAACCAACGTTAAACATAATGTTCAATATTATCATTAATCAAGTATTATAATTTTTAAATTTTTAAATGTAAAATAATAAATTTTAAATATCGATTCAAATATTATGTCCCACATCAGTTTTTCAATGAAACTTCACCTATTAAAAAACTTATAAATACCTAGATTCTATTTGTATTTCCTCATCTTTTGCTCCACCAGTTTTATTTGACCAATTTATTTATTAGTCGGGCGAATAAATAACTATATATTTTTTTATAAAAATATGCAAAGGTGGCCGAATAAAAAAATTATTTTTTGTAGGGAATTAATTTATTAGTTGGCCGAATAAATGGTTCCAAAATTATTTGGCTAATTTATTGGTTGGGAATTAAAATTTAAAATAGTCTAATAATTTTTATTTAATTTGTAAAATTAATTTTTAATTTGTCAATTAATTAAGTAGACGAGTCAATTCTTAACTGAAGGGTACCTCAACTCGTTATCCCATGTGGCACATCTCCTTTCTTTATTCTTATTTATTTTAAAGTTTTCATTTTATTCATTTTGTTCATGTATTTTATAAAATCTATAATCGTCATCTATAAATTGATTTTTACGTTATTTGTAGTTGGGTTTCCAACTTTGTATAATTTATAATCGTAATTAGTGAATATTACTATACAGTTAATACAAGAACGAATAGTACAATCAGTTATATTTTATTAAATTTTAGGTTTATATAAATTCTAAACGAGTATTATAAACTACAGTTATAAATAAAAATCGTGGTCAATGACCCCATTCCGACTCGGAACCGTGGCTGTAGACGGGTCAATTCCCAACCAAAGAATATTGATATACGGATTTTTTTTAAACTGAACACACATGACTAATTTTTTAATTGGGTTTGAAACAAGTACGAGTATATAAATTTCAAACATATTTGAATAATTCTAAACACACCATCTCAAATTATTTAGTTAATCATCTCCGTTGGAAAACATTGAATATGTAGGAAAATTGGCAGAAAAATTATTAACGATTTGTCAACGATCTAATTCCAACCAAGAATTGCACGCATAAAGGATCCAATTCAGTACTGGCCAGACAATTTTTTTTATATATAATTTTGAACTCATAAAATTAGGGATATTTATGGTCAACTTTTATCGTATAATATTGGCTAAGTTAGAATTTTTAATAGAATAACTATATGAGTTTGAGACGTAAACATGTAGTAAAATTACTTTTACATTGGATTTGAGATATGTTCAGGGCATATAAATTCTAAACGTGTTTAGTAGATTGCATAATCGAACGATTTAGCCCTAAAATAATTAACAATTTTTATTTTTCTTAATCTTTAACATATTAGTACTATCAAATAATTTTATTAAAGATAATTTCCCAATCAATTTTTTTTATTAAATTTTAGGTCTATATAAATTTAAAACGATGTGGAATCAATGTGTATTTTCTCATCTTTTGCTCCACCAGATTTATTTATCCAATTTATATATTAATCGGGCGAATAAATAACTATATTTTTATAATTTTTATAAATTAGAGTCGTGGTCAAATGGGCCAATTCCGATTGCGAATCGTGGCGGTAGACGAGTCAATTCCGAACCAACAAGTGTTGCTATACGATTTTTTTGAGGAATAGATGACTATTTTTTTAATCGGGTTTGAAACAAGTACTGGTATATAAATTTCAAACGAGTTTGAATAACCCTAAACAAACTGTCTCGAATTGTTTGATTAATTGTCTCCATTGGAAAACATCGAATGTGTAAAAAAATTGGTAGAAAAATTACTAACGATTTGTCAATGAGCCAGTTCCAATCCTGAATTGTGTGATTACCGGCAGGACAACTTTTAATTTAATAATTTTATGTTGAACTCTAAAAGTAATGATGTTTATGGTTAACTTTTATTTTATATCATTGGCTAAATTATTTTTCAAATCCTATATATCATGTAAAATTTTGTAAAAAGGGAAAACTATCAAGTGCATAGTTAAACCAATTCCTGAAGTTTTATTCTTATTTAAATCAAAGTTCTTCTTGAAGTTAGTAAAAAAAAAGCGAACGTTATCATTATTTCTCTGTGAATATATTTGAAAGATGATTATTTATATAATACTACAATTTATAATATGAACTTTTATTTATTATATTATGTGAATATTTTTGGAAGATTGTTACTTATATATATATAATTTCAGGTAAAGTAGAAAATAAATGTCAACATTAATTTTTCTTTTTATATATTTGGAAGATGATTATTTATATAATATAAAATCAGTATTGTAGTCAATTGGCTGGTTCGGTTCCGGGTCGGAATCGTCGGAGTAGACTGGATGATTGTGAAGTGTTGGTTCAACTTTCTTTTTTCTTGCGAATATTATTGTACTGTTAACGACGAGAACAAATAGTACAATCAATTTTTTTTATTAAGGGATATATTAATTCTTACGAGTTTCATAAATTATGCAATTATAAATCAAAATCATGGTCAACAAGCCAATTACGACCCGAAATCGCAGACATATAAATTCTACACGAATTTAGTAGATTGTATAATCGAATGATTAAACTCTAAAATAATTAATAAATATTTTTTTCCTTAATATATTGCATTTTACTCTTTAATAATTTTATTAAATATAATTCTCCGTCGATTTTCGACGGGTTATACGCTAGTTATATTACTAAAAGGAAAACGATTCTTGCTTTGAAAAAATTCTATGTGGCACCCCTCTTAATTCTTCATTCCTATTTATCTAAATTCTCAAATTTTTGAATTTTTAAATATAAAATAATGAATTTTAAATATCTACTAAAATCTTGTGTCCCGCATCGGTTATTCAATGAAATTTCACTTATTGAAAAGTCTATAAATACATAGAATTAATGTGTATTTTCTCATCTTTTGTTCCACCAGTTTTATTTGGTCAATTTATTTATTAATCGGTCGAATAAATAACTATATTTTTATAGTTTAGTTTGATTTAATTTAATTTGGTCAATTTATTAATTGGTCAATAGAAAATTATTTTTCGTAGGGAACCAATTTATTAGTTGAAAGAATTAATGGTTCCAAAATAATTAGCTAATGTGGCTAATATTGGTTGGTCGAATTAAACTTTGAAATAGTCTAATAATTTTTATTTAATTTGATAAAAAATATTTAATTTATAATTTATTAATTATTTAGGTAGACGTGACAATTCCCAACTGACAAACACTTCAACTCGAGGTTTCACGTGACACATTTCCATTCTTTATTCTTATTTATTTTTAATTTTATTTTATTTTATTCATTTTTTTCATGTATTTTTTCTAAAATTTAGAATAGTCATCTATGAATTGATTTGTACGTGATTTCTGTTAAGTTTCCAGCTTTGCATAACTTATAATTGTAATTAGTGAATATTACTATACAATTTTTTTAGTTGATAGAATAAATGGTTCCAAAATTATTGGCTAATGTATTGGTTGGTCGAATTAAATTTTGAAATAGTCTAATAATTTTTATTTAATTTGATAAAAAATAATTAATTTTTAATTTATCAATTATTTAGGTAGACAGGTCAATTCCCAACTGACAGGCACCTCAACTCGAAATCTCACGTGACACATTTTCGTTATTTATTCTTATTTATTTTAAATATTATTTTCTTCATTTTTTCCATATATTTTTCTAAAATCTAGAATCACCATCTATGAATTGATTTTTACGTGATTTGTAGTTGAGTTTTCAACTTTGCATAACTTATAATTGTAATTAGTAAATATTACTATACAATTTTTTTTATTAAATTTTGGCTGTATATAAATTCTAAACAAGTTTTATAAATTAGCACTTATAGATCAGAGTCGTGGACAATGGGCCGGTTCCGATGCAATCCCATGTGGCACATTTCCATTCTTTATTCATATTTATTTTAAATTTTAAATTTTATTCATTTTTTTCATGTATTTTTTCTATAATTTAGAAACGTCATCTATGAATTGATTTTTACGTTATTTGTAGTGGAGTTTCCAACTTTGCATAATTTATAATCGTAATTAGTAAATATTACTATACAATTAAAATGAGAAAAAATAGTAGAATTAATTTTTTATTAATTTTTGGGTCTATATAAATTTTAAACGAGTTTTATAAATTATGCACTTATAAATAAAAAATGTGGTCAATGGGCTAATTCCGACCCGGAACCGTAGCGGTAAAAGGGGGAACGAGTTCAATGAACTCGGAAAATTTTTCTTCATTTTATGCATTTTTTTTCATGTACATTCTAAAATCTAAAATAGTCATTCATGAATTAATTTTCACGTTATTTATAGTTGAGTTTCCAACTTTGCATAATCTATAATTGTGATTAGCGAACATTATTGTATGGCTAAGGACGTGAACGAATAGTACAATCAATTTTTCTTATCTAATTTTGGGTCTATATGTATTTTAAATGAGTTTTATAAATTACACACTTATAAATCAGAGTGGTCCACGGGCCGATTTCGATGCGGAACTGTTGCAGTAGATAGGGCAATTCCCAATCGACGATTATTGATATACAGATTTTTTTTAGAAATCAAAAAAAATGAGAATATATTAGATTATAATTTTTAACAAACATAAATATATGTTTTGAGTCGTAAACATTTAATAAAATTACGAATTTAGTAAATTGCATAATCGAATTATTTAACTCTAAATAATTAAAAAATAATATTTTTCTTAATATATCACTATTAATATTATCTAATAATTTTATTATTATTAAATATTAATATAATTTTCCGTCGACGGGTCATATGCTACTTATTTGAAATGTTTCTTTAAAAAACAAAAATTGAAGTGCTGATATTCGGGAAAATCGACAAAATCTACTGTGGACATTAACTACCACATACGTCTCAAGTGGTTGTTGGTCGGCGGAGAAGATGGCCGTGGCTTTGGCTTCGCTGCCACTTCCTCCAACACCATCGCAGCTCCAATTCTCACTATCTTCAAAGCGCCGCAGCTGCTGCCGTTGCACTTCAGCACTCTCTCAGAGTGACTCAATATCTTCGCCATCCACCACCACTTCCACCTCTTACCGTCCTGCTGTTATTCTCCCTGTTAGACCTCTCTCTCTCTCTCTCTCTCTCTCTCTAAAATTGCGTTCTGTTTGTTCTTGCACTATTGATTTCGTGAAATATTTGAGAAATATAAAAGTTGGACTCATTTTGTGGATGCAATTTTCGAAATTCGGTTTGTGTTTGTCGCAGGGATTGGGGAATAATACCAATGACTACCAGAATCTAGCCCTAATTTTGAAAGATTATGGGGTGCCAACCGTGACTGCTAAGGTTTCTAGAATTGATTGGCTAAGAAATGCTGCGGGCTTGCTTGACTCAAATTATTGGCGCGGCACCCTCCGCCCCCGCCCGGTTCTTGATTGGTTTTAGTCTTACGACGCCTTTTAATTTTATGCTACCCTTTGTCTTGTCAAAGCATTCATATTTCCTGTCTTTCATGGTAGGTATCTTGAAAGGGTTGAAGAAGCTGTTAATGAGGCAAAGGAATTGGCTCAAGGTTTTCTTTAGCAGGCTTTGCTTGCAATATTTACTTTTGGATGATCATCCTTGCAAATTTTATTTCGTGTATTCTTTCGTAAAAGATATATGGGCTGGATTTCTTTCAGCTTCAGTTGCCTCTACGAGCGTTCAATGTTAGTCCTAGTTCGTGTATGTTATGCCGTTCATGCAGCTAGTGCTTGTAGAATGCTTGCCAGAAAGAATTGACTTAATGATCGTGATAAGGATCACATTTAGGCTCTATGTTCCCAACTTATGAAATACAGGCATCAGCCCTGAAGTCTGCTCGTCGCATTTTAAGTATATTATTTTGAGGCGTTAGGTCGTCATAGTGATTTCTCTTTAAGCTAAAAAAGCAGCATCGTTTGAATAATGTTATGTCTATTATGTAAATCTATCAAAGCTGCCTTAGTCAATGAAGAAAAAATCCGTCCCCTGGTTCCTTGTCATGAAGATTGTTTGGTATTACTTGTCTTCGAGTTCAGTCTTTTTGCTCAATTCTAAGGAAAAATGTGGAACCGTCTGAACTAGATAGCTTTACATCTCATAGAACATGTTTCACAATCAGAGTTGATCTTCTTTGACGAATTACATCAATAACGGAATCATTTTCCTTGTAGGTTCTACATTATCTTTGATCGGGCACTCAGCAGGAGGATGGCTGGCCCGTGTTTATTTACAAGAATTTGGCACATCGGATGTTTCCCTATTGTTGACATTAGGAACCCCACACCTGTATGTTTTATCTTGTGTCAGCTATTGCTCTTCTTTGTAGAAAACTTATCTTGTTCTTTCATTTTTGTGTACCTACTCGCCTTACAAACTGCTAATGAAATTAATGGTTCGTGGGTACTGATACATGTATTCTCTTTGTTTGTCAGGGCACCACCTAAGGGCGTTTCAGGAGTTATAGATCAAACTCGGGGTCTCCTGAATTATGTTGAAAAGCATTGTGCTAAAGCTGTATACACCCCGGAACTAAGATATGTATGCATTGCAGGGAGGTAAACAAATATCATGGTCGAAAAACATCCTTCAAGATTATTTATATAATATACATGGCCAGAAATACATTCGTGATAAAAGTTGTCAATCATTTTAATGGTACGACGCAAGTAAACACATACAGGAGAGCAACTGCTTCCTTCATTCTCTGTTTAGGCTTCTAATGGCATAAGAATTCTACTATGATTAATCACGTTTGCTCATTTTCTTGCTTTTCTCTCTCGTTCTGTTAACGTTTTCTTCTTCTTTCTTTTCCTTGAAAAATAAAAGAATCTTGTAGAGAAATGCGAAACATCTGCATAGATTTCTGTTTGGATGACCAATCTTGTTTAGTGATAACGCTTGGGTGGTTCCTTTTATGCGTTTGCTAAACCTTTTTTGATGTATGGTAAAGGGGACCTATCAGCAAAAAGGATACAAAGATATTCAGCATGTAATCTGTTTTTTCTTTTTTCTAATAAAGTGAATGAAGCAATAACTTAGCTTCTTGATCATATAATATGGTAATCCAGATAGACGAATCAAAGTCGGAATATAATTTCAATAATGAGAGTCCATATGTTGGCTTGAAGAGCTATTGAATCGTCGTAGGGTGAAAAGTTTTGAATAGATGGAGAGGTTGTCGAAGACAGCAAGGGCAGTTATGATAGAGCTACAGCAGAGGCACTCCGTAAGTTTATAGGATTTTAAAATACTAATTTTATAGAATTTTGACATACTAGCAGTTCTGTTTATTAATGCAATAGGAGTTGTTAGTTCTGGTCACAATAGGATAGTGTAATATTCAGATTACTAGCAGAAAATTCGAATAATGAAAATGATTGGTGGTTTAGTTTATAAAAAGGTTAAAATGATCGGCTTCTCTGCTCTGCGATGTCGATGTCTACCTAAGCTACTTAAAGTGCAGAAGCTGAGGTTTTGGGCGCACATGGCAGGTACATACAAGGCGCCCGTTTACTTGGATCAAACAATAATGAAAAGCCACAGTTAATGGTAGAAATGGAACAAGCAGTTGGTGAAATGACTGCTCTTCAGACATCTGCCACTTTGCAAGATCGATTTGTTGGTCAAGGATATAAGCAGGTAACATAATGCTGCCGCACAATCCTCATCCTATTCTGTTTAGTTACCACAAGCATGAAAACCTAGTACTTTTTCTTGTTTGGAATTTAAGATGTGTGTTTCTTTGGAGAAAAAACATTAGGTGTGTGGGCAAGCAGATGTGTGGGGTGACGGGGTGGTACCAGAAGTGTCTGCACACCTTGAAGGTGCACTAAACATCAGCCTGGATGGAGTGTACCATTCGCCCGTTGGTTCTGATAATGAAACAAGACCTTGGTATGGCTCTCCTACTGTTGTTCAGCAATGGATACATCACCTTCTCCACTAATTCTGCATTTTGGATTCAGACTGCACATACAACACTAGAATGTTTGCATAACTGCGCCATATTCCGGTTATGTTATGATATATAATCATTTATCGTTCGACTGCCTTGCAAGTCTACAACTAATCAAAATATAATGATCCTTGAATGTCATCATATATAATGTCAGATTCATAGCTTTCAGAAGGCAAATTTCATAGAGGGATTAAATCATCCTACTTTTTACACTGTCAAGCTAGAAAGAAACATAACTTGAAAGTTTCATTAAAAAAAAAAAAAAACAAACAAAATGTTAACTAAGAACACTAGCAAGCAACTTCTTCACGAGGTTTGGACAATTATTCACCAGAGTTGCAGCAGCAGCGACAGCATTCAAGCAGTCTTCACAAAATGGGAAGAGAGCAGCTTACCGACCTCGAGAAACCCAACTTTATCCTTTCCTGCAAAGAGTTTCTTGAGCTTGTCATCGCAAAAGATCTCCCTCTTATTAGCTGGGTTCTGCAGGAAAAAATGATAACCATGGTATAAGGTCACTAAACAACGTATCATACACGAATATGCATGCCAAGTCAAAAGTAACGCTTCACATCCTACACCGATATCTTCTCAGGGTTGATGACAAGCCAAGGTAGGATTGTTTTTTTTAAGATTGTTGATGTAGTAAAAAGCTCAAATGGAGTGACACCATAGTCGATAAAGGTCTTAGTAAGTGAGACAGCCGTCATCCATGAAACAGAAAATATTTGAAGCTGCTAGACATATCAATAAAATAAACTATGAGAATACACCAAGTAGGAAACATAACTTGAGTTTCTTCAGCTCATAACAGCTAGTACAATATGCGTGTTTTCAATAGAGTGATAGACAGAAACCGAATAGTTCTTGTTGCATTATTTCAGACCGATGGCAACAGAACAAGCACATAACGCCAAGTTGATAACACTAGTTGAACTAGAAACTTGTTCTGAGTCACACTAACAAACATATGCCATCATGCAATAAGCAAATGTTCACAATATATCCAACCACTCAAATTGTTAAAGTCCCACTAATCATGTAGTTAGTTCAGTTATCACTCTCAAGACTCTTACGCGACAAAACAAAAAATAAAAAGGCATTTTCCAACACAGAAACCAAAAAAAATGAGGAACCGAATAGATAAAGAAAAGAAAAGAAAATAAAACAACAGAGACTTCACAAGGCAAAAGCAAGCCCAAGTTTTCCACATCCATAAGTAAGATAGAACTAGAAAAGTAAAGGGACAAATCCGGTAACAATACCTGAAGGTTGTTAAGCTTGATGTGAGCCCAGATTTTCCTCACAGCTTCTACCCGAGAAATTTCTGGCACACCCACAAAATCCTGGAGGGTGAGCGATATGGGTTTCGACACCATTATCCCAGATGGTCCCTTTGGTGTCTTCATTTTCTTTGGTGGTTTGGGAGCGGCGGCAGGCGCTGCGACCTTTTTGGGAGAGGACGCGGCGGCGGCGGCGGCGGCGGGGGCCTTGGGAGAGGACGCGGCAGCTGACTTGGCAGCGGCAAGCAAAGCCCTAGAGCCCCGGAGCAATCCAGAAGCAGTCGACATTGTTTTTCTTCTAGGGTTTGGATGCTGAGAAGTTTAGGGGGCTCAGTTGAAATGTGTGTGAGTGAGAGAGAGAGAGAGAGAGAGAGGGGTTTTTCTACAATTGTAGTATTTAAATGGTAACGAATTAATTAATCAAATAATTTTGCCGCTCTCTAGTCTAGTTAGAAGCAATAAACTAGTTGGGCCGCATGGCCCAAGCCCACACCTCAAATAAAATAAAACAAAATATAAGTAGAGAGAGAGAGAGAGAGAGAGAGAGAGAGAGGGACGGTGGAGCCTTGCTGTAGTTGTCTTCCTCTCATCCTCATTCCTCAAAGCAGTTGGCATACCTCTTATCCTTATTATTATCTCTTTCTGCCAATCACCCCACCTCTCTCTCTCTCTCTCTCTCTCTCTCAAGCTTGCACGTACTGCAGTGAACGTCTCTATAGACCTTGCATCTATGCCTTTCTCGTTCTCTGACTGCAGGCCTCCTTCAAGCAAGTAGTTTTGCGTCATTGGCTCATCAGCAGTAAACACAAATTAGTTGGAGTAGAAGCTGCGAATAAGAATGTTTGCAGGTGCAAATATAAATTTATATATGTGTTTATAGGAGAAGGATGTCGTGCCTGTTACCGCAATTCAAGTGCTCGCCGGACACTTTTGCAGTCAACTTCAAGTCCCAGAGCCATTCTTCTCTGCACTCATGTTAGTGATTCTCTCTCTGAATTTGTGTTTATTATATGGAGACATATTTTTTGTCGAGGAATTTTTGTTGTTGTTCAAGTTGTAGAGTTCTCAATTATGCTGCATTCATCTTATATGTCTGCCACTGCGAGGAGAAATTGAACGTGTTCAATTAAGTTGATATGTAATTTTGCACTATTTTGGTTACCTCTGGTGTAATTTTTGGTGTTCCGTTTGACAATTTTCACTTTTGAGAGTTGGGAGAACAGGATGTTCCTTCAGGAGAATTGAGATATGAAAGTATGAATTATGTTTTACTATTCATGAATTGGTGACTAACATTGTAACTCTCTATTATGTGTGGGATGTCGATGAGGTAACGTTGTTTTCAATCGAGTTCCCCAATGGCTGCCCCTTGGAGGCTTGTGTTCTTGGTGTTGGATATGACAAAGATCAGAAATTAGATGAGATTTCAAAGATGTTTTATAATAAGACGTTAAAAGCTTATAAGGCTTTTCTTTGAAAGCAAGGGAACCCCAAATTTTTCTGTAAAAACATATTTAGAAAAAAATCTCTTTGCTTTGTTTGCAACTTGGAATCTGATCAGGATTACATCTTGTCAGTTCTAAGTCTAAAAAAATCTTATAAGATGTAGGAGCTTATAAATTGATACTGATTAGAACCTTAAGTAGGTAATCGTATCCAAGAACACAAGATTGCGAAGTCAAAGCAATAGCCTGGGATGTTTAATGCTATTGATGAGCTCAAGCTTATAGAGCTATGAATTTATTTTCGTAATGGACTTATTTTCAGCAAAGAGTAGAGAGGCCATCAATTTCCGGACACAATGTATCTTATCTGTCACGTCCGTGCCAACGGCCACAACATCAGTGCTTGAGTTGGAAAAGCTACAGCTATCATCATTAGAAGCTTTTCCTAACTCAGTTGCTGCTGATAGATCATGGAGATCATCATCATCATCATCATCAACATCAGCTATACTTGAATTGGAGAAAGCACCATCTTTAGACACTCGTCCAATTCCTTTTGTTGCAGAGAGACCATTTGGTGCAGTTGGCCCCCCTTCTGAGGTTGGACAAAAAACATTTCTACGCAATTCAGGCTGTGATAATTCTTAATTTTTTTTATGGTTACGACTTTGAAACAAGAGACTGTCATCAGCAAATTGTCTTGAATTCCAACTGTAGGTAAAGTTCTGGTTCTTCCGTTCCTTAACTAGTTAGCTAATTCTTATTGCTAGCATTAACTACAATGCAGATACATCGTGGAGCAAATTCGGATGAGGCGACTCTTCTTACAAGTGAAGAAACTGTCATCACTGCTGCTGCATCTGAAGCACTTGCTCTAGCTAAGGAGGCAGTCAGGGTAGCAAAAGATGCAGCCATGATGATCAGCCATCATAAACCCACCAAGTCAAGTAACGCCAGCACAGGAGTCTTACCTGAAGCTGATACTTTAATGTCCGGAAAGAGTCAGCTTACTCATCCTGCAGAAAGAGTTTTCAGGGAGGCTAAAGGTACTGATTTTGGGTTAGGGGGGGAATTTTCAGCTTCTGATCCCCTTGGAGATCCTGATTATGTGGAACCTAGTGCTGAGGAACTAGAGATTCTCGAGGCACAACTCTCTAATAGTATAACTGTTAGATCAAAGCGTCAGCCAGAACGAAAAGCCCGGAGAACTAAGGCAGCAGAAAAGGCAGCAGCCAACATTGTTACTGTAAAATCTGGCTCTTCAAGCCGGAAAAAGCGCCCTTCTGTGCAAGAAATAGATTATTCTGACCCTTTACGTTACTTAAGAGGGACAACAAGTTCTTCTAGGCTTCTTACTGCTTCCGAAGAACAGATGTTGTCAGAAGGGATCCAGGTAGCTTTATAGAGATTTGGTTTCCTAAACTCTATTTCTATTCATACGTTCATTTACTTTGTCATCACTCATCCCCTAGTAATCATTTATTGACTGTCTAACAACATCAAATCATTTATAACTGTGTAATTTTAAAACACACCAAATACTGCATTATGAGGCTTCACAATTTTGTAGTTCCCTGTCTCCTCTCCCTTTCTCTAGCCTTATTATTCTAGGAGCCACACAGTCAGAAACAGAATGCATGTCTTATTCATTAAATTAGATGCATCGATCTTTGGGTCAATGGAAGTTTAGCCCTCATTTAACAGAAATTCCCTTTATGTTGATATGTCCTATTTTCATTTGGATTTCAGTCTTACATTAATAGATGTTGTCGTGTTTGAGCTAATTTTAATCACTCTAGATGAACTGTTCAGTTGTATAAGATCTAGATTCTTTCAACTTAGTTGGAAGAAACTGTTCTTAGTTATCATTGGTAACTGTGAGTTGGTTTTGCATTTAACTCATATCTAAAATGAATACAGGTCCTACTGAAGTTGGAAAAACTTCAAGTAGAGCTTACTGAACGATTTGGCAGCGAGCCTACTTTTGGCCAATGGGCTGCAGCGGCTGGCATTGATACGAAAACCTTGAGGAAGCAACTGAATTATGGTATTCTATGCAAAGATAAAATGATTAAGAGCAACATACGGCTTGTTATTTCTATTGCAAAAAATTATCAGGGAGCTGGGATGAATCTTCAAGATTTGGTTCAGGTATTTTGCAACCTCTGATTGTCAAATCGGAAGTAATAAAGCAGAATTCATAAAATTTTATGTCCTAATTCATCTTACATCCCTGTCTTTTACTAATTGTTCTTATGGGTACTTCCTCAGGAAGGATGTCGTGGACTCGTGAGAGGTTCAGAGAAATTTGATGCGTCGAAAGGGTTCAAGTTCTCCACTTATGCTCATTGGTGGATAAAGCAAGCAGTGCGGAAATCACTCTCTGACCAGTCTAGGACAATTAGACTACCTGTAAGAATTCTGCTACATACATTTTAGTGAATAAATGAGTGAGTTTATTGCTTTGATATGGAGGCTTATGAGATCTTAATTTGTATGCATGACAGTTTCACATGGTTGAAGCTACATATAGAGTGAAAGAGGCAAGAAAGCAACTGTTCAGTGAAAATGGTAGAGTTCCTAATGACGAAGAAGTTGCTGAAGCTACGGGGCTCTCCATGAAGCGGCTTTCTGCTGTCATGTTGACCCCCAAAGCTCCACGGTCCCTCGACCAGAAAATGGGAATCAACCAAGACCTCAGACCCTCAGTATGTCCCAAAACATAGATATCTCTTTGACATCCTTGCCATCTCAAATCGTCTTATATGTTTTTCGTTTTCTTTGTCTAGGACGTAATTGCAGACCCCGAAGCAGAAACATCAGAGGAGTTGCTGATTAAGCAGTTTATGAGACAGGACTTGGCAAAGGTTCTCGACAGCCTAAATCCGAGAGAAAAGCAAGTCGTGTCATGGAGGTTTGGACTCGAGGATGGTAGAATGAAGACATTGCAAGAAATCGGGGAGCTTATGGGAGTGAGCAGGGAAAGGATCAGGCAGATAGAATCGTGCGCGTTCCGTAAGTTGAAGAACAAGAAGAGAACGAAGCACCTGCAACAGTATGTAACGGCATAGCAACCCCCAATACAGCTTTGAATTAGTGTGCTAGAAGAATCAATCACCTTCTTCTTCACTCTTGAGGCTCATTGTCTGGTTCATGTTAGAGAAGATGAAACTCATTTTTCTCATTTTCCACCAGCATTAACCATTCCTCCATTCCCACGGCCTCTGTTTTGCCTTCCTATATGAGAACATTATATTATATATCATGTTTATTCAGCAGATATATCATGTTAAGAATAGTTGTGATCATTTGTGAATACGACATTTTTGTATAACATAAATTTTACATTATTTGTTTATGAAATAATAAATGTTAAAGCTTTTCATTCAAATCACGGGATTTGAAATAAAAATTAGATTGGAGTGACTAAATTGCATAAAAACATCCCTACGTTTACATTTTATGAAAAGCCGTGCTCTAATAAGCTCTGCACACGGAAATTCCATGTATTTGAAAAAACATGCATGTTACCTTAAAAGGGAAATTATCAATTTTAGACCTAAATATTTAACAAAGTTTCAATCTAGAAGACACTTAGGTGATGGTTGGTACGCACAATGAAGTGAGAATGAAATAACCTTGGTAATAAAATAAAGATGAGAATGAAATGAGATGAAGGATATTCTTATAGCGGGTATACACAACAATAGAATGAATTTTTTTTTAATTATTTTTCATAATTATAATTAGTTTAATAATAATTGTAATATTAAATAATTAATAATAAATTATTATTTAATATTATTTATTATTGTAATAATTGATATATAATAATATTAATTATAATAATATTAATAATAGTAATAAAAATAATTTTATACTAACTACAATAATAACATTAATAATATATAATAATAAATATTATTTATTATTGATTTAATATTATTATAATACCCTTAATAGTTAATTAGTATAATAATATTAAAATTATAATTAAATAATATTATTATTTATATTATTTAATAATAATAATAATAATAATAATAATAATAATAATAATAAAGTTCATTCCTGAAGATGTGAAATAACTGATACCAGGGGGAGCGAAGGAATGAGTAAACTCCTACTCATGGGATAATCATTCCTTACGAAAAAAATATATCAGCCGTAAGATTAGGAATAGAGGCAGAAATGACCATTCTATTCTCATTCTATTCCAGCGTACCAGCCATTAGAGTATCCACGACTCTTGAGCCCCTTAAGGGGCGTGATGGGTTGTAAACCCTAGTTTTGTGTTTTAAATTTTGAATTAATTTATTTGAAGAAATCGAAAACTACATTAATTTAAATATAAACGAAAATTACATAATTTAGAAATTAAAATAAAAATAAAAATTACAATTAGAAAAAAAAATTGACTACTATCCTCTTCGGTTCTTCTCCTCCTCCACCATCTTCATTTGAATATAGAATTGCTCCGCCATCATTTTTGACGAGCCTTTCTAGACGATCTTTATGTCGAGTGAATATTGTTTCACCCGATAAATCTCACGCATAGCCTCGGCATCCGCTGCCTTCACCGCTGCTATGGAGGCGAGATTGGTGTTAGCGGACTCCATCCACGCAAGTGCGTCGGGATTTGCTGAGTTTGAGCTTTCGTTGCCCTTCCCCTTCATCGACCTCGCCGCCACCTTCAACTCTGCCTCTGCCTTCTGGCCAATAGGCCAGGGTGGGTCTTGATCGGAGGAAGTCGTCGTGTAACTACCTTCCACCGTACTCTTCGCCCATTTTATGGAATGAACGTCTCCGACTTTCAGGGCCTAAAACTTTGGGTAGTTGCGCAAAATCTCTCAAGCCTTGTAGCTTTTGAATGGCAAGTCGTTGTGCTCTTGACGATATATCCGTTGGGCTTTCTTCGTGACCATGTCGTCGCAAGTTCCGCTCTCACGTTCCTCTTTCGCTCTTTGGAATGCGAATATCCAATCCTTGACTTCGCCGTCGAGGCCACCAAAATGACTCTTGATTTGCCATTTGTTAAGAGGTGTGTCGGCGCGGAAAAAAGGCATTGAAACGGTCCGTCACTCGGCCCCAATATTTTTCACCCGTTTGGTCAGCGCCGCGAATAGAATCGCATGTCTCCTTATTCCAAATTTGAGCAATTATGTCGCTCTCCTCGGTGGTATAATTGTGCCGCTTCGTTCTCTCCGTTTTCACCTCAGCGGCTTTTCCTTTTCATTTGCCTGCGGTGGCGGCAGTCGGCTCCTCCTCCTCGGCGTTGGCATCGGTTGCGGAGGCAGCCCACTATTCGGATTGAGCCTCGTTTAGATTGATTGAGTAAAGGCTGGCCGAGACGAAGCAATGTTGTGACATATCGAGGCACCAATTTGAAGAGTAGGGATTGTTAGCATCGTAGAGGTCCATTTGAAGAGTATGAAATGGAAGCGATCGAAGAGGAAATTGAAGAAGAGTATGAAATAGTGTGATTTTGAGTGGAAGTGAAGACACGCATATATATATAGAGGATAATTAAAAATTAAAAATTCGGTCAAAATGACCGTTGCCGGCCACAAATGACCGTTGCCGGTCATATACCCGTTGAAATTCTCCTGTTAAATCCTATTTTTTATTTAATTTTTCTTAATAGGCGTGTGCAGTGCATGTGCCATATATACCGCCGCTTGAGGTGGCTCGTTCCAGCGAGCTGCGGCTCGATCTCCTTGGTGCGGCAACGGGTGGGCGCGACGACTGGGCGGCTCGATCCACTGATCGAGCCCCGGTTGTGGATGGCCTTAGGTACTACAAGGAAAAGGATCCGCTAAATTTAACTCAGATAGCAACTACATTATCTAACCGGTCCTCTTCCACTGAAATGATGAGTAGATGCAATCCAATAAATTTAAAACGATGGCAACTACAATCGACTCAGTCCTCTTGCACTGAATTGAAGAGAGATGCAAAAACGATCTCGTTTTGACGGTCTTAAAAAGAAAATAAAATAAAATTATCTGCTATAAATAGCTACGCAGATTGATTGTATTTTTCGCGTCTGGTTCTTCTGAATGCATAAATATTCTATGCAATTTAAAATATACAAGTTTTGTACTACAATTCATAGAGGAGTGAGTGCAATTTACTCCAAATTTCAATGAAATTAGTTGTAGATTTTTTATTCGGATCACCACATCGCGGCTTCCCGGCCTATATAGCACTCATAAAATTCCAAAAAGAAATGTCTATATACATTTCCAAAATCAAAGATTTGAGTATTTTCATGCTTGATCAGTATTCAACACTAAAATATTTAAATTAAGCAATGTCCATCAAAAAAATGAACATATAAGTCAAGATGCACGTATTATAGAAAAATTCTTTTCATAATCTGAAATAACTTGCTCCTCCAGTCTCTCACGGTCGTTATAGTATGTGATGTTACTGATTTATTTTAATTAAAATATTGATTTTTAATTTTGTGAGTGTATGTTGTAAATAACCGGGCGTTCTCATGCGAGTGGGAGAGTGCTCGATTTCATTCACTCTGGCGCGAAAATCACTCCCTCTCATCCAACGAAATGATGGGAACACACAAACAAATAAAATTAAATTTATGCATTTACCCAAAACTTCTAATTATTTTCTTTTATTACTCTAAGATTGTGTTAATAATCTCATGCAAACAGTTTCTTTTGCCGCATGCATGCATATTGAAGAAGAAAAAACAAAGAATTGGATTTTTTCTTTTTTTTTTTTTTTTCAGGTTTTTGTGTGACCAATCAATCTTGCTCTTCCAATACATTTGGGTACAATTCTTCTTTAAAAACTTGGAATTCTTTTTTCCACGGTGGTTTTCCCGTATTTTGGATGCTTAGATCAATTAATTGGCGGTTTTGGAGTTGCAATCAGTTCATTTCCATTGTGGTAAGAGAAAACATGATGATCAAATTATTTAACCATTTCGAATAAATGCACTTTCTGCATTTTTTTCCCCAAATCATTTGTTTTCTCGATTTCAATTGGCTCTGTTTTCGTCTTGTTATGAAAGTAAATTTATTTTAATTTTTTCATATTCTGGAATTTTAGGCAACGGTTATATTAAGATAAAGAAGGGGGCAGAATTAAGTTTTTTGTTGATCAAACCTTGTCTGTGTCAGAATCGCAGGGATTTATTTGTCAACACAAAATTTCATGATTTCGTGGGCAAGCTCACCGCAATTTGCTATGTATTTGGTCTGCTACAATGTTCGACTCCAATTACAAAACACAATATATTAATGGCCAAAAGGAGACATTTGTGAGGTACATATTTATCCAAACTCTCTGTAATTTTTATTACTTTATTCTTAGCCATAGCCATGTAAATGCATTCATGTTTGAACATTAAATGTAAATGGACAGATTTCATGCTAATGCATTCATGTTCTGCTTTAACTAGATCATTATAGATAGACTCTTGTTTGAGACTCTTCAACTGTTAGAAGAGCAGTGCAAGTTTTCATTAACAATATGACTAATTGGTTTTTTTGTCTTTGACATAGATTGGACTCATTTAGATCAGATATGGCTCAAAAGAATAGATGTGGATTTAGCTTAGAGGGTTTGTCGAATCAAGGGCCTTCGGCTACAAATCAATCAAAGTCATTTAAAATGGTTCAAAGGGGATCTGAAGGACTTCTTACATTTGGGCGGTCACTAAAATCCGGAGTGACAAGAGCAGTATTCCCAGAGGATCTCAAGGTTTCTGAAAGAAGGATTTTTGATCCTCAAGACAAGAGTCTTCTGTTCTGGAATAAGCTTTTAGTTCTCTCCTGCATTTTTGCAGTATCCGTGGATCCTTTGTTTTTGTATCTTCCAGTTTTCCAGCCGGATAAAATGTGCCTGCATATACATGACAGTTTGGCTTACACAACTACAACTCTTAGGACTGTAATCGATGTCTTCTACATTGCACGCATTCTTCTCCAGTTCCGTACAGCTTATATTGCGCCTTCATCTCGGGTTTTTGGACGAGGTGAACTTGTGATTGATCCCAAAGAAATAGCAACTCGGTATATACATCGTTACTTTTTTGTGGATCTCTTTTCCGTGCTACCTCTACCACAGGTATGGATAATGCTGGCTACTTAAGAGGCTCTATTGTACAACTAATACATGAGATTTAAATGCTTCAAATACTTATGCCTAGAAGGAATGACTAAGAAATTTGGTTTGAAGCTATAACAATGAGTGGTGGTATGTTTTTACCAATTTGGTTCATAGCAATGCTTTTTTTAACATGTTCTACGTGTTTGTATTACACATCTGGTGCTACCTATTTACTCCAGGATATAAGATAGTTTGTCCTGTATATTTCAAATCATGCCTCGTTATCTTTAACTATTGCGTCTATTGACCTGCTGTTGAATTATTACTATTCACCGAGTGCAACAGCTCTAAGCGTATGATATACATATTTCACAAATTTCAGCTATTGTAATGCTTTTTTTTTTTTTTTTTTTTTTTTTTCCATTTTGGAGGTCCTTGTCTTGATGTTCAGCTTCTAAGATTTTGTCTTCTACAGGTTGTAGTGTGGAGGTTTTTGCACGGAGCAGAAGATTATGATGTATTGGGTACAAAACGGGCTCTGGTCATAATTGTTTTTGTTCAATACATTCCTAGATTTTTGCGGTTCGTTCCTCTTAGTTCAGAATTGAAGAAGAGTCAGGGGGTCTTTGCAGAAACAGCATGGGCTGGTGCAGCATATTACTTGTTATGGTTCTTGCTTGCTAGTCATGTAAGAAAATATTAAATTTCTTCTCATTACTGATTTTCTATTCCAGGTCACTTCTTAAATATCTGTGATGCAACAGATTGTTGGGGCCTTGTGGTATCTATTTGCCATTGAACGCAAAGATACGTGCTGGTATCATGCATGCAGAGACAGTCAAGATTGCAATACACAGAATCTATATTGTGCCCATGAAGTCTCAAACCTTGAAGCATGGAGAAACATCAGCTCGACATATATTACACCAAAATGTTCAATAACTGATGAGGATAAATCCCCATTCAAGTATGGGATATATGCTCAAGCTTTGTCATCTGGTGTTCTTGATTCTGAAAAATTTATCTCAAAGTACTTCTATTGTTTGTGGTGGGGCCTGCAGAATTTGAGGTATCTCTCTTAATTCTTACTCTCCTATATCTACATTGTCAAGAAATATGGGCAAGTAACAAAAACCTCAGAAGAGAAGAATCATATTTAGTTCTTTATTGACATATGTATGCTTAGATGATGGACCAGCCAAATCTATCGTCCATTGAGTAATCCGTCTGAATTTTATGACTTGCAGAAAGAAGAACAGTCTGTCCATTCACTATAAGATCCTCTGATTTTTTCGAAACCTCTAACAATGTTTGTTGCTGCAGCTCCCTTAAGAAAGTGTGTGGAGTTGGTCATACATATTCTAGTTTTGACCTGTGAAATTAAATAGGTAAATTAAGCGGCCTAAGCTTGAGTTGGGGTCCAATTTGTAAGCCGCATGATGATGAGAGTTGGTCTTTTCATGGATCATGTTTATTGTTTTGTTATATGGAGACTGTAGAAGCACTTGTTAATGTTATGCCTATGCTTCCGTTCTTCAATCAGCTTAATTGGATTTGAGCATGTGATATTTTAGCGAGAAAATTATATTCGTATTAATCTTTTCTTTGCCTCCTCTCTAACTTGTGGTATTTATCAGTGGCTAGACATGTAAAATGTTGTCTACTCTGTGCAGCACACTTGGTCAGGGGCTTACAACCAGTACTTATCCTGGGGAAGTTCTGTTTTCTATAGCAGTTGCCATTTTGGGCCTCCTCTTATTTGCTTTGCTCATTGGTAATATGCAGGTATATCACAACATATCTACTTAGTTGCTTAATGTTGGTCTAAATATGTCAAAAATTCATGGCTGAATTGATACAACCTTGTTTTCTGCTACAGACGTATCTTCAGTCTCTCACAGTTCGTCTGGAAGAGATGAGGGTCAAAAAGCGCGATTCCGAACAATGGATGCATCACAGAGTGCTACCTCCAGAGTTAAGGGAAAGGGTACGTCGTTATGATCAATACAAATGGATGGAAACTAGAGGAGTTGACGAAGAGAGCTTGGTCCAAAACTTACCAAAAGACCTTAGAAGGGACATCAAGAGGCATCTCTGTCTGAATTTAGTTAGACGAGTAAGTATAATCTAACATTCTACTATTGGAGGATTCATTCAGGACCAATCCATCTTATTTGATATGATTAATGCTCAGGTCCCTCTTTTTGCAAACATGGATGATAGATTGCTCGATGCCATCTGCGAACGTCTTAAACCCAGTTTATACACAGAGAACACCTTCGCTCTTCGTGAAGGCGATCCAGTGGACGAAATGCTCTTCATCATCCGTGGCCGACTGGACAGTGTGACAACAGATGGTGGGAGATCGGGTTTCTTCAATCGAGGCACCCTGAAAGAAGGCGATTTCTGTGGAGAGGAGCTCCTCACGTGGGCTCTGGATCCTAAAGCTGCTTCAAACTTTCCACCATCCACGCGTACTGTCAAAGCTTTGACGGAGGTCGAGGCTTTCGCCTTAACAGCAGACGAGCTCAAGTTCATCACCAGTCAGTTTAGGCGCCTTCATAGTCGACAGGTGCAGCAGACCTTCCGTTACTACTCGCAGCAGTGGAGGACTTGGGCAGCTACTTTCATTCAAGCAGCATGGCGCCGGCATGCCAGAAGGAAACTTGCTGAGCTTCATCAGAGTGAGTATGGCGACAGTGGATCGGATTACAGTAGCGAAGAGGAGGACTACGACGATGATGTGCAAGCTCGATTGATCAGCAGTAGCTCCTCATCGAGGACGGATACTGGCAGTTCTTCGAGGTTTAAGGCCACGTTGTTCGCATCAAGATTTGCCAGTAATGCCATGCGTGGAGTGAGCAAATTTCGGGGTAAATCAGGTGGTGGGAAGATCAAATTGGCTAAGCCGCCTGAACCTGATTTCTCTGCTAATTAGTTATCTCTTGTGCTAGATCGTATTAGGCCAAGGGTATGATTAGTTCATACTTTGCTGCAAGTTATTGTGTAGTACTAGAAATGTGTACTAATTCATTTGGAAGCAATAATTCAATAATACTGTCTACTTATTTATTATGGTTACCAACATCATTAGAGTAATTCAGATTCAAGTAGCATTATAGCAATTGTTTAAGACCAACTCTGATGTAGTTTTATGCCTTTCGATCTATTAATATTAATGTCGACTCTCCTCGCTCGATTCCAAATCACTAGCACAATAGATATGCCAAATTGGTGATCAATCAAGCAAGCACAGATAAACTATAAAGTATGACTAGAAATCTCATGAATGAATTGGAAATAAAGATCACTTCATTACAAAACTCGCGTAATCTAATCCTCAAAATAAGGGAATTTTGCTACAAATGACATAAATATATGCAGTTACTAATTTTTGGGAATATTTTTTCCGACAATTTTAGCTGGGGTAATGCGAAGCAGATTGCCTGGTTTACCAGGAACAGCACCGTTGATCATGACAATGTTAAGCTCGTTGTCGATCTTAATAACCTTGAGCTTTCTTATCTTAGTCTTGGTGCCTCCCATCCTCCCGGGCATTTTCTTGCCAGGGTAAACGCGTCCTGGAGTAGTTCCAGCACCAATCGAACCCAGTTGCCGATGGCTCTTGGACCCGTGGCTCATCGGACCCCTCCTGAAATTGTGTCTCTTGATTCCACCTAGTTGTAGTTTACAATAGTCAAACAGCTCCAATATCAACTCACTTGCACATTTGAAACAGATAATGAAAACATAGCACCTTTCTCATCAAATAGTTTTTGTTCTCCCCAAGTAAATGAAGAAACCAGAACAATTTTTTCCCCCACTACATTACCCAAAGAATGAAAAAACTAAGGAAAATCAACAACATCCTTGGTATGTCAATCACTGCACCACCGCCATTATCATTATTCATTCATTCAAGTTATGGGAACAAGTTTTTGAAGTTGTTGCTACTTGCTACTACAACTACACAATGGTTCCAAAATTAGTGCTTGAAATGAGTGAAATAGTTTTTGATTGTCTTCCTTACTCTGCGAAACATTTTGCTTAAGGTCTCAAGTTCGAATTCACGCATTTGCATAACTAAGTCTAGGTCAGGCAACATGATCGAAAATGTGTTGGAAGAATTCAAAAAACTGCTAACCCACAATCTCGACAAAGTCAATAGCAGTATAATTGGTATATCACCTCAATGAAAAAATGCAGAAGAAATGTACCTTGGAACCCTTTTCCGATGGTAGTCCCTGACACGTCGACTAAATCGCCTTCCTTGAAAAGCTCCTCCACCGCCAGGCGCTGATTAGGCTCGAAACCTTCAATCGACTGCAGCCGGAACTCCTGCAAATGGCGGAGAGGAATGACTCCGGATTTCTCCAAGTGTCCGAGCTCCGGTTTCGTGAGTTTCCTGTCACGAACCCTGCGGTAGCCGACTTGAACGGCGTCGTAGCCGTCCGTGGCCGTAGTCTTCACCTGAGTGACGATGTTGCCCTCGCGGAAGCCGACGATGGTGACCGGAATGACTTTGCCAGAAGTGTCGAAATAAGACATCATGCCTAATTTTGTACCCATAACGCCGATTCCGGCCTCCATTGAGGCGGAGATGGACGGGGGTTTGGAGGGGGAAGCATTGAGAGAGAGAGAGGAAAAGCGTTTCAGGGGGAGGCGAAGGAGGAAGGAGGAGGAAGGGGTGGAGGTTGACGCAGCGGAGGTGGAAAGGAGCTTTGGGGTGGGGGGGATTGTTGTGGAGAGAGAAGAGATTGACATTGTGATAGAGAGACAGAGAGAGAGAGAGAGGTTTTTCTTATCCACTTCCTCCCTTAAAGAGCCGGGATAGAGTTGCAGTGCAGTGCGCTTGAGCAAGCCTCGCTGCTACTCTGCTTTCGGGTGCAATGCTCTATAATTCTCGCTCCATAAATTTTGACCCTAGTTTTTTTTTTTTTTTGAAAGGAACTACTTGAAAGGATTTATTTTAATTCAATCACAATTTTGTGAATGATTCATTTATTTGTTAATGGAAACATAATATAGTAGTACTCTGACTCATTCATCCTATAAAATTTCTTTTCGGCACAAGTATTAAAAAAAAAGAAATATTTAGAGTAAAGATGGTGTTTAATGGGCTATCTGGATAGTTCCACCCAACTGCGATAATCTGCTGACACTTGTCACCAAATATTAGTATATAAAAATTAAATCAAAACTATTAAAATCGAACCACGATTTGGCTCAATTCTCGAAGACTGTTTCGGAGGATATTAGGTGTGGTTGAAGCCACTGCACCTACTTCCTGTTAACACAAGACGTAGTCCCTTTCTCAAGTGTAAAAAATTAAAATTTCAATTGGACCGGTCTGCTATTGGGTTTAATATTGGTTCTGTAACGATGTTAAAAACCGTTTTAGATAATACAGCCTCTCATGTAAATGATTGACCGAAGAATGGGTATTCATTGATATCGGCGGGAAGGCTTCATCGAGGGTGGATGAATAGAGACCGGAAGCAGTAATGGCGCTGAAATTTTGAGACTCGATTATCTCTCTCTCATCTCCTCATCATCCCTCTATTTCTGCATACCTCCATACTCAGACCCAACCTGAAATCTTAGAGGAGGTGGAGGACTTTGTTGTCGTTGATCTGTTCATCGACGGCGCCAACCCGAATTTGGTCTTCTGCGTTAATGGCGTCGCGGTGAAGACGAAGAAAGGGGGCGAATTGGTGGTTGATTATTTCAGCTACAATGATTTGAGTTTTGCTTATTTTGGTTTATTCAAAAAGTAAATGGTTTTAGGTGTCGGAGAAGAGGGATGGGAGAGCGAAGAGTGGGAGAGAAACAGACGAGAGGGAGAGAAAGATATGAGTTGACAAGTCGGTTGTCTTCATCGCTGCTGAACCGGAGGTGTAGTGGTGGCCGAAGGAAATAAGGGGTGGCGGTGGCAATGAGAAGAGGGTGTAAAATCAAGAGAACATCGCCGATCAACTACATCATTTCCGACTAAAATAATAGGGGTGGAAATCGGTTTGGTTACGTGTTAACCGCACCGATAACCGTTTAACACGTTTTTTTCCTACCGATAATCGAACCGTAATTATTTTCGGTTAACCAATAACCGCTGCGGTTATTTCGATTCGGTTTTCGGTTAACCTATTTTAACCGAATATAATTATGGAAAGTAAAAACAAAGAATAAAACATAAAATTGGTATGCAAGCCACAAAATATAAATCCAACGAATCCGATAACACACACTTATATTTGGAGTTATATTCTATCATTTACATCAAAATTCTTCAAATTGTTATATGTGAATATGATCATGAAATAAGAGTTCAAACTTCAATCAAAATACACATGAATTCGAATTTTCTAAGAATTTGTTAGTACACAACACACACTTAAATTTATAAGAGTATTGTCCATTATAAATAAATATATAGGATGCAATAGATTTTATCCAAAATTGTATTATTGTTGAAATATACAGTACCTAATTAATTGCATTGCATTATAGTATATGATTGATTATGTTAAAACATAAAACTAGTATTAGTAAATAATAACAATATTATGCTATGAAAGTAGAGTACTACATAATATATATTAGTAGTAATATTAAGATATAAGATGAGAGTACTACTTGTAATATATTAGTAATAATATTGTATTTAATATATGAATTAAGAATTCGGTTATTATCAGTTTAACCGTTCGATTATCGGTTATAACCGATAACCACATTTTCACTAATTTCATTACCGATAACCAAACTGATAACCGTACGTAATATGCAGTTTTCGGTTAAATCAGTTATTAATCGATTAATCGAAATCGAATTTCCACCCCTAAAAATAGTTATGGATTTTACAATAATACAATAATTTTATCTATCAGCTTTTAGAATCAACAGTTGTAAAATGAATCTCTAACTCTAGTATGGTTCAAATTTTAATAATAAAAAATACAATATAAATGAGAATTAAAATAATTCAATATTTAAATAGATTGCCAAGTGTACGCCAAATAAAAGAAGGGTGCATGCTGATTGGTGCCGCTATCCAATTTGTCTTGTTTAGTTTAATATTCCATCCGTCCCACCAAAGATGAGTCCTTTGGTTTGGATACGGAGACTGAGAAGAAATAGTAGTGAGTGCATTTAGTAGAGTACTTTATTGATAAAGAATGTAAAAGTAGTATGAATAAATAATAAAGAATGTAAAAGTAGTGTGAATGCAAATGTAAAAGCAGTGTGAATGCAATTAATTATTTCCAAAACATAAAGAACTCATCTTTTGTGACATAGCCCAAAAAGGAAAGTGGTTCATCTTTCGCGGGACAGAGGGAGTAATAAAGTGATATAAAGTGTTTTTAAAGTGAATAAAGTGATATAAAGTGTTTTTAATGTTATATAAAGTGATAAAATAATTTTCTAATTATTTCCATAAGAGAAAATGTTACAAGATGAATGGAATAATCCAAAAAATATACTCCCTCCGTTCGCGATAAATTGAATCGTTTCACCCTTTTATTTTGTTTACCAAAAATTGAACCATTCTGTTATTTTTACCATTGTACCCTCATTACTTTTGTGAATTTTCTACCTTTTGCCATTATATACCCACCATCCCACTTTATTTAATCCACTAATTACTTATACTAATTATTCTCCAACTAATGAGATTTGTTAATGACCCAATAACACAATTGGGTCAATTAATCAACCAACCCACCATTTTCTTTATGGATCGATCCATAAAGTTCTGTACCAATTTCCTCTCCTACCCATTTTCTTCAAAAGAAAACCTTAAATCTATCGCCTCTCATTCTCCATCTCTACATTCGAGCAGACTTCCAAACATAGATCTATCGTTCTCCCTCTCCTCCCTCTCAATTTCTCCATTTCGAGCAGTGATGAAAACCTAGATCTATCGCGCCGCTCACTCTCCATCTCTCCATTTCGATTGCACTGAAACCCTAGATCTGTAGATCTATGGTTGCTCCCTCTCCATCTCTCCATTTCGATTCCACTGAAACCCTAGATCTGTAGATCTATGGTTGCTCCCTCTCCATCTTTCCATTTCGAATCTCACTCTCCATCTCCTGTGATGAATTCCATTCCACCGGAGACAGTGGTCGGTGAAACCTGCTTCACCGACACGGCAGGCGATTCATCCTTTCCACCATCTCCGATCAAAGCAGTGCTGGCGGTCGGAACTTCCGTGCCACCCTCTGGGATCAGATCTCCGCCCAGTTTTTTCATCACTGATGGTGCCGGATTCCCTACTCGATTCTGTCCCAGCTCTAGAATCGGAGACGGTGGTGCCTGAAATCTGCTTCATGGTGCCCGATTCCGAGTTATGCACCTCTGGTTCTCACTTCTGCGCTTTCTCATCACTGGTGAAACCATTGATGGCGGCCGGAGCTTCCTCGCCACCCTCTGGTTCAGACTTGACCGACCTCTCACCATCGGTCAAACCATTGCCGGCGGCCAGTGGTTCCTCGCCATCCTCTGGTTCAGACTTCACGGCGGCCAGAGCTTCCTTGCCATCCTCTGCTTCGGCAGATGCTTCTGACCTCCATCCTGAGGTGATGGTGCTGGATTCCTACTCTTATTTGATATTCGAACATGGCAAATATGTTGCAACGAATGAGGAAATCGATGATTGGCTTGCTGCCCACCCTCCCACCATTGCCGATGAAGAAGCCATGGAGCAGTCACGACGTAAAAAAAGACCTCGAACCAATGTATATGACATTGAGATGTTGGCAATTTTCTGCCCTACTGTGCTACGCCACCTTTGAATCAGGTTATGCAATTCTTCTTCTTTGGGGGTGTTGGCTGGTGATGCCATTCATTATGTTATTTTGTCGGTTGGTGTTGGCTGGTGATGCCATTTATGGTGTGATTTCTGTGATGAATTCCTGCTCCTATGCTTGAATTCTATGTGCTGAGAATTTCCTGCCATGCTATTGATGAGATTATGATGAATTTATATGCACTGTATGGAATGAATTCTGTGATGACATGCTGATTGATGAAATTATGATGAAATTCTATGTGAATTCCTGAATTTCTGTGAATTGTTGCGGATATGAGCAAACTGATAGAACAGATACTACAATCTGATGCATTTTGTGATACTACATAGGTTTAAATTGATAGAACAAATACTACACCCAAATTCTTATTGATGCCACCACTAGGTTTTTTGAAACCTAGTTTAGGAGGTTGAAATAAGAAATAAAACAGTCAATGATGCAAATTTGTATTTCACTAAAAATCCTGAGACAAAATAGGCTGGAAACAATAGTAGTTTACATTCCAAACAATTAATAAGGCATAATTATCTATTTGTCCATGTAAACTACCTGACCTGCTACTAATAAGCCATATTTACATGACCAAAAAACTGTCCAAAAAGCTGTCCAAATGGCTCTTACTCTTGCAATTCCACCTGCTGCATTCCTTCAACTAGATTCTCCATGTGGTAGATTGAACTTTCTGCATTATCATGCAGTTTTAGATACTCAAATGCATCAATTACCACCTACTCCTTAATTTCAAGTGTTTCTGGTAGTTTCCCCTGCCTTCTAAGTGCTTCCTTACCTATGTGTGGTATTTTGTAGTGGTTGGTTCCCTTCCCTTTGATTATCTCAATGTAGCAGCTTTGAAGTATTAGGAAGACATCATTCAACTTGTAGGCTGGAAATTCTTCATATGCATCATGCACATTCTTTATCAACCCTTCCACTGTATTAGCCATCTTCCTGTCTTTGAGTGTTTGTATGGCTCTAAAAAAACTCAAGTCATTCACATTTGTGTCAGGTGAGTTGGGTGGTTGCTGTACAAATTTGATGTTGAATCCATCATATTGTGCTATGGCTTGGAAATCTGGATCATCATTTGTGATATGTGGTCGTGCATTATCTTGATGTATAATTATGTTTTTGCTGATGCCTTTGGGCCATTTTGCCTTGATAATTGGAACCATCTGTAATGAATGCTAAATGATGAATGTTTGCACACATTCTGATAGTAACATAACACCATGAAATGCATGAACTAAATACTTACCAGCTTAATGAAACATTCTTTCATCACTTGTTTGGTTATAGCCACAATAGGCTTTGTAATGATGCTACCCTTTGGTCTGTTTTTTGAATTCCTGCTTGTTGGTTCTTCAAATGTGAAGGGAAAAATTCCAAATTTCCCATCAAATACAATATTGCCTTCATTGTCAGTAAGAGGCCTTCCAACTAGGCACATAAACATAATTTTCTCAATGTGACTTTTGGATTTGCATGTTCTATGTAACTCCTCTTCATCATGCATGATGTAGTATCTTTGTGTGCTTTTTGTGAGATAGAACCACTTCTCATCAATGTGGATGACATTGAACATTGGCTGAAATTGTATTTTTCCATTGCTACTTATGCAAGAAAGTTGACTTAGGCTCCATTTGAGCCTTTGAATCATGTTGGCAGTTGTTAAGTGGGGCTTGATGGCATTGGTATGTGGTTTTATTTTTTTCTGCTTAACCCACTTATGCACCAAACCTATGCTAACACCAAGCTGTCTTATGCTACTTCTCTCTAGTACAAACATGTTTTTCAGCTTTTCTTCATCTATAATTTTCCTGTCTTTATGGATTGTGCCCTTTTTCATACTTACCAGTTTAACATGCTATCCATTGGCTTGTTGTGTAGTAGCTGCTTTCCAGATTCTCCAAACAGTGGAGAGGCCTATGTTGAAACGCTCCGCAGCTTCCTGTTTTGCACCGTATCGAAGCCTCCCGTTGCTGGAATTTTGAAGAAGCCAAGAAGCAACATTATTTCTTTCAATGTCTGTCAAATTGGCTTTTGCCTGCTAGATGACATTTTGAGTAAGAGGTTGTATTTATGATAAGCAGTAATGAGGAGTAATGAATATGAGGAGTCTGTCCTCTATTTATAGTGTTAGGTGATTTTATATTTCCCTCCAAACATTTCCCCCCAAAATTTCCCCCCCAACAGTTGTGAATATTTTGTGTTTTTGTATCTAGTGAATGAAATCTATGATTCTCATTTGTTTATTCAAATTTTGCAATCTTGTCAACTTTTATTTTTTCCTACTCTATTTCTGTTTTACTGTATAGGAATCTTCCCATAATTTGGTTTTCCAGGTTTTTTTTGTTTAAGGGAAATAAAATCCAAAAATAATGATACAGAAAAAAAAAATTGATGAACATGCCAAAACCAAGAACAGAAAAAAAAATTACACGAAAAAAAAAAATTGATGAATACGGCAGAAGCCAAGAACAGAAAAAAAAAAAAAAAAAGAATAATAGAGGAGAGAGAAAGGTGGAAAGAGATTAACAAACTAACCCACAAATTAACAATACCCCTACTTTTCAACTTTTACCCTATCCACAACCACTTTATCATTTTTCTTAATCTCCGTGCTCACTCCCAAATGGTTCAATGAAAATCTTGATCCTTTTTTTCAAGTTTGATTGTAAAGTTATTGAACTTTGATCTGGTTTGATTGGATCCTTTTAACTTTTAAACATACTACAATGTAATTCAATGATTGACATCATTTTCATAAGAACATAATCATTACAAAAAAAAAAAAAAGATTTTTGACGAATTAAATCACTAACTTTAGATGTTTTTGCAATTTAAACTCCAACTTTAAACTTTGACGAATTAAATAAAAAAAAAATTCAGCTTTTGCAATTTAATTCACCAAAGTTTAAAGTTCGAATATAAATTGCGAAAACACCTAAAGTTCGTGATTTAATTCGCCAAAACCCTAATAAAAAATACAAACATAAAATTTAATGCCTTTTAGAGCCAAATTAATCTTGGAAAACCCACAAACAGCAGTCGTGCAAATTCAAAGGCCCCAATTAAATCAAATAAATTTTGACAATCCAATTACATAAATATAGAAGTTGTGCACAAAACGGAAACTACTATTAGCAAAAATTTGTAATGTAGTACAACTGGCCTACAGAAAATGTAATAAAAGCACAAACAAAAGATCCATTAGGCCGGCTTACAGCAAAACTCCGGTTGAAAAGAATCAAATTATCTCTTACTGAGACAAAAATCACAGAAGATGCAATGATAATATCATCTGAGGCTGTTGCATGGGAAACTGGAAGAGTAAATAAAATAATCATCTGTGATTATTGGTGATGTATGAAAGTAAAATGAATGTCCCAAGTTTGGTAAACTCTAGCAGCAATGAGCATCTGACAGCGATCACTCAATTTTCTGTTTGATAAACTCTCCAACGTCTTCTTGGCGAGTCACAGTCTGTTCAGAGGAATTGCATTCAATCAACAAAATTATCAGAAACATAATGGTGAATAAGCTGACTTTCAGATCTCTTACCGCATTTTCCAGCACAGTGCCGTCAGGGATTGCTATCCTCACACCAGGTAAAGCATGGATAATGACTTTCCCCTAAGGAAAAGAGAAATGGAATGGTAAAAAGTAAAACTTAAGCTATTCGACAGAAATATTATTAACACGGTTTTTTTCCCCAGGCAGGAACGGCTTTCTATCTATCTATTTACCCGACTTTATCATTAGGGAGCAATTTTCAGAATTTTTTGACTGAAGCAACTTCGTCTAGCATGCAGAGCCTACCAAAAAATCCCCATTGATTATAATGATTTTGAAAGTTTACAGTGGTAAAACTAGTCTTTCGATTATTTTCACCACCTTACTACATTTAGAAACATGTATGCTATCAGCAATATCCATCCCCACATTAATCATTACTTAAAGCAGTGTCATTTTCTGTATTTACCTACTACTCAAAATTATGCTTCACAGTGATTATAATTATGCATAGACATGGGAGACCCAGACACTATCAATGTGTTTAATCCTGATGAACACCTTAGAATGTCCATGCATTCAAACATAAAGCAGATTAACCAATGTTTCAACCCCAGACTCTGTAAAGTTATAACTTTTAAGTAAAAGAGCTGCTCGGAAAAATGCCATGAAATTCTCGTCAAGTAGAATATATGTTACCTTAAGAGTTACGTCAGCTCCAAACCAAACATCACCAGTCACCTTTAAGCTGTCAAGTCCAAGAATATTAGGTATAGACTTGAAGCGCTCTTTGAAGTCATTGACCTAAGAAAGAAGAAACACTTATGGAACTCCAAATACAAATATAATAGAAAACATTGCACAATTTGAAAAGCAATACATCTCTGAATATTGGTCCAAATTGAATGGATGGATCAGTTGGATTTTCTCTTGCTGTATTTCGAGTCAGGGTGCCGTCAATAAAGTTATAGAGATCAGACTGCAAAGCAGAAATTAGTTATTAATACATATAACATCAAATAAATTCAAAATGCAAATGATCCTCAAATGTCGAAATGGACCTAGTATTAACCTGTAGCAAAAATAGGTCTGATGTTGCTTCAACTGGAAGATATCTTGAATTGGGGACACTTAATGCAAAATGCTCATCGAAAAGCTGTAAGATACAAGGAGAACTAGTATTACAGGAATCAAAAGATGAAGTTACATTAAATAAGACTTATTGCTGATAAACACAGCCACAACAACTACGGGAAGGTATGAATCTGGGTATTTGTGTCCTGATGACACTTTAAACAAAAACATTTGGTACCTTGGAAGTGTTGAAATGCTCTTGTTGAACAAGGCTTTCCACAGATTCAACACTCATCCACCTAAAGAATTGTAAGCAATGAGGGTGTAAGATATAACTTCTTTAATTCTGAAAATGGAAAAAACAAGTTTCCAAGAAAAAAACTTACATTGTGTCAATAAATCTCCAATTTTTCTCCGGGGTTGGAATCTTCAAGATGCCCACAACAAAAACCATCAACTCTCAGCAATCAGATTATGAGAGAAACCATGACACATGATCACTTAGTTTCTTAACTACAATGAAGAGCTAAAACAAATTCCTTAAATTTTTAATCTTAGACGGGCATACAGCATCACCAGCTCAACCAAAATTCCAAGGGTTTGTTACACTGTAAAAAACAGCTAAAAAACTGAACAGCACAGAAGCAAAAATTGACATGCTGGCAATGCATGTAAGGTTTCTAGTTTTAAGGATTTGGGGAGAGGTTATGATGCAGGGAGAAGCGTGAAATATATTCGACAATGATAAAATATACGAACTCCGTTGATTTCTCCTTGCATCAGGTTAATATTTTACTGTCACCTTTTGGCTGTCTTATGAATAAAGCTTGTGGCCTGATAGATACCTCATGGATTTTCCTACTATAGCAGGCTTTTAGCTCTGCCTGAAATTATCATATTGCAGAAACCTGATATAAGGTTACCTAATTGCAGTTGTTTATGTTAGGGAACTGTCGAGTACAGATATTTTGATGTCGGCACTTTGTAGCCTAGAATGAATGTTTTGATGATGACTTCATCAATATTTCTTGTACACTATTGTGATTACATTCAAAACACTCTTAAGGGCTAGATCTCTTTTAGGCATCATCAATAATGTTTTGTGATTCTTTCAAAAAAAAAAAAAAAGAATGTTTTGTGATTAATCTCACCAAAAACTAAAAATGATAAATTTTGAAAGAGTATCTGGCTGCATGCCAACAAAGAAACATAAACTTAAACATCAATGCGACACTTCCAAAAAATGCATGATAAATGTAAAATAGACCAACCGGAGTCTTTGCTTCATCCTGTGAATGTTTGCTCTCTTCTTTTTTAGAGGATTTAGGGATCACCTGCATACATGACAGTAACAATCAATTACCAACAAAAGTATGGCAGCAAATTAGGTGATGTATTGAGAATACCTCCAGGCAAAGCCCAATATTGGTCTGATCCAGATAATTCAAGATTTCTGCAACCTTGCATTAAGGAGCTGAACTGTCATAAATTCTTATCTTAAAATTCAAAAGAACAAATGACACTTATTGTGACCCATAACAAAGGATACTGGGGTCAATGACACAACCAAGATTATCTGTACCCAACAATAGGATATACTCTATGCCCTGTTGGAAAAGAAAGCTCATCAGAGTCCAGATTAAAATGAGAAATCCATCAAGAAGACATCAGGAAAGGGCTGAAAACAAACCTGTGATAATAGTATCTCCGATCTTCCACTATTTACCAACGGGAGGATGGCCTCGGCAAGATTGAATGAATTCCTTCACATGTAGAAAGAAAAAGTGAGCTTAACGTGCCACATATATGATACGTACATATAACGTCACAAGCAAGATAGCATATGAAGCATAAAGAAAGAAAACATCATGAATCTCAATCTATAATACTGTCTTCAAATGAAGCCAATGCATGTCGTGCAAGCATGGATTAGCTCCAAATTTTGTACTCCTGCTGGAATAACAAGATAAATTTTCATTGAAACAAAAAGATAAATTTTCATTGAAGTCCATGTGCAATGCAGTTTCTTTGAACATCATAAGTGACAAGCTTAATCTTTACTGAAAAATTGAAGATGGAGAAAGAAAGAAAAAAAGGCACAAACTAAGCAACCTATAGATTTGGATCAGAAGCGACACAACATTCTTAACATCAAACGCTATGACTAAATGGTTCTTCCCTTAGATAACTTGTTAACTGTCAATATCACTTTAACCAAGACCATGAGTTGTTTAAGTCCCCATATTCTTCCACAACAGGAACCAGGCTACTTAATAACTGAAGAGTGAGAAACTGAACAAAACCACAGTCTAGCCAATATTAATACGCCTCATCTAAGTTTCAAGTTTTTATATGTAGATTTTGATATTCATCAAGTCTCGAGCTTGTTGTTTAGTTGTGGAAAACCGAATTTTAGTGAATATTGATTGAAAGAATCTTTATCTTAATAGACAAGTCATCAAATATATGCCACAAGGCGGGAAAACGCACGGACACACACAAGAACAATTAGAAATTAACCATGTCGAAAGGGCACCCCACCAACAGGGGGGAGGGGGGGACTGAAAACATACATTTTATCCGTGTCATCATGGCCATTAGCTGAAGGAGGCTCGAATTTAACTGCATCTTTTTGGTCATTGATGCTCTGTAAAACATATATATATCCATAACTAAGTGGACAAAGTTATCCAGCAAATTCCAGATGAAGCACAGAGGCAAACAACAAAAGCATCAAAACATCAAACCTGTTCAATAGCTTGGATGTTCTTATTTGGGTGCTTCGCAGCCAGGTACTGACATTATTTGAATAACTTTTAGTCCCCAAGAAAATTCAGCTCCGGATGAATATATAAGAACAGTTACCTGCAATACTTTCCTATGTGCACTGATTGTATTCACCAAAAGCAGAGGAATATTGCTTCCGTATTTTGCATTGAGAGCCTACCAGATATTAATCAGATAACCAAGATCAGACTACTGCAGCTCCTGGGTAGAGCTGCCTATAACAAATTGAAATGCTAGATTTGTGTGTGTGTGTGTGGGGGGGGGGGGGGGGGCAAAGAACTGACAGGAAAGTGACCTCAATTTGATTGATGATTAAGTCAAGGCAAGTCAAACCGCCACCTAATTCCATAGTAGACCTACAAGAAGAATGGATGTAAAACTGGCGTAGATATCTACAACTAAACTTAATCACTCGTACGAACAAAGAGCCACACTTCCACAATCCACAGTTGGACATAAATCATAAAACAACAAAATTTAATGCCCAATACATTATATATAGTAATAACTCCTTGCTCTTCTTATTGATACACAGAAATTTACAGCATTCAGAAGAATTTACTTCACTAGATTTGAATCTAGAGACATTGGTGCTGTAAAGGAACTGGAGAGAGATAGCTTTAAAACTAGATTCCATCATGATTTTCTTTGGAAAATATAAATACCAACTTCAAGAACTTACGAGTATTATGTAGTAGTAGCTCAACAATTGAAAACAATATGATGAAACATGAAAGAGTAAGGGCACAAAATCAAAACTTTATAATATTACCACATTATGAGTGCACTTCAAAATTCCAGAGTAAAAGCCAGAAGTAGTACTAATTGTAGAATAATATTTAATATTTTTACAAGTGGTACTTACGTAGGGCCATTAAATCCCATTTTGGTCCCCAGACTGCCATTGAACTTCACTATGACAAGCTTTTCTAAGAGCTCCTTAGTTTTTGAGATATCTGTAAAAGTGGTAAATCTTAAGCATTACAATTAAATAAAACAGTTAGTTTTGAAACAGAGCAAATAAAAAAGGAACAAACAAAGCAAGCAATTATTGCTCATATCTGTTGACATAAGTGATCATTGTATTAAGCCACAAAAGGTCAATCAATGATATTCCAGATGGAGTTCAGATACATTAGAAAATACAGAAGATAATTATTTTTGAACTTGAATGATCAAAAACATTTCGCAGAACTAGATTTCTCTTTGCTATTAAAAACTCAAAAAAGGATAATGAATGGTTAACGGCGGATGATAAGAATAGTTACAGTTTCTTCCTTAACGCAAAAATGCAAAGAAGCAATTTTTTTTTTTCGTTACAAACATATACTGTATTCATAATCAGACTATTCAGTTAAATAGCCTATGAGGTGACTTTGAAGTTCTGATAAGATGTAACAAGCTCAGCCACCCGCAGTCCCAAATATGACATAACCAGTTGACTATACACACTACCATGGAAAATAAATATTTTATTGCAATGGTAGAAGTGAAGGAGCAAATGATCGATTGTTGAATACCTTCAGGCATTTCAGGTAATGTGTCATAAGGAAACACAAACTTTTCTCGTGTTTGATCAGCCAGGTCATCTTGTTCAATACATCCTCTGGAACACACAAATGTCACAAGAGCAAATAAGTAAGTACATTTGTACTAACTGAAAACAAATGAAATAGAAAAATAAATCATAGTATAACGTTCTAAACAACTGTTCAAAACTGACTATTTCTTAACTTAAATGGATAGCTTTGCATTGGTTTCTTTAGGGAAAATCACCACTTGTCACAAGTTGCAGTCAAAAAGAAAAAAACTCGTAGATTACCAAAGGTAAAATAATCTTTTCTATAATCACAGGCACAAACTAGTAGAGATTCTCCAATCGTTCTGAGCCTGCTGCAATATCGCAAAGCCATGCATTCAACAGAAGAGACATAATTTCTGAGTGACTAAGAGCAGCGAAATAACAGAACTTGTCAAAAATCAAAACATCAGCCAAGCATCGATGAACTGATATAGACACAGAAAGCACAAGAACACTCAATCCTTTCCCACTAATCACAATTTTTGTCACAGACAGCATTTCGAGAACTGCAAAACAGGCACTAATGAAGCAACGATTGTAAAACAACATTATAAATCCAAAACAAAACACAATAAAACAGCATCATAAAAGTCAAAAGAAAGCAATAATGAGGCAACATTATCATACCCTGGTGAAGCCGCCTCACCCTTCTCGCCCATTGCCTCCTTCCGCTCTTTCAATATGGTCTTTGTGATCAAATTACAGAACATATACACAAACTCCACGGAATCATTAGCCGGGACAGGGTACGTTATCTTGCTAAACGTCTCCCAAGGCATGCTCGAATCCACCAATCCGACCACAGGAATCTGCAGGCGGAAGGCCTCCTTAATCACGGAGCTCTTCCTCTCGGTGTCGAAGATGACTATACAATCCGGCGCCTGAGGCGCGCAAATGTTGAACTTCTTGTTGCGGCCGCGGAACCGCCTTGGGTTCGAACGGTTGGTTAAAAAGCCTCCAAGGCGCCACGTGGTGTCGTGCTTGATTCCGATGGTCTTGGTCATCTGAGCAATTATTTCATCGTAGAGGGAGTTGGTGTTAACGAAGAGCAGCCGCGCGTCGTTGCGGGCGAGGTTGCCGATGAAATTACAAGCGTGGCGGAGGCAGATTAGGGTCTTGTCGGAGTCGACGATGCTGACGCCGTTGCGGGTGCCCTCGGAGAAGATTTTGAAGTGGTTGGACGTCACGCGGCGGCTGATGTGGGCGTTGGCGTTGAGGAGTTTCTGTATCACGACGGAGTGAAACGACATTTCGGCAGCAGATAGAGAAGGACTTCGTTTGTTGATTGATTTCAAATGGCCATGCCCATGTATGCAAGTGCTGTATGTAAGTATTATTAATGGCGGCTGAGCCGGATCGGATTTTGCAAGTCGAGTGGCAGGCAGCAGGGTTTAAGCGGCGGCGAGAGGAATTCACAAATCGGAAAATTTACAACACTGTACTTCTGCTTTTCTTTTCTTTTTTTCTTTTCTTTTCTTTTTTTTTTTTCCTTTTCTTTTTCTATTTATTTTCTGAACGAAATACAACCACACGGTCAGCGCCCCCGTGTATTATACGTCAGCAACGTAGTACAGTTAACTACTTAACCGGAAATAATTTATGTTTATATGGATCAATTTATAATTGAGTAAGTCTCCTAAGGAGACTGTTCACTGTTGTATGGTGGAAATGGGCCATGACCCGACTCGCCCCGCCCCGCTTCATCCACGCACCCAAATCGACCCACGCGTGAGGTTCACGGACCGTGTATGGGCCTCACGCGCAATATTTTGGAGTTTTACGGCTCGCTCCGCGGCCTTCGGCTCCACTCGCTCGCGTCTTGACCATAAAAGAAGCGGCAAACAAAAAAAATGGAAAAAAAAAAAAAAACTGGTCAAAGGGGGTTTGACCGGGTCAAATGGCGGGGCGGGTCGGGTCAAATGGGCGGGTGCTCTACGGTGGAACAGTTGCACCCAAGTTTTTGTCTTTATAATTAATTAAACTATACTCCATCCTAAAGAATGTATTCACTCCAATTTTCTTTTCTTGTTTGATCCGTTCACGATAGGCTTCTCGTGTTCATTTATAATAATAACGTGCACATAATACATTATCTTCTCAATCTTATTTTTCTTACTATTTCACAAAATTTGTTATTGTTGACCTCATTATTCCCTACTATTTAGACAATTTACTCAATAAAAAAATTACTATTATTTTTTATTTCACAAAAACTTCAGTGCAATCGGTTTCATACAGTGCAACCAGTTTGCTCGTTATGTTAAATAATATATAGTGTAATAATAAGCTAAAAATGGATGGTGGTGGAGTACTGGTTAGAGCATTGACTTTATAGCACTTTAGCTCTCTCTCTCTCTGTTGCCCAGGGTTCAACTCCTGCGGCTACAAGTTTTGTTTTTCCTTTTTTTTTTTTTTCAATATTTGATCTATTGTGACACTTTAAAAAGTTTTGTTTTTTCTCTTATTTTCAATATTTGATCTATTGGGACCCTTCCCATTTATATGTTTTTTAAATTTAGTTTGTATAATTTTTCAATTATTTTTGTTAATAAATTATTTATTCAAATAACATATAATATACAATTACTATATTATTTTAAATTTTTAATATTTTTATAATAAACTTAACTAAAAATAAGAGTTGTGATAAATAAAAATAAACATTGTCGCAATTACTTTTCATAACGACAATGATTACTTAGAAAAATAAATAAAAAGTACATGTTGGCATTAACAAAAATAACACTAAAAATAAGGGTTGTGATAAATAAAAATAAAAATTGTCGCAATTACTTTTCATAACGGCAATGATTACTTAGAAAAATAAATAAAAGTACATGTTGGCATGAACAAAAATAACAATCGTTGTGAAAAATAAAGTAATAGTTGTGAAACGTTACCTTTCTTCATAGTAATAATTACTTTTCACCACGACAATAATTACTTGATCAAATAACTTAAGGTATAAGTTGTCGTGAATAAAAGTAAATATTGTCGTTAAGAAAATTATTATTTTTGAAACATTACCTATATATTCATGTCAATGATTACTTTTTATTATTGTTATTTTATACGTTTTTCTTATGACAAATGTTTGTTTGAGCAATTTATATTAAAAAAAATTACATTAAATAATTCCCAATCAGGGTTTATTAATCCAATTAAGATTTAAGTTTTATCGTATATTTTTATCATGAGCAAAAATTGAAAATAAAATTACCTAAAAATGAGAAAGAAAAGAAAATTAAAATAAATAAAAAATGAAAAAATGAAAAAAAATAGAAAACTAATAAGATAAAAAAAAAGAAAGTCGAAACTTTATTAAAAAGCAAAAAAAAACAAAAAAAATAAAGAAAAATGAAAAAAAAAAGATGAAAATGGAAAAAGAAAAAAATAATGAAAATTAAAATGGAAAAGAAAACGTGAAAATAAAGAGAAATAAAAATTAACCAGAGCAAGATGCTACTAACGGGAATTGAACCGGTATCACCTTTTGTGTAATTGCACAGTGGTTTATAATTATATTTCTTTGCAACACAGATTTTTCTTTTTTATCTAAAAGATGCGTGCGGATCGGGTCTTGTGGGTCAAATCGGTTGCACCCAAATCTTACTCTTTTTATTTTACTCACAACTATATCTACTACTACCACTATTACTTTCTAATTTAAAACTCGTATCAAATAAAATGTAGCAAGCATATCGTGGATGAATGGAGTGTATATTTGTTGGGAAATTTATTAAAAGTTTTGATTGATTCCAAAACCAACTGACCCCAACCGAGTAGATGTTGCCAGATCCTAATGTTGGTAGTTAGGCTCGCTGTTTGAGCATTGTTAAGATTTTATCTTTACAGGACTCCAGCTGAAGATGGCAACAAGGCTTCACTCGAATAGAACATCAGGTGTAAGAAAAACACCCGAGCGTTCAAGTCTCAGAACAACAGCTAAGTATTCAAAGGGAGAAGTTGCAAGAGAACATCAGTTGTAAGGAAGACAACTGAGCGTTCGAAGCCAACTGATCAGAGTCAGATACAAGAAAGACAACTGAGCTTTCAAGATGGAACATCAGTTGTAGGACTCAATCAGTTAGATCAACAACTTGAAGTTCAAAGTCAGCTGAGAGTTCAACTGTTCCTACTCAGACAGAAGCATTCAGATAGAACATCAGCTGAAGACCAATCAGATGAAGATCAAACGACTCAACCGACTATCAAATGTTGGAGGTCAAAGGTTAAGATTTGAATTTCAAATAAGGAAGTCACGTGAAGGTTTGACTCTCTGTCATTACTTCATTTGGCCCAACACACGGCTGTCTCAGACGGAAAGCAGAAGCATGCAGTTGCCAAATCCGGAAAGTCTGCAGAGATGAGAGACAAGCCATCGCTTTCAAAGAACAGAGATCAACAGCTCCTCCAACGGCTAGTTGATTCTCTCCGCCTATAAATAAAGGCCTTCATTCATTCACCAAGACTATGGGAAAGACGAGACAGACAAGAGCAATGAGATAGACAAGCGAACATCACCAGCTGAGAGTTCATATCGCATAAGAGCTAAATTGGATTCAAACTCTAAGAACATCATTAGTTGAGAGTTCTAGAGTATTAGATTTTGTCTTTGTTTGTTTTCGATCCAACCTTAAGAACATCACTAGTTGAGAGTTCGTAGAGTGTTAGATCATAGCTCACTTCTTGTTTGAGCTATTAGTTGGAACCCCACCCTTTCACATATCCTCTCAAAAAGATTGTTAGGACCCTACTCTTCCCGGAATCGAGTAGATAGGTTGATTAGTACCCGTAAACTAATCTGTAAGGTTGATAAGTACCCGTAAACTTATCTCAACGGTTGCAAAGCCCGCGTAAGCTTTGTGGTTTGTCCAGAAGAACTTGGACTGAGTTGTGTTGACTCACAACTCCCCGTGGACGTAGGAGTTCTCTCCGAACCACGTAAATTCTTGTGTGTTGTGTTTATTTTTCAGTTACTTATTGCATATTCAACTGACTAACTAACTGCATACAAAGTGCATCTTTCCATATCAACTGACTTGGTTTTTGACCAACCTTGCATAAAAGCGTGAGTTGTTTTTACGAGTTGTTATTTTCCACCACATTCCGCACAACACCACTCTTCCAACTGAGTACTTTTACTCAGTTGTGAATCCAGCTGAGTCCCTGTTACTCGGTTGTGATTATTTTTCAAGAGTTGTTTTTAAAAGTTCTATCTGGTGTATCCCCCTCCCATACACCAGAACTCGTATCGGGACCATCAATATTTAATAAAAATAAATAAATTATAGTAATTTATATTTTTCGACTCTAAAGAATATATGTGTTTGAAAAAAAAATCATATACACTTTTTTTGAAGAAAAAAATGAGAAGCGATCCACATCGTTGATCTTTGTAGATCTATAATTGTCATCGACCTATGAATTATAATTGTATACGAAATGTATTATAATAACTCAAATATATATTATTATGATAATGCATTGTAATAAGGGATAAATTTATTTATATCCCTTTTGCATATAGTGGATTTGCAATATGTCCACTCCTTTTATTACATTTAATGTATGACATCTGACCCAAACAAACTTATTTTATTTCACTTTTTCTCACCTTGTCTTGTTGGATTCTCTTTAAAGTGGCTGATAACTCCTCTATCTTTTTCTCTCTATTTTTTTTTTGTCTTCTTGTATAGTACTTTCTTCCTCATCTTTCTTCTTTTCCCTTTCATGTGATCTACTCTCATGCATGCAAATGTCACTTATATTTTCACAGTCAAGAATCTCATGCGAAAGAATCTTGTTGACCGTCCTCTAAATATTAAGGTCATTTCATGAAGTCTCATTCACAATTCCATTTATCATCGAAGAAGTTTACAATTCCACAAAATAAGGCTCGTTCTTGACATTTTTATCATCGAAGAAGCCACTGTGTTTGAAGTACACACAGGTTAGTTGATTTTTTATTTATTAAATGGTGTACCAAAACCAGAAAAAATGGTCCTGATCAAATTGTAAATATATGACCAAGACCAAACATCGCAACGACCCCAACAAATATATTTTCGATCATGACTAATTATTTTTAATTGTTAACATTTCTTATACTAGTAGCTACGTAATTCTGATATTTTTCTAACAAGATAATCTTATATTGTAGAGAAAGTATGAAGCTACCACGAACCAATTGAAAACCACTTGGTTTATCTATAAATATTACAGATGAGAGGAATTTACATCCATAATTTCATAGGTGAATTGAAATTAATTTTATTTATTGGTATCAGAACAAGAAAAAATAGTCTTGATCAAATTTGAAACAAATGATCGGGACCAAACATCTGAACGATCACAACAATATATTTTTTATCACGACAAAATTTGTTTAGTTACTAAACATCGTTACATTAGTTAATAAGTATTTCCAATATTTTTCTAACATTAATGTCTTATTTTGTAGATAACGTACGAAGCCATCACAAACCAATTGAAAATTAATTGCTTCATACAGAAATTTTGCATAAGTAAGGAATTTCATCTATATTTTTACAAGTAAATTAAATTTTAATTTTATTTATTGGTACCGAAATAAGAACCAATAGTCTCGATCAAGTGAGTCTCGATCAAGAATGCAACCAATACATTTTTTATCATCACAGTAAAATATTGGTCATGATGAAAATTGTTTAATTTGTATGCATTTTGAAATAATTAGTTCTGTACTTATAATATTTTTTTGGCTTTTTGGTTTACAGATGAAGTGTAAGAAATTCATCGTTAAATATGGTGGGATATTAGGCGATACAGTGTATAATAGTGGAAAGTCATGCACTTTGTACGTGTCGTTGAATACAATAAGTTTCTCTATCATTAAAGATAATATCGACTTGATAATGATGTCGAAATCATTTAGTTGCATTTATGAATTATGGTGTTTATTAAAGTCTCAAAGTGGTTGAACTGTTAAATATTGTGTGAGCAATGATGATGATCTTTATCGTTTGTGTGGTCTTAAATTTGAGCCTATGTTGTATGTGGTGCACAATGATGATGTGTACAGACCTTCGTTTGATCTGAATTCGTCATCATATGCCTACGACAATCAATAGTCTTAATACCATGAGTATGTCGCGTCGTTCACACATATGGCTTCATCCAATTTATTTGGGGAAACTCAATTTGGAAGTGGCAGTGGTGCAAGCATTCCTACGCAGAAGATACCGACATTATAATCACGCGGGCATGTGGAATGTACTGTCGGAGCTAGACGAAGATGATGAAGAATATATCGAAGAATCCGAGTCCGATGAGGAGGAGGAAGAGGCAGAATCCCTAAATTTGAGTCTTACTTCTTTTGCAAATTTTGTTTCATGGGTGCACACTCAGGGCAGAGTGGAGAAGCTCTTGTCAGTGTTGATGCAGATTAATCGTGCACCCCTTGTTCATGAAGATACAAAATGCGCCAATGAAGTGGAAAAGCTAGAAAATTGGTTAGTTCCAATTATTCCACTTGATGCTACTGTCTCGCTTGTTGTAAGCGATCTTGACAAGATGTTAGACGGTCCGTTGGCACTGCACGAGATATTTTACAGTAAGGATGTTATATATCTTGTTGTTGGAATGTGGCATATGGAACAACGAGCTGAGTTTCGTACTTCTTGGTTTGATCTGGATCATGTTCACTACAAATGCAGGTATAATGACTGTCCTTTTCTTATACGTGCCCGGTTCCATGGTAAGTATTGGTATATATGCAAGTTCAATTCGATACATTCATGCAATCTTAACCTGGACCGTGGTGTTATTCAAAGGAATGTCAGTTCCACATTGTCATGACAGCTTTTTTAACTTTGTCTCTTATCACTTGGACAACTCCTCCATAAACCAACGCTTTTGAGTTCGAGCACGCTTTCTCTTTTCTTCCAATGGGAACTATTCACTGTGAGTCGTTCAATATAATTCTTTAAAACTCTAAATGTATAAGCGCCCCAGGAAAATCTATTCCACGCGTCCAGATTATCCACCAACACCCAAAACCACAACGACACAATCTGTCTTTCATCCACAACCAACCCCACATAAAAATAGACGAGAACGTTGGCCACCTTTAGACGAAGCTCACCGTTAGGGTCATTGATTCCATTTGGCTCGGTAAAGTGAAAAAATAGGTTCTCGCCACTTAATGAAGTAAATTCACAAAATTGCTGAAAAGCTAAAACATTCTCAGGCAAGTGCTCGGCATGTGGATCCAATAAGGTGGGTCCGAATCTCAAGCGGACACTAAGCAGAATTCTTGAGGCTCGAATCTGATATTTGTATCACCAATTTGGAACCAAGTCTCAAAATATCGAGCACCGAATAACTCTATTTCTCGAGCTACAACCATATGTAGCACTTTACCACTTGCTTTGCCCTCCGGCCATCGAATAAGGTAGCCAAAACACCCGGCCATAAATCGTTGAAGTAATCGAATCTGAATCAGTGACATATAACAAGCTTTGTACGATATGTTCACTTTCGGGTGCCATTCTATTATTTTTTTCCTCTTACATGACCAAATAATCTGCAACATAATTCAAACATAACACAAGTCACAATCACAAAGTAAAATGTAATACTATGGAAAAGATAATTTGGTCACGAATGTAATAAAATGGTAACGATTATTACTTAATCAAACATGACCATTACTATATTTTTTATAACCGTGACTATTTTTTTTTTTCAAATCTCAATAAGTTGTATATTTATCATATAAAACGAATGAATAATATTGATAAGTCCTAAACAATCAACAACATATAAGTCTAGAATAAGTATTTCATAATTCAATATTATATTTAAGCAAAATAAATATTATAAACACCAATTAGTAACAATTTTCACTACAAAAAAATAGCCAAATTACCGAGAAAATTGCCGACGGAAAAAATGCCGCCGTCAATTACCGACCATATATCGACGGCAAAAAAGACGGGTCGGATGTGATAAAATTACCAACAGAATACCGACGGCAATTTGACGGGAATATTCCTGCTAAAATCACTTACGGCATTACCGAGGGAACTTTCCCTCAGTAATTTACCAAGGGCGGATACCGTCGGTAAAATGTGATTAAATATTAAATTTATTTATGGAAGCCATTACCGACGGCAATTCCCTCAGTAATTACCAAGGGCATGTGTGTCGTCGGTAATTACCGAGGGAACACACGCCGTCGGTGATTTAGCATGGGTCGGGTAATTACCGATGCGTGTTCCGTCGGTAATTTCTTAATTGAAATTGGGACTTGCATTCCTAATTTCGCATTTCACCTCGGTCCCCATTCGCCACCGTCGTCGTCCCTCTCTGCCGCTCCGCTGCCGACCTAGGTAATTTTTGAACCCTCTCTCTCTCGTGTTCCTTGTATCTCTTTCTCTCTCTAACCCGCCATATCTCTCTCTTTCAGTTTTCCTCTCTCTTTCAGTTTCTTCCTTCTCTGCCGTTGCTGTTACCGCGCCGCTCCGCTACCACTGTGGTAAGTTGTCCTCTTTCTCTCTCTCGTATTCCTTCTCTCTCTCTCTCTCTCTCTCTCTCTCTCTCTCTCTCTCTAAAACTTGCTATCTCTCTCTGTCTCAGTTTTGCTCTCTCTGCCGCCGGTCTGCCGCCGCCACACCACCGCCACTGCGCCATTGTCCATTAGGGTTAGTTCTTGTTTCAATTTATACGAATTTAATGAATTTGGGTTTGTTCTTGTTTCAATTTATACGAATTTGATATGTTTGTGTTTGTGTTCGTGTTTGATATGTTTGATAAGTATATTGATTGTTCGTATTAAAAGTGAAGATGAATATGCATAACCGCAATTGTTTATCTTGAAACTGATTGAAACTTGAACATGTTGATATGCATAAGTTGTGAATATGAAGTTAAGATGAATATGCATAAAGTTTTTGAATGTGAACATGTAATTTGAAACTATTTGCTATAAGTTGTTTCCATTATTGTGTATAAATGATGTAATTCTAGTTTTATGTGATTATATTGTGGGATAGATTTAATCAATTTCTTAAGGATCTTCTCCCTTTGGGATATGTAGTGCCCCGTTACCCGGGGCTATGCGGATCGGGCGGGCCGCTACGGGGTAGGTTAAACCGTAAAGACTTAACTTGAATATTACCTCGAATCGAAAGTAAATAAAAATGAAAGGTTGATTATTGATATTAATCGAATGATAAGAGTTGGAATAAGAGGAGTTAAGGTGGGTGATTATTCGAAACAACATTTGCCCTAGCTTTACATAACTGAGGTCGATGTATGAAGACACCGGTGCGCACTGCGGAAGCGTTCAAGAACACACCTATCATACAAGAGACTGTTTGAGTTAAAATGAGGTAACAATGTTTAAGGGTTATAGATTCAACGAGAATACAAACGAGGTACTTAGACTGCAGAAGTCATAAAGAAAGCCAATGATGACGACCACAAGATCGACACCCAACATGCACTTGACAGCTTGGATATCACCCCCTTCACATCCACGTCGTTCAACCTGCATTAGGGAAAACAATGCAGGGGGTTGAGTATAAAAATACTTAGTGGTTCTGTGCCCCTCTTTGAAAAACATTTTATAAGAATATTGCATGCTTCAATACTTTACTAAAAACACCTTTCACATAAGCAAAACAATTTTAAATGTAAACACGAGTACTCGTATCACAACTTCTCACATTCTGTTACCGTCCCAGTTCAAATAGAGGGGAGCCACTCCCTCTGATGTGAGCACGATGAGCAACCTATGGACAATAAATCCGACTTCAAGAATAAATGAAAAGGGGGCTAATTACAAGTCCAAGACTAATCAATATTGGACCAAATGGTGACTTTTAATCAAGTTGGTGGGCGGAACTCAACATGAAGTGTGGACTCGTTAGCTATCAGATTCTGGAGGCCCGAGAACAAGAATGAAGGTGCAATTTTCGTGCATAATAAAGAGGCTTCATAAAGAGTCTATTTATTTTATTTATTATGTGTTAAATAAGTGACTTTTGAAGTCTTGAGTCATAAGTAGTCATTAGTAGTTAATAAGTGGTTTAATTAGTGTTAAATAAGTCTATTTATGAGTTTAATTAGTATCATAAGTACTATCATTATTGGTAGGCTACGAAGAGTCCTTTTCTATCCTATAAATAGGCTTGATATCCTTTGTAATCGAATAACATATACACCTTGAGTTATAAACGAAAATTGGCTTTGCCTTTGTGAGTTGAATTTCTCTCTTGTAGAGTTTTCACTTGTTCCGAACTTATCAAGACTAGTGAGCAAAGTCTTGTGGCGTTCAACCATACCGAGGTTCTTGGCTGATTATATAGCCAACGGGTCGAGGTTTTCTTCGCTCTAGGAGGTGATCAAACTGGATTCTCGATCTAGGGAGACCGCTGCCTACCTCTTATACGAAGGGTTCTTGGATCTTTTATCCAACGGGTCCTCCGTCCGTATCATTTGGTATCAGAGCAATCTGGTATTGATCTGAACCTCTATCTTTATATTTTCTATCCAAAAAAAAATACGAAAAAATGAGCAAATCGTTGAAGGAGCATCGAGAGCGTGCATACGTTCTTCGGATGAAAACTAAGCTAATGTTGGCGGAGATTAAGGCAGCCAATGAAGAGTTGAGGAAGCTTGTGGAAGTAACAACAAGGAAGACCTTTTGTGACATGCCGATCCAAGGTTGTGATTCCACACCACAATTGGAGGTCCAACCAAATGGAGAGAAGAGAATTGAGGACAAGGTGATTGTTCCCCAGATTTTCAACAAGGTTTCTTCCATTGTGGTCGAAGAACTCGAGGATCCTAATCCATTTGTTCTTGTTTCTCAAGTTCATGACAACAACCAACATGAAAGCATAGTAGTTGCAAGTGACCAGAAAATAACTAGGGGCGAATTCATTGTTGAAAGTTGTGCAGATGTGGTATGTGTTTCCTTGGTGCCACTGTTGAGCGTTCCTCCATTGAATCACAAATCTTCATTTCAAATGTCGTGGTTGAATGTTCATGACAATAACGAGGTGTACTCACAAACAAGGAAATCATTCCAAATTGGAGCAATTCTGGATTTGAGGACAAATCATTGTCAAGATGAGGGGAATGACAGACCCCGAGGTACGTGGTTTGTTTCTATTTTGCAGGTATATCATTTCGATATGGAACCATGTACAACTATCAAAATCAAGGATGAAAATTACGTCTTCAAACCAGGAGGATTGGATTACCTATTCCTACACACTGACTTTTCTTTTGGAAATAAGATTCGGGACGAATCTTCTTGAAGAAGAAGGGAATGATGTGAGCACGATGAGCAACCTATGGACAATAAATCCGACTTCAAGAATAAATGAAAAGGGGGCTAATTACAAGTCCAAGACTAATCAATATTGGACCAAATGGTGACTTTTAATCAAGTTGGTGGGCGGAACTCAACATGAAGTGTGGACTCGTTAGCTATCAGATTCTGGAGGCCCGAGAACAAGAATGAAGGTGCAATTTTCGTAAAATTGCACCTTCATTCTTGTTCTCGGGCCTCCAGAATCTGATAGCTAACGAGTCCACACTTCATGTTGAGTTCCGCCCACCAACTTGATTAAAAGTCACCATTTGGTCCAATATTGATTAGTCTTGGACTTGTAATTAGCCCCCTTTTCATTTATTCTTGAAGTCGGATTTATTGTCCATAGGTTGCTCATCGTGCTCACATCATTCCCTTCTTCTTCAAGAAGATTCGTCCCGAATCTTATTTCCAAAAGAAAAGTCAGTGTGTAGGAATAGGTAATCCAATCCTCCTGGTTTGAAGACGTAATTTTCATCCTTGATTTTGATAGTTGTACATGGTTCCATATCGAAATGATATACCTGCAAAATAGAAACAAACCACGTACCTCGGGGTCTGTCATTCCCCTCATCTTGACAATGATTTGTCCTCAAATCCAGAATTGCTCCAATTTGGAATGATTTCCTTGTTTGTGAGTACACCTCGTTATTGTCATGAACATTCAACCACGACATTTGAAATGAAGATTTGTGATTCAATGGAGGAACGCTCAACAGTGGCACCAAGGAAACACATACCACATCTGCACAACTTTCAACAATGAATTCGCCCCTAGTTATTTTCTGGTCACTTGCAACTACTATGCTTTCATGTTGGTTGTTGTCATGAACTTGAGAAACAAGAACAAATGGATTAGGATCCTCGAGTTCTTCGACCACAATGGAAGAAACCTTGTTGAAAATCTGGGGAACAATCACCTTGTCCTCAATTCTCTTCTCTCCATTTGGTTGGACCTCCAATTGTGGTGTGGAATCACAACCTTGGATCGGCATGTCACAAAAGGTCTTCCTTGTTGTTACTTCCACAAGCTTCCTCAACTCTTCATTGGCTGCCTTAATCTCCGCCAACATTAGCTTAGTTTTCATCCGAAGAACGTATGCACGCTCTCGATGCTCCTTCAACGATTTGCTCATTTTTTCGTATTTTTTTTTGGATAGAAAATATAAAGATAGAGGTTCAGATCAATACCAGATTGCTCTGATACCAAATGATACGGACGGAGGACCCGTTGGATAAAAGATCCAAGAACCCTTCGTATAAGAGGTAGGCAGCGGTCTCCCTAGATCGAGAATCCAGTTTGATCACCTCCTAGAGCGAAGAAAACCTCGACCCGTTGGCTATATAATCAGCCAAGAACCTCGGTATGGTTGAACGCCACAAGACTTTGCTCACTAGTCTTGATAAGTTCGGAACAAGTGAAAACTCTACAAGAGAGAAATTCAACTCACAAAGGCAAAGCCAATTTTCGTTTATAACTCAAGGTGTATATGTTATTCGATTACAAAGGATATCAAGCCTATTTATAGGATAGAAAAGGACTCTTCGTAGCCTACCAATAATGATAGTACTTATGATACTAATTAAACTCATAAATAGACTTATTTAACACTAATTAAACCACTTATTAACTACTAATGACTACTTATGACTCAAGACTTCAAAAGTCACTTATTTAACACATAATAAATAAAATAAATAGACTCTTTATGAAGCCTCTTTATTATGCACGAAAATTGCACCTTCATTCTTGTTCTCGGGCCTCCAGAATCTGATAGCTAACGAGTCCACACTTCATGTTGAGTTCCGCCCACCAACTTGATTAAAAGTCACCATTTGGTCCAATATTGATTAGTCTTGGACTTGTAATTAGCCCCCTTTTCATTTATTCTTGAAGTCGGATTTATTGTCCATAGGTTGCTCATCGTGCTCACATCACCCTCTATTGGAATCGTCATAACTTCTTGTGTGCATTACCTTGGCTTGATCGGAGCTCAAGGCCGATCGTTAATATAACATTTAAGCATGCGTATCAAGTAAAAAGCTTTTGGGGTTTAATAACCCGAAATGTTACCTCGTGGGAATCTAACCCACACTTGAAAATAAGATAACCCACCTTTCACCTCCAAAGAGATAAGTCTAGTCCTTGAATTCTATCGCCAACGTCTCCTACAAGACGGTCTTAACAATCTTAGGCCTTTAATTATTCAAGGAGAAGATTAACGGGCTTATAACAATATCCTAAGTCTACCTATTCCCGATTTATCCTTAAATCTTAAGAAAACCAATGAGGAATCTCCTCATATCTTTAATTCATAAATACGGATCAAATGTCCAAGACTTTGAAGCAATATGATTTATAAATTCATGCCATGCTATGTCATGTGATGCGTGTGCTTACATAAATACCTGGCATAAGCTTTCTTTATTCAAGTCATTATACGAATTAAAAATCATACGATATCATAAGCATGAAATTTAGAAGTGAAATATGTCTTTAGAATTTCTACAGACAATTGGCGTGCATAAAAACAGTTTAAGAAGCCATCTTCGAAGGATCACCATTTTTTCTGTACAGTAAACATGTAAGCACGTAATATATCATTTTGGAATCCTCATAACTCATACTTTAACTCTCATTTAGCCTCCTATTATAAATGATTAATGGTTTGAGAGTTATACTTAAGAGAATGGGTCACTGCACAATATCTTTCTTAAGAGCCTGACTTTGGTCGATTCACCAACATATTATCTAATATTAGGCAGAAAACTTTATGCTAGCATAGAAGACATATCATACTAGCTATTGCCCAAATTTTGAGTTAATCCGACCATGATAAGACAACTAACGAGCCATCGCAAACTGACCGACAACAAGACTTTGCTTAAAAATTTACTCAAGCAATTAAGAAAAACTTTTCTGCACAAAGGCTAGGTAAAGACTTAAAACTGACTTTTCTCGGACTTTGTTAGAATCAGTGGTTTACATTTTCAGAATCTTACGGATGTCTAGTTTATTTTAGGAAAAAGCGGTTTGTGAATACGAGTCCCGACGAGCAAGATATGCCCATTCAAACAGAACTGCGCAAGCTGACGGAAAAACTGCTTGTGCGGCTGATTTGTAAACTATAATAATTCACGTACTTGATAAATTTCTCTCAAATTTTATAGCATTACATAACTCATATTAGGCTATAACATATCAGAAATTCAGATCAAACCGAGTTATTTACCCCTCTCTAACAGATGCTCCGATTGACGGCATTACATAGCTAAAACTGATATTTTCTAATGATGGATTGGAAATAGCATAACACAAATAAATTCACCAACCATCCTGTACTAAACCAATTTCAGAGATCCTTATCATTTTAGAAACTTTAGGATGTTCTTGACACACTCCAAAAAGTCATTTGATAAAATTCTTGTTAGTTTTCAAGATATGACTATATCTTTCACACTTAGGCAGTTTTTGACATAATCTGCGCAACCTAAACTCATGCTCGGTTTGGCCTAATTGTACTCATGATAACATTATCATTTTTTAACACGACATACTTAATATAACAAAGTTTTACAGTGAGTTGGTTTCACTCAAATCCAGTGACTAAATCAAAGAGATATACACTGAACAATATACATAAAAGTTTAACGTACGAGCTGTCAAAGACTCAACTCTATGCATTATGCATCCCACAACACCATCAATCGTGTATAATCTAATAAATCATTCAATGAACATGTTGGAGAATGTTTTCAGATCATAAACAACCACATAAGTTGATCATACAAACCATATAACGCCCTATCTTAGTTCATGCTTCAATCTGCACATATATATATATATATATATGCATAGAGTTTCATAGAAATTCATCAAACAACCATGTCAATTCAACATCTATGATTGGATTGAGGGCCCCAACCCTCACGACTCAATCCATATCTCCAATTTTCTCATGCTTTTATCATTATTCTTCCCCTAATCATGCTCCTATCGAAAAAGGTAAATCAAAAACGAAAATAAAAAGAGTTTGAATCATTATACCTAGTCTTTCCCCCTTCTTTCTTTTCTCTCTTCCATCTCAGTTTCTCCTCTCTCTCGTGTCTTAGCTGTTCGAACCGAACACTTCCTCCTCTATTGGAGCTCCAACTACCGTGGGATGGTGGTGGAATGGTGGTTAAGGGAAGGAATGATGAGAAGGGTTAAAGGAGAAGAAAGGTGATCAAAATGTGAAGTGTATGTGTTTCTGCAGTGAGGGAGTGATGTTGCTGCTGCTGATATGGAGAAGGAGGTGGAGGGATGCTAATAAAGAAGGAAGAAGAAGGATTAGGGTGGATATAGGTTAGACAACATCATTAGGCTAAACCTTCTCTTATTGGTTCATTTGAAGGTGGACATTGGGAATGAAATAAGCATGCTTAAGCAAATCTTTTCCTTCTCTCCTACTCTCTCGACAGTATCTCTCACTCTCTCTCTCTCCTTATTTTTCATTCACACAAAGTAGCATACATACACGCACACAACACATATGCACATCTGCAGACACACATTAACACACACACACACACGTATGTATATATATTATATTGCTAATTTTTACTTTTAGATCTTATTGCATCTTTCGGATAGTAATGTGTCGTATCTTAGTCGAATTGTAATTTAGACCGGGTAAATGAATAGTATTAATTATTTTGGTTCCAACAAGCCCAATATTAAATATAAAATTTTATAAGGCGCTCTCTCTAAAAATAAATAAGCATTCAAATAATTCACATTATCATAACTATAAGTAATTCCATTGTGATTAATTATTTAACAACAACATCCAATAATAAAGTCATAGAATATTATCTCACATTAGCCACATAATATGGAATACTCGTGATTATGCAAATGCATGGATAAAATTTTAGCTTTGAAACCTTTAGATTTTATAATTTGGAATGAAATCTATCCTAAAAACCTATCGGGAATAAGTGACCATTCTATTATTCTAATTATTTCTGTTTTTATTCTATTATATTAGGGCGAAATTTTTAGGCCCAAATTTTCGGGTTTCTACATCCTGTCCTCCTTAAAATAATTTCGTCCTCGAAATTGCGTACTTCTTACAAGTACAAGATTTTTTCTTTTCTTGACTCATCATCATCATCATCATTTTGCCTAATGGCAATAATACTTCTGTTGCCCACTCTGACCATCCTAGGCACTTTTTACTTAAGTCTTTGCTAAAGACTAATCATAGATAATATACCTCTAATATACCTCTAACGGGTATCTGATAATACTTGGAGGCAACTTACCTTATACATGAGGGAATATACCCTTCCTTAACAAGAATTATATGGTCAATCCTATATCATAACATTTGGCTCAATACATTTTATCCACGGTCTAGATCCAAAATACTTAACTTAATTTAACATTTTGCTAACGTACTTTCATCGTCAATCTCGTCTTATAATAGTTTCAAGCATCATCGTGGATTCGATCGTTTCCTTTGTCACTCTCCTTATCATTGTCGTTTGTCGCATCTGAATTTGTGAAAATGAATTTCGGCATCGTAGGTATGGCAATAGCGTGCTTATCAGTGTCGTGGACAGACTTGCTTGTCATGATGTATTCGTTGTTGTTGTTTCTCCTAGAGCGGACCTAATTATCACATTTCTGAATGGAATGGATCGTTCCAGTTTATTGTGACGGCGGCAACCTCTTGGTCATTGTTGGCATCTTCATTTCGTACTCTTGTCAATTCCTTGAAGTCAGTCCTAATCAAATTCTACCTATCGGTACTAGCGTCGTATATATATATATATTCACAAAATGTCCATTCCTTCAGGCCTCATGTACATAGTTCACTTCATAAGGTTTCACATTATCACCCTTACGTAGCTTGGTACTTTTCATGGTTTCGTTTTGTGTAAGTCATTCTTCTTTAAGGGTAATTCTTCATACTAGTCATTACATCTCCAGTTTGTGATAGGATGGTGACGGCTTCTGATTGTTGATTTTGGAGTTCATAATTGGTGCATCTCAGGGCTAGTGTCTTCATCGGGTAAGATGTTCGCTTGGAAAGGTAAATCGAGGGGTTAATGGATCCTAGTTCGAAAATTCTATAGTCATTTCTCGTGAGAGTCATTGACGTGTAGCATATCTGGTGTCGGTGCAGTTTCAAATCATAGTTTTATTGGCGCCCTTGTACTCTATCTACGGATTCCGAATAACTTCTAACTTATGCATGTAATCTCAAGTACCATACTACCTACTCTTTATCACAGAGTTCTAACTCATTTGTTCTTCTTGAACTGACCCAAAACATCGAACAATATTGTTGTCTTAATCATAACTGCGACGTTAGTCACCTAGGCTTACTTGTATGGTAATCGTACTTTATTTATATCGTCATAGACCATCAACATTTCCCGTTATAGGACATATCTTAGTTCTTATATACGGATCAAAATTGTTGCTCCCTTTGGCTAAGGCCAAACTTACTTAACGTTTCATCTTAATCGTAATCGCGCGCTAGTGGTAATAATGTAGCCTAAATTATTTAGTGACGTGGTTGGGACTTTATCGAGAATTTTGCAACACTTTTTTCGTTCTAGAGAGTGCCAATCTTAGTCACTTATACGTGGCGTCAGAAAGGAAATAACATTCTCGGGATCGTAGAGATCATCGTGCGCGTAAAGATTAACTGATAAGTTTTCTAGGACCGTACACACGTCATAAATGGGTCAAGAGACAGAAAATGACTTCACATAGGAAAAATCACACATAATGAGGATCATCAAAGATCGAATAACATTCTTGGGTTGCACAAGATTTGGCATTAACCAACATAAATTTTGTAAACAAGTTTTAAGATGTTAGCTTATAAGTCAGGGACTTAGTCATGGACTTTCGATATAAACCTTGCCTCACTTAAGGACTTAAATGACATCGTAAAAGAAGTAGTTTGCCTCAATCAAGGACTTTTCAATGATTATGACAAGGAAAATGAGCTTTCATTCTACAAAATATGCAAAAAAAATGTGCATCTGATGAGGACTTCATGGGGTTAAAGAGAATTTAACACTGTGAAGAAGAATTCGCGATGCACTTACGTACCCTTTAAGAACATTCGCTTACTTAACGTGGTCTTAACATAACAGGGTGCATCGTGGAGAAGATAGCGATGCACTTCCAGTGGAACGGAGTGTTAATACGTTTCATGGCCTTTGATCGGAAGATTTATGAAACATTTAGTTGATTGAGGATGTTAGAAAAGACTGGTACTTCCATATGAAGTCGAATTATAATCAAATGAAACTTTGCTCACCATTGAGCCTGTTCGTAGTTCAAGGTGTGTCTTAGAAAGAATTGTTAATGCGACACACCATACTGGGGTCATGACAAATCATTGTTTCATGATTACTAGGTACGTAGAGATGAGGTCTGAACGAAGACGGTCATGTAAGAAGTTGAAATTTCTGAAAGGAATTACTAGACATACACGTGTCATTTAACAACATTGTTCATAATTATGTTAAGACACAATACTAGGTGTGTTATAGAAGCAAACCTTTGGATAATACACTTCAGATCTATGGCAAAGAATAAAATATTTTTTACTACGTGGTCGAATGTCAAGGAAAGTCAGGAATATCAATTTAAGGGAGGGTTGGGTGGGGCTATGTTTGAATGAAAACAGAGTTTAAAAAGTATATTAATCAAGGCCAGGAGAAGATCTGTTGTTATCAAAGATTTTCTCGAGTGAGATAACTGCTAACCAGGGCATTTCAACATTAGTGGATGAGGTGGTAGTTTGAGAATATTACGTCATAAATCTTATGGAACACTTGAGAGAGTCATTACTCATTAGGCCAAATTGGCAAATGAGCAGGAGTCATGAGATCTTTCGAGTCCAATTTCCTCGAGAAAAAGAGGATTTTAATATTACATTCGTGAAAAGAAGTATGAAATTAAGACATAAGAGATTCGTACTTGAGGTGTTAAAGCAAATTTTTATGAATCTTGGAGGGTAGGCAAGATAGATCATGTGGCCAATACGGGTAGAATAAGCTTGTTATGCCATATAGGTACTGGAAGAAATCATTAATGATTCGCATTTGCCTAAATCATCCTTAAGGATCTAATATTTTCTTTTACGTCTTTATCGATATGAAATGGTTGATCCCTTTTGAAGGTGACTTCGCGACGACTAATAACAGCTTCCAACGAAATTGACGTCTTTCATCGTTCATGAAGTTTCTATTACTTATAAGCTTCTTGAGAGCTTAAGACATCATGATGAGGTGCTAACCATCATATCGGGAAGTTATATTGGTGTTTTCCTTACTCGTGCCTCATATCTTTCATATTCATCGTTCGTCTCTTCATTATATCTTACGAGCTTCATTATAGAATTTCCCTTATCATTACATCGATTTTTATCGAATCTTAACTTGTCTATGACTTTCTTTCTTGTATCATTCTGTTACTTCACATTATGAACGTCTTAACTTTTTACTGGAAGCACTTTTTCGCCTTAATTTATAGATAGAGCATGCACTTGGTTCCTTTTTCGTATTTTAGGTTCTTACTAAGGACTAATCATTCTATCTAGGCATATCATGCTTCAAAAGGATCATAACATTTTTATGACTACAAAATATAGGGAAATTACCTACATTGTTAGCACTTGGGGCAATATGATTCATAAGAGAAAGAATATAACTCTTTCTAGAGCATATAACTTAGCATGCAACTTGATTCGTACCATCTTGATATGGGACAAATTTAAACTCATCCTTCGTGAGAGGAATCTTTGACCGTACCTTTAAATCGTGTCCTTTCAAAAATCGTAAAGGCAAGACATACATATCATTTCTTTGGTAGAGAGTCAATCTTCTCGTAATAGCATCTAACTTGCAATCATCGTAGGTTAATAATAGTTTGTGTCCTTGTCACTAATGTATCTTATTATTAGCTCTTGAAATATGACCTCTTATCCGAGGTTACATGAACGTAATTTATTTCATATGCTTTCGTAATATCTTCTTCTTAGCGTAGTCCGGTACACTCTTTGGTTTCGCGTTGAAGAAATTGACAGTTGAATGGGCTCTTGATTATTGAATCATTTATTCACAACTTTGTATCGTTGATCGATAATCGTCAGTTAATGCTCTCACCATTGGTACATTCTTAGTTGGTTTCTTTGTCTCCTTTTGCGAGTAGAGATTTAAGGCAAAACACGGTTTTAGCGGATCTTAAGTTTTGAAAATATTCTTCAGTCACATCTCCTGAAGCGTGGTGCATCCATCATTGGCACGGTTTCAAATCCTAAACTTTCCTTTCAGCTTCTCATTACTTTGTCGAAACATCGTCGGGGGTAACAAACGTTAACTTTACAGAGTTAGTCTTAGTTTCTCACACACGATGTTATAATCAAGAGACCTTAATACTTAAGATTGAAAGTGTCCTCATGTTTGTAAAAGATTACTGGCTTGCTTTTGCAATAACATAAAATCTTGTTTGAATTGGGCAATTGAAAATGACCATATATAGGAAGAATCTCATATATATAAGAAGGATTTTTTTTTATCAATTAAATATTTCAAAAAGAGTGAAGGTGGTCATTAAGAAGCATAGAAAGAATGGCTTGCCTTAATTAAGGGCTTTTCAAATAGTTATGATCGGTAAATTAGGTACTTGTGATACATGATATGCCTGCAATGAGGACATCATAGAGTTGAAAGTAATTAAGACTTTTGAAGAAGGATTAAGGTTCTCAATGGAATCATATGTGTCACCAAAAAGAATATCAATTATAATTGGATTAGTATACAACACTAGGTGTGCTATAGAGACAAATTTTAGATAACACACATAAAAAGTACTTAGGTCGGTAGTCAAACATTTCATGATCGTGGAATGTTAGGAAAAGTTAAGGATTTAAATTGCTAAGAGAGAATGGAAATCATATTAGAAGGAGTTGGAATTCAAATACATTAAGCAATTAAGTAAAGAAGATGTTTGTTGCTATAGAGAAAATACTTAGGCGGAATAAAGGCTAACTTGGATATCTTCAATATCAAAGAATAGAGTGGTAAATTGAGAACATTGCATCATAACAAATTCAAGGAGATCGTTTAGAAAGTCATCACTAGCTAGGCCTTCATAGCGCAAGAATGATGTGATCATAAGGTCTCATGAGCCAAAACAGATTGAAATAGAAGATCCTTATACCACGAACACGAAAGAATTTCACATGTGATGCACCTAAAATAGAAGGTCTTATTCTATTCTATTAGGGCGAAATTTTTAGGTCCGAATTTGTGGGTTTTTACAGGATAGAAATTGATTACTTCTTAAGGATCTTCTCCCAACAAATGACTGTTTTTAATTTGATTAATTATTGTATTTTTTTATTGCTTATTTTATATTGTATTGCTTGAACAATTGGGGGCCGGGTAGACTTAGTAAATTAGAACGATTATGGTTAACATAGTTGGTGGAGTTGAGCACTTGGTAGTTAGGATAGTGGGGTTATGCTGTCGAAATTTCGTCTGATCAAGTAATTTACGACTGACGTTCTTTCTTTTTTCAATTAGAAATTACAAGAATTAGTGATAATCGTAAGTGGATGTATGCGAGATATAATGATCGTTCTGCATTTGAAATTGGACTTGAGGGTTTCCTTGAGTATGCGATAACTCAAATGGCTTATACAGATGGAGTAGGTAACATTAGGTGTCCGTATAGGAAGTGTAAGCACGTGATCTTTTTATCCGTGCCTACAGTCAGACAACATGTTACTAGGCGGGGGTTTGTCCAAAATTATACAACATGGGTTTATCATGAGGAAGAACTAGTGGATAGGCGACTAGAACATACTAGAATGGATGAGGATGATGAGTCCTACAATAACTATCAAAGGATGATGTATGATCATGCTTGTCCTAGTAATTTTGAATATCCTCCAAATCTGGAAGAGCCGCCTAATCCTGCTGCTCAAGAGTTTGGTTAGTAATTATCAATTCAGTTCATAAGTAATATATATATTATATCTCACAAATAATAATTTAGTTGTCTTCTATATATGAATAAACAAAGCTTGCAAAATGGACTCCCGCTGACTGCCTTGAACTATGATATTTCTTCCGAATCCACACAAAGGAGGATGACAGTTATGCGACACAGAGGGATGAAAAATTTGATGCAAGTATTTAAGTTTATTCAAATATTAGTAATATATATTGAAATGTATTTATTTTTTAACAATTATGCATTGTTATGTATGAATTAGGCGGAAACTCATCGCATTGCTGTAGAGACAAGACGAGAGGACTTGAACGAGATCTACTTGGAGATTGTACATCCCAAGAGGTCAAAGTGGTACAACATTGGAAGTGCCGGTGTGAGCCAGGTCAGTAGGTGGTCTACTGATAGCACTGGCACTTCAGCGCTGACGTAGGAGATGTACGAGATCCGGATCTCCACGTTTGAAGAGCGGCTGCAGAAGACTGAGGAGGACAGGGCTGCAGAACGAGCAACACGGGAAGCCATCGAGCAACGGATGGCTACGTTCGAGCAGTTTATGCAGTCGGCTCAGCTACCTCCTCGCCCTCTCCCTAGTTGATTAGGTTCTTCGTCTTGTCTAACAGTTGTTTATATACTCCGTACATCTACTATATTGAATACTTTGGAACAACATTACACTCGTATTTTACATTTGTTTATATATATTACTATTGATTTGGTATATTGTGATTTGTGTATTTGGTGTTTGATTTGTTATATTGTGGGTTGTGTAGTTGAATCGTGAAACAGGTATTAAAAAAATGAAATCAAAATAAAATAAAAAACAAATAAATAAATAAAATTACCGACGGGAGAAACGCCCTCAGTAATTACCGACGGCAACGCCGTCGGTGATTTCGCTTAGGTAACGGGTGAAATCACCGACGACAAGATTGTCTCTTGACAATTACCGATGGCACTGCCTTCGGTATTTCTGCCAAGTAATAACCAGCAATTCCACCCTGAATCGTTGATCACATTTACCAATGTCAGTACCGTCGGTAATTACCGACAGTCGTCAATATCATCGGTAATGTCATCATCGACGACAAGTTCAATGGCGGTTGCTTCCCGTCGGTAATAAAATTACCGATGGCATCTGGTGAATTACTAACGGTATATCCCCTTGGTAATTGACCTGTTTTTGTAGTGTTTCATAATTTAGTATTGTAATCAAGTTTTAATCCAAAACAAATTGATGTAAATATCTTTTCTCAATCTAAGGAGGTCGGCCTATTTTTAATTTCCAACTAGTAAACAATTGTTGTCAATCCAAACAAATTTGTAACACATTTTACCTGATTATTTTCATACATATATAAGTATAGTACGCGAAACAGGAATAAGAAAGACATACCATTCAACAAATATTAGTCACGACTATTGAAACAATAGTAATGATCATAATGCGTGCAAATATCACCATGATCATTAATGATACTGATGAGTCCATATTTTGTGTCTTTTTAGCGTCTGTCTTAGGTAGTTTAGATCGAGTCTCTGTGTGTGTTTTGTCTAGTTTTAGTATTCTGGAGGACATATCTGGGCAGGAGGGTGTTTGCTGCCTTGCAGGTGAAAACTAGGCAATACAGGGAAAGAAAGCAACATTTTTGGAAGCAGGTCATGCAGAGCCATATTGGTCAAGAAAGATAGGAGGAGTGTTTTGGTCAGCAGACTAGTTTCTCTCCTAGGTCTAGAAGGATAAGGAAAAGATGATCTAACTTAAATATCTTTCCTTATCCGACTAGATTTAGGATCCACAAGGGATCTCTTGGAGATAGATGTGACTTGTCATGTTGGGGTTGAGCTTATCAAGTATTACTTGCATTCCAAGGTAGCTCGTAGATTCCTTCCATGTTAAGGACTAGGGGGCCCAAACCCTAAGCACTCTCCTATAAATATCGAAGCCTTGCTGCTGTGATATACGCCGTCTTTTATGTTATTCCCTATAATTCCATTGAGCGATAGTGAGGAGAAAAATAAGTCTTACGGGCATACTTTAATTTATGTTTTGTTCATTGGCACTTTTGGCCGTCTTTTACTTTGCACGTACTAGTAAGTTTTAATATAATTCTTCTTATGAGTTCCTTAATTTATTATGTTCGTTGTTTTATGATTATGTCTAGCTAAGCTTTTATACTTGGTCTGGGCAAGACAGTTAGGTGTTAACTTATGCTTGAGAGGTCTAATTTGTGCTAGATAATTACATGCATGTGTTCCCGTTATGTTAATGAGCTTGTTCCAATATGAGATAATACGAATAAGAGGTTAATAGGCGGTTAATCACTTAGGACATATTAGATCACCAATAAATTGGGAAGTAGGAGTGTTTTCCAACATCCTTTTGATTAAGATCGATTAACATTAGAGGAAGGTGTCTACCCTATTGGGCTGGACGTCATGATTCCTTGTTGGCCTTTCTAGAGATAAAGAAACTGAACAATGACTCCGACAGAGGCATTGCCCAAGGTAGGGAGCCGGCGGTGCGTCGCTAATTAAGTAAGGATAGGTAAGGGAAGGGTTTGTTGAGAGCGTGACGAGTAAAAAAGGATCTCGGCATTCAAGTCCTATAACTAACTATGCATGCATGTGATGAATATATTTGCACCAATGATCAAGCTAAGGTTTTCACTTAACAATGTCTTAATCCAGATCAAGTCCTTTTTATTATTGATCAAGTTACTTGTTTACAAATTCATTTTGAGAGCGCGAACGACAGCCTCGTCAAAATTGGCGCCGTTGCCGGGGAGCTGATTTTGTAACTGTCTCTTGAAGGAGAGACCCTGTGCATGTTTGGCTCCGACCCTATTTGGATCGACAGTGAATTGAAGTACCATCCTGACCCAGAGAAATACATCAAGGAGCAGAAGTAGCTGAAAAGGGAAGTTGAAAAACGAGCACGAGAAGAGGAACGAGCGAGTGACGAGGAAATGTCACCACTACAAACTTAGGATTGCAAACAATCTGAAGAAGAGGAGATGGCGCGACAACAACCTGATCCTGAGAAGACTCTGAAGGAAATCATGTTTCCAACGGATGTCAATGTGAACCCAGCAGGCATCACTTTGCCCGCTATCACTAACAGTTGGGAGCTGAAACACTCTTTGATACAAATCTTGCCCAAGTTCAATGATTTGCCCGGAGAGGATCCACAACGCCACTTACAGGACTTTGAGATGGCAATGCGTACCGTGCACACTGCCGCTGCGGAAAACACACTGAGGGAATACATTCGACTCCTGACATTCCCATTTTTATTGCAAGATGGAGCGAGGGAATGGCTGTACCAATTGCCTCAGGGCAGCGTAACATCTTGGCAACAAATGCAGCAGAAGTTTATTGAGCAATACTACCTCTTTGCCCGGATCCAGAATGCTAGAGCTGCAATTCAGAATATAAAGATGGGCAATGGAGAATCTATCAATGACTACCACTCTAGGTACAAGAAACTAATTACAAGGTGCCCTCAACATGGTTTGGGTGACAAGGATTTGATTAATGCTTTCATGAATGGGCTGAGGCAATCTGAGTGGGACTGGATCTATGTAGCCTGTGGAGGCAATGTTATCAACAAACCACCCAGTGAAATCTTCAAATTATTCGCTGAGATGACAGACAGGAAGAGAAACCAAGATGAGACCATTGTGCCCAAGACGCATGAGCCGACCAGCAGTGATCCAAAATTTGATATCCCGGTCTCTATGATGAAAGAGATGATGAACCAGAACAAGAATAATGTTAATGGGAATGAGAACCCTGGACAAATCCTGAGGAAGAAGGTTATGAAGTGTGAACTTTGTGCTGCCAATACCCACCCCACTGATAGGTGTCCATCATTGTATGAAGATGAAGAAGTCAATGCAGTCGGGCAACCGTACCAACAAGGAGATGCTGGGTAGCGAAGAAACTTCAACAATAGACCTTGGAGGCCCAATGACAATTTGAGATATGGGAATAACAACTATCTGAATGCACCTCAACAAGGGCAACTACCACAGCAACCCTACGTACCTCCACATAATAGAGATCAACCAAGAGATACCCTGAGGAGTGAAGTGGAGAGACTTGCAGCTGAACAAAGAAAGAGGTATCAAGAATTGGACAGTTTCGTATAGAGACAAGGGGAGGCATGAGAGATATTAATGGAACATTGAGCCACTTGGTAGAATCAATCTCTCAAATCAAGTCAATGCTAAATGGAGGAAAAGGAAAACTACCATCCCAAGTTGAGATAAAGAAGGCTCAAGTGAATGCTATCACATTGCGTAGTGGAGCCAAGTTGCCTGAAGTAAGAGTTCTTAACCATTATGAACCTCCGAAAGCTGCATCTGGGCAACAACAGTCTCTTGGGCACGATATCAATCTGGAGCAAGAGGATGAGGCTGAACCAGAGAGGTATGAAGAGGCACCTATGGGATCAGATGATGTTGATGAGCTATGGCAAGAGTTGTCAGTTGAGAAAAGAGCACAAGTTGAAAGGGAAGCAGTGGACATAAGAAGGAAAGCTGAGCTCGATGCTGCCGAAATCAGAACTAAAGCAATGAAAGAGGCTGAGAACGTGACCAAGTCCAAACTTTATGAACCAAAAGCTCCTTACCCAGGACGATTCGCGAAGGATAATGAAGCTCAAGAGATGAAGGAACTGACCAAAATGTTCCAGAAGGTCGAGGTCAACATACCCCTCTTGACCGTTTTACAATCTATGCCCAAATGTGCCAAATTTTTGAAGGAGTTATGTACAAGGAAGATCAAGTACACAGACGATGCAAGGTTCTAAGTTAGTGAGAAAGTATCTGCAGTGTTGCAAGACACCCTCATAACGATCAAGTGTACCGATCCTGGGATGTTCTATATCCCTTACATCATTAGAGGCATGAAAAATGAGAAGGTTATGCTGGATCTTGGGGCATCAATTAATGTCATGCCCAAGTCGATGTATGATGATCTAAGGATAGGACCACTCAAACCAATAAGAGTGGCAATCCAACTAGCAGATATGTCTATTGTATGGCCTGAAGGGATTCTAGAAGACGTCTTGGTCAGGGTAAGGGACTTAATTTTTCCAGCTGATTTCTACATCCTGGACATGGGGAGATCATCACAAAAGGCACCAGTAATGTTGCTAGGAAGACCGTTCTTGAAGACCGCTCGCACAAGAATCAACTGCGATACGGGGAAGCTAACATGTGAATTCGGAGGAGAAGTGGTGTCATTCGACATCTACAACACCATAAAGCAACCTAGTACCACGGAGCTGGTACATAGCATTGATCATATTGACCAGATGGTAGATGAGTTCTGGCCAGAAATAACAATTGAAAGCAGGATGGATGTAGCTCTACAAATTAGTTTAACGGAGGTTGTTGCCCAAGACGGCTCTGTTGAGCTAGTCGAAGCAGTTCATTACTTGAGATCGGATACAGAATCAGGAAGGAGAGTAGAACCATTGGTGATACCTACACTAAAACAAGAAGACAGGTTGATGTCATCCATAGAGAAATCACCCAAGTTGGAATTAAAAACATTACCCAGCCACTTGAAGTACATCTACTTGGGAGAAGAAAAGACACTACCAGTGATCATAAGTTAAGAGTTGTCTATCGAGGAAGAGGAACGTGTGAAAGAAGTCCTGGTGGAGTACAAGTTGGCCATTGGCTGGACATTGGCCGATATAAGAGGCATAAATCTCACTGTGTGCAGACACCACATCTTGCTCGAGGAGGATGTCATACCCATTAGAGATCCTCAAAGAAGACTGGATCCAGCAATGAAGGAGGTAGTGATGAAAGAAATCTTGAAGCTGTTAGACCTTGGGATCATCTACCCGGTCTCTGACAGTAGATGGGTTAGTCCAGTACACGTCGTGTCCAAGAAGTCTGGAATTCAAGTGGTGGAGAACGAGCAAAGAGAAATGGTTGCGACAAGGTTACAAATAGGATGGCGAGTATGCATTGACTACCGGAAGCTGAATCAGAAGACCAAAAAGGACCATTTTCCGTTGCCTTTCATTGATGAGATGCTCGAAAGGTTGGTAGGCAACAAGTACTTCTGTTTTCTCGATGGTTACTCGGGCTATATGCAGATCTGGGTCGCGGAGAAAGACCAGGGCAAGACCACTTTTACTTGCCCATTTGGTACGTTCGCGTATCAAAGATGTATGATGAGCATATTCTCAGATTTGCTCGAAACGTGTATAGAGGTGTTCATGGACGATTTTACTGTCTATGGATCGGATTTCGACAAGTGTCTAAAACACTTGGAGATGGTGCTAAAGAGATGTGTGGATAAGAGTTTGAAGATGGAGATGGTCCTGAACTATGAGAAATGTCACTTCATGGTCAAGGAGGGAATAGTCCTTGGTCATATCATATCAGAACGAGAGATAGAGGTCCACAAGGCCAAGATAAACATCATAGCTAAGTTGCCCTACCCGAGCAATGTGAAGCAGCTGCGAGGTTTCCTTGGACATGCAGGATTTTATAGGAGGTTCGTCAAGGATTTTGCTAAGATCGCGCAACCCATGACCAGACTATTCCAAGGAGAAGTGGAGTGGAACTTCGATGAAGACTGCAAGAAGGCATTCCACTCACTAAAGGAGATCTTAGTGTCAGCACCTATAATTCAACCACTGGATTGGAAAATGCCATTTGAGGTGATGTGTGACGCAAGTGATTGCGCAGTGGGAGCGGTTCTTGGGCAAAAGAGAGGAAGAGTGAATCATGTCATATACTATGCATCTAAAACTCTCAATCCTGCCCAATGCAATTATTCCACGACGGAGAAGGAATTACTAGCAGTGGTTTTCGATGTTGAGAAATTTTGATCGTACCTGCTCGGAGGCAAAACCATAGTCTACACGGACCACTCTGCCTTGAAGTTCCTCATGGCTAAGAAGGAGACCAACCCCAGATTGATAAGGTGGATCATGTTGCTTTAGGAATTCGATTTGGATATCAAGGACAAGGCTGGAACGCAAAATCTAGTGGCTGATCATCTGAGTCGCATCATCCAACAAGAAGAAATCAAGCCAATCAAAGAGACTTTTCCAGACGAACACCTAACTCTTGCCCAAGACAACCCGAACCCATGGTATGCCGACCTGTGCAACTATATTGTCTTGGGACGACTTCCAGGTAATCTCAGCCTATATCAAAAGAACAAGTTGAAGGTGGAAAGTCGATACTACATATGGGATGAACAATATTTATGGAAAATGTGTACTGACCAAGTTATCCGTAGATATGTTGATGAGAAGGAACAAGCAAGCATCCTCGCACATTGCCATTCCAAGGTGTGTGGGGGACATTTTGGACCAAAAAGGACTGCAAGAAAGATATTGGATTGTGGATTTTATTAGCCCAATATATTCAAGGACAGCTTCGAATGGTGCAAACGATGCGTTCAATGCCAGAAGGAGGGCAATATTGGCAAGAGGAATGAAATGCCCATGACCCCAGTCATGCCTGTGGAAATATTCAATATATGGGGAATGGATTTTATGGGCCATTGCCCAACTCAAGAGAGAATCTCTACATTTTGTTGGCAGTAGACTATGTGTCTAAATGGGTGGAGGCCAAGACAACATCAACCAATGACTCAAAGGTGGTTGTGAAATTTCTCAAGAGCAATATCTTTAGCCGATTTGGTGTGCCAAGGGCAATCATTAGTGATCAAGGAACGCACTTTTGCAATGGAGCCGTCAAGGGATTGATGAGTAGATATGGGGTACACCATAGGATTTCGAATGCTTATCACCCTCAAGCAAATGGTCAAGCTGAATTGTCTAATCGCATTGTTAAGGCCGTCTTGAGAAAGACCGTTAGCCCAACAGTTTCGCGTCTTGAGGATGCCTTGTGGGCATATAGGACAGCGTTCAAGACCCCATTTAACATATCACCCTACAGAATGGTCTTTGGCAAGATGTGCCACTTGCCTGTGGAAATAGAGCATAGGGCGTATTGAGCAGTTCAGAAGATGAATTACGATTGGGATGCAGCTGGCCAAGCTAGGAAGCTACAATTGCAAGAACTCGAGGAGATCAGACTCAATTCATATGACAGTTCCGTGCTGTACAAAGAAAGGATGAAAAAGGCTCACGATGCATTGATCAAGGTCAAGAAGTTTGAACCTGGGCAACAAGTGCTTCTATACCAGTCCAAGTTTAAACTCATGTTGGGGAAGCTATTAACTAAGTGGGTTGGTCCATTCAAAGTACAAGTTAAATATCCAAATGGGGCTATGGAAGTGATGAATGCGAGCACAAGAAAAATTTTCAAAGTCAATGGAGAAAGATTGAAGGCCTTCTTCGGCCAAGCCTTGGAGAAACCAGAGGAATACTTGAAATTCCTCTGTGAGATGGAGCCATAACTTAAACAAGGAGAACGTCGTGCCCACGACGATAACTGGGGCCCTGGCTAGGAAGCAACCTGGTATGATTTTCAGTTTTGCATTTCGTTTTGTTTCTTTTAGTTCCTTTAAAAAAAAAAGAAGATATGGGATTAAAATAACCATAATTTTAATGTTTCTCATCAAACTTAGGCGTATTTTAATTCCATTATGGGTAGAAATGTCTAACCATAGGTTAGAGAACATTTGCCTTGTGCATGGAAGTGTATTGGTGATTTGCAAGAAACTGGTATTGGGCGAGAGGAAGAATGAGGATTGGACACCTTGCTCTGAGAAAAGTGTGTGCGCAGGAGGGCAAGAACGGCGCTCTGGGCTTAGCGAGGAACTTGGGCAATATAGCTGACGAGGCAGTAACTGCCACATCACGTGCGATGTGACAGCCGCACTCAATACCTATCCCTAGCCCTATAACCGTCTGCCACCCTACCACGACTATCCCTCCAACCTTTCCACTTCCCCACGTAAAACATCAATTCAAATTGCCATACACCAATTTCCATCCTCAACCCCCCAATTTAGGATTCTGCAGATTTTTTTTCCTACATTCAAACCCTAAATTCACAATGGTATCAACCCGCCCCAAAAACAAACTAAACAAAATCCCTCACGGAACCCACATTGACCTCAGCGAACCAGAATGGCAGTCGTCGGAGTATTCTTTTTCCGAACCAGACCCATCACTTTGGGTAGTACCATACCCGCTTACAGCCGAAGCGGAAGAGATTATCAGCAAAGCTCTCGCTGAAACGATGGCGGTACCAGAGGAAGTGCGAGAAGATTCTACTGCATCGGTGGAGGAGACCTTTGTCACGCCGGAGGAAACTGCCGAGGAGGGTACACCAGCAAGCGCGCAACAGAAACCAGAGAAGGAAGGAGCGCAGCCAAACGACGACGTGGAGATGGAGGTGCTGGAGGAAGAAGAGGAAGAATAGGAGAAGAAGGAATCAGCTAATTCCTTCGACAAGCTCTGTGAAGAAGTGGAGCGAGATGCCAAGCAGAGAAAAGAGAAGGGGAAGGAGACCAAGAAGAAGAAGAAAATGAAGGCGGTCACGTCTGAAGCCGCCTCGTCGTTAGGAGGAGAGTCATCCACAGAAGAAAAGAAGGCCACCACGCCTTCGTCCAAGAATCCTGGGAAGAGGCAATGAGTGGTGGAGTCGGAGGACGACGATGATGTTTAAATAATGGGAGAAAGAATAACAAGGTCCGCTGCTCGAAAGGTCAAGAAGGAGGAATCCGAGTCGCGAGGGAAGAAGAAGCCCAAGAAGGCAGAAGACCGGTCTGCCAGAAAGGTCTTCGTGCCCAGGGAGGTGGATTTTGGTGATTTGGATGCCCTGGGTATAGCTTTGGAGGTGAGGGCTCTGTACGAAGGATGTGGCTGGGGAAGATTTTTGACGCTACCTGCCACATCTATGAAAATTTGGTGAGAGAGGTGTACGGATCAGTGGAGTTCATACTGGATGCAGAAGGGAACTCGGCCTCGATCGAGTTTGCGATGAATGGGCAGCCTTATGCGGCTGGGCTGAATGACTTGAACCATATTTTGGGGTTCGCCACGATGATGGAGCTGCAGAGACCGGAGTTCAGAAGGGCAGGCAAGAAGGTGCCAGTGGACTTGCCCAAGGAGGAATGGATCCGAATGTGGAAGGAGGTCAGCATGGGAATGGAGTTCAAGTCGGGAGATAACAAGGCCTCTGATCTGAAGACACCAGCCCTCTGCATTGCCCATAGGATTCTTGCCTACAATATATTTGGCAAGGGAGATAGCGGGAATTCGCTGGCCAACAAGGAGGTGTACATACTGTTCTGTATGTTGACCAGGAAGAGGCTGAACTTTGCAGCCTTCTTGATGGAGCAGCTGAGGGCAGTAATGGCTGAGACGAGCCAGAAGTACTCATGTGGTCACTTTGTGACGGCCTACATATAGGGACTGGAACTCCATGATGAGGTGAAGGAGTTTGATGTGACACTGGCTGACATGCTCAACATGGAGAGGTTGAGCAGGATGAAGGAGGTGGTGAAGCATGGAAAGGGGTGGCGCCTGTTGGAGGCGCATGAGAAGTGAAGGTACCAGATTCACTCGAATAGACAGAGTTGTGAACAAAGTTGTGTTTAAAGAGCACACAACCTTGAAACTAAAATGCAGCGGAAATGTAAGAACACAATGGAAATAAACTTTATAAATTGATAATCTCGTGAGGTGCCTCAGGGCAAAAACTTCACTATGAAAACGTGAATTACAAAAACAATCTTCGAGTAAAGAGGGTCATGAAAATGAGTAAAGCTTTATCACAAGATTAAAGCTTTTACTACTATCCTCGAAGGTAAAACTATGAGCTGAAAAGGAATTCTAATTGCTCTAAATATCTATCTTTGGAAGCGCCAATATCTAAATGAATCTGTTCTCTATTTATAGAGGATTTATTTCCTTGAGCCGCACTCCACAAAATCTGCACTCCTCCACGTTGTACAGTCCTTATCTCCACAACTATTGCAACAGAAAACTGCTCCCACTTCTCCACGTGCAGCTCCACCAACTAACAACTTTCTTTTCCAACCACTTTGACCCTTTCAACACCACGTCAGCCATCTCTCTTCCTTAGAATATGCACCTGCCAAAACAAACAAAGAAAGACAAAACCAAAGTAATATACTAATAAACAAATAATTATTGAAGTCAAATATTGACTTCAACAATCTCCCCATTTTTGTCTTTCTTCCCAAAACCTGTGCAGACATAATATAAGAATATAACAAGAGCAACAAGTACTCCCCCTGAAACACACAACCGAAATCACCAAGACAAATACATATTCTCCCCCTATCAAACATATCTCCCCCTATCACATGCATAACCCAAAGATTGAAAGATAAAAACCAGTAGATCATAATGAAGAGAACAACACATCATAATCATGCTACTCAAAACCATCAAGTCAAAAGAAAAATCAAGTTCAGACCATAGATACCAGCAAAATCTGTTCTTCAAATCATCAACACCTGTACTCCAAATTTTTACGCCAGATCTTCATCAGAGCCTGCCGTAGTATGAGCATACTCCATGTTTGCCTTGTTGCTGCCTCCATCTTCTTCTTCCCTTCTATCTCCTTCATTTCCACCAACACCATCATGGGCATGCAACATCTCCCCCTTTTTGGGAAGAAAGAAGTCTTTGATATTGACGACGCTACTGCTCGAACTTTTGAATCTGATCAGTGCAAAAGCGGATGTGATCCTGCAAAATAGAAACTCATAATCCGAGTCACTAGCACAATCAGCTTCAGCATTGGGATCCACGGATGTTTCTCTTTTTGCCTCCTCTTTTGTGCTCCACAACAGCTTCTTCATTCATCTTCTCTTTCCCTTTTCGTGAAGCCATATCCGGTGACTGCTCCACTTCAAACTCTTCATCAACATCGTTGCTTTCATAAGATTTTTTTAGTTCGCAAGCCATCATCTTCTTCCATATTGATTACCTCAGTGGAACCGAGCGGCTTATTTTGAGCATGCTTGAGAGCAGGAAAAAAAAAGTCGAAGCCTATTTGAGCGTCGTGCCGGTTCCGATGGCTGATTTCCCTTTTTCTTCTTCACACATGATTTTGTGTATCTTTTGCGCTTTGGAGAGGATTTTGTAGCAGTATCTTCACCATCAATTTTTGGAGGAGCATCAGTAGCAAAGGCATCGACATTCATGGATTTTGGGAGTCCTTCGCTGTAAGTAAATAAGGGCTCCAAATTTTCATCTTTGTGAGATCGAGAAAATGGATACACCGACTTGCTTGAGGCTCCAACAGCAGCCGTGGAATCTGAGGTGCCAATGACTACCGTATAAGCCGAGTCACCGAACGGAGGGGCTGATTTGTTGACCGAAGCGAAGAGAGAAAATCGCTGAAATTTTGGGTCGGAAATATTTCCGAGTTCCGGTGAGATTTCCATCGGCCCATGACCACGAAGCGGGGAAAACAGCGAGGGGTTGAACAGAGGGTTGTGCTCGGGAGATGTAAAATGGAAGGGAGTAGGATTTAGGGGTTTTGAAAATTGAAGATGGGGTTGAGGAGGAAAGGTTGTAAGTTGGCGGATGTATAGTTGTAGGCTTCTGGGTCTTAGAAAAAATTTCTTCATCCATGGCGGCGAGATTTATTGGAGAAGAAACAGATTTTTGGTTTTGGAAAGAAGGTGGGCTTGAGAGTGTTTTAAGAGAGAGAGTGAGGATGTAAATAGCAGATAAAAAGATTATAGAAAAATTATAAGGAACAAAGAAATCCGAAAAATAAGAGATCAAATCATTAGAGAGATAAGTTAAAAATTCAAATATTAAAAATTCGAGATAGATACGTTCCAGAAATATCGCAACTTAAACTGACATCTTTATCTGATAGACAGGATTTTTTTTTTTTTACAAGCAGAGATTGGTCTGACAGTCGTCCAAACTTCAATGACAACTTTGATCAGAACACCATTTCCGAAACATCATAGGCAATTTTATAAAGATAGGTGAAGTAGACATATGGCGAATAGATGTATAACCAAGAGAATCTTGTAATCACCACTTATCTAAGATCTTTGATCTAGTTATATGGCTTTCTAAGAACGGTCTCGGTTTCACCTTACAAAGTAAGGTTTTTACATCCTCAAATCTGCCTAACTTCTATAGAAATTATTTCCTATAATATGCCAGAAATGTGACAACTGTCATGGCCACTTCTCCTTAGATAGAACACAAACCGAGAGATTTTCTCAAATTTGAGAATCTCTCATAACTTAGAGCTTTAGTAAAGATGTCAGCCAGTTGATTTTCCGTACTGATATACTCTAATTTTAATATCTTCTTTTCTACTAAATCTCTAATAAAATGATACCTTAAGTGGATGTGCTTGGACTTGGAGTGATGGACAAGGTTCTTGGCAAGGTTGATGGCACTTGTATTATCGCACATCATTACTAAAGGGTTGCTTTCCAGCCCGTAGTCATCAAGCATCGATTGAAGCCACACCAATTAAGTTGAACAGCTCTCGGCAGCTACATATTCAGACTCGGCGGTTGACAAAGAGATGTAGTTTTGCTTCTTGCTATGCCATGAGATGAGGTTGTTCCCAAGATAGCAACAACCCCCACTTGTGCTTCTTCTATCATCAATTTCTCCGACCCAGTCTACATCACTATACCCCACTAAGTTCGTGGAGGTGTCTTTTGTGAACCACAAACCCAGTTCACAAGTCCCGGCAACATAGCGGATAATTCTCTTCACAGCTTTAAGATGTTCTTCTTTGGGACATGACTGAAAGCGAGCACATGCACATACACTATACATGATATAGGGCTTGCTAGCGGTTAAGTACAGAAGACTTCCGATCATAGACCTGTACAAAGTTGGCTCAACGTCAGGGCCAACTGCATCTTTAGACAATTTTTCTGTGGTGCTCATCGGCGTCCTCATGTGCTTTGCATTCTCCAGTCCAAACTTTTTCACCAAATTCCTTGCATACTTTGACTGTGAGACGAAAATCCCATCCTCCTTTTGCTTAACTTGCAACCCAAGAAAGTTTCTCAGCTCTCCAACCATGCTCATCTCAAATGTGGCCGACATTGCCTCCACAAATTCTTTCAAGGCTGCTTCATTGGTGGATCCAAACACTATGTCATCAACATAGATTTGAGCAATTGTGAGCACACCTTTTTCTTTCTTGAGGAAAAGAGTCATATCCGCATAACCCCTAAAGAAACCAAACTCAAGCAAAAAATCAGTTAGGCGACTATACCAAGCTCTCGGAGCTTGCTTTAGTCCATACAGAGCCTTATGTAATTTATAAACATGATCGGGTTTGGTTGGGTCTTCAAATCCCTTGGGTTGTTCTACATATGCTTCCTCTTCTAGAACACCATTCAAAAAGGCAGCTTTAACATCCATTTGATGAAGAGTTATGTTAAGATAACATGCAATTGCAAACAACAACCTAATGGACTCAATCCTAGCAACGGGAGCAAAGGTCTCATCATAGTCAATTCCCTCAACTTGAGTATAACCTTGAGCAACTAAGCGGGCTTTATTCCTAATGATATTTTCATACCCATCAGTTTTATTCCTAAAGATCCACTTAGTTCCAATTATGTTAACTCCTATGGGTCGAGGTACAAGAGTCCAAACTTTATTCCTAATAAATTCAAGAAGTTCAGCTTGCATGGCACTTATACAAAATTCATCTTTCAAAGCTTCGGCTACAGTTTTAGGTTCGAGAGTTGATAAGAAGGCAATTACACCTACCTTGGTGATTATACATGAAAAGCATACCATCTTTACCATCTCCCGGTAATTGACTGGAGTCTTGTCCCTAGTTCTGACACCTTCACGAACATCTCCGATGACAAGATCAAGAGGATGATCTTTTCTGACTTTACTGGGTGGATCCCTCCTTACGATTTCAATAACTTCACCAACATTTTCTGCTTCATTAGTGCTGGAGTCAGTTCTAGATTGTCCTGCAGAATTGTTAGAAGTTGCTTCAACAGTTGTGGGAACTTCACTGTCCACTTTTTCTTCCTCCACCGTGGGCTTTTCTGTTCTTCCCTGTATCTCAATCAGACCATCAGTACTTTCCTCAGGTGTATATAAACTCGCAAGATCATCAAATGTTACATTGACACTCTCCATGACAGTTTTGGTTCTAAGGTTGTAAACACGATATGCATGACTATTGAGTGAGTAACCTAAGAAAACTCCCTTATTGCTTTTTGTGTCAAACTTTAGGCGATAATCCCTATCATTCAACACATAACAAACACAACCAAAAACATGCAAGTATTTTAAGTTGGGTTTCTTGCTATTTAGAATTTCATAGGAAGTCATGGTAGTACCGGTTCTCAAGTTTACATGATTACTAACATGGCATGCAGTGTTCATGGCTTCGGCCCAAAACCGTTTAGAGAGGTGTTTAGAATGCAGCATTACCCTAGCCATTTCTTGCAGAGTTCTATTTTTTCTTGCGGCTACCCTGTTTTGTTGAGGCGTTTTTGGTGCGGAATACTCGTGATGGATTCCTTCTTTCACACAAAAATCTAAAAGTTGAGTATTTTCAAACTCCTTTCCGTGATCAGATCTTAACCTCTTGACACAAGATTGATAAAAATTCCTAATTTTAGCATACAACTCCATGAAAGCATCATAAGTTTCAGTTTTATCACTAAGGAATTTTACCCATGCATATCTGGAAAGATCATCGACTATCACAAATGAGAACTTTTTACCTCCCAGACTATCAACCTCTGATGGACCCATTAGGTTCATGTGCAGTAGTTCAAAGCATTTTTGCGTGATGAAAGGTATCTCCGAAGTTGTGACAACACGGTGAGAAACTTTCACTTGCTTTCCTATTTGGCAGTCCCCACATACTCCTAGATTGGAGATATCCAGCTTTGGTATACCCTGGACTGCATTGAATCTTTGGAGGTTCTCCATGTTGCGATAGTTTGTGTGACCAAACTTTTGATGCCACAATTGTAGATCGTTGACCTGCGCATTAAAACACTATTACTTTTCATTTCATAAATGTTGTTAGGAGACCTTACCCCAGAGATGACAACTTCATCATCATCGTTCACTACCAGACAACTATGCTTGTCGAAGATGACTTTGCAGTCATCGTTACATAGTTGACTTATGCTGATCAGATTTACAGCAAGTCCATCCACGTGTGATACATCGGTGAGCTTAGGAAGTTCGGGCATGTTGAGTACACCTCGCCAAATTATCTTGCCATTTGATCCACCTCCAAAGGTAACCTCACTTCCATTAATCTTTTTATAGTTAGCAAGGTATCTTCTAGATCCAGTCATATGTCGTGAACAGCCACTATCAAAATACCAAGACCCATCATCATTTGAGATGGCTTCCGTGAACACAACTCTGCAAGTTTCAGTGCAGGCAACTTTGGGTCTCCACACCCAAATTTTACCGTTCTTGGTGCCAAAAGCAGATCTCTTAGCATGATTTCTCATGTGAGATTCTTTCCTGTATTCCTGCAAAAACTTGTAGCAAAAAGGTCTAATATGACCTGGTGAGTGGCAATAGTGACATATGAATTTTCTACGTCTTCTAGAAGTGGGCTTGGGTGGTGGATTTTCCTTAGCCTTTACAAAAGGTAAACCATGAGTTGACAAGATTTGAGGAAAAACTGTTTGGATGGTTTTATCAAAGCCAAGTCCATGAGATGTTACGTGAGTTTGTGCTAAAACTTCATCAAGTTTAGACGTACCTGTGTTCAACTTTTTGAATGTTTCATTTGCAAGATCAAGTTGAACTTTTAGCTTCCCAATCTCAGCATCTTTCTGGGTTAATATCACCTCCAGCTTAACAAGTGATGATTTCTGAGCAGAATTCTCTTCATTCAGCATCTCGACTACCTTGCACTGTTTTGACCACTTCACATACAATTCCTTATAAAGTTCTTGCATTTTCACCAGCATATCTAACGTTTCTTCCTCAGTGACTTCCTCGTCTTCTTCTGCAGTGTTAATAACAGTATTGAAACAGAAGAGAGTTTTATAGTAAGACTCATCATACCTGTCCGAAGTTATCTCAACATCACTGAGATCTGTCACGTCAGCTTCAGGTATATGAGCTATCAATGCAGCATGCTCTTGAGAAGTGACTTCAGGAGGTTCCTCAATGATGACTCCAGAAGTGTCGATCTTAGTGTCACCCAGTGACAAGAAGGTGACGGGTTTTCCAAGCTTGCGAAAGGTGTTTGCACACTCATTTGCAAAGTGTCCATAACCTTTGCACTCGAAGCATTGAATGCTAGAGAAATCTTTTACATCCTTCGCCTTGAAGTGATCGGATGCGGAGCGTTTGATTATCCTTGGATCTTTTCCCGGTGAACGTACTTGATCGTAGATGACCAAGGGACCTGATGCATCTTGTCGGGGTGGTCGTTGATCAACAATGGCCTTTCTTTTTTGTTGGAACTTCATTTTGTTTGCAGCATTTCGCAGCAACGAGTTCAGCTTCCTGGTGATAAGCGCAAAATCTGCATTTCCAGTGATCTCCTCAAGATCATCATCCTCCTCTTCAATGTGTGAAGAGCTGCCTGAAGTTGTCCCAGCTTTCATGGCAAAATCCTTTTTCTTTGGGCTTGTCCTTTCGTTTAGCTCGATCTCGTAGGTCTTGAGATCATTCATCAACTTAGTGAACTCCAAGGTGCTCACGGTAGTTGACGTGTCAATGGCCACAACCTTCATATCAAAACGGGAAGTCAAGGTTCTCAAAACTTTTGAGACTAACCTTTTGTTGCTAATGGGATCACCAAGATCTTGGCATTCATTAGCAATCTCGAGTAGCTTGTTATAGTAGTCTCCAACACTTTCATCTTCCTCCATCTTCATGCTTTCGAATTTGGAGATGAGAATGCGATGTCCTGACTCCTTAATGCCGGTATCTCCCTCACAATGCTGTTGAAGGATATCCCATGCTTCCTTAGCAGCCTCACAATTTCTTATGAGTTTGAACATCTGAACATTAAGGGAGGATTGAATGGCATTAAGTTCTTTATCGTTGAAAGTTGCTTCTTCAATCTGAGTTCTTGTCCAGTTGTCTTCATGAACTCGAACTAGGTCACCATCATCATCTACGATTTTAGGATGGGACCACAATTTCTGGACAGCTCTCTATGCTCTAGCATCAATGGATTTGATGCATGATCTCATTCTAACCTTCCAAAAGGAGTAGTTCATTCCATCAAGGATGAGAGGCTGTTGAACAACGGGTTTATCTGATCCATTGTGTCACGAAAATAGGATCAACACTTAGTGTATCAAGTGGTGGCTCTGATACCGATTGAATGTACCAGATTCACTAGAATAGAAAGAGTTGTGAACAAAGTTGTGTTTAAAGAGCACACAACCTTGAAACTAAAATGCAGCGGAAATGTAAGAACACAATGGAAATAAACTTTTCACGAGATTATAAATTGATAATCTCGTGAGGTGCCTCAAGGCAAAAACTTCACTATGAAAACGTGAATTACAAAAACAATCTTCGAGTAAAGAGGGTCACGAAAATGAGTAAAGCTTTATCACAAGATTAAAGCTTTTACTACTATCCTCGAAGGTAAAACTATGAGCTGAAAAGGAATTCTAATTGCTCTAAATATCTATCTCTGGAAGCGCCAATATCTAAATGAATTTGTTCTCTATTTATAGAGGATTTATTTCCTTGACCGCACTCCACAAAATCTGCACTCCTCCACGTTATACAGTCCTTATCTCCACAACTATTGCAACAGAAAACTGCTCCCACTTCTCCACGTGCAGCTCCACCAACTAACAACTTTCTTTTCCAACCACTTTGACCCTTTCAACACCACGTCAGCCATCTCTCTTCCTTAGAATATGCACCTGCCAAAACAAACAAAGAAAGACAAAACCAAAGTAATATACTAATAAACAAATAATTATTGAAGTCAAATATTGACTTCAACAAGAAGGATCAACCAGCTTCAGCCCGTTTGCCGCCCAAGAAGTCAACCAGATTGGCCAAGAAGCCTGCAATCGAGGAGGATGAAGACGAAGATGAGGAGGAGATGGAATCATCTTCTGCCTAGCTGAAGGAAATACTGGAGAGGCTGGGCGAGACGGAGGAGTTGCTCAAGGAGCTATGGACTGGGCAACCGACTATGCAGGCTACTCTCAACAGCCTTACCCGCCACCTGAAAATAGGGTCAGCTTCTGATCCTTCTGCTTAATTATGTCCTCCTGTTTGTTTGTGTAGTAGTTTTTTATGTTTTTATTTGTGTTTAGTGTCTTAGTGTTGTGTTTGTTTTGTGTCTGTTGAGTGATCGAATACCTCACCCACATTTTGCCTTGCAAAATGTGTGGTGAGGTAGGCGAATAACTCATGTTTGTTGAGTGTCTTGACCTTTCTACGTTCATTACTTTGCTCTAAGCAAAGTGTGTGCGTAGGGAGGCCATTAGTTTGTCAGCAAGTGTGTTGAGTCCAAGGTTGAGGCCTTCATGGATGGACTTTTCTATAAGCAAAGTGTGTGCGTGGGGTGTCTGTGCCGTGTGTTTTTCATTAAGTAAATGTGTGATCAACATGGAGTTGTTGGGCAAGATGATATGATGATTTGTGTGCTTAATTGCTGCTTGTTGAACAATGTTAAGTTTTTGTATGCTAGAAGATGACTTGTATATGATGGATTGAGTTGTGAACATACCTTGTGAGGATTTTGAGCTTAACTGAATTCATTCTTGTGTGTGATTAACGACATCTTGATTAGGAGGAACTAGAACTTGCCTGTACTTTAGTTTATGATCTCTGAACTTAGATGATTTAGGTCATTCTTTCATTAGCCCATTGAGCTTAAATTGACTACCTGATATCATTATCCTTTGATAACCCTTTTGAGCCAAATTGATTTTTTCTATCACTTAGAAACTGCCTTTAAAAAGATTTTTATTTGGTTGTGGGAACCTGGACAGTATTAAGAAGAAGGGGCAGGAAGGAAATGATTGGGGGTGTATTCTGGGCAGGAAGTTTTGTGTTGATAGTTGGGTTATGTCCCAATTAAGAAAAGAGAATGAAAGAAATGAGGGGGACAGAAAAAAGAGAGAAAAAGGAAAAAATTATAAGTTCCCCAGAAAGAAAAAAAAAGGTTAAAGCTTGAGCCTAGAATAGTTAAAGGTAAGGAATTGAGAAGAAGTTGGGAACCCCTATTGCCCAATACGAGTTTAAATTGACCTTAGCCAAGATTTAAATACTTCCTACCTATTTTTTTAAGCTTAAAACCTAAAAAGACCTAATGATGAGTTCTGGATTTAAAATAAGAGCTTTAGATTTAAAGGGGGCAAGCCTATGGTGATACCGAAGTCAAGATGGTTTATGAGTGTAAAAAGAGCCTAAACACATGAGTGACGAGTGTGGAAAGGATATCCTAAAAGTTCACAATTCTATCTTGACTTGTTGGATAGCATGGCACTTTCTTTTCCCTTCACTTGCAGATTATTATGAAAGATTGTTGTGTTGTCTTGACTAACTCTTCTGTGTTGATCATGTTTTGAGTCTTTTATTCTTTTGTCTGTGTCTTGGGCAAGTTGTCTGTGCACACTTGAGGACAAGTGTGGGTTAAGTGTGTGCGCATGATGAGTCCATATTTTGTGTCTTTTTAGCGTTTGTCTTAGGTAGTTTAGATCGAGTCTTTGTGTGTGTTTTGTCTAGTTTTAGTGTCTTGGAGGACATATCTTGGGCAGGAGGGTGTTGCCTTGCAGGTGGAAACTGGGCAATACAGAGAAAGAAAGCAGCATTTCTGGAAGCAGGTCAGACACAACCGTATTGGTCAAGAAAGATAGGAGGAGTGTTTTGGTCAGCAGGCGAGTTTCTCTCCTAGGTCTAGATGGATAAGGAAAAGATGATCTAACTTAAATATCTTTCCTTATCCGACTAGATTTAGGATCTGCAAGAGATCTCTTGGAGATAGATGTGACTTGCCATGTTGGGGTCGAGCTTATCAAGTATTACTTGCATTCCAAGGTAGCTCGTGGATTCCTTCCATGTTAAGGACTAGGTGGTCCAAACCCTAAGCACTCTCCTATAAATATCGAAGCCTTGCTGCTGTGATATACGTCGTCTTTTATGCTTTATTCCCTATAATTCCATTGAGCGATAGTGAGGAGAAAAACAAGTCCTACGGGCATACTTTAATTTGTGTTTTGTTCATCGGCACTTTTGGCAGTCTTTTACTTTGCACGTACTAGTAAGTTTTAATATAGTTCTTCTTATGAGTTCCTTAATTTATTGTGTTTGTTGTTTTATGATTATGTCTAGCTAAGCTTTTATACTTGGTCTGGGCAAGACAGTTAGGTGTTAACTTATGCTTGAGAGGTCTAATTTGTGCTAGATAATTACATGCATGTGTTCCCGATATGTTAATGAGCTTGTTCCAATATGAGATAATACGAATAAGAGATTAATAGGCCGTTAATCACTTAGGACATATTAGATCACCAATCAATTGGGAAGTAAGAGTGTTTTCCAACATCTTTTTGATTAAGATCGATTAACATTAGAGGAAGGTGTCTACCCTATTGGGCTGGACGTGATGATTCCTTATTGGGCCTTTCTAGAGATAAATGCTCCTTGGGCAAGAACCTGAACGATGACTCCGACAGAGGTATTGCCCAAGATAGGGATCCGGCGGTGCGTCGCCAATTAAGTAAGGATAGGTAAGGGCAGGGTTTGTTGAGAGCGTGACGAGTAAAAAAGGATCTCGGGATTCAAGTCCTATAACTAACGATGCATGCATGTGATGAATATATTTGCACCAATGATCAAGCTAAGGTTTTCACTTAACAATGTCTTAGTCCACATCAAGTCCTTTTTATTATTGATCAAGTTACTTGTTTACTTTCAGTGTTTATTTGAATTCTCGAATTGGGCAAGAGAGCCATAGTGACCAAGATAGCAAAACTCAACTTTCTAAACAAGTGGATGAGGTTTCAAGATATAGGGACAATCAACTCCTTGTGGATCGACCCTATACTTACTTGCTAACTATATAGCTGTGAGGATAAGCTACAAATTCATTTTGAGAGTGCGAACGACAGCCTCGTCAGATATATTACAACCAAATGTATTTGTTTAATAAACAATATAATAGTTACAGAAAACAAACCTGACTAATTTTCTAAGAAACCATGAACCTAATTACTTAAAAAATATCTAATTAAAAAATATATGATAATTATACTATCGAATCTTTATAAAAAAAATTATTACAATAATCACAATCAAATCTACATATTAACATTAGAAAACTAAAACAAGTTATTAATCATAAACATATCATACATTAATTAAATAACTCATTTAACACGTGCAAAATGAAAAAAAAAATTACTATTTAACCTCTTCTTGTGGTGTGTTTTTATTTTTCCGTGTGGATCTTGACGACGAAGCCATGTATATGGGTTCTCCGGCAGAGAAGTGGCGTGAGTTGGCCAGAAAATTTGGTAATGACTGTCTAAATATTGGTAATACACGTTCAAACTATTGGTAATGGTCGTTCCGGAACCGTTGAAATAACCACACCAAATATGAGAAAAGAGATTATGAGACGAGCTTTGTTGTGAAATATAAGAATTCCAGAGAATGGAGATAAGAGAAGAGAGGAGGAAGTTCGATTCTTAGTTTTTTTTTTTTTTTTTTTTTTTTTTTTACTGGAGAAAGTTTTCATGATGAGATAAGGTAAATGATAATAAAGAGTAATTAGAAGTAGTCACCGAAGTAGGGGGATGGGTGAGGGAATATTGAATTGGAATAACAGGTCACCACAAGAAGACAAAATTCAAATCTGCAAATTAATTTGCACGTTACCAAGAAAAGGAGAGGGGGTAGTGGGTGGGTTGAAATCTAAAAAGTACTCCCTCCGTTCACGAAATAAACTCCTACTTACCCATAAAAAATTGTCCATGAAATAAACTCCTACTTCACTTTTTCCAATCACATCATGTGTGACCTTACTATATTTACAACAACTTCTACTCTCATTTTACTTTTTCCACTCAAAACAAGTGAGACCCTTATTCCACTCACAACAACTTTAACTATATTTTATCTTTTTCACTCACAATAAGTGGGACCCTTATTCCATCCACAATAATTTTAACTTCCATTCCACTTTTTTCACTCTTAAAAAGTGGGACTCAAACTCCACTCACAACACCTTTATCAATTTTCTTAGTTTCTGTGCCGAGCATGAAATGAGAGTTTATTTTATGGACGGAAGAAGTAATATTTTAGTGGGTAGAAATCTAAAAAGTAGGGAATTTAGTGGGTCAGTGATCATATATGAAATGTGATATAAGGAATGGATATATCCCAAATCCATTATATTCAAAAAGGATATAAACATACAATATCCGTAGTAATAAAATATAATATAATTTGTTTTAGTACATAAATTGTATTATTATCATTTTTTACAGAAAAAATTCATGCATGAGAGAATCAACCCTACATTTTGTTTCAAATCCAAATTTAAAGTAATTTCACTATTTTGCCATGGTTTCAAATCCGTATAATAATATTAGTTAAATTATCTAAGTCCATTTAAATTTATAAATATAAAAAATCGATACATCTCAAATAGAAACCTGGAGATTACAAACTTCTTGCTATTATATTAGTATCACAAATTTTATAAATTTTGCAAGATCTTGAGATTGAAAAAGGAACAAAAATCATAACGATCAAAAATTTCGAAGGCTCTATCAAAAACCAACACCAATGGATAAGAGCACCTCCAATGGGGGTCGATCACTCGGAGTTGAGGGGCCTTTGACCTCGCGGAGGTCGATCCCCATTGTGGGGTGGGTCGAGTGGCGGCGTTGAGGGATGGAGTCAAGGAGGAAGTCGAGAAATCAACACACCTCTCGACTCACTCGAGGCGGAGAAAGGGGACACACGACGTGTCCTCATTGCTTCAATTTTTTTTTTCTGTAATTAAAAAAAATTAAACACCAACTGCTATACCCAATTTTTCACCTATAAATACCCCTTCAATCCATTCACTCTTCACACTTCTTCCACTCTTCACTCTCACTTTCTTCCTTCTTCAAATTCTACTTTCAATTGTTCATTTTTTGTGTTGAAAAATGGGTGATAATGAAAATCAATTCAGCTCGTGGTACCAACAAAATTATGGTTCGTATCCACTTAATCGGAGTCCCAATCCAAACCCCCAACCATTCTCGTCTCCCGATTTCGGCCAATTCTCCACGTCTCCCGGGTGCGGTCAATTCTCCTTGCCTTCTGGGTTCAGCTAATTCTCCACATCGCCCGGTGGATATCGTTCGTTCGACACTCCGCCCTCAGAAATAAACCGACTTAGAAGCATCAACCTCAACGACGACGATGATGATATGGAGGGGGAGGACGAGGAGGAGGCCGAGCTATCACTGCCTCGCAGCAAAGGTAAAGCGGCGGCCAAGGGTAAGGGTAAAGCACCAACGGCCAAGGGGAAGGGCAAAGCACCGACAACAAGCAATGATGGAGTTCGAGGCGCCAACTACACACCCGATGAAATTTTGTGGCTTGCTAAATGCTACGATATCGAGAGTGACGGGGAGACAGTCAACTTTCAAACCTATAGGCAATTCTGGGACATAATTATTGTCCACTTCAACGAGTACATAGCTTCCGCACCCTCGCGAAAGACGAGTCCAATGAGCTCGGCGTGGAGCCGTGCCAAGAAAGAGATTGTCCGCTTCATGCTACGTCCAGCTCGAGAGAGAGCACGCAAGCGGGTGGAACGACCTCGACCTTTACACCTTGGCCCATGATTCCTATCAAGCCCAATATGGAAAAGAATTCAGGCATAGGGAGTTGTGGGAACTCTTGAGGCATATCCCCAATTTTTGTACGCTGGAGACTGTAACTGCACCGAAGCGGACGAAAATCAATGAAGAAGACGACTAAACTTCGAATTCTAGCGCCAACACATCCGCCAGCGATGCAACCTCCACCCACACTCGTCCTCTCGGACAGAAATCGCTCAAGAAGGGAAAAGGCAAGAAGACGAAGGTCGTGAGCTAATTGAAGACCGTCACCAAAGAAATATCCAAGGACAGTATAAGTGAAATGAAGTTCACATACGAGCTCCTGATGCGACCAACGCATGATATGGATATAGAGCAATTGGAGATGCACAAAAAAGTTTGTGCACGGCTCGCCAAAAAATTTGAATGGGTTTAGTTATTGTATTTTTCTTCATCTTTTTTATTTTAATTCAATAAAATTGTTCGGTTTTTAATTCTTTTTATTTTATTTTAGTATTCTTTTTATTATTTATTAGAAACACAAAAAACAATAAAAAAGCAAAATTATTCAATAATTGCCAATCATTGAATCAACCTAGATCTATATCAAACCCCATTATAAAATGTACTACTTAAGTCTATCCAATCATTGAGAATCCACCAAAATCAAGCATAAACTAGGTCTAAGGAGATCCCCATTGTGGATGCTATGAGAGTAATTTTACCTAAGTAGCAAATAGTAGTATTAGATTCCCCCATTCCCTTTGAGGATCAATTATAGCCCTAGCGCTTTTTTATGAGAATTTTAACTTGTAACGATCACGAGCTCATCCACTCTACCAAATCCGGGACAATATTACAATGTTAATATGTTATGCATGATGATGTAATTGACATGCAGAAATATGATAGTATATATATGTTCTTCCATGCACTAAATCATCTCTGTTTGTACTGATTTATGTAGTACTATCAACATCATAACTTCAAACAATTGAATGATTGTTTTCGGGATTACTTTGGATAAAAAGAATCAAAAAACAGAGAAAATAATGGGAAAAATGAAAAGAAGGCGGGATTTACATTTTGAACTCTCACACTCACTCTCTCACCACTCAAAGGGAAAAAAGAATGTGCATTCATATCTATAGGCGGAATCAAAATTGGAGACGTGCAAAACTATGATTCTGCTATCTGCAACAGAAAATGGAAGTCCGATCTTTGACGAAGAAGAGGCGGCGGATTCACATCAAGTATATTGATATCTTGGAAAGACTGTGATATCTCCTCCATGGAAAAAGGTATGCTGCAATTTGAATAGTAATTTATAAGTGTTAGCGGCTGCACTTGTTCTATATATAGTTTTATGCGTCAAAGTTTGAATACCTTGAATCCGCATCGAGCAAGAAAGTATTGTTTGGTGTACTGATTGAATCTTCTACTGTCAGAGCTTTCATCTTTGCAATTACCTGAATTCACATAATTGTAGTAACTAAATCTATGACACGTTGAAATGAAATATGATGATTTTCTTTAAGTAGACCTAAATTGTGAAAAGTAGGAAGAAAAGAAGAGTCATTACCTCTGTAGATAATCCTTGAGTTCCGTATTTATCATCCCAAAACATTGTTCCGATTCTATATATTTGTGCAATGCTCAATACCTGAAAGGATATATTAATGTTATGATTAAGTTGTACGTTGGATTTCCCCTCCGAGAAGATATAAAATAATTTTTCGGTCATAAGTAAGAACGAATACAGCATACCGGGCAGAGTTCACTTGTGATCTCATCCAAGGGCTTGTGAGTTTTCTGATGCAAGACCTGCGAAAGGTAAAGCATGGTTTGATCAGTCATTGATTCTTTTCGAATTTCATGCAAGCTGAACTAGATTCATATAACAAATACCAGAAAAGCTATAGCTTGTCTTATGTGCTGGAGTTCGTCCCACGAAGATCCAGCATACTGCATAAGGATGGAAAATATGTAAGAAATTTGACCTTTCTGGATCCATCTACAAGTTTACCCCGAATAGTCATTTACCTCGGTCGTTGCTTTCACACACCAGTTTTCTAGTTCTTGTAAACCGGCCTTAACATATTCACCATTGCTAAATGAACAGCATTCACGACGGAGCAGTAAGCTAATGCAAAAGCGGAATTAGGACATCCAACATTGTTGCTGCATTCAATATTAGTTTTGAAGTAATTCTCGGTAGTGTGAAAGGAAGTAGGAACGATGTCTTACCTATTGAAAAGCTGAACATTTACGAATGAGAATACTTGGCTGAAAATTTTTCTTGTGATTGTTGGTGCAACCTAAATACAGATTCTTTAGTCATTTTTCATATTAAAAAAAAAAAAAAAAAAAAAAAATTACATGAAGTAGCTCAAGAAAGAATAAGGAATAAGAGTCTTCTACTTACATAACTTTCAGATAGTATTCCCATGGTATGATCCAAGCTTTGGACGATATTTTGCCAGTGTATGCTCGAGCTCTGTTGTTTCAAGATATGTGAATGGATGGTTTTAGAGGGCCCTTTTACGGGTCTGATCCTCGCAGCTCTTGGTGCCTGTTGACAGCAATTTCGTGAGATTTATAAAAGGCGTTTGTTTATGATCTTTTAGAATCGACAAGTACTTACTTGTATACACAAATTAAGGAATGGACTGATCTCTTTCTTCAATCTATCACGAATCATCCCATATATTTTCTCAACACAGGCTGTCAGATGTTGCTTAAACAATAAAGCTGGGTATTTTGCTTCAATCCTTGATTTAGAAATCGGGTTGCCCTCCATCCCGCTGTAACCAGTAGATAGTCCCATCATCATAGAAGATGATCGCACCTAAGAATGGAACGCTAGACATGAAATAGTTGCCCATATCTTTATGCAGATGACTGATTTGCATCAATGGTTTACCTGTGCCATTCTACCAAACAACGAGATAGGTGAACTTCGGTTTCTTCTTGAAGCCACTGCTGAATTATTGCTCGCCTTGATAGTTCTTTGCAAAAGAAACAAAAGAGTTGAAGTTGTTGACAGCCAGTATGCGAGATTTTTGGTGCTGTCCTGGTTCTGTGTATAAAACATTTAAGCATTGAACATTCATTGTGGAGAAATTTCTAAGTCGGAGAAGTAGTGTTTATGCTCCTGTTCTGTTACCTCTATCGATGATTGGATTGCATGAATAATCCTATCAAATATATTAGTTTTATCTGCTTCGAAGGATCTCCACTGAATGAGACTTCTGTAAACGATGCAAGCAGCAACGGGCCTATTCTTATCAAAGCGGTTATCTTCAAGAAGACATTGGATTAGTGCATCATGATTTTCCTGATACATGACATGAAAATATTTAGAGGAAAACAGTCAAAAATTCCCCGTCTTTATAGCTACATTTGTCTTTTTTCTTTTTTTCCTTCCATGATTTTAGTGAGAGGTGGTTTTAGTACCTGCTGCCTATCTGTCAAGGATCTCTGTTTAGAGAGAGGAGGGGGAATTGCCTCTGAATCCTGCTGAAAAATTGCACTTATTAGCTCGACACCTTAGCAGAAAACTATTTACATTAAGCAGTTGTTGAATGGAACCTTCATCACTTCATTGATCTGCTGCTCTGCTTTTGTTATTGGTTCCTGGTCGATCTTCTCCTGGCCATTATGGTTCTCGTTTCCATTATCCAAATTCTGCATTTTTACAGCAGCCTGTCGTCAATTTAAACTGAATCTGTAATTAGTTCAAGCAAGTGAAATCTACTGTACCTTTACTGGTGAGATAACTTGAACATCAGAACTCTGTATTTGTTGCACAACAACTTTTTGATTGTGAAGTAACTTGTTCTCCGACTCCAAATCTTTAATCTTCTCCTTCAGTCTGACATAAATTAATTTCAGATCTTAGCAGTGATTGCCTTCCCGTATCTGCAGGAACTAAAGTGTGAAGTATTAAGGTAAGCTCAGAGTGATATTTTCTTACAGTTCCATTTCCTCAGTGAAGTCCTCCTTAGCTGATGCAGCCAAAGCCTGCTGTCGTAGCACCTGATTCTCTGATTCGAGATTAGATAGGTTCGATTCTAATCTGAAGACATGTAAGGTAGATATAGTTATAACAGAGTCAACAATTCTGATTAGACAAGATGTACAGATGCATTAAATCAGATACCTTTCAATTGTCTCTTGCAGTTGTGAAGCTCTCATTTGTGCTTCTTCTGCTTCTTTAAGTAGGGCATGGCTTTCTTGTTCCACCTTCGAATAAGCCTGCTCAAAATCTTGTACCTGCTTCTTCAATTCGGTGATCACTTCCTGCAAATATGCTCTCGGAATTAGGTCAGATTCCACACCCTATAGATATGAGATTTGCTAGTTTCTATAATTGGTGATGAAGTCGATGTTTTGAAATAGTGCATGGTAGACTTTTGTAAATTGTGTATGATTTTTTCACACTATTGCGCTATATATATATAATTTATCACTTAACTATAGAAGTATATGATATGGCTGTTCAAAGGCTAAAGATGATAAAAATACCAACTGCATTTGACTTGTGATTATTCTAGTTTCTCGATGAAAATGCTACCTTTGTGTAAAAGTATTGCTATAATATAGTTTTTTGATGTTACCTCAAGTTCATGGTTGTGATTCGTCAGTTGCTCCACCTTCGTATTGTCAACAACCGGTACCTCTTTGATGACTGGTGGGGCTTGTTCAATTGCTATTTTAGCAGCTTCTTTTTCATGAATGATTGCAGCGTGAGCTTCCTGGAGCTGCGTTTGCATATCTTGCAACGCATTCTGCAATTTAGCTATTTCTTGCCCCTTAGCTTCTTCAATATCCATCTGCAGGATGATTAATCTCTTATATGACAGGATAAATCAAGGATGCATATCATCACAAGTTGATTACATTTTGGACTTTAGAAATTACTGCTGAAGTTAAACATGTTTGGCAAGTTCTCAGTTCTAGTTATATTGATGGATACTTGGGTGATATTTTGGCTGTTAATTTCTTGCATTATTCTTAAATTGACAGAGCGCATTTGTAGCGTACTCGTAGGTGTTTCTCAATGTCTAATCTCCATGTTAGCTCGTCTACACGCTTTTCTAGCTTGTCCTTAGCTTCCTTGAGTGCTCCTGTGTCTCTTGCTTCCTGTATTAGGAAAATGTTAGCCATTAACATCTCTGCACTATTAGCAGTAATACCATAGGATTTAGTGTGATTAGGAAGATATACGGACCATTCTTAACTTCCTAAGCTCCTTCCTCGCTATCCTAGCTCGCCACAGGCATTGAAGTGAAATGTTGGCCTTCTTAAGCCGTTTATAGGCAGAAAGGGCATGGAAACTTCTCCACTGTGTCTGTGAAAAGACACGGATAAATTTAACATAGTTATGTATTGTAGCATGATGTGCCAAAGTATAAAGAAAAATGAATTTAATCAGTTAGTCCAATCAAGAAATGAAGAACAGTATCACTAGTCACCTATCTGCCTTGCTTATTTCTTTTTAAATGTAATTTACCTGAATGATTGTTGCTCCTTTGTTCTGCCTTCTTCGTCTGAACTCATTCCGTGCTGCCATTGCTCGTAAGCCAGTTTGAATTACTACTGCTGCCTCCTGCAATTTGATATATGACTTTCTTGCTGCAAGAGTACGTGCATGTTTCTGTATTCGGATTGAAGCAGCTTCTCTCCTCATGTGTTCATAAAGCAAACGTGCAATTCGTGCTGTGTGAGCATCACAAATTTGTTACAGCAATAATTTATTGTTGGATAATTCCTAAAAGCTTATGACATTTCTAATACCTCTCCAAAATTTCTGGAAATTTACGGAGGCCTTTCGTAAAATAATAAAGTCCTTCCTTGTAAGGTATGTTCGGATTTGCCTCTGAATGCGCCTCGCTGCACGAGCCAAAACTTCTGCTCTCCTAGCATCTAATTCAGCCATCTGCCCTGCTCTGAGAAATACCTTGCTTTTCCCAATCTGATGTGCAAGAAATATCTTTGCTAAATTTCTAGCCACTAATTGAATAATTAAATAGAAAAGGAAAATTTCTTACCTGATAGCCTTTTAATCCCATTCTGTCACATATTGCAATACATGCTGATTTCTCATCAGACCTGCAATCCAGAAAACAGTAGATGCTTGTGATTGCCAGGTGGAAGGCGAACATTGCATGTGCTCGTCTTGAGTTAGATCCTTAAGCAGATTCAGACAGCTTACTTAATAAGACTAAATCTGATGGAGTAAGATTACTCACTCACCCATCCACAATATCCGGAGCTAGCATTCCAAACCGGTCTATGAACTCATCAAATGTTCGTTTCGTTGGATACCCTGCACAACTTATTCTTATGGCCTCTAGTACACCCTGGTAGAGAGAGTCATCAAATCTTTTGTGAGTACGAGAAAGATGATGCTGGAACACAACGCGTCTCAGAGATTAAAATATCCCAGTTAGTGACTTACTCCACATCTGAGCTGGTTTAAGACATTGTAGTTCTCAAATATGCCAGGTTTCAGAACTGTGTTTGGCTTCACACATCTGATGTAATGTGGCTCTGTAGTGCTCAGAATTTCCATTAACGATTGTAATTGTTGCTGCATTTTCATGATTTATATGATGAGAAAATGTGAGAGAATACAGCTCTGATTGATGAATTATCAGTCCAGCAGTTTAATGATTATCACCTACTTTGAAGCGGGTACCAATGGACGAAAACTTGGACTGCTTTGAGGTTTCATCAGGCAACGAAGGGAAAAGATTTGCGATAAATGAGCATGCAGAATTATCCAGAAGAGCTTGATGTTCTGCAACGACATAATCCTTATTTTTGTCGAGGAATTGATCAGCTTGATATGTTACCTGTTCAGACAGAAGAGAACAATAAGGAAATCCTATTTACTGAACCTGATGAAGTCTCTGTCCTTTTTCTAACATACATCACCAGCATAATGATTTATGGTGAAGTCCGTTCTAGCAAGTTTCGGCTTGCTAAAGCGTTTGTGCGTTTTGTAAGTCTGGTACATCTTCTGCGCGAAGGTTTCATGAGTTGATTTTGGAAACATGCTGCAAGAGAAGGAAATGCATCAGCTACATACTAGTACTGGTGTTGATTTTCATAAATTTTGTTATCCTATTTTTTTTTTTTCATTTTCTTTTTCTTTGATTATTCAGATTTATCATTAGATGGCAGGCAGGAGCATCTTACCAGGCTTCATCCAGAAGAGCAATTATTCCTCCTGGTTTCTGCAGGTAATTAATACTACTTTGTTAACATCATGAATTTAATTAGATTAGCATGCATCAACACACACACACACACACACACACACCTTTTCAAGAAGATCTAAGACGTCTTGATTGTCTACGAACTCAACATAACTCCAGTCGATTTCCTCCTTTGTGTACTCCTCTTGTTCCATCTTGAAAACATGCTGTGATATTTTTGTCCAAGGAATCAATACAAATACATGACATGAGATTGAAAGTATACGTGGTGCAGATTTTACGTCGAACCTCATTTTACCTGATTGAAATGCTGTTGCAGCTTCTCATTTGTTAGGTTAATACACAACTGCTCAAAACTGCAAATGCAGAGAGGGTGAAGACTAGTTAGTCTTGAGACTTGAGGTGTACATGTAAACATTTCCGTTTTTGTCCAAAGAAAATGCAATAAATACCTGTTGATCTTGAAGCTCTCGAACCCATAAATATCTAGAACTCCAATTATGCTTTTTGCATTCGGATCTTGACCGATTGAATAGTTTATCTTATCCACAATCCTGTCATAGTAGTAGAAAATAAGTGGCAGTTATGTATAATATTTTTCAAAGGGTTGGCTTGATGGATTCACTTACCAATCAAATAATCTGGAATATATTGTTTTTGCAAAAACATCCCTGCTTGTGACAGCTGCAGATGGATCGAGTGGTTTCGTGATGCTTCCATCGGGGGTAACAATGACGCGCTTGCAAAGAGAGTCCTCCAGAGCCTTCTCATCGCACCTGTACAAATGCATGTCAAGCAACATTGAAGAACATCATAAAGCTCAAATACTGTACTAAGTGCCGAAACTGAAGAGACTTCTTACATGAGTAGCTCAGCCACTGTCTGAAGGTGAAAGCGCGACATATCATTTTTTAGCTTAGAAGAATCTACTTCACTCCCCTTGACAAACTCAATGTTTCCTAAATGGAGTATAGCAGCTACTACACGGAATATAGCTTCCTGCTCAGGGAGAGACGACAAAAAGGTTGAAGTCGAAAGAAACAAGAGTGTGAATTATGAATGTGAGTCGAGGCTGCTTGATGTACCTGCTCGTCCTGGCTGATTCCAACTATGTCCATGGCATTTCTGGTTTCAAGGTATTCTCTGGCATCATCTACATTTGCCACCGAGTAGCAATTACTTTGATTTAGATAGTGAAATGATCTTGGATCCCCAAGTTTAAACTTTTTCACTTCCTGCAGTCAAAATGGTGCATTTAGCATGCTAGGTTACTATTTTCATACAAATTCAATTCATGAAAACCATGTCACCTCCGGAGGCGCTGCACAAAGCATGTAGAAGCAATGGTAGTTCCTCTCCGGATCAGAGACTTGGCAGACACGCGATCTTTCTAGAAGATAAGTTCTAACAGCAGCCCCAGAGATCTTCCCCTGCCTGTCGAATTGAATTTCTACAAATTTACCAAAACGACTGGTACCACCACTCAGTCATGTCAACTCCATGTAAGCCCATATTTAAAGACCAAGGGTAACATGGTTGAAACGGAATTTATAACGTTTTCTGCATTCGTTTACCTGGAATTGTTGTTTTTTACAGTTTTTGCATTGCCAAATGCTTCTAGGACAGGATTTGACTGAAAAAATAAAAAGTGGAATTCTAAGTTTTCTGTGAATCTTGGAACAAGAAATACTATCAATGCCTAAAGCTAAGGATAGAGTTCTCTCTACTCACCTCGAGAACCTGTTGTTCTACTGTTCTCCCTTCTGTGCCAGACCTCCCACCCATAAATGCTAGATATCTCATCAGCATCTTCGTTGTCTCCGTTTTTCCAGCTCCACTCTCTCCACTCACCAAGATAGACTGGCTTCCATGCTCATTAATTATTGACCTGTAGCAGGTATCTGCAACAGCAAAGAGATGGGGACTCAGCTCCCCGAAAGCAGCCCCTTTGTACTGCTGCATCATGTGGATGTCATACAGATGTGGCAATCTCCGGAAGGGATTCACAGCTATCAAAATGTTCCCCGTGTAAGTCTGCAACATTTCAAGATGATCATTGAGCTATGGCCTATTTAGCATTCTGCTGAAACTTGTTCATCAGAAACTCACATATATCTCATTGAGAGCGAAGCGAGAAGCAAGGTTGTATAAGACCCCTGGCTCATGGAGGTAAGCTAACTTGGTCATATCGTCTACCCCGGCTGGGGGTGCTTCTGTATCTTTTGGATATATGCTTGAAATTGCTGCAACTATCTGAAATCATGAATTTCTCTCAAATGTTTAGATTGGATTTAATTGAATGTTCCTACACCTCTGAGCTGCCTATGACTAATAACCTTGTAAAATTGCTTAAATAGTTCATACTTGAGAGAATTATTCATATGCAACAAGTCTATTGTGATACTAGTATTTCACTTATAATTCATACTACTATTCAGAAATAAAGCTTTTTCTTTGTGTATGCATGGTTGTGATTAAACTGTAAAGAATCATAGTTATAAGTGGATAGAGATTGGCAGATACAGTTTAGCTTGAAATTGAGTTTGGGATAAGATGTGAGAGATTGGACTTACAGTCTTGGCATTTGTAGTAAGTATGGTTGCATCCAATCCATTGATCTCGAAAACTTGTCCGTCGATCCATGCTGCTTCAGGATCTTCAACCCACACGTGTGATCCAACGATGATGTTTACGGGCGTACCCTGAATCATCCATGAACCAACCGCAAGATAATATCGTTACTCTACTCATTACAAGACTACAGATGCATGTAGACTCTTAAAATGGATGAGGATCACAAATCAACTTACCATTTTGGGTGGAAGGCTATATGAGCATTGAACACAAGATGATCAGGAGGTGTGAGCTAGCTGCTGTCCACAGAGGGGGAGAGAGAGAGAGAGAGAGAGAGAGAGAGAGAGGCAGCAGTATCTGAAGAAGGGGTGGGTGAGTGGAGTGGTGGGAATGGAAGTTGCAAATAAAAAGGAGAAAGGTCGGAAAAGGAAAGTCTCAAGGCAGTCCAAAGGTAGGGTAATGAAGGTGGCGAAAATGCAAAAAGCAAGTGAGGAAACATATTGAAAAACACAAGCCACAAATTGCCAACATATCTTATGTCCAACTCCGACTTTCTCGGTCCACGTCGGATGCTGACTTGGCACCTGCAACTACTCCCGTCAATTCATACCAACACATATACACACAGATAAGATAATGATATTACTGTATGGAAGAAGATGAATTAATGTTGCAGTTTGATGAAAAGAAATAAATATTGCAATTCCAAAAATGTATGAAATGATTGCAGCATGCTTATGAGTGGACCTGTAGGCTGTAGGCTTGCAATTTAAATTGTCACATTGTTGCTAATTATGATGTGCAATGGTATGCCACTACCACTATGCTTTTCTTTAAAATGCTTGGCCCCTTAACTTTCTCTTTAATCAATGGATTAGCTAGTTAACAAGATTAAACATTTCTTACACTCACATTTCTACCCTTGTTTCATCCTCTCTATAAAAGACTTTTATTTTCATTAGATTATCTATCAATATACAACACCCCGGAAGCCAAAATCAAACATTACTCAAAATATATTTGATTTTTATGTGGATTATATATTCATATCAATTAATAGTATCGCTTTCGATCAATAAATGTGCCCCAAATAAGATCCACTTCTTGAAACATTCTCCCACGTTACCGATGTTGCTTTTAGAATTATACGAACTAGAGTAACTAGTCATCACGTTTTTGAATAAATATCGCTAAATGTGCATAGTGAAAAGGACTTTTGAGGTCATGTTGAATAAATGCTTCGAGTATAATCTTTTGGTGATTAAAAGAATTGGAGAATCTACAGGGGGATTCTAGTTGTAAAGATATGTGATCATATTAACTCAGAATTGCAAGCTGTTTTATTCTAGAATGGAGAAAGAAGAGACGAAACCTTTTCCATCAGACTGGAACACCTGGAAAGCCACACAGCCAGTGACATGTTGCGTGGGCCCAACTGTTACAATATTCTCTTTACAAACCCAAATCCACCAACCAACCATTTAGTTTATGTAAATTGAATTCCTTTCTTTTTCTTCTTTCTGTTTTGTGATTGTGTAGCATACGGTCTAGTTTATGTAAATTCAACTAGCGTGTAGCCTGTTCAGAATCAACGGAAAATTATTATTTAATAAAATTAATAATATTTAATATGTGATAATATAAAAAGGATATTATTTATTAATTATTTTTTTATTTTTTTAAGTTATACCCATTAAAAATTTAAATTTAATTCACACCTATTTTTATATATAATTTTTACACTATATTTTTTTCTCAAAATTGATACGAGACAAATTATTTATTTCTCAAACAGATGTTTTGTGTTGATTTTGTATGAGAATTGAGGTGGATCTTTTATGATAGCAAATAGTATCTATTTGTCTCTCTAAATTATAAAAAATAAAATATAAGTTGCCCCAATGGTACTGAATGGTCCCTCAACGCACACAATTCTAAGTCAGAGTTGGCCCGTCGACAAATCGTTAATAAATTTTTTGCTAATTTTCCCACACATTCTATATTTTCCAATGGAGACGATTAATCAAACAATTCGATGCGGTATGTTTAGGATTATTCAAACTTGTTTGAAATTTTATATACCCGTACTTGATTCAAACCCGATTAAAAAATAAGTTATTACTGTTCCTTTCCAAAAATAATTTGTATAGCAATACCCGTCAGTTGAGAATTGGCTCGTCTATCGCCACGGTTCCGGATAGGAACCGGCTCGGTGTCTACAGTTATGATTTATAAGTGTGTAATTTATGTAAATATTTTCCAAGTTGAGGTACTCGTTAGTTGGGAATTGACCTGTCTACTGCCACGTTTCCGGGTTTGCATATATTGAAAATAGGATTTTAAATAAAAAATAATAAGATCTTTGGGTTGAGTCTCATGGCAAAGTTGCAAAACTTTGGGTTGCTTATCATCCGGCACACACCTTCGGATCACGTCATCCTTACCAATCTTGAATAAGTAAGGGTCCTCCCAAAAATATTGTCTGCACACAGATAAAAACCGCTTCCTTTCATGGGAAGTAAGGTCAGATCTCAACTCATCACAAGCAAGGAAATTAACAATATTGGCATACTAAGACACAATCCCTGCACTCAAAGCTTGTTCAAATGGAAATAATTCGAGCAAATTATCACAAATTGTAGGAGAAGGTAGATTATCAAGACGAGACAAATGGTCAGCTACAACATTTTCACTACCTTTCCTATCATGAATTTTCAAATCAAACTCTTGTAATAATAACACCCAATGAATGAGTCTAGGCTTAGCTTGGGATTTGGTCAGCAAATAACGCAATGCAGCATGATTACTGTGAATGATGACCTTGAAACCTATGATGTATACACGAAATTTATCTAATGCAAACACAACAGCAAACATCTCCTTCTCGGTAGTGGTGTAATTTACTTGAGTAGAAGTTAGGGTCAGAATCGCATAATAAATGACACGAAGCATTTTATCTATACGTTGACCCAAAACAGCACCAACAACAGAATTAGATGCATTACACATTATCTCAAAAGGTTCTGACCAGATAGGACCAATAACAATAGGTGCAGTGCTCAACTTCTCCTTAAGCAAATTAAAAGCATAAAGACACTCATCATCAAACACAAATGGCACATCTTGAGAAAGCAAACAACATAGAGGTTGACTGATCTTAGAAAAATCTTTAATAAAACTCTGATAAAAACCAGCATGCCCAAGAAAACTCTTAATTCCTTTGACATCGCGAGGTGGAGGCAATCTTTCAATCCCGCAGTTTTAATTTATAAGTGCGTAATTTATGAAATCTGTATACTCCCTCCGTCTCGTTCATAATGCAACATATTCCTTTTTGGGTGTCTCATTCATCTTACAACGTTTTCTTTTATAAAAATAATTAGAAAATCACTTTATCTACTTTATTCACTTTAAAACCACTTTATATCACATCAGTAACACTTTCTTCACTTTAAAACCACTTTATATCACATCAACAACACTTTATTTACTTTAAAAATATTTTATATCACTTTATTAATACACTAATCACAATTTTTACTCTTAATACTCTTTTTCTTAATACCCTTGCCGAAAAAAACGTTGCATTATGAATGGAACAGAGGGAGTATAATTTATATAGACCCAAAATTTAATTAAAAACATTGATTAGGCTTTTCAATAGGTGAAGTTTCATTGAAAAACCGATATAGGACACAAGATTTTAGTATATATTTAAAATCTTATTTTATATTTAAAAATTTAAAAATTTGAGAATTTTAATAAATAGAATGAAGGGATTTGGGGGTGCCAAGATTTAGAAAATACATGAAAAAAATGCATAATGAAAAATTTCCGAGTTGAGGTACTCGTCAGTTGAAAATTGCCCATCTACTACCACGTTTCCGCGTCGAAATTGACCCGCTGACCACAGTTTTGATATATAAATGCGTAATTTATGAAATTTATTTAGAATTTATATAGACCCAAAATTTAATTAAAAAATTGATTGTATTATTTGTTCTTGTCCTTAACTGTCTAGTAATATTCGCTAATTACATTTATGAATTATGTAAAGCTGAAAACCCAACTACAAATAACGTAAAAATTAATTCATGGATGACGATTCTAGATTTTTCAAAATACATGACAAAAAATCTATAAAATAAAAAATTTAAAATAAATAAGAATAAAGAATGGAGATGCGTCACGTGGGATCTCGAGTTGAGGTACTCATCGGTTGGTAATTGGTCCATCTACCTAATTAATTGACCAAATTAAAATTAATTATTCTTTTATCAAATTAAATAAAAATTTATTAAAAGTATTAGACTACTTCAACATTTAATTTGGACAACCAATAAATTAGCCAAATTATTTTGGAACCATTTATTCGGTCAATTGATAAATTTGCCAAATTATATTAAAAATAATTCTAAAAATATAATTATTTATTCGGCCGACTAATAAATAAATAAATAAATTGGCCAAATAAAACTGGTGGAGCAAAAGATGAAAAAATATACATTGATTCTATAGGCTTTTCAATTGGTGAAGTTTCATTGAAAAACCGATGTGGGACACAATATTTTAGTAGATATTTAGAATCTATTTTATTTTACATTTAAAAATTCAAGAATTTGAAAATTTAGATAAATAGGAATAGAGGATTAAGAGGGGTGCCACGTAGGATTTTTTCAAAGTAAGAATCGTTTTTCTTTTAGTATAATAATAATAATAATAATAATAATAATAATAATAATAATAATAATAATAATAATAATAATAATAATAATAAATCGTCGTTCACTCTTTCTTTTTGCTGAATACTCTCGGCTAACGTTAGTGTAGAAGCGTTAACATACGTCCTCTGTATACGGCATGGGAAAGCCAGGCCGGCCAAGGAAACCGGCCAGACTGAACATTGCGACGGTGGCTTCGGCAATGGGATCTAGTGTTAAAATAGGGAATACTAGTCAAGAAACAACCTCAGTGGAGAAACTGAAGGATAAAGGTAAGAGTAAAGAGGATTTTAATGTAACAGTGAATTATGGTGAAGTTGATGATTCTGAGCGACAACGAGAGAAATTCCCAGCACTATCGGCGACGATAGGAATGGAGACTACATAGCAAGATCTATAGGAACAAGGAAGGAAGCAGCCTGCCAAGACAGGTATGATGCTCTCTTACATAGCTCTTACTTTGAAAAACGACATCCCCACAGCATGTCTAGAAAACCTTATGTTGAGATCGAAGTTGAGAAGTGGAAAAATGCGATTATTCTCTATGTGGTGGGTGATTCCCCCACCATTTCATATGTGAGCATGTTTTTAGAGAAGCAGTGCAATATTACGAACAAACCTGAAATTTACTACCACAACGAGCGGTATTTTGTCATCCGATTTCGGAAGCTGGAGGACAGAGATGCAGTTCTATTTACTGGTCCACATACCATAGCATACAAACTTGTGATTGTTAAAGCTTGGGATTCAAACTTTTGCTTTGAAAAAGAAGTGCTGAAAGTGGTGCCTCTGTGGATTCAGTTGCCTAACCTCTCTCTCAATTGTTGGGGAGCAACTTTTTTGAGCAGGATATGTAGTACGGTGGGAACTCCATTATACGCAGATGAATTCACAACTTCACAAAGTAGGATCTCATACGCGCGACTATTGGTGGAAGTGGATGTAACAAAACCTTTACAACATAAGGTGTTGATAGAAGGAGCAGATGGAAAGCAGGTAGAACAAAGGGTTGAGTATGTTTGGGTGCCTCCCTTCTGTAAGATTTGCCAGAGAATTGGGCATAACTGTGATAATGTGAAGCCAAAGACCTATCAAGAGGCTTTGAAGAAGAAGCAATGGGTGCCAAAAGAAAAAATTTCACAAGACATCCCTCCTCAGGTTAATGCTACAGAAATCAATGTTGAGCAGACAAATGATACCATAATGGGGGAGATTGAGAAGACTACACCCAATTCAACTCATGACAAGAGCAAAGCAAAATGGCAAATTCCCAGGAAAGTGGTTGCTAAGGTAAATTCTGTGGAGAAATCACTGGATGTTCCAATAGGTAATTCATATTTTGCTTTTGGGGATCAGGGAGACACATCTAGTTTTAATGAAAAGGGCGGGGACCATATCCCCTTTCGTTCATTATGAAGTTACTCATTTGGAATGCCTGGGGTTGTAACAAACCCTTTAAGAAAAAAATGATTAGAAGCTTTTTGCAGAAAAATAAAATTGATTGTGTAGCTCTTTTAGAGACCAGAGTTAAGTAGGATAAGTTCAAGCAAGTAGTTGAGAGAATTTGTAGAAATTGGGAGACAGCTACTAATTATTTCCATGCAGGGAATGGTAGGATATGGCTTTGTTGGAATCCTAAATCTGTGAGTGTGAACTGGATTGAAAATTCAGCTCAAGCTATTCTTTGCAAAGCTACTGAAATTAGTTCAGGAGTTAATTTCCTTTTGATGGCAGTGTATGGATATGACACCAATGAATTGAGGAAAACTTTGTGGAGCTTTATTGAGAGAGTTTGTAGTAATATGACTGATCCTATTGTCATAGGAGGGGATTTGAATTCACTGTTACACAGTTAAGATAGACTGCAAGGAAATACTGTGACTGAAAATAATTATAAATTTTGCTTCTTGTGTGAGGACTAATGATCTATTTCCTCTGAGGCATGTTGGATTTGAGTTCTCCTGGTGTAATAACCAAGAAGGGGAAGAGAGAATTCACTCATTTATAGATAGAGTTATAACTAATAGAAAATGGATACAAGATCATCCTTCTTGTGTGGCTGAATTGATCGAGAAAGGAATTTATGATCATTGTCTACAACTGTTTAATATTATGAGTGATACCTTCCCCAGAAACACTCCTTTTCATTTTCTAAATGTCTGGCAGATCATCATGAATTTAAAGAGATGGTTCTTTTTATCTGGAGGTAACAATGTCATGCCAATAAACTTTTGAATATTTGGCACAAATTGAAGAAGCTCAAGACCCCTCTAAAATCTCTGAATACTAAGAACTTCAAGAATATCAGTTTGCAAGTTGATAATGCTAGATCTGAGCTTACTTTGATCCAATAGTAGTTAGGAAGTCAGAAGCACAACCAAGAGCTTATACAATAGGAGAAAGAGGCTCTGCAAAGATTGAAAAAATGGAGTGATGTGGAAGAACGAGTTTGGAAACAAAAATCAAGAGCAGAATGGCTGAGACTTGGCGATAGAAACACCAAGTATTTTCATGCTTGTGTGAAAGCTAGGCAAAACTCCAACTCCATTAAGCTTTTAGTGAGAGATAATGGTAACACTTGCAGCACCCAAACTGATATCCAAACTGAAATCAGAGATTTTTACATGAGATTGATGGGAACTGCAGCACCCAGCTTGCCAATGGTGGATAGACAGATAATTGCCAGAGGGCCAAAGCTCTCACAGCTGCAACTTGTTGCTCCTTTCTCCAACCATGAGATAAGAAATGCACTTTTTAACATGAATTCAGAGAAGGCACCTGGTTTAGATGGATATAACATTTATTTCTTTCAGAAGACATGGAAGTGGTTAAGTGCTGATATCATTGAAGCAATACAAGAGTTTTTTGTCACAGGATTCATGCCTAAAGTCTTGAACTCCACTCTGGTCACCCTCATTCCCAAAACTAGCTTTGTTGTTGCAGTGAAGGACTTTAGACCTATTGCTTGTTGCAATGTTCTCCACAAGATCATCTCGAAGGCCTTAACCAATAGAATACAAAGTGTTTTGGATTTCCTTATCAGTGAAAGCCAATTTGCATTCATACAAGAGAGGGTTATTTTTAATAACATCATCTTAAGTCATGAGATGATTAAAAGCTATGGCAGGAAGGGTGTTTCTCCACGATGTATGGTCAAGATTGACATACAAAAAGCATATGATTATGTTGAGTGGCCATTTATGCATACCTCTTATTGGAACTGGGATTTTCTCATCAATTTGTTCAATGGGTAATGAGCTGTTTACAGTCAGTAGCTTACTCTGTGGTGGTTAATGGTGTTGTTACTGAACCATTCCAGGCCAAGAAGGGTCTTAGACAAGGAGATCCAATATCTCTTTATCTTTTTGTGATAGACATGGAATATCTAAATAGACGCTTACTGGAGCTGAAAGAAGACAGGCACTTTCATTATCATCCTAGATGTAAAAGGCTAAACCTTACTCATCTATGTTTTGCAGATGACTTGCTGCTGTTCACTAGAGGTGATGAGAATTCTATCAGGAAACTATTACAGGCTTTTGGCAAGTTCTCTGAGGTTTCAGGTTTAAAAGCAAATGAAAAAAAAAAACTCAATATACTTTGGGGGAGTCAATGAAGCAATCCAACAATCCATGCTTGAAGTCTCAGGCATGACAAAAGGGTAGCTCCCTTTAAAGTATCTTGGAGTACATATTTCTTCTAAAAAATTAACTATTTCCCAGTCCCAACCTCTAATTCACAAGATCTTGGGAAGAGTTGATTGTTGGACTGCAAAATTTCTTTCTTATGCAGGTAGACTTCAGCTCATTAAATCAGTCTTGATAAGCATCCAAGCTTAATGGAGTCAGGTTTTTTTACTGCCTCAAAAGTTTATTAAGTTGATTCAAGCAGCATGCAGAAACTTCCTATGGTCGAGGAAATCTGGTGCTACGAACAGGGTGCTAGTGGCTTGGGAGAAGATGTATCAATCCAAAATTGTTGGTGGTTGGAATCTAACAGACATCCGTTGGTGGAATAAAGCTGCAATCAGTAAACAATTTTGGAAAGTTGCATAGAAGAAGGATTGCTTGTGGATTAAGTGGATTCATGAATACTACATCAAGAATCAAAGTTGCCTCACTTGTGCTATTCCCACCCAGGCTTCATGGTTGATTAGGAAGATCTTGGAGGCAAGGAATCATTTTATGTTGTTTAATCCAAGTTTGAGTTGGTTGTCCCAGAGTTCTTTTTCCATTCGAAACATGTATAAAGCGATGATGAGAGCTGGTGTAAAGGTCGAGTGGCAGATGATGTTGACCAGGAATATGCCCCCCCCCCCTCCCTCCCCCAAAGTGGTGTTTATTACGTGGTGTTTATTACGTGGCTGGCCATCTTAGGGAGATTATCTACTGTTGACAAGCTAGAGCAAATTGGCATACATTGTGTTAAGGAATACTCATTATGTCAGACGGAGGAGGAAAATATTAACCATTTATTCTTTAAGTGTTCCTTCTCCTCTGAGGTCTGGCTCAAACTAGCAAACTGGAGGGGAGTGCATAGACAGGTAATGCATTGGCAGGAGGAATTACAGTACATGAAAACTCAATGCAGAACAAAATCGAGAAAACAGTTGCTATATAGGTTGGTTATCTCTGTTGCAGTTTACTATATCTGGAAGGAGCACAATGAAAGAAAGTTTGGAGGTCATGAAAGCACAGCTGATCTGGTAGTCCGACAATGACAACTTCTTGTTGCTGCAATAGGCTAGGATCATAGAAAAATTTTGAGCTATTTACAGAGTTAGGATAGTAGTTTGTTGTCTTGAGGCTTGTCAGAGTTGTATAGTTTTGCTTTAACTATTCTATTGGTAATACAAATCATCTATTTACCCAATAATAATAATAATAATAATAATAATAATAATAATAATAATAATAATAATAATAATAATAATAATAATAATAATAATAATGTCATTTTCTATGGAAGCTAGAGTGCTCGATAGAGCTTTTAAATTTTATTTATATCTCAAAGTCTTATCCTTATATATATATATATATGAAGTGTTCGTAGTCATAGATCAAATAGATATTTGAAAAGAATATATAGATAGATATTAATTTTGAATATTTGATTTTTTAAAATTTTATTTCCATATCATAATATTGTAGGATATATAATATGATAAATATTAATTTTAGATTCGAAAAATTTGAGAATTTAGATAAATAAAAACGGAGGAATGTGAAGGGTGTCACATAGGATCTTTTAAAAGAAGAGTCGTTTTCATTTATATAATATAGATTCCTTTCTTTTTCTTTTTTTGATTGTGTATCATACGGTCTATGTATGAGGTGCACATAAATCCATTTTGTATAATAATTACTTTATCCGTCTACGATAAGTGTAACATGTAGAGAGTGACACATGTTTTAAGAAATAAAGGAGAGTGAGTGAGAATGAGGAAGATAATTGTGTTAATTTTAGTAGAATGATGGAAAGTGAGTGAGAGTGTGGAAGGTAAAAGGATAATAATATATTAAGTGAGACTATTTCAATTTATGGAAATGTCACACTTATTGTGGACGTCTCAATCCCTTTTTCTTGCAGGATTTTGGGAAGAATTCTTCAGTGTCTCAGAGTAGATTGGATTTATCCAAGAGCAAGATTTAGCAAAACAGGTAGCAATTCTTGTTTCATCATGTATTGAGTAATCTGTGTTCATAATGCGTCGGTTTTTGGACGTATTAGTAAAAGGATAATAATATATTAAGTGAGACCATTTCAATGTATGGAAATGTCACACTTATTATGTACATTAAAATGAAGAAAACTTAGAGAGGATGTGCTCGTACGATATTAGTGGAAATTTAATTTGAATTTTTTTATGACGATAATACACTTCTCACCTATACTGAATCGAATGCGAGATGAATTCCCTTTTTCTTTTATTTAGGGTCGGTGGAGTATTTGGACTTTCTAATTGAAATCTTTATCATTGCTTTTTGTGGATGGCCGGCCATTCACATGAAATGAAAGCTACCTGTGGTGGGACAATCTTCAAAGTTCAAACCTCGTCTGCGTTCCCTTCTTTGACTTTTTTCTTTAATCTAATATGATTTATTATTTTTATTTTATTTTTATTTTTATTTTATGCATCTTATTTACGAAACTTACTAGTGTATTGATAATAAAATTTTGATATGGATGTTTATTTTGTATATAAAACCAAGCATATAATAGGCGCACGCAACTTATGCTTGCAAATAATAATACAAATTAATAGCAACAATAAACTTATTTGACAACTACTAACGGGAGTTATTTAAATACTAATTAGTATGTAGCCCTTTGAAAGTTGATGGAGAATTATTCTTTAATAAATTATTAAAAAAAAATATTGTTCGCTAATTATTTTAGAGTTTTTCGAAGGTAAATCATTACTTAGTGTTATGAGTAAAGTCTTTTATATTATTTGAACATGCATTTTTATAGATAATTTTAAAGCTTTATTTCTTTTCGAAATCGATGTGGGATAAAAATATTCGTATGAGAATATTGGTGGATCATTTTGACATCAAATATCTCTTTGCCATATTGATTTCGAGGAAAGAAAAAATATAAAGTTCATCTATAATAATGAAGTGATGTTAAATATCTTACTTGATGAAAATTAACATAAGATATATTTTTTTAAGTTGAACCGCTGGCTTGAGATTAGCCTGTCTAACCTCACGGTTCGAGGTAGGAATCGGCCCGTCGATCACGGTATTGATTTTTGTGTGCAACTCTAACTGAGAATTTAAGTTGATCCTTTTGATAGCAACATTAATTTAAAAAAGAAAATTAATATTAAAGATTATCTATAATAATGAAAGTGATCATAAATATCCTACATTATGAGTTCAATATAAAATTATTATAAAAATAAATAAAATTAAACCATCGATTCAAAATCGGGCCGTCTACCCCATGGTTCTGGGTCGGAACTGGCCCATTAACATGGTTCTGATTTTTATGGGCGCCATTATTATATACAAACAACCTTACTAACAATAAAATGGATTGGGTCTAAGATAGAGTCGTGTGTGTGTGTGTGTGTGTGTGTGTTTTTCTTTAGAAAATTGATAATTTAGTTAAATATGAATGTAGGGATTTGGGAATGTCATATAGGATTTTTGCAAATTTAGAATCATTTTTCTTTATATAATTGAAAATCAAATGTGGATCGAATATTTTATAATAGAAAAATAATATGTACTCCGTCCATCCATAATTTAAAGTCTCATTTACTGTTTGGCACAGAGTTTAAGAAAGCTGGTAAAGGTGAAGTGGGTGAGAGAAAATGGTAGTGCTAATGACATTGAATTATCTTTGTTAATTATTGCATTAGAAAAACACCTTTACATGTAAATAAAAAGAGGTTCATTTATGGCTTGGTTTATTTTTCATACTGTAGTTTCAGATTTTTTTTATCATGATTAAGTAAATTAATATGCCAACACTGTTTCATGAAATTAAATCCCAACAGTTTTCATTAAATTGTTGAATGAATTAAATCTCTTAAGTAAATAAATCCTGTTAAATGAATTAAGGAATTAAATTTGTTAAAGGAAAAAAATCTGGACAGGAATTCAATTGGCTAAGAAATCTGTTAGGAAATTAAATTTATTAAGGAAAAAAATCTGTTAAGGATTAGAAAAAGGGATTAAATCTGTTAAAGGAATTAAATATGTTAAGGAATAAAATCATGAATTAAATTTGTTAGTGTAAAGGAATGAGAATTAAATCTGGACAATTTACTGTAAAGGAAAGAGAATAAAATCAGGAATGCAAAACAGTAAAGAAGAAGAAGAAGGAATTAAATGCAAAGTTGTGAAAAGAAGCAGTGAAATTTTGGAGGTAAACCTAAATGAATTTGGAGCCAAAACGAGAAGCTTTCATTAAATTAATGTTGTTAAAGTACAATGAAGTGACCAAATTCTATGACGGAAATTCAAATACACCTAACACTCCAACAACAATAAATACATCATTCATTTCATTGTTTGTTCTCAACCACAATCCAACAGCTCATTTAAGATAGAAAAAAATGTCAACCGAAAATCTTAGGCCTAAACTATCTAAAGAACTGAAAAATTTAGTGGCGCAGTGGTTACTCCAACACTGCAATGACGGGAAGTTTCTTTATGGTGCAAAATAAGAAGTTCCAGAGAAATTCAATGTTGCCTTGAGGACCATTTGAAGGATATGGTAGACAGTGACAACTCAACAAGCATTGAGAGTTCCTGTAAATTTACAGTCATAGAGAATAGGTCAGCACTACAAAGTTCAACCGATATTTGATGAGGAGAAGATGAGGAACCTGCCTGCGCTACAAAGACCAATCACTTAGGCATCAAATTCAACCAACAACTAAAATTTTGCATCAATTACTCACAGATCAATGATCATAGATCACAAACAAAGTGTCATGAAATCCAACAAAAGTAAAATGCATCATCAGCCCCCACCTAGAGTCAAATTAGACGACGGATCAAGTGTAGCATCACATATCTAACCAATGCAGCATAGATCAATCCCTTAGGCATTAAATTCAACCAGTGCATCAATTACTCACAGATCAGTTATCACATGTCACAAACAAAATGGCATGAAATCCAGCAAAAGTAAAATTGCATCACCAGCCCCCACCAAGAGTCAAATTAAAAGAGAGTCACCTAATTATATAAGTCTTAACACACGAGGGCAGAACATTCCTAGAATCTGCAGATATGTAATCCGATTTTCCTCGCTCTTCCACACATTTTTTATATAAGAGGTGATACGATACTCGCCGGAGTTGCAGACGCCGACGTGAATAGTATACACCAAAGACCAAATTTGAACCGAACCGGATAAGATGGAATATCCCAAAACTTCTGAATCAGTTTCTCGAACTGAATTAGGCGTACGGCTGTTTCTTAAAATCCAACGATAAGACGACACATCAACTCGGGGACGATGAATGACACACGAACGAGGGATGGTTTGCTCGTCGATACGTTGATATGAACATCACGGTGGCATGCCGCCAATCCACTAGTTCGATGAATGAACTGAAGGAGATAAACTCACAAAATATTATTCATCAAATCGTTATTTAATCCATGCCCTACTAGACCTATTCATAGGGGTGGAATACAATAAACTCTAATAAGGAAAACAATTCCTTGAATAAAAAGAAAACATAATCCTAAGCTAGTAAGGAAACAATTCCTTAAATAATAAAGAAACAAATCCTAAACTAATAAGGAAATAAATCCTTAACCTAATAAAATATAAAACTACTAAAATAACTAAAATAAAGCCTTATTTTTGCCTACAATAATTAAAAACGAAAATTAAAATAAAATAAATAAATTCTTCACATCTTCAATCTTGGATTGTATCAAAAGGGCATCCACAAAGTAATCAAAACAATAATATTGGACTCAAAAGTAATCAAAAGTAATCAAAACAATAATATAAAAAACTACAAATACTTACCGCATCTATCTCTACCTCAGGTGTGAATGGGGGCATCTTTGAATCCGAGAAAGGTGTATCCGGCACTACCATCTCAGACTCAAAGGGTGTATCGGGTCACAGACTATCTCAGACTCAAAGAAAGGACGAACCATCTCCACAGATTCAGATCCAACACCCTCATCGACAAACTTTGACACGGTAGGGACAAACACTTAACATCTGTAGGAACTCGGATCTAGCTACTTCACTCTCATACCAATTTGGTATGGAAGAGAGCATCTTCGAATCAGAGAATGGCGTAGCCACCACCACGGATTCAGATCCAAGGTCCGAATCAGAGAACGGCATCGCCAACACCACAGATTCAGACTCATCGAAGCGAAGATTCTCAGGTTGAGAATCCATATCGGTGAGCTCCGATTCCGGCACGATCTCCGCCGAGTTAATCTCCGATACGAAGGTGGAAAGATCAGAGAAAATTGAGCCCGATATAGGGTGGAAAGTATTATTACAAGGATTGAAAATTTCAGTGAGATTGAGATCCATCGCGGTGGAGATTAGGGCGCAGAGAGAAATTGGAGAAGAGAGAGTGAGAGGATATTAGGGTTCGTCGATTGAATTTGGGGGAATGAGAGAGTCAGACAAATACTCAAGTAAATGGATTGGGCTGAGGTGGGTAGTATTTATTGTTGGACTTTAAATTGGATTTAATTAAATTAGGTTTTAATTAGCAATATAATTAATAGTTTAATTAAGTTGGGTTTAGTATTGTGTAGTGACAAAGGATAATAAATAAAGAAAAGAAGAAAGGATAAGGAAGTATAAAAAATTGAACACTTCGTTATGAGCAAATGAGACTTTAATGGACTGAGGGAGTATAGTATTAGATGATATTACATATTGTTAGTCCTTAAATGATGAAAATGAAAGAATTATAATAGGCAAAAGCAAAAAATAAGATATGCGAAAGAAGAATCGATTGTGTTTTTATACTATAGTCAAATGAAAATCAAAGTTCATTTAGTTTAACGAAAAATAATTAGCATTTAACTAATACTTCCTCCGTCCACGAAATGGTTGTCATATTGAGGACGACACGGGTTTTAAGAAAATGGTAGGTAGTAGTGAATTATAATGAGTATTGTTGTGAGTGGAGCAAGGGTCCCATAATAAATGTGAATGGAGTAGCAAAAGTGGCAACCATTTCGTGGATAAACTTAAGTAGCAAAAGTGACAACCATTTCGTGGACGGATGAAATATATGTTGGCCTAATCCAATTTTACAGTGCATTTATTTAAATATGCTATGCATATTGATACTAAAATAAACAAGGTTAATTATGTTAATATTGATTTGAAGATTTGATCTTATTAAGATTTGATCTTATTAAGATTTTGTTCTCATGCCATATATAATAGAGTTAACTTTTGATATAGTCATTTTGAGCAATGAAATACAAATTTTAGCCCACCATCTTAAAAATACAAATTTTAGTCATTTTTTTTAATTTGAGACAAAAATACCCTTAATGAAATGCGCGCGGGTTAGGTCAGATTCGGGTACAAGGGATCGGGCCCTTTTGGCACTAATCTCAAAGTACCAAATTACTTAGTTTTTTTTTGTGCTTTCTGTTGGCACTTTTGACACTAATATGGTCATTAGTGCCAAAGTACCAAATTGCGTATTTTCTTTGTGCTTTCTATTGGCATTAATATTGTCATTAGTGCCAAAGTACCAAATTACTAGTATTTTTTGTGCTTTCTGTTGGTATTTTTGGTGCCAAAGTACCAAATTATTAGTATTTTCTTTTTGTGCTTTATGTTGATACTTTTGGCACTAATATGGTCATTAGTGTCAAAGTACCAAATTTTTACAATCATTATATTTCGTCACTACAATGTCTACTTTTAAATATGACAAGTTATATTGCTCCGATTTTGTGGCTCCGCCTTCGCTCTAAATTACTAATATAAGGATAATCGTCGGGCAACAATTTAGATTTTTTCGGCTCGCTCCGAGGCCTTCGGCTCCCCTTGCTCAAATCTTGACCAAAGAAGAAGAGGCAAACAAAAAACGAAGAGGCAAATAAAAAAAAAGAGACAAAAAAAATCTGAAAAATAAAATACAGAAGAGGAAAGAAAATTGGAAAATAAAAAAAGAAAATAAATCTAAAAAAAACAGAAAAAAAGAAAAAGAAACCTGAAAAATAAAAAATAAAAAACAAAAAAAAAGAAAGAAAAACCTGGAAATAAAAAAAACCATAAAAATAAAAGAACAAAAAATCTGAAAATAAAAAAAAAAAAAAAAAAAAGGAAAAAAGGGTCAAGCAGTGATGGATCCGGATAGAAGAGGATAAGGGGTAGTTAGGTTCAAATTCAAAAGAATGGCTATATTTTGTGTTTTTGAAGAGGGTAGGCTAAATATTGAGTTTGATTGCTCATTGTGGCTATATGACTATATATTCTCTATACAATACATAGAATTAGGAGGTGTTTGGTTTGATTAATGAGATAGATAATGTTTGATAAGATAGTGTAGGATATAATTATATAGATTATTAGTTATGTGTTTAGATTGATTGATTGTGATGTAGGATAATTGAAGGATTATGTGAGTGTGTGTGCAGTGTGTGTACTTATAGGTGTTCAGTGTGTGTGTATTTGTACGTGGTTATTTTGGTAATTTTGCATCTAGGATTAGATGGGGATTATAATTAATCCAAATTTAGGGTGATAGTTATCATCCATTTGAATGATTGGACAAGTTTCATCATTCAAACTAAATATGTGATTAAATGATGATGGTCCCGAAACGAGTTACTGGTGTATGGGGGGGGATACACCAGTTAGGATTTAAAAACTTAAACCTGAAAAATCACTTCAACTGAGTAAAAGATGACTCGGTTGGAATTTCACAGCTGAGTAAGCGACCTCAGCTGGAAGAGTGAGGCTGTGCGGAATGAGGTGGAAAAATAAACTCGTTAAAAGCAACTCACGCAAAACAGCTCGGTTGGTCAAGAACCAAAACAGCTCGGTTGAAAATGTGCAAATGCGGTTTGTATGTCGGTTAGATTGATCAGATAAATATGCAAAAGAAACTGAATAGAAACAAACACAGACACACAGGATTTAACGTGGTTCGGAGATAATCCTCCTATGTCCACGGGGAGATGTGAATCCACACACCTCAGTCCAAGTTCTTCTGGACAGAACCACTCAGCTTACGCGGGCTGAGCAACCGTTAAGGATAAGTTTGCGGGTACTTATCGACCTTACAGTTTAGTTTCCGGGCACTAAACAGCCTATGTCAAGTTTGCGGGTACTTGACGACCTGACTACTCAATTACAGGAAGAGTAAGGTCCTAGCACACTTTTTAGGGTGTGAGAAAGGGTGGGGTTTCCAACTACAACTCGATCACGAATGAGAGCTGGATCTAAGGCTTGAATAAATAAAACTCAAACTAAGATCAAAGACAGATTTTCACTCTATGAACCCTCAGCTACTAATGTTCTATCACTCTTGAACTCTCAGCTGCTGATGTTCTTAGAATAGGAGTTTAGTTGCACTTTTCTCTCTTGCTTCAGTCTGTCTCGTGTGTCTTGTATCTCTTCTTTCTCGAATGAGAGAATGCCTCTATTTATAGGCGGAGAGAATCAACTAGCCGTTGGAGGAGCAGTTGATCTCTGATCGGTTGATAGCGATGGCTTGTCTCTCGTCTCTGCAGACTTTCCCGATATGGCATCTGTGCTCTTCTGCTTTCCATCTGAGACAGCCTTGTGTTGGGCCAGATGGGGTAATGACTGAACGGTCAAACCCTCATGTGACTTCCTTTTGAAATTCAAATCTTAACTTTTCTGACAGTCAACTTCGGTTCGTCGGTTGAAAGTCTTGATCTTCATCTGAGTGGTCTTCAGCTGATGTTCTGAACTGTTGAACTCTCAGCTGACTTTGAACTTCAAGCAGTTGATCTTCTTGTTCGAGTTCTACAACTGAGGTTCTGAAACTGAACACTCAGTTGTCTTCCTTGTATTTACTCAATTGGGTTTGAACCCTCATATGACTTTTCTTTTCATCTGATGTTCTCTTCCTTTCTACTGTTTCTCATCTGATGAACGCTCAGTTGGTTTCCTTCACAACTGATGTTCTGAAGACTTCCCCTTGTTTGCATCTGAACATATGAACTCTCAGTTGTCTTTCTTCACAACTGATGTTTTGTCTGAGTGACGCCTTGTTGTCATCTTCAGCTGGAGACCTGTAAAGATAAAATCTTAACTTTGCTCAAACAGCGAGCCTAAATTCTAACATTAGGTTCTGGCAACATCTACTCGGTTGGGGTCAGTCGGTTTTGGAATTTATCAAAACTTATACTAATAAATTTCCCAACAAATGAGATTATATTATTAATCACTTCTAATCAAGCAAATCAAATGTCACCTTAGTGTATATATATATATATAAAATTAGGGATGTCACATAAAATTTTTTAAAAGACTTTTTCGTTTATATAATATATGGATTAAGAATAATAGAAGATGTTGTATGTTGATGGACAAGGTTTTGTTTTCCAACAACCAAATGAGAATACTAATCAGTGTAATTGTAAGTCATGCTGATGACGAGTTATTATAAAATGCGAATGAAATGATATTTGAGAGTAAGAGGGTGTTTGGCTTAGCTTAAAAATTGCTTAAAACAGCTTGTAAGCTCCTAAATTCTTAATAATGAACAACTTATAAGCTATTTTAATGAGCTTAAAAGCTCAGCCAAACACCTTCTATATCTCGTTGCTATTTTACATGAAAACACGGTGAGTTACTGTAGGCACTAGGTACAAATTAAATTAATTAGGAGGAGGGGTATGAAATGAAACAAACTTCTATTGTTGCATACCTTTTGATACATTTTTACGATTCAATATCTTGAGTGATTAAATTAGCCCAAATCATGTGATAATGGGGACCTACATAGTGGTGAACATAATTGATGCATATGAAGATCGCTCGACAACTAGAGACTTGCTACTATATAGGTGCAGATGTAAAAAGAATATGAGGATTTGGGTTGGCGCGGTCCACTTTTTTTTTTTTTTTTTTTTTTGTTTTGAGAAACACTTTTATTAATTTTAAGTTATATTTAATTGGTAAAAAAATAAAGTCTTTTTATGAATTAATAAATTTTTATTTAAAAATATGAAATCTTTAATAATTTTAATTAAATATTAAAAAAATGTGAAGATTGGCCCTCTTTAGTGGATTTGTGGACCACACAAGAATCTCCATTAAAGAATATTGAGGTATAAAATAATAAGTAAATATAGTCGCCCTTCATGGAAAAAAAGCAAAGGTAAAACTAATCGAAGTTGGATATTTGAAATTTAATTATTGGCTATATTATTATATGGAGTATATCAGACAATGCAAATTAATTTCAAATGGTTACGTCTGCGGAGAATCAGATTCATGACCCAGGCCTATAAATAAGATTAAACATTTTTAGGCCCACAGTATTAATATTTTGGAGGAGGTACAGCTGGACTGGATATATGGGCCTAACATCTATAAATGATAGGGCCTTACACTTTAGGCGCCATATTTTTGGGCTTTTCAACTTCTTACGGTCTCAAATCGTACTTAGCCCATCTAGTGACATTGTTAAGCCTTAATGATTTTAACCTACCAAGAAAAGATGCTCCAGTTACAAGCAAAAATTTATAATGTTTGGGAATACTATTTGCCGTTTTAAAACAAAAGGATTTTTGTTTTTTTTTTTTTGAGGGAAAAAGGTAACATTATTTCGTGGGGAAGAATTGTGAGAGAATCTCATGAGATCATATTGTACAAATTTTTACGTCACTTCACATTATCCGATGCGGCTGTGCTAACACTTTTACGTAGATACTTGGAGTTGGAGCTTTTATTTAGACGTTGAATATGGATATAAACGATCGTAGTTAAATGAAGATATCGACAAATTAAGATGTATATGACGTGAGAGATCATTTTTATAGTTGAAAAGGACTACCATCGTCGTATACTTAAAATTATTTACCTAATAGAAAGTGACTCCTGTACTATTAAATTTAGATTTTTTTTTTCTTCTGCGCTTTTATTTCATTATTCTACATTTCCCTATTATATATAAATATATTATTTTGAAACCTCATAATTTATGACTTTCGAGAACTCAATCCTCGTTCTCAAGGACAATTCGAGTACAATAAATTACCGACCGATGTTGAAGGTCAAAATTTGAATAGACATTTGAACAATATAAAATTATTGGTTTTAGCACTAAATTGACTAAATTACAGATTTTTGTTGGTGAGCATTATGTAAGTATGATTGATCTATCATCATCAATTAAATTATTAACTTGGCCCGTGATTTATAATACTAATGCGCCTACTTTTTTCATAAGTGGAAGAGCCACTCATCAATTAATTAACAATACGATACAAATTAATTAGGACATGTCATCCACATCATTATTCTTCAATCAACATTGGTAAAAGGTCGAATCCTGTTTTTTTTCCAACCCTCCTAAAAGAAATATATTTATACTATAATGCTATTTATATATACAGTTTATTATACTGTTTGTTTATATGTATAACATGTTTATGTTATATTAATAGTTCTAGGGTTCTTTTTTTTTTCTAAGGAAGGTAGAGCAGTAGAGCTTAAATGTGAAACTTTTAAAATTTCTCTCCCTTGTATAAATAAAATAATATTAGTGAGACTAAAACAATTTAGTTCCAAAAGTCAGCCACGAATTCAAATCATATCATTATTTTCATTGTTTACAGCCTGTTACCTAACAGTAGATCTAAATTGTACCATAATATGTTCGCTAGAAATAAATTATACATATACTATATTATAATCCTTATCCGCTAAAATGATTTCATTATCTTAGTTTTTACACGATTCAAGGGAATAATATGATTCAATATACTAAAAAGAAATTAAAAAGTAAAAAATTGACATGTATTCTTCTATTGTACTATAATTAACTCATCCAGAAAGAAAACTTATTATTTCAAATATTCTTAAGTAGGGATATATTAAGCCTCAATAATTTTCTTTTTTTTATAAAAAGAATCAAGAAAAATTAATGCACCTTATCTTTCTCCGTATCATGTCTATTTTAGTTTGGGAGATTGGATTTGCAATCCATTTATTTGTCTCGAACTTTTTTGATTTGTGGTTTATGTTGTTGTTGAATTTTGTCTCTCATTTTTTGATTGCACCCCTCGTACGTGATTAAATAAATTTTTATTTACCAAAAAAACAAATGCAATGCACCTTTACCAATAAAAAACTATAGTTTAGGAGGTATGAAAAATGAATAAAAGGTTATTTACGGGGACGGAAGGTGTTTAGTAAAAATTACCACCCTGTGTGTGTGTGTTAGCTTAGTCGTAGTGAGGTTAATGCCTGGGCCAAATGTCACGGGTTCGAGTCCTTCGTCACCCAATATTTAAATTTTCTTGCAATGTTGTTCAAAAAAAAATAAAAATAAAAAAATAAAAAAAAATTACCACCCTTATCGGAAACAGTAAAAATGAATATAATAAATGGCCTGAATTGACAAAAATTAGTCCCCGCAACAAATAAAAAACGTTACATAAAATGTGCATGATATATAAAGAAGTTCCTTCATGATTAAAAACTACATCAATTTCTCGACAAAAATTGTATGAATTTGAACGTATGTGAAAATAAGTAGCCAGGAATTATTTCTCTTAAAAGAATATATTTTTCAAAAGAGTAAATAGAATATACGTATTAGAGTGTTTAGTAATTTATAATGCAGTACAAATAATTATCAACAATACAAGGTTACAATTTCGATCGTCGTCAATACTAAATATTTTTCATTTTATTACTCGTGGGATCCACGCGTGAATGTTAGCTCTCCAAATATCTAGAAATTGAGTGAGAAACCGTTTCTCTTTTAAAACAAATTGGATAAAAAAACAAAGGGGGTGATCTCCTGTGCAACCGGGTTAAGTGAAACTGGATCCATGCGATCGGATTCGGGCCGGGTTAACCCGGTCAATTCGGGTTTGACCCGTTGACCGGTCATTTTTTTTTTTCAGTTTTTTTTTTTAATTTTAGTTTTTTTTTTCGTCTCCGCCTTCGGTTCCGATTTTACGGTTCCGATTTTACGGCTCCGCCTTCGCTCCGATTACAAATATAAGGATAATCGGCGGGCAACATTTTGGACTTTTTCGGCTCGCTCCGAGGCCTTCGGCTCCCCTCGCTCGAATCTTGATCAAAGAAGAAGCGGCAAACAAAAAAATGAAACGGCAAACAAAAAAACGAAGAGGCAAAAAAAATGAAATAAAATCTGAAAAAAAAATTGAAAACTGGAGATACAGTAAAAATCGGAAAATTTAAAAAAAAAAAAAAAAAAGAAAAAAAAAACCAGCGCGTGGGTGAGGCGCGTGCGGCCCACGCGCCACACGCGCGATCGCATGGTGGCGGCAGGTCGCATGCGAATTTTTGTGAAAAACAAATTATTTAGACAGATCGTAAGTGGTAAGTGTGAGCTATTATGCACGAGCCTAGAGAGCCAATATTCAAGAGTGGGGATAAACTGGCCGACCCTATAAATTATACGATATTATTATTATTATTATTATTATTATTATTATTATTATTATCATACATTTAAAGTAGCGGTCGTCGGTTCCCACGATATAAAATATTAATAAATAAATGTTCGAATGTTTACGGGATATATGCAGGCCGAAAGAAGCAGCTCCACACAACTTAGTTTTGTCAATTTCTAACACCACCCAACAATATTAATTTTTATTGTCTTCCAATATCTAATACTACCAACGCATTGTGGGGACTATATTAGTTTGCTTCCCATGTTATTCACTTTCAATTGGTGCAATCTTCAAATCCCAACATTATGTAAATTGGAATTTACACCAATTCACAATCCTTTTATCAATAAGGATCTAGAATTTAAAATATTCACAAGTCAACATTGTATCTGAAGAAAAAAAATTGAACTTTCACTTCAAATCAATTTATTTGAACTTTGGTCTTAACTTATTAAAGACAATATTTATATCATTTTTTTTTGTAATATAAACTCAACAGAATGAAGATACCAAAAAAAAAAAAAAAGGTCATTTTGTTTGTTGAAAAGGTGATTAATTAAGTTGACTATGTATTTACGCAGGTAATTTTAGAAGCAATCAGAGTGATGATTTCAGACAGCGTGTTCCAATGATAAGATATTTGACTATCTCATGACAACTTTTTAAAATCCCTGCACCTTTCCATAACTGAAGGAAATACTATCACAGCAATTATATTAGTTACTTTAGTTAAAAGTTAAAATGATTGATAGATTTATTGAAATAAATACAAGATTGAAATAGCGTAAGAAATGACACTACTGTATTGCAAATCAACAATATGTTTGTGTCAATACATTTCCGTAAAAATCCTTAGCTCCTAACTCCTACACGGGATATATAGTTTAAACAGAACCAATTTCATGTTCATTTTTCTAATACATCATTTTATATATTCGATACTTACAACAACATATATGCACGTGCTTAACACAAAATATTAAACTTATAAAAATATAATAAGTTAATTCCAACGGATTAAATTAGCTAAGGAATCTGGTATAGATAAGGCTCCCAGTTTATGTTTTGCTACTATTTTTGATATGCTTGTTATATTTATTCTTATAAACTACTCTTTTATAGATTAACTAGTATTGCACCCGAACTCAAGGAAGAATGTCATTTAAAATCTTGATAACATTAAATTATCAAATCACCTGGATAATGAGTAATCAAATGTATTAATTACAAAAAGTAAGGCAAAAGGGGAAAATAATTATATTAGTTTTTCAGTATATAAATAAATAAAGACATTTAAAAAATAATTGTTTCAAATACTATAACATATTACATTTTACACATTATACGTGAAACTTCTTTTAACACAATATTTTTTAAAGACAATTTATTACGGCACATTATTATCTTAAAACATTTCAATTTGCAATTCTTGATATATCCACTTAAAATTATCGAAAGGATGTCAGTCACAGATGAAATGCATTATCATCTAATATATTCTCACCGTCCCGTAATAAGTGGCCACATTTTCTTAGTAGGTTGTTCCGGGATACGTGGCCTTTTTCCTTATAAGGAAATAAGCTTTTAACACAAAAAGTTGTGGTCTTCACCATTTTCTATCTTTTATTCTTTAAATATGATTCTACACAATACTCGTGCCAAAAAGCATCTGGCCACTTATTGCGGAATGAATGGAATATTAATTATGGTATAACACAAAACTTCATGCATTACATCCATATTTTCTGAAAACGAAACATTCAATCCAAATAACATTATTAAATATGACATATTTTATTACCCTAAATATATACATATATGTACATATATATTTTACATATTTTATTAATTTATATTATGATATACTCCTTCCTTTTCACTCATCATAGAGATTAAAAATGAATGGTAAAAGATAAAAAGTAGGTAGGTTCTACCACTTTTAAAGTGTTTTGAAGGGTTAATTCTTTTTCCTTATTTGAACATAAACAAAATGAGTTTACGTCCATTTAAGGAAAGATAGACATAATGAGTGAGACGAATGTATTACTTATTTGTACATAATATTTTCAATAATCAACATTTTGTATATATCTTCATTTAGAATTTAAAAGCATTTAACATTTATTTACTTATTTTTCAGTTTACAATATACAAAATAGCGAAAATTTTAAATTAAGACAACTAACAATACAATATAAAAATATCATACACTATTATGTTAATCTTTTTATCAAGAAATCTAAAAAATAATCATAACTATAAATAATACTTATTTTAATTATCAAGTATTAATTTTGTATAAAAATGAGCCCGTCTTTTTTATACAAAATTGATATCATGAGTATTAAAATGGATATTATTGATAGTTTTACGGTAGTATGATAATAGATGAGTTAGGTCTTGGATTATCTGTACGTGTGTAACCCAAAAAAAATGTGATAATTTTATCCTAATATTATCAAATAAAATAAAATAAATTAAAATAAAATATATAATATAAAAGATATACGTACATAACTAAAATTACATAATTACATAAAAACAACTAATTACATTAATAATTTAAGAAACTTGTTTTTTTAAATTTAGCATAACACATGCTTTCTAGATATCTTTAAACAACCAATTTTTATAGTTTGAAAATGCTATTTTGATTATAACCCACTTCAAAATAACATTAGAATTAAAGATGAACAACCATCATAATAATTTAACCCATTTTGACATTTTTAATAATTTTTTCATTTTTGTTAACTTCTAAACATCTCAAAAAATATATTTTTAGTTGTCTTTTTAATATTTTTTCACTAACAATATTTAAGAATCTAAATAATAAAATCATTTTGGTAACTAATTTTATCATCTTATTTTTTCAAAATTGTATGTATCATTATTATAGAGTTGTGTTAAATATGAATATTTATTATATATAATAAGATAAAAAATAGAAAATTCAATTACATAATCTCAAATTAAATTAAATAAGTCAAAATGTATAATTATCTATAACCAAAATTCATAGTAATTCATAACAATGAGATGTATTAACCAACATACATTATTCAATATTTATAAAATGATTTAAAGGTCCATATTATCTATTAAATTAGATTGAAAGGGAAAATGGCAAATTTATTAATATAGTCACGACTCCTTCACTTAGAATAGTATAGATATAGAAATATAGATATAGATTGCTTCAATTTTTATTTAATTTCCAGTAGATCAGTCCAAATTGTTATAGTAGATGCGAAGAAAAGATGCAATCATAATATAATCACTTTACCCTAAAAAGGCAAAAAAGTCACCTTTAGTTTAAATAGAATTCACGTAGTACAACCTATTTTAAGGCAGGTTGAATTAATTGAAACCGCCTGTTCTTAAGGGCGAAAACGTCCAATCATCACATAATTGTCCCTTCAGGAACATGCATCTAAAGAGTAATACTAGAACTTATTTGTAATGTGAAAAAATAAATTAAAAAAATGGGTTCAATCTCTATCTACTCACCTTCCTTACATCAAAAAGATATATCATCATATATGATACTATTGAAACCCATTTATATATATATATATATTTCATCTTTATATGATTAATGACCATGGTTCAATCTCCAATTCAAACACATTACATAATCGGTTACCATACATAAAAATATAATATCATAGTATTAATTTAATCATCTATTAAGATATTGATATTCTTAAAGTCAATATTACTATGTAATAGTAGTAGTAACTTTTTTGATATGCCTAAAAAAAAAATTGCACTGACATAACATGTTAAATCTTACGGTGGGATCGTAGAATTATATAATGCGCATGTGATGTGAGCACCTACTCTTATTCCTCTCTCTCAATCTCAATCTCAATCTCAATCTCAACTCACGAAGAGTGGGGAATAATGAAAAGAAAAAGAAAAATAATTAGAGTGGGGAACTAACTGAAACGACTCGAAAGAAAAAAGAAGTGGAACTAAAACGACGACGCCCCCAATCCATCACAAAATGTCGCCCCCACCGCTCTCGGGAAATTTTTTCAATTCCTATTTCCTTCGCTAATTTCCCCACTTTACCCCTCTCACGAGTTAAACAGCTAAATCTCTACTAGCGTCGGTAGGCGGCAACAACCCCCCTAATCCCTATTGGATTTTTCCCAACTCAAAAATTTTACTGTAAAATTAAGAATATTGTATTTTAATTTATTTTTAGTTAATTTCAAGCTAGGAAAGCATTAATAACCATGATAAGGACCAAAAAGGGGGTTCAGACTCGGAGGATAATAACCAGAAATTCTCAACTCCTTGGGAGCCTTCGAAGATTCCAAAAAATAAATAAAAAAGAATCTCATATTTGAAGCACACTGTCAATGATCACTGCTTTTTAAAGTTGAGATTTTTGAGAAGAAGCTGTGGCCGATGGATATGAAGGTGAAATTGGTTGTTTGGTTTTTGTTCATGTTCACGGCGCCAAGTTTTGGGTCCGCCGCGCGGTCCCGCCGGAATCTTGAAGTTAAGCAGCACCTCAGCCGTCTGAACAAGCCTCCGGTCAAGTCCATCAAGGTACTCTGATTCTTGCATGTCTCTCTCTCTCTCTCTCTCTGTTAAAAGCTGACGAGATAATGCCCTTCTTTTGTGTTGCCATAAAGTAGAGCCCAGATGGTGATATTATAGACTGTATCCACATATCCCAGCAACCAGCTTTTGATCATCCTCATCTCAAAAATCACACACTTCAGGTACAATTTCTTCTCACTCTGTTCATTTCAAACCGTAATTAGTTTTGTTGGTGATGAGGGTGATTGAATTGTGGCAGATGACGCCTAGTTATCATCCGGAAGGGCTATTCAGAGATGGGAAGAGAGTAGGGAAGGAGGAGATTGGGCCGGAGCCCATAACTCAGCTGTGGCACAAGAAAGGGATCAGATGCCCTCAAGGAACAATTCCAGTGAGAAGAACCAGGAAAAATGATTTGCTGAGAGCAAGCTCCATCCAATCATTTGGGAAGAAGAAACACAAAACTATTCCTAGGCCAAATTATGCTGCTCCTGAACCTGGTCTCATCAACCAAAATGGGCATCAGGTAATATGAATTTCGTCATTTCTCTTTTGATTAATTGAATTTGGGTTCTTGAAAAAGGGAATCTTTTTCTAATATAGTCGCCTTTCTTGCTACAAATTGCTTGACTTTGTGTACACTATTTTCAAAAAAAAATTCCAAGTGTTGATCTTTATGGATTTTGGAATGTTGGAGTTGTTTAGCATGCCATAGCATATGTTGAGGGAGATGAATACTACGGAGCAAAGGCTACAATAAACGTATGGGATCCGAAAATTCAACAGACAAATGAATTCAGCCTGTCCCAGCTTTGGCTTCTTGGAGGCTCTTTTGCCTCAGATCTCAACAGCATTGAGGCTGGCTGGCAGGTGGGTGAATCTTGAACATTCATTCATCTCATTATTCTACCAACCATCTTTTCGACTAACTTGGGGTGATTTGGGGGTGTATGTATATCAGGTTAGTCCAGATTTATATGGAGATAACAACACTAGACTCTTCACCTACTGGACTGTAAGAAATTGATATCTTTGTTGTTTTCGTATGTATGTATGTATGTATGTATGAAGTAGTAACATGTACCTTGAATTTTGAATGGCAGAGCGATGCTTATCAAGCCACAGGTTGCTACAATTTGTTGTGCTCTGGATTTATTCAAATCAACAATCAAATAGCAATGGGGGCCAGCATCTACCCCCTATCGAACTACCGGAGTTCCCAGTATGATATCAGCATACTTGTCTGGAAGGTATATTTTGTTACTAAAGCACATGCACATGGCCCTGCTTCCATCTCTATGATTAACATTTAACAATACCAAGATAATGCCCGTTACTGAATAATATGCAACAGATAGACAGACCAGTTTGATTCAGATCTTGGATATATATTATACTACATGGAATCTCTGACTGACTATTACATGCTTTTCTCTGTTTATTTCATCACTTTCAGGCTGGCTGGCACACACTTTTTAGGCATTTGTCATTTTTTATTTGTTTTGACTTGTGCAACATAATTCCTTGCTACAGACCAAGGGGTAAAAAACACAAGCCATTTTGTTTTTGTTCTTGAGTAATGATTTTGCGACTCCTTTTAGGACCCGAAAGAGGGGAACTGGTGGATGCAATTTGGGAACGGCTATGTGCTGGGATACTGGCCAGCGTTTATGTTTTCCTACTTATCCGACAGTGCTTCTATGATCGAATGGGGCGGCGAAGTGGTGAACTCTGAATCAGATGGGCAACACACCACCACACAGATGGGGAGCGGCCATTTCCCTGACGAGGGATTTGGTAAGGCGAGTTATGTGAGAAATATTCAAATTGTGGATGAGACCAACAACTTGAGAGCTCCTAAAGACATTGGCACCTTCACCGAGCAGTCGAGCTGCTATGATATTCAGCTTGGCAAGAACGGTGAATGGGGCAATTACTTTTACTATGGCGGACCTGGAAGAAATCCTAACTGCCAGTGATCGACTTGAAGAACATATATATTACTCCATCTGAACCAGGAGTGGAGAATGGGATTGGTTTTCCTTCTTGCAAAACCTTTTCTAGGATTTTGTGTCTTGATTTCTTCCCAAATTGGAATATAAGCTTATTTTGGGAGGACTTTGTTGATTGGTAGTAGCTTAAACATTTATCTGCATGTCAATTATTCATTGGTGTACCTATTTTGATTTAAGTAGAAGGTTGTCTGTATCTTGAATATAAGATAGGAAAATGAGTGGTGCTGGTGTGTAAGTTTCTCAAATGGAGAAAACATGCATCTTATCTATTTAATTCCTTTTCTTCATCCCAAATTGAATTTAGAGAAGTTAATTTCTGCAAACTTTCTTCATTCCAATGAATACACCAACCTCTTCTGAAATTCATCTTTAACAAGGGAAAGGAAAAACAACCAAAAAGAAAAAAAAAATTGTAAAAAAAAAAAAAAAAAAAACAAACAAATTAGTTAAATTAGTTTAAGGTGTTACACATGCCTGGATTCTGAACACACCAGAGCGGCTGAATAGGCTCAGCGCGTATGCCTCTGGCGACCATTCTGTACCTCCACTCGTTGAGGCGATCCGCAGCCTCCGCAAACCTCTTCTTCCCCGCGTCGTCACGATTACCCGACCACAGCGTCTCCGCCATTGCCGAAGCCCTAGGCCAGATCCGCGGATCCATCACGGTCGAATCCGCTTGCTCTGACCACAGCGCCACCTCTCCTCCTATAACCAGATCCGCCTCCGCCTCACTCAATCCATACGTTATATCGTAGTTGTAGATGAGTTGCCACGATTTAAACGGCCCGCACCACGATCCGCCGTCGCTCTGATTCGTACCAGGCGGCTGATCGTAGACGCTGTTGTTTCCGACGAAATCGCCGTGGCCGCAGTCCAAATAGTAGAAATCCGAGGACGAAACGATGGCGCGGTAGCCGGCGCTGACGATCCTCTTGGTGTTGATTGGGCCGTTGTTCCATGTCTGGAGAATCACGTTCTGTTTTGGGAGAAAGGAGGGGTTGACGTTGACGTTAGCATCTAGCAGAACATCCTCCCAGTAAACCGCCGTACGGTTTAGAGAGAGGATGTAAGGTAGGGTGGAGTTGATGAAGTGTTCGAGAATCTGACTGAGCGTTCCGTTTTTGGAAAGGAATGACTGAATGGAAGGGTCGACTTTCCAGCAGTTTGGAGTGATCTCATCGGCTCCGGCGTGGTAGAACTGATCGGGGAACATGGAGACGACGTCGTGGACGACGTTATTGACGACTTGATAGGTCTTAGGGTTTAAGGGATTGAGTTGGCCGGTTCCCGGCTCGGCCGCCAACCGGTCGTCCCATCCGGTTTCCGCAGGCCACCAGAACATGTTGGCGCAGGTCACGATTTCTGGGTAGGCTTTGGCCCATGATCCTGTGTGCGCTGCAACAACGCATACCGACCAATTAACTTTATTTTTTGAAAGAATTTAAATAAGAATTTTATGGCCTATGACTCCCTAGTCCCCTACTGAATATTATGTTAATAAAATGCACAATTTTTTAACGAAAAAATTCGCAATTTTAGCCCATAAAACTCACTTTCTAACAGTTTCAGTCCGAAATTAACCTAATACAAAATTCAAAGCTTTAAAAATTAAATTTTGTGAAACTAATTCTAAGTGATATTATGGAGAGCCTTATAATTAGTTATAAGTAAGATCATTTACCAGGCATATCGATTTCCGGCATAACTCTAACGCCGTGCTCCAACCCGAACTCCACCACCCTTTTGACATCCGCCGGCGTGTACTTCATATCCTCGGCGTACGCTCCTTTCTCTGATAACTCCGGCTCCGACGGCACCACCAACGGGAAGGAATGCGAGTCCGTAATATGCCAATGGAAAACGTTCAATTTATTCATGCTCATCGCCCCGATCAGCCGCACAACGTCATCCACTCCGTAATAATTTCTCGAGGTGTCGAGCATGATCCCCCTGTGCATAAACAGTGGTACGTCGGCAATGTACAACCCGCACGCCACCCTCGACGGATTCGCGTACACCAGCTGCGAGAACGTCTCCAGCCCCCGCATCGCGCCCCATGCAGTCTCCGCCATCAGCGCCGCCGTGCCGCCGTCGTAAGGGATGGTGAGGGAGTAGGATTCATTGACGCCGTGGGTGAGCGGAGCGGAGGCGTCAGAGACGGTTATGATGAGCGCGGCGAGCGGCGGCGCTGACGTCAGGTTGAGGTTTGGGATGACGAGGGGGCGGTGGTGTTCCGTCAGAATCTGGCTGTGGTAGCGGCCGACGGCGGGGGTGAGGTAGCGGTGGCGCGGGGCGGAGATGATGAAGTTGGGGGAGAGCACGATTGCCTGTGGGTGGGGCCAGAGGAATGTCGTGGGCTTGGGCCAGACGTTGATTGGGAATTTAACGGCTGAGATTTGAGGAATGGGAAGCAACGTTGTACAGAGGATAATAATTAAGAAGAAAAGGTAAGAAGATGAAGGATTATTGATGCATTCCATAATTGGTTGTTAAAACTTATGCTATGTTTTTTTGTGATGCAGCAAATGTGATTGATTTGGATCATGTAATGTGTCTATTTATATATCCCATCGTAGTTATAAAGTTGAGAGCTCAACATAAAATAGTAGTCAATCACAAACTTTGGGACCTAATTAAAATATCAAATTTTATCACAATAGTTAAATTTATTTAATAAAATCATGCATTTTAATTTTTGGTGAATTGGTACACGGTACACCTCATTCAGTAATATCACAAGTATCAATTTACATACTTTGTCGGATGTGGAAGTACATGTACAAATAGTAATTTACATAGAAGCTTCTGTGTGTAAACATGAATTTTTACCTCTTTCTTGTTTCCTTCTGTGAGTGATTATAAGTAGATATTCAATCTCCATTTATCCCTTCTTCACTCAACTTAATTAAAGATAAAAATATCTTAATGAAACATAATACAAAAATAATACTAGTATGTAGGATAATTTATTGCCGTTACGATACTTTTGACGAAATTTGATAAATCTATGGAAACTAAAAGTTCTACTTAAAATTGGAGAACACCCCAAAATGAGTTAGTATGATCTTGTTTTTACAATGAACCTATAAATACACTTAAGAGGTCAATTTGACTCAGATAAAACCAAATAGGGTATCAACACAATTCGAACGGATAGCATGTATAGCATACCGTTGGACGTACGTCGTAAAAATTAAAAAGTTGATAAGATTCAAAAAAATTTGTGGTTCGCGTACATGTAGATACTCCTATATAAGATTCATAGCATGCATTATAAAATAAGATAATGAGTGCATGCATTGGTATAGCGTGATTAATGTCCGAGGGGGTTCGAATCAACCATTCCGCGGTCTTTAAATATTTAATTACTAATAATTTATCAATTGGAAAATTAAGAAATATAATATACGATTTAAAAGCGATTTATTAAAAAAAAAATCAATTGTAACGGCCACTATTATCTTGTCCGCTTGTGATTTGGAGGCATCGGATTGTCTACAGAATTTCAGCATTAAAATGTATTCAATTGCAATCTCTTAGTATATACTGGGGTCTTATTCATTCGTAATACAGTATATTAGTTTAAGCATGCCATTAAGGACAAATAAGCGTTATTACTTATTAGAGAGTAAACTCAAAATTTAACTTTTTCTTAATGCTTTTGCTATAATATTAAATTTCAAATGTGTTCACACACAGAGAGAAAGAGAGACAAAAGTATACTATAATGCAGCGGCCAAGACGGCTGGCAGGCATAGTTATTTTCAAAGTTTTAGCCGTCAGACACATATACTTACTACTTCTAAGTAATAACCAACAAATGAATCTTCCTGGTATAAGTTATAGTGACATCAGAATCAAGATTCCAAAGCTGCTGACAATTGTACGCCAAAATATTATTTATTTCTTAATCGGCTCCTTGTAAGTTGAAATAATTAGACTTCTGCTAAAAGAATTAGATAAGAATATTAAATAATTAAATTTCTAGTCGGGCGCCATTTGGATAGGGATCCGGGTACAACTATTGTAATTGAACCTTTTTTTAGGGCAAAGTAAACGAATATATTAACACAAATCGCACTTGTATCTTGTAAGGTGTGGGACAGTTCACAACTATATTTGGTAGGAATATTTTAAGTGGAGAATAAGATACATTTAGAATGTGTTGTTAATTTCTTAGTGGATGCAGAAATTTTATAGAAATAAATATATGATCTTTTAAGAGATAAAAGGTAAAAGACATATTCTAAAAAGATAATACCATACTAACTTGGGACGACTAAAAAAAGAAAGTAAACATACTAACATGGGACGGAGGGAGTATTTTATTATCATTCATTCGTCCCATTCAATATGATATGTTTTTTTTTTGTCGTCTCATTAAATATGACATGTTTTCTTTTATGAAAAGAATTATAACTTACTTTAGGTTAAAGATGTACTTTATAGCACTTTTAAACTAAAAAACACTTTATTAACTAAAAAGACACTTTATTGAATTTTTATTATAACTAATAGTACCTTCTTTCTTACTGTATGTGCCGGAATGAAGTAGACCATATTAAATGGGACAAAGGGAATAGTAATTTTGTGAAATATTATCATTATTATTTATTTAGAAACTGGATGTAGTAATTAATATTTAAATGATTTTGATGCTGATAAAGTTCAACTTAAATGGATAGTTAGAGATACCGGAAGTCTCTTCCCCTCTGTTGTGAACCATTGAACAACTTGAAATGGGTTAATTTTATATAAACGTTAAGCTGAACCATTGAATTCGACTATTCAAATCAACAAGCCGAAGTAGTACAAGAAAATAGCGTTCTCCAAAACTAGGCTGATAACTAGGGGTGTTTGCGGTCTGGTTCGGTGTGGTTCAATACTAAAACCAAATCAAACTGTAAAATATGGTTTTGTAATTTTTTGGAACCAAACTAAACTGATTAAGTACTAAAACCAAACCAAACCAAACCAAACTGTATTAATACAGTTTGGTGCGGTTTGGTTTGCGATTTACCACTATTTTTTTCATTTTCTATGTAATAATAACAAAAAAAATCAAATATCTTTTACCAAAATTATTGTCAAATGCATATACGTTTTTCTCTTAAACTAGGATAAGAGCACTAACACAAATATACTAAAAATCTAGGATAACATTATTTAGCAAAATAAAAAGTAGTAAAATAATTTTACATCCTCCACTTTTCTGTCAAAAACAACAACTTGAATTTGAACCTGTATAGTATCGAAAATAACAAAGCAACAATGTTAGAAACATAAATGATTGCAAAATAAATTTTCACTATCCAATTTAATGGACAGTGGCACAACTACTTATTAAAAAGGCAATATATTAAAAAAGTGAATCATTTACCTCAAGTAACAAACAAGACATCAAAGCTTTATGCTATATCAATAATCGGAGGAGCTAGACTGATCTTGGAAAAATCTGTAAATAAAAAAGAAGAACAAGAAAAAATGGAAATTCATGTACAATGTGGCAGAAATAAAGCTTTAATAAAAAAAAGGCTAATTTAATAGTAGCTTGAAAACTCAATTGAGTTTGCTTTTGCCCTAGATCGTTGCATTTATTTTGTGGATATTTACTGCACTTCCCTAAGTGTTTCCTATAAATACTAGTACCATTCACGTTTGGAGTACACTTATAAGAAATACCACAGTAGTTACACTTACACTTCCCTACTCCATTTTGCTTATATTGGGTGAAGTGGTTCTAGATGTGTGACCTTGGTTTTGTAGCCTTTCTTTTCTGTTTTATCTTCCCATCGTCTACTAATTCTTGAGTGCTTTGAGTAGCAACATCCTTATTCTCAAGATCCTCAGATATTACAAATGGAATGTCATTGGAATCGGCCATCTATAATACACAATATAATAATAAATAAGTGCTGCAGAAAAGACTTATTAGAAAAGTTTAAGAAAAAACGTGTGTACCTTACAAGTTGAAAAGAAGAAGAAGAAGAAGAATCAATCTCGCACGAATAATAAAAAATATCATCTATTACTTGAATGATAAATATAAGTATAAAACAATAATATTAATATTAATATATTAATTACGGTTTGGTTTGGTTTGTATTTTTATAAAAACCAAACCTAAACCATAAACTATAATTTTTTAAAAATATTAACCAAATCATATTTTTGAAACCATAAACCAAACCAAATTATAATATACGGTTTGGTTCGATTTGGTTTGTGGTTTAAACTAAACTTTGAACACCCCTAGTGATAACAAATGAAGCCCAAGATGTAGTTTACTTCTCAAATAAACATAAGTAATTAAACATATGGGCCATCACATAGAATTAAACCCATTTCAAGTGAAGTTAATCAAATATTTTACTTGGATTCAGCACCACTTTAGGACGTTTTATATCGCCGTATTGGATCTAATATTATTCAATAAATTAGTATTAAATATTATTATAATAATTGCGATTATATCTAGTATGTAAAAGTATTACTATGAATTGTGTTACTTACATTAGATAATATAATCTATTTTTTTTATGTTAGATAATAAAATCTATTAATATATGAAAAGAGAGTTTTCAACGATAATAATCTCCCGGCAAAATTTAAATTCTACAGTTTTTTTTTCAATCCTAATTTTTGCATCTAATTTTAACTAGAGAAGAAAATCATCCGCTCCCTTCTTCAGTTTCTTCTACACGTTCCCTCAAGTCTCTCAACTGCAACTCCTATTATAACCGCTCAGCCCATTTAATAAATTTTTACACATTACTTGTGATTCCATGGATTAAAACTGCCCAATTTCTCTCTCTATTAGTATCTTCGTCTTCTCTCTAATCCCCCTTCTCACCAAAATCTCAAAAATATATGCCTTCTCTTCCCAAATCTTTATATACAAACAACATTTCTACGAAGTTTGGATTATCAAGAAGAGGTATTTTATGTTGTATTTTGAAGCTAGCCATTAGGTTGCATATTAGTTTTTCTCTATTTTCTATGTTTGGGAGATAGAAGCATTTGATTTTACCTCTGTCTCATATTCAAATTTTATTTGAATTGCATAACATTATAATTTTATGTAAAGTGTAAATGTCATTTTTCATAAGATTTCTGTTGTGTTTGTGGATCTATTGTAATAAATATCACCTGCATTTTGTTCTTTGTTCCTAATGACGATGAAGCATGCGCTGCCACAAATTGTTGTTGGATTGATTTTTGAGCATTAAATATATCATATAGTAAGATAACGAACTCAGTTGGCAATGCTTTGAGGAGCATGGGAGCTAACTTAGTTGATGATGGTATTGTTGTAAGAGATGGGCCTCTCTTTTTCTGAGTTATGCCTCCCCATCTTGCAATTCGTAATTTTCTACTTTTAAATCGTATCTTTTTAGTGTTGAGTAAGAAATGATGCTCTCTCCCTTTGGTCGTTTCTGTTAATCCTTGCTTAAATTGTACTTGAACTGAATTATGGGTTCATAATCCTTGCAATGGTTTGATATTTTACTATTCCAAATTAAGTACTCTTGAGTCTAAGAATTAAATATTTGGACTTTTGTATTAGTGTGCGTTTACTTTGATGGAAAATGGTGAAAAAGAATACTTTTACCTTTTTCAATTATTTTTCATACGTTTACTACGTTGGTTAATTTTCCTCGGACAAGGTGGATAATCTTTCCGGGCAACTCATTTACTATCTATTCTCACCAATTGTGGAAAATATTAACATGGGAAGGTTCAATAGATAAAAGGCATAAAAATGGGGTTGGAGTGGGGGACCATATGATAATTTTCTTTTCTATTCTAGTAAATATGTGATAAAAAAAAGATGAAAATGTTACTCCCTCCGTCCCACCAAATACGGCCTGTTTTTCATTTTGGGACGTCCCACTATACTTGGCCAATTTTCTTTAAAGGAAACAATTAGTTTATATACATGATCCACCATCTCATCTAAACTTCACTAACTTACTTCCACTACACACTCAACCATCCCGTCTATAACTTTATTAGCATTATAAAATATTGTATTCACACTACACTAAACGCTTTCTTTATACTCAATACCTTTTTTCTTAGTCTCCATGTCCATATGAACTAGGCTGTATTCGGTGGGACGGAGGGAGTAATATTTTCTCATCTTTTTTTATCCATCATTTTCCAATGGAAATATTTCCATCAAAGTAAATGCACCCTAATCATTAAATTCTAAACTGTTTGAAAAAGTCAGAGATGTCATGTTCTGAGAAATTTATGATGAGAGCGATATGACGTGGCTGATATTGATGTGCTTAGAAAGGCTTCAACTGCCGAAATAAATTATGAACTCTACATCCAGAAATTCTTCCCAAGGATGATTTTTTTGTTTCTTTTTTGAGGAATTCTTCCCAGGGATGAATTATTAGTCATAGTTGTTTTGTTAAACTACTATTTAAGGTGTTTTTCAATTTTTCCCTTAAGACTTTAGAGAGAATTTGCATCGTTGCGGAGATGAAAGATCTGATCGCCATTGCAGAATTCTTCCAACCATTCAGAGTGCCCTATCAATTGCCCCAATCCGTCTTCACCGCCCGATCAATACAAAGTCTGAAGCTCGTTTTCTGCGGTTTAGGGTTTTAGGATTATAGAAACGTTTCATGATGTTCGAACCTGAGATCTCACAGTATTAGGCGTGTTGGAGAAAATACATATATATATATACCTGTATGAACAATAAATAAATGGCAAACGAAAAATACTTAAATAATTAAAGTATTTGAACGAAAGGATATATATATTCATATAGTTCGAGTCCTAGGATCATATATTCAGTCCCGAGTATCGAGATGTTCGCCGGAACTTCGACACGTGGTGCAACGTTTCAAGTTCGCCCGAACCGTTGTATCTTGGAGGCAATTGCTGTAGAACCGCGTGCACAATAGCGGAGCAATATTGTCTTACGGAGATAGAGTCTAACTCTAGCCTCGATTCATTTCTATCATTTCTTTTCAATACTTTAATTATTTAAGTATTTTTTGTTTGCCATTTATTTATTGTTCATACAAGTATATATATACGTATTTTCTCCAACATGCCTGATACTGAGAGATCTCAGGTTCGAACCTCATAAAACGTTTCTATAACCCTAAAACCTTAAACCGTAGAAAACGAGCTTCAAACTTTGTATTGATCGGGCGGTGAAGACGGATTGGGACAATTGATAGGGCACTCTGAATGGTTGGAAGAATTCTGCGATGGTGATCAGATCTTTCATCTCCGCAACGATGCAAATTCTCTCTAAAATCTCAAGGTAAAAATTGAAAAACACCGTAAAAAGTAGTTTACAAAACAACTATGACTAATAATTCATACCTAGGAAGTATTCCTCAAAAAAGAAACAAAAAAATCATCCCTAGGAAGAATTTCTGGATGTAGAGTTCACAATTTATTCCGGCAGTTGAAGCCTTTCTAAGCACATCAATATCAGCCACGTCATATCGCTCTCATCATAAATTTCTCAGAACATGACATCTCTGACTTTTTCAAACAATTTAGAATTTAATGATTAAGGTGCATTTACTTTGATGAAAATATTTCCATTGGAAAATGATGGATAAAAAAGGATGAGAAAATATTACTCCTTCCGTCCCACCGAATACGGCCTAGTTCATATGAACACGGAGACTAAGAAAAAGGATTGCTTCCGTGGCGGTTTTGGCCGCATGCCTATCACCGTACGACAAGTGGCAGAGGCGAAATGGTGCCTTTGCTGGACGCGACACGTGGCAATGGTGTTGGTTCAGTTGGAAACCGCCACCACAACCGCACGAAACCGCCACTCCAACCGCTCGCCAAGTGCAAAGTGCGCCTCAAAGCGCCCATTGCAACAAGCATGTGCTCGTCGCCGTTGGACTCGGACTCGGACGGTGCGACCGTCCTCGTAGGAATCATGGTCAAGCACAAAAGGTGCCAACACTTAAGCCACTAAGGTGCACCATAAGGTAGCACACTTGGATATACTCCCTTAAAGTGTTGCTCCTTATATATAGCACAAAACTTCCTTGATTTTCTGATGTGGAACAAGTAGTAGTAGAAAACACACAATTCTAGTTTCAAGTAGCCATGTTCATATATTAATTGCTCATTCATTCCTTAATGGAATTGAACAAATAAATACATTAAATCATAGTGCTCAAAACGTAGATTTTATTTCTACCATTAGTTTTCACATAATCCCTAAGGATTTTCCATAACTTAATTATGAATTTAATGTTATAAGTGACCAAATTCCAACAAGGCGCTCATCTATACTACTAGGTCATCCTCAAGGGAACGTCAGTTTTGTCTCTATGGTTGATTGATATTGACATAGCTCTTGCTCTCAAAATTATTCTTAAACCAATTTTTTTTTCATGCACATGTCTGATGTCTCAATATAAAAGTATTTGATTATTCTATGTTGGATAAAAAACGAGAGTACAACGTGACAATATAGAAGTAGCTTGGATTATATAAACTGAATGAGAAATCAAAACTATTAGATTATAAAATGATAAAAATGAAATAACTAGAGCAAACTTGAATTCAATTGAGTTGAGGAAGGCCTCTTTTTGCAAGACGAGATATGCCCCGGCTAGTGCTCACGGTATGGCTTATCGTCTTCCAAAGATAAAACGACGACGTTTTTCTTAATAAGTAAGAAAGAGCTCTGACAAACTAAATATAGACCGAGAATCAAGTTATAGAACTCTAGGATATAATTATATGAAATACTTTAATGCTATGAGAGAAGAGACCCAATTAAAATGTGTTGGAACCACAAAAAAGGCGCACATATGTAACACTCAAGGGGAGGGGCTGCCGATATCACTTTGGTGATTTTGGGCACAATTCCTCCACACCAACTTGGCGGCCAAGAAGTTTCCATATACATATGGAATTGCCGTAGCCTACCCTCCAAGAAATTAACAATTGCAATGTTAATTAATTGAATAATGTGTATTGGTCCATTGAATGGGAATTAAGCAAATTCAATTCTCGCAATTTGGGGGCCAAGGATTTGCAATCAAATTAAACAATTGAATTGTTTAATTAATTCACATATTGGATAATTAGACTAAGCCCAAAGTCTAATTATTTGTATCAAAACTTTATTCTTTTGTAGTTAATAGATCAAATCCAATTCACCCAATTTTAAAGTCCCAAGCTCGAGCTCATTTCTTCCATTAATGAATTTGTCTACAATCAATTCATTTTCAACACACAATTTAAATATACCATTTCCCACTCACCATATAATAATTTTGAGACAATAAATATGTTTTGATTATTTACTCGACAAATGAAATAATCCTCTTTTATTTAATTATCAAATATTAATCATCATAAATAATGATTTAAAAATTATTATATCCAATATTCAATAATTAGTTAGTTTATTGTTTTTATCTACTTTAGTATTAGTGAGAATGTATTTTTAAATACCTTTTTATAAAACATAGAAGTTTTTTACACCCATTCATAAGAACATAAGTTTTCTATACCAAAATCATATAAAAGACTAAAATACCCATACTTTTAATAAACAAATATGAAAAGACAAAAAATTGACTTTTTTTTTCTTGTTTTTTTTATTTACACGCTGGTTTCTCTCTCTCTCTCTCTCTCTCTTTCTTCTTCCTCTAATAAGGCTATCCACAACCCTTAGAGCACCCTTAGGGTGCTCTAAGGGGTGCTCTAGCACTAGAGCACTCTATCCCTGCAACGCAAGGGTGCTCTAAGGGTGCTCTATCTTTAATATTAAAAAATTCCCCGTTTTCATTTATTAAATTAATTCATCTATTTGTAAATAAATTAAAATACACTAATAAATAAATAATACGAATTTTCCATTAATATTTGAAAATTGGAAAATTACATGCCGTTGAAAATAAAAAAAAAACACTACATAATTAAAAAAAATAATACATAAAACTAAAAATTACTTAAAAAAACTACGCCCACCCCCGACGTGCCTTCACCTCCTCCACCATCTTCCGGTGAACTTCCTGCTGCTCCGGCGTCATATATCTCGTGTCCCTGGAGACAATATTCAGGTCCATCTGATCACGTCGCTGCTGAAGATACTCGGACTTGAGGCGTGCACTTTCCATCTTCACCCGAGCTGATTCCCGCATCGCAATCGCGATCTCATGCTTGGCCTCGGCGAACTGGCTAAGTCGGGAGCTAACTCGATCCATAACGGAATCGTACTGGGACGACCCTTCGACCGGCTTCTTTCCTTTGCCCCTTGCCCTGGCCCTTGCCGCATCTTGACCCTCCGGTCGGGAAGGCGCGCTTTCTCCTTCGGTGGACTGGGCCTCCTCTGCCGACGGCTGGGATTGAGAGGATGTGTAGTTGCCCTCCGCCGTAGTCTTCGTCCTCTTCATGGACTGTACGTCTGGGAAATTGGCTAGGTGGAACTTGGGGTTTTCCCTGAGGATCTCCCACGCCGTGAAATAGCGGAAGGCAGGCGCCTGAGCATTTGCCTGGTAGATTTGTTGGGCCTGGTTTTTTACAAACTCGTCATCGACGCCACTTGGTCGGCGAGCATTTGCCTGCTACCAAGCCGACATCCAGTGTTTCACGGCGGTCTGGATGCGGCCGAAGAAGCTCCTCACGGCTTTCTTGTTGAGAGCCAAGTTGAACCTCCGGTTGAAGCGCTCTTGGATAGCGCCCCAATATCTCTCGCCGGATTGGTCGCATCTGACGATGGAGTTGTTGGTCTCCTCCACCCAAATCTGTGCAATGTAGGTGGCTTGCTCGTCCGTGTAGTTGTGTCGCTTGGACCGGACGGGTTCCTCGTCATCTTCGGCGGCAGCGGCGGCAGAGGTGTCAACGACTTTGCCCTTCCCCTTCTTCTTCCTTCCTCTGGCAGCGGGCTGGGACGGCGGCGGGGCCAAAATGATGCGATCCTCGGTGTTTGTCGCCGGACTGTTGGTGTCCGGGGAGAACGACGGGTAGGATTCGGCGGAGGCGGCGGTGTTGAGGTTGATTGAATCAAGCCCCGCCCCCGTGTAGAAATTCGCGTCGTCGGACATGTCGGGATACCACGCTGACGAATATGGGTTGTTGGGATCCATAATTATTTTTTGAGAAGGTTTACTTGAAGAATTGTGGAAGAGGAAAGATTGTGAGAGATGAAAATATAATGAGAGGTGTGAAAATGAGAGAGGTGAAGATAGTATTTATAGGTGGTAAAATGAAAAAAAAAAAATGGCTGTAATCTAGCCGTTGCCGGCTTCAAAATCAAACCGTTGGATTTTTAATTTTTTTTAACGTTGCACGCGCCTGACGTTTTTTATTTTTTTTTAAAAAAAATTGTAAGCGCGTGTGCAACACGCGCGTGCTCGAGCTGTGCTCGAGCTCGTCTCCTTCGCCACGCAGTGGTCTCGAGCACCCCCCTGCTCGAAATCGGCTCGAGCACCCTTGCTCGAGCCGCGATGTGGATAGCCTAAACCCTAAACCCAAATAATATCACCAACCAACCTTGATGACATTAAATTTGAACAATGCTCATTTATGTTTTGGAAGAGAGGTTGTTTGCTCTCATTAAACACACAACAACTAATGTAATTGTGTAATGCAAAATTGTCACACACACGAACTTGAAACTCACGACATAGAGAATAAGAGAGAAGTGGGTCTTAAAAAAAAAACTATATTTACGACGTAAAATTCTCAAACACACGAAGTTGAAGCTCAAACGGAAGGCTTTCGTGTTTCTGGGGTAGAAAGAAGGTATGCAACTATATTCACCACGTAAAATATGATTTTTTTCGACGAGTGTTTATACACACGATGGCAAACCCACGGTGGATGTATTTTTTCACACGATGGTAGAAAATTTTCATGTACATGAATTATATGTTGATATTTAGTCATAAGAGAGTATATTTGCATGTTTAGAAATATTTTTAGAAGTAAAATAGCCGTAAAAATATATCCCTGTCGTGTGTATGAGAATTCTGCATTTTCTGGGCCCGTTTCTGCAACCCACAATGGCCTACCCACGATGTGGGTTGTACCATCGTGGGTTGCCCCACCGTGGTTTGCCCCATCGTGGCAACCAACGATGGTTACCACCGTGGAACCCACGATGGTCCATCGTGGGTATCCCCAACGTGGGTAGACAGGATCTTCATTTTTAGCGTGTTCGATCGGATTTTTTATAATTTCTTGGCTATTTTTTATTTTTCAGATGTCGTGGCAACGTATGTTGATACATCACAGCAGTCGTTGGGATCGATCGAATTATATAGATGGGGATTCTTTTTTTGTCTTCATCGATAGTGCCACAGTGAATCGTGCAAACCTTGTTAAACTTATTGGAGAAGGGTTGGGAAATATAAATCCGACCGACTACACGTTGTGGTACTTGACACGCATGGGCAACGGAAACAAAGTAAAAGTTCTATTGCGGAGTGATATCGAGTTACTGCATCTTTTAATTGAACAGAGTGACGATCCGGAGGTTTACGTTGATTACGGCGGCTCATCCGCCCCCGGGGTTAAGTTTGGTGGTAACAGCTCTGGATTTGAGCACCACGACGTTGACAACCGCATGCCCCACTCATATGAGCAATATGAACAAGATGATGAAGATGAGGAAGATGAGGATGAAGATGGTGACTACCAACAAAATGAAGAAGATGAGCTGAGTTCGTCCGAAGACGAAGCAGATGATCGTCGCAAAGAATTGCTTGATTCGCTATCTATTGATTTTCTTTCTTGGATGCGACAGCCGGAACAAATGGATAGGGTTTTTGGTCATCGAAACTTCACATCGGACCATCAGTCCGAATGCGAGACCGAGCATTTGCGCGCAATGCGCAATTGGATCATTCCATTACCCGATCTTGACAGCGCAGCGAGATTAGGGTGGGTCGAGCAACCACCACCAGTGCGTGGGGAACTCGAAGTGGGGGCCTTATTTAGGTCGAAGAAAGACTTAAGGATCACTGTTGGAATGTATCATCTGGAGAACTTTTTGGAGTGTAGATAGAAACGTTCGGCTCGCAATCGTACGACCTTCCTATGCAAGACTGGCAGAAAGAATTGCAGCTTTAGAATTTGTGTTGTTGAGGGCGGCACCATTTGGAGAATTACTAAGTTATTCCTAGATCACACATGTCACCACGATTTGAATCGTGTTGCTGCACGATCGGTATCTTCTGATGTTGCTGCATTTTATTTTGCTAAGAGATTGACCGGCGAGGCAGTTACGTTGAAGCCAAGGGAGATGATGGAAGAGATGCGTAGAGTGTTTGGTATTAACATTCTATATAGTTTTGCTCTCCGAACGAGAAACATAGCCATAGAAAATACGTATGGCGACCACATCTCGTCGTATCAGAAGATCTCGTCGTATCTATATTTGTTGAAGCAGCATAACCTGGGAACTGTTTATGACTTGGAGATGACCGTCGAGGGCTCGCTATGTCACTTATTTGTGGCGCTCGGACAGAGTATTCGAGCGTTTGATAAGTGTCTACGGCCGGTGCTTGTAGTGGACGGGACTCATCTTAAGGGAAAGAACCGATGAATTTTATTTGTAGCGATCACGCTAGATGGGAACAACCATGTCTTCCCCCTTGCAATTGGCCTCGGTCCCAAGGAGAATGATGAGTCGTGGATATATTTTCTCTCCAACCTCCATAGATGCTACAACCCTCTAGATGATTTACTGATTGTGAGTGACCAGCATTTGAGCATTAGGAATGCAGTTCGAGCCGTTTACCCGAATGCATTCCACGGGTTGTGCTACCACCACCTTCAGAAAAATCTCACGCCCTACGGAAAGCACGTAGCCACTATCTTCCAAGCTGCAGCATATTGTAATCGACATGAAGAGTTCGAAGATTTGTTCTCAAAACTGCATCAAGTGAGCCCCAACGGAGCTCACAGACGGCTTTCTGATATTGGACCGGAGAGGTGGGCTAAGTGTAAGTGTCCGGTTCGACGCTATGACTTCTTGACCTCCAATTATGCCGAATGTTTGAACTCTCGTATGTTATGGGTGCGGCGTCTCTCAGTGCACTCGATGATTGAGATGTACCGTTTCATTGTAGAGAAATGGACCGATGAGCATCGAGAAGAAGCTGCATCGAGAGATCATGAGTTGACACAGAACGCATTGGAAAAACTTTCTTTATCCGTGCAACACGGTACCCGTCTTGCAGCTCGAGGTAACACCACCACACATGTTTACAGGATTGAAGAAAGAAATGTTTCTTATAACGTTGATTTAAGAACCTGGACATGCGTGCCGAGCGTGAGATTTAGATTTGATTCCATGTCGCCATGCTGTTGCCGCTATAAGGTAACATGTTCAATTACTAAATATTGTTTGGTTGCACGAACTTTCATTTAGCTTAGCCTATCCATATGTTGAAATTGTTGTCATTTTCTTATTTAACAGGCGTGCAGGTAACGGTTTGTCTGTGTACGATTTTGTAAGTCGTTATTTCAAACAGGAGACATTTAGAGAGACTTATATGGAGCATATTAACCCAATACCGTATCCAGATGAGTGGGTTGTGCCTCCGGAGATCTCCGCAATTGTTTGTCTTCCTATGGATGAGGTACATCAGGCTGGGCGGCCAAAAGATAGTCGTGCACGATCCGCAGTAGAAAATTTGGTGAGACGTCCCCAAGTATCTGGTAGGTGTCATGGAAGGGGCCACAACAAAAAGACTTGCACAACATCCATCCCGTTCAGTGGTGTTGACTTGAATAACCCCCCTGAAGATGCAGAAGAGGCCGAAGGAGAACAGGTAAGGCAAAGGCGTCGGCGGAAGAAAAAGTGTAGCATTTGTCGTCTTGATGATCATGATGCGAGGAAATGTCCCTATCGTGAAACGTAAATATGTTATTTTTTTTGTTGTTTAAGATGAATTTATGATTTGTATTTGGAGAGAAAACAAAACTAAATTTTAATATATTTGAACTTATTTTATATATGTGAGTGATACTTGAATGAGGAAAAACATCACTCCCTGGATACCCACGATGGCCGAACCCACGATGGTGGCCATCGTGGGAAGTCCACGATGGGCAAAACCCACTATGGTGGCCACGAAGGGCAAAACCCACTATGGTGCCCATCATGGGAAGCCCACGATGGACAGCCCACGATGGACAACCACGATGGCTAGCCCACGATGGGAAGCCCACGATGGGCAAACCCACGATGGTGGCCATCGTTGGCAGCCCACGATGGGCAAAACCCACTATGGTGGCCACAATGGGCAAAACCCACTATGGTGCCCATCGTGGGAAGCCCACGATGGACAGCCCACGATGGACAGTCACGATGGCTAGCCCACGATGGTGGCCATCGTTGGCAGCCCACGATGGGCAAAACCCACTATGGTGGCCATCGTGGCAGCCTACGATGGTGGCCACCGTGGGAAGTCCACGATGGTAGCCATCGTGAGCACGGTGGTGAGCAGCCACCGTGGGCACAAGAACATGAGTGAATTTTATTTTTTGTTCGATTCCTTCTTCGATTTTGTTGTTTAGTGCTTGTATAATAGCTTATTTTTCAATTTAAAACTACTTTACAACATAATCCAAACACTCACAAGTGACCTTCATCTAATTCATTAGTAAATCAGGTACTTCGTACGAACGTTGAAGTTAGTGATACATAACCATTATCTGCACATTCATCCTGTATTGTACGTATAGTATAAGTTTTTTTGCACGAAATATTACATAATTGAAATACTAATCATTGAATTAACAAAATGTATCATATAATTTATAAGGACGGGATTAATGTGCAGATAATGGTTATGTATCACTAACTTCAACGTTCGTACGAAGTACCTGATTTACTAATGAATTAGATGAAGGTCACGTGTGGGTGTTTGGATTATGTTGTAAAGTAGTTTTAAATTGAAAAATAAGCTATTATACAAGCACTAAACAACAAAATCGAAGAAGGAATCGAACAAAAAATGAAATTCACTCATGTTCTTGTGCCCACGGTGGCTGCTCACCACCATGCTCACGATGGCTACCATCGTGGGCTGCCCATCGTGGGCTACCCATCGTGGCTGTCCATCGTGGGCTGCCCATCGTGGGTTGCCCATGATGGCCACAATTGTGGGCTGCCAACGATGGTCACCATCGTGGGTTTGCCCATCGTGGGTATCCAGGGAGTCCCTTTTTCACCTGCTATTTTCAACATTATTCTCACATCTTAAACAAGCAAGATCAAATATTTACAAAAATGACAAGCATGTTCAAATATCATATAAAATAAGTTCAAATATTTACAAAAATGATATTTTAGTTATGCCTTTTCTCCCATAACGAACCCTCTACTCCTAACCAAAATATTCTAGTTCCAACAAAATACCTATACTTCTCAATGTATCTATCATCAATTGACACATTACGATGTGTCGATGTTAAATTGATGAGGCGATCAACATACATAAGAGAGTATGGGCCACAATTTGTCCCGTCGGTCTGGATGAATTGCTCCTCCTCACGCATCTTAATCAAGAGCGGAGGGTTTTTTAACCTTTGTCTATGGGAATTTTGCTCCCAGTATCCTGATGCAAGCAATAGTCGAGGTAAGAGATCAGTCACACACTGTAATTGCTCCTCGCGCACGTTCGTTTTCCTGTGATGGATCATGGTCGAGTCATACAGCTCGACAGTCCAATCCTTCAGACAAATGCGTATGGTGACCCAATGATTCCCCCCGACATTGCACACTGTTATGACCTGTACACGACAAGGAATAATTTAACAATTTAACTACATTAAAAAAAATAAATTATAGTAAACTACAAATATGAAATTATTTTAAAATATAATAACTTACATGGTTAGCTTGCCACCAAGCCGTTGCTAATTCACTTTCTGTGCCATCAACCATATGTATAAGAGCATCGGGTACACGCCAATTAGTATGTAGTCCAAGCCCTGGAGGAATTTTCTTTCTCTCTCCTCGTGCATTAATAGGGAACAACTTATCCCACTCATTTCGCAAACCATTCTAGTAATACAACCAAAAATTACATAAATCAAAAAGAATATTAATATAATCAAGATTTACATAAATCGAAGAGAAATACTTACATAGAAGCCAGTGCCGACTATAATGGTGGTTGCCTCACATACTCCATCAGCTGTCAACCTATCTAAATGTTTCACCTTGAATTTCATATAGTTTAGGTACAGCTCTATCTCCTGCAATGTTATTTAATTTTGTTAGTTATAATATACAAATAAGTTTGAATTATTGTAATTTAAGATAGAATTGTACCTCTGCCCACATCATTTGTCGAGGATCCTACAGACGATCAAAAACAGATTGCATCACAACATGGCCAAACATCGGAATTGTGATCACAACATCCTCTCCTGATTTTCTATGCCTTCTATACATACGCTTCAACCTCTTCACGGCCTGCTGAGTCATGGCTTGGTAAGGCGTCTGCATGGCGGCAGACGGTCTCGTCTTACGACGACCTTGCACCTCCTCTCGCTCCGCCAATTCGTAATCTTGCTCAGCAGACTCCTCATCAGAGGATGACGACCACTAAATATTAACAGGTGAAACCTGCCGCCTGGGCTGCTCGGGTGTGGTGTCCTCCACAGTAGGAAAAAACGACTGCTCCTGTTGGTACTCAGGTTAGTAGGGAATCTACTGCTCATGTGGAGTGAACTCGGCAGTAGAAAAATGGTGACTGCTGCTGCCGTCGCTTGGAAACACTGACTGCTGCTGTCAGATAGGAGGTCGAAACATCGGAGGCTGCCACGTCGGAGGGTCGTACTGATGCAGCGGTCTACTGCTGTAGCCGAAGAACATCGGCGGCTACTGCTGCTGCTGGGCAGGCTGATACCCCCACGGCTGCTCAGGTGGCTCGCTTTGGTGGGGTATAAGATCAAAGGATTGCCCTAACAGGTGGTGCATCGGCTGCTCGGTACGCTCAGGGATGTGGTGACTGTGCTGTCCCTGTAGAGTTGCAGCTGCAGAGTGAGGAGGCTGGTCCGAAAACCTCCGGTGTGTGCTAGAAACCTCTGCAGAGTGACGGTGTGGCTCAAGGCTCCTCCCGTGGCTCCCAACAGACGGCTGTGGAGGGCTCCTAGACCGTCTGTGTCTCGGACCGAAATACTCATTCACCTGAGCAAAGAGCTTTCGGGAAAAGGTAGCAAAGAAGCCCTTGTCAGACTTGTCCATCATGACCGCCCTCAGCCGGCGATCGAAGTAGTCGTCTGTGTCGTCCTTTGTGTGGTCAGGACATGGACGTCCGTGGACACAACACACTCTATCTTCGGGTCTGTTCTGATAGACCGGCTCTGCTGTCTCAGCTGTATCTACTGGTGGTGGTGATGGTGGGCTGCTTTGTCGGCGTCGTTTTGGAATTTTCTGTGCCGATGAGGTCGGTTTAATTATCTTCCCCACCACCTCCGCAGCCTTCGCCAATTTTTCCTTCTTTTTCACCTTTTTCGGGGAAACCTTTTCTGTATTCTTCTCTATTAATTTTCTTGGAGGTTCCCAGTGTACATGATACACCGAGTCAAGACTGAACCAATATAGCTCGTTCATGTCTTCCTCAAGAATAGGCATCGTGTTATGTATGACAAGACCCTAAACAAGTTATGTAAAATTATTATTAGATCACAAATTAAACATGTAATATAAATGATAAAATATTATAAAAATAAAGGCAAGACACGTACCTCTCTCTAGAAGAAGGTGCTGAAATCTGCTTTAAGACATCTCGTAGTCCACATAAAACATCGAGGAACTCTAACGGTGGATGATCGGGTTCCACAGTTCCGTCCCAACAGTGGAATACACTCGTAAGACCAAATTTGTAAAACCTAAATCGGTCCGTAAAAGTGATAAGTTCCAATATCGCATTGGTTGGGATTTTTGGTGGTGTTGTTGATGTAGTAAGTCAACGCCTGATATGTGTAATCACCCTACGGAAACTGTTCCCAACTTTTCGGATCCTCAACTAATGCCCATGCCCATTCCTCCACATCCATATTATGGTCCCGACACAGGAGAAACCGGTAGTAAAGTAAGAGCTTAGCTACCTTCACATAGTTTTCGAGGTTGTCTCCCAAATCTAAATCTTTAAACCTATTATGCATTTCTATAACTTTAGTTTTGCGGCCTTTGAATACTCTATGGAAAAGACTGTCAGGCCGGAGAAGATGTCTCTCATTTTGATCAAAATTTATCTTCCCAAAATTCAATCCAGTAATGCACGCAAAATCGCGTGCTGTGAAGCGGAGGGTTCTCCCGGCAATTTGGAACCACGTCTCATCCGCAGGGATCTCTCTACCAGTCAACTGACGGGCCAACAAATGATGCAGGGCACTATTTGTACTTCCAAGTCTCTTATGTTTAATCAAACGGCCAACAATTCCCGCCGTAAAATCATCATACACTTCTTGATACCGTCGAGGATTGTGCGTGAAGTGCTGAAATACCTTCGGTATATCTTTAAATAGGATCTCACGACAATATATATTTATTAATTTGTTATGATGACGCAATCCAGGTCTCATCCAATCACAACCGGGCTGCAATATAAACACATAAAGTATAAGGATAGAAGTTCGATCACTCAAACAAACAAAACCACAAAACTCAAAGCCTATAAAATAGTCCCTGGATACCCACGATGGGGCTGCCCACGACGGGGCAACCCACTATGGGGCTACCCACAACGGGGCTGCCCACGATGGGGTGCCCACGACGGGGTGCCCACAATGGGGCTTCCCACGATGGGTGCCATCGTGGGTACATAAACACCCACCGTCGGCAGCCCGTTTTTCACTTAAAATCCCAATTTTTATCAACAAATCTTAGATATAACACTTCTAATGCTCATAAAATCAAGTACATTGTTCTCATATTCAATAAATCGAACATAAACACACACTTAGAAGCATATATTTTGCAAATCCAAAATTCAATTTGTGTGGAATTTTAGCACTAACCGGTGGTTCGTTTACGACGAGTCGTACTTCCTCCTCGCCGGAGGTAGATGTCGACGCCCTTGACTCCCCATCGTGGTCGGAGTGTTCACTCATATTGCCGTCGTGTGTGTGTTTTTTTTCGCCAGCCGTGTATGTGTCGTGAGTTGAGAGGGAGGGAGAGAGAGAAAGTGATGTGTGGTGGGGGAAGTGGGGGACCGCATAGATTTTAAGGTTTTTTAAATTTTTTTTGTCTTTTCTTTTTTCTTTATTAAAAGTAAGGGTATTTTAGTTTTTTAAGTGATTTTGGTATAGAAAACTTATACTCTTATAAAAGAGTGTAAAAAACTTTACTTTTTATCAAAAGGTATTTATAAAGAGTTTTCCCTTAGTATTACGTAGTAGTAATATTTATGTTAGAATATAATTTTAAAATTCATAATATTTTACGATTTCATAAACACATGTATATTATACATGGGTGTATGCACTTCGACCTTTTTTTTCGTCCCTCTCTGTTTTAATCTTATACTTATGCATACACATATTTATTTTATTTACTATTTCAATAAAATACTATAACTATAACCGCACATTGCGCAGGGTGCAAAACTAGTTATAAACTACAAATGAGTTATTCGTTTCAGAATTGTATTTATACATACATATAATAATACATTAATTATATACATAAAAAATAATAAATAAATAAAAGGGCTAAGATGAAAGTACTCCTATTTATCTGTTAACCCCACTCCAAGCCAATGGAATATTTTCACTACAAAAATGTTTTCGTATTAAAAGTACATATTTTTGGACCAAAAACCTCGACATCAATAAAAGATCCTTAGCTTTAGCTTAAACGTTTGGGATATTTTGGACGCCAATCCTTTCCGTTTAATTTTTCGATTAAGTAAAATTGTTTGTGTCTAATTCAAGCGGTAAGCTAAAGCCTATGAGTCTCTCCTTAAGTAAGGGCTATATGATTCAAGTCCCACTAACGTGTGAATTATCTTTTTATTTTATATGTAAATTCGTCTTACTTATACTAGTCTCTTAATATCTTGATGATATATATCATGCTTTATGTAATATTATGAATTTGTGATTTCATATCAAAATTGTAACTCTAATGAATCTCAAACATAGTATTGAATTAACGTACTATCAATACTTTAATTAGTTTGCAGGCTTTTACATAACGATTGCAATATTATGCAATTAGGGGAACAAAAAAAGAAAAAAAGGTAGAAGTATTATTTGTTTTTGGTCATTAAAAGATGGGGGGCCTCTAAAATCTAAATACATCACATATGGCAAGCAAGGAACAGAAAGGCGAAGACTTGAATCAACTTGCATAGGAAAAGTGAAGATAAAGCGATCATGATTCATTACTTGAAGCAAACATACGAAACAAACTCTGCTCACTCAAAATTCAATTACTACTGCACATCAATGATGCTAATGTGTGGTAATCATAATATCCTTTAAATTAAATTAAAGTCACAATTAATATGTCCTTTTCATTTTACTTCAAATGCGCAATATTGATTGTGATTACAGACATGCAGAAAAAACTTGTGAAATTATTAAATCTAGGAACCCCATCCACCTTTTGCCTTAAAAAGGACGAATATCAAAGCAATTATGAATGTCACGTCGTAATATACTTGTCTGTAATCATGTTACATAGTTTCAAATTAAAGTTCAACGCTTATTGAAAATTATGTACACAGCGCCGTTTCTACTCCGTGACACAGTTACAAATCTTCTAGTTAAGGTGTGAATGATTGAAATTGGTTTAGTTAATTTTTTTTTTTTTATATATGTCAATTTGACGAGTAGACTTGTATAATGTGAAGGCATATATGTCTATTTATTATAGAGTAAGTCTCATGTGAGACCGCGCGTGGCGCGTGTACTGCACACGTGCATCTCCCACGCGCAGCGCGTGTTGTGCATACGCTAGATTTTTTTTTGATTTTTTTTTAGTTTACATATTTTTTTTTCGGCTTTGCCTTCAGCTCCGATTTTACAGCTTTGTCTTCGCTCTGATTACTAATATAAAGATAATCGGAGTGACAACAATTTGAATTTTTTGGCTCGCTATGAGGCCTTTGGCTTCTCTCGCTCGATCTTTTAACCAAAGAAGAAGAGATAAACACAAACATAAGAGGCAAACAAAAAAAGAAGAAAATCTGAAAATTAAAAAAAAAAAAAAAAAAGAAGTCAACGGATATGACTGGGTCAATCCGGATCCGATTCGGATCCGAACTGAGTTGACCCAGTCTCACAGTATGAGACGGGTTTCACACAAGAATTTGCTTTTATTATATATATGACTATAATGAAATAATGGGTTCCTGATTTTTGACCAAATATGCTCATCGTGGTAATCAGAAAGTTTAGCTGATCAACCACCCCAGAAATCTGTACCAGATATGTAATTAATTAATTTTCATCGATGATTACTAGTAAAACATTACACCTTTTAGCATAATTAATAATTAATTCTCGATCTCACGGCGACAATCATACGTTTATCAATCATTAAATACCATTTCTGATGCGATTCTCCATAATGCAGCAATTGTTAATACAACCCCATTTTACTCAAATACAATCGTCAGGCAGGATGATGTATCCGAATAAATCCAAACACATTCACATGTCAATAACACTACACAGTAGTTAATTATGATAATATTTATATTTATATATACATAGAAGTAAGAAAGAGTGCAAACAAATCAAAATCCTCTTCTTGAAGCATAGGAAACTCAGTTGATAGTTAAACCTTGTACGAAAAGTAGATTAACCCAAAAAAAGTGTTGTTGCTTGGCCCTTGGTTTTTGTAATCTGCATATATTCCATGATTTCAATTCCTGTGGTCCTAAATATTATCGCAACGCCTCCACACAAAAAAATAATTTGATCACAGGTTGAATTTGCAGAAATGAGAAAAGGATTAAATCTTTGTCGCGATATTCTGTTCAAGAAAAAGAAGAGGCCTCTCCCCATCGAAACCACCCCGTTCGTGCTCCCATCTGCATTGCCATCTTGGGCTGCAGGTTTTTGATTTGTTGGATTGATGAGCTTAGATCTTTGTTTCATCGGCGGCATGTATCAACATCGTGTATTCTTTTTTTGTATGTTTATTGCTTCAGGTGAAGGCTTCGCTACTGGGAGTATCGATCTCGGGGGACTGCAGGTTGCTCAAGTATCCACCTTCAGCAAAATCTGGGCCGCCAAAGAAGGCGGCCCGGATAATCGCGGCGCCACCATTTTCGAGCCCACTGCCCTTCCTGATGGATTCTTCATGCTCGGTAGCTACAGCCAGCCCAACAACAGGCCTCTCTCCGGTTGGGTCCTGGTCGCAAAAGACGCCGCCTCAGCCGCTTTGAAGCCGCCAACTGATTATACTCTTGTGTGGAGTAGTGAGAATTTGAAGATTAAGCAAGATGGGATAGGCTACGTTTGGTTGCCTATCCCTCCCGACGGCTACAAGGCCGTCGGCCATGTTGTCACGAGCTCCCCCTCCAAGCCCGCCCTCGACAGAATCCGCTGCGTTCGCCTCGATTTCACGGATACTGTCGAGGACGAGGCTTGGATCTGGGGCTACTCCAACGGGATGAATATCTATACCTCTACACCCAGAAACAGAGGAGTTGAGGCCATGGGGGTTGCTACTGGCACGTTTGTCGCTCAAAATAATGGAGTTGATTATGGATTAGTCTGTTTGAAGAATGCCGCTGCAAAATTAAACGCAATGCCTAATTCAGATCAAATTAAGGCTCTGATTCAAACTTACTCCCCTCGCATATATTTCCATCCTGATGAACAATATTTTCCTTCATCAGTGACGTGGTTGTTTGAGAATGGTGCACTTCTCTACACCAAAGGGGAGGAGTCGAAGCCCGTCGCCATCGATCCGAGGGGCTCGAATCTCCCCCAAGGCGGTGGTAACGACGGAGCGTATTGGATTGACCTTCCTATAGACAATGCAGCAAGGGAGAGGGTGAAGAGAGGTGATCTATCAAGTGCATGTGCTTATTATCATGTGAAGCCAATGTTTGGTGGGACTTTCACTGACATTGCAATTTGGCTATTTTACCCTTTCAACGGCCCCGCCAGGGCCAAGGTCGAGTTCTTCGACGTTGGCCTAGGCAAAATCGGGCAACACGTGGGCGATTGGGAGCACGTGACGTTGAGGATCAGCAACATAAACGGGGAGCTGAAGAGAATGTACTTTGCTCAGCATAGTAAAGGGGTGTGGGTCGACGCCTCGGAATTGGAGTTCGGAGACGGGGAGCGGCCGGTGGCGTACGCGTCGTTGCACGGGCACGCCGCGTACCCGAAGGCGGGGCTAGTGCTGCAGGGGAATGGGAGCATTGGCATTAGAAATGATAGCGGTAAGAGCAAGAATTATATGGAGTGTGGAGCCACAAAGTATGTGATGATTGATGATGAGGAGCCAGTGTGGATCAAGTATGAGAGAGAATGGGGGCCGAAGATTAGCTATAGCTATGAGGATGAGATGAGAAAGGTAGAGAAAATGTTGCCTGGGAAGTTGAAGAGTGCTTTTGAGAAGGCGATGAGGAGTCTTCCTAATGAGGTGCTTGGTGAAGAAGGGCCTACGGGTCCCAAGGGGAAGGATAGTTGGGGTGGTGATGAAAGATGTTGATCCTCCTCCTTATTTGTCTTATATCATTGTCTATTATTTCCAGACTCAAATGCGATTACAAATGGAGAATTTCAGTTCTCTATATGAAATTTAATTTATCTTTGAATTGCTTGCTAATGCTATCTATATTTCTATACTTGCATTTGGTGTCTTCAAAGTAGCCATGTCACACGTGAGCTTCAATCTAGCCCTATTCTTTTAGTGAGCTAATAAATTTCGTCTTTATCAAAAGGATTTTCACTTTTATCCAACTTCTTGGTTTATTTTCTTTTACAAAAATGAAAAGTAAGATCACATGATCCAGCTGAAACTTAATCATATGTACAAAAAAAGAATCTTATTTTAATAAAATAAAAATTTCAAAATTTTGCTATCAAAACTCCAAATCGTCATGATTGGCTTCACAAATTATGTCTTTCCCACTAATATATGTATATTAGTGTTGATTTTTCTTGGAAATTCGGCAATATGGATTTGTATGTTTAGCCTGTTGATAAAGTAGGAACAACAACCGACAACGGTATTAAATTACTCTCTCCCTCCCATTCGTTTTGTCTTGTTCCTCTTCGGTACGAAAATTAAGAATAAAAATAAAAGGATACAAAGTGAATATATCCCATAACTTTTAAAGAGTTTGAATCTTATTAGGAAGTAAACAAATGAATAAATCTATATAGTCATATTATGGCTAGTCATAATTTAGTTCAAATAAGTGAAAAAATTTAATTTATTTATAACTTTAAGTTTTAAATGACTTCTAATAATTTATATATTCAATTTATACAAATTTATGTTGAAGTATTTGAATTTTGAGGCAACAAAAATCTCGACATATATAATAGAGTGAATACAAAGCTTTTTGTTAAAAGAATGAAAGAGTTATATACTTACACCACTTATGACAAAATTTAAGTCAAAAATATGATAATTACATAAAATATATGTTTATACTTCTTAAAATAAATCAAAAAGTTATCTAAATTGGTTTATTTTCACATAATTGACTGAATTATGGCTAGCCATATTATGGCTAAATAGCATCAACTCTAAATAAATTGAGTAGAACATTCATTTAAATGAATGTAGACAAATTAAACATAACAGAGAGAGTACTACATATAACAAACATAACAGTCTGTATCTGTATTAAAAAAAAATAGCGATAGTTTGTAAAATTGGCCGCATTTTTTTTTTGAAAGCAACAACACTTAAATTAACAGATCAGATGAATTCGAATCCATGACCTTTGACCTCAGGCATTAATCACTCTACCACTAGGTCAACTCACCGACATAGTTCATAGTTCATATTCTAAGCGCTTATTTTTAATTTTTTAAATGAATTAAAAAGTATGAGGGACACTCTTGTAAACCCGTCGTATGGGATACAATCGGGTTAGATCTGACCCACGTGAGAAAATAAGTTATTTATTTTACAGTTGAAATAAACATATTGCCTATCTCAGCGTCCAAGTTCGAATCCTAGCAAACCCAAATCCCATTTTTGTTTTTATAAATTTTTTTTGAATTATTATATATATTGAGACACCTTGAAGTGTCCTAATAGCTGTTTTGTAGGACATTTTTATGTGTCCTATTATGCGTTTGATTATTCTTCTTTACTATATTTTTGTTTATAAATTACTTATTCTAATAATATTTGTTAAACCTCAATTAGGTTTTATTTTCAATTTCTTAGATTATATGTTTGAAACATTACATTTCTTCATACCAATAATTACTTTCCTTACGACAATAATTACTCCATCAAATAACGACAACTACAAGTTCTTGTGTATAAAAACAAGTCTTTTTATTTCTAACATTTCCTAATCTTTTTATTTCTCTGTTTGGATTTTCCGGCAGCCTCGCATTCTCTCCGCCATCAGGATTGTTAACTGATACTCACCGCCGCCATGGCCAGCCGCAACAAAGGCATCGCTTCAGCACTTCCCTACTCTTTATTATAGACAACGAGCAGAAAGAGGTGCGCGGACAACAATAGGGCTATGGCCGTTGCTGTCGTCTCACAGTGCAATACGAAGATTAAGAGTTGGATTTATCGCAAGAATTTACAGAGGTAAGCTCCTAATGTTTTCCCTTAGCTCCTATGTTCTCTTGTCAAGTCCAGATGGTTGTAGATTGTGAGATATTAACACCAAGTCTCAAGATACAATTCTATGCTGGAAGTTCCTATGTTTGAGTTGATGGTTTACGAAAGAAATGGTATTCAATGATACAAAGAGTTTGGAATTGCCTTAGTTTAGTGAGATGAGTTGGGGTTCAGGATTGTGATGCACAATTTTGATTCTGAAAAGTTGCCATAGCTTTCTCAGCAGAGCTCCTTCTCTACTTTGATAATTTGCTTTGATTAGAAAGAAATAATTAGATTATGATATTTTTCAGGTGTATGAAGGAGTTCGGTGAAGAAACTTACTCTGTATTTTTGTAGCTAAGAAATTATGGTTGTCACTTGTTTTAGCAGAGTTGCATTGTTATTTCCTTTCTTTCTACGTTTTAGAAAAAAATTGATGTGTCGTAGTATTAGTTGGATTTGTATTATTATGGCTGAGTGGGGAGGTTTATAGGATTATTGGGTTGAAGAAGAGCAACGTGAATGCTTTCTTTTTTTTTTTTTTTTTACCACAAAATCACCCTATAAGATTTGTAAATAAAGATTCTACTACGTGGCTTCTTTATACATCATAAATATCATCCAATAAAATTTGTAAATGAGATTTTATTGTGTGGCTTCTTTTTACATCTGAAATTGAATAATAAAGTATTACTTCTAATATACAAATCATGTTCAATGTAGTACAATATAATTCTCTCCATAAAAAAAAAATCTATTGGCTCATTAAGAAGAACACATTCAGATGACGTTATGTTAATTCAAGGTTTAAAATTAACTTTTGATATAGACCAATAATATATATATATAATTAATTGATTAATGAAAATTCAATTTAATTGATTAATGAAAATTAATTAATCTTGATGGTCCCGAAACGAGTTACTGGTGTATCGGGGGGGGGGGGGGAATACACCAGTTAGGATTTTAAAAATAAACACTTGAAAATTACTTCAACCGAGTAAAAAGATTCAGTTGGATTCTCACAGCTGAGTAAGCAACCTCAGCTGGAAGAGTGGTGCGGTGCGGAATATGGTGGAAATTATCAACTCGTAAAACAACTCACGTTTTTGTGCACGGTTGGTCAAAAACCAAAACAGTTGAGAATGTGCAGATCCAGTTTGTATGCTGGTTAGTCAGTCAGTAGAGTATGCAAGAAATAACTGAATAAGGAAAAACACAAGCACACAGAGATTTAACGTGGTTCGGAGATAACCCTCCTACGTCCACGGGGAGTTGTGAGTCCACACAACTCTGTCCAAGTTCTTCTGGACAAACCACTCAGCTTACGCGGGCTGAGCAACCGTTATGGATAAGTTTGCGGGTACTTATCAACCTTACAATTTAGTTTACGGGTACTAAACGACCTAACTACTCAGTTGCAGGAAGAGTAGGATCCTAAACCTTTTCAGGTGAAAGAAAAATGTATTTCCAACTAAAAGCTCGAACGAGATGTGAGCTATGATCTAACTCTCTACGAACTCTCACTAAGTGATGTTCTCAAGGTTCGATCTAAAGACACAAAACTAACTAACTCTAGAACTCTCAACAAGTGATGTTCTAAGAGATTAACTTCAGTTCAGCTCGTGAAGAATATTGCTCTTTCTTTTGTTCTCTGGTTTCTTCTCGCGTGTGTGTCTTATATCTTCTTCGAATGAATGAAGGCCTCTATTTATAGGCGGAGAGTATCAACTAGCCGTTGGAGGAGCTGTTGATCTCTGTTCTTTGAAAGCGATGGCTTGTCTCTGATCTCTGCAGACTTTCCCGATATGGCATCTGTGCTCTTCTGCTTTCCATCTGAGATAGCCTTGTGTTGGGCCAAATGGGGTAATGACTGAACGGTCAAACCCTCACGTGACTTCCTTTTTGAAATTCAAATCTTAACAACAGACTTCCAACAAGGAGTGGTCGGTTAAGACTTTCGATTTTCAACTAGCTTGTTCTTCAGCCGATGTTCTATCTAACAACTAACAGTTGAACTCTCAGCTGACTTCGTCTTCAAGTTGTTGATCTTCTTGGTTGAGTTCTACAACTGATGTTCTGAAACTGAACACTCAGTTGTCTTCCTTGTATCTGGTCAGTTGGATTCGAACGCTCAGATGGCTTTCTTTCATCTGATGTTCTCTTCCCCTTTACTGCTTCTCATCTGATGAACGCTCAGTTGTTTTCCTTACAACTGATGTTCTATCTCTTGAATGTGACTTCCCCCTTTTTGCATTATGAAGAAGTGAACGCTCAGTTGTCTTTCTTACAACTGATGTTCTGTCCGAGTGATGCCTTTTTGCCATCTTCAGCTGGAGACCTGTAAAGATAAAATCTTGACAATGCTCAAACAGCGAGCCTATCTACTAACAATAGGTTCTGACAACATCTACTCGGTTGGGATCAGTTGGTTTTGGAATTCATCAAAACTCTTACTAATAAATTTCCCAACAAATCTCCTTATTAGAAAGTCGGGGTATTATATTAATATCAAAAATTACTTTTCTTTACTATATTTTTTTTATAAATTACTTATTCTAATAATATTTGTTAAGCCCCAATTAGGTTTTATTTTCAATTTCTTAGAATTATATTTTTGAAATATTACATTTCTTCATACCAATAATTACTTTCCTTACGGCAATAATTACTCCACTAAATAACTACAACTACAAGTTCTTGTGTATAAAAATAAACATGATCGTTAAAAAAAGTAATGATTGTGAAACATTACCTCTCTTAATATCAATAATTATTTTTCATCACGACAATAATTATTTGACTGAATTACTAAATATACAAGTTGCCGTAAATAATAATAAAAATTGTCGTTAAGAGAAGTAATGATTGTGAAACATTACATTTTTCATATCAATAATTATTTTTCATCGCGACAAAAATTACTTGACCGAATTACTAAAAGTACAACAATCATCCACATGCTTAGGTAAATTTTTATGAAAGTTTTATTTTTATTTATCTAAAAATCTCATTTTTCTAGTATGTATCAAATAAGTGTTGGGGTTACAACATTTTAAATAGTATATTTTTATTATTCATTAATATTAACAATTATACAATTAATAAAAACCGTTACAAAATATAATCTAATGACAATAATTAATTTTGTTTCCATATTTTATTGTTTTTATGCCTATATAATGTAGAATTGTACAAAAAATTTACTCAAAAATTTCAACTTTCTCTCTTGCTAGCAATAGGTTGTGTCTATATATTTATTGTTTTGAAGAAGAAAAAAATCACAATTCAACATTCTTTTGTGTAGAAGATTCATTTATATGTACATGGATCATAGATTCACGTTCAAAAGCTTGCAACGAGAGGTACGAAAGTTCGTTCCAACGGATAAATTGAAGATGAAGATAGAGATCCAGAGTTTCTTGAGTTTATACAGATGTAATAGTATTAATTAAATTTATTTTATTTGTATAAAAATAATTATAAGTTATTTTTTAATTTTTTTTTATTTACGAAAGTAGTCATGTATACGAAAATCTTATTGAATAGTCCAATTTTTTTTATTGAATTACAATAGTTTTATTATTATTGTTTGTTCATGGTGATGTTTATTTATTTCTCTTTCTTATTATAATTGTTTTGTTATATATTAATATGATAAATGACTATTTTCTTTTTATCGTTTGTTTTACATCAATATGTTTGTTACAATGAACTATTTATTCATTGTTGGAATATATTAGTCGATGCATTTGCAGCGAGTTACATTAATATTAGTCATGCTACTATATATTTTTATTAATGTGTAGCTTAAGGGATGAATAATTTAAAAAATATCAATCATAAGAAAAATAAGAAAATGTTGTGATATTTCAGATTTGGAACCCGAGTATTTAGACAACAAATGTTATCCTTAAAAAGCACAATTTAAACAAACATTTGTGGAAAAATTTTATCGGAATTCAATCTTCTATATTAGTAGGTGTCTTCGAATGTATTCTAGCTACCTATATTATATTTTAGAAGTTCAAGCGGCGAAATGAGTTATTTAACTAAACTTAATTACACGTTACAATTTGTTTAGAAAATGATAGGTCAATGGGAAAAGTTAGATTATTTAAATTTGAAATATTCTTTTTAATTATATAAAGTTAAACCATCTCAATTATATAAGTTGAATTTTCTCTCTTTCTGTTTTTTTTACTCGATTGATTATAATGCACGTGTGTATTTGTGTATGTTTGTATCATTTGCTTAAATAACATACCGTTTTTTAATGTTATTTACAACAAGAAAATTAGCATCAATCAATTTCTAATAGCAATGTTGATTCAAGTCACCACATCCATCCTCATGCATTCCTATGTGACAATTTCTATAATTTTCTTTTTTAATTATCTAAAATCTCAAGTTATGTGTATCAATCTAACAAAGTCTTTGGCGTTTCACTTTTCAACTAATTCTAAATTTTTCCAAAGACAAAATCAGGGGATCAATTGTGGAAGGAAGCTTTAATTTGGGAACGACTATCAATAATTTTACTATGCAAACCAATTAATATATTCAATATTAGACGTTACAAAATGGAATGGATAATTCATGGCAACCAATTGATTTATTTTTTAAATTTACAAAGAATATTGCATATATATTGATCGCTAGAAATACTTAGCAAATTAAACCGCACTTTGAACGGGCAATTGTAGTACTAGAGATCGGATATCGTATCCACAAGGACTATTGGCTCGAATTTATATTGAAAACAAAATTTATGCATTTTCATACCATTCAAACTCTTCAAACAACATGATTGGTCATTCATTCAAACATTTAAACACAAGATCAAAGCAAATAAGTAAATAAACGAGTAAATTCAATAAAGCAAACGATTAAAGAGACGAACAAGGAACAAATTGGGACAAAGGTTGGTTCTAGGGATTCAATCCGATTCTAGATAGTTTGATCAAGACTTCCTAATTCATGCAAACCATTTTAATCTTCTAATCAAGAAGCAATCACCAAAATATTCACTAATCTCTCTCGACAATTAGCAAAAGGGGATTATTCTATCGACTCTCTCGGCTAAGACTCGAGACGATAAAACAACTCCAAAAAGCACAAGGATCACAAGCTTCCATGCATTAGATCATCACCTACTAAGTCTCAAATCAATACATGATGTGCAATTTGATTTCCATGCATGTAAAAACCTATTAAGAATTTGTGCAAGCACTTGGCATGCAAGAAAGTTGATCAATAATTACCACATGAAAATAAGCACCAAATCCACTATTAATTAGAATAAGGCAATGAGAATCAACAAGCTATGATCATTCCATCATCAAATCATCATAAATCCCCAAAACCAACAAAGAAAATTAGCTAGACATGAAAGAAATCAAAGCAAAACAAAGGGGAATTAATTGCATAATTGAAATACTAAGAACCCAATGATGAAATCTTCAAATATTCTTCAAATCCAACCTTAATCCACTAATATAATGATAAAATGTGTTTAGAACCCTAATTGGAAACTATTTGAATGAGAATCTAGGCTAGGGATGGAATGATACACGTTTAGGGGCTGAGCCCCCATATATATAGTGAGGAAAAAGTGCTAAATAGAATCAAAAACGCGAAAAGGGCAAAATCGTCCATTTTTGGATGAAAATACAGAAATCGGCGGTCCGGGAGGCATAAATCGGCGGTCCGAGCCTTGGGCGCCGATTGAATCGCCGATTTGGGCTTTCTACATGAGATGTAATACCGCTATTTCCGGCGGTTTGGCCGGCGGTTCACCCCTGAACCGCCGGTTTTCAACCCCAAACCGTCGGTTTTCACTTTAGGGCGTCGATCTTTGATTTTTACTCCTCTTTGCTCGGTTTTCCACTTTTCCGTCCCGTTTCTTCAACTTTGCTCTTCTACGGTCCTTTCATTCCGGCTTAGCATCCCTTGCTTGACCTACACACATGCACAAACTCCACCAAACGTGAAACCAATCTAAAATAGTGAAATCAATTCAAAACATGTCACATTTAAAGGTAAAGCAAGACAATTAGTGATATAAAAACATGTTTAGTTGCTAGAAAATGGATGTTTATCATATATTGTAGAAATTTGTGGCTTCACCCATTCACTCTTTTTTACTATGCTTTTGTTAAATTTTCTATTATCAATAATATAACGGAAACAAAATTTGCTCCCGATAATGCAAGTTTAGACTTCGCAAATGAAGGAGATGATTGTTCAAGACATCTTTTTCATTGTTCAAATGAGACATCGCCGATCACACGAGTGTCAAATTAATGAGAAGCATGATCACAAATTTTAAAGAAAAAATTTGATAACCAATCTCCTTCTGCATTCAATTCGTAAGATGAAGAAAAGAGTGAATGATGGTGTCTCATGGTTTTCAATTTTGTTGTTCTTTTCAGCGTTCTTCTTTTTCTCAAATACATTTTTTTTTTGTTTATAATGTCATAGTTTTCAGATTTTGTTTTATGACAAGGTGGTGTAAGAAATGTGTCATATCTTATGTATGTAATTAGTTTTTGAATTTATGTATGTAAGTTTTGAATTTTGTTTTCTGGTTAGAATAATAGTAGTACTAAATATTGGAGCATTTATGATAAGGTGGTGTAAGAAATGAGTCATATCTATACGATTATTATATAATGTGCGATATATTTTAGATGATGAAAAATATAATTACACAGACTAATGATGACATCCATTGAGAACCGATAAAGTAATGGAAAAGTACAAGAAATGACGTCGGAGTATACGAGAATGGTAATAGCAAAGGGAAGATCATGCTAATGATACGGAGAATGAGCTGCAGAGAGAAATAAATAAATGGCTTCTTTCTTTTCTAATTTGTCAGTGTGCATATATATACATACAAAATATAATTTATTGTCATTCTAGGTAATTCTTGGATGGAAAATGAAAATATGTTGGGAGAGAGATCTAGGGTGTGTAAGGATTTAAAAGTCATGTAGGAAAGCTACTGTAATTTACTCAAATTTCTCTTAAATTTTGTATTAAATTGTTATGATTTAATTGAAAAACTATATTGATGTTTGTTTTGAATTTTTTAAATATGTATATTACAAGTAGTATTTGTTATTTTAATAGGGTTCACCAAAAGATAATAATACCCTATACATGAATACCATACATGACTGATATACATGACGGATAATATACATGCATATCATACATGACTAACATACATGATGACTAGCGCAACATCCATGTTGTTTAAAATAAATGTCCAAAGATGCCTTTCAAATTGAAATTTAATATTGTTACGAATCATCACTAGAAAAAATATGATTCAAAAGACTAGCTAATGGTGCCATTATTTTTTAATAAAATTGTAGGCAATTGAAAAATTAACAATTATATTATATTTGTTCAGAATAGACATGAGGTGGAGAGAAATAATTAGAAGATTACAAGTACTTACATATTTGAAGATTTTGTTGAGTTCTTATTGAGGAAAACTAATTCCCTGTATTACCAATCATTGAATTCTGCAATAGACATGTGGTACGTATCATATCATGTAGTATCTGTTTTCTCCAAATCCTGAATCCTTAAAGAAAAGTATAGATAAAGGTCTCAGGGTCAATTATATTAATGAAATCTCACATCTATAAGATTAGAGATAAGTTTATGCAGCTAATTATACATATATTGCCTCAAGAAACACACATCTACATTCAGAATAGTAATGAAGAGAAAATTACCACGTCAAATCTTATCAACTTTATCATCAATTCTATGGATATTAAGCCAATTGAAAAATACAAACAAACATATGATCTCAAAGTTCTTATAATCTTATTTCATGTTAGTCAATTTCTTTGGCATTAGTTTGAAAGAATTAAAGTTGTTGCATACATAGTAGTATACACTATCGAATTTTCTAACATAAAAAATTAAGGAGTTAGAAAGAAGACGAGAGAGATAGAACTCGTGACTGATGATACATCGAGAGATACGAAGGAGATGTATTAATTGGGTTTTATCGCAAGGTATTATTATTAATTTTTTTTAAAAAGGGTGAATTTAATTTTGCCAAACGAAAAAAAAATTGATTCATTAGTATAAGAATTATCTAATATTATGAGGGAGATGAAGAATGACTAATCCTATTTTTATGAGATTAGTGATTCCTTAAATAATGGTGATTCCTTATTAAAAAAATGTAGCACGTGGGATTAGGAATGGGTACAGTAATGACCATTTCAGTGTCATTCTATTTCTGCGTACGAACCGTACCTAAGAGTTTGAATTTTCTTTCTCAACTGTTGAAGTTCTCTCTCAAGACTATAAATTATTGTAAGGCTTGAAGCCTAAACCTTACAATTAGAAATTTAGTTTATATACTTTCGACCTCAAGATTTTTGGCATTGATTATTAGCAGAATTATCAGTACTAACCGTATTTACGCCACCCTCTTTCGTCCTAGAATTATCCAAGTTTCTCCCTCATGTAACCCTATATATATTCAATATTTAATCTACATATATCTATTCTCAATTACCATGTACATTGTAAAGATAGTTTAGTTATTTAGAAATTTAATTTGATGGTCAAATATTGTCTATATACACAGTTATATTTTTAAAAAAAATGAGATAATTCATATTTACATGCATCGATATCATGTACAATTGGCAAGGGAAACGCAAGCCACGAAGATTTTTCAAGAAAATATAGAATGGAGTTCCATCACAATTAGCTAGAAATGTTGGCCAAAAATATCCTTATAGAGAATAAATTCTCCTTATTACACAACTAACATTTTGGATCCTGAGTAGTATTATGGAAGGAAATCATCAAAAGTATTGTTTGACATGTATTGCATGACCTTATATTTATATATTGATTATATATGTTGGGTATGAAATAAAATAATTATTTTATAAAAATAAGGGTGTAAAGGTCCAAAAATGAAAATGTTAGCTATATTTTATAAAATTAAGTTGCTTTAAACAAGTATTTCATTCAGAATCGTCCTAAATATTATGTTAATTGTTAATAGATATTTAGTGCCTATATATTTCATATTCTTGTACAAAAAAAAAAAAACTCAAAAACTTCATTTTTCTATATGCTCACTCATTTCACTTTTCCGTCCAAAATTAGCACAACAAATATGAAGGAAATTGTGTGCTCAATGTAAGAGCATTTGCATTTTAAGATTTCCGAATTGGACGTAAGGGTCAGAGTATTGATGCATGATCGACATCATTTTCAATTTAATATAACAATGCAACAATTTTTATATAATTTCAATATTTCTAATGTTGATTTTATAGTTCACCTAATCAATGTAATAATATTAAATTTATCACGTCTTAATTTTTTTTTATATCTAAATCTACTTCAATTTTGATTTTGGGCACCCATAGGCCACAACGGGAGCTTGATCCCGTTTCCTGTACAGAGTGTCGCTTGAGTAAAATTATTTCTAATCAATTTAAATTCGAGAATAATTTTTAAACTGATTTTGTACATTATAGAATTTTTGTGTTTATACTTGAAATTTAAATTAATTCAATATTTTTATATATACAACATATTAATAATGTTTACATTAAAATATACAAGTTTATAGTGGATAGCGAGTATTACTATGTAAGTTTAAGACGTGAACAAGTTGTAAGTTTTTAAAATCGGAAAAGAATGATACGTGTAAATAAATAAGTAGGTTCAAATCACTAGCGGACATTACTATACATGGTATGGCGGGAACGGACAGTAAATTATTTCTTAATCGAGATTGAGATGGAGTATAGTATTCAGGGTTTCATCATGTATTACTGTGCGAATTTGACACGATAACAAAAATGTAAAAATATTTTTCGAGTTGCGACGAGTAACGAGTATATAAATGAATATACATTTGTACAAAATATTATTAATGTTTACTTTATGATAGAAGTATTTAAATGATATAATATATTTATTATACGGGCTTAATATGTAAACAAACTTAAATTTTTTAATTGGATATGAATGGGTGTATATAAATATTTGGATGTGATTGATTAATGGGTATTTTGATTTTGGATCTAATTTTTTTTTATATAAGAAAAATTTCATCGATGTTTGACGGGCAAAAAACATATACTTACTCGTGAAGATGACGACGCATGACACAACAACTAACGTGGTTTATGGTGAAATTTTCGATAGATTGTGAGGTGTTTACTTTGATTTCCTTCCTGCTGAATGAAGTTGGTGCGCAAGTGAATTTGTCCTCTTTTTTCACTTGAATTCTTTTCATTTGTATATAATTTAACAAGAGAATATCATGTGATACAACCATAATGAACATTAAAATATAAAATTTGGTCCACCATCTTCATAAACATATAAATTATGGCTATTTTTTGAACTTAGGACCCAAATACCTCTTTCCCTCTTCTATTTTTGATCCTTCACTCCTTGACCCATTTTATTGACACTTGTTTCTTTTTCCAATTTTTTTTCTTTTTTTTTCAATTTTTTTTTCTTATTTTCCAGATTTCTTTTCTTTTTTTCTTTTTTTTTCAGATTTTTTTTCTTTCTTTTTTTGTTTTATTTTTTATTTTTCAGATTTTTTTTAATTTCTAAATTTTTGTTTTGCCTCTTCGTTTTTTGGTTTGCCGCTTCTTCTTTTGTCAAGATTCGAGCGAGGGGAGCCGAAGGCCTCAGAGTGAGCTGAAGAAATCTAAATTTTTGCCCGGCGATTATTCTTATATTAGTAATCGGAGCGAAGGCGAAGCCGCAAAATAGTAGTAGTATAACTTGGAATAATTGAAATATTCGTCCCAAGAGTACCATGTCATAACTTGGAACATTTAGAACTAATTTGACAATTCGTCTCAATTGTACTAAATCTGGAATAATTGGCACTAATAAGGCTAAATTTGTATCAGATGTAATAGAACAATTGGTACTAATAAGATTAAATTTGTACTAAATGTACCAGATGCCTCATACCTGGCTCGAACCAACCCGCGCTCGCCCGCGTCAAACCTGACCGGCTCCGCATTTTATTAAGGGTATTTTTGTCCCAAATTAAAAAAATGGTCAAAATTCATATTTTTGAAGATTGTGGACCAAAATTTATATTTTAATGATCATTACGGCTATTTCAAAATTTTTATCTAAAATTATTTTAATCTTCAACTAGAATATAGTGAGGAAAACAAATGTCACTTTTGTATAGTAAAAGATTAATTTTGGCCAAATGTTAAACTATATATAAATTTTAACTATTTTTTGTATGAAATTCCAACTATACCAGTTTAGTTAGTTATTTTCCTTTATTCTCTCTTGGTTATAGTGTTTTTACTGATCAATTTATTGAGAAAACAAAAACCAATTATAAAATCATCTTTTTCAGATTTATTGAACACAAATTCATCTCTTAAAGCTTCCAGTTCCAACACAATCCATCATTTTTTATGCTCGCCAAATTTGGAAAAAAAAAAAAAAAAAAAAAAAAAAAAAAAAAAAAAACTAAAGAATGCGATCTGGCATTTTTCTTTCATTTTTGGACTTCAAAACCTCTACGAAAAGCTTGAACTGCTATTTCAGTTGTACATGAATCATTTATCGAGACATTAAAAGATAGTAGTATTTTAATAATGTAGTCATGTTGTACCATTTTAATTTTTATTTTTCAGCATATTCGTCATTGTCGGAAAATTTTCGCTTGCAAGTTCACACTAACGTAAATTATGAACATTGCGCAAATACGTGATGCTTCGTGTGTCGCGTTAGTGTCTCTTTTCGCAACATCGTGCGATATGTAATAAATAGTAGAGACATAATGCGAATGCGAGAAAGCTAGTGCCTCTTTTCATGTGAACGGGTGTTTGATGTCCCTTCTTCTAATGTTACTAATAATTTAAGCTTTGGATGCAATTAATTAAGATTGCTAAAATTAATAGTTTCTTAAGTTGTGCCACAATTAATCTTTTACTAGGACAAGTAGATAACTCTATTAACACTTTATTAGTTCTACATATGGTGTTTATTAAACTAATTAATAGAGTAAAACCAAAAACAAAAATAAAAATAAAAATAAGGAAATCACATAGTAAAAGACACACTCTTTTTAGAATTTACGCAAGTTATAATATCATATTTCAAAATCGTCCAAAATTTCTTTCATAATAAAAGCAACGCCAACACAGGATTTTCGTTTCATTTCACTATGAAGAATGAGAAACTCTGCTTATTACCAAACACAGTTGATTGTAAACTCATATTTTTATTAAATTTAATAATGTCATGCATTTCTAAACTAATTCATCTTACTCTTTCTCTTTTTCCTGAAGCTGCTGCCCTGTCATTGTCATATTAATCAATTGTAAAAACTGATTGAAATTGAACAACTAATCCCCTAATTTTAGAAGAAACAAAAATTATGGTTATGGTAGACGGATTGTCAATTAATCATAAATGCATGTAAACGCATCTCGATCACTCATGGTTACTCCATTATTTTCTCTCCAAATCAATTTGTATTTATCTCTTGCCTTTACTACATATATATACCTATATATATATGTGAAAGATTTCCTATTCCATTCGTATATATTCCCATAGAGCTCCCAACTCTCACTAGAGGCATATATCTTTAGAGTTTCCACTTTAGAGTACTGATTTTCCAGGTATCTGTTTTTATATATCCATGCATATATGTGTGAGTGTCCGCGCTCGTCAATTAGTGTTTCATGTTACACATTTGGATTAAAGAGATTATTCAAATTGTTGTTTAGATGATCAATATCCTTTTCTACTAAACTATATATTATCAATGCACAGTTATAGGTATCTATCTATACGGTTCCGTTACCCTATCCACCATGGAACCATTAACGTGTCCATTGATGACTTGGCAATGCCACGTGGGATGGAGAGTGAACCAATTTTAATAACTCTTTATGAAACCATAATTATAAACCTATAAATTAATACAACCTTTATAATTAATTTGTGAACCTAACTATAGGGGATCAAGAAGTCTTAGGCGTCGCCACTCTTCTCGTACCTATTTCTTTTCTCTTTTTTGACCTTTCTCTTCCACTGCTTTTCCATGCTTAACCAAATAGCTCATAAGATCATATCATCGTATTATTTTTTTGAAGGAAAATAAGAATATTTCTCTAACTAAACATTGCCTTTGGGAATTTATTTACATGCAGAACTAATTATCATTACCGACCAGCTATATATATGTTGGACAACGGTTTGCAAAATCGTTAAAAACCAACTAGGTTTAGTAATTGATATCAGCATGAAAAGCTACATCGTTCATATCTCATAGATAAATAATGCTACTACTCTAATTAAATAAAGTATTATAAAAAGAGAATATATATTGAAGATGAGATACCTGCATGCAGCAACTTGATGAAGACGAGAAGAGTGGTGGCGCCAATGACTTCTTAATCTGCTGGAGTTAGTTTCGCAAATTAATTATAAAGGTTGTATTAATTTATATGTTTATAATTAATTAATTAGGATATATGATTTCCATAAATTGTGAATTATGTGATAGGTTAAATAGATTTATTTAAATGATTAATTCCCCATCCCTATGACATTGCCATCGAATATAGGAACCATGCTTTTTTTATATACACATGATGTATATTTATGTACGTACGCTTATATTTGATATGGTTTCTCTCTATAAATATATATTACTATATTTTTTTATTTATTTAATACAATATGCTATTTTTTATGATAATCACAAAAATTAATTGACCAAATTATCTATTAGTAAATTCAAGAGATAGGATTTTATTTGATTTTTCTCGTATTGAATAGTACATAATATAAGGTGCGAGAAGCTGTCAAAATTGATTATAACCCAATGGGCCGGCCTCGGGTACCCGAAGTCCGAAATAGGAAATTATAGGCGTATGTGGGCCTATCATCGCCGGTAGTTCCATATATAGTTATGAATTAATTGTAGTTATTTTAATTGGAAGAGGAAAAACAATATTCCACATTACGATTTACGAGATAATATAAAATTCACCAAATCAAGAGAGATAGAGAGAGAAGAAAAATTAAATCATCACATAAAGAGAGAGTTTAGTCGTACTGCACTAAATTTTATTCTCCCATTAAAGTTTGGAAGGTAATAATTAATTAATCAAGTAATGTTGGAAAAATTTCCTTTCCCCGTTTAGTTTGCAATTTAGGAGATTTGTTATAATACAACGGTATCATATTATATAGTACCTCCAATCCCTCATTAAATTACTTAATAAGGGTGTGAAGATTCTCTTAAACTACATCATATTGCAATAATTAATGAAAGGTATTTCTTCCATAATAAGACGCCATTCAAACCAATGCGAATCCAAATCTATTTACAGTACATTTTAATTATATACCATATGATTAGATAATAGTAAATCATATACCAAAGTCAGCTTTATAAAAAAAGTTGGTCAAAAGCTGCCAAATACACATAACAGTATACCCCGAAATGAGATGCAAGTTCTTGGAGTAGACCAAGTTTGCCATTTTTATAGTTTGTTATAGTTATAGATCTAATCCAAAACCCCATATTAGTATTAGTATTAGTATATATGTTAAATCAAAAGCTATCCTCCAAAAAAATAAAACAATCCTATTTCCCTCACTGTGTGATGTGTGTGTGCATTTTTTTCCTGCAGAAAGCAATTTAAGAGATCATAATTATATGGTAAAGATCTCTCCATCCAATGATCGTTTCGATTGTCGCAAGAATTTTATTGTTAAAGTAGAAGTATGTATGTTGTTTCTAGGCCTGCAATTTTGATGCATGCATGTCTTTTACTGATTTTTTAATTCAGACAACTTGGTTAGTCGCGAAGTGTTTGTTTTCTTTATGTTTTTTGAGCCTTTTTTTTTTTTCCTCATAGCAGGCCGGCACAGAACATAGAATTCTGTCTTGGGTTTCACTCAGGGTTGGATTTTTATTTTTATTTTTTGGAAAAAGTAAAATAAGACTATAGTTAATTTCGAAATACTGTAGTATTTTATTTGTGAGCCTAAAAAGGAGCCACTTTTGTTGTTTTCGTTTCCTGTTTCTCAGGTTTGAGAGAAGATTAATGGAGGCACAAACTCAAGGTGGTGCAGAAGCGAGAAGGCTTCATATCGTCTATTTTCTGAGTCGAAAGGGTCGTATCGAACACCCTCATCTCATTCGAGTTCTTCATCTCTCTAGAAATGGTGTTCGCTTGAGAGGTTTGTATAGTTTATGATCTGATTATATGTAATTATGATCGTGCGATCATATCTGAATCTAATACGTCGTCCTATGAAATTGTGATGCAGATGTAAAGAGATGGTTGTCGGAATTGCGTGGGAAGGAGATACCAGAATCATTTTCTTGGTCATACAAAAGGTATTTATATAGAGAGCTCAACTCTATTTTTTTTTTTTTTTTTTTTTTATGTTCTGAATTATGTTGTGTTGTACATTCTTGGTGATCCCCTGCAATTTTTTGCATAAAAAAATGATATTTTGATTTTGATTTTTTTTCTTTTTTTCTTTTTTTTTTTTTTTTTTTGTACAGAAGATATAAGACAAACTATGTGTGGCAAGATTTGCTAGATGATGATCTCATTACTCCAATTTCGGACAATGAATATGTGCTCAAAGGATCAGAAATTCTCTCCACCAACATCAAAGGTAATTAATTGATCATTGCTAGATTTATTCAATTTGGCATTTGTATCTATTTTGAATCTTTTGTCCTGAGATATACAGAATATTATGCATACACAGAGGAAAAAGTTGGGAAGCAGAAAAACGAACAATCTTTACAACAAGAGGATAAGGCCTTATGCAAAGAAGAAAACCAAACTCATTCTTCAGAGACCTCACTGCACGTCTCAACAGAAATCGAGGAAGAATCGCCATCTTTTGGCTCGGAATCATCCACAATGACAGATGAATCCGGAAGAGCTGAGGTGGAGAAAAGTTCAGACACAACCAAACAAGAAAAGGCAAGCAGCAATGATAAAGTGGAGCGTCCTTGGCCTTTTTACTCGACACTATTGGGCAAGAAGAGCAAGAAAAGGAGCAAAAATGTTCCCGTCGATGAAAGGACTTGTAAAGCAGCTGCTGGTGAGGCTGAGGCTGTGGAATCATGCAAGAACTTAACACCACAGCCTCAGAGCACGAAGAGCAAGAACAATACAAACAGTGCATCAAAAATGCTGAAGAATCTCATCACTTGTGGAGATGTACAAACTAATGATTCTGCAGTTTTACCAATCAAGAAGCCCAATAAGCCTTTGTTGAGCATGTGTTCAAATGATTTGGAGAATGTTAATTCGGCGGCGCTGAGCAAACGGGATAGCTTATTCGGAGGCTCTCAGAGGGTGTTTGGGAATCCTACTTGGACACAACAACATTTCAGTGCAAGGTAGTTCGGGCTAAGTGTTTATAGAATGCATGCCATGAATAATCAATCCACTATGTTACTACTCTATGAAAATGATGACTGATTGTTACTATGATTATGATTGGTGAATTGTGGCAGGAGGAGTTTAGATGGGATTGAGGATATAAGGAGGAACAAGAGTAAATCAGGAGAGCAGAAGGCATCTTGTGCTGCTTACAAGGCAGTAAACAGGCCGAATTGCTCGTAAGTAGTAGAAGAGATTGTCCCCCCAGCCACTCAAATCTAATGATGTGTTGGTTACTTGGTTGTTGTTGTTTTTATATGGCAGACAATGTGGGAAGGTATTCAAGCCAGAGAAGATGCATGCCCATATGAAATCATGCAAGGGACTAAAAGCTTTGTCGAAATGTGCTGCTGCTGCTGCTGATATTAAGGCATCAAAACGAACAGCACCTGCCGAATTCCCGAATGTGGACTCATTTTCTGGCCATCTGCTGACTCATTCATCCCATCTCGTTTGATTAGAGCTTTACTGACTAAATTGCCAAACATCATACCACAGGGCAGAAAACTTCTTCACATGTAAAGCTCAAAGGCTCAAACTTCTTCGTAAAAAGAGTTGCAATTTCGACATGCATTCTACATAGATAATAATAATAATCTCAATCGTCTTCTTTTTGTGCGCGTGCTTAGTCATTACGACGGACATATTCCATCACTAACAGTGAAATAATCAATACTAATAGGCAAAGATAGCCATAATTAAGTAGAACGAGTCACGTTGAAAACACAAGAAAAGGGTGCCCTAAATTATAAAGGAACCAGTCAAAATTTACAAAAGAATACTTGTTTAATACTCTCCCACCTACTCATATTATTATATTTTTCTTATTTAAATGTTTCACTCATATTAAGAAAAGTTTTAATTCTTCAAAACTAACCACCTTCTCTTTTTACCCTTATACTTAACCTCCGTGAAGAGTAACATTACATTTCAATGGGTCCAAGGGAGTATTAGATGATGATTTCATAATTGGAGCTGTTATTTGGCCGATAAAAAGAATTTGTACAGGGCTAAAACACCAAGATACGCTCATTGTCAAGCCAAAAACTACACCACGCCTAAACCAAAATTTAACGTTCACTTCAAAACTGTCTCAAGCCAAAATCCCACGCCAATCATTCCACGTTCACTTCAAAACGAC